>OX352773.1:143608865-144958185 GCA_947095535.1 Poecilobothrus nobilitatus | reverse complement strand
AAACAAATAATAATAATAATTGTAATAAAAATAAAATAATCATATTTATATTTTGTTAAAATTTTCGTAATTTCATATGTAACAATTTGAAATTTTATTATTTTTGTTGAAAATTAAAAACATAAAATTTTAACCTCATAAAATCATAAATCACAATATGGTACATAAATGTCTTTTAAAAATAGACATAATTGCATGTATATATTACATGTATGGCTATATATATATATATATATATATATATATTTTACTATAAACAATATATTTTGATTATGTGTTTTTTTTTTTATAGAGTATATCTAAATTGAGATATTATGCAATTTTATGTTTATTATTTGCATATTATACCTATTATACCATAAAATCATAAAATTACAGTTGCTTTCCATATTATTAGATATATTGATTGTTTTTTTTTTTTAATTATTGTTTTACAAAAACTCTATTTATAGAGAAGTCAATCTATATTATTGGTTATGTCAATTTAGTACTTTTATTAGGTTTTACTCAAAAAATCAATTAAAAAAATCATTGTGTAATTTAACCTTAGATTTAAATGTTTAAAAAGAGGATTTTAAAATTGTTGCAGTAATTTGCTTTTTTTCATTTTCATCTAAAGAAATATTAATGCAAATGCTTAATTTATAAACAAAATTGGACAAATATTACCTAAACATTATATATAGGATATAACATCACCATACTTAACTGATAGGTTACTTAGCATTAAACAAAATGAGGAGTTTTTCTATACTTAAAGAAAACAAACTCAAGGTAGCATCTTAGGTTTGGCTCAAGGTAGCATCCTGGGTTCTATATTACATTTTAATTTTTTGCAAGCTATTTACTAAGATTAGCAAATACAACTGGAGCTACATTTGCTGAGGATACTGTGATAATGGCAGTTGTAATAATACTATCTGATATTTCTAGGCTCCAGAAAAATTACAAAAAGCGAGTTAATTTTTTTTTTGTTTTTATAGAGCTTAAAATGGAAAATTAAACTTAAGGAACTTAAATCTTTACAAGTAAATTTTACAAATAAAAACGTACTTATCGCCTAGGTATAAAATTAAAAGATGTAGATATACCGTGAAGAAACAAGACAAAATACCTAGGAATGACATTAAATGTCAAGATGTCAAGCTATTTCCACCTTAGCAATTTAAAAAGAAAGAAATATTTAATAAAAAAATATTAAAGATTAGAAGCTGGAATCGACATATAGAGAACTGTTTTAATTCCTAGGTCGAAACTCTAGATTGCTAGTAGAAGGTACAATTTTCTTATATAACCATATAATTAAGCCTATTTACTTGTACAATATACAGCTATTGTGCTAAACAAACAAATATTCAGAGAATCCAAGTTTTACCAAAAATAAAATTTTACATAATTTGAAAATCGCTGCTTGGTACATCAGGAATTGCAATTTACATAAGGATCTAGAAATTCCTGGTGTAAACAAAGAAATAAAAAAATAATCACTAAAAAATAAAAGTTTTACATAACTGTGTTGTGTACAGTGTCTGTATGATTCTCATCATCCTTATCCAAAGGAAAAAAAGATAATAAAGAAATATTTTCCTTGTCCAAAATTTTCTTAATGATCAATTAATTCAATGTAATTTCTCTTAGTCGTTATTGCTAGACTAGTTCTCTTATTGCTAGATTCATTTCCGACTTTTCAACTAAAATTTTGTCTTCTTGTTAGTTTAACAAATTTTGTAATAATTTTTCTTTGTAAAAATTATACACGATTGATCGAAACGTAATGAAAGGAACATATTTTTAATAATATTAAATAATCATATCTACATTATATTGTGGAATAACACTGTACATAAAATTTTGTATTCAAAATTATACAAAAACGAAAAAACACTCACCTGGGACAAATTTAAAACAAGTGGAGGTGCTGAACTGTTGTTAGTACCATTACCACTATTGACATTATTACTGTTACGATGACCAAGGGAACCGTTACTAATTAGATTTGATGATGACACCCTTTGATTGACACCATTACTATCAATTATTGTTTGATGTTGTTGTTGTTGTTGTTGATTAGAATGCATATTATGATGTTGCATTTGTGGTGTTAAATTATTACCATTACTACTATTATTATGTTGTGATTGCTGTTGTTGCTGTTGATGTGAACTAACACCATGTTGGGAATGATGATTCTGTGGATGATGTGAATTTGAATGATGATGGTGTACAACAGTCGAGGCTGATGATATTGAAGAAGTGGATGATGAAGCAGAAGAAGAAGCAGAAGAAGAAGATGTAGAAGAAGCCGAAGAAGATCCAGATGAAACTGATGATAAGGAAGAGGAAGATGTTGATGTTGAAGACGTTGTATTATGATGATTATTTGTTAGATTATTAGTATCACTTGAATTTTGTAATGTTTGTTGTTGATTGGAATGGGTATTTGTTGAATTATTTGAAGAGTTTTTATTATTATTACTATTATTATGATTACTAACAATACTGTGATCAGTATTTGATACTGATGATGATGTTGTAGATATATTTTGTGAATATATTGATGTGCCTGTTCCTGTTGTTGTTGTTGTTATTGTTCCAGTTGAACTTGAATGATTATTAGAATTATTGGAATTTATGATTATTTGACTAATTTGATTATTATTTGTAATATTGTGGCGATTTATTTGATTGCTTTGATTAGACGCATTGGTAAATTGTTGTTGTGATTGTTGATGATGATGATTTTGTTGTTGTTGTTGTTGTTGTTGATGATGACTTGAAGTTGTTCTACCAATAATACCAATGCTTGGTGTTTGTGATGAAGTGTTATTATTATTAACTGGTAATAATTGATGTGAACTGTGATGTCGTGTTAATAAATGTTGTTGTTGTTGCTGCTGTTGTTGTTGGTGTTGATGATGTTGAGATAATGATTGAGAATGAAGATTTGGAATTACTTGAAATTGCATTGATGATTGATTATCAATTGAAGATTTTTGTGTTAAATCTGTTGCTGAATCACGATTCCTTTGATCCACCCAACGTGAATAGAACTAAACAAAAATAAAAGGCAAATGTTAAGAAAAAATGGAAAACTTATTAATTTTAAATTTTACCCTTGGTCCAACTAAAACATTTGGTGTTGTACTTGTCACTTGATTACTACCATCAGATCTTTTATCTGTTAATGATTTACCCATACGTCGCATTGGATGTGCACATGATTTACCATCAGCACAGGTTGAATCCGGACAACCACATTCTAATTGTTTAACTAAAGCAGCTTGTCTTGCCAAACGTTGTTTTTCCATTAATTGACTGACAATAGCTTCAACTGTTTCAGCCGTCTTATAGACAAAATTTTATAATTTAATTTTTAAAAAGAAAAATTTATTTTTTGATTGTATACTCACTCTTACCGATATTTCAATATCATTTCCACCATCTGGATCATCTTCGCTAAAAACTTTTTTTAAAATTTATTTAAATAAAAAAAAAAAAAAAAAAAAAAATACAAATTAAAAAATTAAATTAAAACGAAATAAGGAAATAAAAATAAAATTAAATATATATAATGTAAAAAAATAAAATCACTTACACATTGGCTTTAATTGACTGACTAACTCTTCTTTTGTCCATTCTTTTTTGTCACCCCATAATGAAAGACTTGGTGTTATTATTGCCATTTTATTATCATCTGGATATGGAACGTTCAAATAATGTACAAGAACAATATCCGGATTCTATTAAAAATAAAAATAAAAAATAAAAATATTTATAAATAGTCATCCAGACATTTCAAATGCATTTTAATTGTATTTTTTATATCCATTGTTTTGTTTTTTTTTTTTATTCTTTTCTTGTTAAGCATAAAAAAAAGCAACAGTCCAAGACATATAATTGTACATTTGTTATTTAAAACAAAAGAAGGACAACAAATAATAGTAAAAGATAGAAAATATACAATTAAAAAGAAAATTAATTTTCATGAAAATTATTTTTTCCTTGTAAAACGTTTACTAGGATTAAGGAAATAAAATTAAAAATGTTGTTTTATATAATATATAAAAAAAAAAATCAGAATATTAATACAGACATGGCCAAATTACTGGACTGAAATGTAAAACTTTACTTTTTTTTATGTATTGATTGAGTTGAAAAATTTGAGCACGATGGTCATACTAAAATAATTTAATTTATTTAAGTTCAAATATAATTTAAAACTATAATGAGTAATGCTGTATAGATAATGTTTTCCAAAATTTTTACAAATCATTTTCAACTTTATTTATTTTTGCAATATGACTTCATTTAAAACCTGCATCTGCTGATTCTGATTTAATTAACTTTAACTTTTAAATATATCTTTACAAAAGTATTAGCATCGTAAGTTAAATTGAAGACATACATATATGGATGTACATTAGGATAACATGTTGAAGCAGTATATTGGTAGCCATTTTGTACATTATATAAAACTTCTGCATGAAAAATTCCCGACCGAAAAATTGAAAACAATCAAAACCTTCAACTGTTAACAAGCTTTAAAGAATTGTTAAAGTTAATTAAAATTAAATAATTTCAGCTAAAATGAGGAAATGTTTTAGGGATGATTATTTTTATAATTATTGTGATAAACCTAGGTGGTAAAATCTTGAAAAAAATCGAACATTAAACCGAAAAATTGAAACAAGGAACATCATCATATGTATAGATGTTCCATTAGTTGATCTTGCAAAGTTTTTGATCGCCTCTAAAGAATTTGCGATTCCCAAAAAAATTTTGTAAAGTTCTGCGGCCTAATATTGTATCGGAATATTATGTGAGAGCAATGCAACCTATAGTATCTTTAGGTAGATAAAATTAGAATAGAAAATCAAAAATTGGTCCCCTCTTTTTTAAGGATTATTTAAAAGTTCAGTTCAATGAAATTAATGATAAATTAATTTTAAGAAAATCTTTTTTTCATCAAGGGACATACCGTTTTATTGTAAATTTAATTTGATTTGTAAAAGGTTTGAGAGGAAAAGTGAAAGAATTTATATGAAATATGTACATTATTTTTTGAACTTAAAATAAGAAATCACAATAGAATTTTGAAACATTTTATTTCATATATTAAGGTTAAAAAAATTATAAGGTCAATTAATTATAATTTGATAATTTTAGAATCTTTTCAAAAACAAAATTTAATTTAATAACTTTTTTCAACTAAATTTTCCATTAAAATGAGTCGTCCTTAAAACAATTATTTTAAATAATCTGTTTTCTTCTATAATATTTTGATGACGTCTTTACCTAAAGAATTTTCTATGATAATATAACATAACATAACATTTTTTTTTTTTTTTATAGTTATATTTTTGAATCCAACTCTTACAAAACAAAAATAATAAATAGAAAAAATCAAAAAAAAAAAGGAATAAAAATAAACAACAAAACACTTACCTGTAATAGCCAGTAACACCTGCGATGAAATGTCGGTAAAATAGCTGAATGTACATAACATCCGTAAATGCACTGAAGAAATCAAAAGAATTTCCAACAAAAAGTAACAAATTTCAGCAGCAACAGTAACATAAAAAAAAAAATCAAAAATAAAAAAAAAAAATAGAAAATATTATAAAAAATTCCCATGAAAATTTCTAAACTTATTGAAAATATAATATGTGATATCACGATGGTTATAAAAGAATGTTACTAACATTTTGTTGACTCTTATTTAACTTTAATATATTATATTTTGTAACAGAGAAAAAAAAGAGAGAGAGAGAAAGAGACACTTATAACTTTCATATAAGTATGTCTGTAAGCGAAAGTTAAATTAGAACTCGTAAATGTTTTGATTCCATTTCATATCTATGATAATAAAAAAAAAAACACTCCAACAAACAAGAAAAATATTATAAGAATAACAAAAGGATTTACAGGATAACAATGATACAGTTGAATGACTGTGTTCAAAATATAAAAAAAAAAAAAAAAAAGAAAAGCAGAAAAAAAAAACAAGTTAAAAAAAAGAAACCAAGCAACAAGACAAGTCAACAATCATACTATAGTTGTTGTTAATCTTATAGATATTTAGAGGATGAATCTATAAATGTATATACACACATATATCCAAGTTATATATACAATAAATAAAAGAATGAAATGTCGAGAAATTTTATTAAGTCAGATTTATGAGCTTAAGATGTGGTGTTTTGTAACTGTTTTTTTTTTTTTTTTTTTACTTTAAATATTTTTTTTATAGACTTGTTTTTCCCACATGTCCGATTAAACGTTATAATTTTTTTTCCCATACTATCTTTGGTACTATTTTTTGGTACAACTTTCCACATTTAGGCATTCATATTTCATATTTTGTATATTCAATTTAGTTATAAAAAAAAAAGGAAAAAAAAAAACGAGAAAATATCTGATTCATCAAAAAAATATGAATATAAAAAAAAAAATAACGAAAAATATGTAAAATATGGTACAATCTATAAAAAAAAAAAGTTAAAAAGAAAATAAGAAAAACTAAACAAAATAAGATTGGTACAAATTTTTAAACAAAAATGTATAGCTATGTATATATATATAAAAAAGAACATAATATTTTCAATGTTTTCATTTTATAAATTTTATTATTTTTTACGATATTGTGGTTAATAAAACTTTGGTATTTTTCTTTTGTAAATTGATAAAAACAAAATATAAAAAAGAAATTAAATCAACTGTAATTGAAATTACAAAAATGCAAATTTTTAAACCTATTTATATAGTAAAAGAAGAAAAAAAATACACATAGATACTTAAATGAAAGAGGACCTTCCAATACAAAGTTTTTATAATAATTTATAATTTCTTCAGAACATATCATCCGCCTTCAATATTGTAAATCCACTAGTTATATGGATGGGGAGCACACCAGTTTGCCTAAACCCATTTCTCACAAAGATATTTAGGATAAACCCAGTTGTTATAAAAATATTTTTAGCATTGGACATTTCGCATAAAATTTTATTGGCCAACGGAACAGTTGGTTTAAACTTTTTTGTAGATGATATTTTGGTTTTTGGGAAGTGTTCAATTAGTATTATTAGCCAACTATATTTATGCCAAATACCTCATTGAGAAATAAATTTAGGCCAACTGTCATAGATCCATATGTATTATTTTATAATCGGCTGTTTCATGTTAAATAATAACTGACTAATGACATTAAGTCGTGGGCCTTCCAATTGCGAAAGTCTCAGATTCAAACCTCAGTTAAATTATATACAATATTGGTAATTGATAAATATAAAATAATTATTCTTGTATAAGATAATAGATGACGCACAAATATAATACATATTTGTATTTCATAATCTCATATAATAGCTACAGTCAAGTAATCAACGGCTTTGTGAAAATAATTATAAAAAAAGAAATTGAAGCTTAGTTAAATATGATTAATATAAGCAACTTAATAGATGTAATATGCTCCTCATAGGATTAGTAGAAATCAAAAAAACAACTTTATGTTAAATTATAGTCATATCTTAGATAATAACTCAACAACATTTTTAAATTTTCGCTGCACCCTTTAAACTACTATAAATATACCTACGCTTAATTCGTGATGATAACTCTCAATAAAAGGATCGAATTTAATATTAGAGATAATATAGAAGTTTGCTAGAGAAGTAACTCTATCTAAAATCATTCCAAAAATATTAATTTTTTCTTGCTTTTCTTTTATATTTATTGTTTGTTTTAATTTCTGAGCCTTTTAAAGCTGTTTGTTATAAATAATTAAATTATTAATTGTTAATATTTTTAGATTCGCCAAATAAAATTATATAGTTTTATTTATAAAATTATACACGGTGGGGGCTTGTCTTATGCCCATATTTCTTGCAATGTGCCCGTATTATAATTTGCCTGTAGTGGCGTTTGCTATAGTATTTCACTTGCCTGTATTTCATTCTAAATTAATAAAGATTTTAGAGTTACATTCAAAAGCAGGACTACACGCTTTTTCCAGAGTATTTTTCTATGTATATTAATTATGTGAGAATCTGAATTAGGAGACTGAGAGACTTTAGTGAATTCAAAATCAAAGTTATACGCCTTTTCCAGAATTTATATAATATATTTTTCTATAATACAGACAAATGAAATACACGCTTGGATAGTAAACCTTTAATAATCCCCAATCTTATTGGTTTATCCTTAAAAAAAAAATATGAAAAATATCGTAATTTTTTTTTTGGATTAAAGCATGTAGTCCTTCACAACATTAACAAGATTACATATAGATACCTTTTATAGATTCACTATACATAGTAGATATTTTTCTTGAATTTTAAACAATCTTAATTTCCTATAATATGTCACATGTCTTTTCTATCATTTACATTATTAATTGATAGAAATTTTATTTTTTTGAAATTTCGTCACAAAATTAAGAAAATTCAGATTCTTTAAGCTTTTTCCAATATTTACTTCAGAAGAGCCAAATATTCTGCATTATCTAATTGAATGTTTGACAAAAAAAAAATTTTTAAAATAAATGAAAAATAAGTATGTATGTATCTTACAATAAATAGCATATCGTAATATATACAGTGACAGTAAGGGTTGCCTTCAATAATTACCTCATGTAGTAAGGTGTTATATACTACTACATGTTGTAACTATTGTAACGGCTATAGACACTGTTGGTAAAATAGTAATAATAATAGGCGGATTCATTGTTTCCTTACACTCCCACTCCCAATTAAATGTTTCCGTATCCATTCCCTATCCTTTCCTATCCCTACTCCCTAGCCAATATAGTGCGTTCGCAGGTAAGGGTTTCATCCCATTATATTGGCTAAAGGGGGAGGTGGGTTTAGTTAGTAAAAATCTGACACTACCAAGAGGGAAATTCTTGGTGTCTTTGAAAGATTTCCACCTCTCTTGGGAAAAAAAAAAAAATATGTATATATAAAATAAATAAAACTAAAATAATTCTTGTATAAGCTAATAGATGGCGCAGCATATAAATAAAAAAGTTTTTCAGACGAGTAATCAACGGATTAGTGAATATCATGATTCCAGAATCTGAAGCTTAATCAAATATGAATAATGAATGACTTAGTAGATGTCTTAAATGGCCTTAAATGTCATTCACTCCGTATATAGGAGTGGAAAATGAAATTAAAAAAAATAATAAATTGAAATAAAGCGATGATAACATTACAATTAAAATTTTTTAAAAATTTTTTAACTTTTTATAGATTATATTAATTGAAGACATTTGATTTATAATTGTTTCAGTGAAGATCTATTTTTGATTTGTACTAAATTTTTTATATGTTACTCTACTCTACTTTTCTTTTTGTTTTTTCTTTTCTTCAATTTAATTTTCAATTCGTAAATATAACGTTCAACTTTAGAGAAAAACAAAATTGTATAATCATAAAAATTTATTTTTTTAGAATAACAAAATAATGCAATCTTCTTTTTTTTTTTATTATATCTAAAATACCTGTAAAGGAACTTTATCCTATTTAGGTATATAATTCCAAAAGTATCATTTAATAAACGTTAAAAAAATATAGTTAAAAAGTCGTAAAATTTTCCACAATAAGAAATCACTTGTTTTTTTTTTTATTTTTATTTTTTTTTATGAAATATTCATTTCATATGAAAATATGAGGTTATTATGGAGAAGAAAAACAAAAGGACATGAATATGAATATGGGGAATGAATATATAGATTATACTCAGTTTTAAATTGTTTTTGTTTTCTTTTTTTTTAGAGAAAGTGGTTAAACCATTTTTATGTCCAAGGAATTAAAAAACCTAAAACAAAAATTATTTTGTTTTTTTTTTTCTTTTCCTTTCCTAAAAATTCCTTTTTTTATGAACTTAGTGTTTTTTTCTTTTTTGCTGTTTTTTTTTTTTATTAATGTTTTTGTTTTTGTCATCGGGGAAAATGTGATAGTCGTAAAAATATTTTTTTTTTTCTTTTTTTGGCTTATCTCATCATTTTATTGAATGTTTTTTTTTTTTTTTAAGAAGAAAAAAACCAGAAGGTAAATGAGAAAAAAAAATGTATATTTTTTTTCGAAATTAAACATGTATATACATATTTATGCATAAGTTAAAGGATATAACACCTTTGAGAAAATTTTTAATATAAGTTTTACGTTTTTTTAATGGAAGGTTGAAATGTTTTCTTTTTTTTTTTCAAAATTATTTGAAATTTTCGTTTGTTTTTTTTTTTCTTTTGAAATTCTTGATTAGGCAGTAAAAATTTTCATATAAAATGTGAAAATAATAAATAATACATATATATACCTATCATATAAAAAAAATTAAAAAGAAAAAATTTAAATAATTTTGAAATTGAAAGAAATAAAAAAATTGAAATTAAAATTCATGTAAATCTCAATTGATTAATATTTTCTTTTAGTGGTTAAATAAATTTATAGGGATAAGAAAAAAATCATAAAAGAAATGAAAAACTTAAGGTGCAATTTCATTTAGAATTTTCAATTATTTTTGATTAATTTTTGAAATTACATATTTGAATTTGATTTTGATTTAATACTTAATTACCCACTAAAATGTGTACATATTACTTCAAAAGATTAGTCAGAGTTAAGAATTGATACAGCAGTTTCAATAATGAAAAAAAAAATGGATATGTTAATTTTTTATACGATAATTGAATCTTAGTTTTTCTACAGTTTTCTAAATTTCAGAGAACTTCTTCAAGGAACATACGAAAAAAATATGTTACCATGACTAATTTCCCAAGTCTCAATACTGAGTAGAAGTAATAATGCACAATGCACCGTGATTAAATCGTGAAACATAATCTTTTATACTTGGGCATTTATTAGAATATGGAGACCCTTCTGAAAATTGTACTTTAATTTTAAAACACGATATTACAAAACACAAGGTAGAATGTAAACCAAGGATTTTTAAAAGCGCACATTTCCAAAAGACAATACAAACTGTTTTGAATTATTGTGACTTGCACAAAAATTTAAAAATTTCATGTAATAAGAAAAAATGTGAAATAGGGCTTTTCGGAAATTTTAAGGGGCTGTAAGTCCGGAACTCTATATAACGAAGAAAAACCATTAACACATATGTAAAAATATATTACCGGAGCTTTAATTTTTATATCTTGCCAAAGAAAAATTCGTACAGGTGCCTAAAAATAGTAAATTTTCAATTTTTGAGCCCTAATAGCTCTTAAATAGAAGCTGGTACAAAAAAATTTCTAAGGAAACTTATACCTACCATGTATACGAGACCTACCCATGGTTAAAATTTTTTTTCTCTATCTTTAACGGTGTAGAAGTTTTGTAAACAGACGAATGGACGAAGGAAATGCGCTAAAAAATGTGTTACACTTCTTAAAAACCTAAAACAAATATTTAATTTAATTAATTTACAAAAAAAACAAACCGAAAGATATGCAATTTTAATCATTAATTTGTTCTCTAACTTTCATAATCCTAGGGACTTCGGTAGCCTAATGGGTAGGCGTGTGGCGTATTAACCGAAGGAGAGGGTTCGATCCCTGCACAGATCGTAAGTGTTTTTTTTTCTTTACATACCCTCCTTACGACTAAATATAATGTAAATATATAGTATATAATATAAACAAAATAAATAATATTAGTATATAATTTAATAATAGTATAAAAACCTATAATGGCCTTAGTAGCCGATGGCTCAATAATATTGCATTACATTTATGAATGTAATATTATAATATAAATAAATAAATAAATAAATAAATTTCACAATCCTTAAATATAAATAATTATTTCTGATTTATAATAATTAGAAGTAAAGGTTTTGTGAAGAAAGGTTTTATACAAGAAGTTAGTCTCAATGTAAACAGATTTGTTATAAGCAGGTTTAGATAAACTAAAACAGATAAATAAATATTATAATAGAAATCTTTGCTAACATATTTTAATTTTTAAAAAAGTTGATAATTTAGTTGACCATTTAACAATAAGGTCCAGTTATTGATACCAATCCCCAACAAAACTAGGCATTATATTAATTATTGATTTCAAGACAAAATAAATAGCTACAATATATATAGGCATATCTTTTTTAAATATTCAAACTATTAAATCTTAAACTAATTTAAATGGAAAAAAATAATTCCAAAAACAAAAACAAAATAATCATTCATTGTGAAATTCAATCTTTTTAAATTATTATAATCCTTTTTCTTTCCAAAATTTTTTTTATTCAAGGAAGGTATGAGGAAAACTATCACGTCGATAGAAAAATGAGAATCGTCTGTTTTTGTTGGCAATAACTTTTACACTGTTATTCTTTTGACTTTTAGTGAATTTAACTTTTTTTTCAATTTTTTTTAATTCTGATTTTTTGGTTTTTTATTTTTTATAATGGCATCATGGCATGCATTTTTCACAATCATAGAATGAGAATAAAAAGAAAATTTCTTTTTCTTTTTTATTCTTTATATCCATTTCGTCTGAGCAATTATTTACATGGGGGAGGTTTTCATTCATTTATTCAATTTTTGTTACATTTGAACAATGTTTTTTTTTTTTTTTGGAAAAAATTTTGTAAGCTGAAAAATTGTTGTGAAAATAAATGTTAACTATGTAATATATCTATAGATTGTTTTTTTGATTCAGAATAATAAAATCGAATCCCTCATGATATGATTTATTTCAATCTTTTACTTATTTTAAGAATATTTTTTTTAATGATTATTGTTTTAAGGATTGTTACATAAAAAAATTTATACATAATTTTTTTTGTTTCTATTGTCTCCCTTTTTATATAATACAGGGTTATTATAAAAATTTACTATAAAGAAAGTCAAAAATTGTAAAGATTCAAAATAGAGTTGACTGCGTCACAAACCCGAATATAATTTATGTTGTTACCATAAAATAAAATTTGTATGACAACTAATGAACCATTTGTCCGGACCAATCAAGTTTCACAGAAGTTTTAGACATAAAACATGATCATCGTTTTCAAAATTCCAGCAGCTTCTGACTTAATGAAGTACCAAGACATGAAAGCTACCCGAACCTATTACGCTAGAATAATTTCACAAAAGTTATGGCAATAAAACTTGATCATCGTTTTTAAAATTCATGAGCCTAGCTTAATTAAAAATCAAACTATAACAGTTATCTGAACCTGTTAAGTCAAAGCAATCATTCGTTTAAAATTGAACTTATTTTCAAAAAAAAATTAGATAGCTAGCTTTAATAGACACTGAATAATTCTCACATAAGACAAAAAAATGTGTGGTAGCTATTGGAATCCGAGGGTCCAACTTACTCAATTTCAAAAGCGAAACTAACAATTTTATAAAGCTATGCATATACTTTTTCATAGCCATCTCGTCTCCTTTAAAAGCATCACAAACGTAATTGTAAATTTATAATATCCTGAGAACTAGTTTCGTATGGGTATAAAATTCGCCTTATTCTAAAATTCGGCTTATAATATTATGTAAAACTGTTTTATACGACATATTTACAAATAAATTTTTTTTAAGAAAGGACGGTCAATCCTTAATATAATAAATTCTAGTGAACGATGTCTACCTTTTCTTTTTCAATAAAAACACTAAAACAATTAAATTTAATTTAATTATAAGGAATTTTGATTGTCATTCATTTGTATTATTTAATAATCGGATACATTTGGAGATAACGCCTTTAACTAAAAATATAGCTATTTCTAAAGTTTATCTGAAAAAAAATTAGCAAGAATAACTTTCTTAAACAAATAAAGTGTGCTTGTATTAATAGTCGTCATCACTTTTGGATATAACATCAATAGAAATCTCTTTAGGAAGAATTTTCTTACTTTGGGAAGCTAATTGTCAGTTAAACTGTGATCGTAAAAATAGGAAAAATTATTTGCCTATACAAATTCATTGCAATTCTCTCGAACAGCGAGGGAATGGTAATTTTATCTATTAATTTAAGAAGGGAATGCGTCAAAAATATTTTTGGACAAGTTCAATATACTATTTTCCTATGTTGAAATATTTGTATATTTATATATTGTCCTTTCAATTTTATAGATATAGAATATATAGAAAAGTTTATCTATGCATATTATTTTAATTTTCTTTAGAGTAAGTTTTCTTTTAAACACCCTATTGAAATACTTTTTATTTTTACTTTTTAATTTTCTTTTAATTTAACACTGCTAAAACAATTTTCTTTACAAAACATGGAAGCACATCGAAAACACTTTAGGATATGCACGAATTATTTATCGAATTTTTAATTTTTTTTTTTTTGCCCAATATTTACAATTTATTTCCCTTAGAGCTGTCGACTTTTTGTTTTTGTTTAATTTTTTTTTTTTTTTGATCGCGAGTAGAATTAATTATGTAGAAAATTGGCAAAGATTGTCTTGTTTCAATTAAAGAAAATTAAGAAATCAAATCGATATAAGAGTCAATTAGAAAGATGAGAAAATAAAACTTTTTTTAAAATGTAATTATAGAAAAAAATCATTAAAAAATTGTATAAAAAAAATTAATTTAATTAAATGTTTAAAAATTACGTACCTCAGTTCCTTGAACCTTTAATTTCATATGATCTTCTCTAGTTGTTTTACCATCTTTTCGTTTTTTCCAACAATACCCATCACGTCGATATCGAACCTTTTTTCTCGAATATAATAATAATGATCCACTTTTTGGTCTGCAAAAGAAAATAAAAAAAAAATAAAAATTAATTATATTAAACGAAATTTAAGTAATAAATTTATTAATTGAAAGTTTAGTGTTAAAAACTATTGGACATGGAGCATGAAAATATTTTTATGATTTATATGTCATTTTCTATTAAGATTTTAAGAAATTTAATTAAAAAAGTGATTGAGGTTACAAGTAAAATTATTATTATCACATTAAAAAAAAAAAAAAATTAGCTTATCAGCTTATTTATAATCTGTCCATGCATTCGTCTGTTTACAAACTTTTTGCACCGTTAAAGTTAGAATAATTAAATGTTAACCATATAATATGGATAGATCTCATAAAAAACTTAATGTTGTGAATAACTTTGTTATGTAGTTCCATCCATTACACTTTACCCAGTTACAGCCCTTCAAAGATGGAGAAAGCTGGAATTTTCAAATGTGTATATCTTAGATTTTACTTTACATTTTTCGTGCCCAATCTAACACACTCGTGAGACACTAAACCACAGGACACTATTTTAGCTTTATAAAACAATATTAAAATTATGTTATTTTTACAATTTAGCATTTAAATTTGCCTTTATGTAAAAACGAAATTTTGAAAAATTTTGTTTCCTTCATATCTTCTGAACAATTTTAGATAGAACCTTTGAAATTTGAGGAAAAAAAAATCTTTCAGAATTAGCATAAACAACCCCAGAAATAATTTTTTTATATTCTTAACTAATAACTGGCAATTTATATAAGACATAATAAAAATCGATAAAATAATTCAACTTTTATGTAGCTAACATGATTTAAGTTGGGACCTTTCAGTAAAAAATCCTTTAATAATTGAAATATTCAATCGATCTAAGCTTATAAGGATTATCTGAAATTTTTTTTAAAGCGACATCTATAAATCATTAGCTGTAGCTATATTACTTAATTTTTAAGTTTTATCTGACATAATATAAACATAGGGAAGGGATAGGGATTTGTGCACGTATTTTGTCAAAGTAGGTATAGTCAGTCTGTAGTATTTTTTTCAAAATAAGTACAGACTGCAGACATATCGTAGTGTTAATTCTTAAATAAATTCTTAAATTTGAAAAGTTTACATTTATTAAATTGGTGATAGAAATTCATACTTAGACGGGAAATATAATCAATCTATGTATGTGTTTCTTTTTTTAAAATGATCGGAGATAAGCGTTGAAAATAAAGAACAGACAGAACATTTTCATATTTTATGCATGAAAAATTATAAATCAAACATTTTATGCAAGAGAAGTACCACAACTGCTTGAGTTTGAAGTAACATTATTCTTTGAGAAATTGCTCGAGTTTAAAGTATCACAATTACTCGAGTTTAAAATATCACAATTGCTCCAGTTTAAAGTACAACAAGTGCTTAAAATTGCAAGAGTTTGTTAATTTATCTAGATTGTTTAAATCGTTTAATGTCAAATATCTTTTGAGATGAAATAAAATTTTTATTATCCTTTTTAAAAAGACAAAATAATTAGTGTAACTGCTTTCAATTAAACATAGTTATTTGTGAAAGTTACCCGATTCAGCAAGAAGAAAAAATACAAGACTTCAAACTTACCTACACAAGTGCTTTTCAAGTCGTAAATTATATCTATCTGCTATATTTACAAATGATTTCGGCTTCTTTTAAAATGCTCTTGTTTATAAATCTGGAAAACTCTTTAAGGGTATTATATAAGCAAGGGTAAGAGCAAGGGTATTATATTTGACATTGATGTTGTAAAAGGTAGCTTTAATAAAATCATTATTATACTTAAAGAATTTTCTTAAGTTTTCCAATGAATTTAATTAAAAAATTTTTTGTTTTTTGTAGTATAAAATTACAAAATTCCATTCTCTACTTTTTTAAATTTATTTTTATTTCGTAAGTCTAAATAAATATTATTTGGTTTAATTCCTTTTTATATATTTATAATTTAAAATAAATATTTACAACAAGTCAGAAATTCCAGGAAGCACAAAAAAAAAAGAAATTAAGGATATAACCACCCAAAAAAATAAAATAATCATAATTATTATTCGTCTCCTTTTTTTTAATCTCTTCAGTTCAATCATTTAAATTATGTTTACTGTGCCCACAAAAAAAAATACAAAAAAATATATAAAATTAACAAGAAAAAAAGGAAATTAACACTGTAAAGGATGAATAGTAAATTAACATGTATAATTCTACACTAGTATACGTAATAACAAGGCCATTTGTACTCTGTTTAATTTTATTTAACTTCCACTTTTTAATTCAGTTCACTAAAACGCATTAAAAATTTTAAAACATTATTTGGTTTTTTTTTTGAAACTTGTATTCGGGTGGGCAGTTGCAGGCTAGAATTTAGAAATCATATTGTAATCTTTTTGACATCTTGTAAAGAAATCTTATTAAAAAATTGTGTACAACATTAAATATTAACCGAAAAAAAATAATTAAGAAAACGCTGACTAAGCTATTTTTGATTATAACTTTTCAATGGTGGTGCGCCAAAAGTCCACAAACCAAAAGTTAAATTCCCTTAGGAGTTATAACTCATCGAACAAGCCAAAGTTCCCCAGGAGATTATAAATCCTGGAAACTAGCCAAAATTCTTCGCACACTTATGATTTCCTAAAATCAAATTTTTCAAATTCAGTACTAAAACATTTAGAGTTGGATACTGAAGATAGCGTATAAACCTGATTATGCAACCAACTCTAAAGTTCATTCTTTTTTTATTCACCCCCAAACTCTTGCTAAACAATTCAGAATCTCGCATAGACGAATATATAAATACTTATGTGTTACATCTATTATTTAACTTATACATTTAAATTTTACCATATTTGAATTTAAAATTTTAACAGCATTCTGGAAATTTTTTTAAAATAAATTTACTTGGGATCTCGGTGGCCTAGTGGGTAACAGCGTATAAAATACGTTGTAAACATCGAGGGAGTGTGGGTTCGAATCCCATCACATGTCGTAAGAATAATTCTCCCTTACGACATTTACAGCCACGTTTTAAAAGAATGGGATGTCTAATTTCTTTGTCATATTTATGTAGGACAGGAATAAAATAAAATAAAAAAATTGTTTGAAAATATAATTTTATAGGGAATTATGAAATGGCCACAAAAAGAATGTAATATGCACTAACATAAAATAACATAAAATTAACACATCGACATCCAACAATGAATTAGGCATCAGAAGAAGAAGAAGAATTATGTCCTATTTTTTCGGAAACTTTTCGCTTCCTCGTCAGAATTATTCAACGGTAACTTTTGACATATTTGATGAGTCATTAGTACCAAGGGGGCTATTGGTACACAACTCTTTTCAATATTTTTTTATCCTTTTATATTATTCTCTAATAAAATATTAATTTTAAAACAGAAAATATTACATATTTAATATGTGTAATACCAAATGTTTTAATACATTTGCAGACCAGTGTATTTAAATGTTTAAGTATACATTCATTTATTTCGAAATAAGCTAATTAGAGGGATCAGTAGTTAACCTTCATACCAATAATTCTTTTCTTATTTTATAAATAGTCTCATTTATACCATAGACTGATATATATTATATGTGTGTGTGTGGCAGTGTGTATGTTAAATTTATTTGTGTGAAAGGATTTACGTAATAAATACATCTAGTATTATCTCATATAAAGAACTATCCTGTTTTAAAAAAAAACAAAAATTACCTTTAATAAAAAATCATAGAACAAAAAACAAAAATGAAGTAAAGCTCTCTTATATTGTATGAATATCTATGAATTGCTATGGGTGTAAGATCAGATGAACCGACATAACAGGAAAAAAAAATTTTTTTTTTTGTTTTTTATAAATTACTTCGGACAGTTATATATGAGTTTATTATTTGGACATGAACCTGAAAGAGACCTCAGAAATTTACCCATATTATAATTACCCATATTATAATTAGCTTATAGCGGTTAAATAGTTAATGACCTGAAATCTGTGTATGGGCTATTTTGTTTTTTTAAATATTTATATTTGTTTTTGTTTTTCATTTTTGTTTTTCTTTGGGAATGATAATGGCTTTTAAAAAAGAAAAATCGATTTGTGTTAATTATTCTAGGTATCATAGAAAAAAGTATGTCCTTATCATAGAAATAATTTTGAAAAAAAAGGTAAAGTTTTTTGCAAATGTCTTAAAAAGTTGACCAATATCTTTTTGTCTTTAAATCTTAAAATTTTTTTAAACGAATGTGTTTTGTTAGTTTTAGTTTGGTATATTATTATTCTACCTTTAGGATTTAATTGACCCTTTAAAGTAATTTTTTAGACTTTTAAATAAACTTTTAAATAAGTTATGTAGAATGCTCTAAGATTTACGTCGCCTGGATGTATAATATGCATTTGATAAGCTTTCAAAGCAACTTCCGTAAAAGTTGTATATCATCGTTGCATAGAACTAAGAAAACTTAACATTAACTCTTGCCAAATAGATTCTCCTTATGTTTTGAAGGATCTAGATTTTTATTCTAGTGATTACTGACCCGTTAGCTCAGCCTTCATCAATAAAAAAAAAGAATGCTATATACTTATGTTATAATTATGATAAATAATATTACTTTTCTAAAATTTAAATATAATAGATAAATAGTAATAAATAAATCCTTAATTCCTTCTAATATATTTAGTTTTTCTTCCCTATTAAACTAAGTCATAGAGTCCAAATGGGAGTAAACTAAGTCATAAAGTCCAAACATGAAGTTTCGTACAATTATAAATTTAAAAAAGTTTCCTTTTAAAGTTAAGAAATTAAGTGGAAATTTATTATAATGAAATACTTTAAACACTTGTTGAAAATAAATATTATATATATATATATATAAAGAGTATATATAGTATACAAGATCCTAAAGATTAATTTTTGATATAACAGAATTTCCTTAAACACCAGCTCTTTCCAATGTCTTTGCCGCGTATAGTGGTTTCCTAATTTAACAAGATTTCCAATTTATTTTAAATAAAATCTATATTTGACAAGTTTTTTAATATGTAGTCTTGCCATTAGCAATAATAACTATAATAAATATATATACCTTTTTTTACTTTAATTAAATTCATTTTTACTTTAAGTGGTTATATTTTTATTTACTTTTTGTGAAAACATTTTTACTTTAAGTGAAGAAATTTTTACTTTAAATAAAGATTTGTTACTCTAAATAAAATCATTTGTAATAAAAATTAAAGTAAAAAAAATACATATAAAATTATAATATATATATATGAGTTATATAAATTAAATACATATATATATGTATATTAAATATTTATATAACATAAATTGCTGAAGTCAAGTTTTTTTATTTAAAATAGAAATACTCGCAAAAAAAAATGCACTTAAAGTAAAAATGTTTTCATTTAAATTAAAAAAATATTCACTTAAAGTAAAAAAGTCTTCAGTTAAAATAAAAATGGTATATACATTTAGAAGTCACTTTCAAGTTTATAAACACTAAACACTAAAAAGTTTACAGCGTTTAGTTCTTTTAATTTTTTTCAATTTAATTTTTATTTATTTGAATTAATTGTAATATAATAATAAGGATTGACCCGTTATATTTTTATCCTTCTTATTTACCCAAATTTCACTAAAAACAAAAAAAAAAAAAAAAAAAAACATGACCTCATTTTCATTTATTTTTAATTCCTCTATATCTCCTGTATTTCGGTTAATTATTTTTATTTAACCACTATTTAAAACATTTAATATATCCATTCATAAATTTATTTAAAAATGAAAATATTTTACATTTAAAAGTTAAAAAAAAAAAATAAAAATAAATAGAAAAGTAGAAATTAAACTTTAATTTTACTGAATAAAAAAAAAAAAAAATTATATTTAAAATATTTAAATGGCAATGAAAATCAATTTGAGATGAACAAAAAAAAAAAAAAAAGGACGAATATTTTCGCGACCTGATGCTTTTATTTATGTTATGTTTTTTCTTATTTATTTATTTATTTTAATTGTATAATTAATTTTTTTAGTTTTTATATATTTTTATTATTATTTTTTTTTATTTGTATATTTTACTTTTATTTTTTAATCTTTATTATACATTTTACATAAATAAAATATGAATTAAAATGTATATATAACAAATGATGAATTAAAAATGAATTTGAATGAATGCACGAAATTAAATCAATGAATGAACATTATATTAATGAAAATAAATTAATTTATATTAATTGAATTTATAAATAAGATTATATTTATAATTAATTCATTTAAAATAAAAATATTTGATATATATGAAACTTTTTTTTAATTTATTATCTTAATAAGTAAATTCAATATTAAAGTATAATAAATGTCTACTTATAACTTTTTTTTTTTAATTAATTAGTTTTAAAATATTTAATAAGTTATTTTTTTAATTGTTTATTAAAAAGATACATTGATTTTTAATTGAATATGAAAAGATATTGAATTTATTATTTAACATGTCAATATTATTATTAATATAAGGTTTTTCTTGTCACTTTACTTAACAATGTTTAACATATACACTGTCATGTATATGTAAGTAATAGTACATATATAATATAAATATATACGTATGTAATATAAATATGTAAGCACTTCACATTTTCAAATGTAAATAGAAAATTGTAAAATACGGATATAATTAAGGTAATTGGTTAATAAACCAATTAACCAAATAAATTAATGTAAGGTATAGTAACGTTAACTGCTATGGTTCCTATTCCTAATTAATAGTATTAAATATTTTTTAAGTTCATCTCGAAAATTAATAAATAACGATTGTTAACCTGCATATCGTATGGTATAGTGCACACTGATGCAAAGTGCAATATTTCTACGAATGCTCGTATACGCGCTACGAATGCTCGTATCTCAAAAACTCGTTTTCTAAAATCTTGTTTTATCAAAATCTCGGTAAATCTCATTCTTTCATAAAATACAGAAAAAATAAGAAATTGGATTTTTTTTTTTTTTTAATACATTTCTCTGCCACATAAATGTGGACAGGAAATTACACAGTCTGTTACGTCTGAACAGTCACAGTCTGTTCAGACGTAACTGTAAATGTCGTAAGGGGGAATAACTCTTACGATGTGTGTGGGATTCGAACCCACACTTCTTCGGTGTTTACATCGTATTTTTTATACGCTCTTACCCACTAGGTCACCGAGGACCCATCAAATAATAATAGGAATAATTTTAGAATTGGATTCAAAATCATGGTTTTACGCTTTTTGCAAAATATTTATATATTATATATGTATATGTGAGATTTTAAATTTGAAAAGATTTTAGAGTTGGATTTAAAATTAGGATTTCAATTTGTATAGAGAGGCTTTCGGCCCATCCCACACTACTTCAAAGGCTTTCATCTTGCAGTATGTATGAAAAAAAAGATTATTATAGGTATTTTATAGAGTTTATATATACATCCATCATATATATCATCCTAGTATCCATATTTTTCTTTTTAAAAATATGATAGAACTAAAACAAAAAGTAAAACAAAATATAAAAGAACGAGATTTTAAGAAACAATATTTTAAAAAATGAGATTTTGATAAATTATTAAGCTATTTTAAAATCGTCCTTTTTATAAATAGTATAGTTAGTATAAATATTACAGGCATTCAACAAGTCATTTCCAAGATATAGGGTGTTAAAGTAGGTTAAGTAAAAAACGTTAGTGTTAATTTTAGTATAAATACTTATTCTGGTGCTTCGCTTAGAATATTAAAGCTACAAAAATTGTTACCCTCATTTAATATGAATATTAAAAATTATGCTAAGTACCAAATTTTCAAATTAATAATATGACAAATGCAAAATCTGTTAAAGAAAATATAAAATCGAAAACAAAACAATGATTTAACTGTAAAAACAATTTACAGTTTTTATAATAGACAAAACGAGGAAAGGTGCAGTAGAGTAGACTGTGTCAACTCTGGGATACCCGTATGAACGTAATATATCCTGTTTCTATAAAACTTGATCATCTTTTAAAAACATTCAGATGTTTTAGTACCGAACTACAGATATATATTTATGTAAATTGTGGAGTTGTATGACAGCTACCCGAATCTATTGCGCCTAGCTTCATTAAGTTCCAAGAAATGCAAGAAATCTGAACCGGCTGCTTTAGAACAATCAAATTTTATAAAAGTTTTTGGCATGCAACTCGACACTTTTTCACTAAATTTAAGATAGCTAGCTTCAATAGACACTGAGTTATTTTCATTTAAAAAGACAAATTGTATGGCAACTTTCCGAACCTGCCATATCGTCATAACCAAATTTTACAGAAGTTGTTGCCATAAAACTGGATCATTATTTGCAAAATTCCAGATACCTAGATTGAATAGACACTGGGTTATTTCCATTTAAAGAAAGAAGTTGTATGGCAGCTACTCGAACCCGGCGGCCGAAAATGCTGGAGTTAAATAGCAAAACTAACAATTTTGTAAAAGTGACGCGAAAAAAATTTCAGCCTCCTAGCTCCTTTATTTTTTGAGTTATCGTGCGGACGGACACTGAGTTATTTTCATTTAAAAAGAGAAGTTGTATGGCAACTACCCGAACCCGTCGCACCACCACAACCAAATTTTGCAAAAGTTGTTGCCATAAAACTTGATCATCATTCGCAAAATGTCAGGTTCCTAGCTTCAATAAACACTGAGTTATTTTCATTTAAAAAGAGAAGTTGTATGGCAGCTACCCGAACCCGTTGCACCACCACAACCAAATTTTGTAGAAGTTGTTGCCATAAAACTTGATCATCATTCGGAAAATGTCAGGTTCCTAGCTTCAATAAACACTGAGTTATTCTCATTTAAACGGATAAGTTGTATGGCAGCTACTCGAACCCGTCACACCAGCACAACCAAATTTTGCAAAAGTGGTTGCCATAAAACTTGATCCTCATTCACAAAATTTCAGATTCCTAGCTTTAACAGACACTGAGTTATTCTCATTTAAACGGAGAAGTTGTATGGCAGCTACCCGAATCCGTTGATCCACCACAACCAACTTTTACAGAAGTTGTTGCCATAAAACTTGATCATCATTTGCAAAATTTCAGAAATGTAGCTTGAATAGATACTGAGTTATTTCTATATAAAGATAGAAGTTGTATGGCAGCTACTCGATCCCGCCGACCGAAAATGTTGAATTTAAATAGCAAAACTAACAATTTTGCAAAAGTGACGTAAAAAAAATTTCAGCCTCCTAGCTCCTTTATTTTTTGAGTTATCGTGCGGACGGACGGACGGACGGACGGACATACATGGCTTAATCGACTCAGAATTCGATTCTGAGCCGATCCATACCTTTGACACTATATCTAGCTCGACTCCTTTAAGGTGTCACAAACGTAATGGCAAATTTATTATACCCTTGAACATAGTTCATACGGGTATAAAAAAGAGAGTAAATAAAACTTTATTCCATTTTTCTAACTTTTGACAAACTATCATTTTAATTGCTACACTGCACAATCACAACTTTGCGATTGAAATTACACCTTAAAAATTTTATAAAGTATTTCTCGAAAAAAATAAACTAGTAATGGAAAAAACCAAGTGTTTTAAAAAAAGCACATTCCTAAAATTAAAATATATTCCATAATAAACCAAGAGTAAAGAGTAGATATATTGAAAAACATTTTATTAATACAAATTATGAACAATGGTGAAAAGAATAAGAAAAAATTAAGAAAAATCAAATCATACTTTCGTCAATTCTAAATTTAACCCTATATTAAAAACTGAATTAAGAAAAGTTATTAACACAAACAAAAATATAATGTTGGAACTTTAATTTTTGTATATCGCTTTAAAAAAATGTGCGCAGGTGCCCCCAAGCTACAGGTGTTTAAAAAAGGAGAATTTTCAACTCCTTACAACTCCTAAACAGGAGCGACACAAAAATATTTTCTGAAATGACTCATACTTACTTTCAAAGATCTAACTCCCCTCAAAATTGCAAGCTTCTAAGTCAAACCGTTTGAAAAGTAGAAGGGGTCCAAATGTTTATAAAAATGGAGTTTCACATAACGGTATATTAAAATATAGCAAGGCAAAGCCACATATTTATTTTATATATATTTATAAAGTTTATAAAACAGGCTATCGTTTGGCGTTTCCAATTGAAAATATGCCTTATAGAACCTGTATTATAACAATTTAAATATAGGGCTTTTTCGAACATTGTAGGCCTATGGGTCCGTAACGGGTGGTGATACAGAAAAAAGTTGTTCCACAAAATTAGTTTTTTGGCGATGACTATCCGTAGTTAAAATTTAATTGCTTTATTTCAAACGGTGTAGAAGTTTTGAAAACACCCAGACAGACGAACCGGCAGACGGACAGAGTGAAACTAATAAGAACATTTTTTTTAAATTTTTTGAAAATGTGCTAAAAATTAAGACAGTGTGTAACTAAAGACGTAAATTAAGACGTTTATATATTTTTTTTTTGATACTTTGTGAATAAAATACTATGAGGTTAAGATAAAACCAAAATTGAGTTTTAATTAACACAGATTCACGCTAACTGTTTAATTTGATAATTACCTCACTACTTTACGGATAGAAAAAAAATTTTAAATTATATCTTCCTATAATGGTAAATAAAATCTGTCAAGTATACAAATTATATTATTATGATATCAAATACAAGGTAATATTTTTAGAATTATTAATACATTATTTTCTTTGTAATAAAATATTACTTTTCAGCACATTTTTCAAAAAACATTCCAAAAATTTATTTATTAGTTTCACATTATCCGTTCATCACATTCTCCCTCTCTTATGAATATAGAAATAGGTCTTTTAAAAAAAACAAAATTTTGTTTCTTTCATATCAAGGTTTTTTTACCCGTACGATAAGGATCGGGTATATTAAAATTCCTCCTCCGTTTGTAACACCTCGAAATAAACTAGCTAGATATAACTTGAAAGGTAAGGATCGGATCAGAATCAAATTCTAAGTCGATTAAGCTTTGTCCGTCCGTCCGTCAGCAAGATAATTCAGAAACTAGGAAAACTAGAGTCTTGAAATCAACACAAAATATTCTTACAACAATTTGTAGGTTCCCTATTTTTTTTTTGGTTGAGATCCGATCAAAACTTCGTGTAGCTCTCGAACACCTAACTTTTAGATCTCAACATCTTTTTTGAAATAGAGGCATGAAATTTTAACTGCTGATAGATATCATAAAAATATTAATTTTATTATTAACAACTTTTTTCTGCAGCCACACCCGTTACGGAGCTACAGCTCCACAAAGTTCGAAAAAGCTCTATATTTAAATTGTTATAACACAAGTTGTATAAGGTATATCTTCAATTTGAAAACGCCAAACGACTACTGCTTTTATTATTTAAAAATATATATACAATAAATATATACTTGTGGCATACGTTGTAATAATTTACCGTTATGCGAAACTCAAATTTTGCTAAATTCTTGATTCCTTTTATTTTCCAAACGGTTTAAGTTAAAAACTTGAAATTTTGAGAGAAGTTACTTATAACTTATTATTAAAAAATTAAAAAAATAATATTATAAGCAGAGTAACAAGCTATGAACATACTAACGGTTCGTACGGATATCTAAGAATTGAAAAAGGCAACTGTATTCTTCCTCGTTTAATAGAATCTCGAAATTTGGAGAGAAGGAACATCTTTTTCCAAAATTTTGTTTTTGACCTAAGAGCTAGGAGTCAAAAACCTAAAATTTATTATTTTAAACATCTGTAACTTGGACACCTGTACAAGGCCTTTTTAAGTAAACCGCAAAAATTAAAACTTCAACATTATATTTTTCATATGTTAAAAAAACTTCTTTTAATTAGCATTTCCTTAAAATTGAAGAAAGTCTCATGATTTTCACAATTTTTGTTTAGATATTTTGGAAAATGTGCCTTTTAAAAACTTTGATTTGACATTCGGCCTTGTTTTTTTGTTTTTAAACTAAAATATTTTATATTATTATAACTCCTTTAATCCTGTCATAACCTAATTAAAAATTCTTTAAAAATTAAGAAACAAAATCTATATATGTATGTATATATATACATTTATATACAATCAAATTACTTACCTTGTTCTCACTTCCTTTGATTGCCATTCGGAATGTTTATCAAAGCTAATTAAAATTGCTGCGATTTCCTGTAAAATAAACAAAAAAAAATAATTTTTAAAATTAATTAAGTAAATTATACTTAGACCTTAGAATATTATAACTTTAAATAAAAAATGTCTGAAAAATTAGTTAAATTTAAATAAATAAATAATTTATATGTATATTACATAATATATTATTTATAAATAAAATATATCAGATTTTTTTTTTGTTTTTTTTTCTTTATTATTATTTCTTTGAACTTTAAACAAAATATTTTGACTTACATCCAAAAAATTCCTCAAAAACAAAAAAATCTCCTTATATAATACTTCCAATAAAAAAATAAATATAGAGATGATTATTTTATTTTAGAATAGGAGCCAAAAAAGGACTTTTATATATTTAACAGTTTCTTTTACAAAAATAAAAAAAAAACAATAACAATAACAATAACAAAACAAACGAATAAATTCTTAAAGAAAAAGGAAAAAAAAAAAATTATTTGGAGAAAAACAAATATTTGCTTTTTCTAAATCTCCACCTACTTTTTATCATTATTTATATATATATATATGTATGTATATACAATAATATGTAGAGAAGAAAAAAACCACCGCCCACTTTATATTTTAAAATTTTATATATCCGGATTTTATTTCCTTTTCTGTTCGGAAAATTTATATTTTTTTTTTATTTATACACAAAATAATATATATGTATATATTAATATGTACCTACTTGTACAACATATATATATATATATATATATGTACAAATAATATGATAATACAAGGAAAACAATTGTTAGTATTCATAAAATGAAATTTGACCAATGAATAAGACGAAAATATCCGTTTTTTTTGTTTTTTTTAAGAAAATAAATACATACACCGCCGTATATAAATAAATATTTTTTTAGAAAGTTTAGAATTGTTTATATTTCCTACTTAAAAATTTTCTCTAACAAAAAACAAATTTTTCCGGGTGCGTATCAACCTTTTTTGGACACAGAAGTAATTTTTTTTATTTCTTTTATTCTAACAAGAGAAATGCAATATGTTTTAAAATTAATTTTTTTTTTTTTTTTTTTTGAAAAATTAAATTTTTATGGCATCGTGTATCCTGTTAATATATATATATTACATATTTAAATACATTCATACAGCGAGCATTTTCATAAAAAGAAAAGCGGAGCAGAGCATGATCTGTCAGAAAAAAAAAAAAAAATTGTCTCAATTTTGTAGCTCGCAGTAACTCAGAGCTTAAAAATTGTGTTAATTTTTTTCCATCAGAGTGCGTTCAGAAATGATCTCAATGTTCGTTATAAAATTTCTCTGAGCATTACTATCTGTCAAAATTTAAAAAAAAATTAAAGTCAACATATTTCAAATTGAAATTTTTTTTTTTTTAATTTATTTAAATTATGATGGCTGATTTTCTAGGCTAACCGTGAACCGTTAATAGCATAAATTTTTAAATAAATAGATAATAAATTTAAATAATTTTTATTTTTAGCATTTACCTATAACAAATTTCATTCTTTGTTGTTCATTTATTAAACCAAAATACTCTGAGTATATGATCTGATCTGAATGTAATTTGTATGTTCTGACAGTGTTTATGCTACGATTTACTTCATAAAATTGCCAACAACCATTACACCATAAATGACATAAAGTTAATAATTTATTGATTCAATAAGGGAACGTATCTTATTATGTTGGAGGGGAGTTTTAAAAATCTAATTTTCTTTTATACTTGTACTCGAATATTTAACTTATTTTTAAGATGCTGTTCAAGATTAATTTTCTTATTATGATCATGCAATTTATATAAACTCTGAACTATTAGATTTAATTTACTTATTTTGTTTGTATATTAAAATTTTGTATGACAATAAACAGTCAAAAGTATTTTTGAATTTTTATTAAATAAACAGGTAATTAAGATTTTAGTTCTGAGTTGGAAAATACCACAAATATAAGCGTCAAAATTAATATGTTTTGTATCTTTAATTCATTTCAATACGATTTCATAAATAAGTATTAATTTTTCTATAAAATGACAGTCCTATAATATTGTTTCAAACAGAACTGAAAAATATTGTATGAGAAAAAATAATTTTTGACAGATTTCTTAAATAATTTATTACGAATAACAAGAAAATTTTTCTTTTCCTTCTTTGCTTATTACAATAGAATTTATGAAGGCAAAATGAAACCATTGTATTTTATACGGTTTCAGTAATCAGTAATTTTTAGATCCGTAATGCATTTTCAAAAAGTAGGAGATCCTATTCGATCACGATCAACTATACCTTCTCAGATTCTCAGATTCATGTCAGAGAGTTAGAAAAAGAAACTACTGAAATATTGATTTAACTATTTTCTTCACAATTGAAATCGGGGAATTTTCCTAAAAATTCTTATATTTATAGCAATTTTAGCTTTTTTTCTGGCTTGTTGTTTTTTCTTGATATTTACAAGTCTTTCAGAATCTTCGATCCTAAGTATTTTTTTCAGAAATTCAATTTTCAATGACTTTATCCGTTTAAGGTTAACACTTTACAAGTTAAATTATTTCTACCCCCTTAAAAGAAGACGTATTCATGTTTATTTTATTTTTATTTAAATTTCAACACTAATTATGCATTTTTAATGTTTAGCATGCGACTTGTTCCAAAAGAATTAATTTTACACTAACATTGAATATTTATTAGACCTTTTAAATTAAATTCAAAAAATATTAGTGTTAGTTAGACGTGCCCTCCTCTTTTATTATTAATTTACCTAAAAACAGAGTATGTCGATATTCTAGAGGGATTTTATTTGAGCTCGTTAAATAAATTTTGAAAAAATGTTACCTTTGTCAAAATTAAATTTTAAACCTTTAATTTTAAATCAGGATAATTGATTACATTTAATTAGTAACTTTTTTCCAATTTAATTTACAATTGAATTTTCTTTATAACAAAGTTGTAAATTCTAGTATAAAATTCTTAAACCTTTAATTTATTTTAATTTAAAAAAAAAACTTAACAATAAATCACCAGCATTGTTGTCATAAATTTAAAATTTTCTATATAAATTTACATTTTATAAAATAACCACATTTTTCTTGAATAAAAATTAGATCTTTGAAAAAAAAAATTAAAATAATAAAAAACAAGGTAGAATGTAAACCAACGGTTTTTAAAAGCGCACATTTCCAAAACTCAATACAAACTGTTTAGAAGTGTGACTTACACAAAAATTTGAAAATTTCATGTCATAAGAAAAAATGTGAAAATAGGACATTTTTGAGATTTTGAGGGGCCGTAAGTCCGGAATCCTATATAACTAAGAAAAGCTGTTAACACACGTAAAAATATATCATTGAAGCTTTAATTTTTATGTCTTGCCGAAGAAAAATTTTTACAGGTGCCTAAGTTACAGGTGTCTAAAAATAGCAAATTTTCAATTTTTGAGGCGTAATAACTCTTAAAGAGGGGGCGTTACCAAAAAATTTTCTAAGGAAACTTATACTAATTCTAAAAGTTCTTTCTTGTCTCAAAATTTCAGGTTCCTATCTAAAGGGGTGCCGGAGTTATGAAAAAAGAAATTTCATGCAAAATGTGGTTTTCACATAACGGTAAATTTAAATCGTAAATTACAAAATATTACATAATTTTGATATTGTTTTATATAGATAATAAAATTTTCGATCTTCTACCGGTTTTAGATTGCAAAACTATTACGCAGAGCCCGAGATATATACATCTGAAAATGGGGCTTTTTTACAATTTTGAAGAGCTGCAACTTTGGAACCCTTTACAACTAAAATAAACCTTTCACACACGTAAAAATATATTATTGTAGCTTTAATTTTTACATCTTGCAGAAGTAAAATGTGTGCAGGTTCCTAAGTTACAGGTGTTTAAAAATAGCAAATTTTCAATTTTTAAGCCCTAATAGCTCATAACCAGGGGATGGTCCGAAAAAATTTTCTGAGCAAACTTATACTAATTCTAAAAGTTCTTTCTTGCCTCAAAATTTCAAGCTTCTATCTAGAAGCGTGCCGGAGTTATGAAAGTAGAAAAATCATGCAAAATTTGGTTTTCACATAACGGTAAATTTAAATACTAAATTTAAAAATATTGTATAATTTTGATATTAATTTACAAAGATAAAAGAAATACCTGTCGAATGACGTTTTCAGATTGAAAAAATCTTAAGCAGAACATAAAATATATGCATTTAAAAATGGGGCTTTTTCAAAGTTTGAGGGGGTGTAGCTCCGTAATGACGGGGGCTACATGAAAAAGTTGTTCCACAAAATTATTTTTTTTATGAGACCTACCTATGGTTAAAATTTTTTTTCTCTATCTTTAACGGTGTAGAAGTTTTGTAAACAGACGGACGGACGGACGGACGGACGGACGGACGGACGGACGGACGGACAGAGTGAAACTAATAAGCACATTTTTTCAAAATTTTTTTGGAAATGTGCTAAAAAGAGAAAAAATTCTACAAGATATTTTTTTCTAGATTTTACATACTTCTTGGCTGAGAAAGAATAAGTTGTGACAACAATTTGTAAAACTCAAAGACAAGAAAAATAAAATGAATCTGAAGAAATAAATTTTTGCATATTCATGCAAATATTTCTTTTTTTTTACTTAAAAAATTGAATTTCTCTATTCTACGGTGTAGTTTTTTCACATTCATAAGAGATTTAAAATTATTTTTGAAAAATAGTTGTATAAATAAGTTCTTACATATTTCTGTGAATTTTTAAGAAAATTTTTTACAGTTTTTCTCCGTTCCTTTAAAAAAAATTTGTTTTTTTTTTTTCTAAAATATGAACAGGATGTGTGCCAGCCTTAAAAAAATGTTGACAAAAAAAAAAAAAAAAAAAATGATTGTCATAACTTTTAACATTTTACTATATTGTTTAGCTTATTATACCAAAAATGACTTTTTGTACTTGAAATTTTGCATTGTTTCTTTTTTTTTTTTTCGTTTTGAGGTTATGAACTCTTTCAAACAGATAAACAAAATTAAAGATTCAAAAAAAAAAAAAATAAATGAAAAAAAATAATAATTTGCATATTAATTGGTATTTAAGATTAAAAATAAAGAAAATAAAAATATTATTTTCAATATTTCTTTCATTTAATGATATTTTATTTTTAATTTTGATCTTTTAAAAACTGTTAAAGAGTTAGAGAATTAACTTTTGAGAAAAATGTAGGCATATTCGTAAAGTGAAATGTAGAATCCTAAAGTTATGCAAAATATGAATGAAATATACGTTTTTTTTAGCAAATAAAAACCTGCAGACGTCTCGGTGGCCTAGTGCTTAAGTACGTGGCTTATTAACTGGGGGAGTGCGGGTTCAAATCCTGAACAGGTAGCAAGTTTAATTAATTGAAAACAAATCCCCTTTGCTGTCAAATATAGTGTGAATATATTATGATATATAATATAGAAACAAAATAAATAATATTGGTGTATAATTTAATAATAGTATTCGACCTATAATGGCCTTAGTAGCAGATGGTTTTGTAATATTGCAATATCCTATGTGGTTTGTAATATTAATATAAATAAATAAATAAATAAATAAATAAAAATTTGCAGAAGTTATGTTTACTTTATTTTCAAATGTTCTCCGGAACATTCTTAAAGTAATGTTAAGTTTTTGTTGGTGGTCAGCTATAACAGCACTTTAAAATTTGAAGAGGCACCAGTTGTGTATATTTCAGGTTCTGCTTTACATTTTTTAACAACAATCTAAAAAAGCCAAACGTTAGGAAATCTTTTTCTCTTTATAAATTATTACAAATTTTTTTTGTATTTTAGTGTTAAAATTTACCGTTATGTAAAGATTGAATTAAAATTTTGTTTTCTTTCATAACTCTGGCACGCTTTTAGTTAAAACTTTGAAATTATTTCTTGAACAGGAAGAGAGTTTTCAAAATTAGCATAAGTTATCTCGGAACAGTTTTTTTTGTACCTCGTCCTGTTTAGGAGTTATTAGAGATCAAAAATTTAAAATTTGCTATTCTGCTATTTGATATGCTATTAAAATTTGTTTTCCACAATTTTTGTTTATGTATATATATATAAAATTCTAGCAAAAATTATAAATCTAATATTCTAAACTTTTTTTAATGTCTTTTCAAAAATGTGCGCTTTTAAAGCAACTCTTTATTTTACATTTTGCCTTGTTATTTTTTTTAAATATAAATTTAACTTAAACTAAATTTGGATTTTATAATAATCTATGTTTAAAGTTCTTCAGCATTTTTTCCTATTATTTAAAATTAATTAATAAAAATTTAACAGAAATACTAAATCGCAAGAAATTCCAATGTAACTCGAGTTGGGCTTTGGTTACCGACTGATTAAACTTATGATGTATTAATCAAAGAAATGAGAGGCAAATAAAAATTGACCTTATAATAAAGGTCATGAGCATTTTTATTTTGGAAGGATATTAACTGAAAATTCGATAAAGATTAATTTTTACTTAAATCTTTCATTAACTGTAAATTCTTCGAAAACCTACGTTCTAATTATAGATGAAATCTCCCAATTTGGAACCAAAACCAGATATAGAGAACTATCGAAAAATTTGACTAGACAAACATAAATTTAAGAATTGCGAATAAAAAATGATAACACAAGATTGCTGTAAAATCATTATATATGGTACAGTACAAAAAATTAGTAGTAGAGGAAGATGAAAAGCAGATAGGATCAAAAGCAAACAGAATCTAAAATGGAAATAAATCTTAAATTAAAAATTATAAATAACAGTTAAAACTGGCATATTTCTAGAAAATAAAACTAAAAAAAATATAAAGATCAAAAAAATGATTCTGTAAAATGACAGAGAAAAATAACGAAAGAATAAATAGTGATAAGATAATAAAAAATTATCTGTAGAACAAACAAAAAAGAAAATTTTTAAAATTAAAAATTGTATACACCAGCTTTACTTAATATATTAATTTTGAACTAATTATTGATTGACTGTACTCGTATAATACCTACATAAATTTAACATTTAAAAAATTCTACTTTAAAATACAATTTTTAAACAGGGACATTTTCTTTTTTATAACAAATCAAAATGATTGAATTGAACTTGAAAAATGAATTTTAAAATATTTTCATAAAAATTCAACAGGCCTTAAAATTTAATAATTTTTTTTTTTTTTTATTTCAAAATTTTTTCCACATTTTGGTTTTTCTTTTTCATTTTAGGAACTTCAATTACATTTTGGTGGCAATAATTATGTCCTAAAAATTATTCATAAAAAAAATATACATCAATTCAGAAGTACTTACAAACCACAAAAATTATTTTATATCCTTGAATATCGATATTTCAAAAAAAAAAAAAAAAACACACAAAATAAAAAAATTTAACAATAAAAAAAATATAGGAAATAAAAAAATATTATAAAACACACATACCAACATTGAATTGAATATTTGATTCGACATAATCGTAAAAAATTTACATGTTTCGCTATATATTTTCTTTTTAATATGATGTCAAGAATATGTTCACAATTACATGTACATGTCAATAGATTTGTCATGTTCAGAAAAAAAAAAAAAAAAAAAAAATGTACAACACCACCTGACGACAAAAAACAAAACCACATATTTTGTAAAAAAAAAAAAAAAAAATTATGGTTCAATTTAGAGAATTTAATATGAAAGTAAGTATGTACAATTTATAAAATACTCACCTCACAATCTGTGAAATTCCCAATAAAACTGGGGGTTGATCGATTTAGAAATAATTTTTTTGAAACTTTATATATTATGGCATATGTCAACATTGTAAATAGTGTCAAAAACGGACTGTTTAATATGTTCTTTAGAAACTCTTAAATCGATGGTTTAGTTTCATTTAATATATGTTTTATATAGGTGTAAAATATAGTGTTCATAAGTCAATATAACTTACTATATAGATTTAATTTGGAAATTTTAGTTTACTTTTCAACATTTTTGTCTAAACATATACTGTTAAGAGATGCCTACACATTTTGCGCACTACCAATTGTTATAAAATAGAAAGATTAGGAAAATAAAAATTTCCCATCATTTACAATGCCTACAATTTGAAAAAAAAAAAAATGTTGCTATTCTTTTTTTTGGCAATATTGATATAAAATATCGCCGGAACAATGTTTTTTAAAATTCGCGTAGTTCTTAAAAGATTGAGTAAAGGATTTCCGTTACTTTTACTTTTTGTATTTTCTGTATACGTATATAAATGTAAATTGATGTTATTTTTAGTAGTTTACAATTTCCAAATTTCAAATATTGGAAAATAAAATATTCCTTCTATTTAAAATAAATAAAGAAAAAAAAAAAACAATGATTTTTTTATGCTTTATTTTATGTTTTTTTAAGTACGGGTATCAATATTTCGATATTTCTTCGGTTTTAAATTTAGTTTTCATGACTTTGTCTTTTGTTTTTATTGAGAAATAATTTGTTTTACATTTGTGCTTCTATTTTTTTTTTTTGAATAAATAGAATTCGTTTAACAGTTTCTGACAATTTTTCTTTTTTATAAAAGTTGTTTTAGTTTTTGTGTGGTTATTGTTAAGTTAATATTTATTTTTTAAATATATTTTTTTTTGTTTGACAGAATTTAAAAGAAAAACTAGAAATAATTAAAAAAAAAAAACAGCTATATATTTTTGTAATGTTAAGAAAATATTATTATTGTTGAATTTGTAAACTTTTAAAATAATGAATTGATTTTATTAGTATTTAGCTCTTTCTGGACTTATCGTACTAGCACTTTGCCCTTGCACTTTCTGAAAAAACTTAAATTTCGCACTATATTTTGCACATTAATATTTTCGTGATGTAAAATTTATAATAGTTTATAGCATGAATCCAAATTTAAAAATCCTCTTAATTATTCTTTTACATTATAAAATAGTTTTATATAAACAAACGCTAACATGAGAAGTGACGTGCGGAATTCTATTAAGAAAATCAATTGAAGAAAATTCCGTCTAATTCCCTAAAAACAATGAACTAATCGCAAAAAAAAAATTAATTAACCCCCATGTTAAATTTATTATATCAAAAATAATGGAGGTTAATTCATAACAGCGTCATCATCGCATCGTCACAAAAAGAAATATTTACTTTTAATTTAGTGCAAATTGCAAAATGCGATCACCTAGTGTTCGTATAATAGTTCGCATAATACTGGCAATATCCTCCCACTATTATATTATATCATTTTTGAATGCCATGAACGCCATACTACTTTAACACTAATAATCGAGTACTAGCATTTTTTTTTTTATTTTTAAGAATTATATCATTCCTCAAACTATAGGAAAGGATTCCTTATTTATACAAAGTTATTATAGGTTTAGAAAATGATGAGAATCATTGGGTAGAATTTTTGACTCTTCCCTTCTGAAAAACCCTTCTGAAATAAATATTAAAAATTATAATTAATTTAAAAAAAAGGAATACAATATGAAAAATTTCTTTTAAATATAATTAATAATTTTAAAATTGATGATCCGATTCAATAAAAAATAAATTAAATAAAAAATAATACAAAAAAAAAAAATAAATTGAATCACATATACACAATTACAAAATGAAGAATCTAAAAAAAAAAAAAAAAATTAATTTTGAAATAGTTTCCTTCTATTCTAAATTAATAATTTATAAAAACAATATCCTTCAATTGAGTTTAAAGTCCTAGTCCTAGATATTCCCAGATGCATAAAAAAAAATTCCAATACATATTTATATTATTATTTATTTATTATATATGTATTATATTTTTTTTAATAATATAAATTAATTTTTACAAGAATCTAAAATTCTATTTCAAATAGAATTATTTTTTTTTTTCCCTTTAAATTTTTTATTTTTCCAAAACTACAAACCAAAAAAAAAAAAAATTAAATAAATAAATATATAAAAAATGTATTTTAAAGTATATGAAAGGTTAATATAACAATATTTTGTACAAATGTGCAAAAGAAAAGTCATATTTTTTATTCCATTTCGTTTTTCTTCAATTATTCAATACGTATGTATGTATATATACTTCGTGTGATTTTATATCACATTTAATATTACATTTACATATATATATATATATGTATTTAAAGGTTAAATACAATTTACTGTTTTAACAAAAAAAAAAAATAAAACACTCAGATACCACCACGAAATACAGCAAAAAAAAAACAAACAGGACAAATGGGAACCTCCAAAAATATGAGAAAAAAAAGAAAATTTTTCAAATAAATAAAAATAAAATCTAAAATAATATAAAAGTTATCCTTTCAATATTTAAAATATAAATTTTATAAAATAATAACAGAAAATAAAAACAACAAGAAAAAACAGTAGATGAAATCACATTGAACAAAAACAAAACAAAAAAAAAGAAGAATAATACTCTGTACTAAAAATACACTTTTATAGAATTCTTTTTATATTTTGGCATATCAAAAATGCCTATAAAACTTCATTCATAAATAAATAAGGACACGACAATGTTGTTCTATTTCTCATATATTTTTATTTGTCTTTTTTTTTCTTTTTTTTCTAGTATTTCATGTAATATTTTTGTTGCTCTTATGCTTCCTTGAATTTGGCTTGCAAATAGTAAAGAAAACAAAAACAAAACAAGACCAAAAATTAAATAAAATAGGCAAGAAAATCACTGCTCGAATTTTAAATAAAGATTCATATAATATGATCAAAAGAGGAACAAAAAACAGGAGGAAAAGAGAAAACAAAAAAAAAAACAAAAAAACAGATGAACACGTTTATACAATATATATTATATATATACATATATATACTTTAGTATATACATGTATATTTTATAAATATTTTAGTAGGATTTCTCGCTTCTCATCATTCACAAAACACAACAAAAAAAAAAAAATTATTATCCTTCACGACCTTTCAGACAAAGAATATCAGATATATATTAGGGATCAAAAAAATTAAAAGGACAACAAAAAAAAAAAAAAATATAAATATTAACAACAAAAAACGAGGAAGAGTGCAGTAGAGTAGACTGTGTCAACTCTGGGATACCCGTATGAACGTAATATATCCTGTTTCTATAAAACTTGATCATCTTTTAAAAACATTCAGATGTTTTAGTACCCAATTACAGAGATATATTTATGTAAATTGTGGAGTTGTATGACAGCTACCCGAATCTATTGCGCCTAGCTTCATTAAGTTCCAAGAAATGCAAGAAGCCTGAACCGGCTGATTTAGACCAATCAAATTTTACAAAAGTTTTTGGCATGCAACTCGACACATTTTCACTAAATTTCAGATACCTAGATTGAATAGACACTGGGTTATTTCCATTTAAAGAAAGAAGTTGTATGGCAGCTACTCGAACCCGGCGGCCGAAAATGCTGGAGTTAAATAGCAAAACTAACAATTTTGTAAAAGTGACGCAAAAAAAATTTCAGCCTCCTAACTCCTTTATTTTTTGAGTAGTTGTGCGGACGGGCACTGAGTTATTTTCATTTAAAAAGAGAAGTTGTATGGCAGCTACCCGAATCTATTGCGCCTAGCTTCATTAAGTTCCAAGAAATGCAAGAAGCCTGAACTGGCTGCTTTAGACCAATCAAATTTTACAAAAGTTTTTGGCATGCAACTCGACACTTTTTCACAAAATTTCAGATAGGTAGCTTCAATAGACACTGAGTTATTTTCATTTAAAAAGTGAAGTTGTATGGCAACTATCCGAACCTGTCATATCATCACAATCAAATTTTACCATAATAACATACAACAACATAATGACTTACCATGTTGTTGCCATAAAACTGGATCATCATTTGCAAAATTTCAGATACCTAGATTGAATAGACACTGGGTTATTTCCATTTAAAGAAAGAAGTTGTATGGCAGCTACTCGAACTCGGCGGCCGAAAATGCTGGAGTTAAATAGCAAAACTAACAATTTTGTAAAAGTGACGCAAAAAAAATTTCAACCTCCTAACTCCTTTATTTTTTGAGTAATTGTGCGGACGGGCACTGAGTTATTTTCATTTAAAAAGAGAAGTTGTATGGCAGCTACCCGAACATGTTGCACCAGCACAACCAAATTTTGCAGAAGTGGTTGCCACAAAACTTGATCATCATTTGCAAGATTTCAGACGCCTAGCTTCATTAAGTTCCAAGAGGTGCAAGAAGCCTGAATCGGCTGCTCTAGACCAACCAAGACCTATAACTGGACACCTCCTTACTAAATTTCAGGTTCCTAGCTTCAATAGACACTGAGTTATTCTCATTTAAACGGAGAAGTTGTATGGCAGCTACCCGAACCCGCCGCACCACCACAACCAAATTTTACAGAAGTTGTTGCCATAAAACTTGATCATCATTTGCAAAATTTCAGAAACCTAGCTTGAATAGATACTGAGTTATTTATATATAAAGATAGAAGTTGTATGGCAGCTACTCGAACCCGCCGACCGAAAATATTGGATTTAAATAGCAAAACTAACAATTTTGCAAAAGTGACGTAAAAAAAATTTCAGCCTCCTAGCTCCTTTATTTTTTGAGTTATCGTGCGGACGGACGGACGGACGTACATGGCTTAATCGACTCAGAATTCGATTCTGAACCGATCCATACCTTTGACACTATATCTAGCTCGACTCCTTTAAGGTGTCACAAAGGTAATGGCAAATTTATTATACCCTTGAACATAGTTCATACGGGTATAAAAAGTGAATAAAATATATGAACTGAATTACACAAAGTTTTTTTTTTCTTAAAGGATCAAAAAACCAGAAAAAAAAAGATAAAAAGGCAAAAAAATATTATAACAAGAGGTAAGAGAATACAGGGTAAGAAAAAATTTCAAAGCACACACTTCACTTTTCTAAATATTCTGTTCTGATGTTTTTTTTTTTTTTATTTTTGTAGGATTTTTTGTTTTTTATTTTCGTTTATTTTCGTTTAACTTAAATGGGCTCATCACAAACACAGAAGAAAAATGCAAAGTTGATAAATTTCTTTTTTTTTTTTTTGCCTTTTTTTATTTATTTATTGCAATCAAAACCAAAAACAAAATGGAAATTTTTGAAAAAGGATATAAACAAAAAAAAAAAAAAACACACAAACAACCGTTTGTTACATTTCTTCTAAAGGACATTACATTGTAAAGCATCTTTCTTGTCAAAACTTGAATAAATTCTAAACGCAACAAAATACGAAACAAATGAAAAATGTAAGGAAATTCAGAAGAATAAATAATAAAAGTTATTCGGGAAGAACGAGTAAAAAAAAAAGAAAAAAATTAAGGATATTTGTAAATAAAAATTGTAAGTGGATATAAAATAATGGAAAAACATAAAATTTTATGACTTATTATGTAATGGGTTTCATTAAAAACAGAAACAACCAAATAATGAAAAAAAAAAAAAACCAAAAAACAATGATTGAGGTTAGGTTGTAATAAAGTCATGAATTTTAAAGTGTATATGATGTGTTGTATGAAATTTTGCTGTTTGCTTTATTTTTTTTTTTTTTTGTTATTTCATTTTTGAATAATGCTTATATAGGTTAATTTAATCCCAATAGATTTAAAGGATTACTCGAATATTTTTACATTTTTCACTTTCTTGTCATTATATTGAAATTTACCCTTCCTGTTTTTTTTTTTTTTTTCAATTTTGAATTACCCTCCTACAAATTCCTTTGAAGGCATGATGTTTTTTTTTTTTTTTGAAAAAATTTAGTCCAGAATTAAAAAATTTTGACCAACATTTTTTTCATATGATTATTTTAGGACTGTAATTTAAATATGAATTATGTAATAGAAGTGGGGGGAAAGGATTTCCTAATTTATTGAATTAAATCAAATAAAATATTTGGTTCAGGTTACTTTTCAAGTTTTTTTCATTTTCTTTACAAAAAAAAAAAAAAAACAAAGATACTTTATTGAAATGGAGAATAATTTATTGTTAGTGGAAATAAAAGAAGATTTTATTATTCCGAAAAAAAAAAAAAAATAAAGATATACCTATTTAATTTTGGAGTTAATAGTTATATTCCCATGTTATACTATAATAGATTACCGGTGCGTGTAAAATAGAATTATTTTATAAATGTTAAAAAAAAGGATTCACTCAATGGATTGCTGGAAAAAAAAACAATATACCTATAATATATACAACAAATGTATAACTTCGCTTAGTTCAATTCACAAGAGGAATCATCATTTTTTTCTAGTCGGAAATTATTTAAAGGGAGAAGAGAATTTCGATTTTTGAGAAGTTCCAATGAACTTTGTATCACCGTCCTGTATAATGAAGTTTTACTGGTTGAGAATTTTGATTTAGGTATACGCAAAAGTCAATATGCTAGAATAATAAATAAAATTTTGTTGTCATATATTATTTTAAATATATTTACAATTTGTTGATGGTTGTAAAAAATACCAGTGAGATCAACGCACGAATTGTATTTGGTAGTCTTGTACTTCAACCAACTAAATGTCACATCCCTTTTAAACCAAATATTAGGTTAGAAGCCATGATACAATGTATTGTTTGGTTTGGGGATTAGGAAAATAGAAATGAAGGTATAGAATAAGGGAAATGGGAAAAAATGAAAAAATTAATTTAATAAATACTAATTCTAAAAACTAAGAATCAAATTAAAATAAGCCGAATTAAAATAGTAAGAGTCCTTTAATTAACTTCCCGCCAATACAGGATATTGTTTCAAATAAACTATTTTAAAAATGTATAGGTTCTTTCTCTTTATCTTTACGTTTCGTTTGCCAAATTTAAAATATTCGTTTTAACGCTATAAAATCTAAAAAGAAATTGAAAAATGCGAGCTATAAAAATATAAGTATTAAAAGGAAGAACATATTTCTGAAAACAGGTCATGATATTTTTTAGATTCATAGAGATCAAATAAAAATAACATATGCGGCAAAACAAAATCTATAAAAATCATTAATGATTTTAAAATTGTAAACGGCTTAACGCCTTTAAATCATTTCTGAAATTAAAAGTAACATGTTCTCCAACCAAATCGTCGTAACTCCAACTACATCGTCGTAATACACGTAGGGTAAGTCTTCTATAATAATTACGCAGTGGAGCCTATTATAAAACTAGAATAACGAAATAATAATTTTTAGAAACTCATTCTTAGCTCATACGTTCAAATTGTGGAACATATTATCATCACAAGTGTTCCCCCGTTCTTTTAATATAAAATCTGAATTTGAAATTCGAAAAATCAGTCAATATATTTATCCTAAGATTTCCATTTAACACCACTTCTTCAGCTGAAGCCTTCTTTAGCCTTCGCCTTCGAAAAATTCGCCTCTTTTTCTTCTTTCTTCATTCTATTCCGCAACTATTATGCTGTTTTGCACTTAGGATGATTATCTGTTGCTGTTTTGCTGTTTTGCACTTAGGGTGAACCCATTATAACGGCCGCAGAGGAAAATAGTTTTATTGGGTAAATATTCCACACTACTAAAGAGCTTAGGTTTTCTTGGTGTTTTACGAAGATCTACACCTCCCGGAAAAAGCAAAAAATATACATTTCTATTTTCTTGGTATCTTCCAGTTTTTTATTGTTTCATATGCATTAAAGTGCCAATCCCTCTTTTTAATTGCTTTTTCTTAGAACAGTACATAAAAAAGTCCTGAGTCCTAATCTATAATATGAAAAAGGGTGGCATCTTTAAGTATTTTTTAGCAGCAGTAAATTAATTATATTCATTCTAACAGATGAACTTAATATAAAGATTACATTTATATCTACCATAGACGCATTTTGTTACATTGTGAAAACAAAATGTTAAGATTTATTTTAGAAATGCAAATATTAATTGAACGTGATATAATTAAAAAATGCATCTTAAAATATCACGTAAATTTTTGTAATTTAAAGTAAAAATAATTTTCTCTTTTCTAATTTTAATTAAATTTAAAATAAAAATAAATTTAAAAATTTGTATTATAAAGCCGATATAATTTTTAAACAATAAGACCAGAATTCCAATTAACCGAATTCCGTTTACTTTAAACCAATTTTTTACATTGTGGTGAAAAGAGAAAAAAAAAATCCATCCTCATTTCTATGGTTTTTATGTTTTTTTTTTTGTTGTCGGTGGTGGAAAAATTAAAAATTAAAAACAATAACAACCACAATAAAATATTTAAAAGCAAATCAAAAAAAAAAAAAAAACGATTTTTCCTTACATTTATTTTATTTTTTTTTTTTCATCCCTAAATTTAAAATTTTTTTAAGTACATATCGTGTAGTTTTTACACTGGCTACAATAAGTGTCACAGTAAAAACAAAAAAAAAAAACCAAATGCAAAATAAACCAAAAATTACCAAACAAAAAAATTGGAAAAAAAAAAACAAAAAAAAGTCAAAAGAAAAAAGTTAAAACCGTGCATTGTTCTCGTGTAAACCAAAAACTTTTGTCAGTAAAACTGTTAATGAACTGCGGCGAAAAAGTTTGTCTTGATCCTGATCAAATTGACCAAACAATAAAAGAAAAAAAAAAAAAATGGTAAATATATAAATGAAATAAAATTATAAACAATTTTTATTTGATTTTGTGGTTTTCGATTCCTCTTAAAAAACAAAAAAAAAAAACAATATTAAGGAAAAATAAGAATATATTTTTAACATTTAAAATCTTCAATGGGAAGAATTTAACCTTAAAAAAGAAATTATAAAACCAAAAAATTAAAAATAAATAGATTTCGGTTTATGTAAAAATTTGTTAAAAATATTTGCTGTTTCTTTTTAATTTTTTTTTTTACCTAATTTTACAATACGACTAGTCTGCTTTCAAATACATTATGACTTATGAGGTGCTAACCTACTGTGTATATAAAATTTAAAAAAAGTTTAAATCTTGTACTAATTTTTTTTGTTTTTCATAATCTTGTGATTGTCTTTGTCATATACGGATTTTGCAATCCTGGAAGTTTATTTTCTTAATATCTAAGTACCTCCTTTAATTACTTATTTGGGATTTTCCCATATTTGATTAAAAAGAAACTCTCGCTACACATACTCAAAAACTGCGTTGCTTTACTCTAAACAAAACCTAGCTTGAAGCATATTTTGCTTTCTGGAATATAAACCACCAACAATAAACGCTCTCTCTTAGAGGCAGTAGAGTTAACAGAAGCATTATAAGTGGAGACAAAATATAGAACACATATTAACAGGGGCGAACACAATAAATTTACAATATAATTGTAGTGTTACAGCCTAAACAATATAACAATAATCTAATTTAATCACATTTGATTTTTGAAAAATATCTGCAGATATTCAGAAATTGTAATTGCTAATATCGATTTCTATTGTATTACCATCATTTTTCTGTAATACCTTCATTCTTCTACCAAAAAAAATTATACATGTAAAGTTTAGACGATATTATTAGCATCGTCTAATAATGTTTGTTACCTAATGATCCGAAAAGTTAAAGCGATTTCAATGTTATAATGCAATTAAACTAATTCTTTCCTATCTGTATAAACTTTATATAATTAGAGGAATATATTTATACAAAAGTGTTACTAGAAAATCATTACATTTCAGTATTTTATACATTTTCTTAAGATGAGAAAAATCTTCGATGTTAAAAGACAAATTCAGCTTGCAGTTTCTATTTGCTATTTTAAAAATGAGTACAAAGTCCTCATTATATCCATTAAATTTCTATTTTCCTAGAATTTTGTTTTCATTTTTACTTAAGAGCCGGTGGAAAACTTCAAAAGTCACATAGAATTACACATGATTCTTCCGGATCCGTTGGTTAAAAATCAAAACCACCTCCTTTTTAAACCAAACTTTAGGTTGAGACCTTTAATACAAATGTACAGTTTGATTTGAGGAATAGGGATGTGAGAGCATTCTTGGAGAAAAGGGAATTAAGAAAAAATTTGGATTTTGAAAGATGGGTAAGAAAATATCGAAGGACATTTTGAAGAAATATTTCGTAGAATTCCTTTCCCCTTTTTCCAAACTGTACCTGGTAGATCAGCCTAACAGTTAACCAATTATCAAAAAAAAAAAAGTCATGACAAATGATATTTAAGTTATTTGTCACTCTTTTAAATGTTTTTAATGTAAAATTTAGTTATAGTAAATATAATATAAGATATAAAAAACCACTTTCTAAATTTTCTTATAGTTTTATTTGTTGAAAAAAAAAACATTTTGTTGTTTTTTTTTTTTTTTTTATTAGTAGTACAATTTGTATTCAATTTTGTAATAAGGATTGTTTTTTATTTTTATATCAAATAAACTTCTGAAAGTCCTTTAAAAGTTAAACAAGTCCTTCGTTCGTTTTATAGACAAAAAATAATAAAAAAAAAAAATGTATATGTATGTACATACATACATGTATATAGAAAACTCTAAACATAATTTTTTTCTATTTTAAAGTACAAATTTTTAGTTTTATGTCATACTTTAAAAAAAAAAATTACAATCCATTTTGTTTTATCATGACAGTTCATTTAAATATCTTAACTTCAAATTTTCTTGGTTGGAAAAATTTAAGAAGTACAAAATTAAAAAAAAATAAACAAAAAAAATTTTTTTAATGAAATTGGATAAAAATTGAATTGTTTGGTTCTAAAAAAATGTTCACTTAAAAAGTTTTAATAAAATTTTACTGGAAAAGTATTAATTTCCAAAAAGGATTCCTAATTTAAAAGTTATTACTTTAGGTATATTGTCAGCCATTTTCCAATTACGAAAATAGAAATTTTTTACATTTTATACATGAATTTTAGCTTAATTACAACAAACTGTTATTTCGAAATTTAAAGGATTTAATTTTTTAACACAGAACTGAACAGATTTTCAATAAAAAATTACTTATTTTATATGGGTTATGGGTTATAAAATATCCCTCTTTTTATAATAATATATGCCTTCAAACACCTTCCGTTTTGGCCTTCTTGCAAATACTTATATACAGACCTCCCTGTAAAATGCTTATTGTGAATAATATGAACTTTATTGGGTTCAAGGAATCAACCTAAATAAAAGCGTAAGGCGTATATTTTTCATCAAAAATTTTTTAAATACATGTATTTAAATGAGAGCACTCGAAATACACGACGTACTGTACGTTAAATTTTTAAAATTTTAAAATTGAGAAAGTTCAATTCAAAAATTGTACGCGCGTATCAATTTCGAGTACGTCGACGTATCGATATAGTGGCGTATAAAAATTGTGCGTCGTAGGTTGTTATATAGATTGCGACCAGCTAAATATAATTTGGTATTTTCATAAGAAGCACTTTAAAAAAATGACATCTAGACCCATAAACATGTTTCTTCTCCATTCATTTGTCTTACTTAAAGGATTTATTCCACTTTTCAGGCTACTGTAAGGAGGTAAGCTAAAATTTACAAAATCTGTATTTATATCATTCATTAAAGCGAAATAAATATAACTTTTTAAAAATTTATATGATAAAAATCCAAAGAATATTTGAAAATTACTTGAGCAAAACATATTTTTGTTGCAGTAAGTATTGATAAAAGACGGCTGGCATAAAATTAATGAATTTCATGATTAAAATGGTCAAATTCTACGTAATAAACTTTAACAAAATTTGGTAATGTAGTTAATGATTTTCAATTTCTTATCAGTTAAGTCTAGAGCCTTAAAAACAATCTTCTTTGGCAGTGCAAACCTATATATAATTTAAAATGTTGGCAATCATGAAATTGCTTTATACTATTTGATTATTGATGATCTCTGCGCATTTTTATCTTTCGCCTTGTTAATTAATTCACAAACATTGGTTCAATCTCTAATGTTTCTGAACCATGATTTTTACTTTCTTCCTATACCACGCAAACCATATATTTCCCCCTGAATTATGAGTTGTAATAATCTAAACGAAATATAAAGTATTTTCTTCTTTTTATGTTTAACTTAAAACCATTATTAGTTCCTTTTTACAAGGATTCCATTTTTAAATTAATTAATTCGTTAAATACCAATTTTATCAAGCATTTCAATTGACATTGCCAAAAAAAAAATTGAATAAAAAAACTTAATTTAAATAAAAAATTTAATAAAAAATTTAATTTAAAAGAAAATTCTTTATTTTCCTAAGCGCATTTTATATACAATTATATTTTCTTCTATATCATCACAATATAAATAAACAAAATTTATTACTTATTATTTTAAACTATAAGGACTTCATTAAGAATATTTTTTTACACAAAAAAAAAAAAACAATAACTTAATAATTTAAAATATTATTATTTAACACTTAATATAATTTCAAAACTTAATTAATTTTAATGGTTAACAAGTTCATTTTTTATTTCTATTTATCTTCCTTTTTAACAACATCCTGCTTCTTTGTTTTCTCTAATTTTATTTTAACAAGTTGTTGCTTTCTTCCTTTGATTATGCAGCAGATTGCATGCATAAAAATCACATAAATTTTCTTTTTTTTTTTTTTATATAGAAAACAACAAAACAAAAAACAAAAAAAAAAACAAAATAAAAAAGCGAAATAATTTTAGATCTAGAAACATGGGACAAAAAAAGTACCTAAAAAATAATGTGGGAAGAGAAAAAAAAAAAAACGAACTTTACAATTTAAGAACACACATTCACACCACACTTATTAAAATACAGTTCATATATTAGATACAAAATGTATGAAAAAAAAAAAAAATTATTTGAGATTAATAATACAATATATATATATATAGTCAATTATAATAGTTGTCCTTTAGTACCTCTTAAGCCAATTTCTTTTTCCTTCCGTATTCATTTGTTTTTTTCTTTTATTCTTTTTTGCCAATTTTTGTAAAGACTAACTCTCATCCGTGTGAAGTTCATAAAAAACTGACTCAGCTTTTTTTTTGGTTTTTTTTTTTTTTTAATTTTTTTGTTTTTTGCTCTTTTCTACATACATATATATTTTTTTTTTTCCCAAAAAAAAAAAAACAAAAAGATAAAACAAAGAAAATTATACAATTCTGAATCCTTTAAATATTGTGAATATATGGACAACACAATATGCACAATAAATAAACCGAATATTTGAATACATTTACAATAGAAAGAAAAAACAAAATAAATATTGCAAAACATAGAAAATTACTAAAAAAAAAAAAAACAAACAAAAAACAAAAAGAAAATACTTCGTTTTAGTTAAAAGGACATGCCATACACAACAAATCGTTGTATAGTTATTTTTTAAGTTTTTTTATTCTTTTAAATTTATTATAAATTATGTTTTATTGCTTTATAGAAAAGAAAATAAAAGACAAAAAAAAAAGTGAAAAAGTAAAGATAATATTTAACTTTACGAACGTTATAAGATAAAACAAGAAAAAAGAAAATATTCAAAGAAAAGCAGTCAAGTCCTGGGGCTTTTTAAATTTATTTGTATATAAATTCAAATTCTCTTGGTTGAAATTTAAAATTGTCAACTTGTTGTAAATCATTTGTTCATTTAACATGTGTCCATTTTTATGTTTTGTGTATGATTACATGTGTTTCATTTTTTTTTCTTAAACTTGTCCTAATAATATATGTGTACATGCATATTATTATTTATAATTTGTATTTGTAGTACAATAATTAATGGATTAAAAAAGGATTTATATTTTTTATTAATTTCACAAGTCTTTTAAAGTATGTTTCGCAATTTATAGCAACTATTTTCACAATTAACAACTTCATTATCTTCTGTGATATTTTAGATCTATGATCTGTGATATAAATGTCTTTTACTGCCTATACTTAAATCGAAATTTCGTTTAGTATCTATTTAAATACAAATGTGACTTTATTAAATAACAAGATAGAATGTAAACCAACAGTTTTTAAAAGCGCACATTTCCAAAAGACAATACAAACTGTTTAGAATTGTGACTTGCACAAAAATTTGAAAATTAATGTAATGTATATAGTAAAAATAAGAAAAAAATGTGAAAATAGGACTTTTCTGGAATTTTGAGGAGCTATAAGTCTGGGAGGCTGTAAGAACCCTATATAACTAAGAAAAGCCGTTAACACACGTAAACATATATTATTCAACCTTTAATTTTCATGTCTTGCCGAAGCAAAATTTTTACAGGTGCCTAATTTACAGCCTAAGTGTCTGAAAATAGCAAATTTTAAATTTTTGAGCCCTAATAGCTTATAAACAAGGTGTGTACAAAAAAATTTTCTGAGCAAACTTATACTAATTCTAAAAGTTCTTTCTTGTTTCAAAATTTAAAGCCTCTATCTAAAAGCGTGCCGAAGTTATGAAGAAAGAAAAAGCATTCAAATTTGGTTTTCTCATAACGGTAAATTTAAATACTAAATTTAAAAAATTAGTATAATTTTGATATTGATTTATGAAGGTAAAAAAAATTCTGCAGAATGGCGTTTTCAGATTGAAAAATTGTTAAGCGGAACCTGAAATATACGCGTTTAAAAATAGGGCTTTTTCAAAGTTTTAGGGGCTGTAGTTCCCTGATGGATGGGGCTACATGAAAAAGTTGTTCTACAAAATTAATTCTTTTTATGAGACCTACCCATGGTTAATTTTTTTCCTCTATCTTTAACGGTGTAGAAGTTTTGTAAACAGACGGACGAACAGAGTGAAACTAATAGGCACATTTTTTCAAAATATTTTTGGTAATCTGCTAAAAATTTTATGGCATATATAAAACAAAAAAAAACCGTTGTGTAAAATATAAATATAAGTGGAAATGTAATCAAATATATTTATTATTTCGATTTGATTTTTCTAAATAATGTCAAAATATTTCAGAAAGGATATTCGAAAATTTTCAAAGTAAAAGCATCTCTTCATTATATGAATAATTTCATTGTTTAGTTTTTGAAAAGAGTGTACTTATAGCCTTTTTCGAAAACTAATCCAACCAGAAAAGGTAATTAAAAAAAGTGTTCCAGTGTTCTGATATAGCTCCCGTAACTCATTATCGTATCGTAACTCATTTACACATTTAGTCATTTATATACTATTAATATGACAAAAGTTTCAAATACTCCTCTTAATCTTACTTATATCTTTCAATCGTTCAACCTAAGTGTAAAATTCAAAGTAATTACATACTGCACTTTAATGTTCTTTAATGGTTTTAAGTCTTTAAATCTTTAAACCAGCTAAGTAAATTATGTTCTATTTTAATTGCAGCTAGAAGGTATCCTATACATTATAACTAGATACAAATATCTAGTGTTATTCTAACTTCTATTTAAATTGATAATTGAATTTTTTTTTATATCGTTCGAATGAGAAAAATATAAGAACTCCTAGCAAATTAACAATTTCTTTAACTTAAAATTTAGTAAAAATAAAAGATATTTTAATATGTTTTGGGTGTCACAAAGAAACAAATTTACTAATTAGTTTCACTGTGTTCCTCTGTTTTTTCAGAAAATTTCTACCCTGTTCAAGATAGAATTCTTAAATAGTACATGTCTCTTAAATACTGTCAGAGTTACATCCCTTCAAAATTTGACAAAAACCCAATTTTTAAATTTCACATTTTGCTTAGCATTTTTTCAATCTAAAAACGCCATATGGCAGGACTTTTTTTTACCTTTATAAATCAAAATAGCCAAAACTCCATAATTTTTTTTTAAACTTAGTATTTAAATTTACGTTTGTGAAGACAAAATTTTGTAAGATTTCAACTTCTTATCTCCCCGAATACTTCTAGATAGACCCTTTAAATTTTGCGAGAACAAACATTTTTTGGAATTGTTTAACAGGGGTTTAAAATTGACATAATTTTACATGTGCTATTGGTTCTTCTTAATTAAATAGGGTTTTCTGAAAATTGAAGAAAATATCATTTGGTTTTTGAGAATTTTTTTTACACTATGTAAAATTATATAAAAAAAATACAAATTTTGGTGCAGCTCACTGTATTTATTGTTTTTTGTGGGTCCTTTTGGTATGCCTTTAAAAGCCTTTAATTTTACATTGTTTTCTTTTAAATACACTGCTGATCTTTACAAATAATTTAAACTTTATTCTATTATTCCTGATTTTTATCACATTATTTATATGTTTGATATGTGAATAATTTCGCTGTTGTTAACTTTAAATATTTAAAAATAAATGCGTTAATAGCATATATTGTGATAAAAATCACGACTACTTAAATAAAATGTAAATTGTACATATATTAAGTATACGTTGTATATATAGAGGGCTATTTTGTTGGTTCAATTGATATTTTCATAAAATTTAAAAAGAAGTCGTCGTCCTAATTCAATTTATTGGATTCCTTAGTAGATTCATTATACACAAACTTAATTTTACCTAAATATCTGTAAATTATCACTTAAAACTCACAAAACATTTATTTTAAAAATTAATAAAATAGTCTGTGAGTTGAGAGTATAACTCGAAAAAATACAAAAAGATTTGCATTTAATCAAATAAATCAACTTGCCGAATTAACTATAATACAATACAACCAACTTATCATCACTTGTCAATTTTTTAATTTTAATTTGAAAACTAAGAGAATATAATAAATTGGGATTTTGGCAATTTTGTCGTATTTCTAAGAGGCAAAACTCCAACGGTACTTTTATCTTAAAAATAAGGACCCAATGTTTTTGTCATTTTTTAGTGGAACTTTGGCATCATTAAAATGAACTCGCCCAATTATGTTGTCCCTACATAATACTCTAATAAATACATTGTTAAGTGAGTTCTTGCCCCACCAATTGTAAATCAATATACCATAATAAAATGTTGGACATAATGGACTTAAGGACACGTTGTTTGTGATAGAGAATAATATATTGATATTTGCAAAATATCTTTTGATATTTGATATTGATATTTTGCAAAGAAACAAATATTACCATTAGAACATCTGATTCACATTAATGACTTTTGACCTTTCTGACAGTTTGAAATTTTTTCCATTGAACTGTTTTTCACAAAAGTGAGTTAGGAGCCGCATAGAACTTTCACTCCTTGAAGAGAGTTAAAATTCTCAATGGGAATTTTTTCTATGGGACTTTTGACCCTGAACCATTTCATTATATTATTTTAATTTTAATATTTTTTTTTTTTATTAAATTAATATAAAATCATTTTTTATATCTTTAAATCATAATTTCTTTGAATTTATTTGATTTATCAATATTAAATTAAAGTGGCAAAAAACTAAAACAAAAAAAAAACTCGAAATTATAAAATAGCATGAGATCACGAATCAAAAAATATTATTAGCTTTTCTTTATATATATATAAAAAAAATAAAAAAATGTCAAAAGTTTGTCATAACGTCAATTTTTAAATTTAACACTATACTTTTATATTGTGAAATTCTTCACCTTCACCTAAACTTTACAACGTCGATTCAACATTTTTGTTTTCTTTTTTTTTTTTTTTTGTCAAAGATTTTCAAAAACTCTGGAAGTTTTAAAAATCCAATCTTTTAAAAACTTTGGATTATGTTTTTTTCGTGTTGTTTTTGATTTTTTATTTCAGTCATTTATACCTTTTACTACCCACTTCATTCCTATAACATTTCTATAACTTTTTAAGGACATTTTTCCCGTCCTTTAACTTTATTTTCCTTTTTTCTTTTATTTTAGTATTACTTGTGTTTTTTTTTTTTTTTGTTTTTTATCACTTATATCAACACGTTAAAATATTATGGTTTCAGAGTGTTTTTTTTTATCCTTTATTCTAGTTAACTGTTTTTTATTACATAATTTTATCCTTTTAGTTTAGATGATAATGATGATGATAATGATAATGATTGTAAAAGATTATTATAATGATAAGTTTTTATTTTTTTTGATAAAAATTTATGAAAATATTTTCACGGACATTTTATCCCTTCTAAAAAGGAATGGAATTTTTTGTTATGAAACCAAAGGACATGAATTTGTTATATATATATTTATATTTACTTGTTTCTATGTAAATTTATGATAAAGTTGATGGATAAACTAGATTTAGTAACATATTCTTATCAACACTTTTTAACTTTTAGATTTAAAATCACTTTCCCGTTTTTTTTTTTTTTTTTTTTGATTTTTATTTTTGGGGGAAAAATAAAGAAAATTTGTATTTTAATAAAGGGATCTTACCTCATTTGTATTCCAACGATGACGTTGCGTGGGAAAATGGTCAGCACGTGGTAAGCTTTCTAAATTATCTGGAAGTTTAATAGGTTCACCATCTGTAACAAGTTGAAAAAATGTTATTTTAGATAAAATGAATACAAAAAAAAATAATAAAAATAATAAGAATATTATCTTAACAATTTAAAAGAAAATTAATTTAAAATTAGTTTTTTAGAAACTTCAGACTTTTAAATCACTTAAAATTTTAAGTAGTAGTTTTAAAAAAATATTTTCGATAATTTTTAAGGATTTTATGCTAAATGTATTTTTTTATGATTCTAATCTATGTAACAGAACTTCCCTAACATAGCATTTTTTCAGAACTCTTTTATATTTAACAGATAATTTTTCCATTTCTATTAAGAGATTTTTTTCAAGCGAAATAAGATTTAATGTTATGCTTGAAGTTGGAAAACTATTTTCGTAAAGGTTAGGAAACAATGGAAAATGTTTATTAATTTATAGATTTTAGAAAATTTTAATTCAAAAAAGGAATAAAATATTTTAAGGATATTTATTGTAAAAAAAAAAGGAAAATACGCATTTGTTAGCCATTTTTACTAAAATACTCAATTATTCTTTTCACTTTTAAAAGTATTCAAAAAATCCTTATTTTAATCACACAAAAGTACGTTAAGTAAGTATTTAAAAAATGATAGCCATAACCATAACCAATTAAGTATTTAAAATAAAGATGGAGCACAAGAAAATGAATCAAGGATTTAATCCTGAATTTTTCATAATAAAGTAAAACTTAAAAGTACATAAGAAATAAGTACACTACACTAGTTAAAACTTAAGGGTAAATAAATTTTTAAATCATGCCTATTAACCTCTCCATTCTTATTACAAATTTTACATTTTCCTCTATGCGTTGCTTTTTCGTAGTTCCGATTAAAATTTTCGAGTTTTTCTGAGCTTGGAAAATGTTAAGCACTATTTGGGTTGAGTTGATTAACCCTTTTCGGCGCAGTAGCGTTTTCCTGGCCAAAAAATTATGATCAATTGCCTTGAAATTTTGTATGCCTGTTGCTCTTTAAAAATTGAATTCGATGTTGGAACAGACATGTTGCACCAATTAACTTGTTGTGGCAAAATTTTCTATATGTGTTACTCATATACAAGAGTATTTCATTGTCTCAAAAAAAAGACTAAAAAAAAAATTGCCTGTCGAATTCTATTAACCCGTTGCGAAATAAGAACTTTTTGAAAATTTTTTTTATTTTTTACCTCTGAATTTCAAATGTTTTGACCGGTTGATATCAAACTTTTTAGATATCTTCCTCCTGGCCAAATTAAACATATACATATATAACAAATTAAAAACTGTTAATTGATTTTGATTTGAAAAATACCCATAGTGCAATACCGAGATAGTTCTGCTATAGTTAATATAAAACAACAAGCTCTATTAATATCATTTCAAATGCTTACCTATATTTTTTACCTAAGTAAAAAAACACTATATGAAAATTTTAAAAACTCATAATTTTTAAATTGAGTGTAAAATTAAATTGCTAATCTCCAACAAAATTAGACTAATAACAATTAAACTTCTTAAATTGAATCTATGAAAAATGATCTGCCAAAAGAAAAAAAAATGTAAAACAGACAAAAGAATTATTTTGCTGCTTAAGTCTTAAATATAGTTTTTTTTTCGTATATAATGCAAAAAATTAAGACGAAAATATAAGAAAAAAAATGAAAAATTTATTTAGATATAAATAAAAATTTCACTACAAGATAAAATGCATAAATCAAAGCCATTTAATTTTCTAGCCAAAAAGATATACAAAACTTTATAAATTGTTTATTTTTTTTTTTTGTTTTTAAGAAAAAAAAAAACTTTTCTAAAACTAAAATATTTTTATAGAGTTTTTAAGTGTTTTTTGTGTTTTTGTAAGTTACCACATCATATAAAATTTTATCTGATCTTTAATAATTTCAAAAAACAGAAAAGAACAATTATAATATACAGTCAAACCTGAATAAGTGGAACCTCTAGTAGCAAGTAGTTTTATTCCACTTACAGAGATACTTCACTTATGCAGTTTTCCACTCAGCCAGCTTTTTTATGTAAATTGTTCCAATTAAAGAGGTTTCTGGAAATTTGAAAGTTAAACCGTTTTGAAAGTTTAAAAAAATTTAATTTTCAATCACTTACAGCAAAAAAAAATTTTTTTTTACATTTTAGCTTATAGCTAGCCAATTAAGAAACTAGAATTAACAAAATCTGAATAGATACCTATATTAATCCAAAATCTTCATAAAAAAAAAACACAAAAAAAGCAGTTCTTTAACGTAAATATTTTAAATTCAGCAAAATAAAAAAAATAAAATATTTGTAATGTAAACAAGTGAAAAAAAATTGTGCCATTAAAAGAGGTACGAATTATAAAGTTTCAGTTAGAGAGCTAAAAATTTTGAAATTAAGATCCAATTATAGAGGTCAAAAAATCTCTGTTTTTGAGGTTTTTTGTCACTAAAATGTAGGGACCAACATGAGAGTTGTTTTTATAGAAGTTTTCCCCTTACCCAGGTTTCACTTAACCAGGTTTGACTTAACCAGCTTTGACTGTACATAATATAATTGGCAATAAAGTATCTTATAATTTTAGTTATACATTTGTTACTTGTATTGAGAATACGTTTGTATTGAGAATCCTTTTACATTCAGGTGTAACGATTTTAAAGACTGATTCAACATAACAATTTTAAAAGTGCTTAAACACGTCGCTTTTTAGTTGGGTATTAAAGACATCCTTAAATTTTTTTCAATTTTCTTTATTTCTATTGTTTTAATCTTATTTTCGCTAATCTACAAACTAAACAGTACACAGGGGTTTTATCCTAATGTTTCGTTAAAAAGAGAGGTGATGTTTGGTTTGTTCAAGCCCAATACTAACAAAAAGAAATTGCGCGTTAATCGCATTGACTCCCACTTTGAACTTTTCAAGATTCGTACCTACCCTCGCAAGAAAAAAAAATTATAAAATAACGAGATAAATAAAAAGCTTGATCTTTAAAATACACTTTGAATACTACGTCGAATACAAAATATAAAACTAGAATCATTAAATTGATTTTTTCGTCTTTAATGACTCTTCTTAGATAAAACGCTACAAAGAAAAATAAGGGGAAAGGTTTTGCGTATTTCGTTTAGAAGTTGAGCTAAATAAATTATTTACACAAAATAACTTCTCTGGCTTCTTTGACTTGTTTCTGAACCAACTAATCCAATTACCAATACACCATATTGTATCTCTAGAAGTTCTCTAAATGAATATCTGGTATAAAAATTTCTAAGGAAACCGCTCACGACACACAAAAATTTTTTTCCAACCAAGAATATAATTTATAAAGAAACTGGTTCGTAAATTCGAAATTTACTTTAACATTCTAATGTGGTGATAAGATTATTGACTCTATTTGCGATTTAAAATTATCATATCCTATTGTTCTTTAACCAACGGCTAAAAATTATTAATATAATTTCTTTTGTAAACATTTCTTATATGATATCAGATACTTATCTCTTAGACGCGCTTCCTTTTTTGTTTCTTATTTTTCTTCTTTTTTGTAGTACATATTTTGTTAAGTTTTTATTTTATTTAACATTTAAAAGCTTATTTAGAAGTTATATATGTATTAACAAATAAACTTAAAAATTTTTTTTATAAATATTATTTTTATTTAAATTTTAGTTAAATTTATGAAACCTATTTTGAATTGTTTATTAGTTGATTTCCAACCTTTTCTTCTCCAGTAATTTCGTATTCATTTGTTTATTTTAACTTCAAAGTGTTTTTCTTTCGTCAAAATTAAGAAAATTAAAGAGTAAAGGATAAAAAACCCATTCCCAAAATATAAGAAACAAAAGTTAAAGTTATTGTAAACTCCTTTTTAACGCCTTTAAAAGGATAAATTTTTATAATTCTCATTTATTACTTTTTATGTTTTTTTTTTTTGTAAAGTAGTAATAACTGGTCAAAGGAATTAAGTGTTGTACAAAGTTTATTTTAAAAACAAACAAGGCAGACTGTAAATCAAAGGTTTTTAAAGACGCACATTTGTAAAAAGACAATAAAAATTATGATTTGCATTAAAGCTTCTAACGTTTCTTAGAAAAATTGTGAAAAATCAAGAATTATTTTCATCAGTTTTAAGGAAACCGTTTATAATTTTAATATTTCCGTTTTACTTTGTCAAAATTTGTACAGGTGATTAAATTACAGGATGCCAAAAATATTAAATTTTAAACAGCGTGAAGTAAAAAACTTATGCTAATTTCAAAAGATCTTTTTTCTATCCTCAAAATTTTAAGATTCTAACTAAAAGTATGTCGGAGGTGCACTAAATTTTGAAATTCTTCTTAGAAAATGTATAAGGATATAGAGTAAGGATATACACTCGTATATAACGAAAAAATTGTGAAAAATCAAGTGACACTTTCTTAAATTTTTAGGTAATCATAAATAATCTAGAAAAAGGGTTTAAGCGTGTAAAAATATAATATTAAAGCTTTATAAACTGGCAAAAATTTGAACAGGTGCCTAAATTTCGGCTTTATAAAAATAGTAAATTTAAAATTTTTTATGCCTAATAGCTTTTAAACTGAGGGTAGGGTACAAAAAAAAATATAAATCTGAGATAATTTATATTTATTGCAAAAGATTTTTATTCTTTCAAAATTTTAAGGTTCTACCTAAAAGGATTTCGAAGATAAGGAAACAAAATCTTGTAAAATCTTTTTTTAACGTAACGGTAAATTTAAATACTAAATTTGAAAAAATTGTTGAAAATAGATAAACATTTGAAAATAGGGCTTTTTCCACAAATTTAAGAGGCTGTAGCTCCGTAACCCTATATAACTAAAAAAAGCCTATTAAGATATGTAAACCTTTAGTATTGGAGCTTTAATTTTCATGTCTTACTTTGGCAAAAACTACACAAGTGCCTTAGTTTCAGGTTTTTAAAAATAGCATATTTTTAATTTTCGACCGCTAATAGCTCTTCAACAAAAATGACTACAAAAATATTTTCTAAGGAAATTTGTACTAATTCTATAAGATCTTTCTTTATTTAAAAGTTCAAACCTCCATCTAGAACGTTGTTAAGATATAAAAGAAGCAAAATCTTGCAAAAACTTAAAAGAAAATAAACAGACCGACGAACAAACAGATTGAAATTAATTAGCAAATTTCACAAAAATTTTTTTTGACAAATGTGCTCAAAAGTTTAATAGAAAGTTAAACGGAGAAAGTCGTATTGTTTTTATATTAAAGTCTTAAAAATTATGATGAAATTTTAAATGTTAGCAATTTATGAGCGACTGGACCGACAAAGTTTTACGGAGTGTTTATATTAGTACCAAAATAATTTATTTATGTATTAACCGATAAAAGAATAATTTCGAGCTTTCTCACTATAAAAAATATATTTTTTAAATTAATGTCAAAGCATGGATATTAAAATTAAACCATTTTCCATTATTTTCTTCATAGCTCGTTCGAAATAAATATCACATAAATGGTTATGCTTTTGTCGCTTCTTTAATCTTCGGTCTTAACGTTTATTATAGCTCCATTAAATTTTGAGAGTATGGTACATCATGTATTTTAAAACCGCATATTGACAACGATTTATCGCGATATCATTAGCAATTTAATATTTTCTTTTCTTGATTCACGTAACGTTCAGTTAATAATATTCATATATTTTTATATTATCTTTTCAAATTTGGCATAGTCAAAACTAATTTTAATAGCATATAAAAAGACAACGAATTTACAAATAATCCAAATTTTCTAACCGAAAATCATAGGAATTATAGTCAACCTTTACTTGTTCTTGTATGCGATACTCATTTACGCTGTTATCTTCGAATCGATTAAAATAAAGTTGTTATCTTCAAATTGATTTGATTGCATATTAAGTTTTAGAATATGGTTTCAGCCATAATCCATTTTTTAATGAAATTAGACAGTGATATGAAAAGAACATTTCACCGGCTTACAAGATCATATCTAAGATCGATTAAAAGGGACTTAAATACTAAAGATGCTACAATAGTTTTCCAATATAAATAAAAAATTATTTTATAGTTTAAATTAAAAGCATTAATTGATGAGATTAGATGTGTAAGAGTGAATAATTTTAATTGGTAAAAATAATATAATCCGTAAGATACAAAATGTTCCCTTTTTAAGGAACTATACTATACCTGCCAAAACTGACTATTATTTTTTTAATGATTCTTTAATTTGAAACGTCTAATTAACCTGCAATGTTTTTAGTTTTGTAGATGGTGAAATCTAAATGTTTCATTTTAAAGTATCTGCCCAAATCTAATATACCTTATTGTATTTTAAATAAGCAACAAAAAGTGATTCTTTTAGTTTTTGTTTTTTAGGATTTTTTTTTAGTTTTTTTGTGTTTTTTTATTTAGAAAATCTGATAAATTGAAAAATTTTCCAAGTAATTTCAAAGTTCACTAATTCTTTGCCAAAAACTGATTGCAATTTCATTTTTTGTTTTAACTTTTTGAATTATTATTATGATTGTACTTAATTATCAATGACTGAGCTTGTAATCTAGTAAGAAAAAAAAAGGGGATTTTTTTGCTTTTATTTTAGAAAGCATTAATTAAAAGAGATCAGAATAATTTTATAAAAAAAAAAAGAAAACTTGTAATTTACTTTAAAAATAAAATTTATAACAAAAACAAACTCAAGATAAATATTTTAGGTGTAAATGGCAATTGTACGTTTAAATATAAAAATTACAACATATATTTGAAGAATGTCATGTATTTTGAATACCTTTAATATTATTTAAAATTTCAAATTTAAGAACAACGTCGATTTTTAAAGTTCTTTTAAAATAGAACCTATTATCGCAGTTATTGAACCATATACCATCACATGTATTCCCTAATTATCCAAATGTTAATTTAATAAACTCCTACGAAATTTTCCCCTCCATTCACCATTTATTTAACTTTTTTTTATTGATGAAGATTGGATTAACACAATAGTAATAATTAGAATCTAGGTTTGTGTTATTGCTTCAGAGCGTAGAAGAACCTATTCGATTACAGATGTGTGCCTAGATTTATACCAAAATGATTTATGTACTTTAACGGAAGAAGCTTTGAAAGCTCAGGTTAAACTGTTTAATTAAAAATTTAGGTGAACTCAAGTTAAAGGGTTCACCTAAATCTTGGAAAAGAAATTACCGAGATATATACATTCATTATCAATTATAGTGCCACATTTGCCAACCCCCAATCTCTAAGCTTCCTTCCTGTATCATTATCTCTAAAACTAAACTGTATCTTTGTATTAAAGGTTCTATCGTAAAGTTTGGTTTTAAAAGAAGTAATTTTAATTGGTAATTAAAGTGAAAGTGATACCCAAAAAAATACAACATACAGTTTCTCTGGGTGATTCTCGATGTTTCCCTATAACCGTGTTAAAAACAAAAATAAATAAAAAATTAACAAAAATTTAATTTAATATTGAGATTTTTATAATTCCTGCACTATAAAAAAAAAATAAAATATTGTGAAAATCATATGCACGTTCATTTAAAGTGTATTTTTTTCACTTAAGATATTTGGGGTAAAAAAAAAACCAAAAAAACCAGTTGCATATTACTGCAGCTGCAATATATTTATACCCGGTTTTTTATTTTCTAAATTGATTGCTCTTTTAATCTTTTTTTTTTCTCTGTTTAAGCAACCCATATTTGCATTTTCTGAAACTTATTTTATACATTTTTTTTTTTTTTGTTAAGTGGAATATCGTTTTAAAAACATTTAAAAATGTTTAAAACGTTTAATTTAAATAAATAAGAGAAACAAAAAAAAAAGACATCACAAATCTTTTTATTCTTCTAATACAAAATCAAATACTCCAAAACGCTGGTATAGTCATCATAAACTTAAAACAAATAAAGGGAATTTCTTAATTTTCATTTGAAATTTAGAACACAGAAAAAAATAACCTTAAACAAAAAATTAATTTCACAGTTGAACGAAATAAATGGCAGAAAAAAAAGAAAAAAAAAAAAAATACAAACAAAAAAACGCTTAGTACACATAAAACAAGAATAAATTAATGAAATCGCGTAAAATTTCGCGATAATTTTTTTTTTTTATTGCAAATATATGAATATGTAGACAAGTTTTCTAAAACATTTTCTTTTTTTTTTTTTGTATTTTGCCCTTTTTTGCCCTTCACAAAATCTGAGATTTTTTTCAATAAACCTGTATAATTTTTGACTGACAATACCATGTTAGGGACATGTTAGGGACATGAATACCATGTTGTACGTATATCATGAGTCTAAATTACGCTGTTTCTTTCAAAAAAAAAAAAAGTAAAAATCAAAAAATGTTGGGAAAAAAAATTTTTTTAAATCGTGTCCCTTTTTTTTCTCCATTATATAGTTGTAAATGAAATTTTTATTTTTGTTTTTTTGTTTTTTTTTATTATTTCAAAAGAAAGTATTGAAACTAGAAAAAAATCGCGTAAATTTGTTTTTTTTTTAAATAAATTTTATATCTATTTTTTATATTAAACTATAACTTAGGCACTAACTGAATAAAAAATGAAATAGAAAAAATCTAAAATAAAAAAATATAAAAACCTCTTTTTGCATTTCTCGCAATAAAAACAAACTTCCGTCATTTTACTTTTCGTTTTATGTTTTAAGTATACTCTTCGTAACCGCTTCAGAATGACACTCTATTAATAAATTATTCAACAGATTTTATATATTTTTTTTTTTTTATGTATTATCATCTAACCGCTTTTCTCTTTTCACCCTTTTTCATTATCTTTTCTTAAACCATCAAAATTTTATTTTTTTTTCAAATCCCTATCATCAATTCTAGATACACTAAATCTGATGTCTTTTGGTTTGTTTCAATTTCGTGAGATTGAAATTCATGGAACTCTAAGTACACTTCTGGATATCCTAAAATTTGAAAAATTTAAAAAAATGACAAAAAAAAAAAACAAAACTGAATTCCCATTAAATAACTATACGATATAGTGGAGATATTAAACGCGAAATATAAAACGGTATATTTAAAATGTTAAGAGTACTACAAAAGCAAAAAAAAAAAAAAATTGAAATAAAATCAAACAGGATAACGAATAAAATCGCGAAAAATATTCACAACCAAACAATAAAACATAAAACAAAAAACATGAATAAATCGTAGAGTGAAATATTAAAGAGAAATAAAAAAAAAATAGAAAGAAAAAAATAAAAAAAAAACAAAAGATTAAAAGATATGACATAAACGTGACGATGTCACGGGAGATTTTTCAACTATCATGAGACAAAATTATAAAACTTGATACATTTGTTGGTTATATTGTTTGAAAAGTTTTTAACTATGTTTTATCTATGTTTTTATTTTGCTTTATTTTATTTTTTTTTTTTAACTTTTTGTGTCATTTTTAAGTATCATTACTTTATAACCACATTTAAAAACAAAGATATAAATATATATATAGATATTTTTATTAAAAGGAGAAAGTTTTTAAATCTATTTCAAATCTAAATTCATTGCTTTCCCCCCTCTATTTATTTTTTATTGAAAAGTATCTTTTTTTTATTTTCAATAATTTTAAATGATGATTTTGTACATTTTTTTTTTTTTGTAACAATTGTTAGAGATGAATTCAAAGGGTGAAAATCTAAAGAGTAATTTAAAAGGATCTGTAATCTGTATATGTATATAACATAAGAGACATATTGTTTTTAAGTGGTGGACTTGATAAAATGGTTATTTAAATTACACATTATAATCTATTTCTTTTTTTTTTTGTATAAATTTTTCATTTTAAAAATAAATTTTAAAGAAACGTTTAATTAATTTTCCTTTTTATTATAGAAAAATTATGTAGCCTTTCCATATTCAAGATGTATACGAGCATCTCTGAAAATGAGAGTGATAGAGTTGCAATACTTGACACTTCAATAAATCTCATTTCTGACACCAAATTATTTCATGGACACTACAGGACTATTTAAGATAATGTTTCGCCAGGTAACATATATATATTAAGAAATTGTCTGTCACTAACAACTTGAAATAAATCCTATCACAAGTCACCGGAAATTTATTTATTATCCAGGCCTTAAATAATTAATAGCTACTTATTAATGAATAAAAATTTAGGCATATTAAATTAATAAAACAAATTGTATGGCTTCATGTGCTTGTTTCCTCAGATAACGATAATTCTATATTGAAAATTTATAAAACATAACCTAATATAACTACACATAACATTTTCTAGAACACAACTACCTTAATAATATATAAAATTATATATACAATCATCATATATTATATATTATATATATAAATTTTTATAATACAACTTTATACCCGTATGAATTATTTTCAAGGGTATAATAAATTTGCCATTACGTTTGTGACACCTTAAAGGAGTCGAGCTAGATATAGTGGGAAAGGTATAAATCGGCTCAGAATCGAATTCTGAGTCGTTTAAACCATGTACATCCATCTGTCTGCCCGTCCGTCTGTCCATTCGCACGATAACTCAAAAAATAAAGGAGCTAGGAGGCTAAACATTTTTTACGTCACTTTTGCAAAATTGTTAGTATCGCTATTTAAATTGATCATTTTCGCCCACCGGGTTCGAATAGCTTCCACTCAACTTCTTTCTTTATATGGAAATAACTCAGTATCTATTAAAGCTATAGGTATCTGAAATTTTGCAAAATAGTGTCAAATTACAGGCCAATAACATTTGTAAGATTTGGTTGTGTTGGTGGAACAGGTTCGGACAGTTACCATACAACTTCTCTTTTTAAATAAAACTAACTCGAAGTCTATTGAAGCTAAGTATCTGAAATTTTGTAAAAAGATGTCAAATTGCATACCAACAATTTATGTAAAATTAGGTTGGGCTAGATCAGTAGGTTCAGACTTCTTGGATCTCTTGGAACTTTATGAAGCTAAGCATCTGAAATCTTACAAAAGATGATAAAGTTTTAGGGCAATAACTTCTGTAAAATTTGATTGTGCTGATGCAATAGATTCGAGTAGCTGTCACACAACTCCAACTCCACACAATATATCTCGGTAGTTAAAGTCAGTACTAAAACATCTAAAATTGTTTAAAAGATGATCAAATTTTATAGAAACAGGATATATTATGCTCATACGCGTATCCCAGAGTTGACACAGAGCTACTCTACTACAGACTTCTTCGTTTTTCTTTAGATTTGATACTTTTTTAGATTTTGATACTTTTTTTGACCACTGATTTATACTTTTTAAATGAATCAGGGGTGACATTCATAAACTTTTGTTGCAACTTTGTTTTTTTTTTTTTGTTTCAAACTACTGACGAAACAAAATTGTTTTTGTATTCACTAACTTAAAACAAAAAATTATGAACGAATCAAAAAATTTTTGGAATTCACAACTTGAATCTCTAAAAAAAGATTGAAACAAAAAGCACAAAACAAAATTATAGAATGTCATTTTTAAAATAGATTCGAAATTCATAAATTGTATAAAATTTATGTAAGTATTAATTAAAAGTTTCGACGTTTTTTTGGCATTCTCTAGAAGTACTTATAAACTTATAATAAAAAAAAATGGTTTTTTTTATGACAAATTCCGATAACATTGTTTATTCTCAAATTTAAATATCAAAAGATTGTTTTTAAAGTTGGTATTAATTTAAAGTTAATGTAAGAAGTAAAATGTTACATATGTATTTTGTAAGTTAAATTGACCGATTTTTGCGACGCGGATTGTTAAATTGTGTATCGCAAAATTTTTGGATACACAAATAAAAATAAATTGGATTTTGAAAAAAAATCATAAGCATAAATATATAGACATTTTCATAAACCCTTTGCCTATACAATACCATAAGTTGCAAGAACCCTTCGTATTTTGAGAATAAGAAGTCGGATCGACATGATTTAAAAAAGGTACTTACCGATTTTATAGTAGAATTTAAATAGTAAACAAAAATAAATAAGTTTGAACCGCCCCAAAAAACGGACCCCAAAAACTAAGCTGAGTTAAGATTTTTTGGAACTTTATTAAATTTTTTTTTTTTTCTAGTTTCTATTACATTATTGGGAACTAGGATTTTTAAATGACATCGGTCCGACTTCTGGCTCCTGAAATTTTTTTCAAAATAAAAGCCAATAAAAGTATTTCTTTACCAATCTTTACAAATTTTTAAAAAACTTACTAAAAATTCATTAAAATTTTTTTTCTAATATATGTACTTTATTTACTTAAATTTACACACAAAAAATTTATTATTACCTAATTCGCTATCGCCAATTTTACTTTGTTAACAAACATAAAAAAAATAACGGCTCAACTTTACTGAATGGCAAAAATGACGAAACAAAATTCAAAAATGTTCGAAAATAAAAAAAAAAAAATACGGCGAAACAAAATAAAAAACGACGAAAAAACTTTTAGTGAATGCCGCACTATAAAAACTCGTAACAACACTCGGCGTCAAGTGAATGTCATCCCAGCTGATCATTAGCTCCATTATAGTATACTATAATTTAAATACTGTACTGCATTACATTTTTAAATAATTTCAAAAGTCTAACAAAAACAGAAAAAATAAGTTAATCTTTTAAAAAATTTAAATCTTATTTAACTATAAATTTAATTTAACTTATCCTATTTATTTTTAAGGACATTCATTTTACTATTAAAATTTTTAGATTTCTTAAAAAGCCAATTGAGATTTTACATACCTATAAATATACATATAATATAAAAATATATATAGATATATGTATATAAATATACAAAAATAATACATATATTATTAATTGAAGTTCAATTAACCAAAGAATGTCCTTCATCATTAAAAATCCTTTCATCTTAAAATCAATATATTATATCGATGCAATTTTCTCAATTTAAATAAAAGAAACTTCATTTCTATGTACTTACATACAAATAAATATAGATAATTCATATAATATATACCTATATATACAGATATATTTTTTTTTTTTTTTTTTTTATCTCAAGTGAAATGATTTTATCATATGGACATGGTATGTATATAGAGATTAAAAATTATAAGGTGGGTAAAATTTTGTCAAGAAAATTTTTTAGAGCATGAATTAAATTTTGATTTTCATGCATAATTAACCTTGAATAGATAAAAATAAGAAAAGAATAAAAAAAAATTTCAATTCAAGAGAGAAATCTGAACATAAAATTTATTTATTTATTTATTTCTTTTTTTTTTCTGAAATGGTCAAATATAAATTCACAGATACTAAAAACAGTAAAAAGAAAATCTGTTAAGTTAATATAGAAACTGTTACCTTAATATAAGTAAAAAAGAAATATTAAATTGACTTAATTAAAGTAAATATTTTATTTTATACTCGAAGGTTCCCAAAAAGACAGAGAGAGAGAGAGAAAAAACAGAGAAAGAAAGAAAATTATTAATTATCTTATTTGTATAGCGTTTTCTGAAATGTAAATCCTTTAGGAATGATTGCATAATGTCGAGACAGAAAAACAAAGTATAATAAATATAAAAAAAAAAATAATAAGTTGTATTAAATTAAGTCAATGTTAATTACAAATATTAAATAAAAAGAAAGATGTATAATCTACAGAGAACAAGCAACAAAAAAAAAAAAAAAAAAAAACACTTTGAAGTTTTGAATTTATTTAATTTTCCTTTAAAAAAAAAAACTTTTCAAATTATTTAAACTTCCGTTAAAAATGTTGATTTTACTTTTTTTTAACGAAAATTTTGAATTGTTTTTATAAATAATTGCTTTGAGACAATTAAAATAATAATTATATATATAAATCTGATATTCTGTTGCAAGTACATATACGTATATAATCCTACGTTTGTATCTAAATCGATTAAAACTCCTATATATGAAAAAATAATCGGCCTCCTGTACCCTATATTCGAATCATGAAAAGTAATTGCAGGTAAAAACAAGGAAGAATACAGTTGCCTTTGTCAACTCTTAGATACCCGTACGAACAGTTAGTATGTTCACAGCTAACACAGCTAACAGCTAACTCTGCTTACAATATTATTTTTTTAGTATGTATATATATCAATATCATATAAATAAAAATTCTTCAAGCAACCGTTATGTTGTTTATTTATTTACATTTTTTTGTACTACGCATTGTATCCTCAACAATTTCAAATTATCGAGTAAAACAAAATGGAAAAAATTCGTTAAAGAAATTTGTTAGAAAATTTGAAAAAATCAAGTAACTCTTTCGTCAATTATAAAGTAACCATATATTGTTAAATAAAGTTGTTAACAGAAATAATATTGAAGCTTTAATTTTTGTGTATTGCTTCAAAAAAATTTTAACAGGTGTTCAAGTTACAGGTGTTTAAAAATTGGAAATTTTCAGTTTTTGACCCCTTACAGCTCCTAAACGGGGGGTGATACAAAAAAAATTTCTGAAATGACTCATACTTATTTTCAAAAATCTAACTTCTGTCAAAAATCTAATTTCACGTTTCCAAATTAAACCGTTTAGAAGATAGAAGGGTTAAAAGATTTTGCAAAATTTTAGTTTCGCATAACGGTAAATTAAGACACCGTATGCCACAAAAATATATTTATTGTATATATATTTTTAAAGCTAATAAAAGTAGTAATCGTTTGGCGTTTTCAAAATGAAGATATACCTTATATAACTTGTGCTATAACAATTTAAATATAGAGCTTTTTTGAACCTTTGGGGAGCTGTAGCTCCGTAACGGGTGGGGGTACAAAAAAAAGTTATTAAAAATAAAATTAATGTTTTTGTGACACCTATCAGCAGTTAAAATTTCATAGCTCTATTTCAAAAAAAATGTGGCGATCTAAAAGTTAGGTGTTCGAGAGCTACCCTAAGGTTTGGTCGGAACTCAACCAAAAAAAATAGGGAATCTACAAATTATTCCCAGAATATTTTGTGTAAACTTCATGATTCTACCTTTCTTAGTTTTTGAGTTAGCGTGCTGACGGACGGACGGACGGACGGACATGGCTCAAAAGTCTTAGAATTTTTTTCTGATCCGATCCATACCTTTGAAGGTATATCTAGCTCGCTTATTTCGAGGTGTTACAAACGGAGGAGTAATTTTATTATTCCCGATCCTATCGTACGGGTATAAATATGCACCAAATAACTAAAAACTTATAACTTTTAGTCAATTTTGATAATAAATATGCCTAAGACCATTTATTTAACAGTTAAAAAAAATATATATAAAGAAGTGTTTAGCATATAGATTTTTCCTTTTAACAAATAGTTAAACAATTAAAAGTTTTAGATCATTTACAAAAAGTAACAATTTTTTTACAAAATTCTTTTCATTAAATTCATTTAATTTTATTGAATTTGAAAAACTTTTAAATTTTAAAACATTTAAAGAAGTTACTTTTTAACATTAAATCTGATTAAACTTTTAAACACTTTTAAGTACGTATTCAATTTATATCAAATTTGTAAAACCTCATGCAAAAAAAAAAAAAATTGTGTGAAGTAAAAATTTTGTAAACCATTTGTGCTCAGTCAGTACTACTAAACATTGTTAAAAGTCGTAAATTTTTATTAACTTATAACAATAAATATGATTTGAGTTTTACTTTTCCTCTCCATATTTTCATTTTTTCCACTTAATATACACATGTTAATTCAACATATTATAGAAAAAGATTAAATCTGACAGTTTAATATTGTAAATTATTTTCATCCTTACAACCAATGCAAGACCTATAAAATTTTTGTATGATTTTCAGAGATTCAGAAAAAAATAAAAAAATTTTTTTTTTTTAATTTTTTTAATTTTTAACAGTTTCTTGCCATAAAAATTGGTACAGTTTTCAATTGGTACAAAATACAATTTTCGAAGTTAAAGTTTTAATTTGATTTTAAATTTGTTCTATGGATTATTAGATTAAATCAGATTTGGTTTACTTAAAAAATTAAAAAATTATTTTATTACTTGCTTTTTAAAATATTTAAGGTTGTGATTTACAATTTCTCGAATATATAACAACAGTTCAGTAAAGTTAAACTTTTAAAATTCAGTTTTTGACGGCCTAATATATAGTGAACCAAGATTAATCAAATCAGCTTAAAATCAGTCAGTGACTAATAAATAACTTTTTAAGGGTTTTAAACGTTTCCTAAAACATTCAAATGCTTTATCCTAAAGCATCCTTAGAAATTTGCTCCCGAAAATCAGGAGTTAATGTTCGCCTAAAACAGATTGATAGATTGTATTTGTTCCACAGACGAAATTTCTTCCATACTTAAGCAGTAGTGTCTTTGGTTATTATTTGAAGCGACCTCGAAATCTTTAAGATGTTAAATATAGTATTCTTTTTTTGTTGTATTTAAGATCTAGAACATGCAAAATGGTTGAAAGTATTTCTGTTGTTACATGTTCGTTACTATGAGGTCCAATATTTCATCTATAAAACCAAAAGCAGCTGCCTTGTAGGTGGTAAAATCTCCTTCTATATTAGATCAGAAAATCAATCTTGACATTATTTATGACTAGTTGTTTGATCTTAGTAACCTATAGCAAGAGTGCAGAGATAAAGAATAACGTATAGCAAGAGTTACAGAGCTCTTAATAAAAAAAAAAACTATAAATGTTTGCTGACTCAAGAAAATAAGTTGGTTTTTTTTTTTATTCCTCTAATTCTTGTATTAATACTTGCGTTTTATTTTTAATACTACACATAAAATTTCTAAAAGACTGTTCTTTAAATAACATCATTTTCAGTTTAAAATCCGAAATAAAGTGTACTTAAACACTTATTCTCATTTTGTTTTTGTTATCTTCCTTTTATTTTTTTTTATTTTTATTTTAATCGTATTTAACTAACTACTATAATTTCTCCTTTCTCCTTTATCATACTTTTAATTTACACAAAGACCAAACATAATTTTTCGACCCATATAATTAACACTATTAAAAAAAAATCGTTTATCTCACCCTCATATAATTTAAGGGCTTACAAGGGTTAAGAGTAAAAAGGAACACAAAAAAGAGAAAGCGAAATAAAAAAAAAATTGTATTTTTTTTTTGTTCTCTTTAATATGAGAGCTTCTTATGATTATTAATTTTAGGACTAAAGAAAGAGAAGAAAACCTAAAAAAAGATAGATAGCTACATGCCAACCAATTAAAAAAAAAAAGATCAGAATAAACTTTATTCTCTTTATTAGATGGAAAAACTAAAAACAAAGGAAGTATCCTTGCTTTTTAAAAGTAGCTTTTTAGTAATCAACCAGTTAATAATTGGATCTTGGTTAATTATTTAATTTGTTGTTCCATTTTCCGAAGAAATTCTTAAAATAATTTAAACAAATTTGTTATTTTATATATAATTTGTATATGATGCACATACATATATAGCTATTCACTTTAAATGATTTTAGTACAAGTTTCTATTAAAAAGAAAAAAAATACAACACTTGTTTAATTTAAGTTAGAATTACGCTTACAAAAACTTATTCTTAATTTAATTAGCAGAAAATATGCACTGGGATATTTTAAACTTTTGTATTTAAATACAGTTTTTTATACTAATGACGGAAGGAGATGTTTAACTGTGATACGAGAAACAAAATGTTAGATCACATTTGGGATGTCGAGCGGTTAAGCATGTGACTTATTAAACGAGACAATGAGGCGTCAAATCCTGTACAGGTAGCAAGTTTCTTTTAAAGAACAACAAATTCTTTTAAAGAACAACAAATCCCCTTTGCCTCCAAATATAAGATAAATTTTTAACATATTACTACTAGTACACAATTATAGCAAATTGGCGTGCGGAAAATCAGGACGTTCAGGTCGTTCCAGGATGTTCCACAAAAATTTTTATTTTCAAAAAGCCTTTCAGCGGATCGCTAACAAAATAGCAGTAAAATTTTATGATATTGATAGTTCATTTAAAAATGGCTCCTGGAATCATATCTTATTGGAAAATGCAATTGATTAAACTTCAATCAATCTCTTCAAAAGATGCAGATGATGATCCGGTGCTTCTTAAAGAAGTCATATTGGCCGTTTAAGTTTCTTATTGCTTGTAAATAACATAAAAGAAATTTTAAAGAGCTTCGAATTCCTATTTTTTCATAATGTTTTAAAATGATATTAACAGATTTTAATGAAGAAGATTTAAAAGGATTGGCATTGAACATTAAAAAGTGTAAGATAATTTCATATAGCAGAAAAAATAATACCATGTATTTAACCTAGTATCATTTACAGCCGTGTAATCAACGGCTTAGTGAAATTTATGATTCACGAAACTGAATCTTAGTCAAATATGAATAATAAATGACTTTGTGGATGTCCTATACTCCTCGCAAGGAAAAAACTTGCATTAGTGGCCGAAGCAATATTGTATTATTCTATGTCATATGAAATATTAATATAAATAAATAAATAAATGAAAAAAAAACGATACCATATCATTTGTCCCTATCGGTTTATAGAAAGAAATGTATAAAAATATAATTAGTACTTGTCTAATTTTAATACTACTAAAATCAAACGTCTTACAATTAAGAGAAAACTTTAAAAAGATTTAAAATTCTAGTTTTACAGTTTCACTGATTTGTCTAACTCTTTCTATTATGTTTCTTCTGTTTTAAGCTACCACAGTTACCAAAATTCCAATATTTAAATATTTTAACAATTCCGTGTAACATTCCGTTATCTATTTTTAAGTGCGCCAAAGGATTTTCTTTACATTTAAATGAAATGATATAACAGTGTTGTTCAAAATATCTTGAAAAGAATTTTACTATGATAATCGACTAATAAGAATGAAATGATTAAAAGTTTATAAAATGAAAATACATTTTTTAAAATTTTTTAGTAAACAAAATAATAAAATTTTAATTAAAAAGAAAAATTATATAGCTATGTGTACTATAGCTACTACAATTATTTAAATCAACTCGAATCTCTTATTGATCTCTTATCGAATGATCTTGAAAACATCCGTCCAAAACCATTTCTACTTATATTAATCTTATAGAAAAATAGTTTTAAATAGTCTTAATTTAAAGCCATTTATAAAAACTCCCTCAAAGTTTATAATAATTTACAAAAGCAATTATTTACGATTATTAAACTGTGAACATCATACTAATGTTCACAATAAACTTTTTATACTTAATTATTAAATTATATGTCCCTACTCCTTAGTCTGACAAAAAAAAAAATTTTAATTTATAAAGAAATACTGACATGAAGTCAATTCTTATATCTCAAGGTTACCAAAAAAAAAAAAAAAAAATTAATAAAACCCCTAATTCCAACTTGTTCACAAATAAATTATTATAAAATTTTCCTCTTACTTATCGTAAATTTTTCCTCTGCTTTAATTTCTATTTTTGTCTTTTTTTTTTTTTTGTACCCTAAAACTCATTACAACAAATTAATTACCATTACAAATTAACACAATAAGTTTATTAACTTCTCTTCTTTCATTTTTATTAAAAAAACGTCTGAAAGTAGTCTGAAGAATCTGGAAAATTTCAAGTATTTTTTTTTTTTTTTTTGTCGAAAAATTTCTATAAGACACTTCCATTTTTACCCTACTTTTAAGAAGAAAACTTTTTTCTTTTTTTTTTTATTAAAATTTTTTATCACTTTATTTAAAAAAAAAAAAATAAAATAAATACAATTCGTCTTACATATATGTACTCATAATATTTGAAAAATTTTATCCTTTTATCCTTACCATATTTTTTTCAACCACCAAACTTATAATAATATTGTATATATAAGTATACTCGTGTACTTTACAAATATAATAATTTAACATTCAATAAGCTATTAATATTCTAAGGAAGAGCATGCATTCATACATTCATTCATTTTATTTTTTCATCTCTATTTCATATTAGACCAAAAACTGAATAAAGTCAATGTTATAGCCATATTATACAAAGTAAAATATTGATAAAAAAAAAAAACAAACAAAAAGAAATGAAAAATGAAAAATGAAAAGAAAAAAACCAAGGATGTGATGATTCAAATCGTTTTCAACTTTTATTTACATACACTTCACCCAAAGTGACATTTATTAGATGCATATGTACATATGTTAAAAAAGTCTCCCCTGTTTTTTTTTTTTTTTTTTTTTGTTTTTAATTTTTTACTTTTATGAGTAAATATTTTCTGCTAAGTATAAAATTATTTGTTCGTCCATCTTTTTTTCGAACTTTAGTTTTAGATTAAAGCCGTTATAAATTGATTTCGACAGATTAAAAATTAAATATGTTCGAAAAAATATGAATTTTTTTGTTTTAAATTTATTTAATTTTTAATTTTTCGAAATTAATTCACATTCGAAAATAAATATATCTATTAAGCTCGAAAATTCACAATCAAGTTCGAAAATATTAAATAATAAAGTTAATTTAAAAATAAAAAAAGGTTTGTTTTGGCTTTCTTTCTTGATTATAAGCTGCATGAATATAACGTTGCATATTCAGCACAACAATTACTAAAAAGTACAATTAACGCATCCCAAAAAGAAGTTATAAGAAAACTGCTTTTTAATGCCATTTTTTTAAGGAGTGCGAAACAGAACAAGAATTTATCATTTAAAATTTTATTGCAGAAAAATCAATGGAAATAATAAAAACAAATAGAACTAAGCAATCGGTGGGCTTATCGGCAACAGTATTTTTAACAAACTATTGATTATATACATAGAATATTTCGAACAAGTAAATTAAAAATATTTCTAAAATAAATTTATTTGTGGTAGAATTTGCGAAAAATATTCGCATTTCCAGATTATTTGGAAAAGTTTTTTAAATTTAGTTTAGATGTCACCACGACCTCCTACGTCCTACATAAAATTTATTTGTTATCTTTGCAACGGTATAACTTGTAATGGAGATATACACAGACACAAATTTTGGAAACAAATTTCTAAATGAGTTAAAAACATTTTTTTATTGATTGATTTTCTTATTAAGTATATTAGCATGTATTAGTATTAGCTTTCATCTGGAATGTTTTTTTTTTCGGTATTTAAAGAATATTGCGAAAAAAGAAAGATTTCACAAAAGGCTGAATCTTTTCAAATTCTAATACATATATACGAATTTTAGAATCATTTAATTTACAAACCATGATTTAAAGCTGTTCTAAGCCAAGAGTTAAAAAGAGCTAGCAAATATTAAAATTAGAACTTAATCAAATTATCAGTAAAAAATCTAAACCGAATTGAATCCGATCTACACTTTGTAAATCTTCTGAAACCATATACCATTTTGTGATGTGACTTGTAACAACTTTTCTATTCCCTAAATTGTAATTTCTTTTTTTTGCGGTTACAAAATTTAATCGTTTCAACTTATGGAAAACAATTCAATCTATGTTTAACCACAACATCCGAACTAACTAACATAGAATTTACTTGTTATTGTTCTTTAACAACAATAACGGTAAAAAAAATGTAAAGTAAGTATGTAAACTTTAAAAAATTGTTTTTTTTTTACGGTTTTTTTTTTTATAATCCTGAACATTTACAATGTACACGTACTGTTCACACACATACGAATAAACACCTATAAAATAAATTCAAGGATATTATATATGAAAAACTCAAAAAAAAAAGAAAAAGGTAAAAGGATACTTCTATTCATGAAAAGGAAGCAAAGTTTACTTAAAAAGCTATAAATTTGTTACAACTGATGGCAATTTCTGGTTTATATGCCAATATTATAATTTTTGATTGATAAATATTTGAAAGTTTGAGGGTGGGCGCAAACGTAATAAAAAAAAAAAAAAAAAGAAAAAAACAAACAAATAAAAATGAATACTTTTTGAAAGGAAAACAGAAAATATTTTTTTTTTAACCTCTTGATTTTTTTTTTTTGGTGAAAAAAAAAAAAAAAAAACAAAAAAGTTTATTTTAAATTTTATTTGTTTGTTAAAAGGACCAAATATAATATATTAATTTAATATTTATAAAAGAATAAATATGTTTTTTTATTTTTATATATACATATATATTATTTTTATTTTTATATGTACATAAAAAAGAGAGGAAAAAAAATATATAAAACGGATTAATTTTTAAAATTAGCTGGTATTCTTTTTTTTCTTTTTTTTGAAAAATATTTATAAGTTGTTGTTGTTTTTTTTTTTTTTTATGGAGAAAAATTCAATTGATAAATGCAAAAATTTGCTTGAATTAATCATTAAAGATATTCAAAGGATTCTTTTTTTTTGAAATTCAATATTTAATTTTTAAAATGAATAATAATTTATATTAAATTTTAATATAACATTAATATTAATTTTAAAAAGTAAAATGGTTTAAATTTAAGGGGTTTTTTTCTTCTATTTTTTGTTTATCTCATCAACTATTTAAAAAAGGATTTATTTTGAATTTTAATTTCTCTAATTCGGGATGAGTAAAAAATTCTAAGAATAATTCATTTGAAATATTGATAATCCACATATATACTATTGTTAAATAACGACTTCGTTTCGACAAAAATGTCCTTTATTTTCGATCAGTTCCAAATACAAAATTCATTTGCTTATTTGTACAGTTTCAAAACACAATGTTAGTAAAATTTCTTTTCATGGTTCTCGATGTAAGAAAACGAAATAAGAATATTAAAAAGTTTATTAAAATAGATATTGAGAGGACGTAATATTCAGTTTTTAAATCAAGTTCCCAAAGATCTTTTTCTATTCTGAAAATTCTAAAAATTAGATTTTAAAAGAATTCATTTAGTTAGAAGATCTAAAACAAAGACATTAATACATAGCTCATGTATGTCTTTAAGTTTAGCATTTACATATAAACCCAAAAATGAATTTAATTTCAAAATTACCATCAGAGCCTTTTTTATTTTAGTGTCCCCCCCCACTGTGAAATTGAGAGAAAAAACCGCATTAAAGAAATCGCAATATTTATGTACACAAATTTAGGAAACTGGAAATTTGTAATTTTTTCGATAGTCAGAAAAATTAATTCAGAATACAATAACTTATTAACTGATACTTACTAAAAATCGTATAAGTATGTATTACATAGAGACATACATATACAAACATTTTAAAGCCAATTATTTTTTCCTTTAAGAAACGTTCCATAAGAACTCAAATTTTCTTTGCTATATAAGTAATACAATGCATATATCATCATAATATTCTTTAAGTTCATCAACTTTTTAGATCTCGAACCCTTTCAGAAACTCGGATATTTTAGTGACCAACATCCAGTGAAATATATATACATTTTCGAAATATGATATTTCTCAAAATCTCTATATAGTTTTTTGTCTTATTTAGATTTTGATAAAATTCATATCTCAAAATGATTCAACAAAATGTAGAAAAAAAAATAGATAGTTTAGTTTGGATTGAGTATGAAATTCCAAAAAAAAATCTATTTCCAAATCTATTCCAATATTCCAAATACCATTTATATAATTCCAAAAAAAAAAAAATTTCAAATTTCAAAATTGTATGACAAGCACTTTAAATAGTGCTAAAACCCCCGCTAAACAAATTATTGAGACTCTGATTTGAAACCAACTGTAAAATCTTTCCTAAATATTTTTTCTTATATACATATTTCGACCAGAAAGCTTTAAAAATCGTGGAACCCCTGCCGCACCCCAACCTCCGATAAAAAATTATTGAAACCCTGATTTTGTCCCAACTTTAAAATCCTTTCTAATTCATATATATATATATAAAGACATATTCTGCGAAAATTCTATAACCCTGATTTTGTGACAAACTCCATATAACTTTTTTTACATACTTATTATTTGACAATCAAATACATAAAATAGTGGGAGCTGTGGTGTCCCCCAAACTTTAAAATTAAGTTTTTTTAATTTTCTGAAATTTTTTGTTTTTTAATTAATTCTTTTCATTGCTTGAAATTTTGTAACTGCGGAATTTTTTTTCGGAATTATGATACCATCCCGTTTAGTTTTCATACGGAATGATTGTAATGATTTTCATTTTTTTCTTTTTGGTAAATATATTTTCTCTACACATTCCTCGCAACATAAATTCTTATAGAAAATCTTCTCCTTCTTTTTATGCCTCATTCAATTCATTTAAATCGAGTCATAATCTTATATTAAAGTTAATTTAATTTTATTTCATTTTCTTTCTATTTTAATATTTCATGATAATGTATTTTATTTTTATATGAAATTAAATTTATTTGGCGAAACACTTTTGGATTGCGCCCTGCATAGATTGAGTTGAGAATCCGTGCAGAATTTACTATATAGTAAATCAGCTGTACAACAAAGTTGTGTAAAAAAAAAAAAAAACAAAAATCTTTTCAAAATAAATAAAATACAGACAAAACATTAAAAATACATTTAAGGATATCCCTTATAACTGTAATAAATCCGTTCTTTCTATATATATTTTATTCATTTATCCTAACATTTACAAATTATAATCACTTATATTTTTTTATTTTATTACTAAAAGGACTTTTTTTTATTTATTCTTGTTGTATATTTTATTTTGTTTAATCCTTCACCTGTTTTTTTTTTTTTTTTTTTTGTTTTTCTTTTCTATTTTGAATTTATTTATCCTGTTTGTTTTTGTTTTTGTTTTTTTTTTTTTATTATTTTTTATTCTTACTCTTGTATTTGTTTAAAAATGAAGAATTTTAGTTTTTTTTTTTCTTGGTGAAAGAAACCATGCTAAAGGTAAGTATAAAATATTAATGTTTTTTTTTTTTTTTTTTTTGAAAAATTAATTTTTTTATTTTTTAGTTTAAGTTTTCCTTATGAAAATTTTCATAGTGATTTACGTAATTATAATGTTTGAAAAATAATGGCATGTATTTTTCCTTTTTATTATATTCAAAAAAAAAAAAATACACAGAAAAAAGTGAAAAAAAATGAATATAAAATTAAAAACCATTAAAAAAAATGTGAAAAAGTTAAAAAATCATATTTTTTATTTAGAAAAAAAAAAACAAGTTAAATATAAAAAAAAAAAAAATGGTGCCTAATGAATTTAAGAAATAAAAAAAAAACAAAAAACCAGTTGAAAAATAGAAGTAACATAAAATTATTTATTGAATGAGAAAAAAATTATAGTCAAATTGCATGAAAAAATATAATTTTGGGGGAAAAAAAAAACTATTTTTAGATTTTTTGTTTTTTTTTTTTTGTTTTTAGAATAAAAAGGATATTCATTGTTGTATGTCTGACTGTCATTTAAAGTCATTTTATATAATTTCTATTTTAAAAAGTTAAAAATTTTGAATTTTTTAAACCACTAAACATGAAAACAAAATATTCTATTGTCAGGACGTACTAAAAAAATTTCTTACTAAACAAAACGTTTATATTAAAGGATATGTTTAATAGGCTTCAAATTTTTGAAGATACTCACTAAACCTTAAAACATTAAATCAATAATTGGTTAATTTTTGTGTGGTATATATCACTCCCATAAAAACCTAAGAGCATTCTTAAACACAACTTCCTCTTCTTCATTGTAGAAAAGTGACATGTCAGAGAAATAATAATAATATTTTTTTACTGATGAGTGAATGAATGATTATTAGTAGGCATATGACATGAAAAGATTTATAATATAAAGGTTTGTGAATTGAAAGATTTGTTAGAATTTGTCTAGGTAAAATTTATTGATTTACCTATTGAAGAATCCCATAGAATTAAACAAAACCATAACAACTTCTGAAAAATTTTTGTATTTGAAACACAAAAAAAAAAAAAAATACTCTTAAACGTAATCCTGATAAAGATGTGATTAAAATTAACTTTGGCGAAATATTTTCAGATTAAATGAAAGTTATTTGCCATTCAAAACTCAAAAACTCTTTTATTTTTAGAGAAAATCTTTTAATCAGTAACCACTATTTTAAATTAATTTTTAAACCTTATAGCAATAAGAACTATAACTAGCCTCTATTAATTTTAATTAAATAAAATACTATATTACAATATGGTTAACAATTCCATTTTAAAATAATAATATTTATTTAAATTTAAAAGATAATTTAAAACTTTAATTCCTGTTATTTTCCTATTTATTTTAATTTAAATAATTTTTTTTTTTTTTTCATATATTTTTTAAGGTTTTTTAAGAATCACTATAAGGTTTCAAATTCTTTAAAGAAGCCTAAAATTAGCACTTTAATTACAGTCTTCTTTAAAAACTATCATTTTCCTTTTTTTTTTTTTTGTTTTCAGTTTTTGAATTTTTTTTTCATAAAATATCACTGAAAATGACATTAGCATGAGATTTAAACATTAAAAAAGTTTATATTAAAATAAAAAGGAATAAAAAATGATTCGTTATATGTTTATCAAAAATATCTTAAAACAAAACAATAATTTTTTTTTTTTTAAATCAAATCAATTCTGAATTGAATTCTCTACCACTTCCGTTACTGTTCTGTTAAATTTGGCAACAAAGTTTTTCAATCATTGTTTTTAATAGGCACATATAGGTAACATGGATGAAACCTTATACATAAATAAGTTGTTATTTTACGGTTTGAGAATAACTTTTATACAGTACAATTCTTACTTGAGGACTGATTATCTATATTACATAAAGTGAAAGAATTTTATATTATCCCACTATAAAATTTTAAAAATAAGTACTGTTTTTCAATTTATCCGGGGGGGGGGATAGGATATAATGAATTTTCTGTGGAACCAATAACTGATCAAAATAAAAACTTTAGAAAATGTAATTATGGTATTGCATGCACTTTATAGAGTGCTTAGGTTCGGGAGTGTAACGATATCTCGATTTTAAAAATCTCGTGAAAATCCCCATCACAAATATTCTGGGAAAAACAAATGCGCTGATTTTCAATACAACTCTAAAATCTTGGTAATTAAATTATATTTTATATACTTATTCGAAAAAAAAATATTTTAGATAAATATATGATGTTTTAGAAATAAATAAGATTTTTCAAAACATAAGATTTTTTATAAATAAGATTTTGAAAAAATAAATTTTAGTTACTCCTTATCTATAATTGATTAATATTTGAAAAATCAAGAACAAGACTCAATGTCGAGAAATTTTAAAAAATATCAAGAAAGAAAATTGAGAGATATTGAAATATCCTGTACTCCGAATACTTTTGAAAAACAACAATTTATAGCAGTAAAACTAGTTTTTGTTATTATTTTGCGATTACAAACAATTTAACATAAGAATAATCACAATTTTTTGATTTTAAAAACATCTTGACTTTGTGTCACTTTTAATTGCATTAAATTTCATTTGATCATTTTGTCATTGCGACCATTTGTTGATTTTAAATAAAACGATATAAAGTTAATTGATTTTATATCACTTTTTCAAAACGACATAAGGTCATTTGACGTTATATCGTTTTCAAAATGGGATAACTGCAGCAGCCTCCCCCCTCCCCTAATCTATTCTTCATTTAATTTTCCCACCAGTATTAAAAATTACTTAACTTGGAAATTATTGACAGTAAAACAAAAATTAAATTTGAGCTTAATGAAAAACGTCAATTTTTAAACAAAATCGAAAAAATTGTATTACTTAAAATAAAATTTAAAAAAAAATAGCTACCGTATATCAAAAGCCATTTTTTTTATTTTCAATAAATAAAGAACTTAAGTATTAAAAGTTTTTAACTAAAATCATGTGCATATTCTGAATCGTATAATGACAACTTTTTATCTTCAAAATAACTATACTATAAGTAATTACCAATAACAAATGTAAAAGTATCTATTACTAATTTTTAAACGAATAATGGAATAAACCTTGAAATGAAGCATTTTTCATTCAATGACTTATGTATATTTCAATGTATATTTCAATTTAAATTTTATTTAAAATTAATTTTTCGCTTTATAAAATTGAATCGATTTAATTCGAAATAATTTCCTTTCTACTTCATATCTATAAGATAACATTCTAAATATAAATTAAAATATTTTCATATACATAAATATAATATAACTTTTGAAAAATTATTCTATATTCATTCTATCATTGAATAATTACTATAATAGAAAATCCTTACCACTTATTCATCTTCATTAAGGGACTTTATATATGAAAAAAAAAAACGAATAAAAAATTCAATAAAAACAAGTGAAATTAATACAAATTATCATCAATAAAATTAAATTGTTTGGAATTATATTTGCCACTAAACTAAAAAAATAACAAAATATTAAACACTAATTTTACCACCACCAACCACCAAAGCTGCATAAACCAAAAATATTTCAACAAAATAAACAAAACAAAAAAAATTCAAATGTACAGTAAAATAAATCCGTACATAAATATATATATATATATATACACACCCTATAATATAGTTTTAGTTAAATAAACTGTTAATAAAAAAAAAAAAACAAAAATACCACAAAATTTTAAACCCTTAAAGCAAATTTTGTATATAAAGATTTAATTGATATCCTTTACTTTTTCCCAAAACCAAAAAAAAAATAAAAATAAAAAACAACTCACATACATATATACCCCTCCAACAAATATATCAAATTATCTAAACCATATGTTTTTCTTTTAGTTTTTGTTTTTACTTTTTGTTATTTTACTTCGATAACTTCCGAAAATTATACACACAATTACAAGTTATCCTGTTGTAAAAATATACACCTCAATAATCTGAAAAATAAACAAAAAAAAAAAAAACAAAAAAAGGATATTCTAGTACCAAATTCCAAAGAACTGTTTTCATATTGAATCTTACATTTTTCAATTCACCTATAAGTGTTACAATTATTTGATAAAAGATTATTTTATGTCCAGCTTCCTACACATTGAAAAATTTATAAGTTTTAAAATGTAAATTTTATTCATTTAACAAAATTTGCATGCAAAAAAAATTTAAAAAAAAAAAAACAACAACAAAAATTTTGGTTGGTTTTTGTTATCTTTTACTTTGATTTGTTTTCATATATTATTGTACCAGATTGAATTTTGATGAATTTTCATAGAAAGGATAACACTTTTATTCAATGTATCTATCTATTATAATCATCAATTCTCAATTTCAGTTAAATTCGATAGAATTTTATTAGCAAATGATATATGGATGTAGAGTTTTGTTTTTATTTTATTTATTTTTTTTTTTTTGTTCGTTCAAATTTGTTTTACAGTTTATCGTTCTATGTTAAATGCTTTTATGTTAAGGATACTCTTGATATAAATTGAGTTAGATATCCGTTTTTTTTTTTTTTCTTATTTTTAAATTATCTGTGATGATATAACTTCTCATTTTTTTCATAAACGAGGAAGAGTGTAGTAGAGTAGACTGTGTCAACTCTGGGATACCCGTATGAACGTAATATATCCTGTTTCTATAAAACTTGATCATCTTTTAAAAACATTCAGATGTTTTAGTACCGAACTACAGAGATATATTTATGTAAATTGTGGAGTTGTATGACAGCTACCCGAATCTATTGCGCCTAGCTTCATTAAGTTCCAAGAAATGCAAGAAGCCTGAACCGGCTCCTTTAGACCAATCAAATTTTACAAAAGTTTTTGGCATGCAACTCGACACTTTTTCACTAAATTTAAGATAGCCAGCTTCAATAGACACTGGGTTATTTCCATTTAAAGAAAGAAGTTGTATGGCATCTACTCGAACCCGGCGGCCGAAAATGCTGAAGTTAAATAGCAAAACTAACAATTTTGTAAAAGTGATGTAAAAAAAATTTCAGCCTCCTAGCTCCTTTATTTTTTGAGTTATCGTGCGGACGGACACTGAGTTATTTTCATTTAAAAAGAGAAGTTGTATAGCAACTACCCGAACCTGTCGCACCACCACAACCAAATTTTGCATAAGTTGTTGCCATAAAACTTGATCATCATTCGCAAAATGTCAGATTCCTAGCTTTAATAAACACTGAGTTATTTTCATTTAAAAAGAGAAGTTGTATGGCAGCTACCCGAACCCGTCGCACCACCACAACCAAATTTTACAGAAGTTGTTGCCATAAAACTTGATCATGATTTGCAAAATTTCAGAAACGTAGCTTGAATAGATACTGACTTATTTCTATATAAAGATAGAAGTTGTATGGCAGCTACTCGATCCTGCCGACCGAAAATGTTGGATTTAAATAGCAAAACTAACAATTTTGCAAAAGTGACATAAAAAAAATTTCAGCCTCCTAGCTCCTTTATTTTTTGAGTTATCGTGCGGACGGACGTACATGGCTTAATCGACTCAGAATTCGATTCTGAGCCGATCCATACCTTTGACACTATATCTAGCTCGACTCCTTTAAGGTGTCACAAACGTAATGGCAAATTTATTATACCCTTGAACATAGTTCATACGGGTATAAAAATATAATATCAAGAATTGCCTTTACAGGGTACAATAAAAAGTATACAGAAGATTTTAAGCAAATATTTTGAATAAATTCAAATTTGTTTTTGTTATTCTGTTAGTTTTTTATTGGCTTATTTATTTTTATCAATATACTTAAGATTTTCAAGATCAAAGTGGTGGTCAAAAAGTTATATACAAATCAGATTAAAACTTTTTAATATTACAATAAAAAAAAAGGTGTATACCAAGTGAATTGTATTTATATGCTTGAATAAATACAGTTTAGAAGATGATACCTGGTAGCTTCATAAATATAACAAAGATTCAACACTATTAAATCTTTAACTTAACGAACCATCTGTATGAGTAAATAAGTTATAAAGAAAATTTCAAAATAAAGCTCATGGATTTAGAAAAAAAAAAAGAAGTCCTTGGCTTATTAATGCTGATGCTTAGATCTAATAATTTAGACATCTTTGATAAATCAAAATATCAATTTTTTTTTTTTTTTTTTTTTTGAGGTTATATGTATGACAAATAAAAATGATTTATTAAATCTTGAATCATTGTTAGTTTCAGAATGTATCAAACGATAAATTTAATTATTTTGAAACAGTGAAAATTTCGAACCAGTAAACTGAATTACATTTTTATTACCATGTCTATATCAATTTTTTACCTTTAATTTTTATCTTTAATTTTCTATCAATTTAAACAATCTCATATCCTTTTATTAAATATTGGTTTATATCTAATTTAAGAAAATGAAAATTTTCACAATTTTCTTACTAAAATTTATTGACAAAAATTAAAAGAATTTTTTCTCTTTTAGAATTTAAAATATTTGGATATATATAAGTATTATATATATGTATGTATGCATTTCTTTTGGGAAAATCAAAATTTGATTTACTGTTGCAAGGACATTCATTGTTTTTTGAATAAAAACTCATACTCTGTAAATTAAATTCTTCTATAAATATAGATAGATTTTTTTTTTTTTTTTTTTTGTGAAAAATAAATTTCTCTGAGGTTTTTCTGATTTCATATTAAAAGAATAAAGAAAAAAAAAAACAGAACAAATTTCAGAATTTGGTATATTACATCCCAATAGCAATTCATCACAAGGACATTGAATAAAATATAAAATAATAGTGAGAGATGAACGATTTGTCGTCACACTATATATTCTAAAAAATACAAAAACAAGGAAAAAAAAAAAAAAAAAAACATTCCAGTTGCATAGGGATTCAATTGTTGTATGTAAAATAATGAAGAATGAAAACAGTAGGGAGAAAACAGAAAGGATAAATTATGTCTAATAAATAAACCATCATACAAATGAAATACAATTATTCATTCTTAATAAAAAATAAAAAATAAAAAAAACAGAAAAAAAATAGAATAAAAATAATGTATGAAATGATATTTATAAATTGTTTTATTTGATACTATTTATTTATAGGATATTATTTTAATAGTTAAATTCTAATGGAAACTTCTTATATTATAATTTTCATATAAACTGTTTTTTGTAAAAATGAAAATTAAGAAATTTAAATTTAAATATTAGGATTCAGACTCAGAATATTAGGATTCGTTTGCTGAGTATCTTTAAATTCGCTAAGCCAAAGGTTAATCTAGCGTTAAAATAATAAAATATAGGCATTATTTATTTATCTTAATTAAATACCAGTAGACTTACTAAGTATAGTTCGAACATTTTTCGACTTTCCATTTATTTATTGATTCAAAAAATGTCCCCTAAAAATATTTAATGAGCTTGTCTGATTGAACGCCTTTAAAGCGATCACATTTTTATTATGCAATAAAATATGCTCTCTCCTAATTGTAAAGTAATATATCAGATATCACTTAAAATTGAACTTGCGATCTTCTATGTTTAAAAATCTATCATAATAATGCAAAGTAATATTGGGTAGATATTTAATTTTCCTTTAAAAAAAATCAATGAAATATCAGAGCATTCTAGAAAATCTAACAACAATTGTAATGAGTTAAATTACATAATTTTTTTTAAAACTAATATTCAACCTCTAATCGATTATTCTTTATTATTAATTACTATTTTAGTTCTTTACTTAATAGGTACAGTAATACTTTATTTTTATATCTATTTTTTGCATTTTAAGGTATTCGAAAAGGACATTAAAAAGGACTTACAACTGCCCATAGACCTAGCTCCCTTAACCAGTAATGCGCCCCTGCTCAATGATCCACAAGTCCCCTACAGTGTCAATAGTGCGCTCTTTATGTATCGTAAGATTTCTCATTGGTTAAACATTTTCACATTAGATAAGCTCTACTATCTGTATTCCTCACCCAATATTCTTTTTTCAATCTCAAGGCCGAACATTGGCACGGAACGTGCATTACTGTTTCTGCCTCTTAGCTACATCCCCAAAAATATTTTGTGTGTACCGATTCTGATGATTGAAACCAACTTTTCCTCACACAATTTTTTCCAATTACTGGTTGCGTATTTTACTGCGGAGTACGACAAATCTAACTCTGCAATATCCACCAGCAGTTAGTTTATTGCAAACTTTGCTGTGGCATCTGAAATTTCGTTATCTAGATAGCCTAAGTATATGTGCTGGGATCCACTACAGCTTTCTGGATTTGTGCAAATCAACCACCATTATTCGTATATTTGCTTTGCAATCCGTATGGATGTTTATAATCTTTTCTGTGATTTTTCTCCGGTTTTCTTCAAATGTATGTTTAGCGTTCTATTACGATCGTTTCAATTTGTGCGCAGTTGCATGTACCACCACGGTGTTCGCTGTTCGTATATTCATAAGATTCATAATGTACGAGAATTGTATTTGTAACATTTTATTTTTCAACGTTTTATAGCAGTTATATGAAATTCGGTACTTACACAATAGCTTGATCTTGTTCTAAATAAACAACAATTACCTTTTTACTTCTCTTAACTTTGTAAAATTTATATTCAACTATACTCTACCTCATTAAATTGACACAATAGAGTTTCAATTTGAGCTAAAGTCATTTAAATGACTTACAGAAGATAATTATATAAAGGAGATTATTATATAAAGGAAATTTTAAAAAGATAACTGAAATAATTTAACTAATATAAGTAAAAGACTCTCAACAAAAGTACATATATGTGAAACAACTATTGTGTTCAACAATAGCCTAAAAATGAAACTGTGAGCACACAAAATGGAATAGTTGACAGTTTCTCTTTTATTGTTCGAAAATTTTCTCTTGTATTATATTCTATTATTTTCTAACTCTATGCGAGCGACAGAGACGGAAGCACGACTTTTTTCCGAAAAAAAGTTGTTATATCCGAATTAAAAAGTGGTTGTATCCGAATGAAAGTCGTTGAATCAAACAAAAAGTAGTTGTGTCCGAAAAAAAGTCGTTGAATCAAACAAAAAGTGGTTGTGTCGGAAAAAAAGTTGATCTAGGACAAATTTTTTTAGTAAAAGTTGACGTTTGAGTAAAAGTTATTGCCATTTTTTTTTTGTTTATCTTAAAGTTAAATAACGCAATTTTTTTCTAATATTAAAAAAGTTAAAAATTTATAATAATAATTGAGTTTAAACTCATTTTTTCTTGCAAAGAAATAAGCAAAAATTAAAATAAATGTTTACTATAGTGCAATAAAAAATTCGAAATGTCAAAAATATTCCGAAAACTAAAAATACTAGCTCTTTCTGGACTGTATACATTTTTCATGTTGTCTCTTTTCATTTTGACGAGAAAAAAGTCATTAACACTTTTAAAAAAGACTAGTGGAGCACGGCTTTAATGCTAAAATTATTAGCTTGATCATCACATCATGAATATCAAAAAAATAAAGTGTTAGCTACAACGACAAAATAAATATAATATAAAATAAAAAAAAAAAACATCTCTCATCACAAAAAATATTATCACTATACAAAAAACTTAACAATATGCATAAAAAGTAAATTATTGGATAAAAAAAAAAACCCTTTTAAACCTACTAACTACAATATAGATAAAGTTCCATATCAGTAACTAGCTAAATCATGTTTGATAGAGTATTGGTTTGTTTTTACACAATTTTTAAATAAATCTCTCATTTATCTGTCCGGAAACGATGTATAACTCATATATTTAAATAAAAAAAAAATAAAAACAAAAAGGATTATTTTCAGTTTAAGTATATCATAGTTACAATTTTCTTTCTCTTTGTTTTTATTTTTAATTTTTACTTCGATGAGATTAAAACATCAATTTACTAACAAAATAAAATATATATCAACAAACATGTATGATATGTTTTAGATAGGTATGATAAAGATGTATGATGATACATTTTATTTGATAATGTATCTTAATAGTATGAAATAGTTTTTTGGCTAAAAAAAAAATAAATTTAAAAAACCAAAAAAAACAACCCAAAAAAAAAAAGTATATTTGGCGACTTTTAACCATTAATATAAATTTTAATTGATGGTCGTCAATAAAGTAGTGGTGGTTGGTTATGTTCTGAAAAAATATAATATTTTTCTATTCCCCTAACATTTATATATTTTTTATAAAGAACATATTTTGTTTGACTATTTTTAGGTTTTTTAATGTTTTTTGATCAATTTACAATATTTAAGTTTTTATATTTTAGTTTATATATATATATATATATATATTATATATATTTATGTATATATTAAAAAAGATTACAAAGAGCCTAAAAATTTATTGTTTATAAGGGTAGATAAGGATTTAAATAAATTATTTTTTTTTTGTTGTATTGAATATTGGTTTTGAAAAGGTGCAAGTGGTAGATTTTTTTTTCTTTTTTTTATTTTATAGACCAGCAGAAAATTCTACCGTTGGAATTTGAAAATTCTAAGTTTTAAAAAACTCAAAGTTATTTAATAAAAAAAAAAAAATTGTAAAATTTATAGCGATTTATAAAAGAATCTAAAAAAGCTTCAACACAAACAAATAGAAAAGTTTAGCTAATTGAAATTTATTACAGCCTCCATTTCTGTACTTACTACCTTCTCCTTTCTGACTATTTTGACCGCTAACTATTTTTAACGGTTGCAGTTAATTTCTGTAAAATTTGGGGATTCAATGTGTGAACGCGTGAACAATGCAAATTGTTGAACCATCTGATTAATCATTACGTATACTGAAAAATTTAATCAAATCTTTTGTATTTGGCTTTAGCTTCTAAAATCCATTGCAAATTTTGTCTTCTAAAAGATATTATGAGATTCTTTATTAATTTCATTACAATATTCTTAAAATATAAGAATGTCGAAAATTGTGAAACCCGAATTGTGAAATACGAATGGAGAACTAAGATTTTACGTGGAGACAGAATATGTTTATCATACCGAAACAAAATCTGCAACAGTCTATCCTAATTAATATTCTGAAATAGAAATTATGAATTAAGATGCTCAGTACAATCATGAGCCATATACGCATAGCTGTTGAACCCGAACAGTTTAACTCTCTCTCTCTCTCTTTCTTCTGAGTATATGATAATTTATATTTATTTTTATATGAATCATTTCGTCTCGGTGTATGTGTAATTCATTTGTATGAATCATTTCATTATTAGCTAAAGTATAGGTAACTACTTTGAAAGAATTTTTATTGAGCATTTTATAGTAGAATTACCGTTTTGAACTACGGTTTCAGTGCTTTACGATCGATCCAATGCATTTGTAAAAAACTTAAAGATCTGGATTTTTTAGAAATATGTAATTATAAGATTGCAGAAATAAACGGAATGACTTAAAAATAAATTATTTTTGATAAGAAATTAATAATCGGAACAAAATTATTTTTTATATTTACTAAATTAAGTTGTGATAACATATACAATTTATACCACATGTCAACCTAAAATGAACAACTAAAAACAAAAAATAAATAGTGACATCAAAACAATGAATTTTATACAAAATAAAATAAGAATATATGACAAATTATTATAATCCTTCCACTAAAACAATAATAAAATGTATAAAAAGAAAACAAAAAAAAAATAGGAACCCCGTAAGAGACCATAACTTTTACATAGAAATAAAAAGATTTTGAAATTCAGATAGTGTAAATGACTTTCAATAAACAATACATCGACATAACGATAATGTCATGTTTTCCTTTTTTAACATTTTTTAGACGACGTTTTTTTTGTTTTTTTTTTAGAAAACCATGGTTTGGTTTTGTTTTTTGGTTTCTCTTTTTTACTTCCCTGGAATACCATGTTGAATTCAATGTAATATATTTTATGTTTTTTTAGTGTCAAGAAAATATTTTTTTTTTTTTGGGTTTTTGTGATTCAAAGCAAAATAAAATAAATTTTTATTATTATAGAACAAAACAAACAAAAAAAAATATCCGACCTCATCATATTAACGAAATGAAAATTCATAAAAAAAAAAAAAAATCAAGCGTTCCTATTGTGTTTCTATACGTAATCTGTTTTTTCTTTCTACACCAATTTTGAATTTTTTTTTTTTTTTTAGGGTGTTTTGAGATTATAAAAAATAATTTACATAAATTTTGGCACTTCGTTGTTATCCGCGTTTTTGTTTTTCCTTTTTCTTTTGTTTAAAAATTTGATGCTTTCTCATAATTTTAAGGTTGTTTTTTTTTTTTCGAAAATATAAAAAAATAATATTATTATACTTTGAAAAATGCCTGTTTGCCATTGTATTCGCTTAAACTCTTATAAAAAGCTTCTTGAAATTGAAGTCAACAATAAAAACATAGTTATATTAGTCTCGTTTTGAGTATAACGCACATATCTGGGCAAGATATTCTAAAACGTTATGGGAATTCCCTAATAAAGTCCAAAATAGAGGAATTCGTTAATAAATGATCTTAATGTCACTTTAACACTTTCTCCACTGAGCGTTCGACGGTTAGTCGGTTTTTTACTCTATTTTGTGAAACAAGTTTATATCTAGTAAGAGTATGAACTTGATCCCACGAAATAAAAAGTCTGATCCCTCGAAGATTTCCAAAAAAATATTCTTATTTTTCTTCTTCCACTTCTTTTATTGTAGTTTTTTTCGATTCCTGAAAGCTATTCAAACGTTTTAGACTTTCTTAAGGTACAAAGTTTAAGGTTCATTGTCTGTTATTTTTTATTGATTAAATTCTAAGTAAAGAAATAAACTTAAATATATTAAGGGGTAAAAATAAAGGTTAAACACGAAAAAGACTGAGCGGAAATATTCACTTTCACTTTCCATTCACTTTTTTTTCACTGAGGGGTTACAATCTTCTTTTTACAGTTTAAATGTCAATGCATTTTAAAAATATAAAATTAAAGAAAAAAAAAATATAACTGTTATCACAGTATAACGCCTCAATTAATTAACTCAACATTTTTTTCTTCAATTTAAAATTTTCATTTTGGATTTCTTTTTTTTTTTTGTATTTTTTAGTCGATTTGTGACTGACGTGTCACTAAAATATGAATTTTATGTTATATTGGTGATAAATTTTATTAACGACAAATCACTTCTGTTTTTTTTTTTGGTGGTTTTTACTGTTATTATTGTTGTCATTTATTATGGTGTATATTTTACATAAAAAATAATTGTGGTAGTCTTGAAGAGATATAAGAATAGTTAGGTACTCCTATCAGAAAATATCAATAAGTTTCGGGAAATTGTTTTTGTACATATAAATCTTTTGTGACGTGATATGACACACAGTATGATAAAGTGACTTAATTTAATTGGAAATATTTTGTTTGTTTTTTTTTTCTTTTCTTCTTTATAATGTCATTAAAAAAAAGGATTGTAAAAATTTGTTTTGTTTTTTTTTTTTTTTAAATAACTTATAATAGAATTTGGTGACTTAATAAATTTATTAAGTTGCTAGACCATGTATATGATAAAAATTATTTAAATTTAATTATAAGTATATTGTTTGTAAAAAGATATATATAAATAATATTAGAAGCGATTTATTTTTCAGTTAGAACAACTCAACAAGTGTTAGACTTATTTGTCTCTTAATAAATATTTGATTAGAATATGATTGATGGTTTTCAAAGTGATTAGTTTAGCAGATGCTTAATAATTAAATATAAATAATAGCCTAATAATTTTAATATATGTGCTAGTTAAGTGTAGGTTATTTATAAGCTGATATTGTAAATAAACTTAAATTTGCAATAACTTTTATACTTCACTTTAATAGAAAGGTGTCACTTTTTAAAAATTGTTACAATAAAAATTTTGTATGAGGTTTGACGAAATTTTTCATAGGAGAAATAACTGGCAATTCCTGGCTTCTTTTTTTCCAGGCTTCATGCTGAATAATTCCAGATAAATTATTAGGCCACAAATTTTAAGTTTTTAAATCATTTTGCATAAGCAACATCATTTTTCAAGCGATAATGCTTGAGGAAGGGGTGAATTCACGGAGTCAGAAATTACCATCAAATATACCCATACAATATAACTATGTCACACATGATTAAATCAATTTTACTAGAACAGAGTTCTAAAAAAATTGGTTGATTAGCGCAGTAATAAAAATGTTGAATCAAACTAGCAAATTGTATTGTAATATATTGAATTCAAAAACCTTCAGAAATAATTACAAAGTTTTTATTTCTTATTTTTGTTTTTCTTTTTTTGCAATTTGATCTCGTATATCTTAAGCGTTTGTAAAATACAAACAATTTTCTTATATAGGCAACTAATATGCTTTCGCATCAACATTTTAAGTTTAAGTTTAAAGTTTAAGTTTAAATGTTTGACCTAAAAAAGAACGTACGACGTGTAGACGCCGTAAGTTAATATGTTGGTGTCAACAGAAATAAAACGCTTGACGTTTCTTAATTTTATATGTTTTCAGAGAAAAATAAACTCAAAATAAAATTATTTTAAATTGACATACAATGTAAACTTTTAAAAAGTAAACAAAAAACAAAATAAATTCTCTAAGAGTAAAAATACGTCGTGTCAAAATTGGAAATACGAATGTTCAACGTTTAACGTCGCGTATTTCGGTGATCTTCATATAAAATGTATGTGCATGAACACATTTTGACAGACATTATACGTCGAACGTCCTTATTTAGATCAGGCAGTAAAATGTTAGACGAGTACGTAGAAGAGCTTTCAAATAACGGTAAATTTAAATTCCAAATTCAAAAAAAAATATAGTATCGGATTAATTAAAATCGTTTAAAAAATTCAGATTCAACAAAAATTTATAGGTAAAATTTGAGTAGCGTTATAAAGCTTAAAATAGATTTTTCTGCTCAGTGACACTATCTATGAGGTGTAGAAAAAGTTTTGAAAAATGGCGGACAGGCAGAGTGAAAATTGTGTTTCATAAAATGTTTCGAAAACGTGATAAAATATAACGAAAACCAGAAATAAAGGTAAACAGATAAAAATTACTAACTATCTAGTAAAATTTCTAATTATCTGAAAAAAAAAAACATTGTTTCACATCCATTTTTAATTAAACTTAATTTGGAAGTGAATTCTTAAAAATCAGAACAAATTTTTTTTATTACAAAAAATAAAAACAAAGTTTTTAACAACTAAAACCTAATCGCGATTTTCTTAATAGTTCAGAGTTCCGTCATCTTTATTACTTATCATCAATATTACTGATTAGTTAAAATTAATCATTTAACAAAAAATAATTAAATACATTAAAAAGCTAAAATTCTTTAAAAACTACTAAGTATTTAACTAGTAGATACATTTTGGAAAAAAAAAAAAAAGCTTCTAAAATATTTGTTTTTTTTTTTTTTTCTTTACTTAAAATCAAATATTTTAAAATTATGTAGTGGAAAGATCTGTTTAGAAAACTAATTATAATGTTATTATTAAAATTTAAAAAGAGCTTAAATTTTAATTTAAACAAATATTTAATGCGATACTTTTTTAATAGCATTTATCCATATATACTTGAAAAATTCGTGTATAAACGTTTATTAAAAATGTAAATACAGTGAAACTGCTATAACTCGAACATTTTAAATGTTCCGAAATTGGTTCGAGTTAAAGAGAATTCGAGTAATAGAGACTTAAAAAAAATTGCACAAAGCATAATTAAATTTTTTTTTTTATTTTAAAAATAAATATTTTAATTTTCTATCGGACATTTTAATATTCAAATTAAACAACGAACACAAAAAATATGTTATTGGCCAGTTCAGGTTAATGTTTATAACTGTCAAATATGTAAACATGTACAAGGTATGTACCTACATGCACATCATCAACAAATAATGATGAAAACTAAAACAGAAATGATAAAATGATAACAAAAATAATAACAAAAGTTATATTTTTGTTTTGAATTTAATTCAACAAAAAGTTCGAGTTAAGGAAACTTTTTTAATCAAAATGACATTAAATAGTTCGTTTTAAAGAGATTTTCGAGTACGACAAACTAATTTATATAAACAATTGATGCATCAAAAATAGTTCGAGTTCAGGAGAAATTCGAGTTTAGGAAGATACGAGTTAGGGAAGTTCCACTGTACAACAAAAAAAATAACAAAATTTTTTTCATATCTACCTTATAATATTCGAAAAAAAAGTTATTTATATACATATAACTTTGCATTTAATGTGAAACTAATTGCCTATTTTTAAATATATGTTTTTTTTTTTAAGCGAACGATCGAAGACGAACGGAAGTGGAAATAAAGCCCAAACTTTAAAACTTTTAAATAAGTTATAGCATAATTGCAAAACTATTTTAATTTCAAAATTCCTTTTTAATTCCATTTAAATCAGAAATAAGACCCACACTCTTATTTTGTTATTAAAAGAAGAGAGTAATAGAATAAATAGAGTACAAACATATTCCAAAGCTAATTTAGTATACTTGGCACAATTTATAATATTTATTTCGTTGATATATGCTATGAAGCCTTTAAAGCTTTTTTTCACATTCAGATTTGAAATAAGGCCTTATTCGCCAAAAAGGTTTTGTTTCTGATCCGAATATGAAGTAAGACCTTAAAGTTCTATTTTTCAATTTAAAAATTTCTCAAATATGATTAATGTGATGATATGCTTTGCTATAATATGTACATATATGCGAGATTCTGAATTTGGATAAATTTCATAGTTGGGGGCAGTAAAACAAAACTCTGTCAAATGAAAATGGACATTAATTCTATTTTGAAAAGGAATTAAAGAACACGGGCGTTCATTCCAAAAATAATGGAATTAAAGCTTGCCGGTGTTAATTCCGTGGGCGTTCTGTCACTGCACCTTCATGATTATCTAACAAAAGTATTGTAAAATATTATAAATAGTAAATTATTTAAAATAAATCATTATTAGCTTACGAGCTAATTAAAAAATCTTAAAAAAACGTGAAAGAGTAGGTATAAAATTATTTTTAAAAGTAAAGATTGAAAACTTATTACAGTCAATTATAATTTATTTTGTTCAAGTCCTCTTGATAGCATGGAACCACCATTTGGTATTTATTAATCGAATTTAAGACTACTGTATTCACTATTCACAAATTCACTTTTTCAAATCTCACTATAGTTAAGGTGAGGATTTTGTTTCAAAAAATGAGATTTAAATTAAACATCCCTTTTTATTCATTCAACGTTTATTTATGGTTTTTAATAATTTTCACACATACATACCAAAGTAAGGGAATAAATAATGTTTTGTAATAATTTATGATACGCTCATATTTAGTCCTAGTGCCCGATTTTCTTTAAGTTCACACAGATATTTTGAGCAATATAATAAATTTTAGTTTAAAGGGAACATTTGGTGTTAATGTATGTATGTATGTATGGTGTTAAACTTAGGTTGCTAAAAGCATAAGAAGAGAAGGAAATACAATTAATTGCCGCTACAAAAAATCACAAATTCTTGCTTGATGTAATTTAAATTGATTTAAAGCAAACAGAAATAAATTTAAATTATTCGTTTTACGCCACTCTGTACCCCAGCCAGTTAATTAACCTAGTTATAATTAGGCAGTCTTTACAAATGCATAAATGCAGAAACATCTAAGTAATTAGGAAATTTTTTTTATGTCATAAAAATTAAAGTTTAGTTATCTCAGTTTATGACATACATATTTTTATTGAAATTAAACTACCGTTAGACACATTTAATGACGTTTACGCCAATAGATGTACCTAGACAAAAATTCATGAAAATGCAAAAATTATATGTGTGTAAAATTAGAAAAAAATTTGACATGAATCCTAAACGGAAGTATAAACGTTATTGGTTTATATTAATACATAGCCATTAAGAATCAAGAACCTATATAGAGAGGTTCAAATTTATATTGACAAGGTGTCGACGTCAAATTTATATTGACAAGGCGTCGTAGTTCTGGTTTCTCATTTCATGGCGTTCAAATACTATTGATATAATTTTATGTCATATGTGATAGTTATTGAACTAAGTATGCTTGTTTATGGTTTATAAGTATACGTAAGTATGTATTACGGAAAAAATAAAATTATTTATTAAATTTTTTATTTATATTTGAGAATTTATGATATTTTTATATCTGCTTTTTAAGTAAATTTTATTTTTTAAATCAAATAATAAAACCTGACTAAAATATTGGTTAATTTTAATTGCAATAAAAACTCTATTTTTATTATTTATACTTATAGAATTGTAAAAGCTCACAGGACTGTATTATAATTATATCAACAACAATGACTGGTTAGATTTTTCAGCATTTCAAATTTACATGTATGTGTACATAAAATCAATACAAACAAGGCAGCATGTAAAACTAAAGATTTTTTAAGTCGCACATTTTCAAAAGCATTTTGATATTTTGCTTTAAAATTTCTAATTACTTTATAATTTTTTATAAAAGAAAAAATTATGAAAAATTAAGTGACAGGTTTTTTTAATTTACAAAAAAAACCCTAAGTAATTAAGAAAAGCCATTATTAAACGCAAAAATATAAAATAGTTAAAATATGTGAAAGTAGCAAATTTTAAAATTTTTTTAAGGGGGGGAGTATAAAAAATTTTTCTGGTGTAACTTATTCTAATTCTTACTTATTCTAAAAACTTATTCTAATTCTCAAAAATCTTCTTTCTCTTAATATTTCAAGGTTTTGACTAAAATCGATTAGGAAGCTAAAATGTTGGTTTCAGAAACTTTATATTGAAAAAATTTAAAGCAGAACTTAAGATATAAATATTTTAAACAAGCCATAGCATAACACTAAATTTTTAATGAAACTCATTCGTGCTTTAAATTATACGTCTCAAGAATGGTGTAGAAGTTATGTAGATGAACAGAAGAAGGGTCAGACGGAAAAACAAACAAACAGAGGCACGGGCAGACGAACAAATGCACGGGCAGACGACGTATGCATGGACAAGTGGACGAGCAGGGTGAAACTAATAAAATACAAGGCGGAATGTAAACCAACGGTTTTTAAAAGCTCATATTTCCAAAAGATAATAAAAACTGTTTACAATTGTGACTCTGCACCAAAAATTTAAAAATTTCATATATAATAAGCAAAACTGTGCAAATAGGACTTTTTTGCACTTTTGAAGGACTGCAAATCCGTAATTCTATACTACTAAAAGAATGCGATAACACACGTAAAAATATATTACTGAAGTTTTAATTTTTATGTCTTACCGAAGAAAAATTTGTAGAGGTGCCTAAGTTACAGGTGTTTAAAAATAGCAAATTTTCCATTTTTGAGCTCTAATAGCTCAATAAACAGGGGGTGATCCAAAAAAAACTTTCTTAGAAAACTTATATTAAATTCTAAAAATTCTTTCTTACCTCAAAATGCAAGTCACTGTCTAAAAGCGTGCGGGAGTTATTAATGTAATAAAAGCATGCATAATTTGGTTTTCATATAAGGGTAAATTTAAATACTAAAAAAATTATATACTTTTTATACGGATTTATAAAGGTAAAAAGAATTCCTGTCGAATCGCGCTTTTATATTGAAAAAATCTTAAGGAGAACGTCAGCTATACGCATATTACGGGCGTTTGAGCGGCTGTATGTAATAGATGGGTCTACATAAAAAAGTTGTTCCTAAACATTAATATTTTTATGGCACCTGCCCATGGTTAAATTTTTTTTTTTCTTTATCTTTACGGTGTAGAAGTTCTGTAAACATACGGACAGAGTGAAAATTAATAGACACATTTTTTCGAAATTTTTTTTTGGAAATGTGCTAAAAATGTGCTGCTAAAATCCTTAGATTCTTATAAATACCGTGTATAAATTATGATTAACTTAAACTTTTTTTGTGACAGTGTTTCTAATGTAGTTTTTTTTGTGTGTTTTTTTATAAATTGTACTCGTCATTTTTTTTTAATTATATTTATTTTAATTGATTAATTAGTTTTAAAAAATAAATACTAAATATTATTTTAAGCTAACTGCGTCAAAAGAATTTAAAAAATAAATACCAGTTTTTAAATATTTTTAATTATAGGTAAGTATTTAATTTTTTTTTTTTGGCAGATGTGTATTACAAACATTGTGTTATTATAAATTATATGAATACATACATCTATACATGTAGAACTAAATACTACATAATTTTAATAAGTCGTTAGAAAGATTTTAATAATATGAAAATAAAAACATTATTGTAATTTATAGTGACAAATTACCACAAGTATTATTTTAATGATTTAAATTAATTAATAATTTTAGAATATTTGTAAATAATATTTTGTTTTTCATCATTTGACTGATTGAAATTTAAACACAGATATACAGTATATAATATTTAAAACGAAATGCTTTTAGCCGTACATTTTTTGTTCTAATAAATATATTTTTTCCATGGTAATGACAAATCATATGGAAAAATATGTGATCTAAAAATGTGATCTAAAAGCGTATAAAATACGACATAAACAGAGGGAGTGTAGATTTGAATCCAATGCACCCTGTTAAATTTTAATAATTATTCCCACTTACGACATTTACAGCTACACCTGGAAAGGAAGGCTTGTGCAATTTCAATTTCACATTTATTTAGCAGTAGAATAAACTAATAAAATCCAAATGGAAAATCACACAAAACTATGGACTAAGGGAAATTATACAACAACTTATTTAAGAAAGTTAAAAACTTTGTCCTTAATATTCACATATTTCCATACAACGACAATATTATAAATTTTTCTCGAATATTTAAAACATGATTTAATAAATTTAATTTTTTTTTTGTTTTAGCTAAAAAAACACGTGATTGTGAAAATATGATGAAAATTTATTTTTTGCATCTTTACTTAGTAAAAATTTGCAAGGATGTTAAAGTTTCTGAAGAATACAAAAAATGCTCTGAAGCAACGTTCCAGCTTCCTATAACTTTAGCCATTTAAAAGCCTAAGGATTTAAAATATATATTAGGTATTTAAATTGAAATAATTAATGGTAAATTTAAATTTTTATTTAAAATTAAAAAAAAAAAATTTTTATTTGTTTCAATTTGTAAAATTTAGGAAATATCTTGTTAGCACATTTTCAAAAAATTTTGAAAAAATGTGCTTATTAGTTTCACTCTGTCCGTCTGCCCGTCTGTCTGTTTGGGTGTTTACAAAATTTCTACACCAAAATAAAGCAATGAAATTTTAACTACGGATAAGCATCGCCAAAAAACTAATTTTGAGGAACAACTTTTTTTGTAGCCCCACCCGTTACGAAGCTACAGCCCTACAAAGCGCGTAAAAGCCTTATCTGGAAACACCAAACGATAGTTGGTTTTATAAACTGTACTTATAAATATATATATATATTATGGTTCGTGTTAAAAATTTTTCTTAATAATATAGGGTTACCTTATAATTGACGAAAGTGTGATTTTTGATTTTTTTCAATTTTTTCTTACCAAAAAAAAAAAATAAAACTAATTTATTTTTCAATATATCTACTCTTTTTCAATATATCTACATATGAAATATTTTTTAATTTCGGAAATGAGCTTTTTTGAAAATATTTGGTTTTTCCATTATTTGTTTAATAGATATTTTTACTCATCAAAGTGAGTCAAAAGTCGTTAAAGTGAGTTAAAACTCATAGAAATAAAAATTCGTAATTTTCCTTACATCTCAATATTTTATGATTAAAAAATTTATATTATCAAATTAATAGGGCGGCGGCATTTGTATATCGCATAATAAGTATCTCATATATATACTTACACCCTACATATACATATATATCTGGTAATAATTACATATATATAGTAATAATATAGTAATAATATATATTATACATCTGGTAATTAATTATTTTTTGAATTAAATATTTCAACAAGAAAGCATTTAAAATAGTAATGCCGGAACCAAATAGTTAGTTTTATAATGTTGAAACGTTTTATAATGTTGAATCTTGAAGCGAACCCCACCACATGGGGTTATTTTAAGATATATACCATGAAAATAAATAAAATTTTCTGTCCCTATGTGGACAAAATCAAGTTTTACCAAAAATTTTACAAACCCTTTTTATTCGATTACTTTTTATTTTTAAAAATAAATATTTCGTCCCATCATTGGGGAGTCAAAATACAATAATAAAATTTTGAATTAATAACTCAGATAATTTTATCATAATGGACTTATAACATCTTTCTTATGACAGACAATAATATTTTTGTATTTTGATGTTTGTAAAAGAGCAAAAACTACTCAACGGCCTTTTGACCAATGAATTCTTGGGACATTTGATCCCACACCAAAAAATGCTTCTAAATTTTGAAATTCGGTAAAACAATATTAATTTTAGCTCAATTAATAAAAAAAAGTACACTTAAGCTCATAAACAAATATTAAATTAGATCTATTACCATTACAGTACAATTAAATTGTCGGCCTAAAATTAATACTTAAAATGATTGTGGAATTATTGAGTTTTTTGATTTTATGAATTAAAAGTATGTGTTTGTCTTAAATTGATTTCTTTAAATAATGGACGAAAGTAAAACCGATTTATTCAAATCAAAAATTTACATACCTTTTTATTTTATTTTGGCTTCCTAAATAAAATAAAAAGGTAAGCCTATATATGTTTAAATTTTTTTTTTGCCCTTAATTATTCTCCGAAAATAATTATTTTTAATATTTTTTTTTTTTTATATTCGTTTATGATTAGACCGGAACCATAGTTTTATTTTAAGATTTTGTAGAAAATTTATGATTACTATTTTTTGTATTTATTTATTTTTTTTTTTCCAATTTTTCATGGTTAAACACCTCTTATCCGCTTATATAATATAATTTTCGAATGTTTATTCTTTTCTTTTGCATATACATATACATTTATAAATAGAAAAAAATATATATATATACATATACACATTCAATAATTTATTTAATACATTTTTTTCAAACCCTTATTTGTTTTTTTGTACATGTCTTTGATATTATTTCCACCTTATTTCCGGTATTTTTTCATAACTGAAATTATACCAATTTTTTTTTTTTCAGTTTTTCTTTTAAATTCTTCGTTATATAAATTTTTTTTAAATTATTTTAATTTTGTTTTTTATTTTTATTTTCCAAAATTATTTATAATGAAAAAAAAAAAAAATTATTAAAATATTTTTTTTATTCAAATTTTTTTTTTTAGTTTATTGTAAAAAATGACTTTTACTGACGTTTAACTGGGATATTTTTGCATTTTAACTTTCATTTTGTTTTTTTTTTTTCATAAGTTTTAAATTATTGTTTAGATTTCGAATTCATTTTTTTTTTATACTTGATTTTATTAATATTTTTTTTTTTGTTTTTGTGTTCTTTTTTTGTATTTTCCATGGGTTCTTTATTTTTTCGTTCATTTTTCTTTTATTCTTAATAGATTTCAATTGCATGTGTTTTAAAAATTCAAAGGAAAATATTCCAAACCAAATATTCATCGTTTCTCTAATAACAGTAAATTGGTTGAAAGTAAGATAAAAAGATAATACTTGTGCCTATATTGTTTAGTATCTACAAGATTTTTCCACAAAAGTTTTATTTTCTATATGAAAACAAACCACAACTATTTAGTACATGGTATATTTTCTATATGCGGGAACAACCCTCGAGTTTAAATTGGAGTTATAGCCGAAATAGCTATTTTATTTTAATGATATATACGCGGCATATTAAGATAAAGTTAGGCTTATTACATATAACTTAAATCAGCACACGCTCTACTACTACATACCATAATTAACTGAAAATATCCTTAAAAATCAAATTAGTTTCAAATAATGGATTTTAATGGACATTTGAAAATTAGTTTCAAATAATGGATATACAGAATTTTTAAGTAAAATCTGGAAAAGAATATTTATTCTTTTTCATTGACACACCAGTCATCAGTTACACATTAGTAACAATCACTGAATAGTTCATTTTCTTATTTGAAATACGAAATTCAAAAAAAAAAAAATTATGAATGGATTGAAGATGAAGGGAGAGGATGGATAATGAATTATTGTTTTGTTTATTTTTAAAACAAAATTGCATTAGGACCTACATACAATCAAGAGAAAGAAAGTTAGAGAGAGCGAGAAAGGGGAAAAAGAGAGAAATTAACAATGAAAAATGGACTTAGTACCTGTCAACAAAAAAAAAAAAATTTATATAAATATTTTTTATATGTGTAAATTTATTTCAATTTTTACTATTTTTCTTTTTTGTTTTTCTCTTATTTTTTATTCTTATTTTATTAAAATTATTTTTTAATAGTCGTAACATGTATTTATGAAAAATAGAAAGAAGCCTGTTAAAATATTCAAATTGTGACTGACATTCAAATGGAGAAAAAAAAAAAAACAAAAAAAAAAAAATTGAAAAACTATATGGAAAATTTTGAAGGAATGAAAAACAAAAGACACAATAGAGTAGAAAGTTATGATTAATGTATAAAACTATTAACGATGATTTAAAAACATTTAAGGAAATATGAAAGACGAAAAATATAATAAAATTATATATAGGTATAAAAATTCAAAAAGATGATTATAGTTTTTTCTTATGCCGAAAAAAAAAATCATAAAATAGTTTTCTTATACAAAAAAAAATATATATATATATTGTTCAAGATTCTTGTAACCTTTGGGGGATTAAATTGTAATATTATGTTACATTTTAAAAAACTTTTTAAAATTTTAAAATTTTACTTTTAAAGTACCTATATATATAGGTTGCATTAAAATGCACTAAGATCTACTGTTAATAATACTATTATTAGGAGCCTCGGTGGCCTAGTGGGTAAGAGCCTATAAAAAATACACTGTAAACACAGAGGAAGTATGGTTTCGAATCCCACACACATCGTAACAGTTATTCCCCCTTACGACATTTACCGCCACGCTTGAACAGGAAAGGCTGTGTAATAATTTCCTGTCCACATTTATGTGGCAAAGCAATGCACTAAAAAAAAATATATATATATTAAAGATGTGCATGGATACATTTGTTTTTTCTCTCTATTGCTATACTCGCTATACTATATACATAATTCACTATACTCAATCAAGAAAGAGTACAGTAAATGCTATACTCTATTGTAAACAAATATATATTAAACTCATTTGTTTATAACAAATTCAAATGCGTATTAAATTTGATCTCGTAAAACATTTGATGTTTTGAAAATAAAAAACGGGTACTCGAAATATGATCAATATACACTGAGTATAGCAGGTACTCAAATAAAAATTATACAGAGCTTAGAATATTATATTATAGAATTTATATTCAAAATATTATATGTAGTATTATATGTATTATGTTTTTGTTTATATATCTAAATCTACTATATACGAAAAAACGTTCAGCTAAAATTATTTAAAAAAGAGGTTTGATTTTTAAATAGTAAATGAAAGTACATATTCATAAGTTGCAAGAAGTCGTCGTATCTTGCCAACCAGAAGTCGGACCGATGTGATTAAAAAAACCTAGTCCCCGATTCTATAATAGAAATTAAAGTTAAAAAAAAAATTACAAATGTACCAAAAAGTGGCACCTTATTTTTTGGGGGCTCTTTTTTCGGCAGGCTTATAGTCGAACTTTTTTATTTTTATTTTTATATTTTAATTCTACAACAAAATCGGGGAGTACCTTTTTTAAATCATGTCAGAAAGGCGACCGGCGTGGCCGAATAATTTTTTGTCATTAGATTCATTTACTTCTTCCGTATACTTATTTTTTACAACTTCTTAAAATAATTCTTTGCGGTGAACTCTTTACAGATCAGGTAAAATTTTTAAAGACTTAAATGAAAGGAGTTATAAAAGATATATTTTTTGATCGTTATTTTTTAAAATCAAAACGATAATTTACATAAATAAAAGGTACATATTCTTATTTTTATTAAATGCCGTTGTATATATTGTATTAAAAATACTTTAATTGAACTTTTAAAATTAAAACTTGATAAATATATAGGTAATAAAATACTTTGTTATTATAAATTTGCTCATTATCATCAATAATGCTTTTACCAAAAAAAAGGGGTATTAAAGATTTAAAAGACAAAAACAGAAAATAACAAAATCAAAAATAAAATATAAAACAATTTTTATCTCCAAATATTATTCTTTTTAATTTTTACTTTTTCCTAATTTATCTTCTATTAATTACTTGTAAGGAATTTATTATATATGGAATGTATGTAAAGTATTATTTTCATTGCCTGGTATAATATATACATACTTATATTATTATTATCACGTTACCCATTACTCCACATATGCAAAGAAAAAAATATTCAGTGTACTCAGTGTATAAATCAAATGAATCAAATGGTTTTGTTTTGAATACAGTTTGCTAATGAGTACACTATATTCTATGTTTTGATTTTATTTCTCTTGAACAAATGAGTACCCAAAATTTTCTCTCGCATACTTACTCAATTTGAAAACTTCAAAATGAGTATATACAACATTTGTTTAAATATGAATGTTTTGAAAGGCGTTTTAAATGCATTTGTGCACATGTTTAATATATATATATATATATTTAAAATGGTTTATAAAAATTTTAATCTTAATTTCATCAAAATCAGGAAAATGTTACGAAAATTGTAATCTTTAGACTCATTTATTTTTTCCGTAAAACTGCAAAAAACATATATGACATAATTATAGAAAAATTATCAATTGATCCTTGGAAAAATTATTAATGGCCTATAGTACTAATTATCACTTGCAATTCAATTTCATTAAAACTATACGAAAACTGCCTTGTACAAAAATATCAAAAAATTTATCTTGTTTGAAAATTTACATAAGATGTAAACGGCGATAGAAAATAGGATAATAGGAAGGAGTTGAAAGGTAAATTAGCAATAAACTTTGAGATATTCTTTTTGACAGAGAGGAATATACTAGATGTCACTTACAATAAATATGTTCACATAACCAGTTTTAAGCCACCTAAAGATTTTCATAATGTATTTTACATTGGAATTCTTTGCGGAGAGATATTATTGATTTTAATTCAATAGAACAAGTGAAAACCTTTAAGAATTGTGAAAATAAAAACTGAATAACTGAGTAATTAATCATGTAAACACATCAAAAATATTCTTTCTAGTAAATTCGTTGTACAAAACATACCCAATACGATTCTAAAAGAATATATTTGGAAGAACAATTTAAAAAAATTCCTATAAGGACAATTGTAAACTATTTCCAATACAACTTATATTAATATATAGGTAAATAAATAATAATAAGGAAAGTTTAGACATTTTTTTTTTTAAAGTCATGATGAAAATTTAAAATTATTTTGTTTTTATATTCATATTAATCAACTCTAGCAGTTTTTAAAGCCAAAATCACAAAAAAAAAAAAACTATGAATATGTTAATTTAAAAATACGATATTTTTAATAATTTTACGATATAAAACAAAATAACGGCCGAAATTATTTTAAAAATTTTGTATTTTCTTTTCTTTTAAAAAAAAAAAAAAAAAAACAATATTATATTATATATACATGGGGTGGGGTATCTAACGCTTAGTTCCTATATTTTAATTTAGGAACTTATGAACATTGGATGAATGTAGCATGAATATAGGAACTTATGAACATCGAAAAAAAAACTGGGTGAAAGAAAAATTTTATTTCATTTATATAAAAATTCACTTCCTACTTAACTGCATTTTTTTAAAACATAGAGAAATACAATAAAATTTTATTTTAAAAAATTTCTTAAATTTTTCATAAATTATTTTCAATTTTGTAATTTTTTCTTAAATGTAATCTCATCACGTATACATTTTTAAATGACCACTTCCAAGGATCAACCAAAAAAAAAAAATGTAAAATTAATTTCATAGTTAAAAAAAAAAGACTTAATTTTTTTTTTTTTTGCTTTACTAATTTCAGTACTAACCCAACTATACCATCATCTGCCCAAAAAAAAAACTATATTATATTATACCCCTTTCTTATTTCAATTCATATTTCACCCACTACAATCAGATAACCTTTTAATAGCAAATGTAATAAATATATTTTTTAGTCATTTTTTTTTATTTTTTTTTTTGTTTTTTTTATATCTATAAAATATTGTCTAGATTACAAATGTCTTTTTTTTTCAGTCAAAAGAAGCAAGAAAAGCAACAAATTTAAACATTAAGAAGTCTCATTTTATAGACATATTCATTTTTATATATATTTTTGGACAAATTCTAAATTGTTTTACAGTCCAAAAGGAAGCAGCTTGAACTTCAAAAAAAAAACAAAAAAACAAAAAAAAAAAAAAAAAAACTTTTGAAATTATATCCGATCATAGATGCAATTAGCTATAATAAATTGGTTCCGGTTTTATGATTTTCCACCAAAATATAAAATATTTCATATCTATGCTTTATGTCTTATGTGTATAACAAGTCATTGAATATAAAGGACAGAGGCATAATAAAAAAAAAGGATATCTAAGAAGGACATCGAATTATATATATAATATGTAAATATAAAATGAAAATCTATAAAATTTTTGAAAATAAAAAAAAAAAAATAAAAATAAAATAAAAAGCAAACGACATCAGACCGAACTTTCGGATTTAATACTTAAGAATTTCATATTCAATTCATGATTTTTTTTTTTTTTTTTTTATTTTGTAGGTGTGTGTATCTTTTTTTTGTTGTTTGAGTTCTCATATGTGATAGGTTTTTCCAAGTTATTTTTTCTTAATGCTCTTTTTAATTTTTTTAGTATATAGTGTAGTAATTTGGTTTTTTTTTTTTTTTTTTGCTTAGCTAAGAATTTACAATTCTTTTCATCATATTTTCTTTTCTTTTTTTGTTTTCCTCTTAAGATCCAAAAGGGAAATGTAATGAAAAATATACCGAATTTTTTTTTTTACAGTTGCTTTTTTTTTGTACAATTTCACAAAAACGAAAGAAAAATATGGATGTCACGATAAAATAAGTTAATTTTTCAATATAATATTTTTAAGTAATAAATAAAATACTTAGAAAAATATCAAAACTGTTTAACAAAATGTCTTTTATCTAAAAAAAAAAAAAAAATTAAAATATTATGATTCGTAGAAATTTTCCAGGACTAAAAACGTTGCCAGAATCAATTTTGGTATAACTACCTGACAAACCATTTTTAAGCTTTTTCTTTTTCAAGCAAAAGAAATAATAAAATTTTAAAACTAAATTACATATAATAAAATTTATCTAATTAGTAAAAAATCTAACATTTTGGTAATTAATTAAGTCATAAACCGGCATAAGCAAGTTGCGCATAAAGGTATATGCTTTTTAAAGAAATTGCAAACAACTAAATAAATTAAAATTTTCAAAAATCTTAATATGTTTCTTAATATGTAAAGTAACCCCATAAAACACTTAATATTAATTTTAATTATATTTATAAATAAAATAAGACATATTATGAACATCAAATAAAAAAAAAAAATCTTGTCGTTCCTATATCGATCTCTAAATATTGGTATCAACAAGAAGACAATAGACTTACAAACAGTAGATGGCTTTATATTAGTATCTGAGCTGTTAGGACTATACAAACCTGGCCTAAATTTCTCCTTAAAAGATCAATTAGACTTTCATCAGTAAATCGCCGCAATATTGCTGATGTAATGGAGATTTTATCAGGACACTGACCGATAAGCGGACATGTCAGAAAGTTGGGATTTCCTTCATGCTGCAGAAACCACAAACATAAAGAAAAAAAAAAAACACAACTCTAAAAAGAATAACATTTCTGGCCAATATTTTCTTAAATAATCTCTGCAATCTGCGGAAAATGGACATAATCTATTTTTAGTACTTTGCAATTAACTTCTAATGGTTCAATTAGGAGAAAACTGATCCTATTGAAATAGAGTGTCAGAAAAAACTTAAGCTGATTTAACGGTGCACAACTGTTACTGTAGTCCCTTTCCACCTACCAACTCTACTAACTTTCATCATATATGAAATCAAATTTTTATGAAATTAATTACATTAATTTAATCCTTTGGCTTTTATTCTATAGTCTGTAAAATTTTAACTTAAAATTTATAGATATCACCTTAATACAAAACAATTTCTTTTGAGTGTACTTAAGGTTATAAAAATTTTCCCAAAAATACAAAAAAAAAAGTTTTGCTTTTCTAATCGTTATTTTAAAAGAATTTATATTGACAGGATGCTGACTTTTATTATGCACTTCTGATTTGTAGGTGAATCCTATTACAAAATAAAAAAAAATCAAATGAATAAAAAGTAAAAGGGTAAAGGAAGAAAACAAAACGATATCAAATCAATTAAAAATGAATGCAAGATGTCCAATTTGCTTTTTAAGCAATTTCAACAAAATCTAATCTTAACATTTATATTATATTCTTCAATACATTTGTTATCTTAATTTTTACAATTTTCTAAGGACTAGGAAAATATTTTCATTTGCCAAAACCAAAATTTGTTTTAAAGTGCCAACAGAAATAAGAATTGTTTAAAAATCTTTTTTTTTTTTAATATTTAACTTAAATTGCCACTTTGTATTATTCAATAGAATTTTAAAATTTTACACATAATTTTCCCTAAAGAACAAAAATAAAGAAAATAAAATAAAAGTCACACCATAGATTACCAAATGAAACCAAAAACCAACAGCCTTGAATTCACGATTCCTCTTAAGAGACCAAACAAATTTTCTATACTTTGTTTTTATCTGTTCATGTATTGTTAATATTAAGAAACTATCAGTTCAAAGATTCATATAATATTCAATAGAGATTTCATGGAACTTCTAAGGTATATAAGATTATCTGATGTTACTTCCAGTTGAAAGCCTCTCAAGTGTAATCGTTTATATGCAAAAGATGCTGAAGAAGAATAAAAAAAAATCAAAATGCAAAATTACTATAGCATATCAAAAAATGTTTCCTACTATATAAATTTTAAAAAAATGTTCAAATCTTTTCTTTCTTTGATTTTTAGCTTCGTTTTCATCGTTTGGTTTGTTGTGTTTCCCTTTTTTTTTATTTTTTTAAACAACTTTTTGTTAGTATTTTGGCTTCAAAAATTTACCATCATTATGCAATTTTCTATCACGTATTCAATACATTTCTTTCACTTAATCCTCTTTACAGTTATTTTTTTTTCTATTGTATTATATTTCTTCTTCGTTAATGTTCTCTCATGGAGGATTTCAAATAAAATCAACATAAAATAGACGGACGGATAAAGACGACAACAATGACATTAATTATGATGAAGACGCCTGCAGTCAAAGTGACCAATTTATTATAATATTGATAATGAATTTTGTATTTGATTTGTAGAAATTATTTTATTAAAAATTGAAGATTTAAATTAAAATTTAAAAATAAATTTTTTATATTTTAATGACATTCCCGAACACAAGTATTTTAATGAAATGTGAATTTTATGAAATGACATTCCCGAACACAAGTATTTTAATGTTAAAGTGAAAAACTTTCGAAACTCTAGTAAACTCGTATAGTTAAGATTAAGATTGTAAAGAAGTAATAATGAAAATATTACTGAAATGGTACTAGAAATACCTGTTCTGAATAATTCTATGCGAATGATTTAAAGGGTATTGCAAATAAGTTATTCCATAAACGTTTTCTAGGCGGTTTCATGAATATGGAACACAATAAAGATTAAAAAATTTGTTATATTAAAGGCATACAAAGACTTATGACATTTGACCGAACCTCATTTTTTTTTACCTTACCAGACTTTTGATAACTTCATTAAATTCTTTTCTTTTGTTTCTTGTTCATAAGCTTGAGACATCAACTAAATCGCTTATTATTCAGACAAGGCTTAGCTTCAGTTTCATAAATCAATATTTTCACTAAGCCGTTGACTTAATATCACTAAGCTGGCGGTCTCTATTGTGTTAGGTTGCTGCGCCATCTATTATTGTATACAAGAATTATTTATTTATTATTTATTTTATAAATATTACGATATAAACTATAACGGTTTAAATTATTACTATTAGAAATGCGATCTGTCCAGGGTTTAACGCCAAAGCTATCAGCTTAATCACTACAACACCATAAATCAGATTTAAAAATTCTTTTTAATATAAACAATATTTATTTATTGACAATACAAATTATTTTGACATATATATGTATTTAAAAGCTCTTAATAATTGCAAGATTGGCTTTTGGCATTGACATAATTCAATTGACTATTACGTTTAATCGTTTATATATTGGATGTTAACATAATTTTAATATTTCTTTTCTGCAAATTACTTGATCTAGTTCCAATTACAGCCTTTTCTAATCATTAACTCTTACTGTTTCTCTCAATTATTTTCGAAATATTCTTTTCTACTCCATTAATAGAATTTTATTTCAAATAAAATAGCTTTCATAAAAGTAGCAATAAAAAAGAAGTACATAACTGTAAAAATACTTGATATGAAAATATTCAGTTTATACATAAACGTTCACTCTAATCAGGAATGAATACAAAAATATATTTTTAAACATTTAATATTAAAAGGTTTAACTGTTCAACCCTTGATCTATGTAAAAACAAAAAAAAAAAAAAACAGCGATAGAAAATAGGAAGAATATTGAATAATAGTAAGAACTCTTGAAAAACGATTTACAAGTTGAAACTAGTATAATACAAACATAAATCGGTTAAAGAAAAGTGAAAAAGAAACAAAAAAACAAAAAGGAGTAATATTGTAAGAACAGAGAATAAAACAGGACGATTTATGTGATTTTGTGTCACATATGTTAAAGACAAAATTTTTATTTTGAATTTTTTCTTCGTTATTTTCATCTTTTAATAAAAAAATGAAAGAAAAAAAACGAGAAAAATGAGATTTTAAATCTTCAATGTTATAAGAATCATAAATAAATTCCCAATTGAAGAAGAAATAAGTGAAAATGTTATGAATCCCCTCTCCAGGGAATTCCTTTCAGTAACATCTTTGTAATATGTATTTCCTTAAAAAAAAATCACAAAATCTAAGTATATGATGCAAAATATAGTTATGAAGTTAATATTGGTTGGAATTTTTTTTTTTTGTTAGATACAATTATTCTCTTACCACTTAATAACAAATTTGCATTTTAAAAGATTATTTTGAAGTGTCGTAGTAAAAAAAAAAAAAATCTGTTTATAAGATTTTGATATTACTACAGGAGATAATTTTTGTTATTTTACAACATTTTAGAGTAAAATAATAAATTAATTTTTATTAAACTTATAATTATTTAGTTTCGAAATAGTCATAGTCATAAAAATTTAAAATCTACTTTTTGTGCTGACATTTTACTCTAAGTATCACAAATTATGACTAAGCACAGCTTGTTAAAATTATAATAATTACTTATCTATGTGATAAGAATATACTGGGCCTTATCGTAGTAAACGTACCGCAAAAATTATTCACCTTACGGTTGCCTTCAATCGTGGTAAACGCGTCAATAAATAAATTTCGAAAAAATTTCGAAATTAAATGACAGCTAAAACGGGGTATAAAAATTGAATTTTAATTAAAAAGTATAAAGTCAAAAGTGAAATAAATATAAAAATTAAAACAAAATTTTAAAAATTAAACAATGGACAGTGTTGCGATTAGCTTGTTGGATGATTTAATTTTTGAACAATTATTGGAAAGGTGAACTATAGGAAAAAATTAAGGAGCTCTTTTAATTCTCTATGTGGCGCGGACCGTAACTATTTGTTACTCTTTTGTAATTTTTCCCCAAATTTCATTAACTTCATTTGGCGGAGATCGATTGGTATGCCTCCGACCAATCTCAGCGTTTTCTTTCATTAACCTGATTAAAGATTCATACTGATTATGATTAGTTACTTTCTTCCTGAACATGTAAATAAAAAATTAATTTTTACTCTTTAAAAATTTTAAAATAACTTACATTTTTCTTTGAATGTTAAAATTTAAATACCGCCCGCACAAAAAATTTAACGTTTTGTAGTTGGTTCTACAACGGCCACAGTTTTTTTTTAAATGATACAAAAAAAAAGCAATTTCGAAAATTTACTGTCATACGTTTACAGCGTTACCGCTTACGTTTTCCACGATGGGAATTTTGTACGTTTGACGTTTTGTTCAAACGTACGTTTACCACGATAAGCTCCACTAATACTTAAATTTCTAATTTTTTTTTTCTTTTGCATAAATAATTACAAAAAACTCTAAAATTTGAATAAATTTTTAATTAATTACGAGAATAAAATGTTAGCATCAATTTATTCAAATTATGCTACTGTATCTGAAGATTGTATTTTTTTTTTTTTTTTGTTCTAATTTTTAAAATGATGATAAAATACATATTAAGTAATGAAAAATCAAAACAAAATATTTTAAAAATATAAATTATTCATTATAAAATTAATACAAAAAACACTGAAGGTGTGAATTTGTTAAAGTTTTATCTGGTTTTACATAATATTCATTTTTCTATATCTAGCTCAACTCTTTTAAGGTGTCACAAGCATAATAACAAATTTATTCTATCATTTAAAATACGTTCATAAAGGTATAAAAAAATATATAATTTTGATATTGATTTATAAAGGTAAAAAAAGCTCTGTCGAATGGCTTTTTTATATTCAAAAAATGTTAAGCAGAACTTGAGGTATACACATTTAAAAATAAGCCTTTTCAAAGCTTGAGAGGCTGTAGCTTTGTAAAGGGTGGAGCTACATAAAGTTATTTTTCAACATTAATTTTTGTATAAGACCTACCCATGGTTAAAATTTCATTGCCTATCTTTAATTTTCTAGAAGTTTTATAAACAGTCGGACGGACGAATAGACAGAGGTAAACTAATAGGCACATTTTTTCAAACATTTTTATGGAAATGTGCTAAAAAAAGTACATTTAAAGATTATATATATATGAAACACTCAACTAAAGAAAAATATACATACTGTATATTATATTAGATAACTTATGAATCTCAATTAAATACGACATAAATAATAAGCTGTACACATTTACGAAAAATTGATATCTTATTGCTAAAAGTAACATAATAAAAATTTTTCTTATATTCTTAGCATTTAATGAAAATTTTATTAAAAGCATTTAATGAAAATTAATAAAATAAATAAAATAAAAAACGATCTAAATAAAACTTCATTTTTTTCATGCAATACTTTAAAAAATGATGTCATAATTAATGCTTAGGTAAAAATTAATTGTCTAAGGTCATCAAAGAGGAAAACTGTTTTTGTAAAATGTGTTTGAAAGTAGTTCTGGAAATAGATGAAGAGTATAGATGACTGACTTTGTTAAAAATAATTTTAGCATCTGTTGTTGGATTCATTCCTACCGCACTCAGTATTATATTTGTAATCCATTACAAATTTAGTATTTCTTGTTTTTCTAACAGTATCGTTAAGTCTAAACTTATTAGTAAGAGATTGGCAAGAAATACTATTATTCAAAATATTAAAGGTAAAGCATAAAGACATTAAGTCTTGACGACTTAAGTCTTGTATAGAGTATAGATAGGAAAATTAGAAAAATCTGAAAAATTATATTGATTTCTTAATGCAAATAAAAGTGATTGCTTTTGGACTGATTCAATTCTATTTACATAAATTTTATACGAGTATGAGTTTAAAATAATAGTGTTACGCAAATCTATTTCTTTTTCAAAATGTTTTTTTTTTTTAGAGGATGGAGATGTTTGTCAATAAAATTGCTTTCGCAACTATTGAACATGGTCATATGAGTCTTTCAAATATGATCCTGAATCTTCTTGTCTGTTTCGCTATCATAAAGAGCATAGAATATCCGCTAAATCACATGTACATAGCTTAAGTTTTTTGAATATTTATTTTCACTAAATCGTTGAGTACTCGGCAGCAGCTATTATATATGATAACGAAATATTAATATTGGTGCAGTAACAGAACGCCCGAGAATATTTGGCTCGCGGGCTTTAATTCCAAAACTTTTGCAATTAAAGTCCGCGGGCGTTACTTCTTTTTTGAATTGGAATTAAAGTCCATAATTAAAAGGAATTAAAATCTGCTGGCTTTATTTCCTTTTAAATTGATCCATACTATTTTTTGTTATTAAAAGAAAAGAGTAATAGAATATGTAGAGCAAAAGCATTAGGAGAGATTTTAGAGTTTTGGATAAAAATTGTGTTATCCCTTTTTTCAGAATATTTGTTAATATGTATATGTGCGAGATTCAGAATTGGGAGGGATTGTAGAGTTGGTTACAAAATCAGGGTTATATGCTTTTTCCAAAATATTTATATAAGTAATACTCATTTAGTAATGAATTCAAATTCAGGATTATAAGCTTTTACAGAATATTTGCATATACATGCATATGCAAGTTTTAAATTAGAAGGATTATATACTTTTTCTAGAAAAGCGTATAACGTTGATTTTGTAGCCAACTCTAAAATATCTCCTAATTCAGAAACTCGCATATACATATATCTAAATATTCTATATGTAAAAGGTGTATCCCTCCCAAGATCCCCTTAACAATTAGACAAAGGTCCCATGGGACTTCTGACCATGAAACTTCTAACCATGGAACTTCTGACCATGGAACTTCTGACATGTCACCAAATAAAATCCAGTCAAATTAAATACAGACTCATGATAGTAACTTTTGTTTAAAAGTTTTGGAATTGGAAGGCCTTATGTCACTGCACCCTTTTCTTTCTCGCTATCAATTATCTTATATACAAAAATTATTTAGTTATTAATTATTTTTATATTACGATATAAACTATACTACAATTTGATATAATCTATAACTACAGTATGAACTTGAAACCTTTCCATTGACTGACCAGAGATTTATTACGCCATAGATCAAATCCTGAATCCCGCTTTATTTTCTTTAATCATCTGCATACATCTTCTTTTTTATAAATTTAATTTTACATAAACTGCTTAAAATTTTTCAATCGTATCTTTTAGAACTGTCACTAAATCAAACTGCTAAAATTTATTCAGTTATAGAAATAGTATTTCGATCATAATATTTAACGCAATACAAATATTTTTTTTTCTTTTAAACATTAAAAAACAGTTAAATGAAAACTAAACTGAAAGGAAAGAGAAGAAAACTGAAAAAGTTCTAAATGAAAATGTCATATGATCTTGAACGAATATTGCTAAGTGTATTACATAATAGCTAAACAAATAGCTAAATATCACCCATTTTCTCTATAATAAAGCTCTTGAATATGCACATAAGTAAATATTTTTTTCATGATACCTTTTTTAACATAAAACTTATAGCCCTCTTAACTTTATAAAATATAATTAAAAAAAAAAAATTATCTTTTATATAAACTAAACTATATAATCCCCTTTCTTTTGAATAGCGTATAGACAGTCTCTTATTTTGAAAAAATTTAATGAAAATTTAGAATGTCCTTTTTTTTTTTTCCAAATAATTAAAATTAATTTTGTACATATATACTTAGATTGCATGAGAAACTGAATGCATGAAAACCTTATTAAACACGTGAATTTGATCCAAATACCATATAATATAAACATAAATTTTTTATTTAATCTGTTCATTATCAAAATCCACCCACATCAACTTATTATTATTATTTTATATTATTATTTATCTTCAATTATTTTATTTTTTATTTTGTATTTTCTTCTTTTTTTAAAAGTAAACATAAACATTAAAAGTTTAAAATTATAATTCATTTACAAAAAAAAAAAAAATAAAAATAAAAAAACAAAATATATAAAAAGAATAAATAAAACAATATTATAAAAATAAAAGTAAATTAAAATTAAGTTTTCTTAAACTTAGTCATTAAATAAATTTAACAAATAAAATGAAAATAGCTTTTTAAAACTATTACCATACTATTTATATAACCTTTTTAGCACATTTCCAAAAAAAAAAATTTGAAAAAATGTGCCTATTAGTTTCACTCTGTCCGTCCGTCCGTCCGTCTGTCCATCTGTCCTTCTGTTTACAAAACTTCTACACCATTAAAGATAGAGAAAAAAAATTTTAACCATGGGAAGGTCTTATAAAAAAATTCATTTTGTGGAACAATTCAATTCAACACCAAATGCATGATTTTTCTACCTTCATAACTCCGTCACGTTTTTAGATAGGGGCTTGAAATTTTGAGACAAGAAAACACTTTTAGAATTAATATAAGTTTGAATTAAAATAAAAATTGTTTTGCACCACCCCCTGTTTATGAGCTATTAGGGGTCAAAAATTGAAAGTTTATTATTTTTAAACACGTGTAACTTAGGCACCTGTACACATTTTTCTTCGGCAAGACAAAAAAATTAAAGTTCCAGTAATATATTTTTATATGTGTTAATGGTTTCTTTTAATTGTATTGGGTTTCAAAGGTACAGCCCCCCAAAATTGCAAAAAAGTCCTAGTTTCAGATGTATATATCTCAGGTTCTGCGTAGTAGTTTTACAATCTAAAAACACTAGAAGACCGGAAATTTTTTTATCTCTGTAAAAAAATATCAAAATTATGCAATATTTTGTAATTTACTATTTAAATTTACCGTTATGTTAAAACCAAATTCTACATGATATTTCTTTTTTCATAACTCCGGCACGCTTTGAGATAGGAACCTGAAATTTTGAGACGAGAACTTTTAGAATTAGTATAAGTTTTTTTTGAAAATTTTTTGGTACAACCCCCTGTTTAAGAGTTATTACGCCTCAAAAATTGAAAATTTGCTATTTTTAGACACCTGTAACTTAGGCATTTGTAAAAATTTTTCTTCGGCAAGACATGAAAATTAAAGGTTCAATAATACATTTTTACGTGTGTTAACGGTTTTTCTTAGTTATATAGGATTCCGGACTTACAGCCCCTCAAAATTCCAGAAAAGTCCTATTTTCACGCTTTTTCTTATTACATGAAATTTTCAAATTTTTATGTAAATCACAATTCTAAAGATTTGTATTGTCTTTTGGAATTGTGCGCTTTTAAAAACCGTTGATTTACATTCTACCTTGTTTTGTTTTGTGTTTAATCATTCCTTTCGTGATAAACAAAAAACAAAAGAAAAGATAAATAAGTATTGTATTAAATAATTTTCTCATTATTTTGCAAATTATAAGGTACAACTCTAGAAAAAACTGAAAAAAAAAACAATTAATTTTAGAAGATCTTTATGCAATTTAGGTAATGTCTAATTATTAAAACTATATATCGAATTTAAAATCCAGATTAAATTTCAACGCGAAAGATCTCAATGAAAAGATCGAAGACGAGGGGTCAAAAGCTATATAGTAGCGACTATATAGTATGTATTTTTATTTAAAGAAAAATTATTTCCATTTAAAATGCAAGAATTTTCTTTTTTAATTGCAAGGTTAACCTTTTAAGTGCAACAAATATTGTAGTTAACTGAAGTTTATTTTTACTAAAGATTTTGTATGATTAAAAGTGTAGTGTTTCAAATTTTATAAACTTGTCTTCAAATTAAATGCTTGTCTTTTCTGAAATTTTTTTGAAGAATAACATACATAGATATAAGATAAATGATAATTGTTTAGCCAATGATGTATTGATTAAGACACCGGCCTTCTATTCGAAATATTTCGAATACAAAACCCATCTAGATTATACAGATTAATAAAAATTAATACAGATTTTCTTATACTTAATATATAATTAATATAATATAATTACATAAAAAATAACTATAAATATAAATAATAACTATAACTATAATCATATTGTGTTATATTATATTTAAAAAAATGTATAATAATAAAATAATTCTTGTATAAGATAATAGATGGCGTAGAAATAAAGAAATATTTATGTCTAATAGAAGAATAAATAGGAACAGCCAAGTAATTAACAGCTTAGTGACATTAATTATTTCAGAAACTGAAGCTTACTCAATTATGAATAATAAATAACTTAGTGAATGCCATATACTTCTTATAGGAATGGGAAGGAAAAAATATATACATAATTACTTATAACAAATTACGAAAATACAAAAACTAACATTTGAAAAGTAAATAGTTGGGATTTGAAAAGTTAAAATTTATACTTAAAATGAAAATATTTGCATTTAAAAAACCCATTTTGTATTAATTTTTTTTCTTAAAATATATAAAAAAATGTATAATTAAAATAATTAAAAAATTTCATATTATTCGATTATTCGATTTTTTACTGCATTTAATAATGAAATTACTTTTTTATTTTGCTTAAATTATTATTGAACTATACGAATCTATTCAATTCAAATCATCTCTATTTAAATCTTTACTAAAAGCTAACTAAATTGATTTCAAAATTTTTAAAATATTTCTCAAAATTTATTAGATTATCCTGTACTCCATAAAAAAAATAACCATTTAAGTCTGAAATAATATAAAAAACCAAAAATCCAACTTAGCATTATAGCATTATTATATAGCATTATTATAAAATTATCAGAAAATCGAATATTCAGCAACCATGTTTGGAAATCCTATTAATAAGTAATTTATAAAATTTAAATGATTTTCTTATTAAAACAAGTCACAGGCATTGTTAAACATTGATCCTACTCTGAATCATTTAAAAAAAAAACGAAACGAAAATTAATTCATCCTACTGATATGCAACGTCAAAACTTCAATACCATAAATGCATTCCTATTTTAATTTTTCCTTTCTTTTAGAATAAAAAAAAAAATACAAAAATAACATTAAATAATTTTACAATTATACATATACACATTTACAAATATTTGAATAAATATATATGTAAACCTAACAAATTATTTATTTATAAAAAAATAACAATATTACATTTAAAACTAATAACAAAAAAAAAAAACACAATAATAAAAAGTAAAAAAGAAAGAAAGAAAATTAAATTTTACATACATATACAATAACTTTGATATAGTTAATAACGAAATAAAACGAAACCAAAAACTTTTAACGATTAATAGTGTTAGTGTTCTTATTATTTTACACACATAGTTAACATTAAAATTGCACTTCTTTATATAGTGTGCTCTGTGCACCCTCTTAAAAATCCATTATTACTCCAACAACACAAGTATAAAAAAAAAAAAAAAAAACAAGGCAGTATGTAAAACGAAAGCTTTTAAGCCGACCACATTTTAAAAATATTGCCGTAACATATCTAAAGCTGTAAAATATTTCCTAAAAATCTTAAATGAGGGAAAGTACAAAAATTTTTTCTCAGGTAACTACACTGAAAAATTTTCAAAGATCTTGCTCCTCTCAAATTTTAAGGCTCTGAGAATTTTGCAAAATTATACGTTTTCCATTACGGTAAATTTAAATACCAAATCATACAAAAATTATATTATTTTATAAAACTTAAACAATTCCCTATCGTTTAAAGTTTTCGGATTGAAAAAATATTAAAAGCTTGTTTAAAATGACTTTTTTCAACGTTGAAGGTATATGCAACTCCATAATGGGCGGCCCTAATTAAAAACATTTGTTCCATAACAGTCATTTTTCTTATGAGATCTATCCAAGTTAATATTCAGGTTATGATTTTATTTCTCCATTTTAAGCGATGTAAAAGTTTTGTAAATAGACGGATAAACGGACGAGATAGAATGAATAAGCAATATTTAATATAATGTAATGTTAATATAATGTGATGTAAAAGAAACTTTTTTAAAATGAAGAAAAAAAAAAATAAAAGAAACTTTTTTTTTAATTTTACTCTTATTTTATTACAAATATAAATATTATTTAACCTATGTACATATTAATCTGTCTATCTGTCGTATCATTTTATCATATTTTTTTTAATTTAATAGATATACCACTTTTTTTTCCCTAAATTTAAAATTGTTATAATTTTAAATTGTTATACATTAATCATGATCCATACGATTTTGCTTATATTACAATAAATAAATTAATTCTGCGATATATAAGAATAAATTAAAATATAAGGTAGAATGTAAACCAAAAGTTTTTAAAAGCGCACATTTCTAAAAGATAATGTAAACTGTTTAGAGTTTGTGATTTGCACAAAAATTTGAAAATTTCATGTAATAAGAACAAACATGGAAATAGGACTTTTCTGAAATTTTGAAGGGCTGTAAGTTCGGAACTCTATATAACTAATAAAAACCGTTAACACACGTAAAACTATATTACTGGAGCTTTAATTTTTTTGTCTTGTCGAAGAAAAATGTGTACAGGTGCCTAAAAAATTGGTAAAAAAATTACAGGTGTTTAAAAATAGCATATTTTCAATTTTTGAAACCTAATAGTTCATAAACAAGGGGTGGTCCAAAAAAATTTTTTGCGCATACTTATACTAATTCTAAAAGTTCTTTCTTGCATCAAAATTGCAAGCCCCTATCTATCCGCGTGGCGGAGTTATGAAGGTAGAAAAATCACGCAAAATTTAGTTTTCACATAACGGTAAATTTAAATACCAAATTTAAAAAATATATATTAAGCAGAACATGAAATATACGCGTTTAAAAATAGGGCTCTTTCTAAGTTTGAGGGGCTGTAGTTTCCTCATGCATGGGGCTACATGAAAAAGTTATTCCACAAAATTATTTTTTTTATCCTACCCATGGTTAAAATTTTTTTTCTCTATCTTTAACGGTGAAGAAGTTTTGTAAACAGACGGACAGACGGGCGGACGGATAGAGTGAAACTAATAGGCACATTTTTTCCAAATGTTTTTGGAAATGTGCTAAAAATTAATATAATACTAAGTAAATTCTGCACGAATCAATGTCAATTTCAAATGTAATATTTCTTAACTCTTATTGGTATTTAAAAAATTTATTTATTTATGTATTTAAGAAAGTTTTCCTTTGAGATGTAGCAGAAATAAAAGATTTAAAAATAACAGTTAACTTTCCATTTCCTAATATTGGAAGATTTTCGGAACTTATAGTAAGTGTAGCGACGCATGTAAAATTTAATTTAAAGGGCGGTTCATCAATTACAGTACCTATAGGTGCGAATCGTTGTCTTCAAATATCAATATCAAATAATTTCAAAGACGACTGATAAGTAATGAAATTTATTTGTCAAAAAAAACTCTTTTGTATCCTCTTCAAAAAGTATTCGAACCTACTGAATCATTCTCTAGCGTCCCATTAATTGAAGTGTTATTAGTATTGTAATTGTAAATGTATTAAAACATAATTTAGGTTATTTTTAAAATTAATTGCAACGAAATGTTTTAAATTTTGTTATTACAACAACAGTTAAAAAAACATGTTTAACGGTAACTTTATATACTCCTGTTTTTCCTTATTAAAAGGCAAACTGTTACGTGTCTAAATAAAAGATTTGATTGCATGAATAATATTCTCAACTTTCAATAAAAACTAAATAAGCGAAATCAGAATTAAATGAAAAAAAAAAAATTCTTTTTGAATTATTTCATTGTATATATGTATGATAATATACAGGATGAAAATATATTTTATATATTTAAGTATAATTGTTAACATTGTTATTATTACCTACCTAAAAAAAAAAAAAAAAATTGTATTGTTTTCTTAAATAAAATTTTATAACCTCAATTCATCACAATTACAAACAATATTAACTGAAATGAATCCTTTTTTTAAAAAGTAAATTCATATTATAAATTTTTCTTTTGTTTTCATCTTACAAGGACTTTAATAATAATTTTTTGCTTCTATTCATTTATCTTTTTCTTTTTTCTATCTTTTGATGGAACAAGAAAAGATTTGATGAAAATTTTTGCAAGATAATTAAAAAGAAACAAATTTCAAAGGATTTAAGAAAAAGAAAATAAAACAATTCAGAACGAAAGATGAGAATTTAAGAGAAATTATTTTTAATTTAGTAAAATACCGTTTCAATTATTCTTTTATCGTGTTTATTTCATTTATTGCGAGTACAAAAAGTTTTGATTACGTAAGTAACTAGAACTAGAAATAGAACTAAGATTAAAACTTCAACTTGCACATTATTTATTGGGCGGGAAAACCAAATTTAGTAATTTAAGAAACAAAATTGAACAAAATTGTTATATAAAATTACAATTAAAAAAAAATAATTTAAAGATTAATGGTATGAATTTTAAAAAGTTCGTTAATGACTTCAAGTGTTTGAGGTTATGTAACTCAACTACTTATATTTAGAAACGTTTGAAAACGAATTAAATACATAAAACTGAGGTTAAACTCAAATTATACTTTTCCCAGCAACTACGCTTGAAGTCGTAAGACAGCAAATCCAACAGTTGACAGTGATATAATGGGTTGAATGTCCTAAACCGAGCTTGAACTCAAATTTAACTTTTTAAAAAAAGCCTTCCAGTTCAAGCGTAGTTATTTGAAAAACTGTAATTTTAATTCAAGATCAGTTTTACGTATTTGTATTACGATTGTACAGTCTTTGCCCGTCTCGTGTTGGTTATTGTATTGCAAAATAATTTATTTTTAATGTAACAGCTTTCGCAAAGCACTTTGTCTCCGTACCTGTGTCCCAGTCAATCAAGAAAAAGGCAGAAATATCTCAATAGTTTTTAATTTTTTTTTTTCTTTATTGTTATAGTTTTTTTCCAAGATTTTCTTTGAATTTTGGAATTTTTCTTCCAAGAGAGAAAAGAGAACTCTTTGACATGGGTCCTAGAATTTTTCAAAAGTTCTTTCATCCGAGTGGTATTATCGTGCCATGAATCTACGAAAACTTAATACGAATTCTGGTTCAATAGGTTAACTTCGTTTTTGAGAGTAGCCCATATACTCCTCTAAAGTCTAGTGATTTGATTACTGAGGTGTTGCCTTAGTCTTCATCAATTAAAAAAAAAAACAAAAAACTATAAAAAAATTAGCTTTTAAAAAAAATCAGCAAAGAAAATTTCAAACCAATGTTCATTTGTATTTGCTAATAATACTATAATATAATAATATAATGCTATTCCCCATTTTTAAGTGATTTGGATGAAAAATTATATCATCTATCACCCTTTATCACATATTTTCTTGATTTAAGAATATCAACAACAAAAGCAATAAAAAAAATTACACTATTTTTATTTTTATACCTTTCTCCCACACAAATTTTATTTTTTTTTTTTTTTTTTTACAATAAAAAAACAAATCTTATTAATAATTTTCATAATATCAGCAGGTATTCGGTTTTATAGTCCACACTGTAGTCCAATTTATTAAATTTGTTAGATCGTATATTTCCGGAATTTTATTTATTCATTTGATATTTTTAATATTTTGTTTTAATAGAATTAATTTTTTTATTTAAAAATATAAAAATAGGGTATGTGGAATGTTTGCGATGCGTGCCAAATTGAATATTTAATGTTTATTTAATTGATTATTAAGTGAAAGAAAGATTTTTTATTCAGTTGTTGGTTGACAAAAAAAAAAAAAACTTATTATCGGAAAATCGAAACTTTTAAAATTTTCCAGACGTTCTTTACAGTTTTTTTGACTTAGCACATCAAACAAAAAAAATCTATTTTGAAGCTTTGTAATGTTTTTCAAAAATCAAGGGTGGACCATAATTTCAAAAAAAAAATTTAAAATCTCCATAACTAAAATTATATAAGATTCATCATACGTATATAAATTTTTATACTTGTACCAATTTTAAGGGTATAATAAATTTCTCATTACGTTTATTACAACAAAGATATTAAATAAGTCTATATATTCTTGTTCAGAATCGAATTTTTAGTTATGTGTACTTCCATAAGTTCGTTCAAACAATAATTCAAAAAATAATTGAGGTAATATTATGAAATTTGTATAGCATTTCAATTTTTGCTAGAAAAATGCTAGTTAAAAATTGAATAAGTTCGATTGGCCGAATTTAAGTAGGTGCCATAAAAACTTCTTTCAATAAATGTGCATAACTCTGTACCTAATTTAGATACTTGAAATTTTGTAAAAATATGTTTTATGGCAGCAATTTTTACAAAATTTTCCCGATCGATCGAATAACTTTCATACAGCTTCTTTTTTATATTACCATAACTTTTTGTTTAATTATGCTGTATATTAAAAATTTTGTCAAAACAAATTATGTTTTATGCCAACGATCAGTGCGAAATTTGGTAAAACTAACCAAATCTAACATGTATTAGGTTCGAGAAGTTGTCAAATTTATAAATATAAATTCCTATATATACACATATAACTGGTAATATGTTGAAAATATAGCAAATTTTATTTAAAAATTATCTCTTACTAATTAGAAAAACTTAATTCAGTTACAACTTGTATTATATGAATAATTCTTATGACTTAAAACTTTGAAAAACAAATATAACTCCTCTTTCATATTATATTTTTATTCATAATGTTTTTCATAATCCATAAAAATAAAATTGACAGTACCGATTCAAAAAACAAAAAAAAAAAATATATATAGGTTATCATAAATTCTTTCAACTATAACTTTCCGTTCGTAAAATATTTTATTCTCTAATTTAATTGTTAAATATCAATTAAATTAAATAATGTCATAATAACATGTAATTTAACACATATTTAACATATCTTGATTTGATTCCACTTCAATTAAAGTATTTAATTTAAAAAATATTAATAGCTCTTTAAAAAAAAAAAAAAATAAGTAGGTATTATTTGTTTTTTATACTTATTTAAAAATTTGAAACATATCTACTCGTATTTAATAAAATAAAAAAAAAAATATATAATATAAGTAAATTGATAAATAAATATTTAATGATATAAACTTAATTTTTTAACCTTGCCCTCACTATCACCAAAAACAATAACAAAAAAAAATATTACTACACATTATATTTTTTTTTTTCATTTATAAAATTCTATTAAAGGCTAAAGTGGTTTTATATAGTTTAAAATTTTCAAATAAGTTCACATGATTGATGACCGTCATTTTCCTTTTTCACCCCCTTCTTCAAAAATTTTTTACTTGCCAACTTAATGCAAGGGTAAATAATTCATGATGATAATAAATGGACACCCCTTCGCTAGGTTTAGAAATATAATAAGAAAAAAAATATACATTTAAGTAAGTACATTTATATATATGTATATATTTATTATATACATATTATATATGTATACATTATATGTTTTTTTTTTTTTGTTCAAAATGGAAATCAATCAAAAACTAACCACTGCCAACTATTATCAATTGAATTTGTAAAAATTTGAATATTTAAAGATATTATTATACCTGATTATACCTGAATAATTTTTTAAACAAATACATAGAATAATATATAGTTTTCTTTTTTTTGTTTTGCTACTTTTGTTGTTTTTTTTTTTTTTTTTTTGTTAAATTATACATATTCAGTCTTCAAAGTTAATAATATGATAATAAAAAGTTTTCAAAATTAAATCAAAAATTTTAAACAATTCAGTGATTCTTCAATTATTTGGTTAATCCACTTAACATAGATATCAATGATTTTTAAATCATTAGACGAGTACCGTTAGTTGTATAAATTGTGATTGATATCTCTAAATAAATGATACGGCAATAATGAAATATGTACTTTATAATCAGACTAAACTTCTAATTTCATCATGTCACATATTGGTTCATTTTGGTTCATTTTGATTTTATTTTTCATTCTATAGGTTATCATAAAATTAAATAGGTGTCAGTATCTGTAAGTCGCGAGTGAACCACAAAGTTCTAATATTAATAGAACTTGATGGTTTTTAAGAAACTTAAAATATGTTATACCTGTAAATAAAGTAATATTTCTAATATCAAATATTCTTTAAATCGTAATAATTAATCACAAAATTGGTTAACACATTGGTTACTAGCATATTACTATAGCAAATATGAGATTATACACCTTCAATTCCTATTTTTTACATTATATATATTTTTCACCTTTCTAATTATTACTTTCATTGGAACATTTAAGAAAACATGATCGTATAAATCTTTTAAACTTTGTTTAATATTAAGCGAATTCATCTTTCCAAATATTTGTAGAGCAGGAAAATGGAATAGCATACAGAAACCACTCAAAAAAAAAAAACACTCAAAAATTTAAATGTAGAGCTTAAAAAAAGACTTAAAAACTTACACAAATTCAATGCAGCACAAGGATTGGTTGTATTATACACCGGCCATCACTGAACAGCTAGTGTACATGCTGATAGAATAATAGGAATGCTCATAAAATAAGGAAATTGTAAAATCCTTTGTCTTATCATTGCTGAACATTGTCTTAAAAGTGCCATAAATTGTAGAATTTGTAAAAATTATTTTTGTTTTTAGGGGCCTCGGTGGGGCCTAGTGGGTAAGAGCGTATAAAACACGCTGTAAACACCAAGGGAGTGTGGGTTCCAATCCCACACACGTCGTAAGAGTTATTCCCCCTTACGATATTTACAGCCACGCCTGAACACAGGAAAGGCTGTGTAATTTCTGTAAATGCATTAAAAAAAAAAAAAAATTTTTTTTTGTTTTTATATTTCATTCCATCTAAGCACAAATATTTAAAAACTTAATAGTCACTATATTTAAAATATCTATGGATGAAGAAACAAACGTCAATATGAAAGACTTTTTCATTTATTCAATAAAAATACTTTAATATAGCAACTTTTTATCCCACAATACTCAATCTACTGAATTATGAAAAGAAAGGATAAGAAATACTTATAAGAACTTTAATTAATTATCGCTAACCTAATCTAGCATCTGCAACGATACCTGATTGTAACTGAACCATAAGATTAAACCCAAATTATATTAACAAAAAAATGTTTAACTAATTGAGCTCTAATCATGTTTAACAGTACAATTAAATATAGAAATTAAAATTTGTTTTAACACTTTAAGTACATATATGAACTTCTATATGACCCCGAAGGTGAACTGCCAACAATAAATCAACTATCAATAAATCAACTAAACAGATCTTTAATTTTCTTTTTAAAAAAATTAATTAATCTTTAATTTTCTTTAGGTGACTAAAGTATTACAAATGGAAACAAGACCTCCAACCAACACACAGTAATAAGGGGTGCACAATATATCTACATAAAAAAAAAACTAATCTAATCTAATCCAGCAGATAAGCCCATATCTAATAAGTCTATAAAATAAAATTAAGTTATTTAGTATTGATAGTACCGGTAAAAATCCATTAACCATGGATAATTAATTACAAACGGACGATATTATAACTACAAAACACAACATAAAATGAGGTGAGGCAACATATTTGAAAAAAAATAAAAATAAAAAAAATAAAAATTCTATACGGATAACAAAGATGTCAACTATTTAACAATTATTGTAATAAAAAATAATATTAATGAGTTAAAAAAAAAATTAAAGTAAATAAAAATGATTTATTATCTAATCAAAATAAAAACTAATTTATTATTTTTTATTTTAAATACTTTTAACAATCTTTTTTATTCTTTTTTTTTATCTAAAATTTAAAATCGTATTATTTTATCTTAAATCTTTATTAAAGAGCTGATTAAAATTTTTGACATGTAAAATTTGACTTGTTTTTTTTTTTGTTTTTTTTGTTGTGAGTTTAAGTAAATTTAACTTATATTGTGAATATCTAAAGATATGAACATAAATATATATCACATTACATATTAGAATTAAGTATTTATCTATAGCGAAAAATAGTGTTGTATAAAAAAAAAAAAAAACAAAAACAAAAAAATTTAATTTAATGACAGTCTATTTCTCTATTCATGTTGTCCGGCACCAATAAAAAAATATAAAAACTGATAATATGTAATATATAATTACTATCGTAAAATTTTTTTAATGACGACACAATTTATTCAATTAAGAAAAATTACAATTAATATCGATAAGTTAAAAAGTTCAAAACCATTGTCCAAGCTTAAAATTAATGACCGGCAAATTTTATTGTATAAAATAGAATGTTTCTTAAATAAATGCAATGCAATGTTATATGTATGTGTGTGTGGCACTGTTTGTATCTTCCTTAATGAAGTTTTTGAATTGAATCAAGTTGAATTTCGGAAATGGTTTCCGAAATATTAATAGGTTTTAAATGAGAAATTTAGATTTATTTTATATTTTTATAAATAAAGTCATATAATTTTGATTTTACCATAGTTGGGAAAAATTATTGCAGTTTTTTTTTTTCTTGTAATAAAGGAATAAGAGTTTAAAAGACAGATCTCATAAATTCTAAAACTTAACATATTTTCAATTCTTTTCTTTTTCTTTTGAAATATACTTTTCTTTGACGTGAAAACGTTTTTAAATTTAACATGATATTTAAAATCTACAAGAGCTAACCTTTATTTTGATAAACCATAACATAGGGTAAACTATCATTGTATTAATTTTTCAATTAATTCCTAATATTTCGGACACTATAAGAAATTAAATATTGATTACTTACAAAAAATGTTACGTATATACTTACAAACAATAGTCTAAAGTGCAAAACATACTTAGAAAATATCCAATATATCGTTTTTGGCAATTAAGGGTTAAAAAAAAAACTATATAAACTTTATAAAGACTTATTGATCGTACAGATAAAATAAAAATTTTTTTTTTTATAATTAAGTAAAAAAAAATTTAAAAAACAGTAACCAATTATTCAAATATTTTGACAAATAATTATGGGAAAAAAAAGTTTTAATTAAATTTGTTTGCTAGATAGAATACAAATATGTATGTATAATTATGTACACATATATAAAAATATCTAAATAAAATATTTAAAATATATCCATAAAAATAATTAAAATGTGTGTAAAAAAAAAATTGAAAACATTGTTAAATGGGTGATAAAGAACGGCACTTATTGTAAAATTAAGTACCTTTTCGATTATTTTAATTATTATTATAAAATAAAGTTGTAAATATATGTATGATTATGATTGTACATTTTGATTCCGATCAGGGACTCATATTTAAAAAAAAAACAAATAATAATTTTCAATTCACATCAGAAGATAGATATAATACAATGCTATTTTTATTTTTAGGACCTAAACGGATAGCAATTTTCAAAAGGCATCAAGTAATTCTGACTCACCAAATTAACCTTCTTTGATAATCAAAAAAATAAATACATACGGACATAAAAATGTGTAGGTCTATCTCTGAAGCTTAAGTTGATGCAAAAAGGAGGGAAACACAAAAGATATAGATAATAAACTATAATTATTATACATTAAAATCTTCCCGGAACACAGTGTACCATAAATACTTTCATCTTTAATAACATTGTGTGCCATAAGTATTATCACATTGTATAACACATTGGGTGTTTTAGGTTAGAATCTACCAAATGAAAAATAAAAATAACGGTATATAATAACTCAGAAAGGAGAAATAAGGAAATTGGAAAGGAAAAAGAAACTAAGGAGAAAAACAGGAAAGACAAATTGAATACAACTTAATGGTAAGCTGGTATCCTATTCCTACAATTTACGTTTAAAATTTCTTCCTATATTCCTTTTCCTTTCCTCATCCTAATCCATTATACTGTTTTCTGCAGTTATGGTGATTACAGGGAAAGATAGTATCAAGTGGGTAAAAATCCTAAGACTTAAATTTTTTTTGTTTCTTTTGAAGAACTTTCTATACTTCCTCCGTAAGACACAAATAAAAAAAAATAACAAAACAGAAAAAATCTTAAATTAAATAGACCCACTTAAATTTAATAGACGCACATGGAATTGAAATTTTATATGTACATATTTGAGGTCTCCTGAATTTTTCAAAAATTGTAAAACAAATAATCAAAGATAATTGCAGAATGAAACGTAAGATTACGCGACAATTAATTTATGAAGAGATTCTTTAGAATCATATATTGTTTCTTTTAAGAATGAAGACTCATTATTTAATGGAATACTGAGCCATCAAAAAACAAAAAAGGAATATTTTTTTTTTTGTGCATTTCCCTGCCACATAAATGTAACAAGAAAATTACACAGCCTTTCCTTTTCAGGGGTGGCTGTACATTTCGTAAATGGGAATTACTCTTATGACGTGTATGGGATTCGAACCCACAAAGCCCTCGGTGTTTACATGCATATTTTATACGCTCTTACACACTAGGCCACCGAAGCCCTCAAAAAGGAATAATTAATTAAATGTAAATTTTACAAAAAAAAAAAAAAAGAAATTGGACAAACAAATTAAATTTTTAATATTGAAATTATTTGTTTTTTTTTCCAGGAATTTATGTTTTAAAAAAAAATGTTAGCTATTATTTAATAAACTAAAAAATATTTTTTAGAAAATTACTAAAAAAACATTTCTTTTGATTACTTCACAATAAATAAACACATTCGATTTTATGGAATCATTGAAATCATCTTAAAAGTCCATTTTAAAATAAATTTCTTATGCGTCTCTAGTTTTCTTTTTTTTTTTTAATGCTTGCTTTTAAATTTTTATCGATTTTTTAGCACAAAAAAAACAACAAAAAACAAACACAAAATTAACATAAAAATCATAATTAATAGCATTATATGATTAAAAATTTTTAATTACTAAAACAGATGTAAAGTTTTTTTTTTTTTTTGTTTTTTTTTTTTTTTTTTTTAGTTTACTTTAAAACTGAACCATTTTTTTTAACCTTGTACATATTAAATTGTCTATTACTACTTGAAACTTATGATTAAATTCTTGAGATAAAAATATAGTATAAGACTTTAAAGAAAATTTGGCATGAATTTATCTTAAATTTCATTTTATTAAAAAACTTTATTATTTTAGGACCAATCATTTTCTAGCTAAAAATATTTAAAGCACACATATATTCATATGTACATATATAAATAAATTATTTAAAAAAAAAAAAAAAAATTGAGAAACTCTGTTATCATATTAATATATCATATAAATTTTTTTTTTTTTGTTTTTTACATACACAAATTAGCTTTTAAAATTATTGAATATTTTTTTTTATTCGGACATTTTTTTTTTTTCTAATATTAATATTTGAATTTTGAAATTTTTCTACAAAAATTAGATTAGTTGGGTTATAGTTAAGGTTTTGTTCGGTTGTACAACGGCTTAAAATTTAAGGAAAAAAACAAAAAAAAAAACAAAAAAATCTCGGAAAGAAATAAAAAGTAACCGTTCGGAATTTGCAAAAATTATATAAAATTTATTCAAAATTAATTCGATTGTAATAAACGTTATGCATAATCAAAATTCAACAAATTTAGGAATGATATTCCTATTAATAATACAATTTATATTTTTATTAATTTTTTGGATATGGGGTGGATATAGTGATGAAATTTTACCCATTACAAGTAATTTAAATGGAACAAAATTAATAATTGAAGATCGTGTTGTCGGTTATACATACAGTCAATATCAGGATGTACAAGCAATGATATTTTTAGGTTTTGCATTTTTAATGACATTTTTAAAAAAATATGGTTATAGTGCAACTGGTTATACATTATTGGTATCTGTTATAACTGCACAATTAACAATAATATTAAAACAAATTCCACATTTATCACATGGTTATATGAAAATAAATTTAGATCATATTATTGAAGGTAATATTGCAGCTGCTGTACCACTTATTAGTATGGGTGTATTATTGGGACGTACAACACCAATACAATTAGCTGTAATGGCAATAATTGAAACATTTTTATATGTATTAAATGAATGGTTACAATTTAAATTTGTATGTATTACTGATCTTGGTGGATCAATAACAGTACATGCATTTGGTGCATATTTTGGTTTAGCAGCTAGTCTTTTATTACGTTCAAAATTATCAAAAAATAAAGAAGATAATAATGCTAATGTACATGATGAACCATCAACATATACATCAGATATATTTGCAATATTAGGTTCATTAATTTTATGGATTTATTGGCCTAGTTTTAATTCAATTTTAGCTGATGGTGGTGAACGTGAACGTGCTGCTGTTAATACATTTTTATCATTATGTGCAGCAACTGTAACAACATTTTCATTATCAACATTATTAAGTAAAGAAAAAAAATTTGATATGGTGCATATACAAAATTCAACATTAGCTGGTGGTGTTGCTGTTGGTACAGTATGTAATTTATTGATTGGACCACATGGTGCTATATTAATTGGTATTACAGCTGGTACAATATCTGTTATCGGTTATAGATTTATATCACCATTTTTAGAAGAAAAAATAAATTTACAAGATACATGTGGTGTACATAATTTACATGGTATGCCTGGTATATTATCATCATTATTTTCAGTTTTATATGCAATATTAGCAACAAAAAAATCATATAAAGATAGTTTAACAACAATATTCCCAGCTATGGGTAGTGCAACTGATGGAACATTTAACATTATTGGTGGATTAAATAGATCAGCTTTACAACAAGGTGGTTATCAAGCTATTGGTATTCTTACTACAGTTTTAATTGCTATAATTGGGGGTGCATTAACTGGTTTAATATTAAAAACAAAATTATTTAGAAATCTTGAACAGAAGGAACATAATAAAGATGAACCATATTGGTTGGTCCCTGATGATATGAAAGAAGAATAATTATGTTTTTTATATATGAGATTTTAAAACAATTCAAAATTAATTAATTTGTATACAGAATGTTCTCTAATTAAGTACACTGTTATATACTATGATTTAGATTTTGATTAGTAGGCAATATTTTTGTATGGAACTAATATGTCTAGGCTACAAACGGTTTCGTAGATATTGAGGCTTAAAGAAAATTTTTACAAATGCGTTCGAAAGTGCCAACTAAAGTCACTTCCCCAAATGGGCCTTGACTTAGTTTAAAAATTACAAGCTCTTGAATCTAAAAAAAAAAGAAGATTTTTTGAGCATTAAAACCACGAGAACGAGAAACTTAAAAAAAAAACTTTAAAACTTAAAAAAAAAAAAAAATGGAAATTTAATAAAAGTTGCCTTATCTTAGAAACTAAAAGAATCTCAGCTTAGCATCTATAAAAAAAAAAAATTCCTGTTGATATAAGAATCTACGGTACATAGCAGTGCAGTTAATTACGGCACACTCTGTATATATTAAATTAAAATTAAAAATTGTTATTATTGTTGTTGTTGTTGTACTGATTAACAATCCAAAGAACAATGTTGTTTAAAATATTGTTAAAAACGAATAAAAAAACGAAAAAATTTAAAAAAAAAAAATATGATAACATGTATACTAATTATAAAATATAAATATGATCCACAAAAAAAAATTTGATTTATTTTTTTATGACTTATTTGTGCTTTTAGATTAAATTTAGATTTATTCAGATTTATAATATGATATTTTGACTTTCATTCATATAATGTACATACATACATACATACATACATACATACATACATATATATGTATATTAAAATTCTGTTTTAAAAATTTAAAAAGATAAAACAAGAAGCTTACAAACATAATTTAAAAAAAAAAATTAAAACTAAAATAAACTGAACCATAACTACTTAAAACTTCTTATAAACAATTCTTTTTTTTTTTTTTGTTGTTTTTTCTTTTTTTATTTTTTTTTTGTGTTTTGAACTTGAACCCTAGATAATATTTTTTGAATCAGTTTAAGCTCAAATCATGTTGGCTTACTAATTTTTTTTAAAAGTTCACATATAAGTGATAATATTTTGGTAAACATCTATTAAATAATTTTTCAAAATCTTGTGAACTTTTTGATTAATAGGATCAATTTGATATTTAAGTTAATATTTATAAATCACATGTTAATTAAAATAAAATATATAATATATGATTATAATGTTTGACTTCACAATTTGTTTATTTTCAGTTAGAGATTAATTTTTATTAAAATAAAGTATAAGTAACACACACAAACATACAAACACAGCATATTAAGTAATAATATTAAAAAAAAAAAAATTTAATTAACGTAAATTTTATGCAAAATTATGGAATAATAATTTTGGAATTAAAAACAAAAAAAAAAAACAAAGTAATATGTAATATTCACGGTTTTTAAGGCCATCATCCACTAAAAAAAAAAATTACAAAATAATTCTTGCATAATCTAATAGATGGGGTAGCGGTAAAATATTTGCATTTAAATTATCTTGTACAATAAGGTACATACAGCTGACTAATCAACGGCTTAGTGAAACTAAATGATTCGAAAAATTTGTGGCTTAGTCAAATATGAATAACAAATGACGTAATGAATGTCCTATTACTCTTCATATGAGTGGAAAGAAGAGATTAATAATTAATTTATCTAAAAATTGTTGTGGTTAAAAATAGTACATAGTTAACTTGACTTAAAAGAATTTTAAAATTATTATTATTTTCTAATGAAAATTATGAAAAAATTAACATAGGTTTTTAGATTTAAAAAACAAAAAATTTTCCATAGATATTTGCAAATTACGATTTTAATTCTTTCCACCATTCTATTTGATGCCATTTTACACTACATCTCTTAAAGGAAGATAAAAACAAGAAAGAATACAGTTGCTCTTGTCAACTCTTAAATACCCGTACGGTTCCTTTTAATCCTTTGCATACAGTACTGATAATTATTTTAACTTTTCATTATATACATAATTACTTTAGCTACCTCAAGTTTTGGTTCAATAATTACAAGATTTGTCTTATTTAATCTTATAAATTATTTTATGTATATAAATTAAAAGCACAATTAATGCATTGTAGCTATTAATTAAAAAGTCATAAAATTTATTTTTGTTTTTATAAATAAGTTTATTAAATATCTTACTTAACATTTAACAAAAAATTAATCTCTGCTAACGTAAATTCGAATATATCACCTATTCAAAACTCTACCAACTTTACTACAAATTAATACTAAACTTGTATTTGATACTTAATACAATGCTATAATGTAGCAAATTTTTATATAATTAATATGTATAATCAATGCATCATACTGTATATTATTATAATATACACATTATTATGTACATATAATCATGTACATCGCAGTTTTTAGAACATTTCCAAAAAAAAAATTTGAAAAGATATGCCTATTACTTTCTCTCTGTTCGACCGTTTGCTCCTCCGTCCATCCGTCTGTTTACAAAACTTCTACACCGTTAAGGATAGAGAAAAAATTTTAACCACGGATAAGTCTCATAAAAAAAATTTATATTGTGGAACAACTTTTTCATATAGCCCCATCCACTACGGAGCTGTAGCCCCTCTAGCTTTGAAAAGATCCATTTAAAAGATTTTTAAATGCGTATATATCATGTTCTACTTCATATTTTTCAGCAGGAATTAAAAACCACATTTCCAAAAGACAATGCAAACTGTTTATAATTGGGCTCTGCGCCAAAATTTGAAAACTTAATACAACAAGAAACGAGAAAGAGTACAGTAGAGTAGACTGTGTCAACTCTGGGATACCCGTATGAACGTAATATATACTGGTTTTATAAAACCTGATCATCATTTACAAAATTTCAGATGTTTTAGTACCGCCGTTAAGTACCAAGATATATTTATGTAAATTTTGGGATTATATGACAGCTAACCGGTTCTGTTGCACCAGCATAACGAAATTTTACAGAAGTTACTACTTTGAAACCTTATCATCTTTTGTAAGAGTTCAGATGCCTAGCTTCCTTAACTTCCAATATGTGCAAACTACCTGAACCTGTTGCTACAGCAGAACCAAATTTTACAGAAGTTGTTAGAATATACATCTCGACATCTTTTCACGAAATTCCGAATACCTAGCTTCAATAGACTCGTAGTTATTTTCATTTTATAAGAGAAGTTGTATGGCAGCTACCCTAATCCGTCCCACTAGCACAACCAAATTTTATATATGCTGTTGGCCTCTAACTCAACACCATTTAACAAAATCTCAGATACCTGGCTTCACTTGATACTGAGTTATTTTCATATAAAGAAAGAAGTTGTATGGCAGCTACTCGAATCCGGCGACAGAAAATGCTGGATTTAAATAGCGAAACTAAAAATTCTGTAAAAGTGCCGTAAACAAAATTTCAGCCTCCTATCTGCTTTATTTTTTGAGTTATCGTGCGGACAGACGGGCGGACGTACATGCCTTAATCGACTCACAATTCGATTCTGAGCCGATCCATACCTTTGAAATTACATCTTGCTCGACTCCTTTAAGGTGTCGCAAACATAATGGCAAATTTATTATACCCTTGAACTTAAATCATACGGGTATAAAAATGTGAAAATAGGCCTTTCTTGCAATTTTAAGGGGCTGTAGGTCCGGAATCCTACATAACTAAAAAAAACTGATAACACACGTAAAGATATATTATTGATCCTTTAATTTTTATGTTTTACCGAACAAAAATTTGTACAGGTTCCTAAGTTGCAGGTGTCTAAAAATAGCAAATTTTAAATTTTTGAGCCGTAATAGCTAATAAACAGGGGGTGGTACAAAAATATTTCTTAGGAAACTTATACCAATTCTAAAAGTTCTTTCTTAGCTGAAAATTTCAAGTCCCTATCTAAAAGCGCCGGAGTTATGAAGATAGAAAATCATGCAAAATTTCGTTTTCACATAACGGAAAATTTAAATACTAAATTTAAAAAACTTCTATAATTTTGATATTGATTTATTAAGGTAAAAAAAGTTTCAGTCGAATGGTGTTTTCAGATTGAAAAAATGTTAAGTTGAACATAAGATATACGAATTTAAAAATGGGGTGTTTTCAAAGTTTGAGGGGCTGTAGCTCCGTAATAGAAGGAACAACATGAAAAAGTTGTTCTACAACATTAATCTTTTGGTGAGACCTAACCTACCTATGGTTAAAAAAATTTTTCTCTATCTTTAATGGTGTAGAAGTTTTGTAAACATATGGAAAGAGTGAAACTATATGCACATTCTCTTAAAATTTTCTTGCAAATGTGCTAAAAAGCCCCTAATTTTGAGGATTTTTTACATATGCAAAAAACCGCTAATATTTCTTACAAATTTTGCGAACTTTTATCGTTTTTGGTTTTGGACAAAAATTTATACAAATTTAAATAGGTAATAAAAATGTCTAGCTTTCTATTTTTCTGTCTAATTTAACTACTTTTCATAGACAAATATCAAAATTTATTACTTTTAAAGCGAAGCCTGTAAGCATTGATATACAGCATTGGTATTGATGTTAAACCTGTAAGCCAGTAAGCATTGGTATTGATACAAATACCAATGCCTGTAAGCATTGGTATTTGTATTCAAAATCAGAAATGCTCTTTTTCAAGAATATATATGCATGTATATACCAGATTCAGAATTAGAAGAGATTTTAGAGTTGCATTTAAAATTCCGATATTCCCCTATTACGGAATATTTAAATATAACAGAATATATACGGAATACATAATTATGTCTGAAAAGGAATGTTCTTTTCGGAATATTGTAGCTAACTTCAGAAAAATACTTTTAACTGAGAACTTTTTTTCCTTAATAATATTTTAGATTTTTTTAAGAACTTTTTTCATATGCTTAAGTGTCCCCTCAAAATATAATTTTTATAAAAGTCCCCAAAACAAACGAAATAGTCCAATTTCAAGAACATTAGACATATGCACAAAGTCTCCAAAATTTTATAGACTTTTTCTGCAATTTTTTCGTTTTGTGTTCTGAGAACTTTTTTCTTGCGATTTTTTTTATGAAGCCAACGATTGTAACTGTACTATTTGTAACGATTGTAACTGATAAAAAAAAGATTGCGATTTTTTGTTTGCATAGAATTTCCAGAATGGTGTAAAACAAATGAACGAAAGTAAAAGACGAAAAACACTAATATATTTCATATTACAAAACTACTTTCTAAAATGTTGCAAAATCATTAGAAACATTGTTGCAAGATTAAGAAAAATTTAAAATTTTCACTTTCTTTCAAATGTTTAATATTTTTTTTTTAAATAGGTACAAAAATTTCCCTATAGTTTTTGATCCTTTGAGAAATATTAAAAGCATCCAATTTAATTTTAAAAGAATTGTAAATCAATTTAAAATAAATTAGAATATAATAATAATTACATTTTTGATGTAAAGAATAAAAGCTATCCAATATTTATATATTTCTTTCAACAATAGGTTTTATTGTCAACAAAACGTTTATTACAATTTTATTTCTATATATATATATTTACACAAACACACATATAAGTATGTAATTGTACAAAAAATTTCATTTGAAGAAAAATGAAAAACGATACTCTTAAATCTTTCTGAATTTAGTGCCAATAATGTTAAGTTCCACTTTTAATGATATTTTTTAAAAGTAGTGACAATCAACTGATTTATATGAGTTTTTAAAGTTCATTTGTAATGTAAAATGTAAAGAAAAAATAATATTTTCATATAAAAATTATTAATTTCCCCACAACAAAAAAAAAAAAGAAAAAAAAAACTTTAATTTATTATTTTCTGTTTCTATACTCTTCATCAACTTTTATTGGATCTCATCGTATAATTTTTTAATGGCGAATAAATAATGACCTTTAAAAGAACACATTAAAAATGTGAAAATAAATTACTTTCAAAAAATATGGAATTAAAAAATATAATGGTAAATATATTATGGATATGGGTATATATATATGTATTATGTAAGTATGTATATACAAACATTTTTAAAAAAAAAAGAGTAAGTATACGTATTTTTTTTGTTTACATTTTAGAGTTTATGATTTTGATTCCATGATTCCATTTTAGGAAAATAATTGTATTTTTTTGCAAAACCCCTTAAAACTTATTGACCGTTTAATTTTAAATAGAAATGTTTTATTTTGGAATTTCATCGTTGCAAATTGTTAAGGAAAGCTTGAATAATACAAGAATTATTAGTCCATAAAAAATCTGGAAGACAAAACACAAGCAAAAAGGGGGGCTAAGAAAAAGAATATCTTGTTTGAAAAATCTCAGAGCATGATTCAATGCGTCAACAAAATCTTTATTCAGAATATATATATATATTTTTTTAGTGCATTTCTCTGCCACATAAATGTGAACAGGAAATTGCACAGCCTTTCCTTTTCAGGCGTGGCTGTAAATGTCGTAAGGGGGAATAACTCTTACGACGTGTGTGGCATTCGAACCCACTCTCCCTCGATGTTTACAGCGTATTTTATAAGCTCTTATCCACTAGGCCACCGAGTCCCTATTCAGAATAGCAGTGGGCAAAGTTATGGTCGCCAACATGATAGCCTACGTTCGATAACAAGAAGATGAAGAAGAACAAGAAGATTAAGAAGATAAAATCTAAATAAAAATTAAAATAATGAAAGCCATGGCGGGTTTTGAAACTATTTTAGAAAAGATTAAAATATTCAATTATTAACTCAAGACTTAAGATTCAAACCGTTCAAAGAAAATTATATTATGTTCCTTACTAAAATTTGGCTACCATAATTTAGGGACCCAATTCTGTCATATTACACAATCTCAATTAGGACTATTCTTGTTTATTTTAATTTTATAATTAAATTTTCTTAATAGTTTTACATTAGTTTTTTAACGCATTCGTTGCCAACTACTAGTTATCTCGTAATTAATATTTGTAACGATACGGCCACATAAGTCTGTAGAGTACATTCCAAACCGAGAAAAACCTATTCGGTTAACCAGCTATAGAGTTGGTGTTAAGTTATGTTTCCCAAAATTTATGCCACGATGATGCCACTCTGAAGGGAGAAGCTTACAAGACTTCTCAGATTTATGTCAGAGATTTTACCTAAATCTGGAAAACTTACAAGCTTACAAGACTTCTCAGATAATTGTCAGAGATTTAACCTAAATCTTGGAAAAGAAACAATGGCGATATATGAGATAACTCGTAATAAAACTTGCCTTATATCAAATATAATTCAATTTCGAAATGGACTTTCGTATTAAATTTATTCTTTTATTTTAGCACAAAAAATTGAGTAAATAAAGGATTTTTTACATATAACTTTAAATGCGGAAATGCGGATAATAATTTTGAAATATATTTTAATGTTTTTTATGCAATATTATTGGATTATTTTATGGGTCAGATTTACGTAAATCAGCGAATGCATTAATGATTGTGATCGATATTCAAAGTAGGAAATATAAAATCAATTTCTCACATCTTACGAAAACGAAATGAAAATATGGCAAAATTATTCTTTCAAAATAGAAGAAAAAAAACTATAAGACATACGTAGTTTAGGACGATCGTTGAAAACTTAAAACAGTATTAACCAAGGTAGAATGCAATAGGAAAGAATATATCCGGAAGCTAAATAGCTTAACAATAAGCGAAATTATTCTACCACGTATATCTCTTCGCTCCCATATATCCCATAGAGTTACAGAAAACGAACAACACCAATAAACATACGAGTACATAAAAATACAAAAATTGGTTCTTTTTGAAAAATGTCTTATCTTCTTAATCCAATATTACTATTAGAATATTCTTTTCATCTATCTCACAATTTCAAACAACAACTACGAGACTCAGATGTAGATTTTGTGTGAAAAAGTAAGATTTGAGTTTAAGCTCAGTTTTATGCATTCGATCAACTGCTTATATTTTCTCAAAACGTGAAACTTTTTTACATCAACATAAAATGGTGCACTGGAATTACTTTAACCTTTAGTCTTATAAATTTCACAATAAATGTATCATCATTTGTATAAAGATTTAAAACAAAATAAAATTAAAAAGGTTGAGAAAAAGTTTAAAAAAAAAATGGTTTTTTTTTTCCTGGCAAGAAAACTAAAACTTTATTTATTTTTATTTAGACAATTGACGATATATATGGAAAAATGAAAGAAATAAAAAAAAAAAAAAGAAAATACCATAGAAAAATAATTGTTTTCATGACTTAATATCATGTTAAAATGTTAAAAATTGTTTAAAAACTACCATAAAAATAGTTATTTGTTATGATAATGGAAAAATAACAAGAAAAAAAATCAAGAAAAACTAAAAATAAAATCCTTTTCTTTACTTATTCTATTTCATTTTCTTTTTTTTTGTTGCAATATAAAATCTACATATACTATCTATATAAGGTCCTTTTAATGTTTTTTTATTTTTTTTTTCTTATAAGTATTTGTGTATATATATATGTATATATATATATATATATACAATATATATATATATATAAATTATTTACAAAAGGTGATTTGTTATTAAAAATAAATGAAAGTATAATAAACATAAACACACATACATTTACATTTAAAATATACACAAGTATCTTTTAAAAAAAAAATAATCTGTGAAGAAAAAATTCACTTCAAAAAATCAATAATTTTTTTATTTTTTTTTTATTTTTTATTTTTTTTTTTTTTTTTAAATAAATAATATCATTTTAAACAATTTAAATTTATTTAAAAAAAAAATAAAATAAAAAGCAATCAAACAATCAATTCTAAAATTTATTATAATATCCTTAATTAAATTTTATAAAATCCTTCACAATTATTTTATAAGATTCTGGAACTTTTTAATAGAAAATACATATGAGAAAATTTAAAGTGATAATATCTTACCAAATGAATTAACATTTAATTTATGGTTGTTGTTTTCTTGTAAATTAAATTAAATTTCAATTTAAAAATTTTCACTTACCTGAAAAGAGAAAAAATAATTATAAAATTAATTATTAAAATAAAAATATATTTTGTTATATAAATATTTAAAAAAAAAAAACAATAGTTATGTCAGTTTTTTAAAGGAAGAAACCAAAGAGCTTGTATGCCGAAAACTCTTTGATCGCGTATTTGCACTATAGTGAATGAGCAATTGCTTAATCATAATACTAACTGAACCACTTGCCGATCCCCCATTGACGAATTTGTTCTTTTTTCGACAACCTTGTCAAACTGTAAAAATACTTTTTACTATTGCCGCTTCCCTCAAATATTTAATATTAAGTATATTATTCACTGAATGAACCACTGCTTAATTTACAGCACATTCTAACTGGGCCTATTGATTCCCCCTTTGAAAAATTTAATGATTGCTCGTTTTTCGAGAAAATTTTAACTATTGCCTCTTTCCCAAAAAAAAAAAAACTCTTCATTTGTTGTTTTTTATAAATAGATAGAGGAAGAGGAAGGGCGAGATTTCCTATAAGTAAATACCAGCCTTATCAATTTTTTTCTGCATGCGATCTTATAATTAAAAACCCCTTATGTATTTTCAACTAAATATATATAAAGTTTTTTTTTTATGTTTAATAGTATATGATTTTAATACATAGTAATTAAATAACAAGATTAGAGGGCTATAAAGCCTTCGTGTTATTTAAAACCATTTTTGAAAAAATGAATGTGCATGTTTGATTTTGATAGATTTAATAGATGTATGTTTTAGGTTTCATTTAAAATTAAGCTTTTCTATTAAATTAGAAGATTCGATGGAAACAGTGGAAGATGTTTGTATTAATTAACATATTTTTTATAACATATTTAAATAAAAGCTGTATGTCTCAAAAAATTTAACAACATATTGTAAAGAAAACAGAAAAAATTAGAAGAAATCAAACTTTAAAGTAGAAAAAATGTAACTAATAAAATTTGATTCTTCTGCCTATATTTTAATATATTGCAAAGGGTCAAGGATACATATAACGAGAGAATATTCTAAATAGTTAAAAATCAAGCTTTATAACTAAATATGAATTCAGTACATTTTTAGTCTTTTGGGTTATTAGCCCTATTTAGTTCATCAATCTTATTTCCCTTTTATTCCCTCTAATAAGTATTTCAACTGAACTTTTTTCTTTTTGTATTAATTTTTCAGAAAACAATGTAAAGTTTAATATTTGCCACCCATCAAGCAAGCTTATATGAATTTTTAAAGAAGTCTTTTTTGAATTTTTAAAAGTTTCTTTGATTTCGTAACCAGCAGAAATCATGTATCAACCTAAAAGTTAAAATTCCATCCATATATAAATCGATTTTTGCCTCTACTCTCTTATCATTACACTTTTTTTTTTCGTTTTAACATCTCAAACTATCCAAATATTGTTAAAGTTTGTCTAATACTGTCTGTTCTATTATCTTAAAATGGGCTATTATGAATAAAAATTAAGAGCCGCTATTAAATTTTTGAAAAATGTGCTTATTAGTTGCATTTCGTCCGTCCGTTAATTTGTTTAAAACTTCTACACGGTTTAAGAATGTAAAAATGAAATGTTTAATGAAATTTTAAACATGAATAGATCTTTTTAAAAATAAATGTTGTGGAATAGCTTTTTTTATGTAGCCCCATCTATTGCAGAGCAACAACTCCCCATAGTTGGAAAAAGGCATATTTTCAAATGTGTATATCTTAGATTCTGCTAAATTTTTTTTCAATCTAAAAATGCCAAACGACAAGATATTTTCTTAGTTTTATAAAGCTATATCAAAAGTATTTAAAAATAAAATTTACCGTTATATGAAAACATGATTTTATATCTTTCATAACTGCAAACTAATAAATAGAAACTTGTAATTTTTGAGACAAGAAAAATTTTTTAAAATTCGCAGAAGTTATCTTCAGAATTTGTTTATACATCGTTCCTGTTAAACAACTATTTAAAGCCAAAAATTAAAAACTTGCTATTTTTAGATACGGGTAACTTAGGTATAACTTAACCTGTCCAACAGTTTTTCTTAATTTATATAAAGTGTCCTTAAAATTTAAGTGTTTCTTGATTTTTGACAGTTTTTCTTAAATTCTAAGAAATTTTAAAAATATTAACGCAAATCATTATTCCTAATTCCGAAATTTTTATCTTTTAAAAAATGTGCTCCTTTAAAGCTTTTTTTATTTTAACATACTGTCTTATTTAGATTTATTATTTTCCATTTTCCATAATAATAAAAAAGAAATATGTTTACTTTAATTTTAACCTAATTCTTTTCGTAAAACATCAAAGTCAAAAGGAATTATATTTACAACAATAATTTGCTTTTTAACAATTACCGGCCCACTTAATTAAAATACAATGCAAAAAAAAAAAAAAAATTCAAAAGTATACAAATTCCCTTAAATCCTTTTTAAGTTCTAATTCCATTTTTCTTTTTTATTTGGTTTTTTTTTTTTTTTTTGTAATTAGATTTAATATTTATTTGTTCACAAATAATTAAAATAATTTAAAATTAAAACCTTATACAAATTAAGTCATAAATACAAAAAAAAAAAAAAAAAAATCCTTCAAAAATTTCAATAAAAAGAAAAAAAACAAAAACAAGAAAACCAAAATATTAAAAATAATCATACCTTTCCGTGTTCATGACCAGGAAAAATTAATTTAGCCTTGACAGAAATAATTTTTTTCATTTTTAATCTAATAATCTTACATTCTCTCAAATGTAATAAATTTTAAAATAAATAAAAAAAAAAAAAAACAAAAAAAAAAAACTAAAAAATTTAAAATCAAATAAACCTATAAAAAAAAAAAAAAACTGAAAATTGTATCCATTCCTTTACCTAGAAAAATACCTAGAAATCAACCATCATAAAAACAAAAAAGAAATAAAACATTTTTTACCTTCTCTTCTAACAAAAAACAACAAATTTTATTTTCAATTTAAAAGCGTTTTTTATTCACCCACTCATTGAATAAATAAATAAAAGAAATAATAATAAAATAATTCTTCATAATTATTTTAACAAATTTTTTGATATAATTTTACACTATTATTTGTCATAAATTTTCATAATATTTTCAACAAATGTGCAACAACAATCAAATGCAATTTTAGTATGCACAAAAACAAAAAAAAAAAGTAATTTTTATCAACAATCATGTAACCGAAAGAATGAAAAAAAAATAAAAATAATACAAGAATATTGTTTTGTTGCACAACATTTTTCAAAATGCATATAAACAAACAATTCAACAAACATAATAATATGTATATACGTACTAAAAAAAAAAAGAATGCATTTTACATTTTTCAAAAAAAAATTTCATGTTTTATAAGATACATTCCAAAACGCATACCATAAAATAATTTTAAATTTTCAAATAAAAACCCATCTTCATAACCCCCCCCCCCTTATTTTTAAAATATACTTACTTTATCCATTTTTTCCCCTCTCAATAAAAAATAGCACCCACTCTTTGTTTTGGTTTTTTTTTTTTGTTTTTTGCACATTATAAATTTATTTCTCTATTTATTTTTCAATTCGTATCATTTTCCTTCTTAATAAATATCCTTGCACTCTCTAGAGGGCGTTTTATATTTTGTTTTGAATAATATATTCTATTTCCTATATTAGAAAAACAAAAAAAAAAAAAAGATAACAAAAACAAAAACAAAAGAAAAATAAGAACAATTTTTTTTTTCATTGTTTCTGGCGGAGACACACAGTTACAGTCACAGTCAATTTAATGAAACGTAAAAGAAAGGAAAAAAAAAAGTACATGGAAAATTTAATTTCAAGCTGCGTGCAAGACACTTTTGCTTTTTCTTAAAGTTTTTTTTTTTTTTTTTTTGTACTTATTTTTTACAATTATAAATTATTTTATTTTTCTTTTATTCGAATCTTAAGTGAAGCTGTGCTATTTAAATGTATATAATGTGAAAAAATAATCAAGTGTTTTATTTTGCGTTCGAAGTGAAACGATTTAAAACAAAAACAACTGATCAAGATTAAAAATTAAAAAATTTAAAAAGCAAACTAACATTTTATTATAAAATTAAATTGATATATTTTAAAAATGTGATCTGATCACATATGTAATATTTAATATTAAGGATATGTTATGTTAATACAAAATATTTACCGTTATCACAATAATATTGACAAATTTACGAGCTAAACTTGAAAACTTTAAAATTTAATTGGCCGATTAAAAAATTGTTAGGGGTTTCTCATACAGCACAGATGTAGTCCCATTAAAGCAGACGACAAGCAGAAACCCTTACAAAAATTTATCAAAAATTTATTATATACACACGTTTTGTCAGAATACACGAAACGATGTTAACAATAATTTAATGTGACGATAGTTACCTAATCTCTGGACCTAATCAATAGAAAAACACATTTTTAAAATAGTAAAGCTATCCAAGATCGGTATGGGGTATGATCTATGACATATAAGAACCTAATGTCCAGAACAGAAACCTAGTTAGTTAAAGCCTAGACTAATTAAAACTAAAAATCTTGTTTGTAACTTGAACTTGCAACTTTTGAAATGTAGTTTAGTACCTTCGTAATGGTATGTTGCATGTCGAACTATAGTTTTAGAAAAAAATTAAGCATACTTTTCTAAGCAAAAATTCCTTGGTTTTAAATACTTGTTTATCTCTCATTATGTTAAACTTTATATATGCAGTTATGTTTGCTTTTAGTATTTTAAACAGGTTAAAACAGATTAAAATCTGTTAAAACGATCAGAGTCATAGCAACTTTTTTTTTCTGATATATTTAAACATTTAGGTCTAATGTTCTTTTTCAACCTCGATCGAATTCTGATGCATTAAAATAAATATGAGAATCAAATCATGTATGAGAGGGAGAAATATGTATACCAAAAGCAAGTTTAAGCTAACCTACGAGTTTATCATAAACTTATTGTAAGAATTAGCCATGTTTTATTTATAATTTTATGTAACAAAGTCTAACAGTCATTTGGACAATCAACTACCATTATTAGAAGTATCTTCTTCTTCGTTCAAAAAAAAAAAAAAAACTAAAAATTCTAGACATTAAAATTGCAAAACCATTGCCGCGACATCACAAATAAATTACGATAAAATCTTCAAAATACAAAAAAAAATATTTATAAATATTTTGTTTTTACTTTCTACAAAAATTCTAAACTAGTGTCACTTCCTAAGAAACAAAAAAAAAAAGAAAATGTATATAAAATACTATGAAAAAAGACAAAACTACTTAACAGTCGAGTGACTAAATTGTACAACTTTCCTTTTTTTTTTTTTTGTTTACTATTTATTTTATTTAAAATAAAAAATTTCTTTCCCCACTTTCTTTAACTATTAACGGATCCCATTAAAATGTTCCATCAGAAGACAAAACACAAAAATAATTTAAGGATGAATAAGTGAGTCAAAAAGTAAGTGAATGAGTGAATGAAAAATAAATATAATAGTTTTTATAGATTTTCTTAAGAATCATGATTTGAATACTAACATTCTAGTACAAAAATTAAACAAACAAAAAATATATATATGTTATACAATGTTACGTTCTTTAACGATTCTGTGAACAACAGAGCAAACCAACCAAAAGAAACAAAAAAAGTACCCACGTTATATTGTCTTATATTATATTTTGAGTAAATTTAACTAAAATGTGATTTAAATATTTTTCCTTTTTAGCACATTTTTCAGAATTCTTTTCAAAAACTTGCTTATCAATTTGACTTTTTCCGTCAGTGCATCTGCCTGGCATCTATTTAAACTACTTCTTGTTTACAAAACTTTCACATCATTTAAAATAAAGCAATGGAATTAAAATTAATTTGTTATCTAGCTCTATCCTTTACGAAGTTACGAAGCCCCACAAATTTGGAAAATACAAGAATCAAGAATTTGGTCTCTTCCGGACTCCGGAACGCTTTTTCTTAGAATGTTAAAATTTTGAGAGAAGCAAGAAGAAAAACATAAGTGAGCTCAAAAAACTATTTATATTCCTGTTCTGTGATGTCATGTATTTTGGGACAAAAAATGAAAAATCGAGATTAATAACATTTAGAAAATATCATTTATAGAGATATGTAACATTAAATTTAAAAATACATGACATTACAGGACATCACATTCAAAAATACAATATTATATTTCTTTACATATAGACTTTCCATAAAGACTTTTCTTAATAAAAAGCGTAATAAAAAAATAGGGTTTCTTTAAAACTGAGGAAACTACCCCTTGGTTTTTTTTTTTTTGCATAAAAAAAAATTTTAAAAATAAATTTTTAAATTTGGTTAAAAATTAGTCCAATAAACTGATTCTTATTAGTTTTTTTTTTTTTGAAAATGTACTCCTTTAAAAACCTTAGATTTTATATACTGCCTTGTTAATATTTGTGAAGTGTGTATCATCGAAATAAAAACATTTAAAAACACATAAAATGGAAATTAAAAGAGAGAAACAGAGAAAAGTTAAAAAAAGATAGTGACAATATATCACGCACTTTAAATGTCCTTGCATACTTTTCAACTATTCTTTTAATTGTATATACATACAAAATATTATATGTGAATATAAAAAAAAAAAAAAAGTATATATAAGTTTAGTCCAAAGTTTTCTTATCATAACTACAACAATAAGAAAAAAACATATAAAATATAAAAAGTGAAAAATTCTTTAACAAATTGTTTTTAAAAGGAATTGTTTTTTTTTTTTGATTTTGTTTTTTCTTTTAGTGTTTTCATATAAATAATTAGTCATATATATGTATCTAATAATAAAAACATTAAGGCAGTTTCTGGCATTATTTTAATACATATTTAACTTAATATAAAAGTATGTATAGAAATCACCTGATCAATTGGAATGTTTTACAAAATAAAGAAAGTATAGGAATGAGAATTAGTTTATCAAACCATATACTACGGAAAAAGGAACAACTGTACTTCAATTACTTAACGCTTGCAAGATTAAGTTTTGTATAAACCCCCAATTACAAAATCTCCAAATATCAAATTTCAAATATTTTTTTTTTGGATCCCCACATATTGTTAAAAAAAAAATTCTGGAACTAAAAAAATCTCTAAAAATCTCTAAATCTCGAATCTTTCCTAATTCAATATTTTACATATACATAATCTCGACAAGTATTTTATTTCTAGTATTTCAAACTTTTAAAGTCTTGGGATTTTTATTTTCTAGTTTAGTATTAAAATTTGGGATCATGAATTTTTGAGGTTTTGTAATTTGAAATTTATGTTTAATTTAGGATTCTTTCATTTGGGATAATTTCTTTGAATTTTTTTGGAAATTATTCAAAACCATGAGAGTTTTTGTAATTGTTGAGCAAAATTTAATTTGTCTTCTTCTATAGGCGATAATACAAACATATGTGATATATAGGTGACTATTTTAAATGGTTTCGATTTGAATAAAAATTTCAACATACCTACATAAAATCTATAAAGTAATCTATAAAGAATCTTTTAGTTTCATTTAATCGAGTTAGTCCTAAAACAACATTTTGTGTTGCATTGTCAGTTTCTTCCCTTCAGTATAAATTTTAAATAAGTATATACTTATAATAGTGCTGCTGAACATTTCAGGACAAAAGATTTAGATTCAATTAGTATTGAAAACTAAATTTAAAATTAAATAAACTTTTTAATTCATTTCCAAAACTTTTAAAATATAATGTACAACTTTTTGATTGTTAACCGTTATTTCAAGAATTGAAACTTCCACAATTCACTTCATTGTTAGGAAATAAGTAAATCTAATGTTAAGTACAAAGTTTACAAATTCTTAACAATTATTTTATAATACTTACATTCACCTTCAAATGAATTACTTCACAAAAGCGTTTTATTTTAAAAAGGCATGAGAAAATTTTACTTTTGCTTAACTAATGTTTAGAATTTTAAGGATATCCTTAAAGAAATATATAATTTTCAAAACAAATATATTAAATAATTACAAAATATTCAATTATTTTAAAAAATTTAAATCATATTTTAAAATTTCCAATGATTTCATTCAATTTTTTTAAGCCATTCATCATTTAAATCCTTAAAACAAAAACCAAAAAAAAAAAAAAAAAACAAAATATTAAATTTATTCCTATAAAAGTCAAATCCCTTAACATTTAAAGATTCTTCCATGTACTTGTGACAAAAAAAAAAAACAAAAATAACAAAACAAGAAAAAAATAATAAAGAAAAAAAACTAGACACGCAGGACTCATGTTGTGTGTCGTTTACCACTACACAAAACAAAAAATAAAAAGATAAATAGCCATCAAAAAACTTTACCCAGTCTCTTTATAATAATCAAAGGACAACGCAAAAATTATAATAAGAAAAAAACAAAAAAACAAGAAAAAAAAATTATTATAACAATAACAATAATAAAAATTAACAACTTAACAGAAAATTATAAGGATATAAAAGGACAACAGTAAGGATATTATATGAACATTAGCATTAATTTCATATTAAAAATGTGAGGTAACAATCTTAAGAAGGTTATGTATATTATAATTTAATTGTTGTTTTTTTCTTTTTTTCTTATTTTTTTTTTCTTTTCTCCCTTCATCTTTCTCTTTCTAACATATTCAATGTTCTGTTTTTTTGTAAATAAAGACTACTTAGAAAACTTTTAAGTGATAGCATGCGTTATACAAACAATCACATATATTATTAAATATAAACGATGTAAATATGTACATATGTTTATAAAGGAGATTAAATTAAGATTCAATTAAAGGGGACTTTAGAAGGATTATTGTGATGACACAAATTTTATTATTATTATTATTAGATAATATAGGGTAATCCAGTTCTAATTGTTTGTTAAATCAATAAAAAAAAAAAAAAAATATAATGGAAAGTATGTACTTATGTAGTAAAAAAAAAAAAAAAATTTTTTAAATAATAAAATAAGTGCGTGATATTTACTATAAATGAGTGTAAATAATATCAAAACTACATATACATATATCCTTATAGTAACATATTTAACATTGTACGATTTTAGTATACGTAGAGTAAAAATATGGTGAACGTTTATTTAAAAAAATCGCGTTTAAAAATCAAAAGGTATTTAAATATAAAAAAAAAATTTTAAAAATTCGAAAAAAATAAATTTTTTGTTCCGGAAAAAGTTTTTTTTTTTTATTTTCAATTTTTAGAAATTTCAAGTTTAGTTAAAAATATGAATAGTTTTTAAGTGATTTTTAAAATTTATTTATATTTTAGACAATTGAAGGATTTTATATTACAAAATTATGTACATTCATTGTACATTGTATGTATGCATTCACATATGAGCGTAAAGTGTGATGGCACATAATTAAAAGAGGTTATATATCTGTAGTCAAAAGTACAAAATTAAAAATGACATAAAGTATGAAAAAATTTAAATTTCGTACTCATGTCATAAAAAAATTTCATACTTATGACATATTATATGAAAATTCCTGAGAATGGTTTAATATCCAATACAGTAAACATTGGTCGCGTTCAGGAGAATCTAGCGGTATACTGATTGCAGCGGTGTAGTATTTAGTGCTGCATGTTTGTATTGAACATTTAATTTTGTGTAACATTTCATATATATTTTTATTTTTATTTAAATCGTATTTTTGTTTTTTAAATCTTATATTTTTTTATCTCTCTTTTTTTAAAAATTTATCAATTTTTAAAAAAATGCTTCAAATTCAAAAATTCTCACAAAATTTTGTAAACAAAAATTTTTGACATTAAATGTGAAGACATAAACGTCAATAAAAAGAAGTTGCTACATAATTTAGTGTAAAATTTTCTTGCTGCAAAATTCATGTAGCGCTACATTGTAGCGATAGATAAAAAAAAATCGTTCAGTAGAAAATTTTATCGAGCGCTGCAGTTTTTTTATAGCGCTAAACGCTACTGATCGCGACCATTTAAAATCAGATTTCATTTTGCCGCTTGGTTCAGTACTGTTGGATTTTGATAAAAAAAAAAATGTTTAACTAGATAATAAATTATATACATTTTTAAATCCTCTAAATTGTCTAATTAGAATTGAAGTTAATTTATTAGGATTGAAGCTAATTAATTAGAATTGAAGATAAACGGGGTTGATTTCATTTTAAAGTGAAAAAAACCCAAGACAATTTTCCACTTTGAAATTTCTGTATATCAATAAACGTTTTTTTTTTTCATTTTCTTTTCATTAAGGAATTGAAGAAAATTATTTCAAAAATAATAAAAATACATTAGCAGCCAATTTCTTAAAGTTATCGTTCGAGTTTATAAATGAATATTAAGGGTATTTACGAGTTGGTGCAAAGTGGTCTTGCACAAGTGCAAAATTTTGCACCGTAGCATATTTAAATTTTTTGACAGTTAAAGTGCACAATTTGTTGTTGTTTTCATATATAAACGAGGAAGAATACAGTTGCCTTTGCCAACTCTTAGATACCCGTACGAACCGTTAGTATGTTCACAGCCTGTCACTCTGCTTACAATATTATTTTTTTAATTTTTTAGTATTTTAAAATAATTTGGGTGAAATTTTATAATTTCTAGAACTGTGGGTTGTACATATATTCAAACTATATGTTTATACATTCTTCAAAAGCAGATTCTAACCTTCCGAATAACGATTATCTATCTAACTTTTCCAAATATGCTATAGTACCATTTAATACTAAGCGGCAAATGTACAATGCCTAAGTTTAATAATTTATACTATACATATGTATAAATTATTTATCGTACGGTATAAAAAATGTGAAGAATTGACTTTTCTGGAATTTTGAGGGGCTGTAAGTCCGGAACCCTATATAATTAAAAAAACCCGGTAACATACGTAAAAATATATTATTGAACCTTTAATTTTCATGTCTTGTCGAGGAAAAATTGTTACAGGTGCCTGAAAATAGCAAATTTTCAATTTTTAACTAAAGGAGTAATAACTCTTAAAGAGGGGGCGCTATCAAAAAATTTTCTGAGGAAACTTATACTAATTCTAAAAGTTCTTTCTTGTCTCAAAATTTCATCCCAATTCCTATCTCAAAACGTGCCGGAGTTATGAAAAAAGAAATATCATGCAAAATTTGGTTTAAACATAACGGTAAATTTAAATAGTAAATTACAAACTATTGCATAATTTTGATATTGTCTTATGGAGATAACAAAAATTCCGGTCTTCTAGTGTTTTCAGATTGTAAAACTACTACACAGAACCTGAGATATATACATCTGAAAATAAGGGTTTTTTGAAATTTTGGGGGGCTGTAACTTAGGAACCCTATACAATTAAAAGAAACCATTAATACACGTACAAATATATTACTGGACCTTTAAATTTTTTGTCTTGCCGAAGAAAAATGTGTACAGGTGCCCTTTTGGTGAACTCTTACAGGTGAATATTTTGTGTTAATTTCCAGACTCTAGCTTTCTTAGTTTTTGAGTTATCTTGCTGACGGACGGACAAAGCTCAATCGTCTTAGAATTTTTTTCTGATCCGATCCATACCTTTGAAGGTATATCTAGCTACCTTATTTCGAGGTGTTACAAACGGAGGAGCAATTTTAATATACCCGATCCTTATCGTATGGGTGTAAAAAGTGCAAAATTTTGCAAGACTATGCAAGACCTAAACCCTATTGCATATTTGTGCAAGACCATTGCAAAGTTTGTTTATATAGTTTTTATAAGCGCTATATTAGATAAAAATTTAAAAAATGCCTAAAAAAAGTGGGCAAAAAATTATTTCTAATTATTTATTTAGTCAAACATTTGAAGATATACAAATCTGAAATTTTTGGTAAGCATATTAAATTTTTATGTAAACAAAACAAGCACATCAACGATATTTGACAGTTCAATAAAAATTCATGCTAGGGTTGTTCACGAGTTGGTGCAAATATGTGCTACGGTGCAAAAAAAATTTGTACTTTTGCATCAACTCGTGAATACCCTTATTATATATAAATAATACCAGTATTGAAACAATCTCTCGAGGATTTTTAAAACTTTATCGTCTAACAGGTATAGATTAAGTAACAGAAATCAAACTCTTTTAATATAATTTTTTGTCTTCTACTAATTTATAAATTAAGTAATACTTATTTAAAAAAAAAAATTTCTCTATCTATGCTTATTCAAATAAAACAACGATTATTAAAATATTTTACTCAATTTAGAAGTAATATAATAAAACCGTATGTAAAGAATTTTTTTTTATACGAGAAAAAGAAAAATTTTAATGCACCAAGCGACATAGACACGAGTATTTATATGAAGAACGTTTTACTTTTCGTTTCATACTCTCTTTCCTATAAACTAATTTTGCGGTTTAAGGAAAGAGGCTACCAAATGAAGATTAAAACGTTCCTCATATAAATACTCATGTCACATGTAGCTTAACGCTATATGTTATTTGATTTGAAGTTTTAATTTTTGAGTATTTGTAAACTTTAATTAACAATGTAAGATCAATTTTGTTACATGTAAGTCTATTAATAGGTATTTAACTATTAAATTATCTATAATTATTTATTATCAGGAATTTATGAATAATGTTTACATACATAAATACGTACATATGTACAATTTTGCAATAAGTTAAATATATATAAACTAGATTGGCCTGGATGGGAAATCCCGTACAAAACTGTATGCTAATTATTAAAAAGAGAAAGAATGTTTTTTCTAACGAAATTTAAAAATACATTAAAACTTCGCAATAAACCGCGATATTTTTTGTATATAACACTCTGTATATCTATTTTTATACAAAAATTTAAAGCAAAAAAGTCTAATGTAAAAATAAAATTCCACTTGAATTAAAACTCAAGTAAATTTTTAGAATTATACAGTATTTAAAAGACAACCACAAAATTACTATAAGTATTTATACAAATCTTCAATTTTCATTTTTAATAACTTATTATTCGCTTGTCAATTGTTATGGTTTTCTACAGATTTTGACATAGTATCTGATAATTAGTAGAGTAGATAATTAGAAGATATTTCATCCGATATGACTTACTTTGCTTAAAGATTTCACAAATATAAGACGACCCAAGCCTTTATTATCCATCAACGTCTCGTAGAATTATAAAAATATGGTAATAATTTTCCCAACTTGGGAGGATATATTACTTTTAAAATAAATTATCATTCATTCGAGCTTCTGTATTCTGAATGAAATTCTCTGAAATTCTGTATATAGATCAGTATAAATTTATAATTAAGAATAGGATTGTTTTTAAGATTTAAACAAGTAGAAATGAAATTTTATACACAAAATCATCTAACAATTGACATTTGTAGGTAAAGTCAGTATTAATTTACTACAAAAATCATATTAAATATAGGCAAAAAAACGTTTTCCTTTTCCAATACAACTCATATAATATAAAAAGTGGTAATATCCGTTTTACGACATTTTTAGACCTATATTTAATATAATTAAATTAGAGTTTGAGAAAATGAGATTTGAAAAAACCAAGATTTTAAAAAAACCCAATTTAAAAATAAAACGAGGAAGAGTGCAGTAGAGTAGACTGTGTCAACTCTGGGATACCCGTATGAACGTAATATATCCTGTTTCTATAAAACTTGATCATCTTTTAAAAACATTCAGATGTTTTAGTACCGAACTACAGAGATATATTTATGTAAATTGTGGAGTTGTATGACAGCTACCCGAATCTATTGCGCCTAGCTTCATTAAGTTCCAAGAAATGCAGGAAGCCTGAACCGGCTGCTTTAGACCAATCAAATTTTACAAAAGTTTTTGGCATGCAACTCGACACTTTTTCATTAAATTTAAGATAGCTAGCTTCAATAGACACGTGAGTTATTTTCATTTAAAAAGAGAAATTGTATGGCAACTTTCCGAACCTGCCATATCATCATAACCAAATTTTACAGAAGTTGTTGCCATAAAACTGGATCATCATTTGCAAAATTTCAGATACCTAGATTGAATAGACACTGGGTTATTTCCATTTAAAGAAAGAAGTTGTATGGCAGCTACTCGAACCCGGGGGCCGAAAATGCTGAAGTTAAATAGCAAAACTAACAATTTTGTAAAAGTGACGTAAAAAAAATTTCAGCCTCCTAGCTCCTTTATTTTTTGAGTTATCGTGCAGACGGACACTGAGTTATTTTCATTTAAAAAGAGAAGTTGTATGGCAACTACCCGAACCCGTCGCACCACCACAACCAAATTTTGCATAAGTTGTTGCCATAAAACTTGATCATTATTCGCAAAATGTCAGGTTCCTAACTTCAATAAACACTGAGTTATTTTCATTTAAAAAAAGAAGTTGTATGGCAGCTACCCGAATCCGTCGTACCACCACAACCAAATTTTACAGAAGTTGTTGCCATAAAACTTGATCATCATTTGCAAAATTTCAGAAACGTAGCTTGAATAGATACTGAGTTATTTCTATATAAAGATAGAAGTTATATGGCAGCTACTCGATCCCGCCAACCGAAAATGTTGGATTTAAATAGCAAAACTAACAATTTTGCAAAAGTGACGTAAAAAAAATGTCAGCCTCCTAGCTCCTTTATTTTTCGAGTTATCGTGCGGACGGACGGACGTACATGGCTTAATCGACTCAGAATTCGATTCTGAGCTGATCCATACCTTTGACACTATACCTAGCTCGACTCCTTTAAGGTGTCACAAACGTAATGGCAAATTTATTATACCCTTGAACATAGTTCATACGGGTATAAAAAAACCAATATTTCGAAATACGAGAATGCGTATAGCTAACTTCTATGATCGAACCAACTTGTTTAATTTTTGAATTTCAATTAAATATTTTGGGATTTTTATTTTGTAAATCTTTCAAAATTTCAAAATTTATATTAACAAACAAAAAATTAGGTTAAAATTTTCAATATATTTCTGTTTCTTTAAAACATTCGAATTTTGAAAGTTTTATATTTAAAGTCTTTGTTTTAAATCAATTTAATAATAACTATATAAAAGCCAGCCGATATCAATTTATTTATAATTAAGGAAAACAATAAAATAAAATGCAAATTTTTTTTTAAAGTTTAGTGAACCTATCTGTTAAAAGATAAAATATTTCAATTAATTTTATATTTAAATTTATACCTTCTTTTTTTATTCTTTTTTTTTTTTTTTTTGTAATTATATTCAAATATATAAAAAAGATATTCAACAATAAATGCATATTTTATACCATTAAAAAAAAAAAAAAAATTTTTTTTATATTAAATATAATTTTTGCTTATTTTCTGTTTATTTTCGTCCTTTAAAAAGACACTAACTATTTTCTTAAAAAAAAAATAAAAAAAATGAAAACTATGTAAAAAGGATAGTCGAATATTGTTGTCATTAAAATTTTTTATAAGAAAAACCAAAACAAAAAAAAAAATTATATAGACAACTAAAAACAAAATTTTAATATTTTTTCTAACAAAGTTAAAAACAATAAACTCTTAAATACAAAAAAAAAAAATAAAAAATAATAATATTGCTATATAGACCGACATTATAACAATAAACAAAAGAAAAGGTTGTTGTTTGTCATTTTTTAACAATTATTTTAATTTTATACAATTTCAACTTCTTTCCAAATCCCAGTCCATCTCAAGTTTTTTTTTTTTTTTTTTTTTTTGTATGTTAAAGAAGACTTGCAAATATTAATTTTTTAGGTTTATATTAAAGTTCAAAATTTAAGAAACGAACATAAATGATAGTTTATCGATTATCCTATACTTTTTCTCTATATATATTTTTTTGTCTTATGTGATATCCACAAAACCTCTTTTATTTGAATAAAATTAGGCTTATGTGTCTTGCGTCATTGATAATAATGATTACATAAGATATTTTGTTTTAATATAACATATTTTCTCCCTAAAAGTATGCAATCAAGTTTTAATATAACATATACCACTTTAAGATTTGTAGCTTTCGTTAGTTTTTTTTTTTTAGGTTTATATGTTTAGTTTTATTTATTTACTAAAAATCTAGAAATTTATCAAGAGAGTAATTCACATAGGCAAGGTGCTCTTTTTTTGATACAATTCCCTTGTATTTTTGGTTGATAACTATGTTCCATAATCAACCCGTAATTTTCGGAAATAAAACTTCTTCAATTTTATCTTCGGATAACTGGTGTAAGTTTGAGAAAGTAAGAAATCCGCAGATTTACTATCTGACACTAACTAGAACCAAACATTCACAAAGAAAGTAGTTATGGAGAGTCTCATCTATCCCTTCCGTTTTGCAGCTTCTTCACATGTAAGCAATAATGCTTCGCGTTTATATGTTTGTGTTTTATGTAAAGCAATAATTAATCTGAATGCATAGTTTTATTCTAACTTTAATAAAAAAAAAAATATCATTGAAAATTTATTTTAAATAAAATTATAATTCTTTTAAAAAATTTCAATTAACCGTGACTTGAACCTAAATCTTTATTGTTGTATTACAAAAAAATGACGTAAAATTATATTAAAAAGCATCACAAAACTTTATACAGATCCTTTCTTTTTATTGATTTAAAAATAGCGACTGCTATAATATTATCAATTAAAAACTTTTATATTATATATAAAATTACAATAACAATAACAATAATTTATTTATTTTTTTACATTATATGTATTATTATTTACATCGGTACATTTGAACGATTAGCGAGTGTTTGTAATTAAAAATGAAATTTTCAGTATTTTTCGTTTTTATTAAAAATTGTTGGTACGTGAACAGATCTTAATCTGGCACTTTACTGGTTTATTCACCAATTTCTAAACCATTACTTACCATCAAACCTCCTACCGAACTTATTAATGAAATATTTTATTATTTTATTTTAATTTGCATACTATAAGGCGAATTTTTATTACAATTTAATCTGTTCTTTTTTTGTCCAAGTAAAAGCGATATAAAAAGAAAAATTCTCGGTTATTGTTATAACTGTAAACAAAGCATTCATTTTAACATTATTTTTATTTTTTATTCAATTATTGTGAATAAAATTTTTAGGAAATTATAGAAAAAAAATATGGAAAATTTAAAGACTTTAGAACATTGTGCAACAAACGAACAAAAAAAAAAAAGAAACAAACGAAAAACAACAAAAAAAACAGTATATTTTCATTTAAAATAATTTATTTTTATCTATTTTTTTTTTTTTTTTTTTTGGTTTTCTTCAAAATTTATTATAAAACAGGATAACCTAGTCAACCTAACGAACATAAACGATGAATTTATAAAATCCTTTCTTTCTTCTTTTTCTATATGTATTTTATCTAACCTTTTTCTTTTTGGTTTTTTATTGTTTTAAAATAATATTCAGGTTATTATAATTCGTAGATTTATGGTATAAAAAAGGTTTACGTGTTTTTTTTTTTTTGTTTTGTTGTATTATCGAAGAAAAAAAAAGAAACAATAACATTTAAGTCAACTTAAGTCACAATTCAACTTCAAACAAAAAAAAACGAATAACTATAAGCAACTGTTGATAATAATAAAGAAAAGCCAAAAATTGTGTTTTTCATTGCAAATTTTCCTGTCCTAATAATAAAAGATTTCTTTTATACCATCACAAATAGATTTTATTTTTTATTTTGACTTTTTTTTTTTTCTTTTAGCAAAGTTGAATCAAAACAAAAAGAATCTCAATTGTTGAGTATTTAATGTTTGCTTAGAAAAAGAATATCAGTATCAGAATATTTTTATTATTTTTGTAGGCAAGTAGCCTCTGGTTATATTCTTTTTTTTTTCGTTTTTTACGATATTTTTGTTCAATCCCACCATTATTTAGTAAAAAACTAAAACTAGAAAATCATGTCAAATGGGTTATGGTTTTTCTAAAGTATGAAAAAACAAAAAAAAAAAAACAAAAATTTTGTGGGTGACATGAAGACTTAATCGTACAATATTTTAATATAGAGTTTTATAAAATTTTAAAGGATTAACAAAGGATATAATATGTACATGCTATGTTTTTATAGAATGTTTTTTTTTTTTTTTTTTTTTTGTTTTATATTATTTGGGAATATCTGAATAATGAAAAGACAAATTCTAATGTGAAAAAAAAACAAACATTAAAGAGATATAAATTTTCTTTTTGAATTTTAAAAATGTAAACAATTCAACAAATATTTACAAATAAATTGTTGAACATTTAGATTTGCTTTTTGTTATGCAAAACATAAAAACTAATGAAAATCGAAAAATCTAGTATTTACACTTATTTGAATGCCTTAATTTCGATATTCATTTATCTAAATGAAAGAAAAAATTTCAAAACATTTAATCTGGCCAATATAAAGTCTAGTCTAGTATGAATAATAAGTAATGCCTAATTCTCCTTTATAAGAAAAGGCAGAAATAAAAAATTTCGGAATCAAAAAAAAAAAAATTTTAAGTTAGTTTTTAATATGGTTTTTAATATCAATAAAAACATCAATATCAGATCTTGTAGAATCATGCGTTTCCTTATAATATTGAGAGCGTCTTTTTCTTCTACTACCTTGCTGATTTCATTCCAGTGCTTCTCTCACAATGTTGGTTCTTGATTTTCTAAGCATTTACTCTATATACACCTCCTCTTCTACTTCTTGATTTCTTGCCCAATCAAGTTTTCTTTGTTAAAAAACTACCAGAGGTCCCTGTTGTTTATTGAGTTTGGAAAAAATATTGGATATATTATCCTCAGTCACTTATTAGTAAATACATGAAATTTCTGCATGATGTTATTCCTGACTAGACAAGTATCTCTTCCATGTATTAAAGTGGTCTTTTGCAGATGTTGTATATTTTAAATTTTGTTTATATCGAAATCTGTTGGTTTCGTCCCTTTGACTGCAAGCAATGAAACATTTCCGCTAATATTTATAACACAGATTATACTTTTTACTATCATTATGGAACTGTTTGTCCTAAATTTTTGGTACTTTATGTCAAATTAAAAATTTCAATTTTTATCTTTACTTTTTCTTTCTTTAACAATAGTAACAGTAACAGTAATGAAAAATTATGTTGAAAGATATGAATTCAAAAAGTGATAATGCTGACAAGTGGTTGATTTTTTTTACATGCTAGCCATATTTAGGAAACGATTCCTTTATAAAAAATTATTGTCGATTTGAATAAGGAGGAGACGAATTTGGAAGGAAATGGGATGATAAGGAGAGTTGATAGGTAAACTGTAGATTGACCTGTACAGATTCTTTTTTGAAAAATTGTAAATTGTAAAATGGATCGGTGAATACAATAGATGGAAACATGTTCTTCGATTTTCACAATAAATCAGTTTTTGTAACCAAGAAATTTAGCCGAATCAAAATAATAAAGAAATAATATTTCAATTTAGAAAATAAGCTGAAATGACTGAATTATTTTAGTTAGAACAATTTTAAAATTAAAATAAGTTGGTCAATGACTTTAAATTAAAATAAATCGTATAAATAATTTTCAGTATATATCTGTTTTTAGTCAGTTTAATCAATTCTGTATGTAACACAATATCATTCATTTTCATAATTTTTTTTTTTAATTTTTTTTAATCCATTAATCCCCATTTCCTGGCAATATTTTTCCATTTCGATTCCATTTCGGCGGCGAAATTTTTCGATTATGAAATCGATTGGCTGTGAAAAAATTCATATGACGATTTTGTTGTTTGGAAGTTTTTTTTTTTCAAATCCTGACCAAAATTGATTGTATATTTAATGAAAATTCAGAAAATGAAAATACCTTCATCGTATGTAAATAAGGAAATGATAAAAAAAAAACTTAACACTGTATTGACTACATTTTAATTTATTTTATATCTAAGTCAGATTACAGGGCTACTTTTTAAAATAATAACAGCTGTAATATAATTCAAATTAGCGTAATTTACGAACTTTCTACTAATAATTTTCAGAAAAAAAAACTGATATTCTATTCGTTTCCTTAAAATGCCAATTTTTGAATCAAATTAAATCACAATCATTTTTAATCCAAAGTTCATCCTTTAAAATAACACTAGGTATTTTATATTATGATTTTAAATTACTTTTGTTTTTTTATTTTTACTTTTCTGTTAATTTAAATCGCAGTAATAACCAGTAAAAGATACAATTATATTCTCATGGTTGTCATTTCTAAAACAAAACATTTTTCAATTGTTGTGTGCATCACAAAAAAAAAAAAAAAAAAAGAAAGGCTTTTCACCAACAAGTCGGAAACATATACTGAATTGCTTTATAATTTATTTTTTCTTTTTTTTTTTTGAAAGAATACAAAACAAAAAAAAACCTAAACAATATCAACAATATAAAATTTTACAATGAAAAACACATCACAACACAAACAAACGCTACAAACAAAAAAAAAAAACAACGCTACAATTGTAACAATATATAGTAACGGTATTTTTGTTCTAATATTATTTTATTGTTCATCTTTTGTTTCAAATCATTTTTTTTTTTTTTTTAAATATTTTTATTATTTTTTCCTTTTGATATTTAATTGTGTTGATATTCGCTCCTTTTTTATTATATTCAAATTTTTTTTTTTTTTGTCCTTTTGAATATCTTATCTTTTTTTTTTTTTTTACTTTTTAATTCCTTTATTGTTTTTTATTCATTTTAATAATTTAAATAACACAAAAAAAAAAAAAAATCCTAAATGAATTGTTATTATTTTTTGTTTTTTATATACGTATCTACTTATTTTCACATAAGCATATGTAATGCACATTACATGTTACAACACATACAAATATGAATATGAATTTTTTTTATGTGCGTATAAAAATTTTTATATTTGAACGTTGGATAAATTACAAAATGTTGAATAAAACCCTTTTGTTTTTGTTTTCATTCTTATTTTTTTTTTTTTATTCTTTTCTCTTCTAAATAATTAATTCTAAAAGTAAATTTTATCATTATATAGATAAAAAAGAGAAAAAATCAAGAAAAAAAATAAATAAATAAAAGAATGAAAAAAAGAAAACTATACCTAAAAGGTTTTTGTCTTTTAAAAAATATAATAAATATTGCATACATTTAGGATGAATGAATTGTTTCTAGCAACATTGTTAAAAGAAAAGTGTCTATTTATGCCTAAGAGCAAGAATTTAATGAGATGATTTTAATTTTATATAATATGTATGTATGTGTATGTATTATATATTTGTTTGTTTGAATGTTGTTTATATTTTGTTTATTTTATTTGAATTTGTCTCACCTTGTATATAAGAAAAACAAAAAAAAAAGAATACAATATACATATATGTATGTATAAATAAATAAGAAATATAATAATAAATAAATGCTATTATATTTGTTTTTATTTTTCCATAAATAAAATAAAAGATAAAAAGTAAAAATAATTTATAAAAAAAAAAAAAAACAATTCTATTGTTTAGATTAATTTATAATTGTTTTTTTTTTTTTTTCATTTTCTTCATTTTTATCATTTTAGGTCAAAAGTATGTTCAATGTTTTTAGAACATTACACTATTTTTATATGAAATATAATTGTATAGATGTATTATACTACTTCTATACGGACAAGTAATTGCATATGTATGTGCATTTTTAAATATAATATTATTAATATTTTATTTTATAAAATGTAAAGTAAATAGGCATTTTTTATTTCAACAATTTTGAAGGTAAAATTTGGGTAAAAGAACATGAATAAAGGGAATATTTATATTATTACATTATTATATATATACCTACTTACATATAACAAAAAGTAAATATTAAAAATTAAATTATATATACATATATATATATATAGGTATGTATATAGATATATAAATAAAGATGTCGATATAAAGTAACTAGTTAAATTTTCAAAGCAAAAATAATAATAAAAAAAAAAAAAGATGCCAAAATTACGTGCTTGCAGCAACATTGTTTGCGTGATTTTAAGAGCTTCAAATGTTTTTAGTTTCATTTTGTTTTTTTTTCTTTTTTTTTAAAACCATTATTTTTTTTTTATTTTATTTTAAAAACATATTTTAGATTTTGTTTTTTTTTTTTTGCCGCTCTAAATAAAATTTTAAAATTAAAAAATAATTATTGCTTCTTATACAAAAAAAAAACTCGATTTTAATTTGTGTATTGTATTTAAAGGAGCTTTTTCGTTTTTTATTGATGAAGATTGAGTTCAAAGCGTAAGTAATCACTAGACTCTACGACAAAGGGTAGGAGAATCTATTAATCTACAGTTATTCTTATTAATCTAAAGCTTCCCTAGATTTATTCTACGATGATATTATTCTAACGACAGAAGTTTTAAAATCTTTTCAGATTCATGGCAGAAAATTCTGCTAAATGTTGGAAAAATAAACTACCGAAATATTTCCGTTTTCTTCCTGATTTAAGGTTAACCTTAATCGAATAGTTGCAGAGCTTTGAAAAAAAAAATTTGTACTCTAGGTCTTATTATAATAATTATGCATTAGCATATCACCTTTTTGCACTTTCTAGAAAATTACAAACATTGCCTTCCAACTCGTCTAGAAATATGTTATTAGAATTTCGACCGTGTAAGGTTTATAGGTTTAATCCTTTAGTAAGGATTAATCTATAAAATATTTGTAACTCTAATCGCTTAATCAATTTGGGGTCTTCACAGAAATTTCGTCATATGTATTAAGATGAACCCACTTCTTCTGTATATAAATTATTCTAGTACAGAATTACATAAATTTACCTAGAATAATCGGAAACTAATTTTCAATCATAAGAATGAAATAAAAAAAAAAAATTGCAACTATATGAACGTTTTTATACTTATTTTAAACGGTAAAATCGTAATTTTTTTTATAATTTATTGTTAATAATAGATTTAGTACATTTTTAACATTCATTTTACCACTAATTACTATTAATTTAAAAATGTTATTAAAAAGGAAATAACGAGCAGTTAAAAAAATTAGATCGTCAGATATAGGTACAAAAAAAAAACAAAAAAAAAAAAAGTTTAGATATTGAATTATTTTTTTCTTAAAAAAAAATAAAAATTTTCAGTTCTTAAAAACGTGTTATTTAAATCAATAAAATGTTGACATTGAAGAAAATGTTTATACTATTTTTAAAATGTTTAAGGAAATCTAAAATAAAATATTTTTTGAATAATTTTTTTTCTAAATTTTATTAAAATTGTTTTTAATAGTATAATTAAGAGTAGTTAAGAAATTTAACATTTCGGCAATTAAATTCCTTGACGTAATTACAAAAAAAATTTTTTTTTTTTAATTTTCTTATAAATTTCACTCAGTTCGTATACTTCTGTTATTAGAACGCCTGAAAATAAAATTTTAACCATAGACTATACTAGGTTTCTTGAAAAAAATGTTATTTGGTTACAATTTTATGGAATTAAAACCAAAATGTAGTTGAAAATCAGTTAAAGCCACATAACTTCAAAAGTTATGCATATAGGTGCCTTGGTTTTTCATACAATTTTTTTGGTTATCTTGACATCCTCGATCACTCATATGAAGAAATACCATTGAGAGTCAGAAGGAATACATATGAAAAGTAGATATATTACGTAAATAATTATATATTATGTAAAAATTTTAATTGTTTTTAGCACAAGAATAAAAATATAAAAAATTTCGAATTACGCTTCTATATATGAAATTGAAATATGTGTTGCCATTAAAATGTTAAATACTTATACGATGCTCAAATCAACACAAATGAAATTCATATTTCCATATTTCTTTTTTTCTTTTTTACTTCATTAAAATATAGACACATCCAATTAAAAATATCCACTTTAAAAATCAAAAAAAAAAAAAAAAAAAACAACTTTTTTAAACAATTTTTTTTTTTTTAATACCAATTTAATAAACTAATAATTTACTTAACCTCAAAATTAATTACACACACACAAAAAAAAAAAGGACTAAGTAAATTTATATATTTAATTTTTTGTTTTTTTTTTTCATATCAACAATTAGTTACCGAAGGCGTCATCATATAATAACTCTTTATTTATTATTAAATATTTTATTTTTCATATTTATTATATACATATATATATGTACACATATATATATATAGAGAATTTGATTGATATAAGAGAAAGTTATTATTAAATTCATAAAATAATTACATTGAATAACAAAATAAAGTAAACATTTTCCGAACAATATGGTCATAAAACAATTTTAAACTCATAAGAGCCAATTAACTTCAGTTTAAACCAATGATTTTTTTTTTTTTTTGTTTTCTTCTCTCTCACACTTTTCCCTTTTTTCATTTCTCTTGGACAGCAAAAAAAAAACAAACAAAAAATAAAAACAGGACATGAAAAATTAAATGTTAAATATATTGTTAATAACACGACAATATTACAACAACATTATCATTAAGGATCACACTATAATTAATGGTTTTATACTTTCTGTTTTTGTTTGTTTCTTTTTTTTTTTTTTCAGGAATAATTTTTTTTTTTTTTTTGAAGTGTAATTCATTAACATTAATACTCATCACTAAAAGAGGGCAGTGGTAAAAAAAAAAAAACCAGTTAGATTTTATAAATATAAAAAAAAAGATCAAAAAAAAAAAAATTCTCGGCAGGAAATATTTTTAATGTTAACAAAATTAAACAGAACAATAAGTTAAGGATAACATAGAACAATAACAAAAAAAATATAAATAAAATAAAGGACGAAAATCTGTTTTACAATTAATTTTCATTGTAAGTTACAATACATGCCATCGCGACACCTACATACTATAAATTCTCTTTATTTTATTATTTGTTTTTTTTTTCTTTATTTTGCTTTTTATTTTGTGATAGGCACGAACACCTTAATTTCCTACGTTAAATAGGAATTTTAATTCCTTTTTTTTCCTCTTATTTTTTCTTTTTTTTTTTTTTGCATTAAATTAACTAGAAAAAAAATGTTTTTTTTTTTCTATCACACATAATCAAGAATAAAAACAAATTAAGTAATTCTTATTTTGTTTTTAGTATTTTTGTTTTTTCTAATTATCCTTGTTAACGGTTCATTTAAATATATATTACTTAAAATTACCTTCAATTTATATTTTATACAGGTGAAGTAAAAAAATTAAAAAAAAAAAAAGAAAAACAAAATTAAATACTTACTTGCATTTAATGGTATTATAGTATTTTGCATATGACTAAAAATTTGCCTTGATAAAATTGGATGATGATTACCAACAGAATTAACTGGATGTGGTAAAGGACCACCACCATTCAAATGATGTGAATGATGTAAATGTGGATGATGATGTGAATGCATTGCATGTTGCATTGCATGTGCCTGTTGTAACTGATGATGATGATGATGATGTTGATGATGACTATGATGTTGTTGTTGTTGTTGTTGCTGCTGTTGATGATGCTGTTGCATTTGTTGTTGATGATGATGTAAATGTGATTGCTGTTGTTGTTGTTGTTGTTGTTGTTGTTGTTGAAGTTGTTGTTGCTGTTGCTGTTGTTGTTGCTGATGACGATTTGCAACAGCTGCTGCAGCTACAGCAGCTGCAGCCATCATATGATGATGACTATTATGATTTAATTGATTTGTATTTGATGTTGTACTAGATGAATGTAAACTAGGACCAGGTGCTGTTAAACCATGTATAGCTGAATTATTATGCGGTGGATATACCATATTATTATTATTTGAATTTGTATTTGTATTTGCAGCTACAGCAGCTGCTGCCGCTGCAGCTGCAGCTGCATGATGATACATTGAACTTGATAGACGACTACTTTGATGGGCTAAACTAGGAGTTGTTGAGGAAGCTGAAGGCGGTGGTAAAGGTCGATAACCCGCCATATTAAAGACGAGTTTTATGTTTTTTTTTTTTTGTATATTTTTTTATTTATTTACTACTGTTTTTTTTTTTTCTTCTTTTTGTTGTGGGTTTTGGTTTTAGTTTTTTTTTTTTAATTTAAACACTAATTTTTTTTACACTATTTTATTAATTTATAATTTTTATTTTTTAAATTTATTTTATTTTTATTTTTGATATCTTTAAATACTTTTTAAATTGTATTTTAAATTTTTTATTATGTTTGATTTTAAAATTAAACATTTCAAATATAGTTTTTATTTTACTTTATTAATTTAATTTTAATATAAGATTTTTAATAGATATTTTTTTTCTCTATATTTTAATTTTGTTAAAATTACAGGTATAGGTTTTTTTTTTTTATTTTAAGAGTTTTAAGAGTTCAAAAGAAATTTAATGGAACAACTACCTATTAAAAAACAATATTTTTAACTTAGTACATATTCAAGTCAAATAATTAATAATTAACTACTAATTTTTAATATTAAAAAGTTAACTTAAAAATGATGGCTTATAAATTCTTTAAAAAGGACTTTAAAGCGAAGGACATTTCCTTTAATTAATTTCTAAACCATGTGCGATATAATTAGAATGTGGGTATAAGGTTTAAAAACCCTAATAAATTGAAATACATTATTCCATATGTGGGTATTTTAAAATATAATTTTAAAATAAAAAAACAACATTCTAGGGCGAATTTTTAAATGGTATCCTAAAGTAAAACCTTTAATCTAATAAAAAATTAATTTAATAAATTTGATAAAATTTGAAAAATTTATAAGTTAGAATTTTGAGTGTGGACGAATTCAAAATAATGACTGAGCTAAAGTAATTTTCTTTTTTTGGCCAAATGTTGTTAGATTGAATACCAAAATTATTTTAATATTGACGGAAATATTAACTTAATTTTAATTGTAAGAAAATTTTACAAAATATGTCTGTAATATAGCCTGTAATAACTTAAGGTCATGGACAATGTTTAATTTTTAATATAAAATGTTTTCCCTCGGTAAAAATTTTTTTAACATGTCAAAAATTATGACCAAATATATTTATAAAAATATTTTCCATATTTTAAATACAACTCTTATAAGAATCAGAATTATAAGGGTCTCAATTCACGATACCCATTAATTAAAAAATTGTTCAGTGTGTTTCAGTCATTTCAAAATAAAAGTAATTTGATTTGTTCTAAAAAAATAAAAGTCCAAAATATTATTTATAAACTAATTATTTTTTAAATTTTAAATTATAAATTTGCTCTTCCCCAGTTCCTGATTTCTACGATTTTAGAACTTTTTTTTAGCTCTACCCGAAAATTAGTGCTTATGTTGTTTATTTGTTTTTTGATTTTTTCAACTGTGTTCTCTTTATCGATTTCCAAATATTTTTCCCGTAATTTTTCATAGCATTTTCATTTTACATCTTTATTTAAATATTTTGAACTTTTAACCTTCCATAAACTATCACGGAAGGTTAATTTTTATAAATTCTTTTAAAATTTTGAGACTACATTGTTGTAAGTTCGATTTGTTTTCTTGACAATTTTTCATTTAAAAATGAAAAATTAGAAGCGCATACATGTTGAATGTCAATTAAAACATTCATTCATGTTCAATCACAGTTTCAAAAATGTCAATTAAATGTCAACTTTTTGAAACTGTTCAATGACAACTTATTTTAAATGATATCTCCTTTGAATATCACATTTTCATTTTTCATTGAATTATGATCTTTTCAATTAGGATTGTCAATCAAAAGGTATCGTGAATGGGACCCTATAAAATTTTTTTAATTTTCAAAATTAAATTTAATTAAAATTGTAACACTTCTATTGACAACCAAAATTTAGTACTAAAAATGGAAACAAAAACAGTAAATGGAAAAAAACATAAAAAGTTAGCACTTTTTTAATGCTTAAAAATAAATAATATTAATATTATAGAATGCTTAAAGTTTTTTAATCAAAGATTGGGCAAAGATGTTATTACATTATAAAATTACAAAATTGATAATAATTTTGAAAATTTTATGCAAATTTCGTATAAAAATCTTTATAAAAGTCGTATTGAACTTTTTGCCTTTTTTTTTTTTTTTTTTTGAATTTTAGATATTTGAAATTTTTATAAAATCACAAATGCATACCCGATTTTTTTGTAGAATAGATGAAATAAAATTTTCGTTCGTTTTCTAGATTCAAACGGACGCAGACTTGAGTACCATAGATGCTTTCCATAAGCTTCTTTTATAAAAATTTTACAAAAACGTAAAAAAAAATTTTAAATTCAGAATTTTGTAGTCCAAAATTTTGAAAATTCAGAATTTCACAGCATAGAATTTAGTAATTTAAATTATATATCCTAAAAATTCTATTTCCTATGGCATTTATTGATATAAGAGATAATTTTAAGAACAATTTACAAAATATAATTAGAATAACACTCATAATTTGGGACTTTTTAAATGGCATTTCCATCAGATTGGGCATAAAATAGAAAGTAATTTTATATAGTATTCATTAAATATTAAAATTTAATTATTTAACAAAAAAAAAAAAAATTCAAATTTTTCATATTTTTAATTTAAATCTAATTCAAATCTAAATCTGAAACATATAATATTATGGGTCAGTTTCTGTTATTCAACATATAAAAATTAAATAAATAATTAATTAAAAATAAAATATTTTATAAAAAACAAAAAAAAAAAAAAAAACCCCCATAGACAAAATAAAGTCACTATAGTCTACAATCCTTATTTTAGTCTTTTTTTCTCTTAAACATATACAACAACAACAAAAAAAAAAACCTATAAAATAAATAAAACAAATGATTTATAACAGTAAAATTACTAAATTTTAAAAAGGACATCAGAATGTGTAAATTAATAAGGGTGCTTTACAAACACTTGTAAATTATATCTAATTGTTGGACTTTTTTCATTCAAATGTTGGATTTTTTTTTTTTTTTTTGTTATATAAAAAATATTTGCTTGAAAAAAAGGGAAATTATTCATTTTTTCTATATTTTTTATATACTTTATTATCTTAATTTTCATTCAACAGAAATAAATAAAAAAAAAAAATAAAAAAAATAAATATTAATTTTATTATTTATAAAACAATTTAAATATATAGGGATAATAATGTTATAATCCTTTTTCATTTTATTAGTAGTAGTTGTGTTGTATAACTCTTATTATTACTTTTATGACATGGTTTACTCTCTCGTTTTTATTTTTTCCTATTTTTTTTTTTTTTTATTTTAACTCTTATACCCAGTTTACACTATAATAATAAACATACATTTCTATTTTCTATCCCCTTTTTATAATACCAGTTAAATAAAAAAAAATGTATGTATATATACATATATATAAATTGTGCTGAAATGGTTGTAGTGCAATAAATTCACTTTTAAAACTATAAAACAGTTTGAAAGTAATAAACATCACCTAGGGAAATAAAATTAAAAACACAAGTAGTTTAATATTAACAATATATGCAAATATATTTTTAAACTTTGACTTATAAATCTTATATATATATGTTATGTTTTATATGTATAATTAACATTTTATACATAAATACATATATTAAAAAAGGGTTATTTAATAAAATCATTGCAATGTAAATGATAAAATTATCTTAATAAGTAAAAAAAAATTGAATTCTTTAATGATTTAAGAATGTAATAAAATGTCATAATATTTAAGATTTCTTGTTTTGATTATCCAAACAACGAAAACTTTTAATTTCTTTAATCAAAAATCATTAAAAATCATTTTGATTTTATAGAATTTTTATAAATATTGAAATGTTCTAAGTTTCGGTTAATTTCTTTCGAATTATTTTCTTTGACTGACTGATATAATACCATGTTCACACACTACACAAAAAATCTACTACATAGCCTAACTTCAAAATCAGCTGTTCAGACTATCATTATGCATGTACCTAGTATTATTTGACGTTTCAATTTAACAGCAATATTTTTGACTATAAATAAACATATGTATGTAAATATTAAAAATGAATAAGGCAAAATTTATTTACTGTATTTATTATTGGATGATTCTTTTTTTTCTCTTCATATTCTTATGAAGATTTTAATTTCGTCTTCAGTTCACCACTTTTTTTTTTAATTATTGTTTTGGACATTTTTTAAACCACAAATAAAAAAATTTTCATTTCAAAATTCAAACGAAAAAAAAAAAAAAACGACTTTTTGTTTATTTTTGAAACAATTGAAATTTCACAAGAAAATCACGTAGGGATGTAAAAAAATTCTAACAATCCCTACTCCCTAGCCAATATACTGCATTCGCAGGTAAGGGTTTCATCCCACTATATTGGCTAAAGGGGGAGGTGGGTTTAGTCAGTAAGAATCTGACACTACCAAGGGGAAATTCTTGGTGTCTTTGGAAGATTCCCACCTCCCTTAGGAAAAAAAAAAAAATAATCAAAAATATCAAAAAATTTTAATCAAAAACCTAGTTATAACCCATAAAATTAGCTAGGACTTTCGAAATCCTGGATCATTTTGACAGCAATTTCAAATATGAGAAACTTAGCTACAAACCAAGTATGAACCTGGTTTCTTCAAAGAATCTGGTTCTAGTTCATAATGTGAACATAGTATAAGTTGCAGTACTTGAATTCTGACTAGGAATGATTATTATTAAAATAAGGTGATAAGGTGCTATATTCGATGGTTAAGAAATTAATAATTACTAAAAGTTTATATCAAAGGATGCCTTTGTTATTTTACACAATTTAAAGTGGAAGTCGCCAATATCATCTTTTAGCAAAAAAAAAAAATTTTTGGCATGAAAGTACTTGCATTTGTATAGTTCGAGAAGCCAACCAAAGATTATTTATTAAAATTATTTCATTTAAAGATAACTGAATTGAATGGGATTTTTGATTTTCTTAATAAATAAGCTGAACATATTACTATGTTTTGTGATTTGTTGACAAAAACAGAATCTTTTTTTTGGAAAATTACAAATCGATGTGTGAATCTTAAAATCGATCTTTTCAAAAATATTCTCTTTTTCAAAATTTCTAATAACATAAAACTTTAAATTTAAATCATTGAATGAGTAAAGGTTATTTATTATTTAAAAATCTGATAAATAATAAAGTTAGAAACATATAATTGCATTTGAAGTTTTTTTTATCAAAAAAGAAAATTTATCCCAGCTTATAAACACATCTACATTATAAATAGAAAATTAGAAGAAATTTCATAATAAGAGTATAATATAGTTTAAGAAAATAAATTTTAAGTTTTTTTTTAAATTATTCAAAGTATTTGTGATCTTTCCTAACAAAATTCTAAAGTCTAAACTAAATAAACTAATAATATCTTAAAGGACAATCAAAATCAATTTTGTGTAACCATCTGAAGCAAATGCTTTCAAAAAAAAAAACTTAAAATGTATTGAGTTAAAGAAGATTACTACAATTAACGTAGTCATGGCTCATGACACTCAATTACGCAGATAAAGAAAAAAAAGTTGACCAAACTTTCACTTTTACGTTATTAATGCGATTTGAAATTTCAAATATCCTGTGTTGTGTTTTGATATTTATTATTCACATTAATATTCATATATCAAATTCTTAATTTGAATTTCTTCCTTCAGTTGATTTTTTTTTTTTTTTTTGTAAAAAAATTGTACAAATTCATATTCTATAGGAGGTTACAAAAATGCCACCAACATATTTAGGATTTAAATAGCAAAGAATATAAAATGTACTGGATGAATGTACTGGAAAATCATGGGTGTATGTTTAAAAAAGATCTTCGAGATCTTTTTCATTTATATTATTACAAAAAGTCTTCCCAAAAATCCATCAACGTTCTTTTTCCTTTGAGGTTCAGTAAGCTTCGAGGTTCGTAGTCACAATTTAACAAAAAAAAAACCCATAAAAATTTCAAAATTATTCACTGTATTTTTTTATTATACAAAAAAGAAATGATATCAAAAAAAAAATTTATTTTAATTTTTCAGAATATACAAATTTCATAAACCACACAATAATACATGCCGTTTCCACACTTCTAAACGTTTTCATTGTGATAGTAATTATTGCACACGGCACAAACCACGGTACACGATGTAAATGGCAGTAAAAAAATTTTGATTGTAGCTGCACAGTAAAAGACTAAATTAAATCTTAATTTTTCAATAAAAAACAAAACCATATCTTTCCAAAATTTCTTTTTTAACTTTTTATGACTAAAAATTAAATTTCAAATTCTAATATTATGGTAACATTTTATAATTAGACTTTAATTAACATTTTCTGATTTTAATTTTCCTTTTTTTCGACTTCATAAAAACTTGGCCTAATCTTAATAAAAATTTTTAAATTTACACTTCTACTTGCTTTTTATTTACTTTTTCTCAATTCAGCAATTCAGAAAATTAATTTAACAGTTCTTATAACACTTTTTTAAAATTTTTAGATATGAATTTCTTAAAAATTACAGAACTATATGTTAAAACGTTGTGGAACTTAAGTAACAACAATTTCGGAAATTTATATAAAAATTTGGGGCATTAACTTTCTAAGTTTAATAAATTATTAAATTACTAGGGGCCCCCGTTAATGTGTAGTCAAATTCTATGTTGAATCCCAATTCATATAATAGACAGTAGCAGTTTAGAAAAATTGAATTTATGTAAAAAGTACAATCCGTAAAAAATCAGAAAACAAAACGCAGAACTGCTAAGTACGGCTTGTAAGAACTCCTGTATACCAAAAATTTAAGTACTTATATGAGAAGAAATTGAATTCAAAATAGAATATAATTAGAAAAGTTTTCTAATCGCTTCAAATAATAAACAAACATTCATATATAAATGCAACAATTTAATAGAAAAGTACAAAACCAAAACAATTACATATTTGAATTTTAAAGAGACTCTGCCCGCTGATCATACATGTACATACTTAGATACACATTGATTATTAATATCAGATCAATATCTTTCATCATTATTTAAAATTTCAATAAATATTTTGATAAATGATGATTTTTATCAATTTTAAAATTTTTTTCTTTATACATACATGCATAATTTAAAGTACATTCCATACATATAGCCAAAGAATAGTTGAGCCGTTGAGGTCGAATCGAGTCGAGTCGAGACTTGACACTCGAGAGGAAAAAAAGAATACACAATTTTAAAGAGAGTAAGTGAGAATGGCTCTTATAATTTTGTGTTTTTTTTTGTTATTCTGTTCTGTTGCGTACATTTTGTTACTACCATAGGTACCATACTACTGTAATGTAAATATAAAATGTGTTGTTTATGTTTTATTATTAATATTATGTATAGGTTTTATAATAGAAAAATCGTAAAAAATATGTAGTTACTGATGTTCAAAGCTTGAAACGGAATTCATAATACGTAGTGTGTGGCTGAAAACTACTAAATTATAATTATAGATATTAAAATACAATAAAATATAAAAAAATAATTTTAATATGTAGATGCGCGTTTCAATTCAAAACAATTTGTTACAATTTCGTTAATTTCATGCCAAATTTATATTAATTAAAATCTCAAATCAATTTATTATTTTTTAAACTATTATTTTTCGTCTTTTACATGTCATGTGTAAACCACCTTACGTCTTATACTTTATGTTTTCAGAATCAGCACAGAACACACAACTTATTTCCCGAATTTTAACCGAAATTTAGTTTCGTTAATATTTGGTGTTAAATATCAATAAAAAAAAGTGTTTTATGTATTTAAAATTTTTTTTAACGCCAGTAAAAATTTTTTAAAACGGTACACAATATACAGGTTGCTTCTTGAACTGACAAATAAAAAAGAAAAGCTCTTTAAATTATTTTACATAAATTGTCATTTTCATAATTCCAGTCTGATTTGTAATGTTAAGGAGTGAGGACGTAGAAATTTTTTTTGTGATTATTTTCGTTTTTTCGTGATTATTAGATAATTAATTACTTTTCAATAAAATTTTTACAATATGATTGGAAACACGATATAATAAACTATAAGATAATGTACTTCCAAAAAGCTTTTTAAAAAACTTTAATTATAATACGTCACTGCACCCGAAAACAAATTTTTAGAGTTTTTTTTTATTGAAAAAATTCAATACTTAAGATACAATGAGAATATTGTTAAAGCAAACTATTATATATTAAAAAACAGATGCTCACATATGTTAAAATATAAAGTTTGAAGTCTAGGTTTGCTATCTTATCTTTAAAAAATGTAACAAAGATTTAAAGTTACAAGCGAATTTAAATTTTTAATCTTACGTAACTCCGAAAAGAGAGTGGAAAAAAGTTTTTTTCTGAAGCAACTTAAGAAAATTTTATAAGATTTTTTTCTCCCTAAAATTTCAAGTTCCTAACCAAAATTGTTTGGAAGATACAAGGGTCGAAAAATTTGACAAATTTTTATTTCATATAAAGGTAAATTTTGATAACAAATTGCAAAATTTTTTGCTATATTGGATTTGATTTGTAAAGATAAAGAAATTTCCTGTCGTTTAGTGCTTTCAAATTGAAAATATACAGAGTAGATCGTAAATAATAATCATTTAAATATAACGCTTTTTTTAAATTTGAAGGGCAGTGGCCGCTAAACCAAAGGGGATACACAATAAAGTTCTTCTACAAAAATAGTTTTTAAAGACATGTGATATAGTACTTTTATGTACTGTAGTTTGAATTTCGGATGTAGTGACGTCAATATTAAAAGCTTTTTGGGAATATATCACCTTATAGTTTATTACATCGTGATTGAAAATATCAATATTAATTTTAGGGAGCTCGGTGGTCTAGTGGGTAAGAGAGTATAAAATACGTTGTAAACACCGAGGGAGTGTGATTTCGAATCCCAAACACGTCGTAAGAGTTAGGGGGAATAACGACATGTGCAGCCACGCCTGAACAGGAAAAGCTGTGTAATTTCCTGTCCACATTTATGTGGCAGAGACATGCATTAAAAAAAATATATATATATATATTTATTTTATAGGTATTTAATTGAAAAAGCATTTTCGGTACACAAATAAGCTACCCGAAAAAGGAAATTTATCCTTAAAATCTATACACAAATTAACTTCTTTTTTAAACTTTTTCTCTGAGTGTTCTGGCTTGAAGGTAAACAGACATTGGTGTAAACTATACGTGCAAATAAAAACGTCCCTATTAGTGTTTTATATATAATTTTTTTATATAATATATTCAGCTAAACAGAATTCTTACAAACAACTTTTTTTTTTTCTGTTTTGATTTTAATTAAAAAAATTCTTAAAAAAAAATATGGTTTTAATCATAAATTTTGAGCTAAGTTAGATTTAATAATTTTTCACATTAAATAATATTGTAATATTCTATGTAAATATAGGCTAAAAAAGGATAATATATCTCAAAATTTTTACAAAATAATAAATAATAACATTTTATTGGAAAACTATCGTATATCGTAAACGTATTTTTGTTTATTTTTAATTTTTTGAGATCCTTATCGAACATGATATATGTATTTTTGACACTTACAAAATGTAACACAAAATTGCAATTTAGTACTAAATAAATATAAAAATCACAAAAAAAAAAAAAAAAAAATAAAATAAAAAATAAAATCACTGACTAAAATAAATAACTTTTTTTTTCGAAACCTTGGAAAATTTAAGGAAAATATAAAAGAAGAAACAAAATCGAAAAAAAAAATATTTTTTTTTTTTTACTCTCATAATAACAATAAATAAACTTTCAAAATTAGTAACAAAAAAAAAAAAGAAAAAACCATAAAAAACCAAATTTTTTTTTTTTATCTTATCTAAATGCTAATAAATCTTTTAGATATATAATTTTTTTTTTTTTTTTTTTTTTTGTTACTAAAAATTTATAATAAAATATAAAAATAATTTTTTTTTAAATCGAAAATTATTTTATAATTTTATAAAAAATGCCTTTTTAAAAAGCTAATATTATTTTTTGAAATAAATAATAAATAATAATAAATTCTAAAATATTGACATTTTTATTAGAGATCATTATAATTATTACAATAAAAGGAGTTATTATGAGTTATTATATAATAATATAAAAATTATTATAACAATAGAATTTTAATATATAGAGTAATAATAACCAAAAAAAAAAAAAAAAAAAAATATTATTTAAATGTTTAAATATAAATAAATAATATAAATATAGCCCTCTACTCCTAAGGGAATTTTTTTGTTAAATTAACTAAATATACATGTATGTATGTATGTATGTACCTATATTACACATATGACACAATTTTACATAAAACTAATCATATTAAACTATATATAGATTTTATTTATATATATAAGTTGAATTATATAATATTTTATATTATGTATTTTATTTTTAATATACATATACTTATATAAATCGAAATTTAATTTATATCTAATTGGATAACTTTACAGAAGAGGTACAGATTTATAATTCGTTTTAACCATTTTAAGAAAAAATACATTAAAATTTAGTTTTTCTTCATATTCTCGTAGAAAATGATAAAAATTGTAAATTTTTTGGTTTAAAATTTTCATTAATATAAAAAAAAATAATAAATTATGATGTACCTATACTATTATTAGAGATCCCATAATATCTCTTTTTAAAAGAACATGTTCTTTTTTTTTGTATCCGCCTATCTTTCTTTTTCTTTTTTATTTTCATAATGTCTCTTTTGTTCTCTTTTTTTTTTTATTTACATTTAAAAAAAAAACTAAATTTTAATTTATTTAAAAAAACTTAAAACAAATTATTGTGTATTGTGTATAGAAACGTAGTGCTCCAAAGCAAACGAACACATCTCCAAAACTAATAAAGATAAAGAGCCTTTAAAATTGGTACAAGAGTGTTCTGTTATGTTTCCTTTTCTTTAAAATTGCAAACTGACATTTGAGATGATTTGAACCATGTATTCGGATTTTTGGAAATTAACCGAAGAGAAAACGAACACATCTCCAAAACTAATAAAGATATAAAGCCTTTAAAATTGGTACAAGTGTTCTGTAATGTTTGCTCTATGCTCCTAAAATTTGAGATGAATGGGAGTGACTGTTCGGGTAGCTGAAACAGGCCTAATAAATTAATCGAATTTGAAATTAATAAAGATAGAAACTGGAAATTTTGTACAAGGGTGCCAAATCATACCTCTTTTACCTTCCTGAAATTCGAGTTGAATAAAGAAGAAAGGGAAGCGGTTCGAGCAGCTGCCAAAAAAACTTAATTGAAATTGGAATTATTCAGATGTAATGCAATAAGTCGGTTGCATCGACTTACTGTTTCATTTACTTCTTTTTTTCTAATTTAGTCTCTTTTTGGTTTCTTTTTCTTTTTATATGAAAAGTCTCTTTTTTTTTGCTTTTTTTAGTCAAATATACTCTTTTTGTTCCATATAGGATCTCTAACTATTATAATATACTAAAATGTGCTGCTCAGCAAAGTAATATCGATTTTTAAAATGTCGATTCAAAAATTTCGACGTCAAATATGTTGACTTCTACAATTAAACGATTCGTGAAATGTCAATTCTAAAATGTCGATATGGAAAAAATATCGATTTTTAAAATAAAATTCCAAAAAGTAAAGAATTTTCAACTAAATAAATGATTGATGCACTGATTTTGTAGCATACTATAAAATTCCTCCTAATTCAGAATCTCACAATATACATATTCTGGGAAAGTCCAATTCTAAAATCAAAACAATATAAAACTTTTTAAAAATTTGGAAAATAACCAACGAATTTCACAAACAATATGTAAATGTTATGTAAATTGTTATTCTTTCTTTTTAGAATAAAATAAAACCACTTTACTTTCTTTTTATTTTAGCTCTATCGAAATGGAAATTACTAAAAAAAAGTTCCTAAAAATGATCAGTTAAAAACCCATAAAGATGATGCAATTATTTGATTCGATTTATGAGACTTTTTCACCCTTCTTCTCTTGTAAGAAACAGAAGCATATATATCTACTAAATCATTAGTTATTCATATTTCACAAAGCTTCAGTTTCTGAAATCATTAGTTTGAAAAAGCCATCATTGATTACTCGGCTGTAGCTATTGCACAAAACTATTAAACGCAAATAAATAATTTTTATTTGTACGCGACATCTATTATCTTATACAAGAATTATTTTATTTTTATTTTATTTTATATTTCGATATGATATTAATTACATACTATATATATATATATATATATATATATGTATACAATATATATATATATATGTATACAATATATATATATATATACACAATATATATATATATATATATATATACAATATATATATACTTATTTTTTGTTTATATTACTAATTATATTGTATTATAAAAAAAAAATCTAGATTATTTTTTATTAATCTACAAGACTCAGCCGGGGATTCAAGATCCGATGATTTTCGAATGAAATGATGGTGTCTTAAACAATACACCATTATCTATAGATTAAAATGATTTACTATTTAAAAATAATTTTTCTAATCTATTTTTAAAAAGGTATATTTTATTTATTTAAACTTATTTCCACACCACAACAATACCCACACCAGTGGAGTTGCGGTTAAAATATTAAATTATAATTATATTTTTTATTTTTATATAAAATTAAGACTTGACCACGGTTTGAATCCAATATATTTCATCTTAAAGACCGACATTTATTCAAATACATTTTATTAAAAGCAATTTTGCTTCTCTTTTATTACTGTTTGTCTTTTTGCTTTTTAAATTTAATTGTAAAATTTTTCTTAAAAAAAATTGCCTAAAGATTTTCAATGAACTGTCTAGCCCTAAAATGTTCTTTTTCTTACACTAAAAATTAATAATTATCATAAAAAATAATATTAAGAATGTATAACTTGTTCCTTACTCCCTAACTAATTATATATTTTTTTTAATGTAGGTTTTGTACGAATCGTATAAAATGTATCCAATAGAAATCTAAATGTATCCAATGTATCCAAATCGTAAAAAAAATTCGAATATGATCTGAATAATTATAACTTACACGCATACAAACATAGAGTAACTTTAAAATAATTATTGTATAAAAAAAAATCAGATGAATTCGATTAAATTAATAAAAAAAAAAAAAGAAATATTTAAATTAAAACAGAACTTTATAAAATCAGCATATTTAAGGAGCAGAAAAAGAAACAAATAACCATTACAGAAAAAATACCCAAGATAACAGAAATGTTATATCCGTTAAATAATAACAAAAGGTGCTAAGTCCTTATTTGGAATTTATTTTGTTGAAATAAATACGCCACTATAACCAATTATCTACAGAGAAGCTTTATAATTGTGTTAACATCAATCGAATCGAAGTTACAAGCACCAATATTCTTGAAGACACATCACTGAGACGATGGATGAAAAAATGTATCACGTCTCTTCTAGTTAAAAATGTATTTCTGGAAGACTCACGATGAAAATTTTTATTATATTGATAGTACATACTTTAAATTTGAGTACTGTCAAATGAAAATTTTGTAATATTTTTTTTTTCAATGCATTTCTCTGCCACATAAATGTGGACAGGAAATTACACAGCCTTTCCTGTTCAGGCGTGGCTGTAAATGTCGTAAGGGGGAATAACTCTTACGACGTGTGTGGGATTCGAACCTACACTCTCTCGGTGTTTACAACGTATTTTATACGCTCTTACTCACTAGGCCACCGAGGCCCCTTATTTTGTAATATTTAAATGTAAACAAAAATGTATACAGGTAAAGTTAATTTTAGAAAGAATTTTTTTTATTTTTGTTTTTAACTTTACAAAACAGATGAACATGCTTTACTTTTGTATAAAAATCACAAAAGTAAAGTAGTTTCATAAAATTATAAAACAAAACTTCAAATTTTTAAAAATAAAACTTGGTATATTTTAATGTTTACTTACTATTTATTCTTACTCAATTTCCACTCTACTCATTCTTTATTTTTTACTAATGGGTAACAAAATAAAGTTTTTCAAAAGGTAACTTAAAAAACAACTTAAATAACTAAACATTTGCAGATATGAATTATTTTGTGGTGATAGAAAATGGATATCGCTTCGTAGAAAAAATCTTGTAGAAACAAAACACACGATGCTTTTGACATTTGACATCGCGCCACATTATAAACATCACTTTTGCGTCATGTCAGTAATATTCTTCGTATGATCTTCAAGAATATGGGTGAAGATAATCTACATTCGTTAAAACTTAAAAAAAAGACATGAATATTTTTTTTAAAATATGGTCTAAATAGTTCATGGTATGATTATAAAGAGCCACAATTAGCAAGCTGTACTTATATATTACAATAATAAAGAATTAGTAATGGAGATTTAAAATTCAAACAAAAAAAAAAACACTTAATCACATTAAAATAGTGCAGTAAATACTTATATTTTTTGTGTTGATTTTTCATTTAATGAAATTTAAATTCAAAATTCAATTTTAGGTAAATAAATTGAAAAATATAAGTTTTCAATTTGATTTGATTTTTTTTTATTATTCAACTTTAATTATATTATTTAACATATTTAACATTCATTCATTCATTCTAACATCTGACATTCTTTTTAAACTTTTCGTAATTAAATTTCGTAAACTAACACTTAAAACACAATAAAAAATTATTAAAATTTATTTAAATTTTTTTTTGTTTTGTTTTTTATTTTAAGTCAGTCTTGTTAACAAAATATATTTCGTTATTTAATATCCATATATATATACCGTCGGATAGAAAAACGTTATTAGTATCCGCGGTTTTTTCTTTTTCTAAACTCGCATATAAAATTTCAAAATAGTTAATTTCTACTAAATATACATTTTGTTACTGGTATCAACAAGTTATATATTTTTATTTAATTATACTAGAAATATAAAAATTAAATTAAAAAAAAACAAGTAAAAGTTACACTTCTCTTGTTAAGATTCCAGATTTCCAGACACACAAAAAAAAAAAAAAAAACCTGTCAACAAAAGATGATTTTTTTTAATCTCAAAACTGAAAAATCTTATGGCTTATCTTATTTGTACTTTAATCACAATTTTGACTAAAATTTATACTATTTTTGTTAAATATTTAAAAAACAATATATATGTATATATATATATATATATATATGTAATAATAAATTTCAGATTACGACGTACAAATTATAAATAAAATTTTCCAAGTATTTTAGTACAAATGAAAACTAAAACAAAATTTTAGACCGGAAATTCATACGTGTTTTTGTTTTTATGATTAATAAATTTTCGCTAACATTTTTTTTTTTTGAAAAGAAAAAAAATTAGTTTTTTAAATATTTGTCTTGGAGAATTAAATTTTATATAAAGAAATCCAAAGTTCATTTAATTAAAATGAACTAATTAATCACTTTATTTAAAGATTTTCATATTTTCATTTTGCTTTTTCTATTAAAGATCTGAAATTTTTCTTTTCTAACAAAAAAAAAAAAAAAATTATTGAATTTTTTAACATTATTAATTAAAGATGTCATTAACTATTTAAACAAATATAAAAAAAAAAAAAATAACAGTTCCTCTTCGTCCAAAAGATAGTAAACTTAAAGTATTTTAAAAATTAACGATTAATTTTATAAGATGTGGGAATGTAATAACAGATAACAAAAAAATACAGTATCTAAAAAGCTACAAATCTCAGGAAATTTGTTGACTTTTCTCGATGTATATATTTAAAATTGGTATATTGGATGTATATAATTAAAAAAAAATCAACAAATGAAAAATTAAATTTATTAAAAACGAAGAAGAGTGCAGTAGAGTAGACTTTTGTCCACTCATACCCGTATGAACGTAATATACCTTGTTTCTATAAAACTGGATCATTTTTCACAAAATTTCATATGTTTTAGTACCTACGTTAATTACCGAGATATATTTATGTAAAATTTTGGAGTTGTATGACAGCGCTACCAGGATCTGTTGCACCAGCCAAACCAAATTTTACAGAAGCTATTGCACTAAAACTTGATTATCTTTTTAAGCGTAACCAGAGATAGATATATTTGAAAATAAGATTTTTTCGAACTTTAAGGGTTCTAGCTCTGTAATAAGTGGGGCTATACATAAATTCACAATAAAATTTTTTTCAAGAGACATCCATGGTTAAAATTTTATTGTTCTATCTTAACATATGCAGAAAATTTGTAAACAAACGGATGTAAACAGACGGCGAAGGAACAGAGTGAAATTAATAATATGCTAAAACAGCCATGGAATGGATGTTGAAAAGTATTTAAATTGCAAAATAAAAAATTTAATTGCAAAACCTATATATTGAACCAGTATGTACTATAATACTATATTAAAAAATCTTGTGTTATCCTATTTGAAGACTTGTTTTAAAAAAATGTCTACTTCCGCTAAAATTATTTTGACTATCAGCACTATGACCCTTTATCTAATTTTAATATGATGTGAAAGGATATATATGATTATATATTTGAACTTCTCAATATCTATAAAACGCACATTATGCGGAAAATGGAGTATAATGCACACATTTGGGCTGCAGGTCCTCAAACAGCGCTAGGTTATCTAAATAATGTGCAAAACAGAGCTATTCGTCTTATCAACGACCACAATGTAACTTCAATGCTCACTCCATTCAGCCATCGTCGTACAGTTGGGTCACTGACCTTGTTTTATAGATATCTCGTAGGGATTAACATATCTTCCAAAGAAATAAAACAGTTAATGCCTCCACTTAAAGTTTTGCAACTAGAAACAAAGAGTTTTTTTTTTGTTTTACGAGGGTTGGTGGAAAACTCGAAAGTCACCACGAGGAACTGCACGTGCTTCCTAAGGGTAGTGTTGGACTTTAACCAACCAAAACCAGGGGAGAACGAAACCCAAACTTAAGGATGCAACCTTTAATATAGCAACCTTTTTAATCGTTTGTCATGCGCACGTCCCTGTTGTGGAACCATATACCATTACATGTGTTCCTTATACTCGTAGTTGGTAAATCATATGCGTACGGTTTACTATAGTTTAAGAAGAACATTAACATCTGTCTTCAAAAAAACTCTTTCAAATTTCCCTAGCTATCCCCAATAATCCAAGATTTCCCAATTCCAATTTCCCCAATCAATCAATGCTGATCAAAAACTTCTTGAACTTGTAACTATGTAGTACAAAAGTATAAATTTTCCTCTTTAGTTTTTATAATTTAATTTATGGATCAATGGTAATAAACTAGTATTAGAGAAATTATATCTTTAAAAAAAAACATTGGGTCGAATGCATAAAACTTAGCTTGAACTCAAATCTTACTTTTACAAACAAACATAAGAGTTCAAGTGTAGTTTTTGTTTGAAAAAGTGTGATTTGATTTCACATTATGTACATTTCACTTAGCATTACCTCAACATTCTCAATCTTCAATTAAAAAATATATATAACAAGATAAATTTTATTAACAAATTTTAAATATAACAAGTAGTAAAAAAAAAAAAAGAAACAGTATAAAAAAGTTACTACAATATATCATAAAACAAGTGAAAATTCATCCACACCCACCCATCACTTTCCTCTATTCTATTTCATTACAACAAGAAAAAAAAAATAAATAAAAAATCAGACATTTAAAACAATATTGTAACTAAAATAAACTAATTTTCTTAAAAGTATCATTTAAAATATCATTTAACCAATTTACCTGACAATTTAACATAAAATAATCTCAGTTTTCGAATATGGAAAATTGAAAATAAATTCTAAAGAAATTTACTACAGACATTTTACTACAGAAACGAAAAAAAGTAAATAAATAAAAGAAAGGGTAAAGAAGAATTTAAGGATTTTCCCAGAAAATAACAATGAAAAATACATATTTAATTTTATATCAAGTTATTCGGATTTGGGGAAAATGGAAAGAAAATCCATAAGTAAACCATTTGTTTTATCACTTTCAACTAGGGCTTTTGTTCCTCACAAAAAAAAAAAGAAAAAACAAACCAAGGTAGAAATTCTGAACCAAAACAAAAAAAAAACATTCATTTAATATTTTAAAGTGATATAATATACATTTAAAATATGTTAGTCTCAAATAATATAATAAATATATAATTGCAATAAAATAGAATGCGTGTAATACATTTAGAATGTCATCTAATCTATTTTCCAATGTGTATATATATAAATGCAATATTATCGAATTGGGGATTTTAAAAGGAGAAAAAATTTCGTATAAAATTTATATTCTTGTTTTATATCTAAAAAAATTTTCCTATTTTTTTTATCTATAAATTTATTTATCATTATCAAAAGCCTTAAATTTTGCTTAACTCTTTCTTTCATATTTTTTCTTGTTGTTTTTTGTGTTTTAGGTATATGATTTTATGGTCTTAAAATAAAGGGTAATATTTACTATAGATAAAATAACTTAAGTATATTTTAAAAATACAGTATAGCCTCACGATAACGTGAACATAACTTTTTTTGTATTGACTTCTTTATAACGTGAACAAAATATCTTTAGTAACGTGAACAACAAATACAATTATAAGAAAATACAATAAGTATACAATATCACTATACATATATCATAAACATATACATTGAATTTTTAAATAAGTGTGAACACAATATGAATAATTATAAAAAAAAAAAAATACAAAAAGATTTTAAATTCAATCTAGTTTTCTAGATCAATCTCGAATCAATCTATAAGACAGTCAGCCGAATTCATAAAACTTAGCTTAAACTCAAATCTGATATTTTCAAACAAAAGCTATGTAGTTGAGATGTAAATTTTGTTTGAAAAATTTAAATTTGAGTTCCAAGTTCAGTTTTACGAATTCGACCCAGTATCAATTAACAAAAAAATTATTTGACATCTACATCATATTTTAACAATAAGTTACAGAAAAATGTGCACTTATTTTTTGATGTTTTATATTATTTATTAAAATAAAAAATATTTTTAATTAGTTATTTACTTTTAAAATGGGAAAAACGAAAACAAAAATTTTAACATTTTACAAAAAAGCCAACCTTATTAAAGAATATGACAAAGACAGTACTTTTACCCTTCATGTCGAAAAAAATATGACATTTCCAAATCTGCGATATTATGTTTAATAATATATATTTCAAAATATTTATACCGGCAGTTTCATTTTAGGATCAACCCCCTTTCATAACTTGACCAACCCCGAGAATTATTCATGTTCACATTATCGTGAGGCGACTGTATATTTTGTTATTTGTCGCTTTATTTAAACTGTCTTCTCGCACATTATTCTTCTCCTGTTGTTGGAGTTTAATTTAAGTAATTTTAGTTAAATTTTTGGTTTTGTTTTTGTGTTTTTTTTTTGTTGTAAAAAAATGCCAAGGGAAAAAAATTAAAATTTACCTTTAAAATTTATATTTAAGTACATATTTATAAATGAAAATAGGTACATATTATAAATGCAAAAAGAAAAAACAATATCTTATTTGATTCCCAATTTGTATTTAAGGGTAGTTAGTCTGTACTTATATAATATATAAAATTGGATGGCAGTATTTCACTTCGATTTTAAATTTAAAATAAATACATATACATATAAAATTTTCTACCGAAAAACTCATCTAAAAATTGCATCTAAAATAGAATTAGATACGAAAATTAAGAGTACGACGTTACTTATAGATACAAGAAGAATTTACTAAAAAATTAATTTTAAAGATAAATAGATATGAAATATTTTATACACAAATGGAAATATGAGAATAGAAAGATATATATATCACATATATATATATATATATATTTTATGAATAAAGACATAGGATGTAAATTGTAACATATTCCAAAATTATATAATAAATTTTCTTTAATCAGGCAAGATGATACACGCAAATAATGAATGGTAATATTGTTAATAATATAATTTCTATAATAAGAAAAATTTTTAATTTTCTTTATACCAAATGAAGTACATATTAAATTTGAAAAAGTTATGTTAAATTTCATTCAAGTTAGTTCAAATTTAAAATTAAAATAAGTGTTACCAATATTGCATTTTAATAACACTCGTAATATTAGTTTTAAAATTATATTTATTAGAGTTTTAATTTTGGCCAAATAAAATTTCGATCATATTTTAGAAAAAAAATTTTGTTTGATATTTAATCTATTTGTGATATCATTAAAAACAAATAAGTATTATTTGTAAAAAAGGATAAGCAGCGTTTATCATAATTAAGAAAACAAAACGATTGTGTAGATATTAAATATCTGCCCCCAACATTTACCACACAACGGTTGAACTGTCAAAATGGCGTAACGCTGCATTCGGAAATTCGTTGGTCATACGGACCTCGCGTTTATAAAATCTTATGCCTGCACATGTGTTTCCAAAAGTTGGTAATTCATATGTGTACATTGTAACCAAATTTAAAAAGAATATTAAAATCCTTCTTCAAAATAAATCTGCAAATTTTTTCCTTCATCCTCCATTATCCTAATTATCCCAAATTTCCATAATCCTAATTATCCCAAATCCAAATTTCCCAAGTGATCTTTCCCTTTTGCCAAAACTAAACTGTACATTATATCACTATGTATTAAAGAATCCAAACTAAAGTTAGGTTTTAAAGGGGGTGGTTTTGCTTGGTTAAAATCCAACACTATCCGCAGAGGAACATCGTGCAGTTCCTTTGAGTGACTTTCGATGTTTGCCACCATCCCTCTTAAAAACAAAAATTTTCATATTAAGGCCTAACCTTTAAGTAAAGCATCTCACCGAAAGTTGGTAACATAAAAAAAGTGGTTTTACAGAAGTAATCTGAAAATTAATGGATAAACCAGAAATTAAAATAGTTATGGTCACATTGCAAGAAATCTAGAAAAATATTGTCTACTAAAAATATTTCTTAAAGATAAAATTCGATATTAAGTCCTGCTTGAAGTAGACTTTTGTGACCTAAAAATTTACCCTTAAGGGCAAATAATTGCATTAGATTCATTAATCTTCATGGCAATTAATAAAGTTAAAACAACTGTACTTAGTACTTAGATCCGAAAAAATAAATTACATTTACAAATTTGGAAGTCTAGTAACAAATACTCACTTTTTCTAATTATGTTGAGTAGCTTTTATTCTAATTTAAAAAGCTCATTTAAAATATTCCAAAATAATAAAAATATTTTATAATTTAAACAAAGATCTTTATTTCTTATTCTGTATCTTATTAATGTACTTATCTTATCTATATATTTATTTGTACTTTCTTCCAATTTTTTCCACGATATGAAATTCTTAATAATAAATAGTTATATTTACATAATTAAGATCTTCTTTGTATTGGCAAGAGAGCGGTGGTTTGTAGTACATGGAATGATAACATTATAATTTGTCTTATTTCTTCAATTTCAAAAATTATCTAACGTAAAAGGATCCTTTTATTTGTTTTTCTAGGTTTCCTAATTATCTTTTCTGTTTTTCAGCTAAAACATAGATCTATATTAGAAAATTAGACATCCACAATAACAACACATGAAATAATCAAACTTTTTCTTTAGTAAAACTCTCTGACTCTTTAGAATTGGAGCTCAAAGAAACAATGACCTTTACAATTGATTTAAAGTTTTTCAAGAACCCACTCGAAGATTTCAAAATCCCGTATATTTCCATATTAAGATACTATAACTCAAGTAACAAAATATCTACTTAATAGAATAGAAAATCTAGATTAGATCTATCTATAAGTTTAATAATAATATGATAATTTAATATTTAACATTCTTTTAAAATTATTAAATAATTATTAAATTAATTAAAAACAAAGGAAAATTTTAAATTTATCTGAATATGGAATTAAGTTATTTATAATAGCAAAAGAGATTGTTACTAAAACACCAAAAGTTTTTTGAAAGTTGTTTCATCTTTGTTCCGTTCTATCAAACTCCTTTTTAGATAAAGAACTGAACTAGAACCTTGTCTAGATAATTTCCAAAAAATCTTTCCAACTCATAAACTTTTATATTAAAAATTAAAGTCTTAGTTAAATCTAAAGTTAAAAATTAAAGTCTAAATTAAAGTCTGTTAGTTGCAAAAATTAAAATTAACAAGGCAGAAAAGTAAACCTACGGTCTTTAAAAGCGTACATTACCAAAAGACAATACAAACTGTTTAAAATTGTGACTCTAAACCAAAATTTGAAAATTTCATATAAGAATAAATGTGAAAATAGCATTTTTTTTGCAATTTTAAGGGGCTGTAACCTATATAACCAGAACCCTATATAACTAAAAAAAAAACAGTTAACAAACGTAAAAATATATTACTGAAACTTTAATTTTTATGACGAACGCACAAAGTGAAATTAATAGGCACATTTTTTCAAAATTTTTTTGCAAATGTGTTAAAAAGTTAATTTTATAACAATACATTAGATAACCCAATCATAATTCTTCAATGATACAAAAGGTTATCCAGTATATAATTAATACCATACTATATATATTACATTTCTTACGAAAATGATTTTTTTGAAGATTTAAACTTAAGTTAAATGACTCAAACACCAAAAATTTAATTAAACACTTAACTGCTATTTACTTAATACTTTAAAAGTGGAATAATAAATGGAACTATACATTAGTAACAATGGTAAAGTTTAACATGTTTATTTTAATACAAACGTCTAAAAGTCCAAGGTTCATATAAAACCATGTACTTATAAAATTACTGTACCAATAAAATAACTATCCAACTAATAGTGTAGTTGTTAAGTCCTCGATCGAGGATAAGATCGGCCTCGAGTTCAAATTCGACTTGAATCATATAGATTAAGAATAATGTATCATATATTACAAATAACTAATATCATATTGTAATAAAGTAAATAGTAAAATAATTCTTACATAAAACAAAAATAAATAGGATATCGTAATACTCCATATAGAAGTTAAAAGAAGTCATAATCAAATATAAATAATAAATGACTTACTGGATATCCTATTCTTCATATAAGAATCGAAAAAAGAGAAAAAAAAAAACCAAAAAGAATAATTAAAACAAAACCTTATAATAATAAACACATATGGCAACACTAATTTTTCATATATCAATTATTTATTTTCTGATGTAATACATGTACAGCATATATACAATATGTATCTATTTTTAATAATTCAAATTTAATATTTTTTTTTAAATCTATAAAATTCATATACTTAAGTATTTTTTCTAACCCAAATTAAAAGAAAATTTTTTAAAACTTAAAATTTTCAGCTTAAACCATAATTTAAAACTTTCTTGTAACACTACAAAAACTCTGATTTTCAGTCATAAAGTCACAAGTAAAAAAGTCGGAAGCAATAATTTCCGTGGCAAAAATATCGCATTGAAAAAATGTCGTCGTCGACAAAATGTAGCGAACAAAATGTCGGTTAAATTAATTTAAATTTAATTTGAAATATTTAAAAAAAAAAAGGGGAAAATACCCTGATTTTGAATACAACTCTAAAATCCCTACAAATGTTTTGTAAAAAGAGTATAATCCTGATTTTGAATCCAACTCTAAAATCCCTCCTCACCAACATTTCTCCCTATTATATTTTGTCTTGTGACAATTGCGATATTTATGTCGCGACATTTTTACCGCTACATTTTCGGGTGTTACCAAAAACTCTATTGTAAAAATACTTTAAAATATTTTTAAAAAAATTTTTGGAAAATATTTATTTTAAAATCATACAATGCAGAACACAAACAAAAAACCAAAAGAAAATTCTAAAAATATTATTAAAACATTTTTTTTTTTTTTGTTTTTTATATTTTAAGATAATTTTATATTGTATATATATAATAAAATATCCATAGATAGTTGGTGGGGCCAATGGGAATTTTCTTATAGTATAGGTATATATCATAAATTGTTATTATTATTATATTATGATTAACACCTGCCAAAAGGATTTAATATAGGACACAAGAGATTACATAAAACATGTTCTGTTATCTTCTTACATTTTCCATAAATCCAACTGTTATATATACAATAATATATATATATATAATAATTCTTTTACATAATAAAATAATAGGAATATTTGTAATATATATTTAATTTATTTAAATGTAATATGCATTTTATAAATGTATATATAAAAATGTTGTGATGGAAAAGGAAAAATTTTCTAATGTCAATTGTAATTTTCTTGTCTTTTTTTTTTTTTTTTTTTTTTTTGCACAAACACATATATACACATATATACAATTTATAAAATACCTGGATATATTTTAGTTTTAATTTAGAAAAGTAATTTGTGTATAAAAAAAAAAAAACAATGTAATATTTATTTAAGATTTTTAAGAATTTTCAAAATGTTTCTCATGGGAAAAATTGTGAATGTCACAACAATAAAAAAAAAAAAAGATAAAATTAAAACATTAGAAAATTTTTTTTTGTTTTAATTATACTTAGAATTGAAATGTTTCTTGTTAATTTTTTTTTTTTTGGTTTTTGAATAAAATTTAAATAAATTTATTTTATATTTATTTATATATTAATTTTCTGATTTCTTTTTTTTTTTATTTTTTGTTGATATTTGATTTAAATATTGAAAAAATGTTTTTTTTTTTTCTAAACTTTAAATTTTATTAAAATAACGTGTTAAAAAATTGAAGGTTTTTCACAGTTTATGATGTTCAATTTTCTTTTTTTTTAAAGAAGTAATAAAGTGTATTTAAAATAAATATATATATTTTTTTTTTTTTATATTTATTAAATACTAAAAGTCATTTAGACTTATTATATTAATTAATATCAATTATTTTTATATTTAGCAGTATAATCAACTATTACAAGGTCATATGAACCGTATAATTATTCACCGTCAGTGGAAATTTAAAATCAATATTATATAATTCTATTAAATAATTTAAGAAAATTTTTGAATTGAACTTCTGCATAGTTATCTTCTTCGATCAATTTTGTAGGTTATAACATATATACGCTGTTGATATTTCAATACCACCTTCAACTTTACTATGCACATCTTTACAGATAACAAATCGCGATTTACTCTGCTGATTTGAAATGCAAGGTAATTATTAATAATTTAGAAACATTTTTAGAAATACCTATTTAATAATTTTCCAAATGGAAAATTTAAATTAATTTATCTCAAAATAATTTCCTATAAAAAAAAGAAAATCTTATTTCATATCAAATCGAAGTAAAATAAATAGAAATGAAATATACATTGGGCCAACACGATTAGATATCCTATAGATATAGTAATCTTTACCAATAATATTTTCTTAAAGTCAACTTTACTTTTAGGTGCAACTTAAGTTTTGTTAGAGACTTTTAAAGTCAACTTTTATAAATGATACTATAATAACAATTTAAAGTCGATTTTAAATTTAATTGTGGTAGTTTTTATCATGTGGAAAAATAGATAGTGTTGTAAATATTAAATTTGGCGCTGTAAACAATAAATACACTTTTTTTTTTTGTTTAAAACAACATTAAAATATTAAAAAATAGATAGATGGTAAATAAACAAAACAAAGAAATAAAAACAGTAAATATTGAGCATTAATATATATTTAAATTTAGGAAACGTTTTTTTCAAAAGCTATGCGCTAGATCTTCAAATTGGATTTCGGAAATGAAAGAGCTATTGCAGTATTTCCAATGTTTATTGAAATTATAGATAGCAAGGATAATTCTACATCATTTACTGGAAAAGAAAACAAGACATAGAAAGAAGTTGTTAATAGATTTAAAGGTGCTGGATACAATACTGAATGCAAAAAACTTAAGTAACAATTGCAAACCATGAAACTAGTTGCTAAATCAAATATTTCTTTGTTCTGCAAAAAGATAAAAACTGGAGACAGAGATCCACGGGAAGAGTCGAGTGAATTCAACTTTTCTATAAAAAGCATAACGATACTTGATTTTGAAGTTCACAAGGCAGATTTTTCCTGCGATAATATTATAGTAAATTATGTTTAATAGTCAGTGGATATTAATGTAAAATTATCTGCAATTTATTTCTTACATTTGGTTCATTTTGCTTAATAATATTATATTTCTTTTAGTCTGAAAATATTCCTTCTAAAATATTTATATCATCAAAGAACCATTCATATATCCATTCCATTATCTTTTATCAATGATAATGTTTAGAAAACCAATAAATAGGTAGATACTTCAGATAAAAATAACAAATGTTTATAATTAAAAAGAAATTCAAATGTTTTTTTTTTTACATATACACAAACTAAAATGCTAACTTTAAAATATTCTTATAAAAGCAGCTACAAAACAAAAATTTAAATTTAAGTTACTGCTAAAATAAAGTCGATTTTAAAAATGTCATTAGAAAGCAATTTTCGTTAGCAAAACATTAAATAACTTAGTGAAAACTCATTAGTAAGAACCAATAAATTTATCTGCACTTCACCTTCAAACTGCACTCCAAAAAAAACACTTCACCCTGTCACGGACGATAAAATCAGAAAATGCATAAAATTGCTGTTATTTCTTATAAATAGAAAATCTAAATTCAACACTGCAAATAAATTAATAATTTTTAAAAAAAAAAGTTGCATTTCTGCTTCTTCATCAGTATGACAAAGACTATGGAAATATACGCATAAACTAATATGATGATACCAGTCACTACTTTCCTACAGGAAGATTTCATTAAAAACTCCATATGTATAAAATCCAAGAAAACTTTAAAGAAATACTATAAATTGTAACTATTGCTGTAAGATAGGTTCAAATCTTAATTTTACGTTTTATTTTTGAAATATTTCATATATACCTAAGGGTTTGATTGCTCCACTTATCAGTTACAATGTTAAATCATTTAATAATATAAATAAATTTTCAATTAGAAAAATAATATTTTATAAATAGTAAGGATACTATCATTTTATATCTCTAGAATTTTTAGAAAATTAGATTTGTGAAATTTTTATATTTTTATTTTTTGAAATACCTATACATCATAAATAAATAATTGTTAAGAAATAATTTAATAAATTAATTAAATCGAAATAAAGTAATTAGGTATGTATTAATAATTATTTTAAATTCATTTTCATATTTCAATTTACATCCATATATTTTTTTTTTGATAGAATAATAATCAAAAATGTCCCCTAAAAATTTTATAAATACTTTATTTATAGATAGTTATGTAAATGAAATTATGTAATTTGATACTTTGTAACAGTGACTTATCATTATCAATCATATGTTATTACAATATTATGATACATTTCTTAATCTTTAGATAAAATGTGAATTTATTGAAATTTATTTTTATATTATGATGTTATTAAAAACAGAGTTAATATTTCCCCAATTTGACCCAATTATACAGTACTTATACCACCCGCAGTACTTATACCACCCGCCTTTCAGTCGAAAGATCTTGTGTTCAAACTCCTATCACACCATATTCAAATAAATAATTTAATAATTAAAAATTAATAATATTATTATTATTTATTATTATTATTCATTTATTTATTTATTTCATAATATTTTATATGTGTGAATTTTATTTTTAATTTATTTAACATGATATCAACAGTATCCAATCCATAGCCTTAAGATTAAGTTTATTTATGGAGTAAAAAAATGGTAGATTAAGGCATCATTTTTAAGATTTTATTTTGAACAATTTGCAATTTTTTTATATGACATTTAGCGTAGTCATCCCAAAAAGGAGAACCATATAAGAGCAGTGATTGAAATATGGTTTTAGCTATGATCATTTTATTTTCAATTGATAGAGAAGAATTTCTATGTATAAAGTGGGTATAGGGCGCTAATTTATATGTTTATCTTATCTGTTATATTGCTAAAGTGGTATTTGAACGTAAATTTTGAATCAATAGATATGCCTAAATATTTTACCGTTTCTGCCCACATTATTGGTTTTGTATTAATGATTAAAGTGTTTTGAGGTATATAGAAGTTTTTCCGTTTGCGAGTAAAGAATAAAGCCTTTATTATTATTATTTCCATACAGTATAAATACTGTGTATTACTGTTGAGTCCTTTGCCTGGAAGACACTTTAATGTTATTTATTTAAAACAATAATATTTTGCGGTATTAAGTAGCGTTGAAATAAAGCCTTCTAATCCTTTAAATTGTTACATATGTTTGAAATACTAAAGAGAACACATTTACCTTTTAAAAAAGACAATTATCTATAGTTAAATTAATTAAAAATCGCAATAAAAAAAAATTAAATTTGTTAATTTTTTCTTTTTTGGTGGTTAAACAAGTTAAGATGAAAATCATTTAAAAAATATTTTATGAAAAATTTAGTCCTGTATTAGATTTGGAAATACATATTAAAATTAAGAAAATTATTTTCGTGTTATTCAATCTTTTTATTTATATAGTAAACTTTTCCAAATTTAATGCTTTTTTAGTTTAGAAAATCACCACTATTATACCCTATAAACTGAAATTTTTCACAATTTTTAAACATAAATAAGTTTAAACATAAAGTAAAATTAAATTTAACACTGATGTTTTAAATAAGGCCTTCCTGAACCATTCCATTAGGTCTTCCTGAACAACTGTACACAACAGATTTTTCTATACAAAAAAAAACCTTAAATTTAAATATTAATACTAAATACTTAAGGACTACAGATTTCACATTATACACCTACATACTATTGTCATTTATTTAAGCTCAACTTTTCTAATTTCCAAAATATAGAAAAGAAAATTAGATTTTCTATAAAATCCTTTCAGTTTAACTAATTTTTTTTTTTTTTTTTCTTGTTTATCCAAATAAGGCGTATAATTATTCTGATGTTTAACAAAACTTTGGACCATATTTTAAAAAACTACATATATTTTAGAAGAAAATTTTTATTTGGGGTTAAAGTTTTTTATGCAGTTTTTTAAATGTTCAACAGTTTTTTTTTTTTTCTTTCAAATAAAATGTCCTTTTTTAATTATTAGCTGAATTAAATTTCTATTGCATAAAGTTAAAATTTAGTTACAATTTCAAATTGTAATATAAAATTTAATAATAGGGGCGTCGGTCGACTAGTAGGTAAGAGTGTATAAAATACGCTGAAAAAACCGAGGGAGTGTGGATTCGAAACCCACACACGTCGTAAGAATTATTCCACCTTACGACATTTTCAGCCACACCTGAAAAAGGAAAAGCTGTGTAATTTCTATGTATGCAATTACCCATATACATATTTGATTTAAACAATAAAATACAATCAATGGATATCGTACAAAAACTCAACTTACAAAACAAAAGAAAGGATTCAATTTATAAAAAGTTGAAAAAGTAGGCCGAATTAAACCACTGTTTGAGAAATATAGCTGAATTATTAGACAGTACACACAAGGTATGACAAAATATATAAATCAGTGCTATTTCATTGAACTGAATATACAACAGTTAAATAGAATAGCTTAATATAAGGACTAATTTAAGGACATAATAGACAGAAAATATTATGAAATCAATCTTTTCTAAATTATATAAGATATTTTTTTAGAAATTATAGAAATAATTTAACAATTTATAATAATAGTTTAGACAAAACTAAATAGTAACGTATAAATAAATAGAACCTTAGCAGGGGGCAAAAAAATCTGATAAGTAATTATATAAATAACTATATGTTAAGATGATTTAAGTTCAGATAATTGTTTAAAAATATTAAATTAAATAATCAAAAATAAATTATTATTAAAATATTTACTTTTAAAATACATATTACATATGTATTTAAAATATTATATATAGGTATATATATATATATATATATATATATATAGATTATTTAATTTTAAATTTAATTAATTAGATTTTTTGGTTTTTTAACACTTAGACATTTATTTAAATTAATTAAAACACCAATTTAATATCTTTAAATATTTTTAATAAAATAATATTATAATAAAATAAAATATATAAATTTTAATTTATTTATTTTTTTTTATTTATTTTAAGATTATTATTTATAATTAATAGACACTTATATATTTTTTTTTTTTAATTTTAAATATTAATTTAATTATTTATTTAACAAAAAAAAAACCACATCGATAATTTTTAATTAGGAATATTATTTTAAATAGACACTTAATATAATATTATATTTATTTTAATAATTTTTAATATATTTTTTTAATTTATTTATTTTTTTTTTTATTTAATTTATTTAATTTTTTTTATTTTTTTTATTTATTTATTTTATAATTGAAACTTTGTTTCGAAATTTGAAAATTAAATTTTCTTTAACATATGATATACAAATTTTTACGTAACGAATGTTGTATTTTTTTGTTTTGTTTGTTTGTTTCGTATGTTGTTATATTTAAATTAGAAACGCCATGAAGTATGCAAACATATGTGCACATTCAATATGAATATTTTTCTTTTTTTTCTAATTTTCACTATTTTTCTTTTTATTTATTAATTTAGCTGTATTTTTTTTTTTGTTTTGCTTTTAATTACATCAATTGCAAATATTTGAATAAATTATATGTAATTTTTTTTTTAATTTTTTTTTATTTTAAATATTATAATTATTGTTATTTTATTTTTATTTTTTTTTTTATTTTTCGAAGAATTAAATCAAGAAGAAAGGAAAGGTAAAACAAAACAATGTAAGTAAGAGAAAATATTAAATCGCGTGCAACAATAATTAAATATAGCGATTTATTTAAAAAAAAAAAAAAAACAAAATATATATATATATTTTTTTTATATTTGTTGTTTATTTATTTTTATCCGTTATAACCGTTTCACGATTTTTCCGAGTTAAATAATTTCTATTGTTTTTAAATTTTTTTTTTTTTGTTTGTTTTTCTTCTTTTTTTTTTTTTTTTTAAAGAATTTTCTATTCTTTACAATAATATTTAGAAACGTTTTTTAAATGATTTTCTGCTGTGTTTTCTTATATTATTCACAACATTTAACGTGTTCACAACCCAAAGGAAGCAACAACACTAACAAAATCATCGCATAACATATTAAATTGCGATTTTATATTTTTCATACATAAAAAAAAAAAAAAAAAATAACAAAAATCAGCACACAACACCGAAAAAAAAAAATTTATACCAAATATTCAACAAAATATCAACAGCAACACAAAAAAAAATATATAAAACATTTTTATCTTTTTTTGTTTTCCTTGTTTTTTTTATTTTTGTGCCCACATTACTTGTCAGTGTGCAATAAGACCTTTTGCCAAAACCAGCCTCAAATACAGGGTTCTTTCAATCAATATCAATACACATATTCACATATATAAGAAATAAATACACAAGTTTTTTTGTTTCTTTTTAAAATAAAACTAAACATTTTTCCTAATATAAATATACATACATATATAATTTATATATTTTTATGTATTTGTGTTCTAATGCAATCTTTTTTATAATTTTTTTTTTTTTCTTTTGCCTTTCATATGTAAGAAAATTACATACACGTGAAACAGGAAGGACGATTAAATGAATTCCTTATTGTGATATTATTTTTTTTCTTTGTATATTGTTGCTTAAACAAAAATTCAAATGTAGCAACAACATTCTGATATTGTTTATAATATACAAAAAAAAAAAAATAATAAATAACAACAATCAAAACAAGAGGATAAAATGAATCTATTATCTCTTGAAAAATTTTACAAAATAAATATATTACATATACAAATACAAATAAAATTAAAAATATAATGTGAAATAAGGATTAGATATAATTGTATGACAACATTTTACATTATTATTATCAGCAACAATTTTATTTTGTTTGTTATTTATCGCATGCAATATTTTAAACCTTATATATAAAAAAAATCAAGTTTTTATATCATCATTTATACACAAAAAAGTTGCATTTATTTGGAATTTTTGAAATACATTACATATATATTTTGTAAAAACCAATTTAACTGTATTTTACCAAAAAGAGAATATTTTTTGTTTCATTCTTTGTTATTTGTAAAATTGTACTGTATATTATGTTGTTTTCATCGTATGAAACAAGTGCAATTTTCTTTTTTTCTACAAATGAATCTATTCTCTCTTTTTTTTTTTTCTCAAGTGTAGTTGAAAAGGACAAATATAAAACATAATGTTTCTTTTTTTTTTTTATATATAAAATTAAACAATGTTTCCCCTTATTTAAAATTATTTTAAACTTTGTAAAATATTGAGGTCTTTTTTCAATAAAATAATTTTTTTCATTCTTTACAAGTGTTGGTAATTCAAAAAAAAAAAAAAAAACAACAACCAGAGAGTTTGAAAATACGAGTATAATAATATAAGACAAAATAAGAAGGAGTATTAATATTTTTCTCTTTTTTTCTCATTACTTTAAATTGAATTGTGGGATGGGATTTAAAAAAAAAAAAAAAAAAAAAAAATAAGAAAAATAAATGTTCTTTTAATTCTTGTTTTTTTTTTCTTTTTATATAGAAGTTTTGTAGGTGTAGTTTTTTTTTTTTTGTTTTTTTTAAATTGTAACATTCAAAGACCTCTTTTAGATAAATTAGATTAATTTTAAGAAATACAATTTTCTTTTATTTTGTTTTTCTTATAAAACGCACATTTTTGTTAAAAAATAAATACAAAAAATGAATTTTTATCTGGTTCAATCTCTATTTTAAATTTTTTATTGTTAATTTGAATATTGACATTTTGTTTGTATGTATTTGTAATATTAACGTATTTAAAAATTATTGCAACATGTTGCAATATAAAAATAAATAAAATAATGAAAAAGTTATGTAAGAATTAGATTTTTTTTTTTTTAATATTTTTGAAATTAGATTTTATTTTTAAATGTAAAATATATAGGTATAAAAACATATTTATGAGTTATATTTTGGATAGTTAAGAAAAAGATTACGAAATCCAAATTTATTTTAAGAATCTTGATGTATATGTACCAAAAATAATGGTTACTTTTCGTAGCTTTTAATTTATTGTTAACTTTTTAGTTGTATTAATGATTTTGGAATAAAAAAAATGTTTTTTTTTTTGTTTTGATTAACTTTTGATTTTCTTTCGTACCTATGTCTGTCTTAAATATCAACAGGTAATTTTTAGGATAATTTAATTATTAGGAATGTGGTTCAGGTTCAGAATATAGGACACAAGAAAATTGTTATTTTTACAATTTCGATTGATGTTAATCACAGTTCTAATTTAAAACTGAAAAAGATTATTCAAAGATGCAGAGATTATTTTAAAAAATTTTAATTGATTTAAAATTTTGATTTGATACAAATTAATTTCCAAATATTGTTATTTATTTGTTACATTATTAATGTAATTTTAATCTGTTGTAGATAATTTTACTTGTAGTATAAATACTATGAGTGTTGTGATGGGTTTTCGAAAAAAAAAAAAATAGATTTTGCTGAAACTCATTTTCTGGCCGTTTTGAAGGGTGTAGAATTTTTTTTGAAAATTCAGCGTCCGTGTCCGCAAAAAAACCTATTCAAAATATAATGTTTAACTCAAACATCAGTCGGTCGAAGTTTTCGTTAACTTGAATTAGAATTCTCTTTTCTTAAAATGAATACCTACCTCTTGATATCTTGGATCTAAATTAAGGAAAATCAATTCTAAATTAGTTGTATACATTTTATTAACCTCTAACTTTGCGTTAAATAAAGTAAAAGGAAATTAACAAAAAATGGTTTGATAAACAAACTTTTTGTATATATATTAAAAAACGGACAAAGCACTAAAATTTAGTTAACTCGGTTTTAGATCCTTTTAAATTGAAACTCTTCGTATTTTACAAGTAAAATCGGAAATTAAATAAATTTCTATATTTTAGCCTTTTATTTACATATTATTGTAAATAAAAGGTTAACATATAGTAAAAATGTAAAATATTAAATATTTAAGAATACGCTACAAATGTTAAATGTCAAATATTTAAGGATACGCTGAAAATGAAAATATTAAATATTTCCTTAAAATCGAATTCTTCTTAATATTTAACGCTCCATTACTAAAAGTACAAATAAAATACAATTATTATATTTACTTACCTGTTGTTTTTTTATTTAAATTAAAAACAAATCTTAACTAAAAATTAATATAAATAATAAAAGTTTATAAAAAAAAAAAACAAACAAAATATCAACAAAAGCAACAAATACTAAATAATACTAGTAAATTTTTGTTATATATCCTTTCTTATAAACAATATATGATAGATATAAACAAAATAGTATCTATCTATAGTATCTGTAGGTTTATATAAAAGGAATACATATTATTTAAAAAATTTATTTATATTTTATATATACCTAAAATAAAAAATTTTATATTCTTATTTTTTCATTTTTTTTGTTTTTGTTTTAAGAAAAAAAGGACGGTTCAAATTTATATTTTTATATAAATATATATATATCTTCTTCTTTTTTTTTTTTTTTTGATAATGATATATAAAGAGTGCTCTAGAGCGCAAACATATTTATACTGTTCTTAAAACAACAAAATCATTTCTTTTTATACCAATAAAATTCATTGGTTCTGGGAGGTGAATAAAATTTATAACATTTAATCTATATACACTTGTTGTATATTTATGTAAGATATATTGTTATTTGTTTTTATTTTAAAAAAAAATTTGAAATTTCCGGACATGCGCAACATAACAAAAAACAAAAACAACAGAGCAACAACAAAACATCGACAATAAAAGGAAGAATTAAGAAAAAAAAAAAAAAAACGTAAACACTAAACTAACAAATAAAAATAAATTCCTGACATGTGCTCAATACAAAACAAAAAAAGGACGAAAATTCAAAAACAATAACAAAAACGCACATGGACCTCTTCTAATCATTGGAAATAATGGAAAGCGTGTAACAAGTAAATTTCCTACTAATGGAATGAAAATTATTTTATGGAATTAAAAATATTTTTGTAGTAGTTTTAAACAAAAAAAGAGGATGAAACTATTACAAAATTTGGTAGTATAAAAAATAAATTTGTAAAGGATATTATTGGAAAAATGGAAATTGTTTAGGGTCCTGGAAATAATATTTAACTGTTTTAGAAGAAAAAAAAAAAGTGTTACAATAATGTTCAAGGACGTTGTTGTTTTGCATTTTTTTTTTTTTTTACATAAATTTTGTTATCCTTTTTTATGAAATATAATTATAGAAATTAAAATTTTAATAAAGGAAAATCTAATTAGAATTAATTTATAAATAAATTAGGTATTTTAAATACATATATAACAAATAAAAAATAAAATTTATTTATATAAAATTTTATTTTTGTCTATTGAAATGAATTTTAAAACTAAATTAAAGGGTTCTTGCTTTTTTAAGAGATACAATACAGAATATAACATATAAAAATTGAAAAATTGAAAAAAACATGTCCTAAGACAATATGAAAACCACAAATTTTAACTAATAATAATAACATAATAATAGTTTTAAAAAAAACTTGTATACTACACCTATAAAAGTGCTCAGGTCAGTTTCATTATAAAAGAAACGAGTTTTGCTAGGATTTAAAATATTTTATAAATAAAAAAACTTTGGGCATTGTAAAAGGGACACAAGCAAACAAGTAATGAAAATAATTTATTTTTATCTAGTATAAAATTATAATAAACCGTTTTGTTGTTGGATAGAAGTCCTGGAAAATTAAAATGTATATAAAAAGAAAATTTTGAAGAAAAATCTCTAATTCAATTGAAATATTAAAATAATAAAAAATAATTAACTAATTTGTGTAATAGATAATGCCGACATTATTATTCATAAAAATTAAAAGAATAAGTTAAACATATCATATTCAAAATAAGAACTAAGTGTACATTTTCAAAATAAAATAAAGTCAGAATTCAGGTGAACAACAATATGAGAGAGAAAAAAATAAATATATTAAATTGATATGAAGTTTAAATTGGAAACATACTGTTAAGGATTAAGATAAATAGAAGAAATTTCTTAAGGAAGCCTTGCAATATTGAGCTGTAAGGATAAATTATGATAATTACGAAATATTTTTTGATGGCATTTTTTAACCTTCACAAATCTGTAATTTATACTGTTCATTTTATTTTTCTAGTGGCGTTCTTTCAATTAAATAGCTACAATAAAACACAGTGTACTAGACTGCATGGAATGAAAAAATTACTGGGCTAAAAAATCCACTCCTTCCATAATAGCATATAAAACTATGGCTGGTATAAAATATAGAAACACATATAAAACAGTAACAGTATTTAAATAAAAATAAAGCCAGTATATGCGGAGTGATTCGTAAGATAGTGCGCTTTGATATAAATCATCGTATATAGGGGATAATGTATAGACAAAAGTTTTGTGTAGGAGTTAGATTGTGGACCCAATAGTTTTGGAGCTGTGGGGCCTTAAAGGAAATTTGATATAATTTTTTTTTTGTTTTGATTAAAATGACCATAACTTCTGTTACAAACAAAATTAAAATATTCTGAACATTTTTAAAAGCATGAGAAATGAGCTTTTCTATGTACGTATTTATTAAATTTAGTATTTAAGCAAAATATATATATACACTATAGGTATAGGCTATTAAGTAATTTTTTAGTTTTTGAGTTGATTTTAATTTTTATTTGAGTTGATTTTCATTCTCCAGATATATGTATCAATAAATCATAAAAGTTTTAAACAGCAAAAGCATAAACATCTTCATCTTCAATATAAAATATTTTATGTAACAAAAAAAAAGGATATTTGTCACAAAAATGAAAAGTTTTATTAAACAAGCAAATTTTACTTTAAAATTATAGTCATTTGATTTTCATTTTCGAAAAATAAAAATAAATATTTAAATTATTAAAAAAAAAATATTTAAAAACTGTTGCTTTTTGCAAATGAAATTACATCGTAATGCCACTCTATAAAATTCTAAAAAATAAAGAAATCTAATTTGGTTCCAACAAAAACAAAAACGTAATTATTCCCATATAATAAATTATGTTTATTTTTATTTCATTCTATAATTTAAATGAAATAAAACATTAATTACTGAAACATTGGTAACATCATCAAACCTTTATTTTAACTATAATATATGAATATCCTTATTTTTAGATCTAATTTAATTTCCTTTTTTTTTTCATTTTTTTTTTATTAACAATGCAAATATTTTCTACTAATTAAACAAAACAATAAAAAAAAAAGATAAAATACAAAGAAAAAGGAAAATTAAATGATAGGGAGTCTTTTTAAATAAAAAGTTTGATTCAAAATGATTATATAGTGTCTGTTAGACCTTCAAAAAAAAAAAAATATTGTGTCAAAGTAGGTGATTTGACAATTGCGTGTCATGATGACACAATTTTAATTTTGTTTTACACCCACATAAAATTTTACATAAAAAAGTATTCTAAAATTGAGCATTCAATTGTAATATACGTTTTAAAATTTTAAGGATATTAGCAGACATTATTTTAATTTTTCTTTTGTTTTTAAACTTTAACTTAAACAGTAGAGGTTATTGAATGTATTTTTGAAAGGGGACCGGAGTTCGAAAAATTTATATGTTAAACTCCCATTTCGTCTAATGCTTCTTGATATAATTATTTATTTCACAAATACGATTTTAGCAAAAGAATAATATCAGAAATAGTTTAATTTATAAAATACGACATTTCGAAACTAATACTTTTCACAACATCTAACTTCACAATTCTAATCTTGTTATTTTATTATTTGAGAATAACGTTACAAAAATGTCCAATCCCGAATTTTTATCAAATTACAGAAATGTTACTAAGAAAAATCACAAAGTTTTTCAAATACTGAGTCGGTTACCGATTCCGTCACTGAAGGATCATTTAAAGTAACTTTAAATATTTTATTTGCCTTTTCCAGACATTTTCGAAGATAATATTTTCAGAGTTTGCTAAATATAATAAATATTTACCAAAATATATCTTTGCCAACTATTTTTTGTTTTTTTAAAATGTCTCATTATATCAAACTACTGACAAAATACTGACTTTCATGACAAAAGAAAATTTGCGAAATGTCATTTTTGTTAAAAAATATTAGGTGTTATAGTGTTTTGCAAATTGGAATTCGATTAACTGTACTATAATCCTTTTGAAAGTTATAAATTTTATACAAAAACAGTGAAAGTGTTTAACAGTGAATATACAGTGAAATATACAGTGAATATACAGTGAATATACAGTCAAAAACAGTGAAACTTATACAAAAACAGTGAATATACAGTGAAACTTAAATGGACTGGAACTGTAAGTTGAATAGGAGTTGAAACGAAATACTTAATCGACGCTTTAAAAAATCACATCAGCTCCTTATCGGATCGTTCAGATTTCATTGCATATAAAAAATGCAAGTATGCAACTCCCTAACAGTATGAAACTTTTAAAGCTTTTAAAACTAATAATTTACTGCAACCAGAGTAATTTTCGTCATTTATATGATATCTCAAAGTTAGTTGGGCCAAAGAACTCACCCTTTTTTTTTTGTTTGTTATTTTAAGTTTTTTTTTAATATTCAAATGAATTCGTAGTTTTTTGTTTTTTTTTTCTTTTTTGCGTGAGCGTAAACGAACACGTGTATTCAAATTAAATTTCAAATGAATTTTCATTGCACGCAATTTCTTACGAAAAAACAAATTACATAGAAAACTAAGAATTAAAGAATTGTCGTCACAAATGAAATTGTTCAAAATTATTTCCTAACAAAGAAAAATATATAAAAAGAAAATTTGTACGTATCGGAATCACTAATCACTTATGAAGGCGTTTAAGAGAATTATTTTTGTTTTTGTATACTATCTTGAAGGTAAGTGTGAAACCGACTTATGAAGATAAGTGTGATTGATTTCTTCAACCACATTTAATTAAATTCCAAGTTAATTTCGAATAATTATTTATTAGATTAGGGTAACCAATTTACCATAAATTATATTTTTGTTGTGATACTAAGAATTATGAAATAATGTACTTTTAAAATTTGTATATCAATTTGCATTCTCTGATTAAAAATTAATTTATAAAAAATATATAAAAAAAAAAGTAATATGCTGTTACTTTAATTACGCACCTTAAAAAAAATGTATAAAAGCACAAAAACGAGTGAAATTCAACAAAACATTTTTGCTTTTACTACTAAAACTATGATAACGCCTATTTAATCTCAGTAATGGAATAAAAAAAAGGATTAAACGTTGAGATTCAAGTACTCTTGATATCTTTGAATCATTCATTTTTTTTTTTTTTGATAAGAGTAAGTGAAGTGCACTTCGTGGTTACAAAAATGAAAAGTTTAAAAATAATGAAACATAGGTAAAATATCAAAGCATAATGTTTGTTTTTTTTTCTTTCAACGTGGTTATTTCGCATTTTACATATAGTATTCATATTCGTTCATATCTATTTAAATTTAATTTCCACATCCTTTACTTGCCTTTTTTTAAAAAGGTTAATTCTGTTGTATACATTTTTTTTTTCCCACACACAACTAACGACCACTTTAATAAATAATACATAGTAAGTATCCTTAACAGTAACAAATATTAAAACAAGAAAATTAATTTATTTTTTTTGTTAAGTAAAAAACGCGGAAAAGTTTATTTTGTCAACTCTAGGATACCGCCATGAACATAATGTATATCTGTTTCCATAAAATTTTAATCATCTTTTTCAAAATAAGAGATGTCTAACTTAAGATTAAGTTTACCTTTATTTAGTATATACTTAAGTATATTTACTAAGTGTTATGCAAATTTCGAAGTAATGTGAAAGTGTACTCGGTTTCGTTGTTGTTTTGTTTCTAAATTAATCAAATTTTATAGAAGTTGAAGAAAATTTTTGATGTTTATTTTCATTGAGTATCAAGATATGAGAATCAAATTTACCCAGTTTCTGAAACCTTTTGTCTCAAACTAATAAATTTTGAATCCAAAATAATTTTGTAAGATTCATGGCATAAAACGTAACTTCTTTTGATAAAATTTCAGACACTTGGCTTTTTGAGAGACTGAGTTAATCTTATATAAAAGTTATATTGCAGATATTCGAACCCAACGGTCGAACTTGCTCAATAGTAAAACTTTGAAAATCCCCTGTCTCCATTATTTATTTAATTGTTGTGCGGGCGACGGATACACTTAGCTAAGTCTATACTCAGAATTCAATCCTGAATAAGAATATATATATCGTCGTCTGAATATTGGTTTGCTCCATACACCAAATCGCCAATTTGGAGTTAGGACTTGTTTGTAGAGTTCTAAAAGGAGCTGCGTCTATTGCACTTATCCGCTTCTGCTAACTTCAGTAGTTTAGGAGATACTGAAGTTAGCAGAAAACGGATAAGTTCTATTGCTCTCCAGCTCGTTTTAAAACTCCGCAAACAACTCCCAACTCCAAATTGACGATTTGGTGTATGGTCGCTGATATGTATATACAATAGCTATTCCTTTCCTTTTTTTTCCTTTAAGGTATCACAAACGTAATTGCAAACTGAATATATGAGTATAAAAAATGCTACAAAAATAGTTTTCGTTCGTTATATGACAAAATAGTTCTATGCTCGTAAAAATAATTAATCTCAGATTTTTTTAATCAAGTACCAAAGGACGGGCAACGAATAAAAATTATTATTAGGTATTTAAGAATTTATGAATTATGTATAAGTTTTCGTTTGTAATCTCTCTTAGATCCTTAAAGAAATGATAGGTTTTCCATAGTTTCCTTACCTGTGAAAATTTAAAGTGTGTCCCAGGGTTAAAACTTATTGAAACTGTTTTTCAATTATGTATTCCTTAACAGAGCATATAATCCAAGGGTTTTTAGATTTATGCAGTAACTTATATGTGAAAAATCTAGAGATACTTTTCCAATTTTCAGCAAATCCTACATTAATAAGAAAACCTGGTTGGAAGGTCAAAATATAGTATTGAATTTTTTTTTTTTTTTTGTATTACTTTGGAAAAATATGTACCGGTGCCTAAATTACAGATGTACATATATAAATAAAAAAATTTCAATTTTTATACCCCAAATAGCTTTTAAACAGAGGATGAAAAAAACAAAATTTTTGATGTAACTTTCTGATTCTAACTAAAATTTATTTTGAATTGAATTTATAAAGGATAAAAAAAATTCCTGTCATTTGGCGATTTTATATTTAAACGACGAAGAATACAGTTGCCTTTGTCAACTCTCAGATACCCGTACGAACCGTTAGTATGTTCATAGCCTTCTTAACCTTCCACATAACGATTACCAATCCAAAACTTTTCCAAATATGCTATAGTACCATTTAACACTAAACGGCAAATGTATAATAATTTATACTATACATATGTATTACATATCATTTATTCATCAGTGACATATATGATATGTAAATAAACATGAGTTATTTAAGTATATCATATAAATATAAATCTGATGAATTTAGAAAAATGAAGTCACACTTTCGTCAATATAATAAGTCAAAGTTGTTAATAAAAATAAAAATATAATATTGGAGCTTTAATTTTTTTATATTACTTCAAAAAAATTTGGACAGGTGTTACAGGTGTTTAAAAATAAGAAATTTTTAGTTTTTGACCCCATACAGCTCCGAAACACGAAGCGATACAAAAATATTTTCTGAAATGACTCATTCTTATTTTCAGAGACCTAATTTCTCTCAAAATTTTAAGTTTCGAACTTAAACCGTTTGGACGATAGAAAGAGTCGGGAATATTGAAAAATTTGAGTTTCGCATAACGGTAAATTGAGACACCGTATGCCACAAGTATATATTTATTCTATATATCTTTTTAATATATAATAAAAGCTGTAATCGTTTGGCGTTTTCAAATTGAAAATATACCTTATACAACTTGTGTTATAACAATTTAAATATAGAGCTTTTTCGAACTTTGGGAGGCGGCAGCTCCGTAACAGGTGGGGCTACAGAGAAAAGTTGTTCCATAAAATTAATATTTTTATGATTAGCAGTTAAAATTGCATAGCACTATTTCAAAAAAAATGTGGGGATTTAAAAGTTAGGTGTTCGAAAGTTACCCGAAGTTTTGGTCGTATCTCAACCAAAATAAATAGGGAACCTACAAATTGATGTAAGAATATTTTGTGTTAATTGCAAGACTCTAGCTTTCTTAGTTTTTGAGTTATCTTGCTGATGGGCAGACGGACGGTCGGACAAAGGTTAATCGACTTAGAATTTGATTCTAATCCGATCCATACCTTTGAAGGTATATCTAGCTAGCTTATTTCGAGGTGTTACAAACGGAGGAGCAATTTCAATATGCCCGATCCTTATCGTACGGGTATAAATATATTAACTTAAACTTGAGATATAAACATTTAAAAACAGGGCTTCTTTCCAAATATGACGAGCTGCAGACCCTTAATCCTATCTCAATTTTTTTTTTTAAAAGAGTGCTTAAAAGAAAAAATGTTTAAAATCAAAGATTTTTAAAGTGACTTGCTTTTTAAGGTGAACATAGAGTTTGAAAGAGGAACGGAAAAATTGTAGACATCCAGAGAAAGTTTAAAAACTAAAAAATTTTATTTTGAAAAGGCATTGAGAAAATATTTTGTGGAATTTGAGTTAGAAGTAACTATTAAAATATTGAATATCGCTATTTAAGGGTGAAGATATAGAATTCTGTATTTTTTCAAATAAGATAAAAAGATAAATGGACAACAAACATGAAACTTATTTACAACTATTAATATTTTTCTTAAATTTTTCTTTTGATATATTTCAGAAACAAAAAACAGAATTATTTAAATTACATCAACATTAAAATACTTTTCAAATCTGCTTTTCTTTTTTAAACATCTAACTATAGTTCAAGTCTGAATTCACTTCTATTAAACTTCTATTACAAATTCACCTTAAAAACTTATATATACACATATAGTAGTAATTCATCCTTTTTATTATACCAATATGAACGCAATTATAAGGGTATAATAAATCTGTCCTTATCTTTATGAAGTCTTAAAAAAAATAAGTTAGATATGGAAAAGTATATATAAATATTTGCTGAAGATAGAACTCTGAGTCGATTAAGCTATATGTATGTCGATCAGTCCGTTCGTGTCCGCACGAAAACTCAAAAAATAATGGAACTAGGATTCTGAAGTTTTTATGATTCCATTTAAATAACAATGTCAGTATCGTTATATTGAAATTTATCAATTTCGAACTGCTTTTTTTTTTATATAAGAGTAACTCACTGTCCTATATAAGCTTAGTATTTAACACTTTGTCAAACAAAGCTAAATCCCAAAAAATTCAATTAGTCTAACACAATAAGTTCGGGTAGCTGCGAAATATATTTCCTCATATGGGGGTATATTTTATAAACCTAGACATGGAAAATTTTCTAAAATATGATTAAATTTTATGGGAACAACCATAAATTAAATTACTTTCAAGCAAGTATCCTAGAATTGTCACATTCAACTTGATACTTTGCTTCGTTTATATATAAATATATAATATTCAAGTAACGTTTCACATAAACACTTATATAAGTAAATTTATATAATAAAAAATATATATACAAACAATATGAAATGTAAACGACAGTTTCATATCATCATGAAATTTTAATAAAATATTATTTGTTTATTTTTTACTCTTTTTTTTTTTTCTATTCTTTTTGTTTTTCTCCTCTCTTTCTCTTGTCTCTTTTCTATATACATACATCAAATATAGTTTTATTTTTTGTTACTTTCATTCAATTAAACAAACTAGAATACTTGAATGCATATTTTTATTTTGAAAAAAAAAAAAAAAAACAAAACAAAAAAAATTAATAATATATTTTTATCTAGAATAATATCTAAAAGTTTATTTGGCAGACATGTGAAAATTAGCATATCCTTAACTGAATAGTAAAATTAATTTTTTTTGTCTTTTTTTGTTTGTTCTGATTGTTGTATCAACAAACAAAACAATAAAAAAAAAAAATTAAGTATATGTTACTTATGATTCTCATTACAATGTTGCATGCATTTAATGACAATTTTAATATAAGATGGTCTTTTTCTTTTTTTTTTTTAAATTATATGGCAATAGAAAAGGAAAGAAATATTATTCTATTTTTTATATTTTTATAGTTATCCTTTTTTTTTTATTATATTTTTTCATATATATATATATGTATGTGTGTATGTAATTTATTTTGCAAAATTTTAAATGAAAATAGGAAAATGAAATAGTTAAACTGGTTTTTTTAATGATTAATTTCAAGTGTCAAGTAAATGGTAAAAATAATAGTTTTAAAACAAAATTACAGTTAATTTTTTTAAATTAATTGAATATTTTTATTATTTAAGATAATAAAATTGACATAATAGCTGTACATTATCAAAATTAATATTATAATTATCAATAACAGATACTAATAAGCTGTTATTACCTGTAGCAGTGAAACTGCCTTTAGTTATACTTATCATAAGACCAGGAAAGTGTAATGAGATACGGATATACTTCCGTAAAGGAGTAAAGAACTATAAAGATAACGTCATTACATAACGGTATTTTATATCTTCAAGTTAGTTAGAAAGTGTGTGAAGGAACGTTTCTAACGGTATAATAATAAATATAGGGTGTCTTTGAAAATTTCACATGTATACTGGTTTTTTTGAAAGTTTGAAATTTTTGTTTTATACTTTTAAATGCAATATCTCAGGAACGGATTAACCAATTAAAATTAAACAAGATGTATATTAAAGATAATATTATGCTCTACAAAATGTTTGGTTCATGTATTCTGTTGTAGAGGATAATATAACGGTTTAAGTAAAATACTTCAAAATGTTAAGAAAATTTTGTAAAGCATTTTTCGGCCACTAGATGGCGGTATCAGTCCTAATGGCATATATATTCGGAAACTTGGAGATATAAAGTACCGTTATGTGATGACGTCATCTTAATAACTCGTAACCCCTTTGTGGAAGTTTAGCCTGATATACTACTGTACGTTGTAACTGTCTGATGCTTTCGTGACTGTTAAACAAAATAGTAATAATTATAGTTAGTCCCACCCCCCAATTCAAAGTTTCCGCATTCATTTCCTATCGTTTCCAATTCATACTCCATAGCAAATATATTGTATGAGTGGTGCTCCATCCCATTATATTGACTATAATTTGGTCAGTGAGTATGTAATACAACGAAAGGGGTATGTCCTGTTACTTTTAGAAAATTCTCACCTCCCTTAGGAAAAAAGAAAATGACGGCTAAATGTATAACAATATAAGCACTATTGAGCGTTTCACAAACTCTCAAACTTCACTTGAAAGAAAAATAATTTATCGATAGATGTTAATATTAAATATTATAGCTATTAATTATGCAACAAGTTAATTATGCAACAAAGTGAATATAAAATCGAATATATGAAATAGATATTCTGCACTACTTAGTTAGAGCAATAAATAGTAAAAATTTCTATTAATCAACCTGTTCTTTTAATTATACTTCTCTTATTTTTGCAAAAAAAAAAAAAAAAAAGTAAAATCAATCTCAAAGTCACTTTGCATTAAAAATGTTGTCAGCCTTCTAATGATTCTTAATATACTGTTATTATTTATACTACGGGCCCTGTAGGCGGGGTGTACGTATATTTTACAGTGACATCTAAATTACAAAAAAATCGTATGGGATACAAAATTTCTTGATTCCAAAAGAAATAAAAAAAAATCATGATTCGAAACATACATAATACATATGTATGAATGTTATATGTTTATTGTAGATTTTGTAATAGAAAAATCGTATCCGAATATGTACTTGTATTCAAAACTTATAGCGGAATGCCATAATATGTAGTGTGTGGCTGAAAACTACCAAATTATAATTTGTAGATAGTATATGTCCTGAAGTCCTCTATGGTGGCAGTAAAATATTCCTATTTTCTTTAATTAGAAGATCCACGATTTCAATTTTACAAATAGGTAACTAATTTATTCTAGGATATATATTTCGCTATGGATTATGTGTTCACTCTTTTTGGTATTAGCTTTCAAGGATGTGGGAAAATCCGATGGTGCAATAAAATACAATAAACTGTTTAAAGTAAAATCACTATTCCATATTTTTAAATCTTTAATCTTGCAGTTATCCATATATAAAATTTGACCAAGAATTTTTCTTCCTTGAAAAAATAAATTAATGAAAATAAACGATATGGTAACACTATATTGTCAGACAAGTTAGAAAGACACATATATTACAGAAGTTCTATATTATATAATTTATTAATTATACATTATATATTTAAACATTTTGAACATAAGAGTGAATAGTCACAAATGAATTAGAACTCACAAGGTTTAAAATCAAAAACAAAAGCTAATAGTCTTTTTGTCATTAAAAGTAATAATTTTTATTTTATCATTAACAGAATTTCAAAACAACATGAAGCTTGTAAACTTAATACAATAAAAGACTATCAATTATGATTTATTCATGATAAATATTCCGCCAAAAAACATATTTGAATTAAATTTTTCTAAAACCAGATTAATACTAGTATATATATCTAGTATTGTTCAGATAATATTTTAACAACATCTTCTTCTTTTTTACGTTAACATCATATTAATGTACTTTTGAAAAATAAAAAAAAACAATTAGTTTTAGTTCCTCTAAATTGAATAAAAGTGTGCGGCAAATAATATTGATTGACCTGACTGAATCATATACTGTGATAAGATTTTTAAAAAAAATTTTCATATTCTCATACTTAGCTATATCCTTTATATCCTTCTTTTAGAAATTTCAAAATTTGATTATTATACCCTACACATTAAGTATAGGGTATATTAACTTTGGTATGGTGTTTGTAACCACCAAAAGGAAGCGAGTTAGGTAGAGACATGTATATATATTCTGAATCAGGATCACCGCCGGAGTCGATTTAGCGATGTCCGTCCGTCCGTCCGTACGCACGATAACTCAAAAAATAATGATGCTATTTTGATGAAATTTATACTGTAGTTTAACAATGACTAAGGTAAGGCGGGGATTGTAAATGGGCGAAATCGGACCATGCGTTCGAGTACCTCCCATACAACTTCCAAAACCTAATACGCATATTTTCGAAATTAATAAAGATAGAAACTTAAAATTTTGTACGAGGGTGCTGTTTCCTAAATCCCTGATTTGTCTAAAATTTGTGAGGAATTGGAGTGGTCGTTCGGGTACCTTCCATACAACTCCCAAAACCGAACAAGCATATCTTCGAAATTAATAAAGACAGAAACTTCAAATTTGGTACTAGGGTGTTGTTTCTTAAATCCCTGATTTGTCCAAAATTTGAGATGAATTGGTGGAGCTGTTCGGGTACCTCCCATACAACTCCCAAAACCGAACATGCATATCTTCGAAATTAATAAAGATAGGAACTTCAAATTTGATACGAGGGTGCTGTTTCCTAAATCCCTGATTTGCCTAAAATTTGAGATGAATTGGAGTGGTCGTTCGGGTACCTCCCATACAACTCCCAAAACCGAACAAGCATATCTTCGAAATTAATAAAGACAGAAACTTCAAATTTGGTACAAGGATGTTGTTTCCTGAATCCCTGATTTGTCCAAAATTTAAGATGAATTAGAATGGTTGTTCGGGTATCTGCCACACAACTCCTAAGACCAAACAAGCATATCTTCGAAATTAATAAATATATAAACTTGAAATTTGATATAAGAATGTTCTACCCTGTTGATGTCTCTAAAATTTGAGATGAATTGGGGTGGTGGTCCGCGTGCCTTCACACACTTCCCAAGACCTAACAATCATATTTTCGAATTTAATAAAGATAGAAACCTGAAATTTTGTACAAAGGTTGTAACAGCATTTATTTTTTTTAGCTTGTATTAAATACCTAACTAAAATAACTTATGGATTTTTAATTTAATTTGAATGTTTTAGGTGTAGGGTATAAATAAGTCGGTTGCATCGACTTACTGTTATTTTTACTTGTTTTTTCTTTAATTGTTCCCAAAAAAAAAAAAAACCTATTGAAATAGTATTAATAATTTAAAATATTTATCCTTTAATTCACTAAACAAATTACTAAAAAAAAACTGTATTTTATCTAGGATTTTTTTTTTTTATTAGTTTTTTACTCATTTCATTATTTTTGTTTTTGAAAAAAAAAAAAAAAATATATATAGATATTTATAAAATTTTAATTTTTCAAAATTTCATTATTTTCATAATGTTAAATATGTAATAATCATTATAAACGCATATTCATTCATAATTAATAATAAATAAATAAATAGAAATTTTGAAAATCTAAAAACATAAATTTTATTCACATTAATTTTTATAGGAAATTTATCCACCATTCACGGTGTCATAGCCAACAAAAATTATACTAAACAAATTTTTTTAATTAGATCCTAACATATATTTTAAATGTTTTTCCAAGTATATATGTGTATGCGTGTAATGTAATGACTAAATTACCAAAAATATAATAATTATTTCTATAAAATTTTCAGGTTATTATAATTTCAACACAGTAACTCTATAACTGATATCTAAACAACTACTTATTTAATAATATTAAAAATAACTGCTAGTAAATTTTAAAAACCAATTACTAGACATTAAATGTTGATTTTACCAACAACAAGAAAAACAAAAAAAAAAACACAATTTTTTTTCACCCCAATTAAGCGAAATTGATATGCAATATTTATATAGAATAGGTACACATATATTTAAATTTAAAATAAACTAACAAAAATTCAACCTCATTATTATGCAATTATAATTTCTAATGATCACGTGGAATATACCGATTATTTAGTTTTTTTTTTATTGTTTTTTATTCGCTGTTATTTTAAAACAACTGACCCGATATAATATAGCCAGACATTCGGGTCAGATCTAAATTTTTTGTTTTTTGTTTTTTGCTATTAGCAATGACAATAACAGAATAACAACAACAATATTGAAAAATTATTTAAAACAAACATAACTGTTATTCCTAGAATTAAAATCCATTGTTAACTAGTTCCTTTTTTTTTCTCTTTTTTTTTTATTCTTGTTAAAATCATCCTTCAGTACATATGATACCATTATATGGTAAATATTTGCGTAGACTTGGCTATAACAACAACAATCAAAAAAACAATTTTCCAGATATAGGAGGTGGTAATTATTATATACGTACATTATAATGAAATAAATAAAATGAAAATGTTTTCCTTTTGACTTTTTCGTGTACTTCAATAGAGCTTATATTTATAATACATTTTTATATCTTAATTAATAAAAAGAAGTTTTACGACCAAACACTATTAATTAAATATTTAATTAAATTATCTAGTTATTTTGGTTATTGCTTCGAAATTTCTGACAGGTCTGTCAATAGTTTTATTTTTAAATTGTTTGTTTTTTAAGGTAACAGTTACTGTTACGTCCAGTTATGTATATGAACAAAAATTTTATGCTATATTTTCTGCTAGAGATACTATGTTTACGTCACACACCTCAGTGATTTCTTTTGTGATTTTTTTACGGTCACTTTTACAATCATCTTGTGGATTTTATATGATATAGAGAATATTGTAATGCTGTCTGAATTAAAAGTGCGTCCAACAAACTATATCTTTTCAGTTTTATATTTATAATGCCTATACCATAAATTGATTTTCAATATGTATTATTAAAATTTCCAAAATGTTTAAGGCTATAGTTACCTTAAACCAGACACATGCATTGTTTTTTTTTTATGTGTATTCCAAGATGATTAAGACTATCGTTACTTTAAACCTGATACATAAATTATTTTATTTTTTTAAGTGTAGCCCTTCCTTTTCAGGCATGGCAGTAAATGTCGTAAGGGGGAATTATTCTTACGACATGTGTTGTCGTTGTTTACAACGTATTTGTACGCTCTCACCCACTAGGTCACCGAGACCGCCCATGGATTGCATCTTTCAACTTTGCAGAGATTAATAATCATCATAACTCACAAGACCAATTTCTCTCCCAGACCGACCACAGATAATCATCCTTCCTTATTTTTTTTTTGCATACAATCGATTATTATATTGAACAATCGAACATTATATTTAAAAAAAGAAACAAAAGCAAGCACGAAACCAAATTAGAACTAGTATTACAGAACTAGTTAGAGATTACTAGATCATAATTAAAATACAGACTCATTTAGAATAAATAGCATACTTAACTGCCAAATAAAAAAAAGGGATAAATTTTAATAATTTATAGTAGTGGATTATTGATTCATTTTATCAACTCTGCTTGTTTCAATTTTGTAAAATGTAACTGTTATAATTATCAACTTTTCGGAAACACATGAAATCACATTAAATCCCGTTTTTTTTTTGTAATATACGATTTTGGATACCCAGTTCTAAATCTTTATTCCAATTATATATCTAACTAAAATTTTTAACTAAGAATTAATTAAATTTTTTAAAATCAATTTTTTTTTATTAGTTTTTTACTCATTTCATTATTTTTGTTTTTGAAAAAAAAATAAAAAAAATATATATATATATATATATATAATTTAAATTTTTCAAAACTCCATTATTTTCATAATGTTAAATATGTAATAATCATTATAAACGCATATTCATTCATAATTAATAATAAATAAATAAATAGAAATTTTGAAAATCTAAATCACATTAAATCCCGTTTTTTTTTGTAATATACGATTTTGGATACCCAGTTCTAAATCTTTATTCCAATTATATATCTAACTAAAATTTTTAACTAAGAATTAATTAAATTTTTTAAAATCAATTTTTACTTTTCATATTTGCTATATTTCCAATAAAAACTACACGTATTGCAAGAAATTAAAAATTAAGCTAAAAGAAAATCATAGAATTACGGTTAAAAAATATCCTATAGTTCAGTTGAAATATTCTAGAAAAAAGCGTAAATTTTTCCATACTTTACATATTATTCCCCCCCTCCCGTTTATAAATTCATGTTTTTTTGTTTTTAATTAATATTCATCAGTTTAAATTAAACACAAGGTAACATTTTTTTTTTTTTTTTTACCGTTTTTTACACGTACAACTTTCCATAATTTTTTTTTTGCTTATACACGCATCCACACAATTTATCCAACCATAACCTAACCTAATAATAACTATTTTTATTAAATAATATTTTATTGAAAAATTTAGAAAGAGAAAGAAATAGAAAAGGCTGTTTGCAAAAAAAAAAAAATTATAATTTTTCACTGTTTCCGTATTTTGCCTCTCTATGAAGTGTGGAAAATCATATATAAATTTAAATAAATGTAACATTTTAAACTCATCTAAAAAAAAAAAAAAAAAATGGTGGTTATAAACAGTTACAAAATATACAATTTTACTGTTGTTTTTATTTTTTTGTTTTCGTCCTTCTATGAACTTGTATAGATGTAATACAATTGTGTGTTTAGAAAAAATATCAGACTATTTATTTGGTCAAATAGTTATAGAAAAAAAAAAAGCTGAACTAAACTGAACTGAACCGAACCATTTGATATATTAAAATTGGAAATGGTTTAATTCTCATGATGATGTGTTTATGGTCACGAAAAATTGTTTAAATATACATAATGTAATAATTTTTGCGTTTTGACTTTTTGACTTTTTTTTGCGTTTACTATGTTGAATATGGGTTTTAAAAAATGTTATTAATTTGATGTGGTATTAAAGGGACGTAAATAGAATAATAAAAATAAGAAAAAAAATATATAAAAAACAATGAAAATACACTCAAAAAAAAAATGCATTATTTATAAATATTTTTTTTTGAATGGAGAAATAACTATAAATCAACTTAATGTTTTTTTCTTGTAAATAACATTGAGATGGGGAATTTGAAATTCTTTACAAGTTTCCGATATTCAGATATCATTTTGTACATTTTTTTAGAATCTAAAAATTGGTATAAATGATAAATTTTTGAGAAATTTCGTGAATGCCTTTCAAGAAATTTTCGTTTTTTCATGATCGATCGGTTGAATTCAATTTTTGGAAAAAAACGTGTTTTTTTTATCAGTTTAGCAGTTCTCTTTTACAGAAAATTAGAAGCGTTTTTACCTATCAACAAATAAAACAAAAACAAATACCTATCTTAAGTATTATAAAATAATCTTTGATTAAAGATTGCTTAGCGTGGCATGTTATTCGTTTAGTTCATTTAATAATTAAAGTAGAGAACCTTTTAGCTACACTGTAATTAATACCTTATGACATTTTAATATATGAAAATTTTACCCTGGAATTATAAGAAGAGAAACCAGGTATGACAAAAAAAACTGAAATCAATATGTCAATGTCAGTATATTTTCTTAAGTTATTGCTACATAACTAGTAAGATCTGCATGAAACATTAAAATGTCCATTAACACTATTAGATATCCTTTTATAGTTTCGTGATTTTGTACTTATTTTAATGTCAGAGTTTTCATTCGAAGTATAGTGATTTTGGCTTGGTCCTTACGGTACATTCTTAAAATAATATTTCCTTTTCTTGTTGGACAATTGCGACTACCTCTTTCATTTTAACTAAACCAATGGCAGATTATTAAAATGGATTTTCTTTAATAGAAATATGTTAATTATCTATTTTTGTTGTTTATTTCAAATGATTTTTTTTTTTTGCCCAGTGTATGTTATATTAGATTTTATAATAAACATAAAATAATTTTATTAAAATTTAATTTTAGTTTTTAGTCCCACTATAATAGAAAATGATAGAATATTTTCCATATATATAGTTAAATATAATAAACTCTTAAAAATCATTTAATTAGTAACTATAAAATCGTTTTAATACTCAATAAAGTCAACCTATTATTATTTCTATTTAATACCTACTCGTAATTTGATAATAATACATGAATATTTACCCTATAATCTAATTTAATGAATTATAAAAGAACAAAAAAACAAATTCTAATATTATAAGGATTTGGAATTTATTTTAAAATAATTTAATATAGAACAAACAGTAATAATGATAAATATTTATCTATAGATGGAAAAATTTAATAAAAGGATCATTTATTAATAAATTTTAGGAGACAGAATTTATTATCCACTATTAAATTGACACTTAAAATTTAACTGACATTTTATTAAATATTAATAATAAATGTTAAATGAGTATGGTATTTTTTTGTTTAAATAATTACCTGTAAATATGTGATATAATGGTTTTTTTATTATTTGTAGATTTTGTTACTTACCTGTAAATAAAATAATAAAATTATTTATTAATTATGTTTATATATTAATTAAAATAGAAAATTTATAAACGTAACATTTTTTTGGTATAAATTTATATAATTCTTCAAAACAGAATAAGAAAGAAATAAGCTTTAAAATGAAATCTATCCGGCTTTTACAGTCGGAATAACAAGAAACTATCCAGAGATTTCACTGGATATCAATTATATCTAACTCGTGGCGTATTGGTTAAGTTTCCAGTCTTTCAATTGAAAGGATCTTGAATTTAAATCTCGGGCAGATCATATACAAAAAAAAATGCGTGTTAATTTTATATTGTAGAAATCTATGTACATAGACTAATAAGAATACTAAAATTCATTAATCCGAAATAGTAAGAATAATAAACGAATTCATTGTTCTCTTACTGTCTCACTCCCCAGTTCATAGTTCTTCCATCTTTGTATAATCCTCTCATATTTCTCTAGCCACTATTATAATTTAGCAGTTAGGCGTTTCATTACATCATATTATCTAAATGGGGAAGTGAGTTTAATCATAAAGATTTTGACACTACCAAAGGGTTATTCTTGGTTTTTTTGAAAGATTCCCACCTCCATTCGAAAAAAAAATAATTACTGCAAAAGCTATTATAAGAGAAGAAGAAGAAGAATAATTTAACTCTGTGAAACACTATTTTCACTTTTTAAATAGCCTCCGAGTTGTACGTTTTTACATTTTATCAATTTAAATAAAATATAAAATCTAAATTTTTTGAATACAATTACTTAGAATGTAAAGCAAGGTTTTTCCCTGAAATAAGAATATGGTTTTTTTTTTAAAATAAGAATAAGGTTTTGTCTCAAATCCGCGAATACAAAAGATACTTAGTTGAAAATTTAATTCTAAATTATAAAGCTAATAAAAACTAATAAAAATAATAATGACTTAAACAAAGATAGCGATAAATAAGAGGCGGCATATAAAAATAATCAAGTTGAATTCCTTCCAACTATAAAACAAAAACTAGTATAATAAATCTGACATGTACTTTTAATATCCAAAAATAACTAAATGACTACTGTATTATTGTAGCACACAGTAAACAACACAAATAATGCAAAAAAAAGTAAATGTAACAGTAAGTCGATGTAACCGACTTATTTGCAACTCCAATTCATCAAATCCATCTCAGAGACATAAAGAAAACATGCCAGAACACCATTGTACTAATTTTAAAGTTTCTACTTTTGTTGGTTTTGGAGATATACTCGTTTGCTCTTGTGCTCGTCCGGAAGTTTCCAAAATACGAACCCATGGTTCAAATTCTCTCAAATGTCAGTTTCCAATTTTACAGAAAAGGAAACATAACAGCCTTGTACTAAAAATAAAGGTTCTATCTTTCTTGGTTATGGAGATATACTCGTTTGCTCTGGGGCTCGTTCAAAAGCTTCCAAGATCGGAAAGCATGGACCAAATACATGAATAAATCACGAAAGAACACCATTGTACCAAATTCAAAGATTCTAGCTTTTTTGGGTTTGGAGATAACCTCGTTTGCTCTGGGGCTGTTTCGAAAGCTTCCAAAATCCGAACCCATGGACCAAATCCCTCTCAAATTTCAGAGACTTAAATAATATATGAAAGAACACCGTTGTACCAAATTTAAAGGTTCTATTTTCGTTAATTTAGAAAATAAGCGTGTTCGGTTTTGGGAGTTATATGGGAGGTACCCGAACCCATGGTCCAATTTCGCCCAATTGCAATCCCCGCCTTTATTTAGTCATTGTTAACCTAGAGTATAAATTTAATCAAAATAGCATCATTATTTTTTGAGTTATCGTGACGGACGAACAGACGGACATCGCTAAATCGACTCAGGAGGTGATCCTGATTCAGAATATATAAACATGTTTATATCTAACTTGCTACCTTTTGTTGGTTACAAACACCATGCCAAAGTTAATATACCTATGTACCTATACTTTAGGTGTAGGGTATAATAACCTGAACTACATGAAGACACAATAGTTGCAGTATCAATCTTTCATTCGAGATTCGCAAATTCGAATACGAATAAATGTTTAAAACTAACACAAACAAATATATTAAATGTCAACTAACAATTTTAAACTATATACCTTATAACTCACAGATAACCATATATATATGTACTAATGTTAATAAACAAATATAAACAAATAATTTTCATTATGTTTTCTAAAAAAAATATAAAATTAAATATATAAAATAAAGAAATGCAATTGTATTGATTACAATTTAAGCAATTTAACATGTGATACGGGTTAGTGGTGTCATCACATGTCAAATATCATGTTGTAATTGAATACAAATTGATCAAAGATCAATGCTATTGATAAGAATATATCTGCACTTTCCTTATCCATTCATCTTCATTTTTCAAGCTTATCTTCCCCCTTATTTTAGCATTTATCAATGGTACACACAGGCTTATCAGTTTAACAGTTGGCTCATTACTCTGTTAGTTCCAAGTTTTTACTGTTAAGTTTCCGATTTGTTTGTTTTTTAAGTGAATGTATCTGGTTATTTCATATCGTATCGATAATAAATTATGAAACTGCATCTCCTTGATCAATTTACTTGCAAATAAAATTTTAACATTCATTCAATCCATTTCTAATATTCATTTCACTTTTACCAAAGTTTATATATATACCAAATTTAATATTTCTGCAAAACAAAAATTCAAAGCACCGAAATTTTTAAGGATAACTAACACATAACAAAAAAAAAAAAATTCAAATAAAAAAATTTTGCAATATTTACTTTTACTAATGCACTTTGAAATTTTTTTATTTGTGGTAAGTTGCACAAAATTAATACTAGAAATTTTTTTATAAACTCAAAACAAAACAACAAAAAACCGAACTAATAAACTAAAAACTTTTATTTTCCAGAACAAAAAAATAAAAATATTTTTTTTTTTCCTTTCGGAACAATAAAAAATTCCCGAAAAAAAAAAACGAATTCTTTTAACAGTTAAAGTATTATTTTTGTGGGTGAAATTTATAACACGAAAATTAGCCAAGCAGTACAATACAGGGTAAACAATAATGCACATCATTTTAAAAACTATCAGAAATACTAACACACATGCACATATGATAAGGTTAGCTCAATGAACAATAGAGAAACAAAAACAATAATAGAACTTTAAAAAAAACGGTACATCATCGGAAAATTGATTACTTACTTTCCCTGACGAGCTTTCACATGCAATGCACGATTACACTATAGTTACTATCACCACTACTATGTACTTATTAGTAACACCATTAATATTATTCCTATTAATGGTATCTACAGATACAATAAAAATTTGTAGATTCAATTGTTACCCGAGGGTAAATAAAAATGACTTTTATTTTCAATTTTTTATTTTATTATTATAAAAAATAAAAAAAATATAAACTTTTTTTTTCTCACAGAATTTTTTCTTTTTTTTTTCCTATTATTTTCGGAAATATAAAACAAAATAATACCTGTATGTTTGTGTAATAAAAAAAAATATATATATATACATATATATATATAATATATAAATTTATTTATTTTCCTCTTCTATTCTTTTTTATTTTAATTTTTTCTTCTTTTGGGAATTCGTCCTTACGATTTTTTTTTGTTTTCTTGTTAAACGGAAACATGATGGAAAAGGCCATTCTCTAAATGGGAAGGAAATGTTTAAATTTGATGAAGGCATTAAATTGTTTATAAAGGATTATTTAAATAACAATAAGAATTATTTAAAAAAAAAAAAAAAAACAAATATATATATATATATACATATATTAAATATTTTAACAAAATTTGTATATTTTTATATAGAAGGAAAGGTTCATTGTCATTTATAGACCAAGGGATAAAAGATATGGCTAAAAAGTATGAAATTAAATGAAAAACTAGAAGCCTATTTCCAAAAAAAAAGAGCAAGAGTGTAGAATAGAGATCACACATCAAGGAAAGTTGTTGTGCTGTTTCTATAAAATATATGTGAATTTTAGAGTTGTAGTACAGATACATGAGCCCGTTGTTCCTAAACTACCAAAATTCATAAACTTGATAATATTTTACAAATTTCAGATGTCTAACTTAATTAAATCTCAAGATTTGTAAGATATAACCTGTTGCCTAGAGCAACCGAATTTTATAGAAATTGTTGGCAAAAACTTGATTTGTTTCCACAAAATTTCAGATATCTATAGCGTTAATAGACACTGAGTTATTTTCATATAAATTAAGAAATTTTATAGTAGTTACTCAAACACGCCGGTCGAACTTGTTCAATTAAAATAGTGAAAATAAAAAATTGACTAAAGTGGCAGCGTAAAAATTCTAAGTAAGAATTCTGGCTATTTTATTTTTTGAGTTATCGTGCAGAAGAACAGACAGACGAAAGGACAGACGGACATATATACCTTGTCATATCTAGCTTGTCTCTTTTAAGGTGTTCGAAACGTAATGGAAATTTTATTATACCCGGAGAACTACGGTTGTACGGGTACAAAAAAACAAGAGAATCCAACACCATTATTTTTCTTTCATTTATTATTTAATTTAATTGTATTTATCTTCTTGCAAGTGTATCACGTCCCAGGCTAAGAAAATCTTTCTAATTTTTTTTTTAAATTCTCTTTCACGTAACACTTTTGAAAAGGGTTTCTTGAGTTTAGATTTTTGTTAAGAAATCAACTAATATAATTTGTTTGCCTAAATCAATGTTTAATCAAACGTTTAATATAGATTATTATTAATCATAAAATTAAATCCTGAAAAATTACTTTTCAAACACTTAGTAAAAGAATAATACTTAATTACACTAGAAACTACTTTAAATCTATTCCTCCATTTAATTGTAATACAAAACAATATTCTCTTTTATTTTGTTCGTTAAGCGAATATTCTATATTATTCAAGAGAGAACTAGCTTTTAAGTTTAATATTAAAAACACAGATGTTATTTTAAAAAATTAAAATTACATTTATTAAATGAGGGTAATTTTAAACAATTTTTAGTAACTTGCGCAATTGAAAAAATGATTTTTCTTTATTAAAATTTTAAAATGTTGTGCACCCCAACTTCATGATAAGTTCATTTATCTTGGCAGCGCATCAAGTGAGTGCGAAGAAATCAGACGATGGTCCTCTAGTAAATCGTCCTCACTTCGGATACAATTTTTTTAAGATTCTTCACCTTTGAAATACCAGTGTCAGGCGTTGACAAAGTACGTGTAGTTCTGTGTCTATCTTCTGAACTCAACCTCTACAAATTGCTGTGTCGGCTCTGTCTATTCTTTCAAAATGTACCCTTAGCATCAATTGGCTTATGCTGATTCCGATGCAGTCTACTATACGTCTACTTTTTGTTCTCTTTAGTTTCAGGACAACATCTTTATCTTTTTCCATCCAGTTCGCCCTCAACAGTCTTCGTATCTAAGGTGTGCATTCAGTTTTCTTTTAATTTAGATTTCGCCTATTGCATTGGCGCTTGTTTCACTATAATGTGTTATCCCTATTGACTCTATATCCAAACTAGATATGATATTACGATACTAAGATATATCCTTATAATTAAAAGTTTCACTCATAAATTAAAACTAAATACTATGTATTAGTTTTATACTATGTATTAGTTTAAGAAATTTTTTTGTCACTTCAACAAAAAATATTTATTAGTATTTCAAAAATTATTATTGAATATGTTTTAGGCCAAGCAGAGTTTTAAACCAAGCTGTAGATTTCTTATGGTTGGGACAACACAAAAAAATTGTACACAAATATTGTAATGAAACCTATTTATCAATGTAGTAGTCCTATTCTTCAATGTAGAAACCTATCTATCAATTTAGTAGTCTGTTCTTCGAAGGAATAAAATTATTACACAATTGTTTTCCCAAAATGTAGAATAAATAATTTGGTATAAGAATACGTATATAAATATATCTGAATACAGTTAAATTCTTTGAATAAATTAATTAAAAGTATTTTGCGATTAAAACATTTTTAATCACGACAGATTTAATATTTTATTAATAAGTTCTGTTCTGTTTGATATTCTCTTTTTTGTTCATTGTTCCCTTACATTCCCATTCCCAGTTCAATATTTCCGCAGCCTTGTCCTATACCCTTTTACTTTTACTCCCTGGCCAATATACTACGTTTGCAGTTAGGGGTTTCATCCTAAGCGGGACGTGGGTTTAATCAGTATGAATGTGACACTACTAAAATGGTGGAGTTTGGTTAAAGGATGAATTCTTGGTGTTTTTGGAAGACTTCAACCTCTATTAGAAAAAAAGTCTAAAATTTCGATAAATTATTATTCTGTATTCGTTTATCTGAATACAAAAAAAAATATGCAGGAGTAGTACCATTTTCAAAAACATAAGAGCAAATAAATTAGCTTTACCCTTCTCTCAATTACCCAAGTCTCAATTATCCAAGTACAAGATAAACTAGATAATATTTACTATTTTAATACTTATTTTTAATTTGTTAATTTTCTAAAACTAAAAATAAAATTAAAACACTAAAGCTTCACATTCTTTTATAATCCTAGATATCAAATTAATTGCTTTGGTATTTCTTCTATATTTTTTTTTTTTAATTATTAATTAACAATGATTTTATGTCCTAAAAATTCTATCTGTGGAAATTTACTTTAATCGATTATAATCAAAATTGTCCTTATTTCAAAAGCTCGTTTTTAATTCGTTTTTTTTTTATTTTTTTTTTTTTTTTAGAAAAGTAAAAATAGATTTTTTTGGTCATACCTTTTGACTACAAAATAACATACATATTATTCCTAATAGAATTATCAAATAGCTTCATCGGTAAACTAAAATAAAAAAAATAAAAGCAAAAATCCTCCAAAAGAAAAAAAAAAAAAAACGAAAATAACTTAAAATCCGGAACAACAAAAAAAAAAAAACACGAAGTAAACAAAATGAGGCTACAATGTCCTTGCATTGAGAATAAAAAAAAAAAATTTATGTTTATAAAAAAAAAGGAAGAAAGGACGTTAAAAGCACCTTAAATCATTTATATATCTATTTTATATATATTTAGTCTATATATATTATATATATATATATATTATTTAATAATTTAATATATATACATATGCAAATATATACAATATGTATATAAACACAATATTATATACATATAAATAGTTTTTTTTTATTATTATTAACAGACATAACTAATTAGCAAGTATAAGTGTTATCTAGTACCAGGATCCAACAAATTTTTTTTTTTTTCTTTTCGTTCTTTCTTTTATGATTCTTTTACAAGATTTTCACGATTAAAAGGTTTTATAAAGAATAAGGTTACCACCCTCGGAAATCAAATACACTAGCATAAAAAAAAAAAATTTTTTTTTTATAGAATTAAATACACTTTTTTTTGGGTGAGAAAAAAAATCTATATTTTTTTTATTTTACTTTCATTATCCTTTGGGTTTTGTTAACCAGGCTGTTTTCTTTTTTTTGTGAAAAATAATTCAGTAGGGGATTTTAGAGAATAGATTTTCTCCTCTTCTTTTAATATGTTTTTTTTTTTTTTTTTTTAATTTTTTCTTTTTTCTGTTTTGGTTTTTGAAAAGTATAAAAACAAATTTTGAACAAATATATTATATTATGTATATTCTTGGTTCTTGGGTCTTTTGATTTTTGGTTTTTTTTCTTTTCGATCAAAAGAAGCAACACTATACTTTGGGTAGAATTTGAAAGAGTAAATAGAACTTAAAAGAGATAATAAAAAAAAATCTTTTTAAAAAACTACGTATTTCAACTAAATTAAAAACAAAAATAAATGTTAAAATTTTTACAGTTATCCTAATATTCCAATTATTCTTAAAAAGTATTTTTACCACCAATAGATTTAAAAATGTATTTCATCTTAAAATGAATTAAAGCCGTCTTTAGTATTCACTCTTTTTAACATTTTTAAATGCAGACCTAACCAATAAATTAAATAGAAATAAATGTAACAATCGACCACAAATTGTTCTATCTTTACAACTGGATGTATTATTAAACAAATAGGACTGAAACTGAATCTTTCAACTATATAACGTTATATTTTTGGCTTACTAAAACATTACTTATATAAAGTAATTTTTTTTTAATTTAATAGGTATGAGGAGGAAAAAAAGCACACTTTATATATATATATTGTACTTATATATATATATATTGTACAATATATATATATATATATATATATATTGTACTTTATTTTGTTCCACGTTGGTACGTAGAAGCAGTAAGCAGCGTTAGGGGTACACTGCGTACTTATTAAATAATCTAAGTCGTGAAGTCGTGAAGAAACATTTATAGAACTAGGGACATAACTCTAATTAGTCATCACTTAATATCTTAAACAATAACTAATCAAATATATTAAATTTAATTAATGAATACTTTATTTTTACTTTCATATCTGGTTTTTAAATGAATATTTATAATTAAATAGTTTAAGTTTATAAAAATAGTTTTACTTTACATTAAAACAAATAATTTGCCTAAAACTATGCAATTTTATTCAATTAAACGTAATCTATATTGAACTTCAATTAGAGTGTGGACACGGATGACACGCAAAATCGTGAAGCGTTCCACATTTTTGTGGAACTTAATATAATAAAGCATATAAAATAAAAAATAGAAAAATATAAAGCTAATAAGTTAAACACTATATTTCATAAATTTTTAAGAAAACAAAATCTGTTGATTATAATATGCTTAACCTTATTAAAATTCTAAAACTGAAATAATTTTGTAAATAAATTTTTGTAAATAACTTGTAATTACCATGTAAATATTGTATGTATATTAGATTTAATCTCTATCAAGCCCATAATGGCCATAGCAGCCGAGGGCTGTACTAATGTTATAGTAATTTATTATATAATATTAGAATAAATAAATAAATAAATAAAATAGAGTGTGATTGTTGAATTATATATTAAATATTTACCACGGTAGGTGATAAGTGAAGCGCATAACATGTTATATGAAGCAGGACAGACTCATATCAGGAACAGGTTGAAAACATTTTTAATTAAAAGAAAACGTGGGGCCTCGGTGGCCTAGTGGGTAAGAGCGTATAAAATACATTGTAAACACCGAGGGAGTGTGGGTTCGAATCCCACACACGTCGTAAGAGTTATTCCCCCTTACGACATTTACAGCCACGTCTGAAAAGGAAAGACTGTGTAATTTCCTGTTCACATTTATGTGGCAGAGAAATGTACTAAAAAAAATAAAACAAAACGTAATAAACTCACAAAATCTAACTTACAATCAAACATATAATATAAACAAAATAAATAATATTACTATATAAATACTTATAATATTATATAAATACTTATAATATATATAGATTTCAAATATTAAAATAAATAAATAAATAAATTTCAATTAAAGTGTCACAAAAAAAATTCATAACATTATTTATGTGACTTTCTGCCCTTAAAAATGTGGTTTACTTCTTCTTTTTAAAGACTAACTGACAGCTGTTGACGAAACACAAAAAATTTATTTTATTTTTATTTATTTCTAAACCAAATTCTATTTTTGTCTTTTTTTCTTTTTTTAAAAGAAAAAACCATAAAAATTAAAAAATATTTAATATGATAAAAATGAATATGAATCCCGTCAGATTATTTCAAAACGGTAGTCATTGTACAAAGTATAACATGTGAGCTATATTTATATGTATAAGTATAATTATTAGATTTTGGTAAAAAAAAAAAAAAAAGAAAGGATAATAATAAATGATTATGGTTTTAGATATTATATACATATATGATAATATTATGAAATAAAATAACTATTCATCTGATACTAAGGAAGAAAAAGACAGAAACATTAGAAATTTTTTATAAATTTATTACAATAAAAAAAAAATTATAATAAAGGATAACACAAAACAAATATTCATATAACACTGATATTAAAAAACCATGATTGTGTCATGTAGTGGGTGATAAAAGAGCAATTAATCTATAAAAAAAAGGGCAACATTTTAATATACTCTTGTGTACTTATGTGATTATTTTTTTCTTTTTTTTTCTATACTTTATTTTTACATGTTATACTCGTATTGAAATATTAAGTAAATTTTAGAAAATTTTGTAATGTATTAATTTATAAATTAAAAAAAAAAAAAAAACTCAAGAACTAGGTTATAATTTTAAATAAGTACTTTGTCTAAAGTCTTAATTTAGAACTAATGTAATTGCTTGCTATTGATATATCATGGTATTTTATAAGAAAAAGTATCATTTGGAAATTGTGATCTAGTTAATCTGGTATTAACTAGATTCGAATATTAATCTGTAATTGAATGAATGAATATGATGTAATTTTTAGTCCCAAATTTTCCGTCGATGGTTGGAATTGTGTTTATTACTTAAGTTTCTATTTTAATACATGTTGGTTTCGGTAAATCCTACACATACAATTTTCTAAATATAATGCAAGGTAAATTAATATGTTCAATTTAACTTTTTTGTTTAGAAAAGAAGTATTTATGAGTCGCTGTCGCCAGATCTTTTAAAAATAAGAATCCAAATAGTGTATTTTTAATATCTTATTACAAAGTGAAAGGTCGTTACTATGCATAACAATACGAACCTCTAAATTTTAAAACACACTACTATCATTTGTGTTCCCGATTTTAATGATTCACAAAAATCGAAAGAAAAAGTCAACATTATCCCTATTACAATATCCATATAATCCCACTTCCGAATTAAAATAAAAAAAATGTTTCCCTATCGATATCCTATTTTCTTACTCCCTAGCGTAAGTAGTTATTGTATCATATCCTATCCTTAGCATACTGCGTAAGCAATTCAAATATTATTTCATTATATTGGCTGCAGGGTGACGTTTAGTAAATAAATAGCCCATGCTAATAGCAAGGTGAAAATTATTTCTCTTTCATATTAATCTTCAACTTTTTAAGAATTAAAGCTCCGGGATTGTCATTACACATTTAATGAGAAATAACACCCTGTGGTCTTATTTCTCATATGTAATTGAGATATAAAAACGCACAATATGAAAATTAGCATCCCGGGGATTGTTATATATTATTGAATGTCAAATAACACTATACTAAAAACACTACTATTTTATTTTAAAACAAATAAAAAAACTCAACTATTTAAATGTTCAATTAAATTTCAAATAATAACCAATTTCTATCTTAATTTACATAATATATTTTTATAATACATGTATAGTGTTCAACTAAACAGCTCTCAAAAGACTTCTTAACAGTTTCCCTACCTTCAAAATAATAATTCTAAAAAAAAAAAAATCTTTTAAAACAATAAAAATTTAATAAAATACTTTCAAATAAATTTATAAATAAATTTGTAAAAAAAGATATGTGCATCCCATTTTCTTTTTTTTTTTTATTTTCTTATAACTGTTTTGAGATTTTTAACCCCAACTTAAACACAGTCTAAATAAAAAGTGTTTGAAATCAATATAAAAAATCAAAAAATCTCAATTGATGTCATCTTAAAGACTCAATAGAAAATACTATACTTATACACTAGAATGTTTCTAATCTGATTTCTTTTAGATCATCCTTTTCTTTTTTCTTTTTTAATGGATATTATGGTACTAAACAAACAATAAAATAAAATTTTAAGGATGTTGTCTCAAAGAAAAAAAGGAAAAAAAAAAAGTCTAAGATACAAATTTTCTTCTTCTACGGTATAATAACAACAATTGCACTTTTATTTGAAATTAAATTTTATGATTTTTTTTTTTGTCCTTTTTTTGTTTTATCAAACAAACTTACTCACATTATTATATGTATATGTATAGTAAGTCAAAAAATTAAATAAGTGAAAATGAGATAGAAATAAATAAATTTTTTTTTTATCTTTTATACTTTTCTAAAAATCCGACAATCGAAAGTGTCATCATAATCTTTGAAAACAGTAGTATATCCAAAGAATTCAGAATATACTTTGGCACTTGAAGAGCATAATAATTTCGAACATTAAAAAATAAAAAAACCAATACCTATCCTTTTTTTTTTTTTTTAAATATATACCTACACTTTCATATATAAAATTATATTATGAAATGATATTTTTTTTCTATAATATTGTAAAAGATTTTCTTTCCTTTTTGCTGATATTTCAACTAAAACCATACAAGTGGGGAATCACTACAAAAAAAAAAAGAAAAACAGAAAAAACAAACAATAAATTTTCAAAATTGTACAAAAATTTCACATTCACATCTTATTTTTGGCCTGTTGAGATTAAATTAAACACAAAAAGACTTACATTTTTTTTTTTTCTTAAAAAATGGAAAATATAAAAGAAAATCCTTAAAAATCCTTAAAAGATTTTGATCTCAAATGCAATAAAAAATAAATTTTTTTTTTGTTAGTTGTTACATAAAATATTATATAAAATACACCCAATGACAAAAAAAAGGGTTGTAGTAGTTCTAAAAACAAAAAAAATTTATCATATTTTTAAAATAACCTCCTATTAAATTCACTTTACTTCAAAATTTTTTTAAAATGTATTTTCTAAATATATTTTCTTTTTAAGAAAATCATACCTCTTTGAAGTTTTGTAATTAGGTACTAATATTATTAAATATTAATAGAATGGCACATAAACGTAAGAGCATCAAAACTCCTATATTCCGAAAAGGCAACTTAAGAAAACTTAAAAGAACTAAAATACTAAATTTAGAAATAAAGACAGATCACTTTTACGGAGGAATCTGTAAGTATTAACGCAAAATTAAAGGTTAGTCTTTAAAACTAAATTTTAATATTTTAAGGTGTGGTTGGTGTTTTTAATGAGTTAGGGTGTCTAACATAACTTACTTATAACATAACTTACGTACATAAGTTAAATACTGTTGCGTACAGTATCCTTCGATGATTTAAATCTCACCAAAAGAAAAAAAAATAATTAAACACTAATTAAGAAGATCAATATTTCTCTATTGGCATAGAACAAAATATTAGGCTGTAAAATACAACATATTAATACAGCTAAGCAATTATTTATAAAGTCTGGCGTTAATTTTAGATCTTAGATTAGATCGTTAATTAGATCTTAATTTTAGTTCAAAGTAATTGCAAGTGAAGTGAAATATAGTGATAAAAATTAGCTATATCCTACTCGTTCAAGTTTAATAATGAATCGAGTTTAAACTAACACTCACCCCTTTTTTATTTATGTGACTGTGTTAGAATTTGTGTTATTAAATTTAAGATCTAATTGACAAATTGAGTCTTTACAATAAAACAAGTAAGGCTTTGTATGACTTTTAATAAAATTGAAGAAAAATTATTATTTTAAACGTAAATACGATTTTACTGTAAATACGATTTTCCTCTCAGTAAATCTAATTTAAATAACTTAGCGTTTTTATAAACCCCAACATTTTTTTATTAAACAGTTTTATTAACAATAAACGCAAACCTGTATTTCTTTTGACTGTATTTAATTTGCATGCATTTCATATTATGCAAAAATATATTATATAAATATTTTGTAAGAGGTGTATAACTTTCATTTTGAATTCACTAAAGTCCCTCCTCATTCAGATTTCCACATATACATAATATTCTGGAAAAACCGTAAAGGCGTGCTTTTGAATGGAACTCTGAAATCTCTCCTAATTTAGAATGAAATACAGGCATATGAAATGCTCCCAAATTTTTCTTTTTAAGTAGTTTAATGTTAGACCAGTTAAGACTATTCTTGAATTGCTACAAAATTTTGAAGAAAATTAACAACTCATCAATATTTCTCTTAAAAAAATGCAGAATCTATTGTCAATTTTACATTCTCGAAAAATTAAAAATCAGGATTCTCAGTAAAATAATTTCTTTTACGTTATTTCTATTACCTTATCTACTGACTCATTACCCATTTCATTTTAAAATCATATACCAAATGACGTCTAAAAATAGTTTAATCGTTAGTGATACAAAAATGAACTCATTAATTTATTTTTAAATTGAAACCTTAAAAAATTTCAACATTTTGTTAATTTTTTTAATTCTTTTTCCTATACACTGTCTCAAGAACAAAATAAAATATTTAATAGGAATTTCCAAAAAAAACAAAAAAAAAAAAGAACATATATACATATACATATCACAAATGAAATCATATATACATATATATATATATATATATATATCTTAAGTATATTTATCTATAGACACAGAGTTCAAAGTCAGCGAAAATCATCATATTTATTTTTATTTTATACCAACTATCAGCAAAAAAAAAAATAAAAAAAAAATAAAACAAAGATAAAAAAAACCTTATTTCAATTCGATTTACTACCAAATACCTTCCCATTCTCTTAACATACATGGTATTTGTTGTTATTGTGGTGAGGTAAAGGGAAAAAAAAAAAAATTATGTCCAATCTTAAAATCTCCTATTCTACAATTTTTTGTTTTTTGTTTTTGTTTTTTTAATAATTTAGCACGTTGTTATTGAATTTTTTCCAAATAGTATCGTTGTTTCATTTAAAAAAAAAAAAAAAAAAAAACAAATAATAAAAACAAAAACAAAAGAGAACAAAAAAATTTATTAAATATCCTTGAATGTAAAAAAATGTCCTTCTATAAAATTATTACAATTTTAGCTTATAGATTTTTGTTCGTTTTTTAATTCTTTTGAAATTCTAATCAAATATTTTCTATGCAAAAAAGAAAATATTTTGTATTCATGTTGAATTCATGTTGAATTGTTATAGATTAATTTTTTTTTTTTTTTTGGATATAAAAAAAAAGAAAAATTAATTCAACAAATTTAAAAGTTTCGATAAATATCTAATGAAATACTTAATTTTAATTTTTTTTTTATTTAAATTAAGTACTGTCTGATATATCTATTGGAATTAATTATATAAATTAGTTTTTATGTGTTATGAAAGAAGAAATTTTTTTTTTAAATGAAAATATTGGAGATATTACACGTGGATCACAATATCATGCACACCACTGATTCATATTATTATTCAGTGATGTAGGTGAGACAGCCAGTAATGTGATTGTAGACAGCCAATCAAGTGAGACAGCCAGTCATGTGATTGTGGATGTTATCACAATACCACCAATAGATGGAAAACTTATCGAATCATGATTTCAGTATTATGAACACGTACTGCCAAAGGGAAGGGACGATGTAGATCGAAAAAGCTTTTAAAATTAAATACTCCAACAGAAATATTAAGAGACTGTAGTCAATAAAAATTAGCATAGTACAAAAAGGTCAAAACAAAAATATCTAAACAATGGGACAATTTGAGACAAGAAATTTTGACTCTCCAAAAATTCAAACGTAGACGTAGAGTTCATCCCAAATAATTGGGATAAACGCAAGAAAAAAGAAGTACTATTTTTTATATTTCAACCTAGATGGTTTTTTAAGCTGTAATGAGCAATTTAAAAAGCTTCGAATTTAATAGCTAAAGAAATATTTAAAAACAGCACTAGATAATACATTTATTTAAAAATAAATGGAAATAATCAATTCTGATACGAATTTCTTTTAAATTTTCGCATTAATTACGATAAAAAACAAAGCTTAAAGAGAATCGTATATACATTATCAGGAGCAAACTTAGTAATTCAAATTACATTACTTTTGGGGCTATGATAAAATTTTCAGTAAAAATGATAATATATAGTGTATTATACATAGTATTATGTATAGTGTATAATAATTTATTATTTTTATTATTGACTAGTTTTTATAACAGATTTTACCACCAAAAAATTTTTAAAAGAATTGTTTATTTAGTTGCCGTTTAAAATTAAAGAATGAAATGACTCCATGACATTACTTTTTTCCAGAGCAATATTCAATTTTTTTATATAGCCCGACTTATTGCGAGATTACAGTTATACGTCAAAGTTGGAAGTTGGTCCCATTTTAAAATGTTTATATTTCAAGTTATGAGCTTAATATTATTTCAACCAAAATTTAAAGCAACAGGAAAGAAATCAATATAAAAATTATAGAATCGTTATAAAAAAAACCATAATTTTGCTTCCTCCGCATATCTATGCAAGGCTTCAAGTCACAGCCTTGAAATTTGAATGAAGTTTTGCAAAAAGGTGGGTAGATGGCGGACGGGAAACGGACAAGAAAAACATATAAGCATATTTTTAAAATTTGGAAAAATGGGTTAAAAAAACCAAAAACTGCATCACATATCCCCAAACCAAACACTGGTCCATTAATTAGTTTTTAAATAAATTTATCAATTTTTTTTTTTTTTTTTTTTTTGTAGTAATTTTTGAAAAATATAAGGATTTAAAATTTGAAAGAGTTACTAAAAGTGTCTTACAATTTAGTGTTTTTTACAACACTATATATTTTTTCATCCACATTTTAAATTTATTATAATCGACCAGATGTCATTTATTGACATATAAACTACAATTTCATTAATAAAATATAAAATAAGATATAAAATTAAATAAATTGAAATTAAATTTTTCAAGAATTATCAAAACAATTATTTTTGTTCTCGTTATATTTGGGGTAACTGTACAAGTTTTGTTCATTAAATAGAACTCACTATTATATAATTTTCTAGAACAGTTTTAATCAACTAATGATAGGAGTAAAACAATATAATAGTCACCCCAGAAGGAAAATTAATGTTAATAAGTTTTACCTTCATTCACAATAATATTTTTCAAATGAATTGTTTTAATTAGGAAAATATTTTTCATAATTTTTAAATCGATCTAAATATCTGTAAAATATATCAACAGTATACAGTTCTTTTATAAACAAATTTAATTCAATGAAAACAAATCTCTTTGTAAACATGTTTTATAAACAGAATGGTATTTTTTCAATTAATCAGCATATTAAAAAACGAAAATAAAAAAACATCATTTTTCATGTCAATTAAATATCACGATGGGCGAAAAAATATAATCATATTCAAAACATTCACATATACACCTTACTCAAAAAGTTTTTACATATACAAAATGTTCTCTTCCTTTTTCTCATACCTTAAATATTTTTCTCTCACTTTCCCTCTTTTTTCTTATACCAACTTATTATTTAACAAACTTCAAAAAATCGGATTATAATTTCTTTAAAATTTCTAATCGAAATAATTTTGTAATCCACCTTCTTTCTCTTTTCTTCTCTCTTTCTATACGGTTAAAATTTTGTTATATTCACAACACAAGCCTAAAAATGTCAAACTGTCAAACATGAAGAACTGAATTACACAGTGTAGAAAAAAAAAAAACATGCATTCACAATAGAAGAATTGATTGTGATGTGACAACTTTTTTTTTTTTTTTTGTCAGAAATGACATGTAAAAGTTGTTTTTTTTTTTTTTAGTTTTATTTTCTTTTTTGTTTATTTTCTGTTTTAAATTTTCTTTATCTTAAAAAAAAAAAAAAAAACACAAAGTAAAGAAATTCTAACGATAAGGAATTTTGTTTTTGTTATTTTTTATTTTTTCAAATTCTTTAGTTCATTTTGTCAAAGTTTTTCTTCTTTTTCAATGAGTGAAAAGTAGAGTGAGAACTCATTAATGATGTGCAAAAGTTTTGATTTTTTACTTTTCCTTTACAATTGAATAATTTTTTTTTTTTTTTGAAGTTCGGGTAGGCAATTTTTCATGTTTCAAATATAAAAAAAAAAACAAAGTTGCCAAAAAAACAAAATAACATGAAAATATTTAATAAAAAAAAATTGCATGAAACATGATACATTAACTGTTAAAGAAAATTAATACTGTTATTTTTATTTTTTTTTTCTTTTTTAATTTTTGTACGTTTTTTCATGTTTTTAACAAATTTTGGGAAATGTCAACTTGTTGAAAATGCATTAATATACAAAACAGTTTTTATTTTTTTTTTTTTCAATATTCAAGAAGTATACAAATAAACGGTAACACTGTTTTTTTCCTCCAAATTTTCTTTAAGTGACACATGCTATTATGGTGAACACTATACAAAACACGAATTGGTAATGGTAATATTTAGCATAATTTAGTGATTTAAAAAAAATTATTTAGGAAGTTAATTGTGTAGAAAAAAAAACAAAAACAAAAGTTAATAACGGATAAAAGAAAAAAAATCATGAATATTTGCATGTTAAAGCAAAAAATTTTTTTTATCTGTTAATTTTTTAAAAGTGAGATGTTATTATAATTGCCTGACACATTGTTTTTTGTTTTTTCCTTTTTTTTTTATTAAAAAAAATCGTTTTTGTAAAGAAAATTGATTTCTTGAGCAATTTGAACTTGAAGTATATTAATATGATCTAGAATATATTGTTTTTTTTTTCAATATTATAATCTCATTATTCATTATATAAGTAAAATTTTCTTAGACAGATCTTTTAATATTATATTTATCTTATGGATTGTATTTTCTTTTGTGTTGAGAGTTTTTATAATAATTAAAATTATTATTTTAATATTTTTTTATTTTTTAAAGAAAAATATGTGAAAAAGATTTAAATTATAATAAATGGAATCATTCAGATTAAAAATCTTGCTTTTCTTCTTTGGATTAAATTTTAAGGACGAGTCAGCTGTTACTCTCAAAATCATTAAATAAACTACCTTTATCTTTTATAAAGTTGCATATACTGCATTTATTTCAGGTTTCTTTTAAATTTTTAAACCAAACCATTCATTACTTTGATATGATATCGAAAAAATACTTAAAATAAATTATGTAGTAAATTTTAATTAATTTTAAAATATGTATTTTTTTTTTTTGTTAATTTCTAAAGCATTACATGCAAAATAACTCATAGTTAATTTAGTCAAGTTAAATAACTCAAGTTTTATTTCCATCCTTTCGTTTAGTTAAGTGTGTATTAAAAGTAATAAAAATTAATTAAATTAAAAAAAAAACTAAAATATGGATTACATTTTTTTTTTAAAATCACCAATAATTTTTGTTATTATAAAAATGTAAATTTTAGAACATAAACTAATATTAAAGTAAATAAAGCATCAATTAAAAAGTTTTAAAATTATGGTTTTACTGGGTTGGGTAGAAAAGACGGGGAAAAATAAGATCCTTTTACAAAAGCTACCAAGACAAAATGCCCTATGGCAAAAGACCCTGCGTCAAAATACCCTATATAAAATCTCCTAAGACAAAAAACCCTACGTCGAAACCAAAGTTAGCAACCTTTTTCAAAAGTTTTTCTATTAAAAATAAAAAATTAAATTTTAAGTATCCTGATTTTGAATAAAATCCTAACATTCCTCCTAATTCAAAATATCGCATATACAATTATGTAAATTTTCTGTAAAAGACGTAAAACTCCTCATAATAATAATAAAGTCCCTCATAATTATTTACTTTACTTATATTTAAACAACTCGCGTTTGCATATATATATAAATAAATATTCTGGAAAAAGGAGAAAGTCTAATTTTTCCAAATCTAAAATTCCTCCTAATTCAGAATCTTGTATATATAAATAAATTCTGGAAAAAGGGAGTACCTTGATTTTCAATCCTTAAAACTTAAAAATTTGAAAAAGGGTCTTTTACGCAGCATCAAAATATCAATCGTCCGATACGACAAAAGACTCTATATCTATATGGAATAACCCCATATAAAACGTCCATAGAAGTTTTTATACAGAGTCTCTTTCGTAGATTTTTTTTCATATATTTTTGAAATTGAACAAAAGAGTTTTTCTTCCTAGTGGATTTTTATAAAGAGTCAAACGTACTGCTCTCGCTTTTAATATTTTAATATAAGAATAGTATAATACCCATAAACTTGAACTTCAATAATTCTACAATGTAAATTCAAAATATAATACAAATACAGGGTGTCCATAGATCTGGAGCGAAACAATGTTCCAGAAGAAGAACTCTATATTGACTCCTATCCGAGTTGCAAAACTTTAAAATTATGAAGTGCGATTTGTCATTCGAACCAACGTAAAATTATATAACTTTTGAACCGTTAACTCTGCAACGGTCTAGACAGTAAATTTGATAAATTTTGTTTTGGAAAATTTTTTTTTGAACTTGATTAAAATTTTGTTAAACACCTACCTATACAATTTTAATACATAAATAAAAACCCCTCCTGTGTGGAACATTTTGTTCGGAACACTCTGGACACCCTGTATATCATGGTTATATAAAAATAATACTTTATTGTATATGTAAAATAAAAGAAAATTTAATTGGACGTCTACTTAATATAAAACGACCTGTCCAATTTCTTAAAAAAAAAAACAAAAACTCGAAAGAATGCTTTAAAGAATGCTGAAAGTTTAAAGATGAGTTTTAAAAAATTAATTCAAAAACTTTTCATCAATCTTTTAACAATTTTTTTCTTTATCAAGACTTCTCTTTAAATTAAAAATGAAAAAAAAAAAACAACACAACACAACTTTTCATTTTTAATTTTAACATTGTATTATCTATCTGAATAATTCAACTCAATTATCATTTCATGAAAATTTCAGAGTCATTTTTTTTTTTAAACAAATTCATTACAAATTACAAATCATATTACAATTTTCAACAACTTTGAAATTCAATAACAAAAAAAAAAAAAAAAATCTCACTTTTCAAATAAAAATTTAGTTTTTTTGTTCCTTTTTTTACTTTTTTTTCGCTCAATTTTAATGAGACTCTTAAAATAAACTTAAGAAAAAAAACAAAACAAAACACCATAACCAAAAAATGTACAACATTTCTTCACGAAAGTTTTGTTTTTTTTTATTTTTTCTTTTTTTACTTTTCTTGAAAAATTTAAAACTTCCTGGATAAATTTGTAAAAAAAAAAAAAAGAAATAAACAAAACAAAAAAAAGGAAAGAATTACTTTTAAAAGGATTTGAAAATAGCATTTGTTACTTGGTTTTATTATTTCTCTTTAACTCTCTTCTGTTCAATTATCCTTAAATTTATTTTTAACTTAATTAGAATTACATTGGTAACACCTACAACACTTAATTTATTTGATTGCTTTGGTTTGTTTTTGTGTGTTTTTTGATTTTATTTATTTATTTTTTTTTTGTTTTTACAAAATTAAAATCTCACCTATTACTTTCACGTTTATTTTACAAAAAGAAAACTCAAAACTATTAAACCAAATTGTATAATTTATATCATATTCAACACATATATACATATTCTTATGTTTACACATGTAAGTCATGTATGTATATAAAATTAATATATGTGTAGCTGTGTATAAACAAATTGGGTGTATTTGAGTAATTTTAACTAATCAAAAGTGATTAATTTACTTTATCCTTTAACTTAAGGATATAAAATTTATTTTATAATATTATATATTATATTTATATAGTTTATACATTTATTTATATATATACAATATGCCCAAATAGCAAAAAGCATCTATAATATCTGATTTAGCGAAATAAATAGTATAGAAAAAACAAAAATTTAAAAAAAAAAAACAAAGAAAGTCCTTAGGTATTTAGAAAAGAAAATAGTCAAAGTCTAATACCTTTTGAAGCTGTTGTTATCAAAATCTAAATTTATGTTTACAAATAATTTTTTGATATTCTAAAAATATTTGAAAAAATTTAATTAACTTTAAGTGTAAACTTTTGAAATGTAAAATTAATTTTATTACTGTTTTAAATTCTGTATTGGGAAGATGCTTAGCTATATTTTGATTTTTTCATAAATTTTCATTATTACAAATTTCTGATTATCCTGAAGATAAAAAATGTTTGTTGGTTTTCTATTTTTTTTTAGTTTTAAAAGTTTAACATTAAGAGTTTTTTTTTGTACAGAAAAAAAAAAAACAACTATACCCAATGCTCCAAATTATTTCATAATAAATACTTTAACTTTTAAATAATAAATTTATTTTTGATGAAAATTTTTAAAATGAGAAAAAAAAATTTTTTTTTCCTTACCACTTCTGTAAGGAGCATAGAGCATCCACTAAGTCAAGTATTATTCATATTTAACTAAGCTTCAGTTGCGGTAATCATTAATTTCACTAAGCCGTTGATTACTCGGCTGTAGGTATTGTACAAGACGTTACAAAACGTTTCTTTTTTATTTCTACGCCATATATTATCTTATACAAGACTAAGATGTTTCTATTATTTCTACGCCATCTATTATATCTTATACAACAACTATGTTTTATTATACTTTATTTATATATTACAATATTATATTAATTATAGTTCTTAAGATATATCTACTTATTTGTAATTTAATTATATTATATAAGTTATATACTCGTATTATAAGAAAAATCTATATTATTTTTTATTAATCTATATGACCCAGCCGGGGCTTGAGTCCGAGACCTTTTGTATGAACAAGATCTTTCGTACAGCGTCTTAACTATTACACCACTGGCTGGAGAAAAAAAAATGAAGAATTTCTTCAAATTATTGATTTTGGAGAAAGCCATGGCATTTGTCCTCAACCTTTTTTTCCTTATAGCTAAAGCCCTTTATCTAATCTTAGTGCTATCATATAACAAAATCTTAAAACAATTTGGAAACCGATGAAGGGAAGGAAAATTGGGAGCATATTCAGCGATATAATGAAATATAATTCAAATTCCCTTTTCCTTCCTTCTTTATTTTTCGATATATGTTTTAATAACCACGTCGTATTTTAAATGAACCAAATCATTAAGTACGAAATTTATAACATATTCCTTCTAATATTATCACTGTTTTAAATAAATTTATTTATATAAGATATGTAAATGAGCTTAGGAACTTATTACAATGTTGATAAATCTATTACTATAAAATGAACCTATTCTATTGATTCTGGCAGTAAATACCTAAATATATTTCATTAATAAAGTTTTTAATTTGTATATGGTTTTCTTCCATTATTTATAAATAAAGATTTTTGCTTTTAGGTAGGTACATTTCATTTCTCCAAACTTTACTACTGAAAGTACTATTTGTTTTGTATACAATGAATTCCTCTAATAAAAGAAACTTACAGTGTACGAAATTGATGTTTCTGATATATTAATTCTGATCTTACCAATGAAAGCTTAAAAGGTTTTATACTGCGCAGATGATTTTGATAAAATTTCATATAAATACATATAAGACTAAAACAAAATTTTAAACCAAAAGTTGTCTAGAAAATGCAACATTACGAAGCCTACTGAAGAGTTCAAGTAATGCTTATATTTATTATGAAAAAAAAGTATAACCTTAATCAAATTTATTTTGACAGCAGCATAAAAGTTATTTCAGCTTTATTTAGCAATATTTATGATGATTACGGATATCTAGGCAGTCAAAAGTACACTAAAAATTTGGCAGATAATCAAGTTCTATCAATTAATCTAGTACGATATGTTCGAAAGCACTGAAAAATTTTAGGAGTTTTTCGGAATTAATTAAATGCTGTTAGATCGTGCGAAGTTCGATAGTTTCCTAAATGATCTAAGTATTAATTCTCTATCATAATCTTTCTTCGAGATTACCTCAGATACAAATCGCGGTAAAACTTTAAACTACTAAAAATTTTTAAGCTACAATAAGTGTAGTTCTACATGAACAAAGATCCAAAAAAATGCCTGACATAGTAATTGAATATAAAAAAAATAATAAATCCCAAAAAAAAATCCATTATCACAGTATATTCCTATTTTTCCAAAACTTTCATTATTTCACTTTCATTTCCCTCTTTTTTCATAACGTACTTGTAATAAAAGTCCCTAATATCTCTCTTCTTCCAACATGTGCTTTTGATATGGGCTATTCCACACAAATTAGTACCTAATGTAGTAATTTATAATAAATTAAGATTTTTTGGTTTTAATTTCATAATTATCCATAATTATCCATAATAATATAATTATCCAGTACATTCGACATATGTCTGATCTTATTGTTTATACCCGTATTAACTATGTTCAAGGGTATAATAAATTTGCCATTAAATATAGTTTCAAAGGTATGGATCGGCTCAGAATCGAAATACTGCTGTCATACTGCACAATTTACATAAATATATGTCGGTAGTTAACGTTGGTACTAAAACATCTGAAATTTTTTAAAAGATGATCAATAGTTTTATAGGAATAGGACGTTTATATTACGTTCATGCGGGTATCCCAGTGTTGACACAATCTACTCTACTGCACTCTTCCTCGTTTTTTCTAATAAAGAAAAATTAGTTTTCTCTGCTACAAGAGCAACAAGAGATTCTCTGCATCATTTGCGATCGAGAATGTTATTACAAGAGTCTAATTCCTTAATTTCAAATTTCTTCCACAATTTTTGCTAACATTTTTAGTAATACCTAAAATACATAGTAAAATACATAGAATAATACCTACTTCATAGAATAAGTGAAATTATTTATGTAAATTACTGTTTACCGTTATACAAATCCGTTTCAAATGGAAGCAAAACAGTTTGCCTAAATGCCTTACTCAAAAAAACATGACATCTAACGTTATTTGATACAAAAGGCTTAAAGCAAAATTTCACTTCGCAAAAAGAGAGGACACATCGTAAAAAGATTTAACACAATAATATTTAAAACAAACACATGCTTTATGGTTGAAATCTATGAAAAAAAAATGGATAACTAGTTAGATAGGATTTTACAGCTAGTTACAAAATCAGGATCATATCCGTTTTACTAAATATATATAATATTTGCAAAGTATTTGTTTGTGAAGTATAATTTTATGAAGTTTCTCATTATATTCGAATTTTGCAGACAAAATGACCTTTTGCAATTTGGAATTCCGCTAACTGTGTATAAACCGATTCAAATACTTAATAAAAATATATTAAATTAAAATTATTTAAACCCCTGATTTATCGGCTCGTTTTATTGGAAAGTGAAATTTTATAACTTAAGTTCTTCATTTATTTGGTTTTAAAATATAGGCATAAACAAAAATTAGCCACCTTAAACAATTGAGTTTTTTCTAAAAAAAAATTAATTAAATGGAGCACTGGTGAAAATTTATTTCTTAAGTTTTTGTATCATGATTCTGTTAAAACAAAATTTTATTATATACTAAGATGTTCAACTAAAATACTTCATATAGCTCATTGTTCATAAAATAAACTTGAATCATCAGTAGTTTATCGTGTTAAGTTAATAAAAAAAAAACAAAAACAAAAAATCGAAATAATTCATATATGTAGTTATTGTATATTTATTTCCTTTTCCTTTTTAGATAAATTTTAAAAAAATTCACACATTTCTTTATGTCTATCCATTTAATTTATCATTTGACTTGTAATCGGTCGTATCGATTTATATTTTAAAAACATAAAATTTTGTTAGGGCCAGAGAAATTCGTATTCTTAAAGACTCTGATAAAATTGAAGATCCAATAATTAAAGAAAATTTTACAAGGTTTATTGTTTTTCAATTACTGTATCAACTAGTTTTTGTTTTCTTCTTTTACTCCCTCAGGAAACATACGGCTTCCACATAATCTTTCCATCTTACTCTATTATTTGTTAGCTGTTTTATTCCTATCACGTCTTCATCTTGTTTTTCTGATTCTATTGTTCGGCGCCATGTTAATAGGGGTCTTCTGACACATCGTTTGTCTTGCGGGCGGAATTGCAACGCTTGTCGCACTTTCCGCCTTCTTATCTGCAGTAGCAAAGATTGTACTTTTGTTATTTCCCATAATTCGTTTTTGCTAATTCTTCTCGGCCAGAAGATTTTGCAGATAGATCTTAAGCATTTATTTAGTAATACCTGGGCTTTATTGATGTTTTTTCTGGCATTTGTATCAACTAATGTATGTTAAATGTCATTAACAAACACTTAAAGAGCTTATATCTCGTCTTTAAAGCTATAAAAATGCCATAGAATAAAATAATTAGCACAATAACAAATCGTCACCTTATATGAAATCGTGTCATTAGGTAAAATTTAGACCTTAAATATAATTTAAATAAATTTGTGTGAAGAAATGAAGAAGAAAATTGATAAAGAAATTAAGAAAAAGTTTCTCATATTCTTATTCTCCTTCCAATAACAGAATTCACAACATATAGTGGCACTAGTTTAGCATTCAATCTCCAGTTATCCAATTTTGTCGTTGCTCTTAATAAGTCTTTAAGTGCGTTCTTTTTAATGATTCTTTGCAATTACAAAAATTCAATTTAATTCTTGCGTGAAGAAAATGATTCGACATTACCACAATAAACGTCCTCTGCTATATAAGTGTGTCAAAAGATAGGGAGTTTTTTCATAACTAAATACCAAATAACAGATGATTAATATCTTTCTGGCTTATTAGTTACTATCGATCACCTTTCCGTTTCTAAATTGCTTGATTTGTCTCATATTAATATTTCGTATTTAAAAACTGAATAAGCAGAAAAACACTATACACAAGATTCAATTACCCTAACAATGGGTTTAAAAATGAGCTACCGTTTCGTTACGTAATATGCAGCACCCCCAAAGAAAAATTAATGTTTTTTTTTTAATTCTCATCTAACTTCATAAAAATACAAAAAGTAAATCCTATATTTTAATATAAAATTTCTTATGTATTTGTATCTTTTACAAATAATTTCTTGAATCGATTTATTATTTCAAATTATTTTTATGTTTATAGTTTCCAGTTTAAACTGAAACTTTCTTTGAAACTATTTGAAACCTCTAAAGGCATTTTTTTTTCTACTTTAACAAATTCGCAGCATCTAAAATGGTTTTCTTGGAAAATATTTGAAGTGAAGAATGAAAAAACCATGAACAAAAAATAAAAATACTTTTTTATTCAATGAACATTTAAATGTACACAAAATTGTAAATAAAAATATATAAATATCAATATATAACGAGGAAGAGTGCAGTAGAGTAGACTATGTCAACTCTGGGATACTCGTATGAACGTAATATATCCTGTTTCTATATAACTTGCTCATCTTTCAAACAATTTCAGATGTTTTAGTACCGACGTTATAACTACCGAGATATATTTATGTAAATTGTGAAGTTGTATGACAGCTACCTAAATCTATTGCATCAGCACAAACCAAATTTTACAGAAGTTGTTGCCATAAAAATTGATCTTCATTTTCAATATTGCAGACGCCTAGCTTCATAAAGTACCAAGAGGTGCAAGAAGCCTGAACCGGCTGCTCTAGATCAACTAAAATTTACAAAAGTTTTTGGCATGTAACTCGACACCAAATTCACAAAATTTCAGATACCTAGCATCAATAGATACTGAGTTATTTCCATATAAAGAAAGATGTTGTATGGTAGCTACTCGAACCCGGCGGCCGAAAAAGCTGCATTTAAATAGCAAAACTAACAATTTTGCAAAACTGACGTAAAAAAAATTTTAGTTTACTACATCGTTTATTGTTTGAGTTATCTTGCGGACGGACGGACGGATGGGCGTACATGGCTTAATCGACTCTGATCCATATCTTTGACACTATATCTAGCTCGACTCCTTAAAGATGTGATAAACGTAATGGCAAATTTAGTATAACCTCGAACATAATTCAAACGGGTATAAAAAGACATATTTATATATATATATATATATATATATATATATATATATATATATATATATATATATGTTTGTATTGTAAAGAGCAATGAGAAAAAAAAAACAGAAACTACTAAGAGAACTATGTAGAACGTGCTCAGAATATACAAACAATTATTCAATTATATTCGAATAAAAAAAGCTTCAGGACTTTCAGAAATCAGATGGATTAAGCAAATGCCTTTTATTGTATATAGTTTGTTTGTTTTTTATTTTAATTTTTTTTTTTTCTGTTTTTTTTTTTGTTTTGCTTTCCTTGTCTTTTTTTTACTATTGCTTTTAATTTTTTGCTTACTCAAAACGTTTTTTATTTTTCTAATGAAAGTTCTACTATTTTTCTTCGTATTTTTTTTTTTTATTTATTATTTTGTTTTATTTTTTCTATTGTTTATTTCTTAATTATAATTTCCTCAAAGGATTTGAAAATTTCACAATTCACAAATAAATATTTAAAAAGAAAGCACAAAATAAACACTTGAAATAGGAATTCAGCATTCCGTATAGTTTTAATATTAAAGATTACAGGATTTAAATTCTTAAATGAGAAAAAAAAGGAGAATTTTATCATTTAAAGGTAGAATTGATGCGATATTTTTGTGAAAAAATTGGAATCTAGATAAAAATTTCATTCATAAAAAACAGTAATTTGAAAAAATATGTTTAAGTTCTTGTAAATTTAACTCACAAGTCACAAAACAAAATATTTAATAATTTACCAAAAGATAAATATGAAACTAATTATTCAATTCATAAGGATCTTCGAATTAATATAACAAATTGATGGCAAAAAATTTAAAAGGAGCACTTTTTCAAAATAAAATACAGTTTAGGCTTGGCTTGTACCAAAATTTGTAACTTTTCTTTATATTTTCATATACGAAATTAGAAAAAATGTGAAAAATCATGAGACTCTTTCATCACTTTTAACGAAATCTTATATAATTTATAAGAAAAACCATTAACACGTGTAAAATTATAATACTGAAACTTTAATTTCTTATTGGGACCTCGGTGGCCTATAGTGTGTAAGAGCGATTAAAATACGTTGTAAACACCGAGGCAGTGTGGGTTCAAATTACACACACATCATAAGAGATATTCACCCTTACGACATTTACAGTCACGCCTGAAAAGGAAAGGCTGTCTAATTTCCTGTTCCCATTTATGTGGCAGAAAAATGCACTAAAAAATAAAAAAAATTCTTATTTTATTTGGAAAAATTTGTAAAAGTTCCTATAGCGTAGCAGCGTAGCGTAGCAGAATTAAATTTTTACCCCTACCCCTAATAGCTCTTAAACAGAGGAAGATACAAAACAAAAACATTTTCTGAGGTAACTTCTTAGACTAATTCTAAAATATTTTTCTTCTCTCAAAATTTTAAAGCTTTATCTAAAAGCGTTTCCGAAATATGACGGAAGTAAAATCTTACAAACATAACGGTATTAAGATTACTTTCAAATAACGGTTAATTTAAAAAATTGTATGATTTTGTTATTGATTTATAAAACTAGAAAAAATTCCTGTCATTTTTGCTTCTAATGGCGTTAAATCATTCCAGTAGTATTTAGCAAAGCTAATTTGATATTCGTTTTATAGTTTTCAGTAAGCTTTCCCTTATAGTTACTATGTTCTTTGTCCTTATACTGTATTCTTCTTGGGTAATTCCAAAACATTTAAAACAGCGTGTAAATTTAAACAGAAGAATGATTTTAGTCTAATTTATTTTTTAATTATTATATACATAAAGCTCAAGTCTTATACTGAATATTTTTCAATCTGAATTCGTAAAACGGCAGTTAATCGTCTTTTAAAATCGTCTAAAATCAGATACTTGAAATTAAAGGTCCTTGACAATTAGTTACATCAGAATATCCTCATAGTTTAACAGTAATTTTTTTCGACACTTGAAACCATGCTTCAAATATTGCGTCAATTTTTTTTAAGGACATTATATTTTTACATATTGTCTAGGAAATTAAAATTAAAAGAACTCGATCGTTTTTTACAATTTTAATAAATTGAAATTGCTGATGCAAAAATTATTGCAAATTTAAAATACTTTATATTATTATTTTAGAAATATGCTCCTTTAAAAACTATTCTAACATTTACATAATGCGTTTTTTTGTGTTTTAAACTTTTATTTATAAATAAATAAAAATAAGCTATTAAATATTCCCTTCTGACGAATATTTTCAGCATTATAACTACACAAAATTTAATTTTTCTTTTAAATTAAAGTTTTTTTTTATTTCAACTAAAAGCCAAGTGTAAAAGATTAAAGTGAAAAAAACTTGACTTGGAGCTTTTGAGTATTAATTTTAGAATAATTACTAGAAATATTAAAGTTAAACTTAGTACTTAAGTCACTAATTCCCTTTACTCCAGATCGAGCATTTATCAAAGCATAAACTTTTAAAACTTTTTATATAAAATGAAAATAAATTAATACCAAATATATCTCTATTCTATGCAAGGGTATTATAAATCCACCAGGTAAGTGATTTTTTAAAAAGATTTGATGATGTATTATTTCTATAAGCATATAATTAACATTGAAAGTCGCATAAAACTTAACTCCTTTTGAAAAAATTTTAAATCACCAGCTTATATAGACACTAAGGTATAGTTATATAAAAGAAGAAATTGTATGACAGCTACCCGAAACTACTGGTCTAGACTAACAAAATTTTGTAGAAATCGTCGACATAGGGCTTGGCATAACTCCTTTTCACAAAATTTCATATCCTAGCTTCAGTAGACGCTGAGTTATTTTCATTTAAAGAAGAAATTATATGGCAGCTAATCGAACTCGCAATTCAAACTTGCTCTATTTCAATAACAAAACTAACAATTTTACAAAAATGAAATGGTAAAATTTTCATAATCCGAGCTCCATTATTTTTTGAGTTATTGTGCGGACGAACTATTCCAAAAAAACTGTAAAACAAAATATTGAAAGCTATACACAAATTTTCATTTTTATTTTGCATCATATAAACCTCATTAAAACGCTGTAGTGAGTATCCAAAAATGTTAAAATTAGTACATTATAAAAAATTATATTCGCAAAAAATATAAAAAATTGTTTTAACTTAAAATATTTTTGTCAGTTTCATGATCCAGACATCCAGGTTGTTAAATATCTTGTAAAACTTATAAACAAGTCCCAAAAAAAAAAACTTCAAACAACTTTTTAACATTTTTTTATAATAAAAAATTCAGAATAACTTACCAGTCCCTAGTGGTACATTGATTTGACGTTGTTGTTGCTGTTGTTGTTGTTGTGTTTGTTGCAAAACAACTGTAGGTCCTGTTGTTGTTCCATTATTTGTTGTTGTTCTCGATTGTTCATTTGAATCCTGGATATCTTCCAGAATTAAACGTGTTGTAGTAGTGTTATTATTTAAATTTCTATTGGTACCACAATTACCATTTAGAATATTTTGTTTACGACCAGTATTACCATTGTTGTTAATATTATTACTATTATTACTTCCATTATTATTAGAATTGTTGTTATTATTGCTGTTATTGTTACTATTATTATTTCTATTTGCAGATTTTGTTGATGTTGTTGTTGACCTCTGGGTTAAAATTGTCCCAGATATATTTCCAGAGGATGATGTTATAGCAGAATTTTTTGTTGATGATGTTAGTGTTAACGTGGTACCTCCTGGACATTTAAAGAAAAAGAAATTCGAATTTAATACAAATACATTTTAGAACGTGTTCTTATTGTTTTTTTTTTTTTTTTTTTTTTTGAAGACAGAAATAATATTATGCAATATAAAAAGTATACATAATCACCTGCAAGAATTGATGTTGTTCCATCATTATTATTTCCTGATGATATTGTTGTTGAAGTTCCAATACTAGCACTACTTAAAACTGTTGCAGCATTACTACTTGGATTACGAAAAACCAAAATTGATTGTGATTTATCTAATCGTTTTAAAGTTTGTAAAAGAAATGGTCCACCACTTGTTGTTGTAGCGGTAGCTGTATTAGTTGTATTATTTGTATTACCCATATGAGTTGAAGCATCTTGTTGCTGTTGTTGTTGTTGCTGTTGATTATGATTATTATATTGATTATTTCGCTTTAATCCATTCTTATTACTATTACAACTTACAATTGAATTTTTATTATTAAGCCTCTGTTGTAGTATAATTGATCCTTCTGGAAAAACATTCTTTTTTATATTACCAGATGTTGATTGTAATAAGACAGCAGCTGTTGTTGTTGTTGTATTAGATGTATTATCTTGATGTATATTATTATTTGTTGTTGTTGTTTTAATTGGTGCCTGTAGCAAAATTGTTTGATTGCCTGTCGATGAAGTCCCTGTACTTGTTTTCAACCGTGGATGTTGTAATATAATTTGTTGATGTTGTTGTGGTTTATCATCAGATATTGAATTATCATTATTATGATGATTATTATTATTATTGTTGTTAGCAGCAGCAGCTGCATTTAATAAACTTAAAAGTTCATGTGAATTTTGTAAAATGATTTGTCCATTTTCAGTTCTGGCTCCACGCACCAATATAATATTACTATGTTGTTGTGGTTGTTGTTGTTGCTGTTGTTGTTGTTGTTGTTGATGTAAATGTTGTTGTTGTAAAGCTTTTGTTAATGATGATGATGCTGATATTGTAGTACTTGTACCAATTGATGTTGATGTTTGTTGAAATTTTTGTAAATGGATTGATGTTGCTTTTTGACGTATTGGTGTTGTTGATGTTGTTGTAGTTGTAGTTTGTTGATGATGATTATTATTATCAAGATCAATACTACTTGTACCTTTTTCTAAACTTGTTGTTGTTGTTGATGCTGTTGTTGTTGAACTAGATTTTGACATAGTTAAAAGTTCTTTCGATGTAATTGTTGTTGATTGATTACTGCTACTGTTACTATTGCCATCGCTATTATCTTCAGATGATGGTTGCCCTAAAATAATAAAAATGAATAATGGTTAATTAAATGTTATAATAATCCTTAATAAATTTATTACTTAATAATTTAAATCTATAATAAAATTAAAGATTTATTCCTTTTTTTTTTTTTTTTATACAATCTTTTAAACTATAATTTAACAAAGGACATATTATTTATTTTTTTTATCCTTTGACTTTAAACATTAACTTTTAATTTACTAAATTAAGTGAATTGATTTTACAATGAAAAAGAAATCAATTAATGAAAAATTGATTTAATCATATATAATTGTAATAGTGTGTAATACAAAAAATTTTATGTCTAGACAAAAAAAACAGAATCAACTCAACAGAATCTTTTCTATATCCTTTAAATAATCCCACATAATACAAAAGGATAGTATGAAAATGAAATTTTCTTTAATACTAAATGTATCTATATTATAAGTTCTTAGATTTAAAATATCCTTATAAAATAATTTTAGATTACCTGTTCATATCATAAAAGATCTATTTTCTATTCATATTACACTATTTATTATCATTTAATATAATGTCCTAGTTAGTTTTTCGTTGTTATTTAACAACTTTTATTAAAATTTTATGACCTGGGAAATTACTTTCTTTATGCTTGACCTGAGATTTATTAATTCACATCGATTATTATTATCATTATTTGATAAATTGGTTAAAATTAAAGATGAACACAAGATATTAATATATATATATATATGGTTAGATTACTCTATGTTGTATCTAACATTGTGGATGCTTAATGAAGAGGAATAAGGTACATATTTTAAGTGTAATTTAAGATAAAGTGATTTTAGAAAGATTATTAAAAATGTTGCTATTTTTTAGTTGTTTTTCTTTTTTTTTCTGTTTTGTTTTGTTATTTAATAGACTACATATTGTTAGAAAATGTTTTGCAAGAATAAAGGAGAAATAAAGTTTCCTTATCCTGATAAGTAATGATGTATTGAATCATTTAGAACAAAAAAAAAAGGAAAAGTCCAACTTTTAGGTAGAAAGAAAGGAAGAATATTTTGCAATAAAATAAAAACCTTGAAACAATTAGTTTAAAATGTTCTTTACCTAAAAATTTCCTTTCTTTTTCTATTAAGTATCCTTCTCCGATCAATAATATTTCGATAGCTTATTATATTGTCATGTATTTAACATAAATTATCCTTAATATGTATATATTTCAGACTATTAAATGCTCATATATCCAAATATTATTTTTTGTCATTTTTCAAAATGGAAATTTCATAAATATTTTTGTTTTTGTTTTTTGATGGAATTTATTTTTTAAAATATTATTTTTAAGTGGTGTACTATTAGATGCCTTAATTTAGAAATAGGATGAAAGAGAAAACATTATATAGAAATAATAAAATTTTTAAAAGACATATGCAGCAGAAATTTAAAGATAAAGATCGTGGTGAAAACAAATATAATCTTTAAGCGATTAGGTGTATCAGTATGCATATTATATTTTTTTATCTGTAAAAAAATTAAATAGTGATAGTATCTTTAGAGAATGGCTACTCCATTAAATATTAAAAAATAATTTTTTTTTTTTCATTTTGAAAACATCAGTTCATAGAATTATTTTTTATATCTTAAGTATATCTTCGTTTTACAAATTACAAGTTTAAAAATATTTTGTTCGAATCAACTTACAAAAAAAATTAAAATTGAACTAATAAAGCTTTAAATCTGTATCACAATTGTAAAATAATTTCATTAGATAAAGAATCAAAAACCTATTCAGTTAAAGGAGCGAAGATTTAAAACAGCTTTTTAATATTAAAAAAAATTGTAAAAATTGCACTGTATAAAACCTAGGATTTACAAAAAGGGTGCATATTTAATATTAAAAAATGTGCTTATTAGTGGAAATCACTTGGTGCATGTGTCCATCTGTTTACAAAACTTCTACACCGTTAAAGCTGAAATGAATCCAATGAAATTTTAAATATATGGATAGATGTCGTAAGATTTATCCATTACGAAATTAATAGCATTACCCAAGTTCTTAAAACCTTATTTTAAAATGGGTTTATCTCAAGTACATTTAAAAAAAATATTTTTTATCTAAGAACACGAAACAAAACGACAGGAAATTTTTTAGATTTTCAAATCAATATAAAAATTATACAATTAACTGCAATTTACTATTTAAATTTACCGTTATGTGAACATAAAACTTTCAATATTTTTGCTTCCTTCATATCTTCAAAACAAAAGAGATTTTCTTTTATATATAGAACCTTAAAATTTGAGGAATGAGAAAATGATAGAAGAAGGATTTTTAAGAATTGACATAAGTCACAGAATTTTTTTGTACCTACCTGCCCATGTTTAAGAGCCATTAGAGATCAAAAATAAAAAAAATTCTTATTTCTTATTTAAGAAGACACCTATAACTTAGGCATCTGCACAAATCTCTTTAAAGTAAAACGCAAAAAATAAAAACATCAATATTATAATTTAATATATATGTTTACAGACCTTCTTAATTAATTTTATAGGATTTTCTTAAAATTGAAGAGAGTCTTGAATTTTCATAATGTTTTTCTTATATGTATATATAAAATTCTACAAAAAACTACAAATTTTGGTGCAAGTCAGAGTACTCTAAACTTTTTTTATTGTCTTTTGGAAAATGTGCATCTCGAAAACGTTGGGTTTTACATTCTGCTTTATTTTTTAATAAGAATTTAAAACTTTTTAAAATGTTTCTTTTAAATTACACATTTTAAAAATTCTAAAGGCACCTTTCTAAGATTTCAACGAAACTACACACATGTAAACAACAAAAAATCACAGTATACTTAAAGAATTAAAATAATTTAATAAACACAGATTTTATGTTTCGAAGTTCATCTAAAATTAACAAATTTCTTATTTTTAACCATTAATCTCATTTAATCCATAAATGAATTTCTCTAAAAATACTCCGAAACGCTTAAAAAACAAAACCTATATAGCAGTTAATTTTGTCTATTTTGCATTAGCGATTTATTCATCACATATTTCACTTAATATCACTATAAGTACCCTAAATGGGATATGAAAAGGAGAAGGAAATTTCTGTAAGTAATGAAGTATATTTCCTTATACTTAAATAACAAAATTCTTTTCTAACATTTAGTATTATAATTTGTTCTGGGACACGTATATGAGACTTCAAGACATATAAGTGAAATATATAAGTATGTTTATTTTTTAATGTGCAACATTAATTATTAAATTAAATAACATTTTCAGTAAATAAATAGTAACTACATAAACTAAAAACTAAAATCCTTACAAATCCTAGATAATAACTAAACTAATTATGGACTCAAAATGGAGTTTTTTTTTATTAAAAATCTAAATAATTTTTTATAAAAATAATTTTTTTTGTTACCTTAATAAATCAAAATTATTATTATTAAGTCTTGTTTAGTATTATAAAGGACCTTATAGACAAAATAAAGGTATAAAATTCCCTAACCAATAACAAATTTTAATATAACTAAATATTAGTAGTAAACAACTAAAAACAAAACAAAAAATGGAAAAAAAAACCTTCACAAAACCTCATTATAATATATTACATCAATTAATAAGTCGAGTCCTTATAAAAAAAAAAACAAAAAACTAAACAAAAGAATTGTAATAAAACATTCAAGAATAATATAATATACAACTAAAATTGCACTTATAATAAGATGAATGCAAATATATATATAATAAATAAAAAATATGTACCTATATATTATTTAAAATTTAAACAAAGAATAAAATTCTAAACACATATTCTACATATTATTATGCTCCATAAAACCAATAGGATCACTATTTCCTTTTTTTTTTTTTTTTGTTTTTCTTTTTTTAAGTTAAAACACAACGAAATCAAAAAGCATTATATATATACGTATACTTATCATGTATATCATACGTATAAGTATGTGCCTATATACAAATTCTTACGGGAACCATGTATCCTTTCTATTGTTATCCGATTATCCATTAATATTTTCGTAATACAAAACCAATCTAATCTAATCCTGTTGTTGACCATATAAAAAACAAAAACAAAAGCAGAAAAAAAAAAAGCGTAAACCTCAATAGCCTTTTACATAATTTAAAACAATAAAATAAAAAAAACCCAGGTATTTGTTTACCTTATGTTTTCTATCTCGTTTTTTCTTTATATTAATAGGTATCTTTTCATTTTATTTACTTTAACTTTTTCCAACTCTAATGAACTTTTATTAATTCTTCTGAGTTCAGTCCTAAATTTAACATGAAAAACTTTTAGTTTGTTTTTTTTTTGTTCTTTTTTTTTTTTTTTTTGTTTCTGAACAATTTTATTTAGTGGTGGTTTGGTTACATTTTGTTGTGATAAAATTCAAGTGAGAGTTGATTTTTTTTTTTTTTTTTGTTTTTTTCTTTGAAAAGAATTGTTAACTTTTCATTAATACGGGAAAATATTTTCGCGAATTTTTCTATTACTGATAAAATCTATTAGATAGTATTAAATGTCTGCACATCATAACTATCTCATATTCTAACTACATACATAATATATATATATATATATATATATACAAATCTATATAACAATTTAATGGATTTTCTTTTATTTAATGAATGGTTTTTGGTTATATATGGTACATATGTATAGTTTAATCTCATTCTATCTTAAACCATATATCTTGGAAAATAGTTTTTTTTTTCCTTGTTTGTTTTCTAATTATTTAAGGATAAATAGAACAGCGCAACAAAATATTAAACTATTCAATGTAATTTGTAATGATAGTGACGAATAGTTGATAATAAATTTTAAAAGACCCAAAAAAAAAAAAAAACAAAAAAAATATCCTTTCATTCTATTAATGTATTTGAAATCCTTAGAGAGCTAAAAATTTTATCTATAATATTGCATATTATGTTGAGAAACCGTTGATCTGAAACAGAAGAAAAAAAAATTTTGTGTTTTTTGAATTTTTTTTTTTTTTTTCACTGTTTCGTGTTTTTTCAATTTTTTATTGAGTTTAACATTTCAATTACTTATTTATTGTTTAGATTAGTCCGTCTGTCATTTATATCCGAAATCATAAACTCTATTAAAATGTAGAAATGTTTTATTTTTAAATGTTATCAATGAAAACTTTGAAATAATCTCGAACAAAATGAGCAGGGAACGATAGTGAAGCATAGTTTTTATTATAACTTCTTATAAAAATTTCAAATTTTAGCATCAAAATGTTCGCTATATTATAAGACTTTGGTAAATTTGAAGAAATTTAGGATTTTTAACCAAAGAAAAACTATACTAGAGCAAAATATGTAAACTTTGTTTAAAATATTATGTAATCAAGGACCACATTAATTAATCGTTTTGGCTTGATTAACATTTGGCAATATCCCTGTATCAAATATACAAGAAATCCTCAAACTGAAAGAAAACGGAATAAAAAATAATTTTGTAATGTCGATACTATTATACCGTTATAATTAATTTTACTTATCAATTATTACTATTTTAAAATTGTACCTTTATACTTAACCAACATACTTTTGTAACCTTTTTAAATTTTTAATAAAAGAAAATAATAAAAATATAATAAAAACAAAAATATAAAAGAACAATATACATTTCTCTGTGTTATTTTATAGTCTATCCTTGACATATCCATATATATCCTTTTTATAACGGTATACGTAAAAAAAAAAAAAAAAAACAACGAGGACTTATAAAAACTGAACCGCTTGACCAACGCGGATTTTTGTATGCTTTTTTTTCTTTTTTTGTTGTTGTTTTGCGTTAATAAGAAATAATGCAATAAATATGTCTTCCGATTTGATTTAGGGGATTCTCTTGGATTTGGAGTCCGTTTTTTTTTTTTTTTTTGCCGTTTGTTTGGATTTTTGTTGTATTTTAGAACAATGAATGTTTATATTGTTGTTTTTTATTTTTTGTTTTTATTGTTTTCGTTGTTTTAATTTTATTTCCACAAAAACCACGAAAAATGAAACAAGCCATAACAGGCAACCAAATAAATAAATAAAACAAGAAAAGGAAGAGATGGAAATTATTAAGGACAAGATGAAATAAAAGGGATCATTTAATATACATAAGATTATACATTAAAATGTATGGACGGAAAATATTTTTATTTTTTTTCTTTTTTTTTTGTTGTTCTATATACGAGTGTAATAAACCGGATAACAATAAAAAACATCACTTTTACATATTCAATTTAGCCGTGAAAAAAAGTTAACTAGTTATAATAGGAACAATTGCTAAAAAAAAAAGTTCTAATCAAAAACATTATTAAATGAGTTTTAGATATAAGTACATATATATGAAAAGTGTGGTTACAATTAGAGAAAAAACTGTGTATTGTCAAAAATAAGTAGGTACTATTTGAATGTTAAGAAACTTTAGATCTTTAATTTTTCTATACAGTTAATTAAAATAAAAAGTGACAAACCTTTTATACCTATTTTTTAACATTTAGTTTTATTCTTAATGCAACTCTTTTTCAACCTTTAATTAAGATTAGGTGAATCTTCATATTTTAATTAGTATATAGGAAAATTACTTCCTCCTTAACAGATAGACAGATAGATTCTTCTGTCTATAATAGAGTCCTCAGAACAGATTCCTCTATAAACAGATAGACATTATTAAAAAACACAACTTCACTTTTTGATCAAACAATAAGTTAAGGAGCCTTTATTATACTTTACAGTATACAATCTGTTTAGACAGGAGAAGATGCTGTTAAGAAATAAAAATGGGTTAAAAGTTTATAGGAATGTGGTAAACGAAGAAATAGGAAATATAATCATCCCAGCATCAAATGTGGTGGAAAACGAATAGGCGAATGCCAATAATTCGTTTGATACGTAGGCGTGTGTCAAATGAATTTGCATATATTAAATAGAAATGACATTTAGGAACTTAAACTAGGCAGTTATCATTTTCTCTTTGAAAAATCTTAAGTGGAGGCATTAAATTCAATTTTTAATTCTATGGAACATATTCCACTCTTCTAGATATATCTGTGAAATCAAGTAAGAGAACCTATTTAATGTCAGGGGCCAAGTGAAGAAAGGGTTGATATGTTATTTCGATCATTTAATAAACGAATTACTCTGTTGTGCACTTTATAAAGAAATGCTTTATGCCATTTTAGATATTGAATTTCGATGATCATTAAATTTTTTTTTTAAATTTTATATATATAAACTTCTTCCTAAATTTACTAAATCTTTGGAACCAAAAACTACAGCTTCTTAGCTAATTCAAAAATTTCCGTTCATTTCTATTATATTCATATATTATTTTAAATTGTCATGATCGCAGTTACATATTTGGTTTGCAGTGCACACATACAATTCTAATGCAGTCCAAATATAGCAACCTAAGGCTTTATTTTAATTCGAATCAATTAAACAGTTAATCATCAATCGGGATAAATATACAATATCTAGAGAATAAATATTTAATTTTTTTTTATTAATAATTTCAAAGTAAAAAAAAATTGACTTTAGTATAAATGGTAACTTTTTTTTTGGACCACCCTATAAAAATATAATAATATGTATATTTTATAAGTAAAAGTTTACACGTGTAAAGAAAACAAAACCTATTTTCAATTTGAAAAGAAAAGGTGACTTCAAAAGGATTTAAACTAAGTATACTGAATTTATAAACAAGGCAGAGAGTGCGCTTTTGTGAAAAGTTTATATAATGTTCTCTTCTACCGCTTTTTATTTTCACTATCAATCGCATCTGAAACATATAACTATGTATCTATTACATACTAACTATGTAATCCTTCTAATAAAAAAAAAAAACCTTTTTTTCCTCTCTTAAATTCTTGGGAAAAGTTTTTAAAGAAAGGTCTGATAGTAGCAAGATGTGAAATAACTCGCGTACCCGTAGCATAGATTCATATTTATCATAAATTTTTTATTTTTCGTTTTTACGACCAAACAAGAAAAAAACAATTTATTAGATTGTTTTTTAAAGACAAAGTAGTTTAAACTTTTATTTTGTTTATTAATAATAAACTTTGTTGGTTTCAAACTAAAAAATACATAAAGATTTTAGGAAAAATTTAAAAGCAAAATAACCTAAATTTGTTTGTCTTAAAGTTTCATCTTAATAAAACTTTTTGAACTTCTAAAGTTATTTTTAAATTAGTTGGTTTTTTTCGTATTTTCTAAATAATTGTAAGGATGTTGGAAAAGGTCTTGTATAACGGTATAATAAAATTAGAGATGAATGTTATGTTATTTCATTTAATCATTGAAATTGGTTTGGTTTTAAAATTATATTCAAGGGTAAAACCATTTTTTGGGTAACTTTTCCACAAATTTCATTATTGTTTTTTTTTTTTGTTTTTTGATTGATTATAAATTGGATGAATTTAAAATTTAAAGGATTGAATTGGTTATGGTTATAAGTTTACGGCAAAAGAAAGATTGTTAATGGTCATATTAAAAATTAATTTAATATAGAATTTTTCTTTAACTTTTGTCATAACGTTTAAAGGAATTTTGATTGGAAAATTTGGAAAAAAAAGAATTTATTAAAAAAACTTTCACAATCTTGTCTAAATATTAGCTAAGAAAGCTGCTAAACATGTCAAATGTTTTGGTTTTCTGTCCCATTATAAAACATATTTCACTTTAATAAATCTGTCAAATACATATAAAGCCTACATTCAACCTAAGGTGAAGTAAAACTCTCATATACATATATGGGCTGATTTATCTCAAACTTTTTTGAGTTACCTCAATAAACATTTGTGGAAATATTGTAGCAATATCATTCTTATATCTTCTAGGTAATAAGACTTAATCAATTGAACTAAAATCAATTATGTCTCTCATAAAACAATTCCAACGAGTATGAGAGCAAGTGCTCATTTCTACACAATAGAAAATTCTTGGTAGCGCAAAACTGATTATTGGAAACTCATTCGCTGTGAGAATTGCTAAAATGTAAAACATCCTTCTATCAAAAGTGTTGCTCTATGTCAACAATATTCCATTTTACAATTTGCAACAATTCAAAAAGAATCTTTTTTGATTGGTTTCTAATTTACCCTCCAATCTTCCTTTAATATCTTATTTCCCTCTCGTTTTCCCTCTACCATTTAGCTAAACTTATATTTGTATAAAGGAATTCGGCCCCAGCGTTTAGCTAACGTGTAAAAAAATATATGTAAGACTATAAAATATTAAATTTAAAAACTTCCTTAATATGATTTAGTCATTAGGAAATTACGTTTTAGACCTTTTCCCCTATCTTCTTTAATATCAACTTATATTGTTTTAATATCTTCTCTTTTCGGGTAACGTTTTAATTCTAAATACAATAAGTGTTGTTCTAAGATTATTTTGTTTGTGTTATATACAAAGTAATCTTAAATTGGTTCTTTGCCGATTTTGTTATTTCCGATCTTATAACCGAAAATATGTTAGTTTTATAAAATACATACATATAACTTTCATTAAATTTTCCATTTTAGACTAATAAGAATTTAATTAGTTAACTAATGGGATAATTTTAGATATAACAAATGGGACCTAAGGACTTTCAGTTTTTTAAAATACGTTTCTTAGTTTTTTAGTTTCTTAGAGGAAAATTTAGTTGAAGCTCAATAAATTATCCATTTTTTGAAGCTCAATAAATTATCTTTCTCATGCATTATCCAACAAGCATCTGGAGCTTTTTAATAAAAAATTTAAATTCAAATATTACTAAAATTGTACTCAAAAATTGCCATTTAAGCCATTTTTCTAAGAAAATACCGTTATTAACTTAACGCTTTTATTTAAACTTAATTACAGAAGTTATAATAAAAAAAACTTTTTGGAAATTTCCAACAAAAAATGTGAGTTTTTTATCTTAATGTATTAAAAAAATCAATACAAAACAAATGTTCATAATTAAATTCAAATAATTTCAAAATAAACGAAAGTTAATGTGCCTGATAAAACTTGTGTAGATATAAATCAATACCGAATAAGTTAACTGTATATTTGTATGATTGTTGTTTTGGTTGCAATAACGAAATTTGGATAAACCAGAATTTAAATACAGGTGCTTTAAATTTTTAGTACCATATTAAACCTTCTATTAAAATGGTACTAAATTTTCTTCAATGTAGTACTTAATAGTTTCATAATTATAAATAAAAAACTATACAATGTATTTTAAAAAAGAGAAAATGTTTAGACCCTATTATCTCAGTAACGGTTGGAAATAGACCACCCAATTATAAATTTTGACCATCCCTATCACTCCATGAAAATTCCAAATTTTTAATTTCTAAATGACGAACAAAATTTAGAAGCAGAAGTCGTTGGCATAAAATTTAATTTCTTTTTCACAAAATTTCTGATACCCAGCTGAATTAGACGACACTCAGTTACGTTCATATAATATCAGAAGTTGTATGTCAGTTACTTGAATCAGCCGACGGAACTTGTTCAATTTCAATTCGAAAAAATTTATACAAAAATTAAATGGTAAACATTTTAGAATCGTAGTTCCATTAATTTTTGACTTCTCATTCCGACTCACGGATGAACATACGGACTGACATATAACTAAAACAACTCAGAATTCAATTCTCAGCAAGAATATATATATATATATGTATATATGTATATACAATTTTCCGTATCTATTTCGTCTCCTTATCAATCTCATAATTAAAGAAAAAGACTTGCTCAAAAAAAAACCCACTATTTTATATATTCAAGTTTTTATATATTCTGTTAATTACTTTAATAATAATTTTTTATTTAATTAACAATAAAAGAAAATAAATTAAATATAAGTATAAATATTTTTTTAAATAATAATAATTAACACTCATTAAATTTCAACCATTATAATTGTGTACAACATTTTGTTCATTTTTATTTTCTTCATTATTTTCATTTATCTTTAGATATAACCTACAATTACTTATACACAAATTTAACCAACATTTTTTCTTTTCTGTTTTTAGGTGAAATGCAATATAACAATTAATTTAACAAAAATAGAATTTAGAAAAAAAAAGAAATAAAAAACAGAAGAAAAATGTTTCCATTTTATGTTAAAGAGAAAAAAAAAAAACACGATAATTTCACACTATATAAGCATTAACAAACCATTATTTTATAATTTTATTGCCATGATACTATGAATGACCTTGGCAATTTAAAAATTCCTTTTGGCTTTTATTATGTAAGAATAATTTCTTAAAATAGACAACAACTTTCATTTTTTTTTTTTCATTTTTTTCGATTTTTTTTTTTTATTTTCCCCGTTGCTTTTCTTTCATTTTGTATGGTTACAGTTATAAACAACAAGTATCTAAATAATATGTAATAATAACCTATAAGAAAAATAATATTTTTCAATAATATTAAAATAAAATTAAGATATAAATTGAATTATAACTGTTAAACATTACAGTTAACAGTTAATTTATGTATTTGTATTTTACACGAAACTATCATTGGTTTCGTCGATCAAAATTCGTTTTTAGCACATTTCCAAAAAAAATTTGAAAAAATGTGCTTATTAGTTTCACTCTGTCCGTCCGTCCGTCCGTCCGTCCGTCCGTTTTCAAAACTTCTACACCGTTAAAGATAGAGAAAAAAAAATTTTAACCATGGGTAGGTCTCATAAAAAAAATAATTTTGTGGAACAACTTTTTCATGTAGCCCCCCCTATTACGGAGCTACAGCCCATATATCTACAGCAAGATATAAAAATTAAAGCTACAATAATATATTTTTTACGTGCGTTAAAGGTTTATTTAAGTTGTAAAGAGTTCCAAAGTTGCAGCTCTTCAAAATTGCAAAAAAGCCCCATTTTCAGATGTATATATCTCGGGCTCTGCGTAATAATTTTGCAATCTAAAACCGCCAGAAGATCGAAAATTTTATTATCTATATAAAACAATATCAAAATTATGTGATATTTTGTAATTTACGATTTAAATTTACCGTTATGTGAAAACCACATTTTGCATGAAGTTTCTTTTTTCATAACTCCGGCACCCCTTTAGATAGGAACCTGAGACAAGAAAGAACTTTTAGAATTAGTATAAGTTTCCTCAGAAAATTTTTTGGTAACACCCCCTCTTTAAGAGTAATTACGCCTCAAAAATTGAAAATTTGCTATTTTTAGACACCTGTAACTTAGGCACCTGTACAAATTTTTCTTCGGCAAGACATGAAAATTAAAGGTTCAATATTATATTTCTACGTGTGTTAACGGCTTTCCTTAGTTATATAGGATTCCGGACTTACGGCCCCTCAAAATTTCAAAAATGTCCTATTTTCACATTTTTTCTTATTACATGAAATTTTCAAATTTTTGTGCAAGTCACACTTCTAAACAGTTTGTATTGAGTTTTGGAAATGTGCGCTTTTAAAAACCGTTGGTTTACATTCTACCTTGTTTTATTTAATCTCCTTTTGATTTTATTTTTAAACTAAAGTATAACACATTTCTTTAAATTAAATACTTGTTGGACAATAAAAATTGAAAAAAATTTTTGCAATTTTAATTGCCATTTTACCAAGACGTTAACTTACACCTATTTCGTTTTAGACATGAGATACGAATCACCAAAATTTGCCAACAAATTAAAGTTCGAACTTTATTTAGAACTTTTAATTTTATTTTGGCACAATAAGCTATTTACTATAGTTATTTAATATTTTATGTCCAAACAAAGTTAAAAGCTCCATGACTGAAAACACAGTTCAATCAGAAATGTTGGTGATACGTATCACAAGTCTAGTGTCTTCTGTTATAATATATTTGGAGAAGTACTAAAATACTCGTATTAAAAAAATATAACATACATTTCTATTAATATAATATTATATAGTATAAGGACTTAAGCCTTCTGTACACTAAGTGACATATTGTCAATTATATATTGTCAATATCCATTGACAAAAAATTGAAGTAACTACTACTATGCCATTTGACCCAAATTATCATATTTAGACTAACAGGTTTTTACACCTAAATTTACAAAGAATAACAATATACATAATTGACAACATGTCAATTAGTGTAAACGATATATTAATACTTTTTAGTATAAATACAGATGTATTTTTATAATTATACGTTGTTCAAATATAAAATTAAATTATAATTATAATGAAGTTTTAAGCTTCACTTTGTCATTATTTAAAATATACAGCTAGAATTATTGTATTTACCAAATGGCACTGAATTTTTGAAAATTATACTTTTCATATGTATTTAAAAAAAATTGAATAGAATGAAAACTAGAAGCAAAACTGACAAAATGGAAAAAAAAAGTTCATTCATTTTTTTTTCCACATAAGTACTTAGTCTTTTTTTTCCATTCTAAAATTTATTTCATTACAACATTAATTGTAAAATATTTTAAAAATACTCCTATCGGTTAAGGAAATGTTAAGCAATCAACTTAGATCCTGATATTATATAAAAACTAATTTTTTTTTTGTAGAAAAAAAGGAAAGTTAAAGAAAATATTTTTGTTTTAGAAGAAAGAATAAACAAGTAATGGAAAAAACCACGGGATTTCAAAAAAGCACATTATAATAATTATAATATAATAATATAAATTACGTATTTTATTAATACAAATTATGAATAATAATGAAAAAAAAAAGAAAAAATTAGATTGGAGCTTTGGAGCTTTAATTTTTGTATATTACTTCAAAAAAAATTTATTCAAAAAATCAAATTTTATTGTTTCAAAAAAATTAGAGAATTTTCAGTTTTCGACCCTTAACAGATCCTAAACGAGTGCGACACAAAATATTTCCTGAAATGACTCATGATAATTTCTAAAGATATAACTCCTTCAAGCTTCTAAGTTAAACCATTTGAAAGATAGAAGAGGTCCAAATTTTTGCTAAAATTGAGTTTCACATACTTAACGGTACATTAAAATATTGCATGGCAAAGCCACATATTTATTTTATATATACTTAAAGGGTTTTCTAATTTGAGTGATATGATTTCTTTTAAAAAAAAAACACACTAATTGTTAAGGAAATTCAAATGTTTTTTATTTAATGTGAAGTACAATCGATACAATTAAGTTCTGAATAAAACGTCATTCAAATGCTCTCCACGACTTCTTTTGCAGGAACGAATTCGATGTACCCAATTTTCGAGCACTTTTTCCACTAAATCAAGTCGTATGTCATGCGGTAAATAAACAAAACTGTCGATTCTGGTGCGAGGAAAATCCACAAATTAATCATGAACAACCATTACATTTACCTAAATTTAAAGATAGGCCTTTTTCGAACTTTGTATGGCTGTAGATCCGTAACGGGTTGGTCTACAGAAAAATATCTTTTTTTTTTACGAGGGTTTAATACAAATGTGACCTTTAATACAAATGTACAGTTTGGTTTTGGGAAAAGGGATGAGGGAAAGATGATTGGAGAAATTGGAATTAGGAAATTTGGATAATGCGGGATAGGTAGGAAAATTTGGAGGGATATTTTGAAGAAAGATGTTAATGTTCTTCTTAAACTTAAATAAATCGTACACATATGAATTACTAACTTTAGGAAACACATGCGATGGTATATGGTTCCACAATGGTATATGGGGCGTGCGCATGACAAATGAATTTCCATAAGCTGTATTTCGCCATCTTGATAACTCTACTTGGTAAGGATGAGCATCTGTTGCCCTCCTTGTTTCTCGTTGGAAAACTTTAAGTGGATGCATTAACTGTTTTATTTCTTTGGAACAGATGTTACTCCTTACGAGATATCTATAAAACAAGGTCAGTGACCCAACTGTACGGCGATGGCTGAGTGGAGTGAGCATTGAAATTACACTGGAGTCAGTGATAAGACGAATAGCTCTGGTTTGCACATTATCTAGAGAATCCAGCGCTGTTGGCGGGTTTGCAGCCCAAATATGTGCATTATACTCTATTTGCGGCCTAATATACCTTTTAGAGATATTGAGATCAGATGCAGAGAAGTAGGTTTTGCAGCGATACAAAAAAACCCAAACATTTAACCGCATTTTTAGCTATACCAATAAAGTGATTTGACCAAGTCAATTTTTAGTTTAACTTGATACCCAGCATGTTTAAATTTTTTGAATGCTGCAAAACTTCTCCCTGAAATAGTAGGTTGGGAATAATAGTGACAATTTTCCGCGAGATCAGACAGCATTGCATTTTTTTTCAATTCCGTTGACTTATCCCATTTTTGGATTTTTGCTAAATCCGATATTTAGCTCAGAAATAGTGAAATTTTTTGCTGTTGTATTAATCTAGTGATTAATATTAAAGCGGCTTTCAAACTCATAGAAAGCTTATGTAAGTATGCGAAACTATGGATCGGATTGGAGGTTAATGAAAGTAGGTCATTGATAAATATTATGAACAGAGTGGAGAATGAAACTAATCCTTGAGGGACACTAGCATTTATTTTGAATTTGTCAGATGAGTATCCATCGACCAGTACACGAATCGTACCATTCGGAAGGAAATCTCCAATCTATTTAGAAAGACCCTACTTAGACCTAATGCTTTGCATTTTGCCAAACCCGATTGAAAACCTTAAAAATATCAAGAGCGACAACATCAGACTCACCAGAATGATGAAGGCTGAGGTTTAGCTTCCCACAAAGGTAAGTCATGAGTTCATCGGTTGCACGATGGGTTCTGAACCCGTATTGTCGGGTAAAGAAATGAGAATGATATATATAATCTCAAGTGTTTGGATACGTTCAGAATCGAAAAATTGCTTAATTAAGCTATGTTCGACCGTCCGTTCGTCTGTCAGTACGATAATTCAGAAGTTATAAGAAAGCTATATTCCTGAAAGACAAACTATTTTTGAGTTAATTTGTAGGCTCCCTATTATTTTTAGATGAGATCAGATTACAACTTCGGATAGCTCTCTCGACCACAGCCCTTATTTTTTGAGATATCATGTGGACTAACAAATGAAGGGACATACATCGCTTAATCGACTCAGAATTCGATTCTGATTTGATCCATACATTTGAGCCTACATATAGCTCGGCTCCTTTAATGTATCATAAACCTGCCATTGAACATACTTTCGTCCGGGTATAATATTATTACATATAAACACAGTGACAGTATATAATATTTTGAACACTATAAATGGTTCGTACGGGTATTTAAGAGTTGACAAAAGAGTTGGCAACTGTATTTTATATAGATATACCTATATGAATAGTATCGGGTATAATAAAACTACTCCTCCGTTTGTAACTCCCCGAAATAAGCAAGTTAGAAATACCTTCAAATGTATGGATCGAATCAGAATCAAATTCTGAGTTGCTTGAGCTTTGTCTGTCCGCCCGTCAGCACGATAACACAAAAACTAAAAAAGCTAGAGTATTGAAATTAACACAAAATATTTTTGGACCAATTTTTACGTTGCCTATTGTTTTTTTTGTTGAGATCCAACCAAAATTTCGAGTAGCTCTCCAAGAACTAACATTTTAATCTCCACATTTTTCATACAAATTTTTTAAAACTTCTACATAGTTTGAAGTAGAGCCATGTAATTAGATATCCTAAAAAAATTAGTTTTATGGAATAACTTTTTTCTTAGCCCCACACCCGTTACGGAGCTGCAGCCCCCCAGTTCTAAAAATCTCTATATTTACTTAAATTGTTATTTCACAAGTTCTATAAGGTTCACAAATTCTAATATCTTCAACCTGAAAATGCGAAAAGATAGCTGCAGTTATGAGCTTTGCAAATATGTATATAATAAAATTATACTTGTGGCATATGATGTCTTAATTTACCGTTATGGGAAACTGAATTATTGCAAAATTCTTTAATCCTTCAATCTTCTAAACGGTTTAAGATAGGAACTTTGAGAGAAGTTAGATCTTTCAAAATAAGTATCTGTTCTTTCAGAAAATATTGTTGTAACGCCCCCCGTTTAGGAGTTACAAACATATTTTCTGAACGCCCCCCGTTTAGGAGTTACAAAAATATTTTCTCAAAGAACAAATAGGGGTCAAAAACTGAAAATTCCCTATTTTTGAACACCTGTAACTTAAAATTTTTTTGAAGTAATACATATACAAATTAAAGTTTCAGCTTAAGCTAAAAGCTTATTCTGAAAACGACTTTTTTGCTCAATAATTTAAATTTTTTTTTTTTTAACTTTTTAGACCCAACGTCATCAGAAGTACATATACAGATCCCGCCTTCATCAGCGGTATATACATAGCGGCGTATATACGTATTTTGTTGTACTTATAGAAATTATTCTATTAATTAAATATTTTTAAAGAAATATTGCAATGTTTGGCGATATATAATAATATATATATATATGTATGTATGAAAACATATGCATATTAATATATATATTTGGTATTTTGTAGTAAGTTTAGTATAAATTAATATACATTTGCCGCTTACAGTATTAATAGTACTGGGTATATGATATTAGAAAAAGTTTTTGGTTTATAATCGTTAGGTGAAAGGTTAGAATGATTTGAATATATGTAACTATGTATGTACAAACCATAATTCTAGAAATTATTAAACTCACCCAAATTATTTTAAATTACTGAAAAATTAAAAAAATAATATTATAACCAGAGTGTCAGATTATGAACATACTAACGGGTTCGTACGGGTATCTAAGAGTTGACAAAGGCAACTGTATTCTCTCTCGTTTCTACTTAATATCATACAGTCTATTTATACAATTTTACTTAATAGTTAGTTGTGTTGTGACTATTGGTAACGAAATTATGATGAAGTTCTGATATGATTAAATAAACATGTCTTTTTATAAACAATTTCCGGAAATGTAAAATTGACTAATTATGAGAACTGATATTTACTAACATACAAAACAAGTGCAATAATTATCTTCAGATTATTTCATTGGCTACAGTTTCACTGGCTAGATATTTATTTAATTTAAATCCATTGGATTTTATAGCATGACAATACCAAGACTATTCAATACAAGATAAAAAGTTGATAAAATATAACATTTTGAAATAATCTTATTTGCAAAAACAAAATTAATAAATAATTAATAACTAATACTTATTTTGTGGAAATATAATTGAACACAAAAAAATTTCCCAACTATTTCATATATTTTATAAAATTTTCCACTATATTTACTTTGTATATATATATGTGCATTTACTTAAGTATATATAATTATTTTTTAAACACCATTACTATTTTTTTTCAAATGCTACTTTTAATAACAACTCAAAAACAGACCATTATCATATTAACAAGAAACTAACATTTACTTTTTTTTTTTTTTTTTAACTTTTTATTTTCATAGAAAGGCAATATATCAATCTAGATCCAAGTGACATTTCCACAAAACAAACCACTAAACAATAACCAACAAAACAAAAAGAAAAACACAAAATAACAAGAAAAAAAAAAATAAAATAGAAAACAATTCACCTTAATTCCACTATAACATGACCTCTAACAGATCTTTTTACTGTAACGATTACTTCTAAAACAATAAATATTAAAAGATATCTGGAAAAATGACTACTAGGCTTTCTTGTGAAAATTTTCCCTTCACTTCTCTTAAAACAAAAAACCCCAAAAGCACCACAAAAACAACAAAAACTTCAAACTAAAACTGTGTGAAAACCATTAATACACGCATAATTTATGATATTTTTTTTGTTTTTTTTTTGTTATTTTATATTAAAAATGGACATGAATATATCCTTAAACGTAGGGGTTTTATTTTTTACCAAAAAAAAAAAAATAAAGGATAAAAGGAAGGTATGTTCTAAATTGCAAAACACTTGTAAAACCAAACAAGAAAAAAAAAGGAATTAACAGAAAATTGGCGACCGCAAAGTGATAAAAATGTCAGAATATTATTATTTTTTTTTTCTCATTTTTAGGACAATTTCGGTATTTTTGTTGTTGTTTTAGGCAAAAATAAAACTAAGAGAATTTAATTTACGTTCACCAAAATTTTATCCTTAGGTTAATACGTTACCTATATATACTCGTATATATATATATATATATATGAACAACAATTAAGTATAGGGATTATTCTAAGTGATATGCAATACAATATAAGATAAAACTAGTGAAAATAAGAAATAATATATTCCAAGTGATTTAATATTACAATTTGTTTCCTGTACATATGTCTAGCTATATGGAAAAAAGGTGAAAATTTTAAACTTTGAAATAATTGCAATAGTATAACAAATATAATGTATTGTTACTGTATGTAAGGTATTTCAGATATACATTTGGAATAATGTATAGTTGAAATATACACTTGGACTATTATATTTGTTTTGTACGAATTATTTTTGATTCCGTTATAGGTGGAGACATCTTTAGGTAAACACACTATTTTATCTTATCTTAATTAATTTTCACTTAATGCATTAATTTTAAAAGGTTTTAATTTCAGCTTTTTTTCCAGCCAATGGTGTAGTGGTTAAGACACCAGCCTTTCATACAAAAGGTCTCGGATTCAAACCGTTCAAAAAATAATATAGATTTTTTTTATATTATGTAATTTGTATAATATAATTAAATTAAAAATAAGTATATGCTTATAAATTATAATAAAATATCATATTGTAATAGCTATATAATAAAATAATAATAAACCATAATTATTGTACAAGATAATAGATTGCGTAGAACTAAAAGAAACGCCTAGTTTTGTACAATACCTTCAGCCGAGTAATCAACGGCTTAGCGAAATTAATGATTACCGCAACTGAAGTTTAGTCAAAAATGAATAATAAATGCCTTAGTGGATGTGCCCTATGCTCCTTATTGGGAGTAAGAAAAAAAAAAAATTCAGAAAGAAGCAAGTCTTAAAGTATGATGATGGTATAATAAAATACTAATAAAGAAATTAATTATATTTAAGTACATAAAATTTACTGAGCGGCAAACTATAAATCTTTTTGAACATGATTTTGAACCAGTTTAAGAGTTTAGAGAATCTTGCCATAAGCAAAACACACAACCAAAATTCGAATAAAGCCTTCTGCGTACACAAGTCCTTAACTAATCAAAATCATTTTTTCAATATCTAGTTAAGTATAAATTGTAATTATGACATCCAGGTATTTTTTTATGACATTGTATTTGTATTTATGACATTGAAATAAGATTACGAAGGAAAATATTTAATTACCATAATAATATTACATATAATAATCAGTTAAAATTCAATTAGATGATTCCATAAAATCTTTGCAAATTACAATGTTTCGCTTATTGTTTACACGTACGCTACAAGATTTTTTTGTTTTTAAGAGTAAGTCCAAGTTTTTTTGTAAGACTTTTTAAGAGTAAGTTGGGGAAAAAATTTTTATAAAAGAGTAAAGACGGGAGGATGAAGAGGATGAAAAAAGCTTGAATCCATGTATAGAAAATTATATGGAACTAAATATATTATGGAAAATGATGAAAGGTATGAACTGAAAGAAAAATTTTGGGTAGGTCTAGATTTAAAACTTTTAAAACAAGCACTTATACAGATCAAAATACAACACTCACATAATATATACAAGCTTAAAAAAAAACTACTTGATAGTCAAATAAAAAAAATAATTTTCTGATAACTAGTATATCTACTTGTGAGCTCATTCTAATTTTTTTTTATATATAAAAAAAAAAAGAAAGAAAAAGGACAAAATTTATGATCTTTAAAAAAAATTTCAATTAATTCTTACTTTTTATATCGTAAATTTTTTTTTCTTCAAAACAAGAGAACAGAAATTTTATTTCACTTAAAAAAAAAAATTCTTTTAGTTTTTTATAAAATTCAGTTTATTAAAGGTTAAGTATAAGTATATAAGTATATAAATTTTTTTTTTTTTGCTATCGCTTCTGTTTTTATTTTAAGAAGAAATTCAAAGGAAAAAAACAAAAACTTAAAAAATTTCATGGGAAAAAAAAAGTTGAAACTTTTAAAGAATTGCTATAAATTCTATGTTCAAATGAATTTTTTAATATAATATCATTACTCTTTACTTGAATTCGAAATGATTAATAAATAAAGACAAAACAAGAAAAATTTTTTATTACATTTGCAACCGACTTATTTATACCCTACACCTAAAAAATATCTAAAATCCATAAGTTATTTTAGTTAGGTATTTAATATAAGCTAAAAAAAATAAATGCTTTTACAACCTTTGTACAAAATTTCAGGTTTCTATCTTTAATATGATATGCTTGTAATGAAGTGTGTGAAGGCACCCGGACCACCACCCCAATTCATCTCAAATTTTAGAGACTTCATCAGAACAGGGTAGAATACTCTTATATCAAATTTCAAGTTTTTATATTTATTAATTTCGAAGATATGCTTGTTCGGTCTTGGGAGTTATGTGGAAGATACCCAAACAACCATTCCAATTCATCTGAAATTTTAGGCAAATCAGGGATTCAGGAAACAGCACCCTAGTACCAAGTTTAAAGTTTCTATCTTTATTAATTTCGAAGATATGCTTATTTGGTCTTGGGAGTTGTGTGGCAGATACCCGAACGACCACTCCAATTTATCTCAAATTTTAGGCAAATCAGGGATTTAGGAAACAGCACTTTCGTATCAAATTTGAAGTTCCTATCTTTATTAATTTCGAAGATATGCTTGTTCGGTTTTGAGAGTTGTATGGGAGGTACCCGAACAGCTCTCCCAATTCATCTCAAATTTTCGACAAATAAGAGATTCAGGAAACAACACCCTAGTACCAAATTTGAAGTTTCTATCTTTATTAATTTCGAATATATGCTTGTTCGGTTTTGGGATTTGTATGGGAGGTACCCGAACAACCACTCCAATTCATCTCAAATTTCAGGGATATCAGGGATTCAGGAAAACACACACTCGTACAAAATTTTAAGTTTCTATCTTTATTAATTTCGAAGATATGCGAATTCGGTTTTGGGAGTTGTATGGGAGGTACTCGAACGCATGGTCCGATTTCGGCCATTTACAATCCCCGCCTTACCTTAGTCATTGTTAACCTACAGTATAAATTTCATCAAGACAGCATCATTATTTTTTGAGTTATCGTGCGTACGGACGGACGGACGAACGGACATCGCTAAATCGACTCAGGAGGTAATCCTGATTCAGAATATATATACATGTCTATACCTAACTCGCTTCCTTTTTGGTGGTTACAAACACCATACCAAAGTTAATATACCCTATACTTAATGTGTAGGGTATAAAAAAATAGTTTAGGTTCCCAAAAGTATGCAATTTATTAAACAATTTTGAATAATTTAAATATGCAATGTTCTCGGGGCTTCGGTAGCCTAGTGGGTAGGCGCGTGGCGTATTAACCGAACTATAATATAATAATATATAGAATCTATAATGGACTTAGTAGCCGATGGTTCAATAATATTGTATGTAATATTAATATAAATAAATAAATAAATGCAATGTTCTCTAATTTTAATGGTTTCATTTGAAAATAAAGAAAAAAAAAACAAAATAAAATCATATAAAGGACAATTTCAATTTAAAAGTAAAAAAAATAAATAAAAACAAAAATCCTTAAAAAACACAAGAAAACATTGAAACGTCTGGTTTCATTTTTCTCTCATCAAAAATTTCACTCTTCTGTAAATTGTTATAAAGTTTGCTTTCACTTTTTTTCTTCTGTTTCTTAACTAGTAAAACAATTTCAAAGTATCCTTAACTGTAAACAAAAAAAAAGAAATTTATTTCTCATTTAAATAGTTCCTGTTAACCATTAGATTCTTAAAGATTATAGACGAATAGATAAAAGGTTAGATTTTTGGCATAAGAATATAAAATCAATCATGTTGAAAAACATCAATCAAATCAATTTGAGAATTTTTTCACTCAATTTAATTTTGTGCCTTTAATTATATAGAAAGAAAAACCTTAAGTTTTAACTTTTGAATTTTTTGTAACTTACTATTGTTACATTGTTTAAGGATCCAACGAATTTTGGTAGAATTTTTGGTAAATGCTACTGAAAATACATATAAATATATTTATTTCTTTTTTAATTTTGAAAGAATAATTACCATTTTCATTTAAAATTAGAATTTAAAAAACTTTAATTAGTTTAAGAGTAACTAATAAATATAGGTGAAAATTTTCGAAATCTGAAATGTAATTTAAAATGTAACAAAAAGAGATATCGAAATCTTTAAATTTCAAATAATAATAAGTCCCACAACCAATAGCCCTCCCATACCCCACGCGGTGTATAACCATGCATTATTATTTTTTTTTGCATTCAACTGACTGTCATATACTGGAACATGCTATTTTTGAACGAAGAATTTGAATTTCAGCAACAAAAGTAAGCACAAGACCGAATGATTAGCATCAGAGAGGATTAATGGTTAATGGGAATTCTTAGGACATGCATTAGTAAAGAAAACTAACTAGTTGTAAACTAAAAAACTAAAATAATTTATTAAATCAAAATATGTATGTATAAGTATGTGATTTATTACATGCGATTTAAAAATTAGTACTTAAAATAATTTTTGAACATATCTTGAACCAATCTAGGGGAATGTAAAAAAAATAATTCATCAAGCAAAACAAGCGCAACTTTAAATCATATTCGAATAAGAATATAGAATGAATGCGAAATGTTAACAACCTAAAACTATGACGCTTAACTAAATGAAAAATAAATGTTAAAACTAAATAGAAAATGATATATTACACTGGGTCACAAAATATTGAAAATGATTACTTGCCCTTTGAATAAAATCTATAACATTTCACATTAAATAATGCTTTATATTGAAAATGTTTTAAGTAAAATCCGTATCTATATTGTAGGACGTCTAAAATTAATCCAACGAAACTTAATTTCATTTTCATTATGTAATGCATAAAATTTTGCATAAAATTATTTTAAAAACAAAAAAAAAAAAAAACAGATTTTCTTCAATATTTTTAATAATAACTAAAGTTATTTTGTCCAATTTGCAAACCATAAGTGGACTTTTCTAAAAAGTTTTAAAAAATTTTCAAGTTTCAATAAAGTCAAATTTAAAATTTTGTTTTAATCATAAATAACCATGAATTTTGTTTTTAGAACATTTTTTTTAAAAAAAGGAAAACCAGTCATTATATTTTGTAAAATAATCAAAAATCTGTTGGTTCTTAACATTTACAGGTAAGTTTAGTTTGTGTTGTAAATTTAGTAACATGTGTAACCTACGTACATTTATAGGAAATTAAAAAAAAACGAGGAAGAGTGCAGTAGAGTAGACTGTGTCAACTCTGGGATACCCGTATGAACGTAATATATCCTGTTTCTATAAAACTTGATCATCTTTTAAAAACATTCAGATGTTGTAGTACCGAACTACAGAGATATATTTATGTAAATTGTGGAGTTGTATGACAGCTACCCGAATCTATTGCACGTAGCTACATTAAGTTCCAAGAAATGCAAGAAGCCTGAACCGGCTGTTTTAGATCAATCAAATTTTACAAAAGTTTTTGGCATGCAACTCGACACTTTTGCACTAAATTTCAGTTAGCTAGCTTCAATAGACACTGAGTTATTTTCATTTAAAAACAGAAGTTGTATGGCAACTATCCGAACCTGTCATATCATCACAACCAAATTTTATAGAAGTTGTTGCCATAAAACTTGATCATCATTTGCAAGATTTCAGACGCCTAGCTTCATTAAGTTGCAAGAGGTGCAAGAAGCCTGAACCGGCTGCTCTAGACCAACCAAATTTTACAAAAATTGTTGACATGTAACTCGACACCTCTTTACTAAATTTCAGGTTCCTAGCTTCAATAGACACTGAGTTATTCTCATTTAAACGGATAAGTTGTATGGCAGCTATCCGAACCCGTCGCACCACCACAACCAAATTTTACGGAAGTTGTTGCCATAAAACTTGATCATCATTTGCAAAATTTCAGAAACCTAGCTTAAATAGATACTGAGTTATTTCTATATAAAGATAGAAGTTGTATGGCAGCTACTCGAACCCGCCGACCGAAACTGTTGGATTTAAATAGCAAAACTAACAATTTTATAAAAGTGACGTAAAAAACGGACGGACGGACGTACATGGCTTAATCGACTCAGAATTCGATTCTGAGCCGATCCATACCTTTGACACTATATCTAGCTCGACTCCTTTAAGGTGTCACAAACGTAATGGCAAATTTATTATACCCTTGAACATAGTTCATACGGGTATAAAAAAACCAAAAAGAAAAACTTGCAACTCCATTAATTATATCAAAAACTATTAAATAAATATGTTATCAATAATACTCAATAAAAAAGAAAAATACTCAAATACAAAGTATAATAAATAAATATTGAATTGTTTACCAAAATTCTTAATATTTGTACCAAAATTTAAGCAGTTATATAAACAAAAATAATACGAGGGTGAAAATCCTTTTATTTAAATAATTTAAAATAAAAAAAAAAAAAAAATTAACTTTAACAAGTCTAGAACCATTTATCATGATTAAAAATGAACTACCATTTAAAGAATGATTGAAAAATTCCGCTTTTTTGTTTTTTTTAAATTTTTTTTTTCATAAGTATTTTATTTAAAAAAAAAAAAATCCTTTTCAGGTGAAATTTTATTTGATTCATTTTTTTTTTTTTATTTCCTTTTTATTCTTTTGTAAGCCTATATTTATCGTATTTTTGTTAATTTATTAAAGTTTTATAGAGACGTAACATGATAAAATCTTTACAATATTTATTACACATATAAAAATTAAGTTATATACTTAGCAGTTCTGAAACATATTTAAATTACATACTCAGTATATAAGAAAAATATCAAAAATTTTTAAATTTTCAAGAGACTTTTTTTTTGTTAAGAGCTTAAGTGCATATTTTTATAAAACAATGAATTTTTGTAAAATAAAACTGCACTGCAAAACATGCATTAAAGAGTTATTTTAAAAATTCATTACAATTAAAAACGGGAGCGTGTCATATGCCTGTATTTCATTTGCCCGTAGTATCATTTACCTGTATTTCTTGATCATTTGACTGTATTTCATTTGTCTGTATTTCATTCTAAATTAGGAGAGATTTTAGAGTTGCATTCAAAAGCAGGACTTTATGCTTTTTCCAGAATATTTATATAATATATTTTTGTATAATATGAAATACATCAGGCAAATGAAATACAGTCAAAAGAAATACAGGCTTGTGATAGTAACCCATTAAAAACAAACAAGACAGAATTTAAAACCAAATGAACCAAACGGATCATATTTTCCCCAAAAAACAATTAAAAAATAGTTTATTTAGTATGTATGCCAAAAAATTAGTAAATTTTCTTCGAATTTTACATCTAAAATATTATTGACAAAAATAAAGTGCTTCGATATAGTAGTTAAGTAAAACTGGTATGTATGTATGGTAAGTCATCTATAATATAATACACAAGATGTTGGCGAGACCTTGCCAACATGTAAAAAAATATATTTTATGTCTATAATAAAATACTCACACTGAATGTAAACTAAACTGGCAATGATGATATTTCTGCATATTTATTTAATAATTTAAAATTTTATTACCAGAGACACAAATCTTTGACTCAAAGTATTATCAAGAGACACACACCGTTCATTAAAAATATAAATAAATTTAGTAAATATTATTACGAGTGACCAAATTTTCCACGTTTCCACTAGAAGTATTACCAGAGACACAAACCGTTCATTAAAAGTGAGTACAGTCAAAAAAGGAAAAGTACATACTTAAAAAACACATTTTCAATAAAAATAAATTCAGCAAATTTTTAATTTTTAAATTTGACCGCCATATTATGAACTGGTCGCAGCGGTAAATTAAAAATAAATTATTAATCTTCTGTTGGCGTTTTCAATCTTTGTTTTGGAAAAAAATAAATAAAAATAGGTACTCTTAATAAAATTAAAACGGCTGAAAGTGAAAAAGTGAGAGCGAGCAAAGTTTATAGTAAACCTCATATTTATAAGAAAAAAATGATAGGCCGATTTTATTCTTGATTTTGTTTTCACTATTATAAAAGCTGGTAAAAGCTTCGTAACATACTTTAAAATAGTTTTGTTTATTTAGGTTGAAATTTAGATTTTTAAGCTAAATTTTCGGTAGAACTGGTATAACATAAAATATTCGAAATTTTTTTATTAATATAAAATTCGGCAGACTTAAATAATTATATTTCATAACAGACGTCAGAAACTTACTAAATATTATAGAAACGGATATTTGTTTTAAAAAAAAAAGAAAAAAATAACATAGAAAATATCATTTTAGAAGCCTTCTCTCACAAAAGATTCATAATTTTGTAGTAATTTATTATTAGACCATTAATAAAATTGTTAGCAATGGAAAAAAATAATATTTATTAATCAGATCAGATAATATAATACCAGGAATTAATGATTGAATTTCTGATAATATACACAATATTATACACACAAGATGTTGGCCAGATCTATAATAAACCACTCACACTGAATGTAAACTAAACTGGCAATGATGATATTTCTATATATTTATTTAATAATTTAAAATTTTATTATCAGAGACACAAATCTTAGACTAAAAGTCTTATCAGAGACACAAACTTTTTAAAAAGTACTTTCGACACAAAATTTAAAGCAAATTTTTAATTTTTAAATTTGACCGCCACATCCATTATGAACTGGTCGCAGCGGTAAATTAAAAATAAATTATTAATCTTCTGCTGGCAGTTTTCAAATGACTCTTTGTTTTGAAAAAAATAAGAATACTCTTAATAAAATTAAAAGACCTGAAAGTGAAAAGAGCAAAGTTTATAGTAAGCCTTATATTTATAAGAAAAACAATAATAGGCCGATTTTATTCTTGATTTTGTTTTCACTATTATAAAAGCTGGTAAAAGTTTCGCAACAGACTTTAAAGTAGTTTTGTTTATTTAGGTTGGAATTTTGATTTTTTAAGCTGAATTTTTGATATAACATAAAATATTCTAATTTTTTTTATTAATATAAAATTCGGCAGACTTAGCTAATTATATTTCATAACAGAAATCAGAAACTTACTAAATATTATAGAAATGAATATTTTTCTTAAAAAAAAAAGAAAAAATAACATAAGAAATATCATTTTAGAAGCCTTCTCTCACAATAGATTCATAATTTTGTACTAATTTATTATTAGACCATTAAATTAAAAAGCTGTCGAAAACGACCCACACAAAAAAAGGCCCCGAAAATTTATGAAATTACATTATCAGAGACATGAATCTTTTATTAAATATACTAAAGACCTCTTCCAAAGTACATTTAAAATAATTTAAATTCAGCAAATTTTTTTCAAGCAAAAAAAAAATAAACGCAAAAGACTTAAAAGTAGTTTTGGTAATTAAAGTAATTTCGCGGCGAAAACAACTATTTTTATCGACATAAAAATTTTTTTTTAAACTAAAGAAAAATAGAGAGTCTGGTAAAATTTTAACAAATATTAAAATTATTTCGATTATTAGCATTGTTTTAAATGTAACAAAAAAAAAAAAAAATGTCGTAGCGGTTGGTGTTTGTTTCAAACAATTTTTGAGATATCGGCACAAACTTTTGCCCTGAATGTGTTTTTAGCTTGGACCATTTTTTCTCAATGATTAAAAAACTGTCAAAAATTACCGCCACGAAAAAACGGCGAGAAAAAATTAATAAACTGTACCTAACATTTTTAATTGTATGTGTTTAGATTTGTTTTATGTTTTTTTCTATTACAAGTAAGTAAGTGATTTCAACGTTTTTTTAATGGTGCTGATGTAAAAATGAAATTTTTAGGTAGTTTATTAAGGGAGTCAGTATGATACCGTAAATGTTTTTGAATCTATAGAAATTGTGCAATTGCACAGGGGATTTTCTAGTAAAATTATAGTATTCAAACTTTAAGTATTACTTTAAAAATTTGTACTTTAAAAATCTGTAACTTAGACAACAGATGTTTAAAAATAGCAAATTTTAATTTTTTTATCCCTAGTGGCTGTTAAATAGAGAAAGGTACTGACAATTTCTCTGAAATTACATGTTAATTTGGAAAGATTTCCTTCTCTCAAAATTTGAAAATTCTATCTATAAATGTTCCGGATATGTGAGGAAAGCTTAATTTTAAAAAATTATCTTTTTACAGAATGGTAAATTTAAATACTTAACTGCAAAAAAATGCATTAATTTGACATATGATTTAGGCAAAAAAAAAGTATGAAGTTTGAAGTTTCTAGATTAAAAAAATATTAAGCTGAATTTGAGACATAAACATAAAAAATAGCTTTTTTTCCAATTTGATGGACCAGAAAAAGCGTTTCGCAGATATGGAGGAAACAATATCCTACAAAATTTTGCGATTTTTTCCAGTAAATTTAAATACTAAAATGCAAAATATATATATACATATATATACATATATAACTTTGATATTGGATTTGAAAAGCAATAATTTTTTCTGAAAAATGTGCTAAAAATGCTTATGGTATAAGTCATTTCTGTACTTATTGTGCTTTGTAAGAAAAGGTTGACTAGTTATACGTAACTTAAATTAATTCGCATTTTGCATCCTCTTATAAATAAAAAGTCAGAACCTGTCAGAAATATCATTGTGAACAAAATATTGTTAATGAAATTTGTTTTCCAACCTGCTATACTATATTTTGTACCATTAAATAATTGAAACTGACAAACTGACATACAAAAATCATAATTTTTACTACTTACTTAACAATAAAATTACATAAAAAAGTCAATATTAATACCGTAATTAAAAAATCTAATGTCACTTTTGAAATTATTTTAGTTACTTAAATCGATAAATTCTAAAAACTGTTCGAAAAAAAGTAATGAAAATTTAATCATATATATTAAAACTCAGCGGACAAATGGAATTTAGAGAAAATTTGAACAATTTAAGATCACATGATATTTCTTGATACGCTTATACTTACATAGAGCTATTTTATATTCACATTGACAAAACAAACTTTATATAATCATACTTTCAAGTAGTATAAAATGTACCGATAATCTGCATTAGTCTGCATGAATAAGTTGATTTAGAAGTAAGTATAATAGCTTCCGTTTACTAAAGTGTGAGATTTTTATAAATTAATTTGGCTATTCTTTAAATTATTAGATTTAGCGAACTTCTACAATGGTTCCGATTGGTGTCGTATTCTTCAAGGATTTAATATCACCTTTTAAAAATATTGACACAAAATTTAAGTTATACTTACTGTTAATAGCTTTTAAACAATGAAAAATACCATAATATCAAATAATAATAAACTCAAATATACTGTTATCTATAATTCTAATTTAGTAGTTTTCAGCCACACACTACGTATTATGACATTCCGCTAAGTTTTGAATACAAGTGCATATTTGGATACGATTTTCTATTACAAAATCTACATTAACATAATATAACATACATATATGTATATGTATGTTTAATGTCATGATTTTTTTTGTTTTCTTTTGGAAAGAAATTTTGTATCCCATACGAATTTTTTGTAATTTAGATGTCAAGGTTAAACATACTAACATACCAACTACATCCACACGACCTCTAGTACTTATATAGTTTGTGTTCCTTTTATAGAGTAAACTACTTTTTTCTACTCTCAATTACTCTCAACTACAATAACCTTTGCGAAAGAGTTAGATAGGAGTAAATGCGATTATGTTAAGTTAGCATTCCATTTACTAACTACTCCCAACTACTCTCAACTACTCTTTTCGTGTAAAAGAAATGCAAACATAGACAAATTTATCGAAAACTTAAAAATTAATACTTTTCGTAAAGGCTCCGATTATAATCGAGACCATTACACAAGTTTACTATTCTCATTTAATTTCATTTGTAAAAAATTGTAAAACTGTCGGGTAGGAAAGGTAATTAATCTAAAGTATAATCCTTCATTTATAACTAATAAAACTAACATTAAATATTATTTAGTAAATACTAACTATATTAAACATCAATTTAGATTCAATCAGTTTATTTCTTTTCAATTAATAAATACAACTAATCTAATACTTAGGACGAAAAATATAAAAATTTGTCTTATATGAGAAATGAAAGAATTTCCAATCTTTAGCAGTAAAAAAAAATCCATTTATCTGCTTTTAATATTTATTTAACCACAGTTAATCTTTATTTACACCACACAACGGTAATTAATAAATTAATAAACGTATATAAAAATACATATAAATTCTTGTTATATATTGTACACATTATGTGAATCACTTAATATTTATTTTTATTACAGTTATTAAAAATATAATTATAAAGTTACAATAAAATAAAAACTAAAAATTAATTCTTGCATAAGATAATAGATGGCGCATAAATAGAAAATAATTGTATTTCATAGTCTTTTGCAATAGCTAATAAGAAACTTATATATATCCTACGCTTTTTATAGAAGTTGAAATGAAAAAGAAAAAAAATTGCAAAAACTAAATATGTACCATGACATGCAATTAAAATAAAAGATATAAAATATAAGTTACCATTAATCATATGTTACAATAAAAAAATTTAATTAATTTTCTTATTAATTTTAATTTAATCTAATTTTTTTTTTTTAATTTATGCTATAAATTTAAGTAAAATTTTATTTTAATTTATGGTTTTATTTAAAATTATTTAAAAAAAAAAATTTTTATTTTATCTTTTTATCAAAATATTATACAAAAAAAAAAAATAACTACTTAATATTCCACAATAAAAAATAAAAACTTAAAAAATAAGTATAAAGGTTTGAGGTGACGGAGAACATTACATTTTATTCCACACAAATCAAAACCATTCTGAATATGGAATTTAAAAAAAATATCTATAAGTATATGAAGAAAATTATGAACGTATAACTACATACGTACATATGTTAACATACAGTACATATATATATGAATATAATGTATTAAAGAAAAAAAAACAGGTTAATCATATCTAGACAAATTCGTGGTATTAAAATAACAAAAAAAAAAATCCACCAAAAACTGTATAATTTATATATAAGTTGTATGATATCGTATGTAAATGTTTAAATAAAAATTGAATACTTAAGTATTTTTTTTTTTTAAACTTACCAAGGACAATCATTTCAATCAAGAATTGTTTTGTTTTAAAACATACATGTTAATATTAGTTAGATTTATATTTTAAATATAAATTTTTAAAAATATGAAATCCTAAAAACACGAAACTTAATTTGAAAGGAATACATTTTAAAATTATAATCCTTTTATTTTTGTTTAATTAAAAAAAAAGAATCCTTAAATTCTGAATATTATACATGTATTGGGAGCGTATCATATGTTTCTATTTCATTTGCCTATGCAATGGCATTTGAATGTATTTTTTGCATTTCATTTGACTGAATTCCATTTGAAACCAACTCTAAAATCTTGCCTTATTATTATATTTTACACAAATATTTCAACTCCTGCTAAACAAATTATTGAAACATAAAAATGAAATACAGTCAAATGATAATACAGGCAATTGGCATACAGTCACAGTCTTGTGATAGCAATCCAAATGTTTTAATTATATTTACTCACTTAGTTCTAAACTATTCAGATCTTTTTAAGCAAATTTGTACCAAATATACTAAATAAAAATAATCTTAACGCTCAACCAAGCCGAAGTCTAATATTTAAAGGTTTCAGTGAGGACACATTTGCAAACAATTTGGTTTTAGAAAAAAATAAGACCTAAAGGTAAAAATTTAAAACGTTTTAATAAATGCAGAAAATTTTTACGCTTTTAATTTAACAAATATATCAATTCCTTTAACCCACAACAAATATATAAATTTAACAAATATATAAATTAACATCCCAAAACTTTTTCAAACATGTTACAAAAATTAACATCCTATAATGGAAAATGAGTTAAAAGGTAAATGTAATTTAAATGAAATTTTATCTTTATATCAAGTCGTAATATTTTAATAGATCCTTTTGTCAAAAGATTTTTCTGTAACACAAAAATTGATCAGAAATTTCTTGGGACACTAATTATGTTTACAATGGCTCTAAGGAAATAAAAGGATTTCTTTTCCAATATAATTCAACATATGTATGCCATTTTGTTATTTTAACATTTTAAAATTTTGTTATCATATCAAGTCATGTCCCACTAGAAATACGTGTATGACATTATATTACGTACTGTCCGACAAAGGGTTAAGTTAATTTAAACTTGCCATTTGATAATCACTTCTTCGAGAAAAAATGTATCTATGGATAGAAAAATATGACAAAAATATGAATTAATAAGGATTGCCCTCTGTTGTTTTCTGTTTTTATTAATTCAAGAATTTTTTCACTGACAAAATAAAAGAAATAAAATTCCACTGTCGGCCTCCTAAAAAAAAAAAAATTTTAATTCCCTTGAAATTTTTTTTTTTTTTGTTTTCATTTAAACAAAAATACTTATTTAGTCAGCGTAAAAAAAAATATATATGAAATTTCATAAACTAATGTGTTCGTTTTTCGATTTGAATGTTTTTTTTTATTTTACTTTTTTTCTCTTTCATTTTCTTTTCAATCATTTTTTATCAGTTCAAAATTAAAATAAGTGAATTTTTATAAATAAAAAAAAATGTTTTTTTTTTTTTTTATTATTATTAATATGATATTTTAAAGGGATAGGAGAGGTAATCCATTATTTCATTTTGTTGTTTTTTTTTTTTTTTTAACATATGAAAAAGTCAAATTAAATTTTAAAAATCATAAAATAATAACAATAATAATAAAAACAAAAACAATCAAATAAACATATAAAATAATATTCATAGTTTTTTCTCGTCATTTTTCTATTAAATTGAATTATCCTTTTTTTTTTTTTCCTTTTCGCTCTTTTTAAATTTTTTTTCATTCATTCGTGCTATCAGGAAAAGAAAAAAAAACAAAATAAAAAAAATCGTGGTTTTGAAGGTGGAAAAAGAAAATTTTTATTCATAAAATAAAATTTTATTTTTATAAAAAATAAATAGAAGAAAAACAAAAAAAAATTTTTTATAATCTTATTTTTTTTTTTTTAAATTAATTTTTTATAACTAAATATTTAAAAATGGAAATTTAAAAGAAATTGTTTATATATATGTACATACTTATATACATAATTTTATGTTTATTAAATAAAAATAACAAAATTACGAAAGAAAAAAAACTAAAAATTATATTTAGGCTTTTCGACAAAAAAAAAAATTTTTAAAGTTGATAAGTATATTTTCAGAAAATTAATATAGAAAATTACAATCCTAATTTTCTATATTCAAAACGATGGAAAATTGATAAAAGAAAAATGAAAGAATATAGAAATTGTTCAAAAACACTTACAAACTCCAACAAAATAACTTAAAATAAGAAGGGAATTTAAAATTCAATAGGTGAATCCTTACGTATTGTAAAAATACAATTCCCCAAGTTATTTATAGAGTAAAACTATACTACATTTTATACAAATTAAATCATTTTCAATTCATAAAGCTCAATAACTACTTATGACTGGTAATAACAAAAATATTATTGTAAATTGAACGTGCAAGTGGAATAATGTAGGTGGTTTTTAATAAAAGTCAAATAACACATAACAAAAAGTTGAAATAAAGGTACTTCGAAGATTATATTGTTAAAAATCATAAACATCAAAAAGTTCGTTTTATAAAGCCAACGTTGAAAATTAAATATTAAATAGCTTATACACATTAGGCAAATAAATAAGATTTTTTTCTTCAAAATTACATTAGCAAAAAAAAAAAAATTTTTTACGAACAAAATTTTTCAATTAATCTTATACTTCACAGATGATTTTTATAACACTCCTTAAATTAAACATTAACAAGTTACGTTAAAATACTTAACAAGTCTGACTCATGGCGCAGTGGTTAAGTCGCCAGTCTTTCAATCGGAGGGTCTTGGGTTCAAACCCCGGTCAGATCATATAAATAAAAAATATGTAGTAATTACATATCGTAATAATGTACTTAAAGTATATCATATAATTAATAGAAATAATAATAATAATAATAGCTGCTACAGTGGAGCTATCTTTGGTTATATCATGCAGGAAGCTGTTATATACTACTAACTACACTGATAGTCCTGACTCTGTAGTACAAATAATAATAATAATATTAATAAGTATTACTAATACTAATAATAACAGTTGCTACAATGACAGTATAGGCGTTCCCTTCAATAATTACCTCATGCTGTATGGTAATTGTTGCAACGGCTAGAGTCACTGTTAGCAAAATAGTAATAATAATAGGCAGATTCATTGTTTCCTTACAGTCCCACTTCCAATTCAATATTTTCGCATCCAATTTTTTATCCTTTTCTATCCCTACTCCCTAGCCAATATACTACTACTATATATACTATAATATAAGCAGGTAAGCGTTTCATCCCATTATATTGGCTAAAGGGGAAGATGGATTTAGCCAGTAAGAATCTGACACTACCAAGGACAAATTCTTGGTGTCTTTGATGGTGTTTTTGGAAGAATCCCACCTCCCTTAGGAGAAAAAAAAAATTCTTAAAAACTTTTAATACAAGTTCGTAAAGACTGTATATTTAATTTTTTTTTTTAAATATTTTATAAGTAAGTAAGTTATAAGTAGTTTAATTTCTTAAATAATTATAAATTTTTATCTCAAGATTTAAATAATCAAATTCCATTAATCTTTTTACTTTGAAAAAAAAAACAACCATAAAATAACATTATCAATAATAAAAGGATGCAATTTAAATATTAACAAAATAAACAAAAAAAAATAAAATAAATAAATAACAAAACAAAAAAGAAAAAATTGCAAATAGTTACATACAATTTTTCCTTTTATTTGCTTAAAAAAACAAAACGAATATCTTCAAGAAAAAACCTACCTTAAGAATTTTACCCTTGACTTTTTCGTATAACAAAAACTCAAATAATTACTATTTATGAGGAAAACAAATTGTTTAAAATGTATATGTTTATGTAATATATATATATATATATATAAATATATATATATGTATATTAAATTATCTTTTTCTCAAATTTTGATCTATAATGAAGAACAATTTTGGTCAGAAAAATTAAATCTTTAGATTTACGAAGCAATTTTAAAGTATTACAATATCAGATTATCTTCTCTAAACTTAAACGAAAATTTTTAAATATTTTTTAAATTATTAATTAAATATTTTCGCTTGTATAAAATATCGCTTACGGTACTATTCCGCATCTACCCATAAATAATGGAATATATTGACAGTATATGAAAATCGTATGTCAAATTTTATTACTTATACAATTTTTTTTTAAGTACTTATTGCAGTTTTGATCTTTATCTTATATTATGCAAGCCAATCAAAAATTACTGTGTTAAACTTCATCTAAAATTAAACAAACATTTAAGTTTAAGGAACAAAAACTTAAAGACGTAAGTATCACAAATTTTATTAACTTAGAGCTAATACTTTTCTCATGTTTACTTTATATTTAAGCTCCTCTTACGATTTTCAGTTTCCTAACCGTTGCAATTGACTTATTAACAAAATGCGACCAAAGATACACATAAACAACAGACACACACCAATTTCAAACGTGTTTTCAAAATTGATATTTTTCAATTCAAAGAGATTGAAAATGTTAAAATTTTTTCGAATATTCAAATATATTTTTTGCGATTTCAATACTTTTCTTAAACTACGCACACAAAAAAAATAAAAATAAACTAGAAAAAAAAAATATACAAGATTAAAACACTGGTATATAAATAATTTAAAAGGATAACTTTTAATGTAACTTAATGGTTTGGTTGGCAATGCATTAAATTAGAAAAGTTAATAAATAATTTACAAAAAGTTTTATTGTTGTGATAGTTTTAATTTTTATAAAAAGAGAATTTTTTAATAAATCGTTTTATTTTTATTTGTCTTTTAAAAGCTGGTAACTGGACATTTAATAAAAGTTACCTATAAAAGTAGAACTATAAAAAAAAAAACAGAATTAAATTAAAGTTTTGTATTAATAATGATTCCAGTGTTAATAGGAACCATATTAGCCGATACTTATCTCACGTAACTGATCTTTTCTAAACAAGAATTCCATGTTTAAATACTCTTAAAGTTTTGATATAAGCTCTTACAATATGTCGTTTTCCGTTCTCAAATAATGGTAAAACTATAAAAGAAGAAACAGCGTTCCATTTTTTCTTAAAAAAAAAAAAACACACAAAAGTTAATTTTTTTTTACTTTATTAATTAACTTTGCGAAGATATAATTGAGACCTTAGTCTAAAACTTTCTGATCTACATTAAAATACAGGTTGCGGATTAGGTTTGATCGATTTTAACAAATGTAAAGTTTTAAAAATAGTTTTAGAAAAATCGAAAAAAAATGTTTACCAACATTCTTTTTTGGGAATGGCGCCCCTCTATTTTGATTAGATTAACTCGGTAATATTCAAAATCACGCTTAATTGGCTGACGACAGGAATATTGGACTATTATCTCTTTTATAGATATCTTGTAGGTGTATGAATTGTTTTATTAAACTAGAATTAATATTGCCTCCCTTTAAAGAACTCCAACGATACAATAGAAAGACATTACAGACTACAATAATAAAGACTACAAGACTACAATAATAATAATAATAACTGCTACAGTGGAGCTATCTTTGGTTATATCATGCAATAATGTGTTATATACTTTTGCACGGTGTAATCCCTGATGGCCCTGACTCTGTAGTAAAAATAATAATAATATCAATAGGTAATATATACTAATACCAATAATAATAGCTGGTACAATGACAGTGGGGGATTGCCTTCAATAATTACCTCATACATACAGATGCAGTAAGGTGTTATATATACTACTGCATGTTGTAACTGCTGTAACGGCTATAGTCACTGTTAGCAAAATAGTAATAATAATAGGCGGATTCATTGTTTCCTTACAGTCCCACCCCTAAATCAATATTTCCGTATCAATTTCTTATCCTTTCCTATCCCTACTCCCCAGCGGCTAGCCAATATACTGCGTTCGCAGGTAAGCGTTTTATCCCATTACATTGGCTAAAGGGGGAGGTGGGTTTAGTCAGTAAGAATCTGATACTACCAAGGGGAAATTCTTGGTGTCTTTGGAAAATTTCCACTTCTCTTAGGAAAAAAAAACAAGTGCTCATTTATTTTAGACGCCACCGATCTCTTAAAACCTTTCAAATTGTATTGGAAAAAGCCATAAAAATATCAGAGACATTAAAAGTACAACTAAAATTTGTCAAAAATTTTCGACATAGACGCCAAATATTGATGCTGAAGAACATTTCATTGTTAAGTTTTTTTTATACAATCTTAGACAATATGATTGAAGCGATAGAGAGTTGGTTTAAAAATACTGTATCCCACGGTGAATAATTTGGATTTATGTACAAAATTTGTGAAAAAATAAATTATGAGAACTTGAGAAAAAAAGTACGTATATTGAAAGTCTTTTGAATGCTGATTTATCAAAAAGAAATATACGAGTTTGATTTGTTTGATGAATTGAATGTTTTCATCTGATCATTTACATTATCCTATGCTAATAATCTACTTAACAACTAGATATTTTCGAGTTTATTGAACCAAATAATCTATTTCAATAAAAAAAAAACTTAATACGTGTACAGAATTTAAATCTGCGTTTTCTCAATTAATAAGTCCAGTACTTAGCAACTCGATGTCCAAAATTACTTTTATGTTCATAAATTAACTTTCATTAAAAAAAATTGCATATTTTTTGGATGAAAAATAAAATCTTTTTCTTTTAGTTTTAGTTTTTTGAATTAATCATATATAAAGTATTTCTTTTATTAATAAGTGACTATACCTAATTAATTTATGTTAATACGATTCTATTTTGTCATACAATAAAAAACAAAAAAATATTATAATTAAAAGTTACATTGAATTTTAATTCAAAGAAATTAAGAATAAAAAAAAAACTGAATTATTTTAATATTATAAAAAAGTCTTTGATTGCATTTTTGTTTTTTTTATTCCCTTTTTGTATTCGTTTTAACTTTTCCGACCTTAACAGTTAACAATAAAATTGAAAAGAAAGTATAAATTTCTTTAGGCTATTAAATTATATGCATACACCTTGTATTATAAAAAAAATCTGAAAAATTATTTTCTATTCAGTTTACATTTCAAAAAAAAGTTTTTTAATTTTTTTTTTTTTTAACTAACTAATATTATTTCTGTCTATCCATCTCATTCTACTTTCCACTTTAATTTTATTTCTTTTTTTAAATGAAATAACTTTAATTGTTGCACTTAACTTTTCCGCGACAATGAAAACTTTCTACAAGTAAACAAAACAAAAAAGCAAAAATCTGAAACATTAAATGAGATATAATAGCAACAAGATTAAGAATCTACTTAGGTACAATAAAAAATTGGTAAAAAAAAAAAAGAAAATTTTAAGTAAAAATTCAGCCGAGAAAATTAAGATGAAAAAGTTTCTTACTTTTTTGCCTTTTCATTTATTTTATTTTGAAGTTTTGAATCTTTGGAAAATCTTAAAAAGAAATACAATACACTAAAAATATAATCTTTTTGTTTTTTTTTTCTTTTTTTTTTTGTATTATTTTCAAAAAGTTTTCTACTTTTTTTTTAACTTTTTATTGTTGTTTTTCTCTTTTTTATTAAAAAGTTTTATTACTTACATATTATTTACAAAATAAACATGGTAAAATTCATGTTTTAAGATTCTTTTTATATTTTATCCTCAAAAAATCCACCCTCTTTAAGGAATAGAATATCAGAAAAGGAAAGAATAAAAACTCATACCAACCACGGTTTATTATAAACGTGTATATTACATACATTATTATTACTACAACTTATAGTTAGTATTATTTTAGTCATTTTAAGAGTTAAAATTGTCGCGTTCAACCGTGAAAATTTTTAGTTCTTGAATTTTAGTTTGTGTTGAATAATTATTTTTGTATCTTTTAGTTTTATTTTTTAAAACATAAGAAAATCACATTATAACTTAATTAGAAAAAGAAACAAAGAAATTGAAAATTTTACTGTCTATGACCTCTTTTCTGCGTTTTTGTTTTTTTTTTTTATTTTTTTTTGCTATTTTTTAACTTTAATAACCATAAGTTTAGTTTTATTATTTGGTTTTTGTTTGTTGTTTTTTGTTTTTCCGAGAAAATGTTTTTAAATAAATTGTAACCAGTGCTCTATATTATTTTTTTTGTAATAGTAATAGTTAAGTATTATTAGCTTAATTTCATCCTCGACCATTACTCTCGGTTCATTATTTGTTTAAAGACTATACACCTTAACCCTTTCAGTAACTTTGTGTACAATTGTACACATTCAGTCACGTGAATAATACAATTTTATAATGATGAATCCCGTGATTATTCAGCATATAGTGAAAGGGTTAAACACAATTATAAAAGGCTGAACTGTGACATTGCAAGTCAAAGGATTCCATCACAGAAAATAATTTTATCTTATAGAATATGTTTGACAAGTATATATTTGATTCTGATCATGCGATCTTTTACGACATAATCATCAATAGGATGAGATTATAAGATTACTCCTCTGACGTAAACTTTTCTAGTTCAAATCAGCGCACCTTGAATTTCACCAACTCGAACTTTAAGGAATTCGAAAAAAGTTATTTGGATTAAATGAGGCACATATTATTTATTTTGTCCCTTTCCAAAAAAAAATTTTTTTTATTTCAAACAGTTTCTGAGCTTCACAACTCTCAAATCATACGATTTTAGAATATCTAATCCAGAAGATCTGATTATCTGTCAATAATAAGCCAATATGGATATATGGCAGGAAGATTTGAGGTTATAAAAATTATCAAATAGACAAATTATTCAACGTAATAAAAATAAACTTCTTTTATAATTATCAACGCATATCGTTTCGTTATGTAGCCGCAATGGAGAAATCTATAAAAATAAATAAAAACAATCAAAACAATCAATGATACATATGCAATTTGTGAATACGTTAAAAAATATAATTTGGCTGAAGCTAATATAGAACTAAACTACTTACTATAACACAAACTATCATATTTAGTTTTAAATACTATACATTCTAGTACATTTTAGTACATTTAAAACTACTAAAATACCATGACGCATGCAGCCAGAACGAAAATTTCTTACAGGACAGTTTGTAATGTTGCAAAGAGGAAGAGATGGAGGAGAGCCTCCATCATATATATCTTTTCTGATCCTACAAATATGTTTAGCTAGGAGCAGAAAAGAAATTTAAGTGTTTTGCTTTCTTAGGCGCAAACGAATTATGCGAAAGTAAAATTAGAACTAATTTTATTTCTGAACCCTACGAACTGGTTATAGAAAATAGTTGAGAATCAAAAATAAGAGGGAAATGGTATCAAAAGGACACCTTGCTTGTGTTAGTTGTAGTCTTTTAGATTTTGAGAGAGCAATTATGTAAATCAACTATCATAACAACACAAAGCATTTAAAAAGATTAAAATTATTGAATCACGCAATAATTATATTTACTGTATTTATTTAACAAATTAAACAAATTATAGTTATTTAAATATACGTATATATTGTATTGTATTTAAAACTAGAATAATGTGGATAATGTAGGATACTTATTGGTTGTAACAATAGTAATATATACTATTATATTAACACTTATTATATTAACACTATTAAAATAGTAATAATTTATATAATAATTATTTTATAAAATTTATTAAATATATTCAATAAGTAAAGAATATTAAAAAAAAAATACCAAAGAGTTAAGGTCTAAAAAAAAAATAATTAATAATAGACCATAGACCGAACGTCGTAAAAGCTATGAAGTTAATATATATACATATATACCGTAAATCTAAATTGCAAAAAAAAATTATAAAAGTTTTCATAATTCGGAATTAATCTAAGTATATATATATATATATGAATGAATACATATATATTTATATATATATGTATTCATTCATTGAATTAAATAAAGAAGTAAAAACTGTTGAAGTTTTTAAAAGATCAAGTAAACATCAAGGAACAAGTAAACATCAAGTAAACATCAAAGGATCAAGCCAAAAATAAGAAACAACCCTTCCTAAAATTAATCACTGTCTAAAATTGACAGCAAAACAAGAAAAATTTACCTAAATGTATGCAAAATTAACATTATTTTAAATTAAAAATTGTAACATCGGGGATTATTTTTTGTCTCTAAACAATAAAAAAGAAAAAAAAAAAGCATTAAAAACTTAAGAATTACGTGAAATAAAAAAAAAAACATATTGTTATTTTCTTTTATTAGTTTAGGTATCTTCTTTTTCTTGACAATTCTTTGTTTTTTTTTTTTATTTTGTTTTAGGGCAACAAATGAAAGTGTTGGAGGGCAACATTAATATAAAATAATTATTTTAAAGGTGAATAATTTTTATTGTTTTTTTTTTTAACTTTTAATTAAAATTATTGTCAAAACAATTGTATTCAACTTATTACAAACTATATTTTATTCTTAAATATTGTAAAAGCAATACTTAACTTTCGCACTCCGTAATGTTACACAAAAACAAAGTATTGAAGGTAAAATATTACACAAAGGAGAATAATTAATATTTAGTTTTGGAAGATTAAAAATGGGACTTCTAATTCTGATATGTATGACTAATCCATGATCATACCATATAAACTCCATAAGATAAATAATATTATAATAATTATTCCTCTCCATTGGATTTTTTAAATACGGTTGTAAATTACCATTATTGGTTTTAAATTAATATACATATGTGTTTAAAATAAATCTTGTTTCAATACAAAATAAATTAATAAAATACACACAATAGATTGAAAGGTTTAGCTGTGAGGATAATTAGATGTCCTCCCTTCAACAAAATAAGAATTAACTAAACAAATTCTATCCAAATTCTAGTCTTTTACTTAACCTACTCATTAATGGTAGTTAATAAATGAACACATAAGTTAATAGCTGAAGAAAACAATTAAACATTGTAATGAATAATAATGTGACCTTTATTCAAACTTTAACTAGAGCCCTTAATTCATAATATAAAAAATTATAATTCCGAAGAAAAAACTTAGATAAATAGCACAATATTTCGAATCTAATTTTAACATTTTATTTGTGTCCTTATTTATACTCTTCAAAACCCCATATACTTCATTTCCACTTATCGTTATTTCTTGGAAGTCACTATATTGATTTGTGTTTTACGGTTTAAAATAATCTGCCTATAGGTTTTCACCATAGTTTTTTATATATAATTTCTTCAATGGAAAATGGAATTCTGTAAACTTAAACAAGAATTTAAAACCAATTGAAATTTCATACGTTTTTTAAAATGCAGTTACCGCAATATTTTTTAATTTTAAAATACAAAATAAGTAGTATAAAAAAAACTAATGATTTTTTAAACGCATCTTATCCACAATTATTGTAAAATTTCGGAGTTACTATTTTCTTTTTTTAAAATTTCACCTTTGACAAAACTCTTAAATAGAATATAAAACCTAATCTTTAGAAGTTTAAAAAATATAGAGGGTTTAAAATCCTGAAAATATATTCTTTATGAAATTTTTTCCATGTGTCATAAATTTCTAATTATTTTATTAGTTAATCAAAAATTTCCATTTTTTTTTTTTTAAGAAATCTTCGTCTTGATAAAATAGCGATGTCTTTTGCTCATTTGGCTTTCCTTATCGAAATGGGAGGAGGATTTTGTAATTTTACCAATTTAGTATACACACAACCGTGTGATATCTTTAAAAAAAAAAAAAAGAAAAAAAAACACAAAAAAAATTAAAGATAAAATCTAGACAAGAAATTGAAAAACAAGAAAAATGTGATGAATTAATGTCTCTATAAATATATCATACATTCAGAATAAAAAATTTATAATTTCCAGAATAATCTTGACTCATACCAGACCCTCCAAACCTTCTTTACTTACTCATTTGAGGAAACGTTTCGATAACCCTGTACAAAAAGATTTTACTTTAGTTAAAATATAGAAAATTAATAATTTATCATGACTTCATTTTTTAGCACATTTTCAAAAAAATTTGAAAAAATGTGCTTATTAGTTTCACGCTGTCGTCTGTCCGCCTGTCCGTCCATCCATCCGGGTGTTTACAAAACTTTTACATCGCAATGAAGTTTTAAATACGGGTAGGAATCGTCAAAAAATTAATTTTCTGGAAGATTTTTTTTCTGTACCCGCACCCGTTACCAAGCTATAGTCGTACAAAGTTCGAAAAAGCCCTATCTTTAAATTGTTATAATACAGGTTCTATAAGGCATATTTTCAATCTGGAATCCCAAAACAATATATTTTATAAATTATTATAAAATATATAATATATGGCTTTGCTATGCGGTATTGTAATATATCGTTATGAGAAACTCAATTTTTGTAAAAGTTTGGACCTCTTCTCTCTTTCAAACTTAGAAGCTTGAAATTATAAGAGGAGTTAAATGTTTGGAAATATATGAGTCATTTCAGAAAATATTTTTGTGTCGCACCCCGTTTAAGAACGGTAAGTTTTTAAAGTGTAAGTTTAAGAAGTGTAAGCACAACCGTTTAAAACTGAAAATTTTCTATTTTTAAACACCTATAACTTGGGCACCTGTCCAAATTTTTTTAAACTAATATACAAAAATTAGAGCACCAACATATTAATTTTGTTTGTGTTAACAACTTTTTTTAATAATATAGGGCTACCTTATAATTAACGAAAGTGTAATTGGATTTTTCTCAACTTTTTCTTTCCAAAAAAAAATCAAACAAAGATCAATTGCTAATCAAAATTTATTTTTCAATATATCTACTCTTTACTCTAGGCTTATTATAGATAATTTTTTGTGCTTGTGAAAACCATTGGTTTTTTCCATTACTTGTTTAATTTATTTTCAAATCAAAGAATAGTTAAGTATAGATCGGAAAAAAATTTAACAAAAATCACGTAACAACTAATTAAATTTTATAGGAGTTTTTTTTTCGACTTTGGAAAGAGTATAAGACAACAAGTAGCATAGAAATGACGGTTCACTAAACGATATAATCACACTTAGCCACTTTACATCAATTAAAATTTTAAAAATAAAGGATTTCTTTTTAATCCGAACGCAAAATTATTTATAGATCATCCATTTTCAAACATGTCCAAACATATTTTTTGTTTTATTTTTTTATTGATCATATATTTTATATAAGTATAATATTTAATACAATCATATATTCTATTACAAGATTTATCACACTTTCTATAAAAAAATAATAAGAAACCTTCTGTTTTTTTTTAATAACCATTAAGTAAAAACAAAAATCAAATTAGTTACCATTCACCTTCTAAAAAATACGAAACGGATACAAAATATATATGCCAACGTATATTTTATCAAAAACCAAAAACTCAAAAAAACATTTTACCAATAATGTCCACATCCGTTTTTTATAATATACAAAAAATACAATAAAAAAAATAAAAATAAATACAAAATAAGAAAATTCAATGTTTTTACAATCACAATAATAATAAATTAATAAAAAAGAACACACTAAATAAGTAAATATATATTTTAATATCCATTTATTTCAATTGATATAAAAATAATACATACTTATATATATACGTACACGTAATACACGTAATAATCCTTTTCAAAAATATTCATTTAATATTTTAACTTTTTTCTTTTGTTTTTTTTTTTTCTTTTAAATTAAACATATGATATTGGAAATTAACTAAATACAGAAAAAAAAAAGTAAATAAAAATTACGACACCAAAAATAATAACGAAAAAAATAACCATAAAAATAAGTAAAAAAAAAAAAAAAAAATCGCATAAATTTAAAACTGTTTTTTTTTTTTAATTTTTTTTTTCTTTTTAGATTTATTTTCTTTCTTTCATATTCAATATTCAAATTTAATATAATATGAATCCTTCATGAATCCTTTTTTATTATTATTTTTTTCTTCTTTTTGCAATAATTTCTATTTTTATTGTTATTTTCTAAAAAAAAAAAATTTTTCCAACTCTATTAAGCGTTTTCTTTTTATTACCTTTGAATGGAAAAACAACAAAAAAAAAAAAAAACTCTACAATATAAATTGTTATTACAAACTTATATACATATATACATTTATACTTATTACTTATATACATATATATTTGTATTTCCGTAAGGATGTAATAATTTAAGAAAAAAAATAAATAAATAAGGGTCAATAAATATTATGTACTGTTTTGTTTTTTTTTTCTAAAACAATAATTTTGTAATAAGATTTTATAAGTAACACAATATATATATATATATATATATATATACATATACATACATATATATGTATGTTTATTTTATATTAAAAAAAAATAAAAATAATAATAAAAACAGGGCATTGTTACAACAAAAAAACATAACCAATATACAACTTTTTTGTCTATACATATATGTATGTAAATAAATATATATATATATATATATATATATATATATATATATATTATACATATTTGTAATGTATAAGATATTTATTAGATGATATTTTCTATATTAGAAACGTGTCAAAATTTTTACCTACCAATAATTTCATTTTAAACATTTTAAAACAATTAAATTTAAAACAAAATACTTAATTCCTAAATAAAAAGTGTAATAAATTTTTTCACACAAACGACAACACAATTAAAATAAAAATAAAAAAAGAAGAAAAAGAAAAGAATTTTCACATTTTCAATTTTTTTTTTCAAGTTAATGTTAAAGGTAACAAATTCTAAAAACAAAAAAGAAAATATATATATGTATATTTATAATAAAATCAAATATAAAAAGTATAAAAGGATAGAAAATACTAAATAACACATACATATATATATGTATGTATATGTACACGTATACTCATATAAATTGTCGTAAATTTATTTTTCATTCTTATTCTCGTATCAAAACAATTTTACATGTGCCCTTTTCGTTTTTTTTTAGCATTTTTTTTTTTATTTATTATTCGCGAAAAAAAAATATAAATAAATCTAATCGGTCAATATACGTAACACTTTTCACCGCGTATTGTGCGCTTTGCTTGACCATTTTCAAACTACTTTTATACAAAGTATTTATTTAAAAATGTTAAAAAAAAAAAAAAAACAAAACAAACATAACATAATCCACGAATATTTATTTATATATGAAAGAAAATAAAAGTAAGTCCTTAAACGAGTCTTTTTGTTTTTTTTTTTTTGATTTTTGTTTTTTTTTTTTTTTTGTAAAAGTCATTTTTATTACAAAACAAAAGGTAATAAAGAGAAAAAATTAAAACAAAATAAAAATATTTTTTACATAAAAAAGGAAACAAATGAACACACATCTACGTACACGTAAAAACACGCAAAAATTGAAAATTGCAAAACAAAAAAAAAGAACAGTCCATATCTAACTAATAAAATTTGCAAAAAAGAGGACATATTGTTTAACATTTTTTTTTTTTTTTTTGGGCCTGAAAATTACTGTGTTTATTTTTGTTTTTCTTCTTTTTAGATTTTTTTTTCGTTTTGATTATTATAATGAATTCTGAAAAGCGTGGGCTAAAAATGTTTCGTAAAAAAAAAATAAGTATACAAAACAAAAAAAAAATCACGACAAGAGAAATAAGAAAACAAAAAAAAAAAAATCAAAAAAAAAAAAAACATTTAAAGGTATAATGTATAATATTATTAAAATGTTTAGTAAATTGGGTCCTTCGCCTAAAGGTATGCATTAATGAAATTTTTTACCCAAGTAGCAAAAACAAAAAAAAAATTTTATAAATACCATAAGTATGGAAGTGATTTTTTTTTTTGATTGATTTTTAAAACTCTTTTAATTATTTTCAAAAAAAAAAATAAATAAATAAACTGAAGTACTTATGTAATATAATATTAAATAATTAAATTTTGTTTTGTTTTTTGCATAAATTAAGGTAAAACATCACGAATATTTATTAAAATTATTACCTTAGAATGTTATATTAATTATATAATATTAATATTTAAAATTATATAAACGACTTTTTAACAGGATTCATTGTTACTTTTTTTTTTTTTTTTTTTTTATTTTAAAACTTACAAACTTGTTGTTGCTCTTTTTTATTATTATTGAATAACGTGAAATTATTTTAAATGAAATTTATAATTATTTCCTATGTAATATTTGATTTTAGCATCCGTAATGCGTGATGTAAACGCATTAAAAACAAAAGACAGATTTATTGTTACACTTTTAATTAAGCAATTTGTTATAAGAAAAATATGAAAATAAAAATAAACAATTTATTGTTTAATTATTTTAATACGTATAGTTAGTTAATTATTTTTTTTTTTTGTTCATTTAATAAATGACTTTATAAAAGTTTTTGAATCTTTTTTTTTTTTTTTTTTTTTAATACAATAACTATAAGTATAAAAAAATAACACGATATTAACTAAACATGCTATTTTTAAATTTTATTATAATCGAAAATTGTTTTAAAGCATTTAAATTTAAATGAAATTCATTTATTTAAAAATCGATATAGTTAGGTAGTTAATTTTCATGAATTTAATTTTTAATTTTGAAAAATCTCAAATCAATTTCTATTTTTGAAAAAATCAAATTTTTAATCATAAATGTAACTTTTGCTTCTCGGTTTTATTAAAGAATAATAAAAAATAAGGTTTTTACCTTTAAATTTCTAAACACTTACGTATGAAAAAACAAAAAACCTACTTAAAAATCTTTAACCGCGATGTGTGTAAAAATGGCGTTATTTTTTATGGTTTTCCATTTTCTTCGTTTTTTTGTTTTTTTTTTTTTTTGTTGGACAATAATCTTTATTACTAATAGAAAAACAAAAATGAGTAAAATAAACAGAAGGAAAAACACAAATGAAAAAACAAAAAATATGTTTCTTTATTACAGAACACACGGGGGAGTTTTAAAACGATTTAGCAGCAATTTAGTTTTATGGTTATTTTGGTGACATACACACTTCAACAATAAAAAAAAAAGTAAAGAAAAAAAAAGGTGAATTATTATTCGATTGCATAACTCTAGGATATTTACTAAAGAAAGAATATAAAACTTAGTTCTAGTCCCTATCATATTGTCCGAGTCTCATAAGTTTTCATAAACAATCAATCAAATTTTAAACATTCGTTTAATATAAACTAAAATATATGTATATGTATTTTTAATAACAGCGACATTATGTAATGTTACTTCTTCACACTCTACGAAATAAGTTACAACAGACGCAAAAAAAAAAAATTTTTTTTTTAAATTGACAAAGAAAATAGATATCACACTATGAGGAAGGAAGATATCACACACCATTATCTAACTAAACAGTCTTACGAAAGAAATCTCCAAGACAAATGATGTGTAGGAAAATTTAAGAAAACTTGGAAAACAACCATATTAGCTGAGGCAAGATCGCTTAATAAGAATTGATCACAAATCAAATGTCTGACCAATTATCGGGGTCGGTGAAAAGAACTTGCGAACTCCATTTGCCTCAATTTAAAGGAAGCAAAAGAAGAAATATTAAACAGTTTTTTTAAAAAAAATTCAAGCACCCTTTGTACTATACATTTAAAATAATGATCCAAGAAAATAATAATCAACTAAGCAGTTTTAAAAGACCTGGCCCAATGATACAAAAATCAAATAAATATAACAATTTACAAAAAATAATTTATCCTTCTATTTAATTAAAATTATAACAAATATTCATTTATCTTTAACAAGTTAAAAAAAAAAAAACAATCTTACAGATAAAATCATTTTTATAAACTTAAATTGTTTTAGTTAAGTATTTATAAAATTATCTAAATTGAAATCCTTTGAAATCCTTTTAAACATTACAAAACTAAAATGAAATTTATTATAATATTGAAAAAGTTTTTGATAGGTGCAAAAAAAAAAATGTACATTTAAAAGTTTTACATCTGTTTAAAACTTATTTAATATCATTTATACACATATTTTTACGCATATATATATAATATATATGTAAATATCCTATAATAAACCCATTTAATTTTTTTATTTTTTACTTTTTATGGAAATAACAGTCAAAGAAATTTCTATTTATAAAGTGTTTGTGTAAAAAACATTATTGTCACAAAATAACTGTAACTGTAAACATTTTTTTATATTTTATTTTTTTTTTTTTTTCTGTTTTAATTTTATAATAAAAGACATAATAGGAAACAGTAAAGGATATCGACATCTTGGGGTCATGACAAATGTACGTAATAACATATAATACACATTCTCATCATTTAAACGGATTTTTGTTCTTTTTATTTTGTTTTTTTTTTTTTTTTTTTTTGCCTTACTTATATAACTTAACATCATTTACCAACACTATTAAAAAATAGAAGTTAAAAAAAATATATTTGTTCTTGATGATTATAGGATATTATTTGGAAATAATTTATTATTTTTGAATGTCTTAAAGTGAGTTTAAGTTTTTTTTTTTTGTATTTTTTATTGTTTTATTAAATAACGTAATCTAATGCCAAAAATTCAAACAACAACTTATGAAATTCTGAAATCTATAAAATAGTTAATATGCCAAACTTTTTAAACTTTTTTTTTGTAATGTCAGTCAAAAATATCTTTTTTCTTTTTCGTTTGAATTTTTTTATCTCTGCGCGCCAGCATTTCGTTTCTTTTCGAAAATTTTGAGAAGCAATTGAAATTTCGGCTCCCGAAATATTTCACGATTATTATGTAAGTAGAGAAAAACTTATTTAAATACAACTAGCACGATACCAGATAGAAATTACCGATATTGTCACTTTAAATTTAATAATGACAAAAATGTATTTAAAATGTTTAAAATACAGACAAGGTATAATTTTATTTGACATTTTATTTATTAACCCTTAGTAAGGTATTAGCACTGATGAAGAGACTTTCGAAATAAATAGTGAAATACAAAACTAGAATTTGATTTAGAAAAAAACTCTCAAGCTAGAACAAAACCTTTTTGATTTTTCGAGAATTAAAAAAAGTTAAGATTTTTACGCCTTTTCTCTCAATTAATCAATCTGGGTCTGTGTATCTGATAGTGTTCCCATAAGAGATGTCTCAAAGGGCTGGCGGTTACAATTTCAAAAAATAAAAATAAAAACTGAAAATTTTGATAATAAACAGAATATTGTGTGATATTATAAACTTAAAACGTAAACTGGATATAATTATTTTAAAATAAAAATCATTTAAAAAAAATTAATTTTCTTTCTGTTTGCTTCCCTTCTATAATAGCTTAAATGAGTTTATATTAAAAAAAAAAAAATTACTACTTAAATGTTAAGAAACAAAATGTAAAAAAAAATTAACCTGCTATTTGGTTTAACTTATGAGAATTGTTTTAAGAAAATATTTTAATAGCAATTTGTTGAATAAAAGTACAAAATTTATGTTTATAATATTGAAAGTTATTTAAAAAAAAAAAAAATTAAACAGGAATTATAAGTAGATATCTAAGCATAAAAAAACTTAATGGATAAATGTTATGTTAAGTAATAGAATAATTACATTTTATAGCTACCCTATAGGTTAAAAAACATTATTTTTTTTGTAACATTTTCTTTTAACTTTTTTTGTTAACATAAAACTTTGTTTGTTTAACATAAAATGTTATCATTATTTTATTTTTGTTTATTTTATATTTAAATTAAATAAAACGTATACTAAAATAGTGTAGATCCTAAGGATATATCTTAAAGTTTAACAAACTAAATATAAAAATAATAATATCTATACTTAGTTATTTTTTACTTTAAAAAAATAGAGTTAGGCCTAGAGTTATTTTTTTTTTTTTATCACAGCAAAATGCCTCCCACAATGTGATAATCTTTAAAAACACTCGGTAATTTTTAAATATAAATAGTTACATTTTAGTAAGTTCAATTATACTATATAACTAACTGGATAATATTTAAACATTCATAAATGACAGAAAAATAAAAGTTCTTAAATTAACTGTCAAAACTTTAAACTTTTTAAAAATAATAAGTAAATACAAAAATATTACAATAAATTAGAGCCTCGGTGGCGTAAAAGAATTAGAGCGTATAACATACGTTGTAAACATCAAGAAAGTGTGGATTCGAATCCAACACATGTCATGAAAATAGTTTCCCCCATACCACATTTACAGATATAACTGCCTGGAAAGAAAAGGCCTAATAATTATCTTGTCACATTTATGTGGATTATTGCCACTGACAAAAAAAAAAATGGTAAATTGAAAGTTGTTTGAAAATGAAATGAATCAAATAAATGAAATATTTGTTTGATTTATTATTAGATATGAACGTAAATGACATTTACTATAAGTATTTACAAAACAGGATTTTATATAGTTTTCCATTACCATTTGGGAATCTATTTTTATTTTATTTAGTTTTTAATTTTTTTTTGTTTAATGAATATCGGTGGCACATAAATTTGGACAGGAAATTGCACAGGTTTTACTATTCAGGCATGGCTGCGAATGTCGTAAGGGGGAATAACTTTTATGACGTGTGTGGGATTCGAATCCAGACTTCCTAGATGTTTTTACCCAGTAGACCACCGGGGCTCCAGTTTTTGATTGAACGGACTATGGAAAATATAAACTAATCAATCACATGATCATTTTTGTGAAACAATATACATAACAGATTTATTGAGGGTAACGTAAAACTCTAGTAGCACTAGATGGATATTAGGTATACTAATATTAATATACTAGTATTAAGTTCAAATATATGTGTACGTGTATATCTGAATTCGTTTAGCTACTCACTTAATTTAGGTACTTAATTTAGTTTACTTAATTTAGGATTTAGTGAAATATTATTGGTAAATGTGGATAATTGTGAAACAGTGGGTATTTGTGATCGTTTAATTTTATAAAAGCAGAACTAGTACAATTCTTTTCTAAAATTTTTATTATACCCTACACCTAAAGTATAGGGTATATTAACTTTGGTATGGTGTTTGTAACCACCAAAAGGAAGAGAGTTAGGTATAGACATGTATATATATTCTGAATCAGGATCACCGCCGGAGTCGATTTAGCGATGTCCGTCCGTCCGTCCGTCCGTCCGTCCATCCGTACACACGATAACTCAAAAAATAATGATGCTATCTTGATGAAATTTATATAGTAGGTTACTAATTACGAAAGAAAGGCTAAGTTCGAATCTGGACAAAATCCGTCCATGGGTTCGGATTCTGGAAGCTTCCGAATGATTCCGGAGCAAACGAGATTATCTCCAAAAGCAACGAAAATAGAACCTTCAAATTTTGTACAATGATGTTTCTTCCCGTTCGATTTATGTCTCTGAAATTTAAGAGGATTTGGTCCATGGGTTTGGGTTTTGGAAGCTTCCGAACGAGCACCAGAGCAAATGAGATTATCTCCAAAACCAACAAAGATAGAACCTTTAAATTTTGTACAATGACGTTCCTTCCCGTTCGATTTATGTCTCTGAAATTTAAGAGGATTTGGTCCATGGGTTTGGATTTGGAAGCTTCCGAACGAGCCCCAGAGCAAATGAGATTATCTCCAAAACCAACAAAGATAGAACTTTTATTTTTAGTACAAAGGTGTTCTGTTATGTTTCCTTTTCTGTAAAATTGGAAACTGACATTTGAAAGCATTTGAACCATGGGTTCGTATTTTGGAAACTTCCGGACGAGCACAAGAGCAACGAGCATACCTCCAAAACCAACAAAAGTAGAACCTTTAAATTTAATAGAATGGTGTTCTGGCAAGTTTTCTTTATGTTGATATACTGAAATATGCGCCTGATGTCTCTTAATTATTTTTGTTCTTTTTTTTTTAATGACATTTTTGACGGTTAAAATAATAAATTTGTAGTGCACTTGCGTCAATTCTATCAATTTTCATATTTTTTTTAAGTATTTGAAGTGAGACATTGAGTAAAATTAGTTTTCTTTTTCAAAACCTTTAAATAACATTATATATTTATATTTATTTTTAAAATAAAAGTTTATAATTTGTATTTTAATAAAAATGTGTGTTTTATTCAATAAGTATTGATAAAGAATTATTTAAAAATCTTAAAAATAAAAACTGCCACAAATACAGGCATAATAATTTCTTTTAAGTTGGTATTTGTGATCGTATTACCGAATTAAAGTTCAATCATACTCCCTTTTTTTTTAATATTTGGCTAAATGCATTTTAATTTATAAAAATCTTTTGTTTGCATTTTTAAAAACAAGGAAAATAATAGAATTTAAAAATTTATTTGTTACACTTTTTTTCTTGCATGTATAAGGTGTGAAATATATTAAAATAATACGATTACAATTATACTCTTATACTGTCCGTAATAGGTACAATGTATCTCCGCTTTAGATATTTAGTATATTTAAAATAAATTATAAAAAAATGTTTCTGTTAATTCAAAATATTTAAATAAAGCTATAATGTATTTTAAATTATACAGACAATAATAATTAGTATTGCGACAGCCATATTGATATTTAAAAAATAAGTGGGTGCTGTAACTTTTAAGAATGTCCGAATTACAAGCACCTAAATAAGTTACAAATACAATCTTATGTTTCGTATCAATCGTATGTTTTAAGGATCACACCTGAATAATTGTAGTTTTTTATGTTTTTCTTTCTATTAAAGATTAATTTTTTGTTATTTTTTAAATGAAATGTGATCATTTAATTATTTTTGTTTTCTTTTTTTTAATTCGTAAGTAGCTTTTAAGAATTAAATTTGGATATTTTGTGATTTAACTATTTATGTTTTTGTTAATTTAAAAATTTTTTTTTATTTTGTGCAATTATGAAATATGATTTTTTTTTTTTAATTCAGTAAATTTCAAAATAGATACATTTTCCTAAGAAATAAAGAAATTTTTATTACTAAAATAAAATCTTTTTTATCAAAATGTCTTTATATGTAATAAAAGTGCTTAATTTTATTATTCGATCACAATTACCAGCCTCTAGTTAACTGTCACAATTAGAAACAAGTGTGTCACAAATAACTTCAAAACAGAATTTTAGAATAAATTTTATTAGATGTAATTTTTTTAATATTCTTAATTATAATTATTCTAAAAATAAGTTCTAAGCTGATAATAATATATTTAATTGAATTGATGAAAGTATTTTCAGTTATTTATCTTGTACTATTGTTTTTTTACTCTTTTCCAAAATAAAAACAAAATTGAAACTGTAACCCATATTTACCCTAGTAATTAAATATTATATAATCAAGAAGTACATCAACATCTTTGTTGTAAATAAGCCTCCCAACATACAATAACTTCCTACATTTTCCAATTTCCTTTATTCCTATTTTCCTCAATCGTCAAACCAAACAGTACGTTGTATTACAGATTCTAACCTAATGTTTGATTTAAAAGCGAGGTGGCTTTTAGTTGGTTAAGGTACAACACTACCAAATAGAATTCCCGCTTTGATCTCATTGTTGTCTTTCAAGATTATCACCTACCCTCGCAAAAAAAAAATTATTCTCAATTTAAACTTAAAATTTGAATAGTTGTAATTATTTATTAATTTTAATATTTGTAATATTGAATTAAATAAATAAATAAAGAAATTTATGATAAAATCAATTAAATACAATTTAAATTCATTATCTTTAAATTTATTATAAAATTTACAATAAAAATGGGACATTAATATAATCATATACTGTATTATATAATAACATAATTGATGCTATATATATGTACATACATTTACACTGTACATATACAGAGTGGTCCATTTAAGAGTGTCATAGAGATAATTTCATTAAAAAACGATGGGGGAGTATTTTTTAACAGTTTTTGAGAGAACCGTGTTAAAAGTTTTTCCGAATATGTTATATAAAAAAAGCTCCCCAACTATTTTTCTATACTTACTCAATAGAAAATTGATCATAGAAATCATAGCAAATTGATTTAAGATTTTTTTTAAATATACATATATATCCATATATTTTTTACCGTTTCCTAATGAAACTAAACTGTTTAGGAACAAACAATAAAGAAACCCTCTATTGAGTACCTAGGAATAGAGAAAAATGAAGAAGCAAATTCACTCCCAAAAGATACTACTCCATTTACAGATTTTGAACTTTTTTTCTGACATATGAAAACACAAAATCAGTGCTATAATTATAAGATTAAACTGATGAAAACTCCGGTCTCAAACAATTTAAGAAACTTTTCAGTAACAATAACCGAAAAATATATGAAAAAATCATAAGAACAACTAAAAGCAAATTAAGAATTCTAGCACGCTTACTGTGGGTACACTGACAGCTAAAGAAGCTCTTAAAAAAATTGGAATAGAAAATGACGGTACACACAGATTCTATCAAAAAGAAAAAAAATTTTCAATTATAGAAATAGAAATTGATAAACTGCAGAGCTTTTCTCCAATCAAGATATGTGCAATTAGGAGCATACTGCTTTACGGAAAATAAACTGCTATTAATAAATTTTATAAAAATATTTAGTTTCTTAGATGTATTAGCGATGATAGAAGTACTACAAATGGAGGAAAAATCCACTCGTATAAATAAAGTGAGCATATAATAATCCGTTTTATCTCTTTTATAAATAATAATCTCTTTATACCATTTTTAGCACATTTCCAAAAAAATGTGCTTATTAGTTTCACTCTGTCCGTCCGTCTGTTTACAAAACTTCTACACCGTTAAAGATAGAGAAAAAAAATTTTAATCATGGGTAGGTCTCATAAAAAAAATAATTTTGTGGAACACCTTTTTCATGTAGCCCCTCCCATTATGGTTCTACAGCCCCTCAAACTTTGAAAAAGCCCTATTTTTAAATGCATATATCTTATGTTCTGCTTAAGATTTTTCCAATCTGAAAACGTCATTCGACAGGTATTATATTTTATCTTTGTAAATTATTATCACAATTATACAATTTTTTTAAATTTAGTATTTAAATTTACCATTATGTGAAAGCGAAATTTTTTCTACTTTCATAACTCCGGCACGCTTTTAGATAGAAGCTTGAAATTTTGAGGTAAGAAAGAACTTTTAGAATTAGTATAAGGTTGCTCAGAAATTTTTTTTGGACCACCCCCTGTTTATGAGCTATTAGGGCTTAAAAATTGAAAATTTACTATTTTTAAACACCTGTAACTTAGGAACCTGTACACATTTTACTTCTACAAGATATAAAAATTAAAGCTACAGTAATATATTTTTACGTGTGTTAAAGGTTTGTTTTAGTCATAAAGGGTTCCAAAGTTGCAGCTCTTCAAAATTGCGAAAAAGCCCCATTTTCAGATGTATATATCTCAGGCTCTGCGTAATAGTTTTACAATCTAAAACCGCCAGAAGATCGAAAATTTTATTATCTATATAAAACAATATCAAAATTATATAATATTTTATAATTTACTATTTAAATTTACCGTTATGTGAAAATCACATTTTGCATGAAATTTCTTTTTTCATAACTCCGGCACGCCTTTAGATAGAAACATGAAATTTTGAGACAAGAAATAACTTTTAGAATTAGTATAAGTTTCCTCAGAAAATTTTTTGGCAGCACCCCCTCTTTAAGAGTTATTACGCCTCAAAAATTGAAAATTTGCTATTTTTAGACACCTGTAACTTAGGCACCTGTAAAACTTTTTCTTCGGCAAGACATGAAAATTAAAGGTTTCATAATATATTTTTAGGTGTGTTAACGGCTTTTCTTAGTTATATAGGATTCCGGACTTACGGCCCCTCAAAATTTCAAAAAAGTCCTATTTTTACGTTTTCTCTTATTACATGACATTTTCAAATTTTTGTGCAAGTCACAATTCGAAACAGTTTGTATTGAGTTTTGGAAATGTGCACTTTTAAAAACCGTTGGTTTACATTCTACTTTGTTTATATTTGATTTAAAATTTTCAAATTCAAAATTAGGCACCTGTAAAATTTTAAACATTATTATCTAGAAAAACGTTAGGAATATACTCCACACCCTTCTTTCCTCCAATGCGATTTTTTTCATGAAATCTAGAAAACCGTTAGAATTAGAACTTCCCACCTCTCTTTTTACTTGCGAATTTTTCTTCCATGCGAAATCGACCACATAATTACCAATGAAAATTGTGGCACCCCTAAGCGGATCACTCTGTATATTATATATATATTCTATAGCAGCTAATTAGTAATTACAATAATTTTTATATTACTTATCTCTACATTTGTAATAAAACACTTTAAAAATCAAATTACACTGACCATAAAAATCTAACCTTCCATTAACCTTAAAAACAAAAAATTAACATTTCATACAAAAAGAAAATTATAAATAAAAAAAAGTCGAACCTACAATGCCATAACAATTTGCTCTTCATAAAAATTTTATTGTCAAAAAAAAAAAAAAAAATTTTTAAGGATGTTAAGAAATAAAAAAAAAAAATTACAAAAAACCATCAACAACTCATTAAATTCTCATAAAATTTACACCACATTCATATATCCTTTTATTCTTTATAATATACCTTTATTTTAATATTTATTATATATATACCTATAGATAAAGTAAACATAATATTTTTATGTATTATATAATAATATTTAATATATACTTACTTATTTGTAAACTTAGACAGTAAACAGCTTGTGAAGTCATTTCTCATTAATCCACCAAATTATTATTGTCATACCGAAAACCCAAATAATATAAAAAAAAAACACCAAAAAACCACAAATGAAAAAATAAAATCACCACTTTGAAATTCTTTTCTTCTTTATCATAAATATATTATATTAAAAATTAATAAAACATCACCTCTTAGTAGAGCGGAACAAAACTTTTGAAATTAAATAAAAAGGAAAATGTAAAAATAATTATGTATATCTATATATATATATGTATATATATATTACATTAACACTCCCTCAACTGAACTAAAGTCAAAAATAACAAAAATATATAAGTACTATGAATATTTTTATTTTTTTTTAAATGTACGAAAATCCAAAAATGCTTCCCAAATTTTTTTTCTTTTATATACAATTTTTTATTTTATTTTTTTTTGTTTTGTATTATTTTTGTTATATTTTTCATTTAATGAGTTCTTCCACCACTACCAAAATAGTGCCGACAAATCATTTCCATAATTACATTATTCACCATCACACGCCACCTGTTGTCACACCTGTAAAGAATTAGAAATAAAAAAAAATTGTTAAAAAGTGATAAATATATATATATATATACACATATTTATTTATATATATATAAATAATTTTAGTTAAATTATATTGTATTTACATATATATATATATATGTATATTATATATGTACATAAATTTATTTAAAGCAACATATTTTATTGTTTATTAATGTAGATGTGAATCTGAATCTTCAGATAAAAAAACAATAAGAAAATAAAAAAACAAACACCAAAAATCTTTTCGAGTATAAAATTAAAAGGAAAATTCTTTGAAAAAAAAAAAAAAAGAAATTGAAAAATGTTGAAATTATACCGGAAAAATGATAATAACATATACAAAAAATTTATTTACGAGTATGTATATATATATATCTTAAGATACACTGATAGTTATAACAAAACAAAAAAAAGTCACCAACAGTTTTAAAACAAAGAAAAAGTCAATTTAATCAAAATGAATGAATGAATGAATGAATGAATGAAGAAATTTTTTAAGTCAAAAACCATTCAAGATAACGCAATAAAAAACGTTAAGATAATTGGATATCTTGAAATTTAAAAATGTCTAAATCTTCTTTTTTTTTTTATGTGTTTTTATTATTTTATCTATTTTATTGTTTTTATGCCATTTATTTTTGTTTTAAATTTTAACTTTTTTATAATTTAAAGAGATGTTGAAGTTATAATGTTTTGAAAATAAACCATTATCAGAATCTGTCCTTTTAAATTAAAAATGGATTCAATTATAAAAATTTGAATTATAAAACAAAAAATAAAAAGTTTTTATTTTGATTATTTTACCTTTAAAATTAATAAAATTTCTTTAAAAGATTTACTTTTTAAAAGTAAGGTTCGTTATTTCACAATATTCCACCCTAGGTTTGTTATTCCACCATATAACAAATACATTTTTCATTTTTGTTTCATAAATTTTCTTTAAATTCCGCTGGTAATATTTTTCAAAATACAAATTAGGTTCAAAAGTAGAAGAAAACTTAGTTTTAATATTTTAATTTGGAGAGATTTTAAAAAAGGCTTTTGCCTAAGTATAACTATTATTTGTATACAATGCTCAGAAAGTCTTATAGCATACATATACAATATTCTTTCTATCTTTGAATTTCATTTTGATTCTTCTAACATTGAACAATTTGTCTAATTTCAGACAATTTTGTAAAATTCTTAAAATTACCATTTTGTGCGCCATCTATTATCTTAGACAAAAAATATTTATTTTATATTTTTTTTTTTTTTTGCCTTATAGCTCCTCTTGGGAGCATAGGATATCTACTAAGCATTTCCATCTGACCCTATTCGGAGCAGTTATTTTTGCTTTCTCCCATGTTTTTGGGCGACCTCGTCTTTGGGTTCCTTGTGGGTTCCAATCTAGTGCTTCCCTTGCTATGCATTCTTGCGGCTTTCTAAGTGTGTGTCCTATCCATCCACTTTTTCCTTTTAATTTCTTGCTCAATCGGTTCCATTTTGGCAAGCTTCCAGAGGTCATTGTTACTTATTGTATTTGGCCAGTATACTCTGCATATGATTCTTAGACACTTATTAATGAAAACCTGTAGTTTTTGTGTGATGTTGTTCGTAACTAACCAGGTTTTACTTCCATATGTTAAGGTGGTCTTTACGCAGGTTTCGAATATTCTCAATTTTGTACCCCTGGATATTTCTATATTTTTCCATATTAGCTGCAAGCGGCCGAACATTATCCTGGCCTTCTTAATTCTATTTTACAGCCTAAGTAGTGGAAGCTGTCTACATATTCGAGTGATGTGTTCTTTATCACCGGGTGACGTGGGTTATGGATGTTAATGACCATTGCTTTCGTCTTCTCGATATTTATTTCAAGACCCACACTTCGAGCTAATGTTACTAGTTGGTCTATTTATGTTATTTATTGTGTACGATAGCAGGCAGATGTCATCGGCATAATCTAGATCTTCGAATTACCTGAAGAGATTCCATGTTATTCCAGTTCTTTTGAGACTGATCTCTTTCATGATGTCATCTAGCACTACTGTGAAGAGGATTGGTGACAGTAGACAACCCTGTTTTACTCCTATGTTGGTGATGAATAGTTCACTGGTATTACAATTGTGGAGTACTGAGAGTTGTGTCTCTTCATACATGTTCTGTATTATTTCTATTATTTTTTCCGGCACATTTCGATTCCTAAGTGCTTTCCATATGCCTTTTCTACTCATACAATCAAATGCTTTCTTGAAATCGATGAATACCAGATATAATGGGCCTCGCCATTCTATTGATTGCTCAACGATGATTCTGAGCGTATTTACCTGGTCTATGCAGCTTCTATGGGGCGGAATCCTGCTTGTTCATCCCTTATTTGGTTCCCTAGTTTTTAATGTAGCCTTGTTTGTATTATTGTTGCCATAATTTTGTAGATTGTGTTTAGCACTGTTATGCTTCTCCAGTTATCGCACTTGGTGAGATCACCTTTCTTAGGAAGTTTGATGATTAGTTATTCAATTTTTCCATGTGACCGGTAATCTACCTTTATCCCATGCTATTGAGATGTGAGATTCTAGCAGCTCGGCTGATGTTTCTGGGTCTATTTTTATGATTTCAGCTGGGATCTGAACCATCTTCGACAGTTGCTTTGTTTATTTTATGCTTTCTTATTGCCTCTTTGATCTCTGTTTTCGATATTAATATTTGGATTTTATATTAAACGATATCAATTATTACGATATATCAACAATTTACAACATAAGTTACTAATATTGGATTGAGACCGTTCGATTTGAAGTTCTGTAACTTAACAACTAGTTGCACCATAAATGATGGATGATTGCAATTTTTAAAAAGTCTAAGTCTTATAACTAAGAATTGCGGAATATAACCTTATTACCACAATAATAAAATACATAAAATATCAACATATCAAATATTGTTCTTTTCCCTGTCTTTTGTCTGGCAACAATATTATTTTTATAATACTTAGCCTACATCTTATTTTTTCGTTTCATATTAGTTTCATATCTATAAGGAGCATAAGCCATCCACTAAGTCGTTTAATATTACTAATAGACTTAGCTTCAGTATCTGGAATCATTATTGATTACTCAACGATTGATTCTGCAGAGTTTTACAACACAAATATTATATTTGTACAACATCTATTACAGCTTTTGCAAGGAATATTTATTACTACTATAAAGCCTTTATATAGTCTTAAATTGGTTTAGTTTTCTTAAAATGTGAGTAAGAGCGTAATATACATTGTAAATACCGAAGGAACGTGGATTCGAATCCCACACACGTCGTAAGAATAATTGCCCCTTACGACAAAATCCACTCCTGAAAAGGAAAGACCGCTCCTGTGTAATTTCCTTGCCTCTTTTATGTGGCAAGAGAGTAAATTAAAAAAAAAAAACACAACTTTTTTATCATTTATTTTATAATACTTCATCCTTGTTCATCCTTGAAAGACTATCTAAAATTTCCTTTAATTTTCTAATTCTATGTTTTTTTTTTTTGTATTCTTTCGGCCTTTAGAAAACTAAAAATTTTGTAACAAAAAAAAAGCAAATAAATTTAATTTAAAGAAAAAAAAAATGATTATCTTTGATCAATTTATTCATACTTATACAATAGTAAGTATATAGAATAATTTTAGAATGTTATGTTTTAGGGGACTTTTTAACATATTATCTAACGAACAAAATAAAATAAAAAAAAAAATAACCAAAACTTTTTAATTTTCTCATTTTGATGCTTAATATAAAATTCATAAAAAGGAAAAGGACAGAAAAAAAAAACTCTGAACTGTAATTTTCCAAAATGGAAAAATTAAGAACCCGCTTTTTATATATATATATATATATGTATATGCACATAACTACAAACTATATAGTTAGAAAATTCCTTAAAACATTTTTTTTTTTTGCCTTTTCATTTTAAATTTTTTTCATTCTCATTGATAGAAATTGGTCCTTTTTGCCAAAAAAAAAAAAATAAATTTCATTTCAAAAATAATTTCAATTTTTTTTTCTTTCCAATTTCTCTGTTTTTGTTTTTTTTTTTTCTCTATCTTTCTTTCACTCTTTCCATCGTATATTTTTATTTTTATATTTTTTTGCCATTTTTTTAGTCATTCCGGATCCATGCTGGGTTATTTCCTCAATTTTGTTTTTTTGTTGAATTTTCGATATATGTGTGCCCACCCTCTGTTTAATTTTTAGATTTTATTCCTTTCTCTGATTATGTCCTGTTTTTTATTTTTCTTCTTTTTGGTTTTTTCTTTTTCTTGAACCCTTCATGTTATGCATATTTGTTTGGCATCTTGATAGGCGTCGTCTTCAAAGGCTAACATTGAAAAAAAAAAACTTGAACTGACTGAGACAACTAAGAATACGATGTCGAAGGAAATACAAAAAAAAAAAAATTAGAATATGAAAAAAAAGTGAATCAAAAACAAAAAGAAAAAAAGAAAATACAGTGGTAAGGAATATTTGTTAAAAAAAATAAACACAGATAAATAATATGTATGTATATAAAAAAAAAATAATTCAATAAACAAATAAAGTATTTACAAAAATTTCATTTCCTCGAAAATAAGTTTTTGGAAAAATAAATATGAAAAGAACGGTTATAAAAAATTAAAAATCGTAGTTATTTCCGTATTTTGGAAAAAAAATCGTTAGATAATTTGCATCAGAATTTACAAAACTACCTGCCATGTTGAATGAAAATGATCTAAAAATAACTAAATAGGTACTAATCATTTTACGTATTTAATAACTATCAAAAGGCATTATTCTAAAGTTACAAATTTAGAGCTAAATAAAAAGAAAATCGTTTGTTCTTATTATTGAAAAGGGATTAATTTTTAATTCAAATAAAAGCCCATCTCATTCATATAACAACGCAGTGATTAGATCAATTAAATAAAAAGTATCCTGTGCATAAATTAAATAAAAGGAAGTGCATATGAAGATGAAGATGGAACGCCTCTAACTAAAATAATGGCCAAATATTATGAAATGATTACTAAACTATTAAAAAGAACAATTAACGATTTCTATAGCACTGAATCACTTACAGATAGCATAAAAAGAAAAAGGACATCATCACAAATTTGAAAAGGGAAAAAGCTTTTAACCATATTTATTATGATAATTTCATTCTTCTAATTCTGTTCGTCATAAGTAATTTAATTTGATCCTTATTTAGCACTGATTTTCTTTTCTTAAAAATACTACGATTAATTAAAAAAAAAAACCTCGGCCTTCTTCGAAGAAAGTTTCGCGTTAAGATAATAAAAAATTTATTGCAAGTCTTTCGGTCTAGCGTAGAATTTTTAAAATAAATTGCACTCTGAACAACGAAACACAGTACACTTGGAAAATACTTGCAAAAATGGTGGCACATATAATCACAAAAATGGTACTCAATCATTCTATATATATAAGTTTGTATGGAATTGTATATCCAAATTACTATCAAATTCAACACTAAATGTCTTCGCAAAAAGTAATAAAACAACTAGCTAGTGACTAGTGACAACTAGTACGTAACAGCGCAACAGCAAACATATCATATATGTTAAATAAATAATAAAATAAATAATACTTAAATAGAGTGCTCTTACAATTTTCCCCATCTTAATTTTGAAACGATCCTTTGGATATTATTTAATCATATAATTCAATTAAATAACTAATTAAAAGGTCCTTTTGAAAAGATATTATCGCTATTAATGATTTAATTAAATTTGTTACTATCGAAACAAAATATTTAGGCATATCATTGAAAAAGTAAACGCAATTGCGGCGGGGAAATATAAGTTTTTGCTGAAAACCTATCCTTGAAAATTTTATGGATAATTGCGGTGCGATAAATTTTTTTGGGTATCATTCAAAACGCATTTCAACCTTATAATATGTATGAAAATTTTAACATTTTCTATCTGCAATAATTAATTTTATTGTGGATTTTGTAAGTATTAAAAATTGTTTTTTATTCTAATAAATAATTAAATTTTTGAAAATGACTGTAAAAAAAAAAAATAACAAATCACAAGCAGTATAGGTGCATTTTATTTTCATTTATTATTAATATCAAAGGACAGGGATAAAGAACACTAAACTGTTTTGTACCAAATTGTAAATGTTTTGTAAGATCATACTAAAATAAGTATAGTCAACTACGGCTGTCAAATTCAATTAATTTTTTGAACAGCTGAGTTTAAATTTCCGAAATACATAAGTACTAAGTAAATAAATAAAATCGCGATAAAATTTGTTGAGAAAATTAAATGTCAAAAAACTTTACAGCTCCGCTCCACCGTACATCAGGAATAAATGCGGATCTGAGGATCTGAATTCAAATCCTCATTTATTCCCCCGCCGCAATTTGCTTTGCGTTTTCAATGATAGATATAATTATGTTCCACAAGAGTACTTGCAAAGCTTTAGGACAAAAAAGAATCGCATATAAAAGAAACCGACAGACATTATAAAAAAAATTATAAAAATGTCATTACTTACACTTATTAAAAAAAAATCTAATATGTATACTTAAACACAAAATGATTTCAAAAATAAAGAACAAAAATTAAAAGAGAAACACAATAATGTAATGAAATTTAAATAAAAATGAAAAGGTTAATGTTCCAATATGTTGTTTAGTTACATTTAAAGGACCTTTTTTTTACAGTTGTTATAAAGAAGTTTTTCAATATTTTTTTGTTTTCTAAAATTTGTAAAGACCATTGGCGATTCAACAAATGTGTAATTATACATATATATATACATATACTTATACATACATACAAACATACAATGAAATATAACTATAATGAATAAAATTACTAATAGATATTAACAAAAAAAAAATACATAAAAAATCCATAAAGATATTATATATATACATATGTATATTTTATTTTTTAATAATTTTGTATTAAATTTGTAAATTAAGTTCATTTTATAGCTTAAATTTTTATTCAAAACATATTTTTTTTTGTTTTTGTTTTTTTTCTTAAAAGTTATTTAGTTTTGATTAGAGAGATTGGTTGAAAGATCCTTAAGATACAATGTTTTTTTTTAAATAAAAAGAAATAAAGGAAAAAATTAAAAATATATGTATATAAAAAGTTTAAGTATAAGGTCAAAAAAAAAAAAAATAATAATAATAATAATGAAATTCTAAGAAACTTGTTACAATTTATTTAAAAGTTTTTAAAATAAATTTTTGGGGAAATTCTTTGGTAAATTCTATTTGGAAAATAAATTTTCTTACATTATACTTAAATCATAAATTTGTTTTTGTTTTCTTTTTTTATGAAATAATGTTTTAATATAAGTAAGTACTTAACTATATAATACAAAATTAAATTGAATTATTGATTTCAAATTTAGTTATCCTACATTTATTAATGTATTGTCATGATCTTGTATAAGTTTTATATTTATATAAAAATGTTCAATAGGTACTTACTTTAGTATAAGTATATAAGATATATGTAAGTAATAAAGAAAAATGTTTTTTATCGATTTTATAAATTGACCAGATTATGTTTTTGTTTAAATATATATATATATTTTTGGTTTTGTTTTGCCTATAAAGTTTGATTAATTTTGAAGGATTATTCCTAAAACATTTTTACACACTAATAAACCAATAAAATGTAACCTTGAATAATGAATTTAATGGACATAATTCAAAAAAAAAAAAAAAAACCATAAGTTATTAGAATCTGGTTAATAAAGAATAGAAATTTTAAAAAATTCAAAATAAATTTTAAATAAAGTAAAATAAATATCACCTTTCATTTTTTCGTATTAAAATTAAAGAATTTTTTAATTTTTTGAAGAACTTTTAAAAACATATTTTAAAGAGGGTTTCTAATGTTAAACAAGCAGTGCGACAGATCAATTCTACACTGTCAAACTGTCAAGATGTAGTAACAACATTCAGAAATTCGTATGTCATCCGCACGTTGCGTTCATGCAACCTTATAATCAGCACACGCGTGCCCAAAAGCAAATAATTCATGTGTGTAAAATATAACGAAATTTAAAAAGAATATTAACACCTTTTCACAAAATAACTCTTCAAATATTGCCATTCATAATACTCAATTCTAATTATCCCAAATGCAATTTTTCAAGCATATTTCCCATATTCTTATCCGCAAAAACAAACCGTATTACTTATGTCACTTTGTAAGTATTAAGGATCTATCCTAACTTTGATTTTAAAGTGGGTGGTTTTAGTTGGTTAAAATTTAAGTTGAACACTAACTTTTGCAGTTTTTTTTTTGAGTAACTTTCGATGTTTTCCACCGACCGTCGTAAAAGCAAAAAAAAACATATTTTCATCTTAAAGCTTAAAGTTTTTAGATTTGCAATAAATTATTAATTATTTTATCCTTATTTAAATATTCATAATTATTTTTAATATGGCCTTTAAGCTCCCTGAAATAAAGGTCCAATAAATAAGGTCGAATCGACTATATTTCTTTTTCAAAGAGGTAATAATAAAATTTGAAACGAACTTATTTCCGGTTTTTCAAATATTGTACTTTAATCTTTTTTTCGTTTTATATTTGGAACATGTTATTTGTTTCGATTATTCTAAAAAATTTCATTATTGTTTTTGAGAAGATTTTTAAAATACATGTCTGGCTTCGGGTTGGCTATGAATGTTTTTATATACCCGTAATATACTTTTATTACTTTTTTGCCGAACAGTTTAGTAAAAAAAATGTTAGTTAAACTAAAATATTTTATGGTGAACTTCTGATAAAAGGAGTATGTATATTTTCTTTTCCATAAAGTCTTAAAATAATTAGGAAGGACAATTATAAACGAGCTGTTGTTAAAATATTATGAGTGTAAGAAAAACAATTTGTGAGGATTTTATTGATAGTTAGAAAATTAGTATTAAATAGCTTTTTACATAATACATATTTATATACATTTTTATGAGTTTATAAATTAGAATGCATTTTATAGTTGGTTACAAAATCAGACTTTCAATAATTTATTTAACGGAACTTTAGGCCATTACCCGCTCACTATTTTAAGAACATATTTTTATCAAAATAACCATAACAGGTATAATAATAAACGCCGATTTTAATACTTTCGAATATTAAAATAATTTATTATTGGGATTTGTTGAATTATGCAAGCAAAAAAGTTTTTTATATTAAAAATATAAGTAGTTCGACATTAATTCTTTTCCGATTTCAGCATTATTTCAGTTTTAAAACGGTAGTAACACCAAATTTAAAAACTCACAAAACCTCTCTATCAAAAACAAAATAAAGCCAATTGGACCTTATTTCTTGGGGTATTAAATTAGGGCATCGACGATTATACCAAATTTTCTATAAAAAATAAAAAATCCAAATTTGAGATATTTTCTAATTTTTAAACTTTTAAGCAGGTACATCCAATTTCCCGGAATGAATGAAAACGGGTGAATTGGAAAAATTTTAAACTATGTATTTAAACATAAAAACTGAAATCATATTTACAATACAATAAAATTAAAGCAGATCCTTCTTAAGTAGGAGATTTTCTTAAAGAAGATCCCTTTACATATTTAATTTATTCGTAAAATTGATTTCTTTATAACCCAAATAAAACGACAATGAAATATTCTTATATACTTAAAAGTATATATATAAGTATACTTATTTATACGTATATATATAACTATATTTTAAGTTAAGTTTTATTATGCTTGTTTATCATCTAATTTTAATATTTATAACATTCGTTACACTACACTTTACATCTTTAAACAAGCATCCAACTAAATCAAAAACTTTCAAAATTTAATTATGTTTTAACACGTCGTCAAAAAAAAGCCACTGAAATCATAGTTAAAATATTCAATATATTGTTTTACCCTATAATTTACAAAATACTTCAAAACGACCTTAAACCTTTAATATTACATAATTATAAATATTAACTACATAGATATACATATACATATACAGAAATTATATACATACGTACAAAAATCCTTTAACGTTTTTTAATAATTTCCTTTGTTTTTCAAACAGTTGAAGCAAAAAATTAATAAATTTTTTAACAAAAATTTCAATTATTTTTTTCTTTTTTGTTTTTTCTTTAGGAAAATATCGGAAAAAATATGATACAATATAAAAAGAAAAAAAAATAAAACCTCTAATTTACGATGATGATGACAACAATGACGTGCCAAAAATTAACGATTAAAAGTTAGAAAAGAAAAAAACAACAAATATTAAACTTATTTTTATATTTTGATACTATTTTAGAATCAACGACAGGACAATAAATTTGTGCCGAAGAAGGCGTATAGATTGAAAATCAAAATCGTTTCAAAAAAATTATTACCAGGCACGCCCATCATTTTCATCAACAAGGAAATTATTTTGTTTTTTTACTTTTTTTCTTTTTTTGTTTTAAACTTATGTTTGTTTTTCTTACCACATACACCTTTTTTCCTATTCTACCTTCTGTATATTTAACAAAACCATTACTATGTTAAAATGTTATAACCCAGGTTCTTGAATCAAAAAAAAAAAAACTTTGTTTTCTGTTTTTTTTCTATTTTATTTGGCTTTTCTGAGTGTTTTTGTTTCCTTTCTTTGCTTTGAAGAAATTTCTCAAATAAATACCCCCTCAAATTACCTTATATAACCTTTTGTACTAACGAACCCCAATTTATTTTAGAAAAATTTTCTTCAATATTTCTATGCTTGTTTACGGAAATTTCTTTTACAGTTTTATGATTTCTCGTTCCGGCTCAAAATCATTTAAGCATTTTAGATATATTACCAAGGATATCATCCAAGTATATACAATAATATACTTAGGTATACAAGAATATATATGTTTATGTATATATATAGAGATAATAATAATAAAAAACAAAAATATAAAAATAAAAAAAAAAACCAGAATAAAAAGGACGATAAATTAATGTAAATTGATTTGAATTTAATACCTTGATGAGATAATTTTTTTTTTTTTGTTTTTTTTTTTTTGCTTGTGTTTTTGTTTTATTAAAAATGAATAGAATAAAGAACGAGGTTTAGAGGACAAAATCCAGAAAAATAAAAATCAATATTTAGAATAAAGTATTTTTCTTTTTTTGATTTACGGAAGTTACGTATTACGTATTTATAAAAGTAATTGATATTATCCAAATAATTATGTTGTTTGTTCTTGAATGTTTAAAGTAAATTTTTTTTTTTTTCCTATCTTTAATTTATAAATTGTTTTTTTATACCCTACACTTAAAGTATAGGGTATAATAACTTTGGTATCGTGTTTGTAACCACCAAAAGGAAGCGAGTTAGATATGGACATGTATAATATTCTGAATCAGGGATCACCTCCTGAATCGATTTAGCAATGTCCGTCCGTCGGTTCGATGGAAAACGCTATCTTGATGGAATTTATACTGTAAGTTAACAATGACTAAAGTAGGACGGGGATTGCAAATGGGCGAAATCGGACCATGGGTTCAGGTAACTTCCATACAACTCCCAAAACCGAACAAGCATATCTTCGAAATTAATAAAGATTGAAACTGCAAATTTGATACGAGGCTGTTGTTTCCTGAATCCTTGATTTGCCTAAAATTTTAGAGGAATTTGAATGGTTGTTCGGGTATCTGCCACACAACTCCCAAGACCTAACAAGCATATCTTCGAATTTAATAAAGATAAAATCTGAAATTTTGTACAAAGGTTGTAAAAGCATTTATTTTTTTAGCTTATAGGTATTATTAAATACCTAACTATAATAACTTATGGATTTTAAATTTAATTTGAATTTTTTAGGTGTAGGCTATAAATAAGTCGGTTGCATCGACTTACTGTTACTTTTACTTGTTTTTTTTTTAATAAGTACGTATCATTGGAATATTCATTTTAAATTGAAAATAATTCTACTTATACAGGGTGTGAAATTGATTTTGATTTGATTTTTGTTTGATATTGATTTTTTTGTTTCTTTAAGAATCAAATCTTTCTAACGCCTTCTTTCACTATAGTATGTATTTATGCTTTTAAATATTAGTTAATTTAAGCTTAAAAATTAAAATGGAATTAGTTACTCTCATTATATGGCAGCCCCTTTATTAAATAATAGAAAGTTGAAAAAAATTAACAAGTGTGAATATTATTATTTTCTATATTCTATAGATTCTAGGACATCTGACTACTTGCAGATTTTTATTTATTTTTTAAACCAATCAATTTTCTTATAACCTAAATCAAATGTTTTTTTCTCTTCAATTAATGCACACTTATTTCCTTTACTTACACATGCGCGAAAAGGGAAATTCAAGAAAACTAATGATTTTTTTTTTGATTTAAGATATAGTACCTACTTACCTATACTTTCAAGAAAAAAAGGTTTACTCATCAGTTTGCCTCGGGAGTCTGTGTACAACCATTCTATACCATTTAAAATGGTGCAATGATTGTCCAAATTTTAACAATAGAAGCCTCATTAAATAGTTAAATATATGAAACCAATTTTTTATGTAGTATTAGCCATTTATAGAGCTACAACTCCTGATTAAACACCTCAAAGATGGAAAAAGCTTGGATCACCTAACGTATCTTGGATCACCTACACCTCAGATTGGATCACCTAACGTAGAATGAACTAACCTTAAAAACACCTAAATGAAGTAAATTTAAAAATTAAATCGACAATTAGTTCACTCAGTTGTTTATATAATAAGATCTGTTGCTTATTTTTTCCATTTACAAACATCAAATAACAGACATTTTTTTAAGGTTTTCAAATAAATATAAAAATTTTAATACTTACCAATGCAATTTAGTATTTCAATTTAGACTTGTAGACTTGTAAGTATTTGAAAATTAAATTGTATATAATATTAATTTCTTAGTAGGTAGAATTTTGAAAGGGGGAAGATTTTCGATCAGACTAAGTCATCTCAAAAAAAAAATCTTGTACTCTATTTAAGAGCTATCTATTAAGTACTTAATTGTCAAAAATTAAAAATTCGCTATTCGTTATACATCTGTTGAAATTTGTTTAAAATATATGTAATTCACAAAAATTAAAGCTTCACTATTATATTTTTACATTTCTTAAAGGATTTCCTTAATTATTAAGATTCTCCTTGAAATTGAAAAAAGTATCTCTTGCTTCTTCACAATTTTTTGCTTAATTAACTAAATAAAAAACTCTAAAACAAGTTAAAAATTTTAATGCAAAAAAGTAGACACAACTTCACAATATTTTTTTGTTTTGTATTTTGGACAATGTGCGCTTTAAAAACGTTTGACTTTGTATACTGGTTTCTTTAAATTAAAATTGAATCTATGATCAAATTAAATCAATGTGATCTCTAAATACCATATAATATTAATTATTTTTTTAATCTCTATTATTATTTTTAATAATTTATATTTTTTTTGTTTTGGTTTTTGTTCTTTTATTTTATTAAATCCTAGTTAAATATAAAATAGTCACACCAATTGTTATTTAATTGAAAGAGAATTTAATTGAAATATCATCCAATCAATTATTGATTAAATGATTACTTAATGGTAATTTCAATTTTAATTAATAAATTTTATATATATACGTATGTATATATATATATATACTTATACATACTTAATATAAAAACGAAAATTTGTTCATTTTTAAGTAATTAAATTTTTAAAAATATACTTAGCTATAAGTCAGTACTTATTAATATTTTATAGAACTATATATATATATTATATACATATATATATATATTATATACATATATATATATATTATATACACATATATATATTATATACATATATAATTTATATACATATATAATTTATATACACAACTAAATTATGAATATTTTATCAAAGTAAAATAAATTCCAAATAAAATCAATAAACCAAAAAATACTTTAAATCAATTGTAATAAATAATAATGGATGAAAACAAGGGCGTATATAAATTCAAGGATTTTTAAAGGTGCACATTTAAAACAAGAAATAAACATACTTAAAAAGTACAATTTTACTACTTTACAAAAGTACATACTATCTTAACATAAAATTAATTATTATGTCAAATTAAAACGTCAAAAATATGCAAAAGTAAATTTTAAAATATGCAACAGGATTGAGTTTTAGCATATGCTTGAGTAGGATAAAATATCTTTCTATATTTTTAATACATGAAACAACAACAATTCTGTCAAAAATTTCCACCGTTCCTTCAATCCTATAATACAAAATCAATTTATATACTTTTACATAAAAATCCATTTATGTTTGAATGTCAATATTTTAACCGTTTATAATAATTTGAGCAGATGTTAAAATTTAAACTCAGTTGTCAGTTTTCAATTTTTAATTTCTGCAGAAAGAATAGAAAAAGTTAAGTACCACAGGTTAACTATCTAAGTAATTATGCTTAATCTAAAACCATTACTTTCCATAAAATCACAAGGTGTGTTTTTTTCCTAATCTTTTCCACTTCTAAACCGAACATACGAGTATTCGCTAAAACATTTAATTCAAGTTTCACTAAGCCATTAATGGTAACTGGGCTGTAGCACTTTACAAGACTAAACTCAAAATATTTTGTGCGCCATCTATTATCTTATACAAGAATAAATTATTTTATTTTTATTTTATTATAAGTATCTTACGATATGATATTCAGTTTAAGCGATATATTCTTATATATATATACTTATTATTTATTTAGTTATAGTTATTATACAAATTATATTTTATAAGAAAAATCTATATAACTAATTAATTTTTTATTAATCTAGTTATATGAACGAACAAAACAAAAAGCAGAAAGGCTTTTGAAACGTCACGTGGTAAGTCGAATTTAATTTAATTTAATTTTGATTTATATTAATTTTAATTTGTGGTGTATCCGATTTTTTTAAAGAATTATTTGTAAAAATATTCTAAAAAGACTAAAAACAACGAATAGGAAAAAATTTCGTTCTATAGCCAAAATAAGGTTTTAGAAAATTAAATTTTAAATATAAAATAAATTTTAAATTACAAAATCAAGGATACATATACGCAAGGGTCCAGAATATGAAGTTAAAGATAAGTAAATAACTCAAACTCGAACTCAAGCTCGTTCTAAAATTCAAAAAACAAATCGGAATAAAAGTCAATTACTAAGAAACTTTTAATTCACAATTTCAGCTCTACCAGAACCAGTATGATATCAGGAATTACGTGTTGTCTTTATTTAACAGGGCCAAAATGGAAAATCTTACCCGGTGAGTTCACATTCTAGCGTATAAAATAAGTAAGCAAGTATATATTATATTCTGTTGTAATCTTTTGCGTATAGTTTAAAACAAAATTTATACAACCCGACAGAAAGATTTGAAAAATTTATTTCTTAAGCAGATTATTATTATAATTAAAATATTTTTTTTCTTTAAATATTAATCTTTTAGATTATTTATTAGATTCAAATTATTCAATTACGTATAAATGGAATATTCTTTAGTCCGAGAGAGGTCTGATAAAATTAAAAATGATTTTTCAATTAACTTTTCAAAATTTTATTTTTATTTTTTTGTTTTAGAAACACTTCTGTTTAAAAAAAAAAATTTTTAACTAAATATGTACCGTAAAAATAATACATAATTCGGATAACCTACAATAGTAACCTTCTTTACTTAAAAAATTTCCCAACTTAAAAATATTTTAAAATTTGTCCCTTTGGGTAAAAAAAACCATAAAAAACAATCAAAAATAATTTTTTAATGTGTATATATATACAAATATATACATCCAAATAACTTAGAACTCAGTGATTATACTAATGGTATGTTTGTTAGGTTTGTTTGTATTATTATTATCTATACACAATATTTTGTTGTACACCATATTTTTTTTTAATTTCCTTTTTTTTATTTTTTTTATTTTTTGTGGGTATAAGTAATGAATAGATACATGGTTCAAAACAATTTGTATCTACATAACTATTTGATTGGTATTAGAAAAAAACAGAATAACATAAAACAATAATGCAAATACAAAAAACAAAAAAAAAAACTAATAGAATTTTATACATAAAAAAAAAAGCATAACTACCCAAAAAAAAAATAAAAAACTAAAACATTTTATACATGTCTCAATTATTGTTTTTTAACATTGTACAAAATATTTGGTTGTTATTTACCAAAAAAAAAAAAAAAAAAATGAACATGTTAATCTAATCTTTGCCAATCCATTGACGAAATTTTGGTTTGTAAAAACAAATTCCACAAATTTTATTAAAAACTACAATTAAGGATTTATTAAATAAAATTTTAATATGTATACATTTTAAAGTATTTGTAAATGTTTTTTTTACAATTTTAATAAAGTTTAAGTAAAAAAAAAAATTTAAACCTATTACGTAAACAAAATGTTTACTGACAGTTTTATTTAATTTAATTCAGACACTTTTACTTTTATGGCCTATAAGGGGATACTACACTTTTATCTTTGAATACTACACTTTTATCTTTAAATAATTATTCTATCTTATTTTTTTAATTTATCAATTTATCATAACTAATATTTTGTATTTTCTTACCAACTTAACTATCAAATATTTTATTTAAATTATTTATAGTTATTAATATTATAAAGCACTATTGGATAATGCAATATTGTTAAACCATCGGCTACTAGGTTTTTTCTTTACTGATTGAGAAAGATTCAATCAAAGTGTTACAGGCTCTCTACGTCACCAATTTCTCTGCAAAATCTATATTTAAAATCAACATACATATTTAATCTTCTAACATGTCTATACTGACAATGATAAGACAATGATACGTAATAACACCATATTATTTCAAGTCTAGAAAGAGAAGGTATATATACATATTTGAATCTTTTAAAAACTTAAATCGGGCAACATAGCTCTGATCTGCTCATAGCTCATCTGCAAAAACCATTATAGATTAAATACTATATTATTAAAGTATATACTTAGTTAAGCAGAATTATTTTGTTTATATTAAGTATATAACTATTACTTATTTATATATTTTAAACTATAATTGGTGGCAAGGCGGATTTGTTAAGAAAAATTACAAAGTAAAAAAAATATACTAAATTAAAAATTATTGCTACCTATACAGGATTTCAACTCGCACTCCCTTAGTTAATAAACCATGTAGATACCTTATCGCAAGACCCACCTATCAAATATTATTAAGTACTATTAATACATTGCATACTTTTAGGTAAACAGTACATTACTGGTATTAAACCATAAAAGTGTTCATAACTGATTGATGTTAACAACTACTAATAGTAAAATATTAAACAAATTAAAATTATTAATTTAGTTTTGTATTATGGAAATATACATACATATGTATATATATTTTATTTATTTATTTTATTTTATTTTACAAAACCTAAGCAAGGTCGTTACAAAAAAAATTCTTAAATTAATGCTTATAATTAAAATTAAACAAAACAATGACTTAAAACTACATTTATAGTAACTTAAAACCTAAAAAAAGTTAATTTATTGTTATTGTTATTATTAATTTTTTATTTAAACTACATTAACAACTTTATTTTAACAAAAAAAATTGAAATATGATATCAGTACAGATATGTACATATATATAATGACAATCAATTTAAAATTTTATGTAATAACTTATGTAGCAAATTAAACGTAAATAAATATCTTATTATTACGTAGAAGTAAAATTAAAAAAAAAAAATGAACATTTTTTTTTTATTAACAGTACTTGAAAGCATTAAATTACTATTTATAAAATGTACAAAAAAAAAAAAAAAATGATCTAAATGAAAAACATTAATTGTATTATAATGCAATACAATAAATGTGCTATGTTTAAAATTATATCATAATTAAAAAAAAAAAAAAAAAAAAAATTTTTTTTTTTTGCTTAAGTAAGAATTAATTGTCTAAGGTCATTAAATTGGAAAAATGTAGTTGCAAAATGTGTTTGAACGTATTTCTGGAGATAGATGTAGAATAGAGATGACTAATTTTGTTAAAAGTAGTACAACATCTGTTGATGGGTTCATTTCTACCGTACTCTGTATTATGTTTGTAGTCCATTAAAAATTTAGTATTTCTAGTTTGCCTAACGCTATCGTTAAGTCTAAACTTGTTATTAAGAGATTGGATAGAAATACTATTATTCAAAATATCAAAAGTAAAGCATGATGACAATAGTTGTCTACGTAAAGATAAAGAAAGCAAGTTTAATGAATCAAGTCTTGTGGTGTAACTAGGTAGATTAGCAAAATCAAAAGGGTTATATTGATTCCTTAATGCAAATAAAAGAAATTGCTTTTGAACTGATTCGATTCTATTGGAATGAACTGCAAAGACTGGATCCCAAACAATGTTACCGTATTCTAAGATAGAACGAACTAGGGAACAATAAAGAGATTTTGTCACAGCTAAGTCGCTAAATTCTTTAGCTCTTCTCTTAATGAAACCTAACATTTTATTAGCCTTTGAAACTATTAGGTCATAGTGAAGATTATAATTAAGTTTATTATCGAGAAGAATTCCCAGATCAGTAATGCTAAAAACCCTTTCAAGAGAAACATTATCTATTTTGTAGTCATATATTAAAGAAGACCGTTTACGTGTAAAGCTAATAACTTTACATTTCTGTATGTTGAGTTCTAATTTATTTGACGTGCACCAAGTTTGTAACACTGATAAGCTTGATTGAAGTTTAGCTGCATCAGGATCTTTAACCACTTGATATATTTTTAGGTCATCAGCAAACGAAATGTGAGATATATTGCTTAGATATTCCGAAAGATCTGAAATAAAAACATTAAACAGAAGCGGGCCTAAATGGCTACCTTGCGGTACACCGGAAGTGACCCCAATGGTGTTGGATAATACACCACGAAATTTAACATTTTGAGTTCTTTCTAAAAGATAAGAATTAAGCCACCCAAGAAATGAACCCGAAATGCCAAAAGTTGATAGTTTGTTTAGCAAAGTGAAGTGATCTACACGATCGAAAGCTTTGCTAAAATCAGTGTAAATTGCATCAACTTGGTACCCTTTCTCCATTTGATTCAGGATTTCAGATGTATAAACTATCAGGTTCGTAGTAGTTGAACGACCTTTTCTGAAACCATGTTGTTGTTCATTTAGTTTTGCATTTATGATAGGAGTAATTCTATCAACGACAATTTTTTCAAATAATTTAGGTATAGTCGAGAGGATTGCTATACCTCGATAATTTTCCACCGATGCTCTATCCCCTTTTTTAAAAATAGGGGTTAAGTGGGAGGATTTCCACTTTTGTGGGAAAATCCCAATTGAAAGTGACTTATTGAAAATAAGATGAAGAGGGAAGATTAGACTGTGAGAACAATTATGTAAAAAGATTGGGGGAATTAAGTCCGGACCAGCACCCTTTTTTAAATCAAGGCTCAAAATTGCTTCAAGAATATCATTTTCAGAAAGATACACGTCTGTAAGTAGGAAATTTGAGCTATTAGATAAGGAATTAGTCGATGTAGTAACTGGTGCTGTTTGACGATAAACTTGTTGAAAATGATCAGAAAAGAAGTTACAAATTTCTTTTGGGCAATCAGAAACCACATTGTCTTTTGATAACATTGAATTGGGATACCCAAATAATTTCCGTTTTGTGTTAACAAAATCAAAAAATTTTTTAGGATCAGTAACAAGTTTGTTGCCAATATCTGTGACATAGTTTTCATATGCTACATTGGCTTTTTGTTTAAATTCAATTGCAAGTTGCTTATACATATTCAATAAGTCGTCGCATGGTGCTTGATGATGTTTGAGTTTTTTGTATATTTTATTGCGCCGATTTCTCAAGTTCCTAAGATCTCTATCTAACCATGGTTCTGTTATTTTATGCTTTTTGCGAATTTTAGGAACAAAGGCATCAATAATTTGAAACAGATTAGAGTAAAAGATAGAGATTAGTAAATTGACATCCTGTTGAACTAACAGTTCGTCCCATGTGATTAATGACAAAGCATAATTAATACTTTGATAGTCAGCATTAAAAAAATCGTATACAATTTCATTATTGTAAGATTTGTCGAAGAGTGGGATAGAAGTGGAGAACTCGAAAATAAGTGCGTTATGATGAGAAGAGTTGGTAAAAAGATTATCAACATCATCAGCGAGTTTAACCGACACTCTATCATATGCATTTGAAAATGCAAGATCTAACCACTTATTATTACTATTAGGATAACTGATAATTTGTTGTAAATCGTTACCGTAGAACTCGCTAATAAGACCGAAGTCAATTTCGTCATGAAAGTTAACCGGTAATAACAAATTATCAGCGTCGTCAACGATAAAAGAAATAGAAGGACGATTAAAATCGCCAAACACAAAAATTGAGTCATCCTCATGCATTTCTGAAATAATATTGTGATATACACTATAAAAATCAGAATATGAGGAATTGTCAGAGTTCGGAGGGAAATAAACTATACCTAGGTATAAATTATTTGTACCAAACAATTTTAACAGTGATTAATGGTACACTAGATAAGTTATTCTTTACAGCAAGTAGAACACCACCTCCTCGCGAACAATTTGCAGATAGATAATCACGATCCTTTCTGTAAATGGACCAATTACCATCCAGAATTTCCTCGTTTGTAAACGAATCGTTGAGCCATGTTTCAGTTATAACTAAAACATTGAAATTACACGACTTGGCATCAACAAAAAGCTTCTTTAGCTTGCCTCTCATACCACTACAATTGTGGTAAAACATTTTAATGTTGTTTATGTTGTTGAAAGTTTGAGAGGTCTTTTTAGAGTAAGTAACGTTAGATAAAGAAATGAGATTTGAAGTTTGGTTGAAACTTGAGTAATTACTTAGAGTTTGGACGAAAAAACTTGTTATAACTCTCACGTGATTGATTCAAATGATTGTAGTAGTTGCTATTGCAATGACTACGATAAGCCTTAAGATCCTCTTCGACCTCTTTAACAGAGAAGCCTATATTTTTATGATATCTGAGATAAAGATCGTATAAATCTTTATAATTAGATGGCAGCCCCTCATTGTGAATGAGAACTGACAGGTGAGTCATAGTTTTACCTTCTATAACGGTGTTATACGAATCATTATGTAAATAGGCTAGGAAAAGTCTAACGTTGTAAAGAATCCTCTCATCTCTGAATCTTGACAGAGCATATTTGCAATCTTCTGTTAGAGATCGCTTTGTCATTCTAACGATTGGAGAAACAAGCGGATCTTGTAATACTAGTTTGTTATTATTATTAATATTATTGTTATTATTATTAATATTATTGTTATTATTATTAAAATTAGTATTGTTATTATTTTGATTATTATTATTATTGCCGTTACTAATATTATTATTATTATTATTATAGTTATAATTATTATTATTATCATTATTATCGTTATCGTTATAATTATTAATATTATTATTGTCGTTACTAACATTATTATTATTATTATTATTATTATTATTATTATTATTATTATTATTATTATTATTATTATTATTATTATTATTATTATTATTATTATTATTATTATTATTATTATTATTATTATTATTATTATTATTATTATTATTATTATCGTTATAGTTATTATTATTATTGTTATTATTATTATTATTACTATTATTATTATTATTATTATTATTATTATTATTATTATTATTATTAATATTATTATTATTATTATTATTATTATTATTTTTATTATTATTATTATTATTATTATTATTATTATTATTATTATTCTTTTTTTTATTTTTATTTTTATTATTATTATTTTGATTTTGATTATTTTTAATTCGATTATTATTATTATTGTTACTTATAAATTTATTATTGTTATTACTATGAACTTTATTATTATTAATGTTATAGCTACTGGTAACCGGTCTTAAAGTATCTCCTTGGATGAAATTAGAGTACATTTTGCTATTGGTAGATAATGTACTCTGAATTGAAAATTTCTTTTTAGCTTTATTACTAAAAGGAACAGCGAAAGGATTAAGAAGAAGTGTTTTAGAATGCGTGTTATTATTGTTTGTGTTAATGTTTAAACTTGTATTAATATGAGAAATAGATTTAGTTGTATTACTATTAGAATTAGACTCTTCTTTAAAAAGCTTAATTATAGTACCTTTTTTCCATCGTTTGTAATTTATTATTTCACAAACTTTGGATTGAGGTACCATAATTTTAAAAGATTTATATTTCGGTTTAAATCTAAGATTCTTAGGAGTAATGTTAACTATTATTACAGTACTTAAATTAAACTTATTCTTTAAAAACTTACTGAGATAATTAGAAGTTGTGTAAGCTGCAAATTTAGTAAAGTACAGTGACTGGAGATCCGAATCCGGTTTAGATTCTTCCTCAGTTGACGTCTGCCTACCATCTGCAGTAATTTCTTTTTCGTTCGGAAGTAAAAATTGAACCTTCTTAGTTGGTAATTTGGAAGCTTTTGAAGAGCATTTTTTAATTGAAGAAGGCTTAGTAACAGAAGGTAATTGATCCAAAGTATCAGAGCTCAAAGATGTCGAAGTAGATGCGGAAATTTGTGCAACTTTTATTGTTGATAGTGTCAGTTTAGATGAGGATAAATTTGTATTGTCAGCACTGCACTGAAGTAATTCATTGTATAAAGAATTGTTTTCCAAGCTTGATTTAGAAGCAGTTTCCGGAATATCTTGGTTCGAAAACGTGGCAGGTGAATCTTGAATTGAATCAGCAGATGAGATAGTTTCAGAACAAAAGCCAGCATGAGTTACATTTTTTGAATTGTAGTTTATTGGTTTAAAAATAAACGCATTCTGATCTGCACTATAGTTGAAAGGTTCATCAGTCTGAGTCCAAATATCTTTTGAGTTGCGACTTAGATACATTTGGTTGTATCTAAATGTATCAAAAGATGTATCAAGACTAGCATCAAGTTTCATACCCATATTCGAAATTTCTTTTCTTAATGAACCTATCTGCTCATTAAATTTCTCTGCAACGTCAGTAGTAGTGTCTATAAATTTTGAATTAAAAAGTTTTTGCAGTTGTGAGTTAATAGAGGATTTTAACTCATTGGTTAATGATTTGATAGATTCATTAGTAGAATTTAATGCCGAGATAAACTCATCTTTATTGAGCACCACGTTCTGCTTCAAATTATCCTTCTGCTTTAGTGATGATCTGCTCAAGGTAGTATTGAGGGCTTCATAATCTTTAGCCATTTCATTAAATGATGCGGAGTTGTATTTAATTGTGTCGTTACATCTAGCTGCAAGTCCTGTGTACTCATCTTTAATGTTATTGAACGAAGATTTGACTTCATCCAATAACATATTAATGCTGGAGTGATAATCCAAGCATTCGTCACATACAAAGTATTGAGCCAGGAATGCAGAATACCACACTCTAGGAGCGTTTAAACAAACTCCGTGGAAGCGCTTCTTACAAAAACTCCTGCATGTAACAGTTTCGGTATATATATACAGCTATAAAATAACTTTAACTACTACTTTAGTTGTATTAAAAAAAGTATATAAATAATTAATACAAAATGACTGACTTCTCAATTAATAACTATCGTTTTAAATTATCCTCCACTTGAGAATACTTAACTATGATTGATATATACATACTTATATACTTACATATCTAAGTATATGAAAAAATATTTATAACTACGTTTCTAATCAAATCGTTTCTTTAACTTTCATCATTCAATAAAATGAATCGTTAATTTATCAACTTCAAAATTTCAAATTATGTAACGCTGTAAGGTAGGAAAATTTATGAATTAATGTAAGAGTGGTGGTAATCTATATTATCTATATAGTAAGGTATACTATAATAAAAGTTAAAATATTAGAGTCATTTTCCAAAATAAAAATATCTCAGATATATCATAATTTTAATAATGTTAAAATATCCATTATTTGCTATTACAACTATAAACGTTTATCGTAGTTTTCTGGAGAAAAATGTTAAGATAAGTTTTTCTTTAATTAAAATTAAAAAATTAAGTTTTTATCATTTTAGTTTTTTTAATTTTGTTTTTTTTATCTTTGGAGACAATCGTTACTATACATGAAATTTGTTGTTTTAATTTTTAATATATAAGTAATTAAATAAATAATTTATCAATTTAAAAGAAGTTGAGAAAATAATACAGAAAATTAATTAATTTTATGGACATACTTTAACTATTTGTTGATAAAATAATCGAATTATGCAATTAAATTAAGAACATTTCAACTAAATATTAATCTACAATACGTATATAAATCGCTTAGAATTGATAAAAAAAATTTTCAATTTACGATATATTTCTATACTTATAAGTAAGTATATACTTAAATAATTTAAACCTTCATTTTATATGTTCACAAACCAAACAAATATCTCTTTACAAATATCTTTTTTTTAATATTTCCACCAAACCATTAACGTTGCAAAATTATAAATAAATGTATAAAATTTTATAGCTTATCAAAAGTTTTGTTTAAAACTGATATTGTCATTATATAAACACTTACTTTATAACTTAAGATAAAATAAAAGTGAGTCACTTTTTTTTATAAAATTTAATTACTGGTTTTTTTTTTAAATATTTTTTGTTATATTTGTCAAATTTTTTATTTTTTTGTTTTATTTTACTGTCCATAAATGTGACATAAACGCAGCCTTTTCTTATCAGGTGTACATGTAAATGTCGTAAGAGGAAATTAATCTTACGATATTTGAAATCACACTGCCTCGATATTTATAGCGTATTTTATACACTCTTACTCATTAGACCACAGAGATGCCTTGTGAAATTTATTTATAACTAAACAATTGAAATACATATACGTATGAATTGAACCATATTATTGTATTATTAAGTCATGTGCATGATAAAAAAAAAATCCCTCCTCTTACAGTATTAATTAAAAGATTTTAACCAATCATACAATTTTTATTAAAATAACGATAAAGATAATTAACTACTTGTGTCAATTTTTAATAATTTTACTTTTAAAATTATTATTAAAGGCTTACATATTAAAAAATTGCTTAAAAAATTCTTATAAGTAAATACTTATGTATCTAAAAATATTTTTTTAATCAGCTATTTTATAGAAAAATTTCTTTTAAACTTGATTTTAGTTGTAGTTATAGAAAATTTCATATCATAAAAATTTTAATAATTATTATTGTATGCATAAAAGTAATAAAATCATAATTGGTCCTTTTTTTCTAACGAAATAAAAAGTTTCTTTAAAAGTTTTTGAGTCAATATTTATTTTTATATAAGTAATTCTATCCTGTATAACAATGGTATAATTAAATAACTATATACATAAATATTATTTATGTATATATTTTTGTAATTTTATTGGTTTTTAGAACACAACTATGAACTAAAATTGATCTTAATTAAATTTTAAAAGCTCAATTACATATACCAAAAATAAAATATCATAATACAATTTCTACTTTTAATCCTTGTACAATTTATTGGACAGGACATTATTATTTCTATAATGAAATCTTTGAAAAAAAAAATATTTCCTGTTCTATAAAATTCTTAGGGAAAAGACAGATCCCCTTAATTTTTTGTGTGAAAATTTTAAAAACATATTAAGTACTTAAATAGATTCTAGAATTAATCTAGAAGAGCATCTTGATTACCTACCATTGTGAAAATTTTCAATTAAATTAAATCCCAAATTAATATTTAAACTCTACTTAATCTCAATAAACTTTAAATTTTAATTGTTATTATTAAAAAAAGGTAAATAAGTATTATTTATATAAGTATATGTATAAGTATATTAGTTATAGTTATTGTAACTAAATTAAACTTTATATACTTTTAAAATAATTAATTCCAATTATTATTAAGGATCTAAACAATAAACAATAAAATAAAAATTAAAAAAAAACAAAAATACACAAATTTTTTTATGTACTTGTACGTGCACATTTTTTTATTACAAATTTTGTTCAGTTCTACTTTCTGTTGTTAAAAAAAAAATATCAATTTATACAGAGTGTCCCACATAAGAGTGCAAATATTTCTAGAGGTGATTCCAGAAACTAAAACTAAAAAAAAAAATTGTATGTGTGGAGAGAATCTATTATTAGTCCTTCTTCAGATATTGGTACTTTTATGTTTTTTTTTGTTTTACATTAAGTATTAACTGCCGAATAGCTCTTACTCTACATACACCACAAAAGTTAACTTACGTCTTATTGAAGACTTATTCTGCATGATTTCATATGCTGAAGGATTTAGTGTTTTAGAGTAATTACTTTTTACTAAATAAATTTTTAAAAATATGTACAAATTTTTACTCAAACGAAGTTTTTGTGTGAAACAAGCATTTTTCTATAAAAAAAAAAGTTCTTAAATTTTCTCTTATATCTGGGAAACGATAAGACTTGGAGAAAAAGTTACTGAGGACAAAATTTTGGTAGATTATTAAGGATTCCAAATTTTATATAATAACGGTGCCTTAATGTTGGAAGGAATTTTCGCATTTTTGAAAGGAAAAACATTGCTTTTAAAAAAATATTTAAAAAAATATAAAATTTTTATATGTTCTTTTATATGTGCTATAGCTCTAATTAAAAAAGTAATTACTCCAAGACAATAAATCCTTCTGCAAATGAAATCTTGAAGTATAAGCTTTCAAACAAGACAAAGTTAATTTTTCTAATTTGAGTCAAAGGAATCACCTCCTGAAATATTTGCGCTCTTATGCGGAACACGCTGTATATATATATAGATAAACAAAACTAGAAGTACAATAATTTAGGTAATAAAATAATAATGATTGAAAATGAAATAATTACAGTGTCAGTTCAAAGTTCAGAACAACTATAATACATATTTAATATTAATTGTCTTATTTTTTAATATTTTGTAGTTACTTCCTATAAGTCTATTAAATTTAAATACTGAGGATGACGACTTAAATTTAAGTTATTTCACAATCAGAAAAACCCAATTCAAATTTGATTTTAAACTCTTTGTATTTAAAATCTACAAAATCGTGAAAACTCATAGTTTATCTAATTCTTTGCAACACTTTATTTTTTTATATAGCTGAAAAACATACACCATATTTTTCTAATATCTATAAAATGTACATTAGATCGAAAATTCAGTATAATGCACACATTTAGTGCTGCGTATGTCGATAATATGCAAAACTGAGCCGAACAGTTTGATCATTGATTTTGTTTTATAGATATCTTGTAGGGATAAACACCTGTTGTACAAAAATGAAAACAGTTAATATATCCACTCAAAGTTTTTCTACGCGAAACAAAGAATTCGAAAAGTGTCCATCCCTAAACTATAGAATTTCTAAGATGGCGTAACACAGTCCCTCGATAACACATTCTTGGATTCTTGGAACGTCTAACGTATAAGATGCACGTCTAAGATGGCATGTCGCATTTTTGGAATAAATACCATCGACTTAAAGGCGACATTATCATCTTTCTTTAGAATGTCCCTCCAAATTTTCTACTATGCATTCTAAATAATGGTAGGTAAATTATCTTATATATATATACTTTTTCCAAATAATCTATTCCACATCCTTATCCGATAAACCAAACTGTATATTTTTATTAAAAATCTCAACCTAGAATTTGGTGATTTTGATTAAGTAATTAAAGACCGACATTATCCGGCAGAATCATCTGCAATTTCTCTGGATACAAAAGTCACCGACTAAGGTTGTTTTTCATCAACTATAAAAAAAAATTAATTTCAATAAATTAGGGGAGGCACAACTGACCAAAACAAAACGAATCTTTAAAAACGAATAACCTTATGATCATGCAAAATATCTTTAAAACTATGTAAAGTTATAACGGCAAAATGATGAAAATATTACTTTTTTATTTTTATAAGTAGAGCAAGAATAAAAATTAGACTGAATAACACAGAAGATATTCAATAAATTTAGTAACTATACGCAGATAATAAATATTTTTTTAATTGATGTTTTAAGTTCTTTTAAGTAGCTGTACTTTAAAACATTAAATTAGATTCAATACAAATTTTAATTAACAATAAAAAGTACACTTACACTTACTTACATACTTACTTAAAAAAAAATTTTTTTAACTGTAAGTACTTATTTATGTTTTTGAGTGCATCCGTGAATACTGGTTGTCCATAGTATTGAAGGTAGTACTTAAGCCGTTAATTAAAAAAATCTAATTTAATTATTTATATACTTATTGACACTTTACAAAAAAAGAACCTTTTACCATTTAAAACAAAAAAAAAGGAATAAAATTTGTTTTGGAAACGTAACTTTTATTTTTTTGGAAGCGTTTTTTGTTTATCCGTAGTAATTCAACTTTACCGTTTATCAATAACTCAAGTACGAGTGTGTTTTAATTTATTATTTTTTCATTAAAGATAATTAACTTTTTTTATACTCTAAATTCACCGTTTGATATAAGTACTATCATACCACTCACTTACTAAAATGTCATTATATACAACTATTAATGCAATACTCATATTAATACTCATGTATTAATACTTTTTAAAATAATTGTTTTTAATGTGACTAATAACAATTTTTGGTAATGTTTCAAAATAAATCTAAAAATTTTTTTTTAATAATATTTTAATACTTTCATATAACATAAATAAGTATACAAATAATACAGACAATATATATATACTATAAGTATAAATATATTAAAAAAAAAGAAAAAGTTGTCCTTGGTCCACTAAATTATTTCCAGACTCTATTTGTAGTTTTAATTTCACCAAAAAAAAAATTTTTTTTTTTTAACAAAAGAAGGACTAAATAATTTTATATTATACTATTTTTATATATATATATTTAAATATATAACTAATACTTTTATATAAATAAGTATATATCATTTAAAGAATTTATAATGTTTTATAGACTCATAGTATGTAATGCAACATACAACATAGATTTAGAAAGGTATGAGGAATGATTAAGTTTATATTTAATGGTTCAATTTTTGGTCGATTAAACTTTACAATGCAAATTATCCTTTGATTTTAACAAAATATTTTTTTTTTATTTTTTTTTTTTTGTTTTATTTTATTATTTTTAAGTCCTTTTTTCTTTTGCTTTTTTAACTTATATTTTTCTTTTTTTATTTAATTTTTGTTCATGCTTTAAATTTACGTTTCATGTTTAAAATAATAAAGAGGCTGGAATTAGTTATAAGGAATGGAATTTTAGAATTTAATTTTTATTTTTTTTTTTGTTTAAAATTCATAAATTACTTTTAAAGGAAAATATTAGGTAACTTTATCTTGCAAGTTATAAAGTTCAGTGATGTACAAAGAACTTTATTCATTGTATCTTTATTTTACTTGTTGGGAATTTGAGACTCTTCGTTATTTGATATAAAATAATTTTATATTTTAAATATTTTTTAATTAGGTAAGTAAGTATATATATAAATACATATTAGTATAAGTAAATTTTGTTTATATATGTACTTCATATATTCCTTTAGAATTACTAAGTTTTTCGTTTCGTTTTTTTAGAACAACATTTAAAACCCAAAATTTAATGTCTTCAACAGACGGAATGGCTATAAAATCATAATATTAATAAAAAAAAATTTTAATTAACTAAGTACAATAATTAACATAAATTTTTCTAAACTGTATAATTAAATAAATATAAAATAATAAAATAAGTTCTTTTACAGATAGAATACAAAGCAGAAAAGAAAAAAAAAGAAATAATAAAATAAGATCCATATATAATTGCATATCTTTAGGCAAATTTTAAAATTACACCTACTATTATAATAATTTATTCTATTAGGTATTTTTTATTTATTTTTTTTTTAAATTAATTTAAAATTACTGTTCCTTTTTTTTTATATTTATTATTAAACTATAAATTTATTCATTTTATAACTAAAGCCTTAGGTAATAATAAAAACTAATTATTATAATAAATCATTAAATTTTTAAAATTAAAAAAAATGTTTAAAAATGTTTAGTAACTGGTGGTAATCGGTGGTTCTAAAATGTACACTTTAAATAAAAACAATTTTACAGGTTAAAATTAAACAATCAATAAATGTTGTGCAAAGTTATGGCAAAACGTAAGTAGTTTTCAAATAAACAATTACATAATATGTACTTAAGTATTGAAGGAGGAATCACTTTTCAGATTATCGAATACCGGATAACGTTACTTTCATAATACCGGATTTAAGTCACAAAAAATGTAAAGAAAATTCAACTTTTGACACAAAATTTGTACGACTAAAAATTTGTACGAAAATAAAACAAAAAGGTATAGGTACGTAGGTAGATAAGGTGGTGACTTTCACGATGCAGTGTGAAGGCCTCAACTAGCACTAGGTTTCATCATTTTCATCCCACTGCACTCACGTGACCTGTGCTTTATAGTTATTATCGGTTTTGTATCCAACCTGAGGAATTCAGATATGAAATCAATTCTTTGATTTTGTGTTTGGAAAGTTCGCTAAGGTTGTGAACGGTTTGCCAAGTGTGAGGAGTCTGCCTCTAGCTAGTTGTAATGAGAAGATAAATTGAATATGAAAAATGAAAAAGATTCTTTTTGAATAAGTGCAAATTGTAAAATAAAGTAATACCAAAAAATTGGAGCATGTTCCACATTTTAGCAGTCCTTCCGACAAATGAGTTTCCATAATCGCAGTTTAAAAATAAAAAATAAAAAAGTACCAAATTCTGTTAATTTAAGCCACAATAAAATATTTTTAAGTTATGACTTTTGTTTTTGACGAAAAGTTTTTAACATATTTTAATTTAATTAAATAAATTTTGAATCTTTAGTTTGATTAGGCGAATTAAATAAGTTTGACCCCCATCAATTATCTAGGTATGATTAAGCGGTGCAATTTAACTTGAAGATGAGAATCCACTAATCGGCCTTTTTATTTAAAACTAATTTTTCTTTTTTTCTCTAAAACTTTATTTTTCCTCGAAACTAATTTTTCTTTCTTTTCGGGCAGATAAATTCATATACAGGTGTTTGGAAAAAAAAGAAACAATTTTTCACTGAAGTACAAATGTGAATACGAAAAAAAAAAATGTAAAATATAAATAGTTTAATTTATATTTTTTTAACTTTAACCTGCATTTTGTTAAGTGCGACACTGTACATTATATTTTTGTAAATTATAAATTTTATATGCCTTCTATTCAAGATATACCATTGTACATTTCTAAACTGTATGAACTTATTATAAACCAAACCATTTAAGAAAATTAAAAAATAAATTAAAAAAAAAAAAAAAACTTTTTAATATATTAAAGAAAACATTATTAAATTATTAACAGAATAAATTAAACTTAAATAATAAAAATAAATTAATTTTATTTAACAAAAGAAAAAAGAAAATGAAATATTTTTCACATAAAAAAAAAAGATTTAGAAAGAATTTGAAAGAAATATTTTGTTTTCCAAAGAAAATTCTATCGAGTATAATAAAAAATAATAAAAATAGAATTAAATTTTTTTGTTAAAAAAAAATAATTACAGAATTTCTTAATTTTAGTTAAAGTATAAATTCTGTTTTACACACATATACTGTATATAAATATATATTCATACAATTTAATTAATTTAATATAGTTAAATACATTTAAATATTCTTAAGTAACATAATAAATTCTGTTTGAAGCCATATTTGTTATTTAAATAGTTAAGAATTTTAGAACAAACCCATAACTAATATACTTAGAGATATTAAAGAAAAGACCATTGCAAGGTGCAAACAAGAAATAAAATATCCAACTATTAAATATAATTTGAACTAACTAAAAAAAACTAACTATTAAATATAGAAATGGAAATTAGTTTGGTAATTCAACAAATTCTTGAGGGCATCAAATATAATTACCATCTAACAGGCATAAAACGGAAAAATATTGTTTATTTTGGATTGTAAGAAAAAAAATATGAAATTCATTAATTTAACATTCTATTTCAAAGTAAATATGTTACCACAAGGTTTAAAAAACATTTAGGAACTGCGACAACATTAAATTAATAGAAAGAAACTAATCGCAGTTAATATTAAAATTCGACCAGATAATAAAAAATAATAAATTTTTATTTAATATTTTAGTTTTTTCTATTAATTTTTTTTTTCTAAATGAAAGAAAAAACTTTAGACTACATTTATTCTACCAATGCATTCAGCAGTTTATGTGTCTTTTTACAAGGATTCTTTAAGCGCTAGCCAAACTCTAGGGACACGCTAGCCAAACTCTAGGGACGCGCTAGCAAAACTATAGAAACGGATTCTTTTAAGCACGTTGTTGATGTAGGTTTGGCAAAATGGAAGATAAAATGAGAGAAGAAAAAATACGTCAAAAAGAGGAATGGAAAGATAAATTAAACGCGAACTTGAAAAGGTTCTTTTTGCATTAGCGCATCAAATGTGTCCCGATATGCTGGTATTAATCCATTTTAGAATAATGGATTAATACCAGCATATGGGGACACATTTGATGAGAACATGTTCCACATTTTAGCAGTTCTCACAATAAATAAGTTTCCATAACGAGTTTTAAACCACCTAAGGATTTCCACAGTCTAGATATGAGCACTTGTTGCCTCTATTGTGTTATGTTAGGATTGTATGTGTAGAGGTATTAATGGCATTTTAATTCATTTGATGAAGTGTCGTTACCTATACGAAATACCTTTTAAACTATTGTATTTTTTTTACAATTTTCACACATGTGGAACTTTATTGACCCTTATGTTATTTTTTTTTTATTCTGTTATAGCCACATAAAAATTTAAAATCTAAGCATAACTACATAATTACTTTCTATATGTCTAAAACACTTTTCTGAACTAATTAAGTGCAATATTGATAAACAGAATTTGAAGAAAACTAAAATTTTTTAAGAAAAAAATTGTAAATTATTTAATTAGTTAAATGTTTTTAACTCAAATTATGCATTTGATTTTCTCTTTTCCACTCCTATAAAGAGTCCAGCATATCCAATAAATCGTTTATTATTCATATTCAACTAAAATTCAGTTTTTGGAATCTTTACTTTATTTATTTACATATAAGTGTTCAGTTTAAAATTATGTTTACCTTTCATTACATCTTTTTATTTTGTTTTATTTTAACTGCACATATTTTTATCTAAAAATTTACCACTTATGGAAAAATGCTCAAATTTATTAATCGGGATCCTTTTTCAATTTTTAATTCAGTGAAAAGGATCAGAAAATTTGTTTTTGTTTATATTTACATAATAACTTAAAATTTCAACTTCAAAATTGTTTTTAGCTATGAACAGTTTTTAAATTTCGGTCTTAATACCTACATAAGTACTTAAATTAAGATAACCTTACACCTCCAACTTTTGATACTTTCAATTTTTGAAAATCAACTAAATTTAAGGAAAAAACTGCAAAAAAAAAAAATTTTCGCAAAACTGTCATTACCAAATCAAGTTAAACTTTTATTTCATCAAATATAAAAAACAATAAAACAAAATTAAGTAAATATAAATAGAAATTCGCAATAAAATTGAGTATATTGAACCACTAATTTATTTACGAATACCTATATATATATATATACATATATATAAAATAAAAACATGTACCTATTAATTTTATATATTAGTATGTAGTAGTTAGTTAGTTTTGATTTTTTTTTTGCTAATTTATTTTTTTATTTAGTACATATATGTATGTTATACATATAATATATATATATGTATATAAAAATATATATATTTTAATATCGCGTGATAAGTGATTTATTTTATTTTTTTTCTTTTATACAGAACAGGGTGTACACGTTTTTTCCTTGTTTTTACGAATTTATTATTTATATGCTTATATACCGGATATGAAAAGTTGTAAACTGAAATTAAGAAAAACATTGGTTTTTTTTCTTGTTCCTTTTATATTTTTTTGTTTTTGTTTTTTTTTTTTATACATTTATAAAAATGTATAAGCAAGGATATAAATGAAATAATTAAGAATAAAAAAAAACAGATGTGGTAGTAATAGTATATATTTGTCCATGAAATTAAATTCTTGTCTCGGAAGCTGAATGTTAAATTGACACGCAAACTTTTTAATCTATAATTGTTATAAATATATATATATATGCGTTATACATATATATACGTATATCTAAGTACTTATAGATTTTCTATAAAAATTTCTTTTTATTAAATAAAATATAAACTGATTAAGCTTTAGTTTTTTATTTTTATAGAAAAAACAGTAAAATATACTTAAGCATATATTAAACTAGTTTTTCTTTTTCTTCTTTTTAATGATAAAGGAAAAAGGTATTTTTCGTATTTTCCGTGACTTTAAAGTATGGGCACTCCAAACCCTAATTAATTATTAGAAAAACGTCACTTAATATTTAAGATGGTCTAGTGATTAAAGTATGGTAACTTTTTAAAATATTATTTAAGTTCTAAAATTCAACGCATAAAAAAGTTTTAAAGACCTTTTTTTTTGACCTTAAAACAAAAGATAAGATAAAGAAAAATTAATAAAATTTATAAAACCAAAAAACGAAAAACTGTCACACAAAATAATTAAGTATTTTTGATTTTTTACTCAAAAAAATTGGCATTAAAAAATTTTGTTGAAAATTATTTATTTAAGTACTTACTTGTAGTTAGTTATATAAGTGTATATATACATATATCTAAGTATAGCGTGATTCTTTAAATAGTACATACACTTATACTAAGTATATACCAAGAATAATGTGTATGGGGTCATGATTACAAAACTTTTGTGTGGGGTCATGTTTATGGACCGACTTTACAGCTGTGAGATTTTAGCAAAAAATTTATAAATTTTTTTTTTGTTATGAATCAAAATATCCGTAACTCCTGTTTAGCGTTACCCATAATTTCTGCTCATTTCGTGAGATGTTTTAAAAAAGACTTAGTTAGTTATTAATTTTGATAAGGTTAATTTTATAAATTTTAATTTTTTATTGTTCTCTCAAACAGTAAAATATAATGCAACTAATTAAATCTTGAGATAAGGGCTATTTGCTATTTTCTAAAACCTGAATAATTCATTTATAAAAAAATTTAAATACTTAAGTAATAGAGATTTTAATGAAAACACTTAAAAAGACTGCTTAGCTATAATTTTTAAAACACTTCACGAAATGTTTTAATCTGGTTCAGAAACGGAGTTACGAGTATTTTGATCAAAACAAAAAAAACTGTTATCAAATTTTTTTAAGCAACCACAAATCGAAAGTCGTAAATTTCATAATCGTGACCCCATACAAAATTTTTGTCTACACATTATTCCCTACGCCTACACTATAAGTATGTGAAGGAACTTATTAAAGAACCATCCTCTATATATATTTTACAACACCCTGTATAAGTAAGTAGTTATATTTATGTATTAATGATATAGTTAAGTGTATCTATTTTTAATTGTTATTATTCATAATTTATAGTTACAAGAAAATAATAATTACAATTGAATAAATCTAGCATAAGTAAATATACTCAATTCCAATCTTTTATGGAATTTTTAAGATGAGAATCTACTTAAGTAGTAAACGAAATTTAACAAATAATCCATAGCGTACACCAAAACTTTTTGTAATCTTCAAATTCTGTAAGTATCTTTACGATATTCTTATTTCATTACCATATATAAATTTTTTAAAGCTCATTAACGGGTTATAGTTTTAATGAAAGTTATAAGAGTGGTCTTAGTATTAAGTAATATTTCTTAGAAATTCTTCTAATGTATGCAAATCAAAATGAATTAAGTGAATCCATGGAACTAATGTCCTTTTAAATGGAACTTAAAATTCTATGAAAGTAAAGTCCATTTTTAAATTAACTCTGAATTTTTAATTGTAAAACCTTTTGAAAAAACAAGAAATACAGATTTAATCTATATTAAAGTACAATATTTGTTATTTGAAATCAAAAACTGAAAAGTCAATCTTATGGCCACTTTATTTGAGATATAACTTCCAACAAGTGGTCAGAGTTTCCATGGAATTTAAGTCCATGAAAATGGAAATAAGTTCCATATAAATTCATAATACCTAAATGTGGTTTTCCTTGAAATGTAATCCTGCCAATATACTTATTACACAAAAAAATAATTTCTTTAAATTTCCAACCATACTTTATATTGACTTACTTATATATATATACTTAATATACTTATATTAAGATAGAAAATAAAATAGGAAAACATTTTTTGCAAACTTACTTTTAGCAATTTAAAATAAAACTTTTAATTACCAATTACTAATTTTTTTTTCATAATCCAAAAATATTTAACAAATAACTAACTAAGTAAGTACTTAAAATATGAAATTATTGTTCTAATCAAAACCCTATGAACCAAGAAAAATGTGCTAATGTTAAATTAACAAAATTATTCAATTAAAATGTTGTTTTTTCAGTATTTCCTTTAAATACATTGAGTGGTACTTAATTGTCCATTTGAAAGAAAAAATATTTAGAATTAGAAAATGCAGAGTAATCCAAAATTAGACACTAGAATAGTTTATATTACTTATTCCTTTTCAATATTTTCAAATAAGTAATCTGGCATATTACAAATATTAACATAATAAATCTTATTCTTAAAATTGAATTCCTTAAAAATAAATAATAATCAAAAGTACCTACAACAAAAACTATTTTAATAAAAATAAAATTTAGAATTTAAATTTTATTAAAAAGTTTAAGATGTTTACGATGTTTCCATCAAGGTTTATTCCAATTCAATAAAATAATCGAAATTGACGTCACTGAAGTAATCAAAAAAAAAAATAATAAAATAATTTCAAAATTTGATCCTTTAATAGAATTTTGTTTTTATCATTTTTATTTTTACTTTACTTAAGTATATTATATATATATATTATAGAATGGTATTAAACATTTGAATTCTATCAAAAAAATATCATCTAACAAAAGTTAGTACCTACTTATATATATATACTTACTTAAGTACATACAAAAACAAAAACATTTTCAATCTTTATCCAATTCAAAAATAAAAAAAAAAGAAATTAAACAAAGTTCAATTTTGTTGCCAGTTATTGCAAAAATTATTTGTTACTATTGCTAATAATATTCACAATAGTTATAAAATAAATCCAAATATTAAAAAAAAAAAACATATACATATACATAATACTTATATACTTAGTATAAATTTTTTCTTATGTATATTGTTTGTTATCCAATTGTTAAGTAATATAACTAATAAGTAATAAACTAAAAGAAAAACAAAAATCAATTTTAAAATAAGTAACTAACTATTTAAGTATAGAACAAAAAAAAACTTTAAAATGATTACTAACACTAACTAAAAATACAGATGTATATATAAGTACACAAACACTAAAATTTAAATTTGTCAGTAAATAAAAGAAAACTATTTTTTTTTTCTCTTTTTTGGTTTTTTGGTTTTTTTTTCTATTTTATTTTTCTGTAAAAATTATTTGATTCAATATAAATCACTTACAAAACACTCTTTAAATGAAAAACAAAAATTATTTCTTTTCTACAAAGATAAAAAAGAAAATATAATGTAAAAAAAATAACTAAAAGTACATTTTATTTTTCTTTCTGTCCTTTGTTTTTTTTTTTCTCAATTTTTATTTTCTTATTTTGAAATTTATGGTTGTTGTTTTTTTTTTTTTTTTTGTAAGAAAAACGAAACGAAAAATGAAATAAAGAGAGAAAACTAATAACAAAAATAAACCTTTTAATCTGTCAAGACATCGCCACCAAGTAATTATTCAATTTTACAACATAAAAAGTCGAAAAAATGAAAAATATATCACATAAAAAATGCTAAATAATACAAAAAAAAACAAAAACGAAAAAGATAAAACAAAACAAAAAAGATAAAAAAAGAAAAATAGAAGAAAAATTGAAAAGAAAAATCAAAATAAAAAAAAAAAAACAATTTTCTTTTTCCTTTCCTTTTTACCCCGTTCAAGGACGAATACAATTTTTATACAAATACCAATGAATAAAATAAAACAAAAACAAAAACAACAAAATAAAATATAAAGAGAAAATATAAGAAAACAAAACTTTTCTTTTTTCCTACTTGTTTTTTCTCTTTTCTTTTTTTGTTTGTTTGTTTGTTTGTTTTTTTTTTTTTTAGTTTTTTTTTCTTTTCCTTTATACACCGTAAGGATACGTTTAATCGTAAAATTTCGAGTATACTGAAAAAAAAATATACATTTTTTTTTTTAAATGCAAAACGAACAACTTTAATAATTTCGTCCCTTTTTTTTTCCTCTTGTTTTATCTTTGTCTCTCTCACTTTTTTTTTGCTTGTATAAAAAAAAAAAATGTTTTTTTTTTTTTTTTCAATAAATGTAATGCCTAATTTTTATATTTTTCCTGCTCTTTTTTTTTAGTTTTTTTTGTGTTTTCTTTCCTTTAACTATAATTAAAATTTATAACCAAAATAATGACTTTTCATATTACAAGACATTTTAGGTTATAAAAAAAAAGAATTTAAATTTGTTTTTTTTTTTTTTTTTGGTTTTTTTAGGTTATGACACAAAACTAAACTTTTTTACAATATAAAAGAAAAAAAAGAGTAGAATCAAAGCGCAAAATAAACATCTGAACCCGTCTACTGTATAATATTTAATTTTTTATTTCAAAAAAGAAAAAAAAAAAATAAAAATTGTACAGACATGTGCTAGTAGGTACTTGAACGTTATTTCAATAATCAAAATTTTTTTTTATATATACGTACATTTATGTATGTATGTATGAAACCTTGTTTACTATAAAAATTAAATAGAAAAAGAAAGGGCTAATGATAAAAAAAGTAAAATATACATATTAGACAACATCTATTTTCTTTTATTTCTTTTACTCATTATATATAACTATGTACGTATATATACATATATATATCTTTTTCTCTTTTTTTTTTGTCTCTCAGTCTCTCTCTCTCTCTTTCTCCCTTTGTTCATTCGTTTGTTTTGTACAATGATACTAACTAGTTGTATATGAAGTTAATCATATGATTTTTGTCCTTTTAGTAGGCCAATATTATAATGTAATATATGTATATATAGAAGGATATTCATACATAACTCTATACTATGTTCATATAAAATATATCTACGTATATACAGTAAATATTTATTAAGTATAAATTAATATATGTATTTATATACATTATGAATACTTGTATATATATTTTTTTTAGATAAATAACAATAAGAAATAATATAAGTTATAATAATATTAATAATAATAACAATAGTGATATAAAAATAAGTATAAAAAAGGCAAAAAAAAAAAACATAAATTTTCAATTGACGAAACAGAAAAACAAAAAAAAATTAAACAAAAAAATTTAAGCAAAATATGAAATATAAATATTGTAAGTAGAAAATTTATAAAATTAATACGAAAAGAAAAAAAAAAATCATGTTTTGAGAAAATGAGAAATAAGGAAAAAGGAAATTTAACAAAACACAAAAATATTATTTTTTTTTTTTTTTTGTTTTTTTATATATAAACGAAAAATAAAAGATTTTTTTATTTTATAATTTTTTTTTGTGTAATAATTTGAACATTTAAGTTAAACGCACGTGTACAATACAGCGCACTCTCAGTATAAAAAACATGAAAAGCACGAACGAAATGGAAAAAAAGAACCATATATAAATATATATATGTACATACATAGGTATAAATAATTTTTATATTTAGTTATTTGAAACAATATTATCATGTATTATTTCGTTTTGTCCTTTTTTTTTTTTTATTTTTCTTAACTATCTTGTCAAAAATTTATTTTATATTCATTTGGTTTTTTTGTTTATTTTTTTTTTTATTAAATCCTTTTTTTTTTTTTTGTTTTTTCGTTAACAAAATCTTACATTTTATAACATTTTTAAGTTTTAACCAAAAAAAAAAAATGTTCAATATTGTAAAGAAAAACATGACCAAAAAATATTTTAGCATCATGTTATTGTAATACTTAGAAAAAAATTTTCCCTATATATACTTATGTATATAGAAAGAAATTTTCCCTATACTTATTTATGTTACATACGAATATAGATATATTTTATATTCAAAACTGTTGTATTATAAACATATTGATGTTTTAAATCTGTTTATTATTAAGGATAAAAAAATTTCCAAAAAAATTTTCAATATTTAACAATTAAATCATGAATAAAGGGAAATTGTGATATTGTACATAGAGCAAAAACTAAAAATGGATGATTTAAAATGTGCAAAAGTATAAATATATATATATATATATACATATATAAGTATATATAATCATAAAATTGTATAAACACAATAAATATTTATATAAGTAGTATTTATAACATTTGGTTATTTAATAGTTATGTATAATATATACATAAATCCTTAAATACTAATACGATAATATTAAAGAAAATTATAGTATTAAGTATAGAGAAATAATATTAATTTCGAACATAACTAGTATACATCATATTTATAATCAAAAATTATTCAATTCTTAAATATTTTCATATTTATTTACTTATTTTAAAATTATATGTATTTAAATTTACGAAAAAAAAAATAAATAAATAAATTACCAGATATTATATACATATTTCTATTTGAAATTACATTTCAAAACTAATATGCATACTTACATACATTAAAATTTATTATAAAATTTCTTAAATAAAATAACAGTACATAACTATTACTTGCATAAATTTATATAAACCCCAAAAAAAAAAAATACAAAAAACAAAACCAAAAATAGGAAATTTTTATACTTAGTTAAGTATGTTAAAATCTATAATAATTTATTATACATATTTTAAAATAAACTTTTCTACATACATTATATACATATATATATTCATACGTTTAATAGTAGTTATATAAGTATGTCAAAAAAAAAAAAAACAAAAAAAAACTACTACCACTAATACTATAAATATATGTATACATTTTATACTAAGTTCAATATAAACAGTATAATATCATCGTACAATTAAATATGCATGTATTAAGTAAGGTGTTTTTTTTTTACAACCACAAATAAAAAACCGATAATGAAAAGGACTTTTCACACGAGGTGAAAACTTCTCTTATATTTTATATTCCATATATGTATACTAATAAAAAAAAAAATACAATTAGACAACATATATAAGTATACACATACTTATATATAGTCATATATTATAATAGAGAAAAAAATCTAAATACAATTTTAAATAAATATATAAAATGCAATACCTATATATATATAACAATACATATATATATATATACATATTTATGTAACTATGAATATAAATATTAAAAAAAAAAAAAAAAATTTCATTTATTCACAGAACAGGTAAACAAGACTTATTTTTCTTCGAAAAAAAAAAAAAAACCGTTATTCTAAAATATTCATATACAATATAATATAAACATCTTCTTTTATGGATTTTTAATTTTCTTTTTTTTTTTTTTTCATATTTTGGTTTTTCATTTTATCTTCTTTCTTTGTTTTTTTTTTTTTTGTTTTATTTGTTTATTTTTCTTCATGCTTATATAATATATATACATATATATTTTATATTTTGCATTTAATGTTTACATTATTTTTATAAAAATAGATGGCGTTATTATACTATGATACCTATATTTAATGTGCGTTTTGCTACACCGAGGTCAATTATGACGTTTTGAAGTACATTTAAAAATACAGAACCAATAATGAAAAACAAAAAGAAAAAAAAAAACAAGAAAAACAAAAATTAACTAAATAGCAAATAATATTAAACTATGAAAAATTTAAAAAAAAAAAAAAAAAATGAATGATGTAAATATAATAGTAAACAAAATAAGAAAAAAATATAAATTACTTATATAACAATTAAGTACAATACCAGAAAATAAGTACATATATATATATATATGAACCTCACAGAATGAAAATAAAACAGTGAAAAAGAAAAGTTAAGTATTTATCATTCATATAAGTAAATAAGAAAATTTTTAGTTTTTATTGTTCCTTTATTTAATTTAGTTTTTCTTTTCTTTTCAACATTCCTTTCATATTGTTTTTTATTATTTGTAAGCTAATAATCTTCTTCCTTTATTTCATTCAATATACATTATATACTTTTAAAAATTATTTTTTTTTTTTTAAATGTTTAAAAATCTGTACAACTACATATATACATACATAGTTATATAAGTACATACATGATACAGATAGTTATACCTAATGTAAAAAGTTTTAAAATATTTTTTTATTTAATTTATTTAAATTAATATTACAAATTATAGAGTACTTAGTTATATATTAATAAGCCATCGGCCACTAGCTTCATTATTTACTTTTTTCATGATGAAAACTGAGCGTTTACCCATTTTTGGAATAGGAAATTACCGAGATCTAGCATTAAGTTTTTATTGTATATGTAGCTCAAATTTCTTATATAAAATAAAAAAAAAAAGATAATTTTTCTTTACAGACAAATGCAGAAAAAGTGATCCACGCTATTTACAGTACCAATTCCTCTGCAAAATCACAGTTAATATCTACATCATACATAATCTTCTAGTATGTCTATACCAATGATTCGTAGACACTAACCGATTGTTTTATTTCTGATCTAGAATTTGAAGCCGCATTTTCTCTGTTAATAAGGTGTGCTCTTAACTGTTCTACCAACTGAAATCCCTAAAATATTTTATTGTTTTATTAATAATTAAATTATATTTGTTTATTTTGCTTTCTATTCTACTTGTATATTATATTACACTTGAATGTACTTATATATATACATTTTAATAGTAGATTTTACGATTTTCTAATTTCAGTTTATTTAAAAAATAAAAAATATATATGTATTTGTTCTTAATTAGTTACTTACATTTGATATTACATATTGTATTAAGCTATAGATTAATTACTCTCGGTAGTTATATTTTATTTATTTATGTAGTTATGTATTTATATTTATATGTAGTTAACTATTATTACAAAACTCATAGCATAAGATGCAATATTATACTAAACCATCGACTACTAAGGCGATTTCGCCTAGGGTTGCAATTACATTTGGTAAAACGGAGAACTTGATAAGAAATATATTTTCTTCAGTAATTTTCCTTCCAATTAAAATGATTAATAAGTATATGTATATAATTTTATTCATCAATTTATACGCCAAGTTCCTAACTACTCGATCACTGACACCCTTTTATTTATCTTTTTAATTTAATAGCTTATTTTGATACATTTGTTACTCATTCTAAATTAAACTAAAGAATATTTCAATAATGTGATTTAAAGTAGATGGTTAGTGGTTACAAGGCAATTATCATTTTAAATTTTGGCTAACTAAGTACCTATAAGTATATTATAATTACAAAGATAAGTATATAAGTAAGTGATAAATAAGAATGTAAGTATAACTAGGTATATCTTATTTTTTTATATTTAATTTAAAACTAATCATGATTATAGTATATTATGTGTTTTGTAATTTTAGTAATATTATTTTGTGTTGTAAAAAAAAAATTCTTGAACGCGGACGCCTCTAAAATATTATCTCTAATAAATTTATTTATTTATTTATTTATTTATATTAATATTACATACATTAATGTAGTGCAATATTATTGAACCATCGGCTACTAAGGCCATTATAGGTTTTTATACTATTATTAAATTATATACTAATATTATTTATTTTGTTTATATTATATACTAAGTATATATTTACATTATATTAGGTCGTAAGGGGGTATGTAAATAAAAAAACTTACGACCTGTGCAGGGATCGAACCCACACTCCTTCGGTTAATACGCCACACGCCTAGCCACTAGGCTACCGAAGCCCCTCTAATAAATTTTTCAATTATGTACTTATATAGTCAACAGAAAAATATTGCATATCGAAAGGCGTTCCAAATAGAATAATAATTCAAAGTAGATGTTCAGATATTCTTAGGTAATTAAGTAGGTATTACACAAAAATTATTAAATAAAATGAAAAAAAAAATAATAATTTTAAAAGTTGGGTCCGAACTAATATTTTCCTATAATATCCTATAATATTTTTATTTTGCAAACTATGAAGAATTTAAATATTCGTTCCAACTATTACACCTCATATAGTTAAGTATATCTTCATAACTATATCCGTTTAAATATTAAATTATTCAATAAATTATTATCTTATTTTTAAATGATTGCCCTACACAAAACATTCTAATTATAAATACTTAAGTATACTTAGTTAAATTTTATTTTTACAAAAAAAAATTATGAATTTATTAAGTAGACGTGTATATAAACGTATAAAAACACAGCATCTTAAAAAAAAAAGTTTTTCAAAACATCATTTTCACATTAAATATAAAATTATTATATCTCTAATATATTTTTCGATCTTAATTAATATAGATTTTTATTTTATAATACCAAAAAATAAATTACATATAACTACATACTTATATTTATTTATTGAATATGTGTCAAATTTCATGGAATTCACTTTTCAACATTTTAATACAATTGCACAAATTTCAACTCAACATTCTTTAAATTCTTTTATAAAGTATATAAATAAAAAAAATTACATAAGTATATTTTTTTTTTTTTGGAAAATAGATACGTATATAAGTATGCAAACTATTTACAAGTATGAAATTATTCATATACAATTTATATATATATACGTATACATAAATATTTACGTAAGTATGTATTATATAGTATCTTATAGATATTTTATTTATGTTTGTTTTTTTTTGTATGTTAAAGAACTTCCCATTGAGGAAATTGAAAATTAATATGATTATTGCTAAAGTTATTGATGGATATTTTTTTTTTTTTTTTTGTAAAAAGAAAGAAAATTTTGTGTTTTTTTTTTTTTAAACATAGAAAATGAAAAAGAAAGAGATAGAAATATAAAAATTACATGTGTTCCCAATTGGTTTAAAGGGTATAGAAAAAAAAAAACCAATTCTCATAGGTGTAAATTAAAGGTATTCAATTTAATATATATATATAAATATAAGTGTATATATATAGATATATTCTTACATACCTATAAGTAATATAAAATATATTTTTATTCCATAATTGTTGATATATATATGTATATATACATATATTTATTTAGATTAGATATAATATGTAAGTATATATAAACATAAGTGTAAATTAAAAATTGAAAGTGAAGAGTTTTTGACATGAGTTGAGTTGTTTTTTTTTTTTTTTTGCTTTTTGTAGTTAAAGATAAAAAGAAATTTATAGTTTTCTTTATTTTTGTTTTTATATTTTTTATTTGTTTTTTGTTTCAACATTTAAATATTGAATAATTTGTTTACGGTAATATATATTTTTTTTTTTAGATACTTATTTAGCTCTTTATAAAAGTTATAAGGAATATATATGTAAATAATTATCGCTATTATTTATCTTATATATAACTGTAATTATATACGTATTATATATTTGAAAATAAAAAGAAAAGTAAAAGAAATTGTTAAATTTTTTTTTTATTATTTTAATTTAATTATTCCTTTAAAAGAAAGGATTTTGATTAAATTAATTAGGTACATACTTACTCTTTAAATATATTTAAAATTATTTAAAATATATAAAAATAAAATTCAGAAAAAACAAAAGGAGAAACGTGCTGTTGTAGATTAAAATTAAACTTAATTATGTAGTTTTTTTTTGTATAGGGTATATAATGTTCTTATATATATATAATGCGGTTATATTGAAATCATCAAAATAATTTTTACAATTTTATTTTAAGCATCCTGTACACTAAATTACATATTATCAAATATATTGTCAATATATAATTGACAACAATTTGAGTTAATATGGCAAAAATTTAAAAAAGCTGACAGGCTGAAATGGACACTAACTGTCAATATGTCACTTAGTGTCTAAATGAATCATTATAGAGTATTTAGTTACAAGTTTAGTTAATTCGAAAAAAAAAAAAATTTAACTAAAGAAATTACAAAGTATCGCAAAGTTTTCAACCTTCTGAAAGACTATAGTTTTAGAAACATATGACAGTGCGTGTGTTATAATTATCGTTTTGTGTGCTAGTATATGTCTAGCACACAATGAAAATAATAAGTAAACTTGGGAATAAATACATATTATTCCCATCTCTATCAAAAAACTATTTATAAATTCGGGAACTGGACGTAAAGGTTGCCATTTAAATAATTATATTATTGTTCAATACCTTTTTGACTTAAATGATCAAAATTTATATTTACTTAACTATCTATACTAAGTAAGTATATATACATTTTATACGTTAAAAAGTTAGTTAGTTATGTGTTAAATTTAAGTTTTCTATAGGAACCAAAGAAAAGCAAATTTTTCGACAAAACTTTTTTAATTTTTTATCCATGTAAAATATTGGGTGTTACATTCGACAATCAATTCTTAAGTACTTATTCATCAGAAAAATTATTTTTTTTTACATACTTAATATGAAATAAATACATAATTGAATTGAAAACTATGATTAGATTAGATTACTTAGTTATAATTATACCTACACTTGTTATTTTTTCTAATAAGTAAGTATTACTTACTTATTGTATACTTTTTTGGCATATTATTATAATTAAGGTAGAGATGCCAATGACTGTCATATAACCTATTACCAGCACAATTTTTTATTTAACTACTTAGTTCTTTTATGTATTTTACATCTTTATAGCAAAATTTAATTCTTTTATAAATTAATTAAGTATATAATATTTTTAGAATCCTTTCTACCCAAAAATATTAGTACTTATCTTTTTGTATTTTAAATAAAAACAAGTATTTGAAAGGCTTTTAAAAAAAATTCAGTGCCAAATTAAGTATTATATCAGAATTACTTTATTAAACCAGTCAGGAATCAGAATTACTTTATTGCTTTAAAATTTAAACCGTATTTATTACCGTATTACGCGTAAAAAAGAATGGATCCGTTTTAATATTAACTATAAAAAGGATAAATTGCTATATAAATGCATTCGAATACATTTTACAGAATTTTTATACGTCATCTAAAGAAGATAGAAGAAGAATAGTAGTCAATTTATTAAAACTAAAAAAAAAAAATATGAAAATTTAATTTCAGTCCCCGTGTCTTGGAAATTAGAAGAATCTCAGTTCATACAAACAAAATTACCTTTTCATTAGGGTCTATACTGCGGTACGTACATAGAAGTGTAGTTAAAAAAAATCCTGTACTTATACAGAAAAGAAATAAATAACTATGTATTTATAATACCACAACCTAAAGCAAATAAAGTATACAAAAACCCTATTCATAAGGGTGTATTCGATTTGCTCCCGCTGAAATAAAAGTGAAAGTACTGTTCATAATATATGCATCAGCTACTTATAGTTTATATAATAAAATGGTTTTACAATTTAAAAACTAAGTCATCCACAGCTAAATTAGTGAGCGTTTTATTTAGTGAGCGTTATTTTTCAGACATTTTAAAAAGCCTAATTAAGAATTAATTCTATAGTAAAGAAAAATAATAGTTAAAAAAAAAAATAAACGACTAATTCTATTAGTAAGTACACATTTTAAATAAAACATATAAAACGGTAATAGGAATTGGAGTGCCAATAGGGCTATTCGCCTGATCTGTTAGAAAAGTTGCAAAATATCAAAAATTAGTGTACCTATTTACACTTAAAATTTGCATTAAAAATGTATTGTTAACAGTTCAATATTTAATAAAATTAATTTTAAAAAAAAAAATAATCTTAATAGTTAATTGCTTATGCCGGTAATAAGCGACTTTACCTTAGGCACAGTATTAAGTTTTTTTTCTCCTTAAATTACAAAAAAATTGAATCGACTTCTTAAAAACAAAAAAAAAAAAAAAAGAAGGGAAATTTTAATTCATTAATTACAAAATTAATAACAAGTTTTAAGTGAATCATACCTTGCAATAAATAAGTACCTATAGGTATTTGTTGTTTTTAATTTATTCATTAAGTAGGTACTTTCTTACTGACTTTTTTTTTATAGAAAAGTAAAAAACTTTAAAAAGATATCTTAAAATAAAATAAGGTCAATTTGTATTTAAAATTATTACTTCATTCAATTCATACGAAAAGTTTACACATTTATAAACGAATCTGTAATTTAATTTTCAACATAAATTTACAAAAAAAAAAACTAAAACAAAATGCAGTAAAAAATTTATTAAAAAAAAAATAGTTAAGATGTGAAAAAACTCATAAAAATATATTACCAGATATACATATATAACTTTATACTTATTTACTTAGTTATATACATGTACATATATATACATATATAATTTAATATAAAACTTAAAAAAAAAAAAATTTATTCTTCCTGAAAAATTGCCATAAAAATTCAAATAATTATTATGTAACTTCTTAATAAAAATATTTTCCAGGATATAAAATTGAAAATTTCTTTCAGAAAAAAAAATTGAGTAAAAATAATAATCAAAATTTATAGTTACAGTAAATATAAAAAAAACAAGGCAGAATGTTTTTCGAACCAACGGTTTTTAAAAGCGAACAACAATTTAAACTATTTAGAATTGTGACTTGCACTAAAATTTGAAAATTTCATATAAGAAAAAATGTGAAAATAGAACTTTTTTGCAATTTTGAGGGGCTGTAAGTTTGAACCCCTATATACTTACTTAACTCAGAAAAACCGTTAACACATATAAAATATATTATTGAAGCTTTAATTTTTATGTATTCCCGAAGAAAAAATTGTACAGGTGTCTAAAAATAGCAAATTTTCAATTTTGGAGCCCTAATAGCTCTTAAACAGGGGACGGTACAAAAAAAATCCTGAGAAAACTTATACTAATTCTAGAAGTTTTGTCTCAAAATTTCGAGTTCCTATCTAAAAGCGTGCCGGAGGTATGAAAAAAGAAATATCATGCAAAATCTGGTTTTCACATAACGGTAAATTTAAATAGCAAATTACAAAATATTGCATAATTTTGATATTGTTTTATAGAGGTAAGAAAATGTTCGGTCCTCTAGCGTTTTTAAATAGCAAAAATACTACGCAGATCTTGAGATAACTATATATATATACATCAGAAAATAGCGCTTTTTTGCAATTTTCAGGAGCTGTAACTTCGTAACCCCATATAATTAAAAGAAACCGTTAACACACGTAGAAATATATTACTGGAGAATAAATTTTTTTTGCCTTGCAGAAGAAAAATGTGTACAGGTGCCTAAGTTACAGGTGCTTAAAAATAGCAAAGTTTCAATTTTTCAAAACTTATACTAATTCTAAAAGTTCTTTCTTCCCTCAAAATTTCAAGTTTCTATCTAAACGCGTGCCGGAGTTATGAAGATAGAAAAATAATGCAAAATTTGGTTTTCGCATAACGGTAAATTTAAATACTAAATTTAAAAGAATTCTGCAATTTTGATATTGACTTAGAAAGGTAAAAAAAAATTACAGTCGAATGGCGTTTTCAGATTGAAAAAATGTCAACCAGAACATAAGATATGTAGTTATACGTATTTAAAAATAGGGTTTTCTCAAAGTTTGAGAGGCTGTAGATCCATAATGGAGGGGACACTACATGCAAAAGTAGTTCTACAACATTAATTTTTTTATGGGACCTACATTTTTTATGAGACCAACATTAATTTTTTTTTTTCTACCTTTTGTGAAATTTTTTTTTTTTTACCTTTTGTGAACTGACAGACAGACAGACGAACGGACAGAGTGAAACTAACAGGCACATTTTTTGAAAATTGTTTTCGAAATGTGCTAAAAATTCAGTAAACTATTAATACTTACTTAAGTATAAGTAAGTAATTAGTTGTATATTTAATTAATTACCATTATATTTCAAAACTATGTAACTACTAGTAACTAGTTATGTGGAACTTAAACGTTAAGGAGGAATATGAAAAAAAAAATATGATCGCAATTTATGTTGATGTCCTTGTTTTAGCATCTATAATTTTGACAAATACTTACTTATTTAAAACAAATGAAGTAACTACTTGTGATTTAAATCGAAAATTCCATTATTAATTATGTGAAAAAGCAAATATACTTTCACGGTATTTAATATCTGTGAAAGCAAACATAAAAAAAGGTATTATACATCTAAATCAGCAAGAATATATCGAAAAAATCGTTTAATATTTTTGAAATGCAAGCTAAAGTATTGCCAATATCTATGGAATATGGTTTTTTAGATAAAATGTAAAATAAAAAAATAAGTAAAAACAAAATTGAGTATAGGCTTTTTACATTATTTGGCACATATACAACACATTCAGATATTGCATTTTTCGTTAATATTGTTAGCAGATTTACATCAAATCTATTAAAAGAATATTTAAAAGGTCATATTACTGTCATATTAAATGTCATATTACCATGTTAAGTATATACTTAACTACATAGAAGGACTTTTTTGTCTACATACAATGAAGGCAGAATATATAAGGTAACAGTGGGTATAGTGGCGATATAAATTTTTAAGAAGCCTTTGATAGTTTCTCAAAGATGAATTTTTTTTTTTTTTTTTCAGTTGTTATTTTTTTTAAAATATAAAAATTTAAGATATAAAAATTTTAAATACATTTTTATTCTATTTTTATTTATTTTTCGTTTGTTATTTCTTTTTAATTAAATTTTAACCATTAATGTCTGATGCTGGTTTAGTGGATATAAGAAAAAAAAATTGTTTGTTCAGTGGCTACACAAAATGAGGGTTTAATGGGCACATTATAATATTCATTAAATAGTAATAGTGAATAGGATATAAAACAATCGTTAAGGAAACAATTAAGTATTTCATCAAATCATGTTCTTATATTTTGTTTCGTAGCACGACTTCGAACATTGGTTAGATTTTGAGATACTCTATAGTGGAGATGGAAGGATGACGTTTTAAAAAAGCGTCAAACCATAAGTACAATCTTTCAATTTTTAATAGAAATTTTAAATTTTTACTAGTGACTATTAAAACTAAGAAAGATGTTTATGATAACCTGGTCTATTATTGATAAAATTATTTGATATTTTTAAATCATTAACCAACAGCTGCATCGAATCTAATAACTGCGTTGTTGTTAAAGGAAATCTTTTGCTTTGCTACATATAAAATCCATTCAATCATATATTGCTCTTGCTCTACATTTGAGACGCAGCGCTTTCCTTTTTTTGTTTCATAGTCTTATATTTCGGATTTCCTCTTGCGAAGGGTATTAAGTATACGAAATATTGTATACTTTATTCTTACTGGATAAATACACAGAGCAACCTTGAAGTTGAACTGACATTTTAAGAATCTTTGCTGCACTTAGACTTATTCTAACAAAGTAGCTAAATAATTTTTTCACAAATTCATCAGCAAGTTTTAATTTTGAAACAAACATTGTTGGTTTTTTAAACAATTCTACTTTTTTGTTAAGTTTATGAAGTTTTGATAAATGACAGAGCAGATTTGATAGCAGACAGAATCTATGTTCTATATAGGATTAACGTAGACTAAACTTGTGGTTATATAAGTATAAGTAAGTAATAATAAATGCTGAACAATGAGTTTACATAATATGCATACTTACTTGAGTATATACTTTTTTTATTTTTCCAGGATAAGTACTTACAATATAGTTACTTACTTAGTTATATTATAAAATTTTAAAGAATCATAAATGTGATAAATAGTAATACTTATGATAAACTTAAAGAAAGTCATTACTTACTTACTTAATAAGTACTTACATACTTAGAAATCAAAAAAAATCATTTACAAAAATTCATCATTTCATTAAATAATTAATTTGGTAAATATATATATATAAGTACTTATATAAGATAAGTGTAGATCTTATAGTGGACAGTTGCGAGTATAGTGAAGAATCTGTAGTTTATTTTAGTAAAGTAAAAAAACATATCAAACAAATAAGTAAGTAGTATACACGTACTTAAGTAAGTACTTAGTTTTTTTTTAAATGAAAATAAAAATATTAGAGTAGATAAGTAGGTAAGTAAACAAAAAATATCTGAGCACTAAGTACTTATTTAAGACTGTCATAAGTACTTTTATTGGTGTAAAAATAATCATTATTTGCTTGTGATTACAAATGTAGTCATTTAACATTGGTTTCTAGACGAAAATGTTTAGGTTAGACACTAAAGTTTTTATAGGCTTAAAATATAATAATTTTATAACTAAGTACATAAGTAAATTAATTATTTAATATTAAAAAAATGTATTTTAAATAATTAAAATTAAAAAAAAAATTAAGTTCTTGTTATTTTGAATATGTTTTATTTGCATTTCCATTAAGTAAGTATACTTATACTTAGGTACTTATATAACTAAACACGAAAAATTAGGTTAAGTGAATTTAGTGAATACAATATTCCCTATAAGTACTTAAATATAGAATTTGAAGTTTTAATAAAAGTAACAAGTCGTTCAAAAAAGATAGGATATCCCAATGCTTTGGATGTTCATTATTAAAAATTAATTTCTAATTAGAGATAAATAACCATGTTTTCCTATTTAAAATTGCAATTGAAAAAAAATGACTAAGTACTTATATTAATTATGTACGTATAAGAACTAAGTAACTAAATAAATACTCAAATTCATGAAATTTAAATCATAATAATTTTGTTTACTTACGGCATTTAGTTACTTATGTAACTATTTTAGCACGAAAAAAATGGTTTTCGAAGTTGTCTTAATTTTTTTAATTCTACACATACTTAGAATGAAGTTTTAAATTACTTACATAAGTATTACTTAACTATATAAAATTAATTAAGTACTTATGTACTTACATATCTGATAATTTATAAATTTAGTATATATACTTAAGTATATATTTTAAAATATTACAAATATGTAATTATACTTATAAGATATTTTACATTCTCTGACTTTCCACATGATAACTTTTACCAACGTATGTATATTTCGTGATTTCTTTTACAACGTATGTATATAGCACATTTAAGTACTTGAAATTTTCAAAATAATATCTTATAAGTAAAACACTATAGCTAAGTATTTAAAATACCAATTAGATGTAAACAAAAACAATAAAAATCAGTAACTAAGTATTGTAAAATAATAAAAATCAGCAACTATAAGTACTTATTTCTTTAATTTAAAAATATAAACTGCAGCATGGCTTGAGTATAATGACTCCTTATGGTTTATATATAATTGCCGAATCAATGTTGTTATTATTCCTAATGGTAATATTTTTCATAGTGGAATTTTCAAAGGGTTTAAAAGTAAAAAAAAAATAAATGTTTGAAACGCAATGTATGGAAAGATAACTAAGTAAGTGTATATATTAAAAAAAAACAAAAACCATTAAGTAAGTGTAACTAGTTATGAATAAGTTATAAAAAAACTTGTAACTTATACTTACTTACTAATATTTACTTTTAATTTTTACTAATTTTTAAATTGTATAAAATTAATGGTTTTCTCAATTAATTATTTTTGCATATGTAAGTATAAAAATTTGTAACATACAGAGTGTCTTACATTAACGTTTAAAAAAAAAGCTGTGATTTAATTAACGAAAAAAAAAAAAATTTTTAAATTTACTTATGTTATAAATATGCATATACTTAAATACGTTTACATAATTAGTTATATCCTTAAAAAATTTACAAGATAACAAACATTTGACATTGGAAAAATATTTATCAAAAAATATTTGTTATCTTATAATTCCAAGATAAAAAATTTATCTTAGAAATTACAAAATTCTAAAGTACTTAAATACTTATTAAAAACTAACCATCATATAATTAATTTAATTTGATAAATAATATTTAAAAGACAGGACTAACATTATTTTAACAGCATAAGTAAGTAAAAAAAAACCATTTTCGATAAAAGAGTTCTTATAGTTACCGTTAAGATTTGTTTCAAAATTTAAACATAATTTATTTAAAAATAATTAAGAATATAAAAATAAAATACAGCAGATTATTATTTAAGTATTTCATATAAGTAAGTAAGTACTTAAAACAAAAACAATGAGGCATCTGACTCATTAAAATGGTCTTATTGTCTGAAAAATAGTATTAGTTAACTACCTCAAAATAATTGTTTGCTAGATTGTTTACCTTTATTTTAATAGAACTTTTGTCATAGATAATTTAAGTGGCCATCAGTTCCATGTATATGTATTCCATTATGTCAATTATCTTTTAAAAGTCTTTAATAAATTTTCTTGATAAGTACTTACTTAAGTAATACAATTTTTAGATAAACTAAATAAATACACTTATTTTTAGATAATCAAATTAAAGATAAGTAAGTGTCTAATAGTTAGTTTTGGATATCTAAATAATTAAGATTATTTTACTTATATATATAAATACCTAAATACTTAACTCAAAATAGTATAGAAATTAATTAAATGGTTAAGTACTTAGTTATTATATACATAGTAATTTTTTAAATTCTTATACATACTTAATTGTGAAACTTGATTAACTAACAGCACCCAGAAATGATAAGGTATAAAATATGCCCCACAAACATAACTTTATTCGACAACATTTTATTAAATTAATTAATAATTTTAAATTAATTAAAAACAAAAAACTAAATATTTATTATAGTTAAGTATATTACATTAGATATAAGCTATAGTTTGTAAGAGAGATTTATGTATAAGTACCATACTTATAGTTTTTACTGTCTGCCTATTTCAAGTTAGTAAATAAAAAAAAAAAAAATAAAAATAATTAGGATATGTTCGAACAACTAAAGAAAGCTTTAGCCTGAGTTATCACATTAGAAATTAATGTTCCTAAGTATAAGTATGTAATAATGTTCCTAAGTATAAGTATGTAAACTTATGTTATACTTATTATACTTAGGCTTCGTCCTCTCATACTATATTTCCCATAAAGCAGGGTTTATACTCTCGGTTAAATTGCACAAATTCATTTGAATCGACCAGATTGTCAGATAAGTTTGAAAGTGTAAATAAAAATTGAGGTTTGTGCAGTTCAAAAAATTGGATTGTGCGAATTGTGCTCTGTTTTGAAATTTAATCTGTGATTGTTGCAGATAAGTATAAGATGAATTAAAAAATGTAAATGCTATACAATCTTATCTTTGCAAATTTTTTTTATGAAATCAAAGCAAATAGTTAAAATCAGCTGATTTGTTTGTGTATGAATTTATTTATTTTATTCGTTTTATAAAATTCAAAAGATATGCATGTTATATTATTTACTAAATATTTGAAATATTATGAAATAAGTACTTATAAGTATATTACTATTATTTAGGTACTTATTCATTGTAAATTTAATAAATGTTCATATTATGTTCATACAAATAATTGCGAAAATCATTTGGTTCGCTATGAATCCCCTTTAATAAAAATGTATGAGAAATGGATTCTCCTTTTAGTAACGAGGCTTTTGGACATTCTCTAGGTTTACGTTTTAATTTTTTTTTTTTTTTAAATTATTCACATTGCTGCGAACATTAATAAAAACTCATCTTCACTTTCCATTGTTAGTAGTTAAAGTGAACTTAAAAGGTAAATGGCAGATCAAATTCATGTAAATTCGTGCAAATTATCTGAGTGATAAGTTTGCGCAATTTAACTGAGCGTATATAAACCTTACTTTTAAAGATATTCCTTTATTGATTTTCCGCATTAGGTACGTATATATTAAACTATTTCGACACACTGTATACAGATCTCATTTAAAAACAAAAAAAAATATTTTCCCATAGAAAATTCATATTACATTCCACTATACATTACATTATATGTGAGTATATATGGTAAACGGCTATAATTTCGTCCTATGGCTGTATTATCGTCCTAAGACAGATTTTTAGTTATAACTTTGTTAAATATTTAAATAAAATTAAAGTAAGCCATGCAAAAGATTTGGTAATGTTTCTATTGTAATTTTTTTAAATTTCCCGTCAAGTTCTCTTTTTGATGGTTTTTAAATTCATTTTAAAAAAGTAAGTGGCGTGCTGTTGTTGTAAAAATTCTCTACAAAAGTTCTTGATTATAGGACGTAATTATGTTTTTAGATAGCTTTTTTTTTAAATTATTTTATTATGCACTCCTTAAAACACTTTTCAGAATTTGAAACTTTTTTTTATTATAATAATGTAAAAACCATTTATCGTCTTATACTTTTTTCACAAGTTATCATGTTACATTTAAAAAAAAGTTTAGGTCGATTTTAGGTACATAGAATAGGTCAATATTAGGATAATTTGTACTCTACGCTTGTTTTTGTTTTTTTTTACGAATATTTACTTAGGAAAATGTCTAAGAGAAGAAACTATAATATTGAAAGGTTACAAGAGGCATTAAAAGCCGTTCAAAATAATGAAATGTCGGCATATGCAACCAGTAAAAAATTTGGAATACTGAAATATACTCTATTAAATAATAAAAAAATATAATGGTGAAATTCGACATATATAGGAAAACAAACCGTTTTAAACAATCTCGAAAAAGAAAAAATTGTCAAATGTTTTATGACTTGCGACTTTAATTTAATTAATTTAGATAAGTAAGTATTAATACTTATTTAGTTATTTAATGTTGAATTTATTAAAATTTTAAAAATATTTAAATGAATGGTTTTTTTTTTGTTTTTCACATCATTGAAAAAAGTGATTTCATTCGTATTTAAGGATAGGACGAAATTAGGTAAAGCAATAGAATGATAATAGGAAAATGAAATTTTTTTACGGACGAAATTATGTACAAGTTAGTTACCAAAATTTTTTAAGTTAATTTATTTTATTTTATTTTAATTACGAAAATAAGAACGCAGTTAGAAGGCAGAGAGCCTAATCTTTCATAAAATATATACTTACTTTTATACAGTTTTTCGTTAAAAATATTTCGAATTATTTTGTGCCATGACTAAAAAAAGTATAGGACGATAATATAGCCGTTTACTATTTAAGTAATATTAAATTTATTTTCGTCATTTCCTTTCATTAATTTCAACATAACTAACTACAAACATTCAATATGAATAATGTCTTACAATAAATTATTATAATTTATGGATTAGCTAATAATATTTACACGATAATCATAATTATTCTATTTAATATGCATTTAAATAATACTAACTACAATACATAAATAACTAATTATACTTTTATATATATATATATACAAATATGAATATATATATATATGTATTATAGAAATTAAAAAATATTTAGTTATACTTATGTATACTATTTGTTTTTTTAAATAATCCATTTTATTATTAAGAAAAAAAAAATTTTTATCAACAACGAAAACCATTTTGAGATTATTAGCTTAATTAGAGGAAAATTAAAAAGAAAATGGGAAAATTTTACATTAAATTCAAAATCAATTTAAAAAAAAACAATACACAAAAAATAAGAGAATAAGTTTAAGGTAAAAAAATACAATAACATTATATATATACTTATATATATAAGTATACATATATATTTACTTATTTATACTTATATAAAGAATAAAACAAAAAAAAAAAACACCTTAGTCGGAAAATGGTCATAATGATATGAAAAGGAAAAATAAAAAATAAAATACAGGCATAATAAGTACAGTTTAAATTAAAAAAAAAAAAAAAAAACAATAATAATGAAAATATAATTAAGTATAACTAATTCTCGTGTCTCTGACATGCCATTTTAAAGAATTTAAGTACACAAACATAAGAAATTTAAGCATCGTTACAAGAGGCATTATAAGTTACAGTAGCCTATTGTTAAGTACTTAAGTATTAAAAATATTTTTAAAATGTACTTAAAAAGTACATAACTACATATATAATTATTTATATCAATTTTACAAACACTAAATAATTAAGTATATAAGTAGTTACTTATATAAGTACATTATAAAATTTTACTTACTTAATATAGCATGACTCATGATTTTCATACAAAATGAGGAAGAGTGTAGTGTGTCAACTCTAATATATCTGTATGGGCATAATAAGATACATTAACATAAAATTTACAATGAAAAGTTTCTAGAAAATTTAAGTACTTACAATGTCTATAGCTTTTTTAAGTATTCAAATATGAATAAATAAGTACTAATAAGCATTTAAATTTTCCAGTTACTCAAACCTATTTTACGTTAAACCAATTTTTATACAAAATTTTATATCCTAACTTCATTACTTTTTTGAATTATCGGCGGATGCACCGCCAAACGTTCTTATAAGAAAATCGACTCATATTCAAGGATATAAGCATTCAATCCTATTCAAGGATATAAGTGCTTATAAGTACTTCTCCATATACTTATTAGTCCATTTCGTGTACTTATTGGTCTTCTTTAATATGTCACAAACCTAATGGCAAGTATATTATACCGTTGAATTATATGTTCGTACGGGTATAAAAATTATGTTAGTACAAATTCTCTATTTACTATGGAAAAACGTTAGCTATAATTTTATGAAACGGTTAAATATTTTAAAGAGATTTAGATATTCTTTCTTTGTTTACATGTTTTTACTAGTAAATACTTAAGTAATATCCTTGCAGAAAATTTAGAGTTAATATTTTTTTTACTACCATTTTATAGATTTGAGAGAATTGGCATCGCTAATTGAATTGAATTAGCATCGAGGGAGAAAAATTTTCATGCGAAGTCCTTAAATTGAAACGAAATTTTTTTTAAATTTCAAATGATTTTTTCAGATTATAGTTAAAATTTAAAAAAAAATCAGTAATTTAGTAGTTACTTATGTATTTATAAATACTTAAGTGAATAAGTTTAGTACATTTAGTCAAAACAGAACGAATATAACAAAGACCAGCACTAAAGTAAAATTATCATTAAGAGCACATGAAGCAAAATTGTTTAGAACCTTTTTTTTAATTAAATACTTACTCAACTGAACTTCGATTATTCTTAGAATGTTAAAAATATATACGTATAACTGAAATAACGTATACTTAAACTATATATATATATACTACTTCTATAATATGTTATAATATACAATTACTACTTACTACCATATTTCTTCAATAGCAAAAGTAAAAATTGAAGAAAATGTTACTAAGTATAGGAAAATTTTACATTTGGAAACATAAATTACTAACTATTATAGGACGTATTATAGGAAATATTTTAAAGAGATTTAGATATTCTTCCTTTGTTTTGTATTGTCTTATCTTGTTTCAAAGGATTTAAGAAAATTCTTTCAAATTATAAGTAAGTAACTACTTATTAAATTAAAATTGTTAAGTACTTACTTATACCACGAGTAGTATAAAAAAATTATAACTATAAGTATTTATAAATTATCTTAAGCACTTAGTTATAGTTATGCATAATAAGTATATTTATTTCTTTTATAAAATCTAAACTGTATCTTAAAATATTTTAAGTATATTTTAAATAGCCAAGAAAAATATAATTAAATTGCACAATTTTTCTGTAACTTCTTAACATTTCTAACGAAGTACTTATACCAAGTACTTAGTTAATTATAGAAAAAGATTTCAAAATCAAATAAAATGTTAATTGCTTATCCAAAATAGATTAAACGCTCTAAATCTTCATTCAAAAATGGTTGGTAATAAATTTTTATGAAGACAACTGTTAAAATATCCAATGAAATTATTCTATATTAAAAGAAAACTATAAATAGATCAAAACTAAATTCTTTAAAATGGTAGTTAGCTTTAAATTATTAACCTTTTTATTAATACGACAGAAAATTCATCACTAAAAAGTCAAAATAAATAAGTATAACTATTAATAGACAATCAATTGCAAAAATAAAATCTTAATTTAATTATAAATTACAATTTATTTCAAACAATACCTATGTAATCTAAGAAATTGAAAATTTATTTCAATAAAATTAAAATAAGTAAATAAGTATGTACTTTGATCTTAAAGTAATTTTTTTTATAGATATAAGTACTTAGCTTTAACTTTTTATATAATATATAATACTTATATAATAAAGGTTTATATAGGGCTAAGGTTAGTTAGTTAAAGTTTTTGCTTTACGTTTTGCTAATAAAACTTATGAATTAAAAAACTAAATTAACTTTACTTAATAATTTCTCAAATTTTTGTAATGTAAAAATTTTTAAATCTAAGTATAAGTAAATTTCTGTACAAATACTAAGTATATTGTTTGTTACTAAGAATATTACGAAAGCTTTTGAAAGAAAGTTAAATAATGTATAAGTACTTTATATAGGTAAAGTAGACGGTAGTTATTTCTAAAAAAAAAACAAAAAGTAGCTTTTAGTAGTACAACTAGCTTAAGTCTCAATACTTAACACTTAGATGACTTTAATTGATAAGTAAAATTATCTTAATTACTGGATTACTATCACAAAAATTTATTTCATTTGACTGTATTTCATTTCAGTGGATTTTATTTGTAACTATATTTCTAATATTCTCCCTAATTAACTATATATGTTTTACACACATAACTATTTTAACAACAAAAGGAGGATTGCCTCCTTTAAAGCTTTGCTAAAGAAATTATTAAAACACTGATTTTGTAACCAACTCTAAAATCCTCGCTAATAATGTGTTATACATACACTGAAATGATAGCACAGACAACTTGCAAACAATACAGTCAAATGACACTAAACTTAAACTAACTAAACTTAAAGTAAATTACTTATTTACTTACATCGAAAATTTGAATATTTTTTTGTATATAATCACTTGCTGCACTAAATATAAGTTTATTTCTAAATTACATAATAAAAAAATAAATAAATAATCTTAACTAAGTACCTATAATCATTACTTACTCATGTAATAATTACAAAAATGTTGAAAAGTTTTTGATTTAAAAAATAAAACACAAAATATTTAGTTAAATAATTAAAGAAAACCTAAATACTTAGTTACTCAGTCTTAATATAAGTAAGTACTTAAGAACTTAATTACTTATCTACTTACATATTATAAAATTAAATTTAATTTTTCTTAAAATCAAACGATAACTAATAGTTAGTCCTTCAATATGTTTATTGTAACATATTTTTATGTGATTAATTGCATAGCGGTAAAAGTCGTGAATCGTGCGTATTTCAATCGAAAAATCTCGGGTTCAAAACTTCGTTCAGATTACTTAACCAATATTAGTAATTTATATTGTAATACTTAAGTATACTATATTAATAATGCAATATTTGTGCTTCATAATAATTTATTATAGTTAGGTACAGACGCCGAGTAATCTTATAAGTAAGTACTTACTAAATTAATTATTATACTTATACCTTTAAAACGTACTTATTTAATGCAATAATTTCTTTCAACGTTTATTTTTATTAAAATAAAAAAAGTTTACTCATTACAATTATTTACATTTTAATTTTATAAAACTAATTATTTTAACAAATTAGGCTAGAAATTATAATAATTCATAAATTAAATAAGTAGTTAGTTACTTAAGTATTTTCGCGTTTAGTTAAGTTAAGTACTTATAGTTCATTTTAATATTCGTAAATTGCTTACGATATTTTGTTTTCTGACAGACCGAACAGTAAAGGATTGAAGCACTTAAGTATTTTAGTGAAACAATTTTGTTTAAATTTGAAGAATTAGGTGCTTAAGAACTTACTTGCCAGTATCACTCGACTGTTCAGAATAAAAAATATCAATCCGTGGTAACTACTTAACTATAATAAAATTATAGTTTTCTTTTAAAATATTAAATACTGAATTTGTTTGTTAGAAAATATTTAACTACTTATGAAATAAAGTATAAGTACAAAAATCTTTTTTTTAACTAACTTTTTTTTTTATCCATGGCCAATGCTGGAGAAAAAATATGAAAGAAGAAGTAATTATTTAATTTTTACAACTACTCATTTATTTACTTATACTTATCTCAAAAAGAACTTAACTGCTCATATAGCGTGTAAGTTAATAAGTATATTTTAACTAAATAAATTTAAATTTCAAAAGTTTAAAAAATTTAAAAAGTTTTAACAAAATTTCATCGAAAAATCAACATGGCACAGAATTTTGAAAAATAAAATCCCAATTTAATTAAAATTACAATTTTCTGACAATAATTTAATTAAAATAAGTACATACTTATAAGTAAGTACTTATAAAATAATTCAAAAAAATTAAATAGTTGTAAATTAGAGTAGATTAATTTTGGTTAACTTAAAAATAGGTACTTAGTTACAATTAAACAAAAAGTTCGTGCTTCCTTTTTCTTAATAAAACTTAGAACTTAGAATTACTTAATTGTAAAATATCAACTAATTTAGTTGTCAGCTGTAAAGATTTTGAGAACTAAAACTCCGTAAAAACATTAATTATTAAGTAAATGTAAAATAATATTTAATTTGGAAGAATAAATAAATAAATGAAAAGCCATTGTATTGATTTAAGTATAAGTATACTAAAATATATAAAGAAAACATATTACTTAATTAGTACATGTATTTATACATATATAAAATTCTATACCTATGATTCAATTCATCATTCATTAAGTAGGTACTTAGTACTTATTTTTATTGTTTACATTTATATTATTATGTTATTGCATTTTAAGATGAAGCAATCAGATTTTAACCATGATCTGACTCATGGCGTAGTGGTTAAATCGCCAACCTTTCAATCGGAAGCTCTTGTGTTCAAACCCCGGTCAGGTAAATATATAAATAAAAATATGTAGTAATTTCATATTGCAATAATCGTAATAATGTATTTCATATCGATAATAAGAATAAAAATAATAATAATAATAGCTGCTACAGTGGAGCTATATTTGGTTATATAATGCAGCAAGATATTATATACTACTGCACGGTGTAATCCACTGTTTCCGCATCCATTTCCTATCCTTTCGAATCCCCTACTCCTTAGCCAATACACTGTGTTAGCAAGTAAGGGTTTCATCCCATTATATTGGCTAAAGCGGGTGATGGGTTTAGTCAGTAAGAATCTGACACTACCAAGGGGAAATTCTTGGTGTCTTTGGAAAATTCCCACTTCCCTTACGGTAAAACAAAAAAAATGTAGTCCCACATATATAAACGGAATTTCAGTTCCTATAAGTGAAAAACAATCCTATTTTCAAATTTTTATAACTAACTACATACTTAAAGTAAGTACTTTTATCTCAAATTTTGCTCTTGCTGAATATTTTCTCAAACGAAAAACGAAGAAGGGAATCTTAAAACAATCAGAGGAGAAAGATCTTTCAAAATATCCATACAAATTTTTTTACGTCCTCATGTCCAAGATCTAAATAAATATTATGGGGTCCTATTTTTATTCCTTATTTTTAAAAATTTGTAATCAAGATAAGTACCTGTATAAATTTTTCTAACTATATTTTTTTTAAATTTTTGACAGCTTTTCTTAATTACTTATGCAGGATTTTTTTTAAATGAATTGGTTTGACTTTTGATTTTTCATTTTTTACCTAAACAAAAAATCTTAAAGTATGTAAGTTTATGTGTAGATTATATTATAAGTGTACGTAAGTACTTAAGAAGTCACAATTTATTACTTTTAAGAATCTTTAACTTTATATGCATAAGTACGTATATGTGTATACATACTTGGTTTGTTTAAATTTTTGCTGTAAACTTTAATTTCGGTTACTAATTAGTAATTAATAATTGCATAAGTAGGTATATAAGTTATATAAAGTATAAAATACTTATACTTATTTTTAATTTCAATATATAAAAATTCATAATAAAATAGGTGAAAACTCAATGTACGCTTTCTACGCTTTTGACATTAAAGTTGAATATTAAGATTTATAACATACGGAAGCTAACTAAATGGAAAAGCGTAAAAATTATGAAATGCTCAAAGTTGATCAACTTAAGGTGATGGTCCAATGCTCATTTTGATATTTTCTTCCTTTACTTCCTTCGAAAACTTTGACAGTTAAAATGAATTACATTAAGGGTATTCACGAGTTGGTGCAAAAGTACAAATTTTTTTTGCATCCTAGCACATATTTGCACCAACTCGTGAACAACCCTAGCATGAATTTTTATTGAACTGTCAAATATCGTTGATGTGCTTGTTTTGTTTACATAAAAATTTAATATGCTTACCAAAAATTTCAGATATTTGTATATCTTCATATGCTTGACTTAATAAATAACCAGAAATAATTTTTTTTCCACTTTTTTTAGGCATTTTTTAAATTTTTATCTAATATAGCGCTTACAAAAAATATATAAACAAACTTTGCAATGGACTTGCACAAATATGCAATAGGGTTTAGGTCTTTGGAGGTCTTGCAAAATTTTGCACTTTTTTAAACATGAAAACCACAACAAATTGTGCACTTTAACTGTCAAAAAATTGAAATATGCTACGGTTCAAAATTTTACACTTGTGCAAGACCACTTTGCACCAACTCGTGAATACCCTTATTATTTCTTATGGTACTTGACTTCAAATGCACAAAGCATTTAAAGTAAGCAAACGAAGCAAAGTAGCGAATTGACGAAATTTCATTTCCGTATTTTGTGTTGAATACTTTGACATTTGATATTTTAATTTTTTTTACATATATAAAATATTTAAAAAATTTGAATAACAGGTGCGAAAAATTTTAAATAGGTGGGAATATGATTTTGTACAATTCATGAATTTGACGATTTCTATAAATGTCCCGAATCCAAAATTTTCTCCTATTTGGTACTGAATACAAACATTTAGATACGTTTTTTTTTAAATCCATTTCAGAAAAAATAAATTTAACAAAAGTCAAAGCAAAAAATGCAAAGTAATCATTGGGCCAGTATTTAATTTGTTAACTTTGCTTCGTTTTGATACATTTTGATTTGATAAAGTAAGCATTGGGCCATCACCTTTACAACCTTTACGTTTTTTACGTTTTTGACATTTAAAAAAACAAAAAAAAATTGAAAAAAAATATTTTGACGATTTATTTTTAATTTTTTTGTATTGTATATAGGTACCTACTTAATATTGTTTTTTTTTTTTTAAATTAAAATTATTAAAAAGTTAAAAATTTAAATTAAAATTAAAGTTTTTTGCGATTTAGACCTGTTTTAATAAAAACAATTTCTTTTTGTTTACAATTTTAAATTTGCTGCCAAAAATGTAGGGCGTTCATTCGTTTTAAAGGTATATGAAAAATGTAAAATGCTCAAAAAGCATAAAAAAATTACAGTTTTATGTCAAAGCGAATCATGCTTACATTGACTTTTTACCTTAAATACTTAGTTACTTATATATATACATACATGTACATATATGTATACATTTACTTTATAAGTAGGTACTTATTTACTAAAAAATTAAAATAATATAGTAAATAAATTATTAAATAGTAAGTATAGCTTACTTATAATTAATGACTTACCATAAAACACAAAAATGTTGTAAAATTTCCAATTAATTTTTCAATATTTTTCTTTAATTACTTAAGTATTTAAATATATAATAAGTAAGTATGTATATTTAATTTATTTATTTTAAATATAGTGCAAAGCTTTTAATATAATTTTCAAAAAAAAAAAAAAAAGATATATTTATTTTTTTTTTGTAATTTTAAATATTTATTCAAGGAGTGAGAAGAATAATTTTTGAAAAAAACTTTATTTATTATTATTATTATATTATTTAAAAAAAAATTTTTTTTTTTTTTTCTATTATTTTTATTTTTTATTTATTTATATATTTATTATATTACAGAAATGAATAAAAAAAAAATTAATTTCACGAAGAATTAAGTGAAAAAAAAAAAAACCATAATATTATGTATTATAACAGGCTATGAATTGTATATTTAACGTAACGTAACGTGTGGTAAGCAAATTGTTAGGTAGCTTTCTTTCTCTTTTCTTTCTTTATTATTATTTAACTTTTTTGAATTTTTTTTTTTTGTATATTTTATATTCTTTTTTTTTTCACAACACAATAAATAGATATTATAATATATAACATGTATATATATATTTATGTAGATATTTTCACATACTGACACACTGACTCTTTCATGAGGGGGTTGTTTTGCTATTTATTTATTTTATTTTGTTTTTTTATTTCTTTTCTTTTCTTTTGCTTTTAAAATTAAATATTAAAATTCAATGTAATGAATAAAAATTTTAAAAATACATAAAATGTAAAAAAATGTTTTTTTTTCTTTTTTAGGTATATTTTTTATTTATTAGGATTTTTGTTTTAATTAATTTTTTTTTTTTAATATATGTATAATTAACTATTAATTATGTTTTTTTTTAAATTTATTAAATATATATTATATCTATAGATATATTAACTATAATTAGTCATATATTTATATATGTATGTATGTAAGTATGTATATAGATTTCAAAAAAATATTATTATAACTACTTATTAATTTTTTTTTTAATAAAATTTAAAGCGATTTTTATTTATTAATTTATTTAAATTAATATATATATATATATATATATATATATGTATATAATATAATTAATAGGTATTAATTTTTTTTTTTGTTTTAAATATTTTGGAATTAAAAAATTGATGAAGAATAAAAATTTTTATTTTTTTTAAAGCGAATTTTGGTTTTTTTTTTTTTTTTGTTTGCAATTTGTAATTTTTTTTTTTTTTTTTTTATATATTATTTTAATTTTATATATGTAAGTATGTATATATATGTATTATAAATTAATATTTATTTTAAACTTTTTAAACTTTTTTTTTTTTTTTTTTTTTATTATTTACAATTATTTTGAAAAAAAAATTGAATAAAAATTTTTAACACTATATTTTTCTATTTAAGAAGAATTAAATATATGTAAATATATACTTACAATATATATAGTATATGTATATATATGTATGTATTATATAGATAGAATTTAATTATAATTTATTGAATTTTTTATTAAATATTTCACTTTTCATTTCCTCCGTTTTTTATTTATTTTTTTTTTTTTTTTTGATTTATAATTTAATTTTAATAATAATTAATAATAAATATATATATGTAATATGTAAGAAAATTTTAAATTTATTGTAATTAAAAATAAAATAATTATGTACCTATAATTATATATTTTTTTTTTTTTTAATTGAAATATTTTTATTAAATACCTATTTATTTTTCAAATTTCCATTTTTATTTTTGTTTATATGTACAAAATATTAAAAAAAAAAAAAAAAATATCTGTATATATCGTGTGTAAAAAAAAAAAAAAAATTATGTAACTGTGTATGTAATGTTAGTGAAATTGTATATAATTTTTTTTCATCTTTTCTTTCTATTATTATTATTATTGCTCTATTATGAACTCTACATATGTTTAAAATATGTTATGTAGTACGTATATATGTATATATATATATATATATATTATATATTTATTCTATATTTATACAAAAGGTATATACTTTTTTTTCATTTATATTTTTGTATGTTGTTCGTTCACTCTATATTTCAAACAGAAAAAAAAAAAAAACAAAAAACCATAAAAACAAGAAAATAACAAAAATTTTATAGAATATTTTTCTTTTCTTTGACTTTTTGAATAAAAAAAAAAAAAATTTTTTTTTCCTTATTTTATTTTTGGAAATTCCGTTATTATATTTACGGTATTTAATAAAATTTATTAATAAATAATTAACTAATGGACTTAATTTCAATATTTTAATATATTTAAAATAAAACAATAATGTTTAATTAAAGTATTTTAATTAAATTTAAAGCACACAAAAAAACTAGTATATACATTTTTTTATAACTTTTTTTTTTTTTATATTTTATTTTAGTTTTTGTTTTTTTTGTTCTTTTTTTATTCTTTTCTCATTTAATATTTGACGTAGAATTCTCCTATCTATCTTCTCAATCTGAAGTTTTTTATTTTTTGTTTCGTTCTATTCATTTCGTTTCGATTTGGTTTGGGTGTTTAATGGTATATGTATGTCATTTTTGTTCTAAAAAATAAAAAAAATTTTTTTTTTTGACATTTGGCTTTTTTTTCATATATTTTATATGGATATGGTCATATGGAAAAATATTGTTCAAAATATATTCACAATTTTACATACAAGTATAGAAATATTTTTATTTGTTTTTTTTTTTATTTATATAGATTTTATTTTGATCGAATTTTGTTTTTTTGTTTTTTTATAAATTTGTCTTTTTTGTTCTAATCAATTGTCAAAATGAAACCTTCTCTAACGGGAAAAATTTGAAATAAAAATTTTGTAGTGAGAAAGTGAAGTATTTTTTAATATTGAAATATTTGGTGGTTTAATTAACATGTTATAAATAATTTTCGTTTTGTCATAATTATTTCTAATTCTTACGAAGAATTTATACTGACTCCTTTGTAGTCAACTAAAATTACTCATTTTGTTAACAAAAAAAAACTAAATTTAATATCGATTATATTGTTAAGACGGCGGTTAGACTTTAATGTTTTCAAATCCATATTTCTTCCATATTTTCTCATAATTTTTTTTGAAAAAATAGGCGCGATTAGAAGTCATCATTAATTTTTTTTTTTTAAATTAAGAAATAGCTTTAGAAATAAGCTCGAAAAGTAATTTTTTTTGTAGGCGTTTTAAAAAAATAATGAAAAATAGTGATAAAAAATGAATAGAATTGCGCTCGAAAATTTCTATTTCAATTTTTCAAAAATACATAGTAAAGAATTAATGAAAGAATAGTTAAGAAATGTGATGTCTAACTCCGTTAAGTAGAATATTTTTTCAAAGCCCTGTGAAAACCTATAGTTAAAATATTAAAGATAGTAAAGTTATTAATTACTGAACTAAACTGTCATAGCTATTCAAATTAAAGATAAAAAGCTTGTGATTCTGCTTTACTGTGATAACTTCAACCAACGAAGTAAATAAATGTACAGTTTTAATTTATTTTAACTATTCTAATTCTGATATTAGTAAAAGTAAAATAAAAATAAAATAATTAATTTTTTTCAAACGTTATCTTTTTTTTTTAAATTTAATATATAGATAGTTAAATAATATAGATAGTTAATAATATAAAGTTGTGTTTCATGAAAGGTTATTTAGATGTTTTTTAAATATAAACCTAGGTAAAAACTACAAAACTAAAATGAAGATGTTCATACACGACAAAAAATAAAGTTAATAAAATTTTTAGCCTACAAAATTTCTTAATATAATTTTCAAATAATGGAGCCAAAAACAATTAGAAAATCGAAAAACATAAAGTAAAAGTTTTCATTTACAAAATAAATATATCTGTACATTATATGAAAAATACAGTTACCGAGCCAAAAATAATCCCATCCAATAATCTGAATTTTTCGATTATTCGAATAGATGCTTGGAAACAATTATTCGAATTGTTGAGATATGCTTTATTACATAACATTTTTAAATATGCTACTATGAAGTTTTTTTATTTAAAAAGAGAACCAAAAATGATATCAGAAATATTTTATTTAATATTTATTAAGTAAAAACATACTAAATCAGTTTTTTATTCAACTTTTTGGAATATCTTTTTAAACTACAATAATTTTTCCAAAAGATGTCTCACAAAATCTCAAAATATGTTTTTTTATTCTTGAAAAAAAAACAATGAAAAATATTTAAAAATAGATGTCGCTTCGTTTGGAATGTAATATTCCAATCGCACAATCACTAATCAGCTGAGTCTGACTTTAATCTGAATTTTGAAAATAATTCAAAACACTAAAACAGTAGGGTTGAGGAATGAGGATGATAGAATTTTTAATGGCTTATTAAATATCAATTAATATTATAAATAATGAGTTATAGATTATTGCGACCAAGTGCACAAATCGGTGCACAATTTATTCGTTCATTTAAGTCTGACTTAAAAATAAAATGGGTACGGCCAGAAAAAATTGCAAGCATTAATCCGATTAAAAGTGGTGATCCACCAAAACTTTCAGAGATTGATTTAAAAGATTTTGTATCAGATGTTAAGGGAATAAACGAATTAGAAAAGTAAGAATTAATGAATATTTTGAATTTATTAAAAACTATTATTGAGGTTATGTAATACTGTGATTGATACATTTTATGTATACAACATGGATTTATACGAATTACAAAATATTTTTGCATTTGTACGAAAAATATTTAAATGTATTTTCTTGTGATTTTAGTGCTGACGAAAATGTTAAGAAACTTTTTCGGTTAGAAAATAATCGCCGTATTAATATATCTGATGTTTACAGAGAAAATTTCGTAAAGGAAGTTCAAAGACATTCACTTGATTATGGTTCAATGGAAGCAAAAAGTAAAAATATTTTATTACATATTTAAATTATTTATTTAAGAAAAATTTTTAATTTTTTTTTTTAGTCGCTCATATGACAGCAACAATACGTCGTCTTCAAGATTTAATGCAAGAACAACCCAGAAATGTTCGTATGAAAGTAATTCTTAAAGAAATGATCGAAAAACGAAAGAAATTTTTAAAATATTTAAGAAGATGGGATTATAAACGTTTTGAATGGTTATTAGAAAAATTAGATTTAATATATAAACCGCCACCAACTGAATTTCATTGGATAACAAGAAAAGAATCATTACGTAAATTAACTGATATTCATTGTGAAAATATTAAACAAGAACGTTTAGAAGAATATCGTAAACATTTAGAAAGTCAACAAATTGATTTTTTGGAAAGAAAAATTAAAAATTTAGAATTGATTCGTAAAGAACAAGAAGAATGTCAAGTAAAAGTCACTGTATCATTAGACGAAATTAATAGTGTCAAAAAGCAATTGAATGAAATACAAAAAACTAGAAGTTTTTTGGCAGAAGATAATAAACAAGAAAGTTAAAATATTTTACTATTATTGCCTTCATAATAAAATTTTAGAAATTCATATTATATATTAAATAATTGCTTAAATATAAAAAAAAATACATTTTTTATTATTTAATTAAGAATTTTTCTATCTTTTATTTTTATTTAATTTATTTTTTAGCCGGAAGTATATATATATTTAATATAATTTTTAATATCTACGTCCTAAAATAATACATAATTATAAAAAAAAAAATTATAACACCTATCCAATACATTTAAAATTTTTTTATACATATACAAATTTATTTTGTATATTAAATTCTATAAATAAAATATTTTGATTTAAAAAAAATTTTAAACTTTACTTAAAACTTATCGAATTATTTGAGAATGCATAAAATTAACTTTTTTTTTTTTAATATTAAAACTGATGGCATGAGTTATGTATATAAATTATTTACAATTTACTTGACTACATCTCAGTACGACTCAAAAAGAAAAAATACATGTATATGTAATATGTATTACATATGTATATTAAAGACTTGTCATGGCTGGTGGTCGAGCATAAGCTTTCGGAATAAAACCATATTTTCTTGTTTTTGGAGCATACGCCCAAAGCCAACCATCAACAGTTTGATTATTTAAATCTGCATATATCCAGTCCCCACGACGAACTGATAAATCATCTGGTGCTTGAGCCTAAAAAATATAAAAAAAAAAACAATTATTTCTCCATTTGAAAAATTAAAAAAAAAAAAAAAAAAACTACCTTATAATCATAAAGCATAACCATTTGTTGTCCACCTCCACCACCACCTCCTCCAACAGTTGTATTCTGTTGTTGCTGATGTTGTTGTGGATGTTGATTATTATAACTATTCGCATTTAATTGACTATTAACATTTGTTGTTGTACTACAATGTAATGCAGCATTTAAATTATCTTGAATATTATTTAAAATTCCATTATTTTGATTTGTAACAATTGTTTGACCATTTAATTGTTGTGTTTGTTGTTGTTGATGTAATTGATGTTGTTGCTGCTGATGTTGTTGTTGTTGATGTTGTCCATTACCAGTAGTTTTACCTGAAAAAACATTATCTGCTGGATAAACAAATCCAGATGGTATAAAACCTTCTTGTCCATCACTTCTTACAATCCAAAACCAATCAGGATCTTCACGATTTAAAACAGTTACAAATTCACCACGTTCAACTGATACATCATTTTCATCTCTTGCTATAAATGTATATAAAACAATATAACGACCACTTGGATCTTTAGCAAATGGTATAAAATCTGGTTCTGAACTTTGTAAACTTGCTTGTGATTGTTTTAATGGTGATTGTAAACCATTGCTACTAGTACCACCACCTCCAACACCATTTAAACAACCAATAACACCGGAATTACCAATACCAGCTGGATCATCTAACATTAATTCAGGTGATGTAATTGATCCAGAATTTGTATTTAAACCATTGCCACCACCAGCAATACCACCAGTTATATTATCACTTACAACACTAACACCAATTCCATCAGTCAAATCATTTGGTAATAATTGATCTCTAGGTAATTTCTTTTTTATTGCCATATCTGCTAATTGTGTATTATATGGAGCACAATATGAATGTGGTATAAAACCTTCTTGTCTTGTATCTTGACCAATAACATATACCCAATCATTTTCTCTATATAAAATATTAACAATTTGTCCACGTTTTACTTCTAATTCATCATCAACACATGGTGTAAAATCATGTAATACAACCATTTTTGAATCTGGACTTAAACCATGTTCTTTTTCAATTCCAACTCTAACTAATGTTTCTATACTAGCTGATCCAGTTATTCTACCCATACCATGATTTAAACCTAATCCACTGCCCGGTCTTGAATCAATATCATTATTTGAATCTTAAAAAAAGAAAAAAAAAAAAATTAATAATATAATTTAATTTTCATGAAAATTTTCAAATATTTTTTTTATAAATTCAAAAAAGAATTTGCGAAATTTTAAAACGAATAATAAGAAATCTTAATAAAAAATTGAATTAGATTTTAATTTATTTATTAGACTTATTGTTTCATTTCAATATTCATTTTATCTTATGGTATTTTCTTTACATTTTCCGGTTATACATCATTTTCTATGAATAAATTATTAGATCTGTTGAAAAAAAAACTAAAAATTAATTGCTTTCCTTTTTATATTTTTTTTTTTTTGTTGGTGCATTTATAAATAGGGAATAGAATTTTTCTATTATACAAAGAATTACAACTATAAAAGAAATCGGTGAACCAAAACAAAAAATTTCAAAAAGTTTATAAAGTTATTAATATTCCAACATTTTTAATTATAAGGCAAAAAGAATATCATGTCCTAACAAAAATTTTTAATTTATACTTAATATGTAATATTTTAAAAGCAAAAATCACGATTTATTAAATTACTTAATTAAAAGATGATTTTTAAATTTAAATTATGCTTTGATATCGTACATTAAAATTTAATTAAATTGATATAAAGATTGCGGGTAAATTTTATATACATACATATGTACATACATATACCTATTATAAAAAATATTTAACTAAATATAAAGCCGTCCTCTATTTAAGGAAGGCTAAAAATTAATGATTTATCCAAATTTTTCAAAATTAAGAACATAGGGCATAATTATGAAGCTGCCTTCACAGTGACAGCTGTGAATTTGCCTTTAATTGTTACCTCCATACAAGAAGCTGTTATATACTACTATGCATATTGTAACTGTCGATGGCTTCGTCACTGATAGCAAAATAGTAATAATATAATAAGCGGATTCAATATACTTCGTTACCTAAGGATTTCATTTCATTATATTGGCTAAAGATGGAGGTGTGTTTAGTCAGTAAAATCTGCTACTACCAAGGCGGGGAAAATTAGATTCAGAGATCGGAGAAGAAAACTTTTAGAAAGGGAAGCATTTATCAAAAATTAATGCTTGTTAATTTCTATTGTTTTGGGTCTTATTAATTAAAAAATGGGGTATAGGACAAAATGTGAATAATTTGAGATCAGTCGAGCTTTTTAATATATTACACCGCATTCTACAAGCTACGATAAATTTACGGTCTATTTCGCATATGTCTATCAGAGACTAACCATATATGAGTTTTTCAGAGATACTAACTCAATGTCTGAGTTCTTTCATATTAACGTTAATAAATTAATACTGGACAAGCCTGCCCTTACTTTAAATTATACATGCTTGCAATGTTAGATTCGATTTGTGTTTAGATTTGATTTTAACATCACTAACATTAATAATTAGTAACTAACATTAGTATAATATAAATAAGTTAACCTCATTTACTAACATAAACATATTATAACATTTGTATTTAACGGCTTTCAGTTAATTGTAATATTTCACCAAATGAACAAAATTACAATTGATGCGTATTATTAATTGCTTAAATATTATTAAAATGGGAGATGCTTAAATATTAAATCTAAATCTAAAATATTATAAATGTTGAGACAATCATCGTATATCATCTCTCTAAACCGATGCATCTACCATTCAATTTATTACAAAAACCTTTACATTTTAAGGTTTCTGATTTCGAACATTGACAGTATAGAAGGATTATTTAACAATATCACATATAAAAGTTACAATTTAAAAAAACTGAATTAATTTTGAATATGAAAACATATTATATATTGTATCTATAACTGTCAAAATTGTAAACTAATTCTTGAATCTGCCTTTAAATCAAATTTCGCAATCTTATATAGTAAAATATCAAAAGAATTTTTAAAAATCGTATTTGAAAATTTAGTATGGTATACATTTGTTTATTTTAAACAAAAATTTAAAAAATCAATGACTATAGCCTAGAAATAAAGTATGTCACTCTATATTAATCTAAAAAATACAACAGACTATAATCTCTATATCAATATTTTTTTTTTTTTTTATGCATTTCTCTGCCACATAAACACATAAATGTTGACAGGAAATTACACAGCCTTTCCTGTTCAGACGTGGCTGTAAATGTCGTAAGGTGGAAAAACTCTTATGACGTGTGTGGGATTCGAACCCATACTCCTTCGGTGTTTACAGCGTATTTTATATGCTCTTACCCACTAGGCCACTGAGGCCCCTATATCAGTTGTAACAATTCTAAAACAAAAATATTCAATCTATGAACTAAGAGCTGTTATTTAAAGAAATTGTTTGACAATTTCTACAATCTTTAATATTTGTTTATTTGAAATTAAATTATCATTTATTAATAAATAAATCATTCTTTTTATAATTATTTTTAAACTATTTTCAAAAAAAACGAGGAAGAGTGCAGTAGAGTAGACTGTGTCAACTCTGGGATACCCGTATGAACGTAATATATCCTGTTTCTATAAAACTTGATCATCTTTTAAAAACATTCAGATGTTGTAGTACCGAACTACAGAGATATATTTATGTAAATTGTGGAGTTGTATGACAGCTACCCGAATCTATTGCGCGTAGCTTCATTAAGTTCCAAGAGGTGCAAGAAGCCTGAACCGGCTGCTCTGGGCTAACCAAATTTTACAAAAGTTGTTGGCCTGTAACTCGACACCTCTTTACTAAATTTCAGGTTCCTAGCTTCAATAGACACTGAGTTATTCTCATTTAAACGGATAAGTTGTATGGCAGCTACCCGAACCCGTCGCACCACCACAACCAAATTTTGCAGAAGTTGTTGCCATAAAACTTGATCATCATTTGCAAGATTTCAGACGCCTAGCTTCATTAAGTTGCAAGAGGTGCAAGAAGCCTGAACCGGCTGCTCTGGGCTAACCAAATTTTACAAAAGTTGTTGGCCTGTAACTCGACACCTCTTTACTAAATTTCAGGTTCCTAGCTTCAATAGACACTGAGTTATTCTCATTTAAACGGATAAGTTGTATGGCAGCTACCCGAACCCGTCGCACCACCACAACCAAATTTTACGGAAGTTGTTGCCATAAAACTTGATCATTATTTGCAAAATTTCAGAAACCTAGCTTGAATAGATACTGAGTTATTTCTATATAAAGATAGAAGTTGTATGGCAGCTACTCGAACCCGCCGACCGAAAATGTTGGATTTAAATAGCAAAACTAACAATTTTGTAAAAGTGGCGTAAAAAAAATTTCAGCCTCCTAGCTCCTTTATTTTTTGAGTTATCATGCGGACGGACGTACATGGCTTAATCGACTCAGAATTCGTTTCTGAGCCGATCCATACCTTTAACACTATATCTAGCTCGACTCCTTTAAGGTGTCACAAACGTAATGGCAAATTTATTATACCCTTGAACATAGTTCATACGGGTATAAACATTAAAATACAATGAAAGTATAAAAATTATAATTAAATAAAATGAGTAATAAAATTTTAAATTAGAAGATTTAAAAAAGAAAAACTTTTATAACTTCCTTTTACGGTAGCTCTAACAAAGAGCTTTAAAAACACAAAAAAAAAACCTATTTTTGTTTTTTAATTTATCATATCTAAAATCTAATTTTATGCCAAAAAAATATCATTTTAATTTTTATCATGTTTCAAATATGCATGTACTTTGAATTTCATTTCCATATTCGAAAAACAAACGAAAAACAAAATGTAAATTCTAAAAAATAAATAAATTTTTTTCAATAAATTAATATAAACAAATCCAACAATTCCATATAATAATAGAAATATAGCTTTGTAATCACCCATTAATTTTTATACAAATTAAATCTCGTTCGCATTGAACTAATTTAAATTACAACATCAAAAACACCTACACGCATAAATTAATATCGTATTTCTTTTAATTTTCTTTTTTGTTTTTGTTTTACATATAACTATATATGTATGTAATTTTAAAATGGGAAAAAATTAAAAAAAAAAAACAAATTTGAAATAATACAAAATTCTTAGAATTATCAATTAATAATAAAAAAAAAGAACAAATAAAAATGTTCAATATTTAGCATCAAGTTTCTCTCTTCAGTCTTTTATTTAATTTCTTTAGTTTTTAATATTTTGAACTTGCAGCATTTGTTAGGTTTAATTTATATTAGGAAAAAGATAATAAATAAAAAAAATAAAAAAATTAAAAAACAAGATTAAACATGAAAACATACAAGGTACAAGGAAATATGCGGAAAAAAAAAATATTTCCTTCTCCCACAATTTATATTTTCACAAGATAATTAATTTGATATTACGATATTACCCTTCCTTGTTCATGTCGTTTCAATACATGACGTCAAAATTATGACATTTTTACTACAAAAAAAAACAAAAATAAAAAAACATATAATTTAATTAAAAGAATTTTTCTTTAATATAACTATGGTTACCTATCATTTAATGGTCATCTTAATTTTAAATGTCAAAATAACAATAAGAAAAATAATAAGAACAAAACAAATGTCATCGAACTTTTTTTTTCTATTCTAATCAAAAATATTATAATGATTTTTGTTTTTTTTTTGTTTTTAATAACAAAAATAAACCAAAAAATAATAATAAAAAAAAAATTTCTTTCCAGGAATACCCATCCATAAAATGTACATCAGATATATAAATATAGTATATGATTTAATTCTTTTAGGCACATTCTCCATCACCAGGTATTGTATGGTGTGTACCCATATAAAATTAAAATCAGAAAAAAAAAAAATAATAATGAAACACCGATTACAGTGTACCTGTTTTCTTTTTCTTTTTTATTCTTATTTTTTTTCTCTTTTTTCGTTTTGGTACCTGTTGCATTAATAATTTTTATATCGCGCAACTTAAATCAAAGTAGAACATAATTAATTTTTTTTTTGTTTTATGTAATTAATTAAATAAAAAGATTAGATTTGATTTTTTGAATATAAATTATTTATTTTCTTAGATTTTAATTGTATGCTTTCTTTTGTAACACTTACTTTTTTTCTTTTTACCCCGTCGTATTCGAACTGGGCACAGAAATGCCATTTTGCAATGTCACAAATGAGAAAAACAATTTATTCTTTTTTAATTTAATTTAATAAATTTTATGGTTTTTTTTTCCCTTCTCTATCTTTTTTCAAATAAATATTATTTTTTAAATATTAAAAATTTTTGTTTTACTTTTATTCTTTTATTTTTAAGTATATATTAAAAATATAACAATCATTTTAATTAGAACACATATAAATGATTTAAAAAAAAAAATTTATAAGAAACGGGCTCGATTAAACATCAATTATTTGGACCAACCAACGTCTTCGCGAGATGATGAAAAGTTAACTGGTACCTGGTGGTTAAAGTTAAACAGTAATTTTCTTGTAAAAAAAAAATTCTTTAAAGGATAAACAAAATTGGTGAAACAGAGATGGTATGAAAATATTTTAATAAATTTTTAAATTAATGTTAAGAGACATCTAGCGGGAAATATTTAAAAGAATAATAATTTGAAATAGGAAATTATGTTATTTATATTAAAAAATGAAATATTTGAAATTAATTACATTTTTTTAATTCTAATTAAAAGCAATTACTTCCATTATAAGTATCTGACGAATGGCGTAGAGCTTAAGTTGTCGGTTTTTCAGCTCAAAGAGTTGAGTTCAGAACTTAGTCTAGTCAAAATACATAAAATAATATAATGTAAGAAAAATAAATTATACACACCTGAAAAGGAAAGGTTGATTTGCATGGTATGTGGTGGGAGACCAAAAATAAATAATATAAGAAGCATTAAATCAGATTAAATATAAAATTGTTAAGCTGAAATTGTTCAATTTAAATAAATTTTTTTATGGCGCTAGTTGTAGTAAGGATTCACTTAAATTAACATATTTAATGACATCTATAGAAAGTTTTATTGGTCTTCAATTAATAAAATGAATTAAAACGTTCAAATGTTAATTCAAATATCAAATTATATCAAGTTAACATTATATATAAAAAAAAAAGATATAAATAAAATTCATTATTCTTTTGGAAATTATAAATTTGTTTCAATCTCCCTTAAAAGAAATGAAAACAAAATGAATAAGAACAAAATCATATTGTTTACTTGAAGCTTCTGGTATAAATTGTACGGATTGGTTTAGAGGTAGAAAATAAAACGAAATATCTGTATATGTCACAAATATTTTATTGAAGATTAATTCTACTTAGTTCGTTTTTCATTTAACCCTAACTACAATTTTGCTTTTACGAATTTATTTTAGCAAATAATTAAAACAACAGGTAAAATTGGTTGTGCTTATTCATTTAAAAGGAGCTCTCATAAATATATTATATATGTATTTGGAGCTCCCAAAATTTATATTTGCTATTCAATTTTTATTATAAACTTAAAAAGCTTAGGATTATTCACTTTTTCCTTTCTTGGTTCCATTGCTTTTATTTGAATTTATACGTAAATGACAATGCCAAGTACGATGAATAAATAAAACTTTTGATGCTTTGATACTTTACATTGGCAGATGTTATTCATTATTAGAACCCCAACCTTAAAACTGAGGTTTAAAATTTTGATTACAATGAAGATACATAGTCATAAAGGAGTCATAGCAATCATAACACATTCATAATTTCATGCAGAAAGATATTACATTATATGTACATACATCTTTCCTTGCAGTCCCCCGCAAAAATTTAATGTTTCCTTATCACTGTTCTATCGCTATTTACTTGCCAATTTACTGTATTGTAAATAACGATATATGTATATTGGATGAAAAGAGAAGTAGATAATAGTAGTCAGTAAAAATCTGACACTACCAATCTGACACCTTTAAAGTGAGGTAATAACACAAATTGAAAAAAACCGTAAAAACTCAAACATAAGTTTTAAGTAAAAAAAAATAAAAAAAGAACAAAAACAAAAATTAAGTATTTTTTTAATTCAGTTATCAAAACAATTTCAAATGAACAAACATTTGATAAACGGGTAAACACAATAAGGTGGAAAAATTTTTTAATTTATTTAAATTAAAAATTAAAACCAAAAAATAATAAAAAAAAGAAAAAAATTTTGTTTTTAAATTCAAAAATCATTTCGACACTGTGTATTTAAATTGAAATGTCCAGTGCATAGATATATTACTAATATCTATAGACCAGAGAATATTAGTTAATATATTTATGGTCCAGTCCAACTTCACAGTTATGTCGGGAAATTTTTGACGACAAAATAATTCTAATTTCTATTTTTACCTCTGACGGGAAAAAATAACAATCGATTTTTAATCGATGACGATTATTTTTTTTTTGTTGTGGGATATGACATTTAGAAATTAAATTCCAATTTAACCAAGAAACAAATGGAAGAGAAGCCATAGAAAAGCCAAGAAGCTTATAGAATTTTTCCAATTTATCTATTAACAAAGACAGAAATATACAGAAGTAAGTAAATTAATTGAAGAAACATTCGTTTTTTGTTAATTTAAAAAAATGTTCTTCATATTGTTCTTTTATTCACAAAAAGCTTTTGTTAAAAAATCCATTTTCTTCACGATTTTCATTAATTTCTTTTACCCACCATCTTTCTTTAATTCTTTTTGCATATCAGTAACAATTGAAACTATTTTTAAAATTGCTTTAATTTTTTGATTTGCCTAGTTAATAGTTTTCGTAAAATAAAAGTTTTAACATTAAAAACTGATTCCGCTGCAGTTGTTTCTAATATTATTCTGTTTTAGGAGCGGAAATCCGTTGCGGTCGCCCGTTGTTGACATTAATCTATTTATACCTTTGGGGCTATTTTTTATGTATTTGGAATATTCTCCCTTTCCTTAGGAAAAATTAGAACATCCCCAATTACCAAATTTAGCAGTTTCTATTTCTAGAGAAGTTCAGATATTCCAATTAATTTGTCTCCACTGACTAGTACCACATAGTGGAATTAATTGGTAACTATTAAGAAACGACCTTCCTATGTTCTAAGAAAACCACAAAGATTTCAAATAATTTTTTGGAATAAATAAAACTGGTCTAATAAAAAAAAAAAATTTTTGATGACGCCATGATGGAATTTTTTAAATTTAGTACTACTGTTTCAAATTAAGTTCAAATTTTTAATTTTAGCACTTAACTGTTGACTGTTATCAACATGACAACATTTTTAAAACGTCAAATGAGATGTCAAAGATACTGAAAGATAAGATACAAAAAAATAAACAAAATTCCGGAATTTTTTGTTTAATAATTATATTTTTTTGTGGGAATTTACTAATTGTAGATTAATTTGTTTTTCTTGTAAAATAATATAAATGTCAAAGAAACGAAATAATACAACACTATGGAGTCATCCATCTTTTAGTGAATGTGATTTACAAGAAAAGAAATGTAAAACAATCTTTGGAAAATTGCCAAAAAGTAAATCATTCACTTTTGAAAGTAATACAACAATAGATTTAACATTATCACCTGAAAGAAATCTTGAAGATACAGTAATAAATTTTAAAAAATCTAAAACTTTAAAGAAAACCTTATTTAAAACATGTGAAAATTGGATTGAAAATTTTGAACCACAAACAATTGAAGATTTAGCTGTACACAATAAAAAAGTGGATGAAGTTCAAAATTTTCTAAAACATTGTGATTTTATGAAAGAAAAAAATCTACCAAATCAAATTGGTTTATTTACTGGTCCTTCGGGAGCAGGAAAAACAGCTTCTTTAAAAATTTTATCTAAAATATTTGGTTTTCAAATTATTGAATGGATAACACCGGTTGATGTTGAAATTGAAAATCCCGATGGATTGAATAATAATTTTTATTCATTAAAAGAAAGTCAATTGACAGCATTTAAAAGATTTATTTTTCAATCATCACGTTATAAAACTTTATTTGAAACATCAACATCGAAACGCATTCTTTTAATTGAAGATTTTCCAAATTTAATTATTCGAGATACAGATTTATTAATTGAAATCTTAGAACATTATAAATTGTATGGAAAATCACCGGTAGTTTTTATTGTAACGGATTCAAGAAGTCGTCAATTAAATCTAAGTTATAATTTATTTCCTGATAATGTTAAAGATAAATATGATATAACACATATAAGTTTTAATTCAGTGGCGATAACTTTAATGAAAAAAGCTTTAAAACGTATTAATACAGAAATTTCAAAGGAACCATTTAAAAATAATTATAATATATTAAATCAAGAGACATTAGATTCTATATGTTTATCTGCAGATGGTGATTTGAGAAATGCTATAATAAATTTGCATTTTGCATCATTAAAAGGTGCAAAAAATGTACAATTAAAAAAAATTTTGGAAAAAAATTCAAAAATTAAAAAAAAACAGCAATCAAAAATAAAAAAATTATCATCAATAGGACGTGATGAAACAATAACATTAATGCATGCATTAGGACGTGTTTTTCATCCCAAATATAGTGAAGATACAGATAATAAATGTTTAGTGCATTCGCCTGAAGAATTAACAAATCAATTCTCATCAGAAAATAAATATTTTGTAAATTTTATACATGCAAATTATATTTCACATTTTTCGAATATTGAAAACGCTACTGAAGCTGCAGATAATCTAAGTTTAAGCGATATTTTAATGACAGAATATAGAGATAATAATGTCGGTGTATTAGGATTAAATATCGCAGTAAGAGGATTAATGGTTTCAAATAAAAATCCAACATCAGCATGGGCATCAGTTAAAGGACCCAAAAAACTAAAAGAATCAAATTCATATGAAACGGAATTGAAGAGATTCAATTTACTTTGTAATGTTACTAAAAATACTTTTGTTACCGATATGAAAAGCTATCTTAGTAAAATTAATAAGAACTAATTTAAAAATAATTTATTATGTATTACTAAAAAAGTTAAGTTTATAATTTAATAAAATATATTTTTATAAGAATTCTCATATTTTTTTATTAGAAAAATTTGAATCTTAACATAAAATCTAACAAATATTTTGTATCATAATATTATTTTAAAATTTAAGATGTCATCAGGTTTCTTGGTCCATTTTCCAAAATAAGAATTTTTAAGAGTTAACCAAGCATTTTGATAAGATTTGGACAATTTTTTCAAATCTGCATAACTAATTTCTGGAGCAGCAAAATTTTCATCAAAAATTTTTTCTTTAATAGCAGGATAATGGTTTATTATTTCAATAAATTTTTTTGAAAGCATACATTTTGAAATAAGTAGAGCACCTTTCAAAGAGAATTTTTCTAAAGCTTTTTTTGTAATACCTTCTTGTTTTCCGTTAACTACAGTTTCTAATGCCCTAAAAGAAATCCAAAAATTTAATTTACAACAATATTCAAAAATGTTTATGATAATACTTTGCATTTTCTGGTACATTACACCAAGATAAACTACGAGATGAAGGTTTCTTATCATTTAATTTAGCTAATGGAAATATCATATCTGAATTTAGCCTAATATCAGGTTTTTGAATTTGAAATCTATCATTTGTAAATTGTTTACTTTTCCATCGATTATATACAGCTCTTTCAATTGATTCTTTCGGTGTTTCACAACAAAAGTTCAATGTTTTAAAATATATTGGATTCTCTAATAATAAATCTAATAAGGCACCTTGTATACCAAGTATATTCCATTTTGATAATTTATCACTACATGACATTGATAATGTTCTAACACCACGACCAGGTTTTGTTCTTAATGCACCTTCTTCTTGATCCATTGGATCAGTTTTTTCACCCGTTTTAACATCTATACCTTTTATAACATTTAAAATTTTAGCACCAGTACAAACATAATCACTATCAAGTTTTAATTTTTTTGATGGAATTGTTGAATCATTTTGATTTTCATCACTATCTATAATTGTTGCATCTCCACATGGTGGATGTGTACTAAAAAAATGAAATGTAATATTAGGATTAAGACTGAAACAACATTTTTTTTCATCATAATATAGAATATTAGAAGAAATCAATATTTGATTTTGAATATATCGTATAAATGATCTTCGGCAAATTACTTCAGCATGTGAATCATTTAGAATGGTACCATTTGGACACATTTTATCAACTCCTATAAAATTTTGAAAAAAAAAAGTATGAAATTTTAAATGTATTTTTTAAATTTTAAAATATTTTTTTTTTTAAATAATCACCAATACATTTTGTACCAGTTCCAAGTGCTATAACTTTACAATCATTTGTCTCTTTGTTATATTGAACAATTGTTGAAAGAACATTCCATTGTTCATTATTGATTGAGCTGTTTTTTGGTAAATTTGAAAATTTTTCAAATGATAATTCAGTTATTTTTTTACAAGATGGATTTTCTTCCATAATAACTTTAAATGTCAAAATATTTCATAAAAATTTTAATGTTTACATTTTTACAAATAAAAATAACAACACATGGATTTTATATCATATATGACGTTTATATGTTAAGAAACATGAGTAGTGATAGCAACGAATTATTATTATTTTAAATTTTAATGGTACTGCCAGTTTACCTAAAATAAAGTAGAAATTAAAATGTTGATGGTAATTTTAATATGAATTGCTAAAAGTATTGGAAAAAATAAATCAAGTAAAAAATTAAAAAACAACTATTTCCATATAAAAAAAATATTGTAAACAATTTCATACACTGCTCCTCTAATTTTTTTAATTAATTTTAGTTTTTATTGTAAATTAATTGGTATGGCAATGCTATTTTAAAAAAATAATTAATGGAAGTTGGTTGGAAATTTTGGAACTCTCCAAAAACATATTTTTGAAATGTCATTTAAAAAGAGAATAAAAAAAATACATTTTTTTTCTGGCTTTTTTTTTTATATATTGGAATTGGAGATTTTGACAGAAAGTAAATAAGAATTTCGCGGAGTGCACTCGTTTACGAATGTGGAAAAAAAATATAAAAATCATTATTTTTGTCAATATAAATATCGCAATTTATTCAAATTTATTGTGAAATAAATTCATTTTATGTGTTTCATTTTATATGTGTATAAAAAAATTTAAAATTATCTAATTGAATATATATAAAAATCAAAAGAAAAAAAATTGGTAAGTTGATAAAATTTTCCCAAGTAAAAAAAAAATTTTTTTTAACTTTCTATTTATGTATTCAACCACCACCCTTACCCAATACATACAACAATTAAAAAATTTATATATATAAAAAAAAAAAAGCAAAACAAAATAAAAAAATAAATTTTAAAGAAAAATTTTTGTCATTATTTTATGATGACTTCATAAAAATACATTTTATAATAATTTAATTTAATTTTTTTTTTTAGTCCGATCAAAACTAATTCAAATTACATATCTACCTACATACATATATAATATACAATGTTTAAATATTTATATTTTAGTTCCAAAGAATTAAAAAGAGAAAAATAGAAACATGAAAAAAATCTTCACAATCTCCCAAAAATCAAGATTAAGTTCAGTTAGCTAAAAAATCAGTGAAGGATATCGTAAATATAAGAAAAAATTAAATAGTTATTCAAGTATAATAGGATTGAATACAGAATAGGTATATGTACAATACTATTTACATACCTTAATTTGTACTAGGTGCAGGAACATGTGCACCATATACAAAGTGACAGGTTTTTTTTTCCTGCCTATCAAATTTTTTTTATTTTTCCAGTACATATGTATATTAAAAATCAAATAATTTTCGAGTTGAAAAAGAAAAGTTAAGAAAAAAAAAAATCAATACAACAATGTTATACATTTTCTAATTAGCAATTATGCAAAATAGGTAGTTTTGTTTAAAATATGTATGTATGTACATATTATGTAGCTTTTATAGATTATGTATACAATCTTAAATTTCATAGAAATAAAATTGCATGTTACTAAGGGGAAATAGTAAAACAAAATACTTACATACATTTATAAATTATTTTCCATTTAATTTTTTGTTTTTCTTTATTAATATGTAATTTATAAAAAAAAAATTATGCTGCATTCAAAAATATGTACATAATACTTACATACATATGAGTATAATTAAATTCATTTCATGTGCCGAAAAAAAAAAAATTTTTCTTTACTTTTAATACATGTATGTATATAGGTATGGATGTATCATAAAAAAAAAATGAATATCAAAATTAAAATACAAAAAATAATATAAAAATTAATAAAAACCAGCTAAACTTAGATGTAAAACTTGAAGTTGACTTCATTGACTTTGGAAACTTGCTGCAAAAAAATATTTCGTTATGTTTACCTTTTCTTTTAAACATAATTGGGTGTTAAATTGATTAAAATTAATTATTTGTTTAAACATCTCTATTTAAATAATTTTTCTAAAGATAATAAAATTGGTATACGTATATACTATGCATCTACCTATGTACATATGTACATATATAATTCATATAACTGAGTACATATAAGAAAATGAGGATAGTGTGTAATATGAGATATAAAGTTTTCATTTTTATTTAATTTAAAAAATTCCTAAATGAAAATTTATCTATTAAATTATATTTTACTCGTTTCTAAATGCATAGCCAAACCAATGTACATATTTTAGTTTTAACAAAAAAAAAAAAACAAGTTTCTTGTAGGTGAGAATAGGTGAGAAAGCGAAAAAGAGACAGAATTAAACAAGAAAATTATTAATTTTTTTTTTTTTGTAAAGATTTAAGATTACCATTAAAATGTACACCATAAGTTTTATATATACATATGTACATACATGTATGTACAGGTATTAATTTTTTTTTTGGCAGATACATTATGCTGTGTACTATGTTATGCTTAAAAAAAAAATTCTTTTTCATGTTATGTAAAAATGTTTCCTTTAACAAAAAAAAAAATAATCTTCTTTTCATTTTAATGTTCATTGAATTCTTAATTTTTTTTTGTTTTTTTTTTTTTGGAATTTTGTTTTAACCTGAGATCAGAATATCAGATATTAATTACATATTTATCATAATAATGATCCCAGATATAAACACATATTTTAAAAGGACCTTGTCGCACTTATTTGTTCCTTATTTTTACGTTTTGTTTTGTTTTTTATTTTTTTTTTTTTTTTTATTTAGTTTATAAAATATACATAATGTATATGTATGTATGTAATTGAATATAAGTTTCATTTTAATAAACTCAAGGTCGTTATTGAGATGTTTTCAAAATCATTTTTATTTTATATGATTAAGAATATTAATATGTAAGTAATTTTTTTTTAATTGGATATTGAATTAAATCTAATTGATTCAGATACATATACATATGTATTATGTATATAATATAGTACATTACTTTTATATGTTCAATATTATATTTAAAATAATTATTGTAATTTGATAGATAAAATTCTATATAATTATACTTAAATAATAAATAAGTAATTAAGGTATTATTTCAGATATGAAGACCGTATTTTTGAAAATTTTAAAGGAAGATATTATTTTGTACAATCATCGATAATTGATCGATTGTTGATTTGGTTTGGTTTATTTGAATTAAATGTTATTAACTACTCTAGTTATAAAATTTATATATATAAAAGTGAATGTTTGTCTGTCTATTTCTGATTAATATATACTCTCAAACTGCTCAATCGATCATCCATGAACATTTTGTATACTTAATATATAAAGGTTTTTGAGCACGGGAAGTTTTGCTGGGCTAACTATTTTGCTCTAACGGGCAATTCTAAAATAAAAACGGTTTGACCGATTGACTTCAAATTTTATATATGTGTTGCTCTTTGACAATGGGATTGACATATTTGGAATTTGTTAATCCATATCTTTAATTAAAAAATCATATGTTTTATTTAATGAGCGACGCAGGGTATTAGCCAGTAAATTATAAAATACCTTTTCCAGTAAAAATAGATTGATTACTTGATTATTGGACGCCATCATATATACTTATGTTAAAGTTGTTTGTTCTATGATACTTAGGTTTTGTGATTCTCATTTTATTTGCTTTAAAAATCTATTAAAAAATTTCGAAATTTTTTCTATAATAATTATATTGTAGGAAATTTCGATTCAGTTTATTTTGATAATTTGCCCTGATCTATTTTAAAATGCTATACTAATTTCATTTTTAGTTTTTTTTTTAAAAAAAGGTTATTGTTTTAACCTCGTCTCTTAAAACAGTTGAACAATTATTAAAACAATGTAAAACTTTTATGAACTAAGTGATGCATATAACGCTAATATTGCATTTTTTTTGTTTTTTTTTTTTAGATTAAAAACGCTTTTATAGTGCACCTTGTTTCATACATATTATTGAATTATTTTAAAAATTTCAATGTATCTATAGTTATATTAATTTTTTTTTTTGTTTTTTTAATAATTTTCTATAATTTTGATCACATTCTCTCTTTCTAATCGTTTGTTAGATTAGATATGTTTTTAGAAAAAAAAAAATTTTTATTTTTTTTTGTATTCACTTAAGTCATTCATTTTCTATTTAGAGAGATATGACCTTAATTAATATAATATTTTATTTACTGCTTAAATAAAATGATCTTTTAATGATCATTCAACTTTTGGAATGTTTTTTTAAAAGCTTTTTAAAGTAATCGGAGAGTTTAGAAATTTAAAAGTTTTTAAAATTTGATAGATAAAAAACAAAAAGCAAAAAAAAAAAACATTTTATAATTTTAACTATAGTGTGTTTACTTTTAATTTGATTTTGATAAGATCGAGTATGTAATTAAAAATAATGTTGCACATCTTATAAGAAATTTATTAGATATTAACCATTAAGTTCCATTTTAGGTATAGGGGACGTACAATACAATACTATCTAAGGGACCTACCTACTACAATATTTTTATTTAATATTATCGATTTAGTGTGTCAAATCTAGGCGTCCTGCATAAAAAATTGTCGGAAGATTCGTCTATTCATGAATATCATCATTCTGTAATTTGTGAATGTGTGTCGTTCTGTAATTTCTCTTAAAATTTAAAAAGTGGTTTTATAGTTGTACTAACTAGTATTATTTATATTATTTATCAATGGTAAATCTATTTCGTTGTTTGAGCTGAATAGAACCACTTAAGTGAGATAAAGAGATCTTCATCATTTTAGTTTAAATCTAAAACTGAAATTTGAATGTAAAAATTTTCATCTAACTAATATTAATGAAATTACATTTTAATCAGCGTACATAACTTTAAATTTTTATGAAATTTGGTAAATTAAGAGTCAAAGTCTACATAAGCAAAAAGTGATGTCAAAAAGTTTATTTTGAGATGATTTATATTTAAATCCTTTCAAACTTTTGTAATTAGTGTTGAAGATTTAGTAAAAGTATTTTTTTTTTTTTACTTTAAATACAAAGTTTTCAGTAATTAAGTGCATTGTTGTATACCGTCATGGTTAGTAGGCTATATTTTTATATGGGGCCGATGTCCAGTTTTCAATGAATTCCCAGATATTGGGGTTTAAAGGCTAGCAAACCTGTTCGAAAGAGACCAGCTAGAGAATTCCAATGAATACATTTTTATTGGGCTCTTAGTTTGGAAACTCTTGAATCTAAAAAATTTAAAATTTTTTTTTAATTTTCATTATTGCTTGCCTTTCTTTTACAAACTAAACTACTCTTTTTTACTTCCAACTGCACTTAACCTTTGAAAAAAAGTAGATAATAAGATTATCCATTCCATTTATCAACTTCACTCAACTACTCTTTTCGAATGTAAAAGGAACGCAAACATTAACGATAAAACGCTTTAAAACACGTTTTATTAAAGATGTCGTAGTTTTAAAACGGTAAAAGATAGGAAAATTAATGATTATTTGTTTAAAGGAAGATATATAGAGCTCGCATTTTACAGAATTGTCGAGCACAGCTTACAGAACTTGAACATATTTTATAGAATTTTCTTGAGCGATCATGGTATAAGGAGTATCATATTTTATAGAATTTTCTTAAGGTCATGGTATAAATAGTACAATTTATTAAAACTAAATAAATATGAAAATATCATTCCTATATAGTTCCTTCTAGTTTCCAAGTTCCTTTATATCTTCCTAGAAGAACCTTAATTTAGCCCCATACTTTTGCATGTTCTACAAATTTTGCAAATTCTTCTCATAAGGGTCTATTCAGTCGTACATATTTAAATACGGAACACCTTGTATATACATATTAAAAAAAATATAACCTTTTAATTTTTTTATTAGATTTTTTCAACCTTGAACTAATTTCTTGAAACTAAGCTTGAATTTATGTAATAATATATTATGATGATTATCATATCTAACATGTTTTTCATTAGATAATTTTATAATGTTTTGTTAGTTATAAATGTCATACGTATAATATAGGTGTATAAAAATATCTTTAAAGAAAGATAAGAAAAGTCATTAAAATAATACATATGATATTTTTGAAACTTCCATATGAGAGCTTAAATATCAAAAAATCTCTAAGGTTAATTAATAAACCCAAGGTTTCAGAATGATCCATTTAGAGAGTTTTAACTATCTGATTGAGTCATCATTTATAAAGTTATCATTTAGTAGATTGATAACTAGTTTAATATAAGATTAAGCTTAATTTTAATTTTAATATTAATTCTTATTTAGACTACTAGAGTAGACCAGACTACGGGGATCATTCTTTTCATTCGTAACATGAAGTTAAACAGATTACGATTACTGATTTACACTATTCATGCTTTGATCTTTATTTATATCGTAAACTCGTAATATGATTATTGTTAGTTTGTTTACATTTATATCAAAAACTTCAGACAATGCTCGAATGCATCAAGCTGAGCTTAAACTTAAATCCCATTTTTTTAAACAAAAACTACACTTGAACTAGCAGATTTTATTTTTAAGTTCAGTTTTATGCATTTAACCCAATGATCCCAAAAATTCAGTTTTATGAGATCCAATGGTCTCTCTTAGCATTCGCGATATAAATTCAAATTCGTAATACCACTATAGCGTAAACTCTGAAAAATGTTCTTCTGTGTTAGTTTGTTAACATTTATATTAGGTATAAAATGTTCACAAATTCTTTTCACCGATCCCGATTATTGGCTATAGGCATCTTATTTATCGCCATGTCTTATTTAGTGATCTTGTATCAGTTAACGCAAGGTTCTTAGTATTCGTAATATAGGTTCAAACTGTCCTTAATCTGTTGAAATGGTGTAAAATAGTAAACAGTTCTACTGATCTTCGCTAAATCTCATTTAAAACAAATGAGTTGTCCACCACTAATCGACGTTATTGAAGTATAGATTGAGATTGATTAAAGAGAGTTTATATTCATTAGATAGGGAGACGAAAGGGACGAAAGGTCATTGTAAATGACGTAAAGCGAATCTTCAAAAATGTTTTGTAGCGAAAATTAAATGTCTTAGCGGAAAATATCTATAATTATGAATAAATACGATCCAATCCCATCTACATAATTTCAAAAGAACTTAATCGTTTTAATTTTAGTTATTGTTTAGGCCGTCAATTACTCGTGCATTAACACAATTTACAATTCACAATTTGCCAATTTTCTTTTAATAATACAATAAAAAATATTTTCACTTACAAAAAAAAAAGCTTTAAATGCAATTTAATTTAAATGTTTTTTTTTTTTTTTTATGTAATTGCATTTCATTTATTTTACGCATTCCAATTTATTTTTTATCTTTTTTATAAAACTTGAATCTATACATATTAGAGAAAAAAACTTTCAAAAAGAAAAAAATTAAAAAAACTGATTAACTCCATATTCAATTCCATATCCTTCTCTAGATTGACATGTGATGCGATCTCGTGTATAATAAATAAACATATGAAATACCATAATGAACAGAATCGTTCGAAAAAAGAAAAACAAAATTTAAAATCAATTTTAACTTACAGTATGTACTTTAATAATTGAAGAAAACAAGAAGAACAAAATCAAAAATATAGAAATATATTGTATATTATATAGTAATATATAATTAAATTACATATAATATGTATATGTATGTAAGTACATAGCTTAAAATAACGTGAAAACAAAAAAATATTTTGCGTAATTTTTTTTTTCTAGTCTATAAAAATTTTTATTTTTTTTTATTTTACCGTGTTATGTGTAAAATCTGCGATAGGTATATTTAAGCGATTCAAGAAAAAAAAAAAAATCGCATGAGAAAAAAAAAAAAATATTAAAATAAACAAAAAATATTTTTTGTTTGCGTTCGCGCATTGTTCGCATAGTTGCAATGACAAAAGTTCATTAAACTCATTTGATCTAATTTGAATATAATAAGTAGGTATGTATGTATGTATGTATGTATGATGGATATGCGAAGTAAATGCGATTGCAAATAAAATTTTAAATAATTTTTTTTATATTTTATTTTTTTTTTTATTTTTCTATTAAAAGATCAGTGAATAAAAAAAAAAAATCAAACTATGTATGTACTGTGTAGATACAGATATGAAAATAATATGTATGTATGTAAATTATATAGTGAAGCTTTTATTATTTTGTTTTAGGAATTTTTATTTCATTTGACAATTTTTTTTTTTTTTTTTTTTTTTTATTGCATCTAATTAAAGAAAATGCTTTGCATTGGTAATAAATTTTGATATACATATGTATGTATGTATGAATGTATTTGTATCAATAGAGTGGGCTTTAGATACGGTTTAAATGTAATGATGAAGATCATGAGAGTATTGTATTGTTACTTGTTAACTTTATCTATTACAGAGTAGGGACACATTAGGGCCAATTCCAAAAAAAAATTTCTACATATATGTATTTAAATGAAAAATAGTAAAAATTTAAGAATTTAAGAAGTTTTTTTTAAGATTATCTTGAATAGTATACTTTTCAAAAACGTAGTATGTCTTCTATTTCTTTTACTTTCTTGAACCTGAGGCAGAATTTTTTTTCACCGCTCCTGATTATTGGCTACACATATGATTTTGCCTTAGTTAACAAGGTTGTTCTTCAAGGTTTCTTAGGTCGTCAAACAACTACAACTGGTGTACCCTTAGGATTCAATTTGAAGGACTGTTTAGCTAGATTTTCGTTTGGCTTAACAACCTTAAATTTGGCTAGTTAACAAGGTTTTTCTTCAAGTTTTCTTAGGTCGTCAAACAAGTGTTGTACCCTTAGGGTTCAATTTGAAGGACTGTTTAGCTAGGTTTTTGTTTGGCTTCTTTAGCGTGTGATCGATTCATCTTCATTTTCTTTGTCGGATCTTAATGTTAATTCTTGCTTATCCTTGTGCTTCGCTTTAAGTTCTTGATGTAGAATCGTGTTCGGCTTTCGTATTTTCTGTTAATTAATTTTTTTTTTTTTTTAGTTTTTCACGGTAATGTCCATTTGTTAAAGAAGAGTTCTGATTGAGATATTTTTTTTAAACGATCGTGTCTTCTGAGTTAATTTTGATTCCTAAAAGACTTAACTTGAAAGCGCTCCGTTTTTGGTATTTTGTGTCATTGTTTTTATACCTATATAGTACCATACCATTTACTATCTAATACCTTAATACCTTAAGGATTCCTCACCATTTAGTAATCAGAGTTTCTCGTTAAAATGATTATTCTTGGAGAGGATATAAATATTTTTTTTTAGAAAATTTTTTATTCATACCTATAGATACACAGAATTTTAATCATATAAGTACATAAAGGTAGTAATTTCTAGTTCCCCTCTCATATGTGTTTTTTTTTTTTTTGAGACTTTAATCTTTGCTGCCACCACCTTTTTTTGAAGTCATTATTCTTCATCATATCTAAAAGTATCTTTATTTATATATACTTACATTAACAAGTGAGTAGGTATAATATTTATTTCGGGAACAGTACTTAATGTTCAATAAAAATAATATTAAAGTATTAAATTTCAATATTGTCTTTTTGCTTTTTCTTTCTCTTTCTATTTAATTTGATTTATTTTGGTTGTTGGTTGTGATTGTTGCTAACTTATGTTGTGTTATGTTTACCTAACAAACAAAACATGTAAATAAGGAAATGCTGAAAGTTAAGACCAAATAAAATGAAAAAAAAAAATAAAAAAAACTTAATTGTTACTGGTTTACCTTTGCATGTGGTCACATACCACATGTGTTATATGTATTTATGTGGATAACTATGTTAAGGGAATAAAATGATACATGATAGTTTTGGGTTGAAAAGATTATGTAAGATCTGAAATGTGTTAAAAAAGTATTTAAAAGTTAAAGAGAGAAATAAAAAATATAATATTTATTATTAAGGTTGTTTTATATTCTTTATTTTTCTTTTCTGTTTATTTCCTTCTAGATTTTCATTTAATCTAATGATTTAGATTTAAATTATTTGTTATGACAGTATTTAAAATAATAACGAATTTGAATATACATATGTATATATGGGATATTAAGTAGCTGTTGTAAGAAAATTTCGAGAAATTTTATTTAGAGAAGTTTTTACAGGATGTCTATGTAAACTACTAAATGACTTTTATCTTCATATTAGTTAACTAACAATTTCTTCGCGACAGAACTGTCAAGAATTGCAATAGTTATTCGAACATGTCACACCTTATCGTGCACCGTCATAGTATAAAATTTTATTTCTTTTAATTTTTATTTATTTTATTTTCTAAAATTGATTTCAGCAATTTGAATCGGCATATAGATATTAATTATTGCTTTAAAAAAAATTCCTATTCCACCCATGCATTTAGTAACTACCTATAGTCTTGTTCTGTGAATTATTTACTTATACGACTGTCAAGGTCTGCTACTAAAATCCATTTGGTCATATTTTAAGCTAAAACGAAAAGGTTGAAGGTTAAAAAAGAAAAAGTTATCGGCTGATACAGAAAAATTATTCGGCTCCATACTGCGTACATAATAAACGTTTAAACCAGCACATAAACCAATATACTACAGATAAACCAGAATAAAATAAAATGGCGTTTGCTAAAATTTAACTTGGAGATTAATTTATTTATTTTGGTTGTTAGTTCGTTTTTAAAATTTGAAGATTTATTCATATGAACTAAACCTGGGATTAGTTAATTTCTTTTGGAAATTAGTTCATTTTGAGGGGCTGTTGCATTTTCTTAAATTTGATTTGAGTAATCATCACGACATGATTGTTTATTTTTTTTATCCGGGTTATTCTAAAACTGTTTAGATATCTCGAAATAATTTGATGGTCCTGTGAGGCATTTTAATTATTACGCTTACAAAGCCTATTACACATAAAAGCCTATTACACATAATGTTTTCATCCATACTGGTCCATTAATGGACCATTAATTAACGAAAAATGGATGAGAAATGAATTGATGATATTTCTATTCTCATCTATGATCCAGTTCTCATACATTTTCTAATAAATCTAGTGTCAAAAACAGCTGAGCGACAAAAATGGCTTCTTTTTTTTAAATTTTTGGGAATGTTCAGACAATTTTTTGAAGTTAGGTCATGTGAAAAAAAAAATTCAGTTTATATTTAAAAAATAAAGTGGGAATACAAGGAAATATGAATTCAAAAAGTAAGTCCTTATTATTGAATAAATAAATAATAAATAAAAATAAGAAAAGTTTATGGTGGCAAAAGATTGTTTAGGAGCCATTTTAACCTTATTATACTGAAAATTACAAAGTTTCAATGCAAAAATGGTAGAAGTTATACCATTAATAGTAGAAGAAGTTAAAATCGTAAAAGTTATTCCCCCTTACGACATTTACAGCCACGTCTGAAAAGGAAAGGCTGTGTAATTTCCTGTTTACATTTATGTGACAGAGAAATACACTAAAAAAAAAAAAAAAAATTAAGTTTTATTGAAAGTTAAAAGAAAGTGTTTTAAAATGTTTTGAATATTTTTACCATAGTTAAAATAAGTTAAATGTATATTTATTTAACGTAAGTAACAGTATTCGTTATTATATCCCCAAAACCAAACTGTACATTTGTATTAAAGGTTCCAACCTAAAGTTTGGTTTTAAAAGAGAGGTAGTTTTGGTTGGTTAAAGTCCAACACTACCCTGAGGAAGCACGTGCAGTTCCTCTTGGTGACTTTCGAGTTTTCCACCAATCGATGATTGGTGGTAAAAAAAAAAAAAATTTAAAATGATGCTTGAAAAAATAGAAAATATGTATTTTATATGAGAAAATATTCTATCATAAAATTCTTAAAGAATATTTTTTCCAATTTGGCGTGATTAGCCTCAAGTTGCGTCGGTAATGCGTTCCATTCAAAAACGACGCAACTCGAAATTTATTTTTTTTAATACTGTTTTCGCATTCAAATCTATTTTAAATAAAACCAATATAAAATAAATAATTTTGATAATATATATTTATTAAACCAACACATTTGTTATATTGTTCATATTTATGTGCACAAATAAATAATATGTTGAACAAATTCTGTATGTTGAACAAACAAATGAAACAATGTTGAATAAATGAAAAAATTTCATCACAAAATTTTTTTATTTTTTAAATTTATCCATTCTTTATAATCAGGGAATTCCTTTTTTCTATATTTTTATGTTACATAATATGTATGTGTTTTGTATGCTATATGTATACGAATGAAGACAAAAAGAATATGAATTTTTTGTCTCAATTTTGTCATAATCGTCGATTTTATTTCAAGTTGACAAATTTCGAGTTGCGTTCAAAACACGACGTAATTCAAAATTATAGTATTAAAATTTTTAGCGGCGCAAGTTGAAACAACGCAACTCGAGGTTCTAGTGTATTAGTAAAGTATTAATAAAATAATTGTAAATTAATTATTATAAAAAGGTACAAAAATTAGTTGTTTTATTATTGTTTATAAATAACCTTTTATTTTATTTTATCTTTCATTGTTCAGAAATTATATTTTCAATGTGATATAATATATGTATGTTTTAAAATTATTAATATGTTCAGAACACTTCTACAATATTATGTCATTGTAAAATATTAAAAAAATGGATACGAAATTGAATTGTTCGTGTATGTTAGTTCATCAATTTAATTTTCCATTAATGGTCCATTAAATTGATGAAAAAATTGATGTGAAATAGGGGCCTTAATATTTATTCTATAACATTATTTAGATTAGGATTATTTAATTTAGATTAAAATTAATAAATCACACCTACATGCTACATACATAAATGAATATTTTATATTTAAATGAATTATTGTTTTACTCATTCCATATCTTGTATTGAATTTGATGCTCCTGTGAGACATTTTAAATATTACATTAGTGTTTATTCTATAATAGTTAAGATTATTTAATTAAGAGTAAGATTAATATACCACATCTACATACATACATACATATATGAATATTTTATATTTAAATGAATTATTGTTTTATGAATATAAAATCGATTATAAAATCAAATTCTTTATTACCTTTTTTTTTTTATTATTATTACATATTTGTACTTTTATAACACTTTTAATTTATAACACACACACACACGCTAATTTCTTTATTATTACCAGTTGTTACTTATATGTTTTATAATTTTTTGTTTTAATTAAAAAAAAAAAAAAAAACAACAAATAATTTTTTTTATTAAAATCGATTATACTGATACTAATCTAAAAATTAATAAATTAAAATCAAAATTGATTACTTTTTTTTACTATACTTAATATGTAATAAAACAAAAAAAAAGGTGTAGAATAATTTATAAATCAAATAAAAATAAAAAATATTAATTATAAATATTGTTTTATTATAAAAATGTATAATAAAAGATTATTAAAAAGGAGAAAAAATTATAAAAAAAAAAAAAACAAAATCCAATTCACATTGTGAACTTTCATATTATAAATTTAACATGTGATAATAGTAAAATAATTATTGTGAATTGATTATGATTTATATTTTATAAGTGTATTTTTTAATTTTTAGTTAATTAAAATTCAATTATATATGTTTTAATTCAATTTTCTTTCAACATTATACTATCTTATTATATAAGTTTTTTTTAAGATTTAAATATGCATTATAATTTATAACTTATAAAAATGATTAACGTCAATTTTAGGTCAAAGTGCTAACACTGATACTAAAACATCATAAATGACGTAAAATTAACAGTATGATCATTTCTCTTTATATAATTATTATTTATTTTGTCTTTCGTTTCTGCAATATTTTGTTTTAGCATTTTCAACTGATAGCTGTTTAATGTTGATACTTATTAATATAACCTTTAAACTTAAAAGACCTAAAAAGATCATGTTTTTAACTTTCGTATATTATTAATTTTTAAAAATAAAATAAAAAAATTTCATTGTATAGAGTAAGTATTACAGAAGATAAAGAATTTTTCAATGTCAACAAACGAATTTAAATTCATATTTTTATATGTTTTGGTATCGATAAAATATACAGGGTATTCTGCTGAAGTTTGCAGAGAAAGAAGGTAATATCAGAACAAAATAAACCGAAAAAATTTTCGGAAAAGATTTTTTTTTTTGTAATAGAAACATTAGAGTTTGCGCAAAGCAATGTTTTAATAAAATTTTTCAATTTCATATCTTTATTCTAAAACCTATAAGAGGTTAAGTCAGAATGTATTTGTGTATGATTATTTTTATCTGTTTTTTAAAATTTTAATAATATTTATTGTCCCAGTACATTAGTTCATTATATGTTGTTAGAGTTTCATAAAAAACCACAATTATTTGATAATTACATTATAAATAAAAATCAAATGATAAGACCAAAGATGACCCAATGCGACATTTGTTTTAAGCGTCGCGTTGGGCGACTTGTCAATATTTTTTAATGTTATAATAAAAAATTTATATGAAAATACCGAACAACTGTAAAATTTTACGTTGATATTCTAATAAACTTAAAAAAGAAAACTAATTAATAACTGAATAAAAAGAAAAGATGATTTAATTAAAGTAGAGAATTGGTTATAGTTTTAAATAGCTTAGTTTTAGGTTAAGTATAAGTTAAATTTTAGTTATATAATATTTAATTAATAGTTGTAAATATGCAGTGATCATGTACATATTATTTAGCAAGTTACATTTTTAGTTTAAAATATTCAGCGTTTTGTTTTTTAAATCATATCATAGATCTCAGCATGCTCAGATGATCAAAATGAGCACCCTATGAGCTGTATATGCTCAGAGTACGCTCCGATTACCCAGATTAAAAAAAAAAAAACACTATTTGAATAAATTGTCTCTTATTTTAAGTGATATTTTCAAATTATCAATAAACAAAGATAATTTTTTTAATAAAGGTTCAAATTTTATCAACAAAATCTTTAATTTTTTTGAAGTCATTAGAGAAGCTTTTAATTTAGTTTTTGATGAAAATGATAGGTGTCAAAATAATAAAAAATCAAGATTATGCAAGAAGAATTTGCGCCAAGCTTTTCAGATAAAACTTTTAAATTGCACATTCGAATAAATTCTTAACTTTTTGAAATTTTGTGTACCGAAGTACACTTAATTTATTTATAAAAAAATATTTTGACTTTTCTTTGTTAAACAAACGTCAAAATGTTTATTATGCTCAACCGTAATCCACTTCATTTGTTCTGAGCATGCTCTGATTTAATAAACAAAATACAAAGAAAAACTTCTGAACGCTCAGATTGAAAAATAAAACAATACTTTTATTTTGACAGATCATCCTCTGCTTTGATTTCAAAAAAACAAAAAAAAAAAACCATATTTAATGTCACAAATATTCTACTTAAACGTCAAAGCGCCAGATAAGGGAACGCGAGCTTTGGGTACTAATTGAGTTATGTGTTTGGATATAGTATTTGATTTTATATTATCTTTTTTTTAAACTATAATCAAACTATAGCTATACATCTATATTACTTACGTTTGCATTTCTGAAACTGTTACAAAATTATATAAACTAGTTAGTATGATATAAATTTATAGTAATATACATAACTATTAATAGAATTATAGAATTGCGGTCAAAATATTTTCATTCATATCTAAAATAAATTTTAAATTAAAAATATTTAATCATTAATAACTCAACTCAACTCAACAAACATAAAATTTAAATTTTTGTTAATAGAATTTTAAGCTGTTCTGCATGTTTATGACACATATTATGTTTATATCTGAATTTCAAATGAACTCATTGAAAGAAATTTATGTGATAAGTATTATATGCATGTATCGTTGTCATTGCAACATCAATGTGTAAAAACAAATAAGTATAATATTTTTTCTTAAAATAGGGGAACCATATCTCCAAAATGGAATACTTATTTGTAATTTATTAGAAAAAAATATTATTATTTACGCTGCAACTCTCAAAATAGATGAATATGATTTCCAAAATGAAAATGAAATAATTTTCGATTTTTATTCATTGTTTTTGAAAGTATTTTAAGAAAAGTTCAGAATTTTTTTAGTTATCAAAAGATGCTATTTTAAATTTTAACTCATTAAATGACTATTCTATTAGTCTTTTGGAAGGAAAGAAAGTACCATAAATTTGTGAAATATATATACGAGTTTTCTTTGAACTTCGAATATTAGCAAATGTATTATACTATACATACATATTGTTTGCATTCAGCATCCCAAAAACTTTGTTTTTCGATATACATACTATAAAGTTGTTCGTAGACTAGTTTCTTAATCAGTTATGGAAATTGATGGTCCTTAATGAAATACATTGGATCGAATACAAAAAACTGAGCTTAAACTCAAATCTCATGTAAAAATTGTACGCTTTTTCATACAAAACCTGTACACTTTTTCATACAAAACCTGTACGCTTGTATTGTAATTCTTGTTGAAAAAGTACGAGATTTAAGTGCAAACTTATTGTTCGACCCCTTGTCTTCAATTTATTTAAATAAGATTTTAAAATTTAATGTTTTAAAAGTTTTAAATGTCCATTATCATTAATATAAAATAAACAAAATTGAAAATACCTAAAATGATTAAATTTTATAAATTTTCGATAATTGCATTTTAAAAATGACAGTTTATAAAAAGAGATGATAAAAAAGGGGAGGGGTTTAGTTATACAATTTTTTCACAATATGTATAAGATACTTTGAGCAAAACCTGAAAAAGGGAGGGCGGCGCGAAATATCATCAATTATTAATTGCCAAAATATGCTTCGAATTCAAATTGCAAACCATATTACCTCCTTCCTGAATGCATTCTTTGAAAAAATTTAATGAATTCTTTTCATCGTTTCTTTTTCCAAATTTTCCCAAATGAATTCAAAATTATTGCCTCCGCAATTTTTTGAGGAGTTTCCAAAAAAAAAAAGAAAAAATTTCCAATTTTGGTAATTTGTTGCATTTTTTTGATGACGATTTCAAAAATATTGAATCAGTTAATTTTGAAGTATCTGGCAGCTCTAATTTAGAAGTAATATTATAATGACATAAAACTTAAAATTAAAATTTTTTTAGTTATATGTAAATCTGTTGGTTTTTTTATTTAACAAAATAAAATCTATATTTTTTTTTACTAATATTTAAATAAAACATTCTACTGTTTTGTCTTCCGAGTGCATTAAATGACATTGTTTTCATTTAAATTAAAATTTTAATTTTATTCGGCAAGAAATAAGTAGAAATATATACTGATTGTATATTTTTAGTATCATTTTTGATTTTATTTCACAAAATAAAACAAAATAAAAACATTTATTTATTTAGTTAATTAAATTTACTTAAACATATAATATTGTATTTAAATTTTATTTAAACAAGTGTTATATTTTTTATTTTTGGGGTGTCATAATAAGAATGTACAAAACCATTTTATTTTTATTGGTTTAATTAAGATGTTTTTTATTGCAACTGACCTCAAATAGAGTGCCTTTCAAATAATCATCTAAATTCTGGTTGTGCAAAATTTGTACGTTTTGATCAAAACTTCCTTAGAAAATACCAAGAGGTTAAGGTTAAATACCAAGGAAAATACCAAGAGGTTTAGCTTAAAAAAACGAGTGAATCTCAAAATCCACAAAAAAAAAATCCACAATTATTTTAAATACTGAGTTGTTCAAATATGTATGTATGTAAAAATAATAAGAACAAAAACTTTAGAGTTGGTTACAAAATCAGGGTTCCATAATTTGTTTAGTAGGGGTTTAGGCGCGGCAGTCCCAACTATTTTAAATTATTTGTTGTGTAATTGTATATGTAAAAAATGATAATTATGAAGGACTTTTGAGATGGTTTCAAAATCAGGATCCAATCCTCACTACTTTATATTTTTTGATGTTGAAATATGTATGCAATAAAAATAATTCGCAACAACTTTAAATTTTGTTACAAAATCAGAATGATTTTTTGCTTTTTTCAGAATATTTTTAGCGCATTTTTGAATTTGTGAATTATTTTTTGGCTTTTAAATTTGTATTTATGGATTTAAAAAACAAATTTCAAACTTAATTGCTTCGTTTTGTGATAGATAAATTTATTTAGAGCACGAAGCATATACTCTTTTTAGTAAACCATATATATAAAAAATTTTTTTTTGATAACACAGATACTCAGGATAAACAACACCATTTTTAGTGAAATATACAGTACTTATAGACTCATATTAGACGATAGGTTTAGTAATATTTGATAAATCCTATGTAAGTATTTATTTATTTTGTATCGACGATCTATATAGTATCAATACTACAAGTCAAAATATTTTATATAGACCATTCGTCTTTTAAGCATATGGACCTGTTACTATTATTTATAATTTTATATACTTTTGACTTTGCACTTAAAAGCTGCACTTCAATACCGCGCCATTGATCGGATTAAAGATTATTTAAGACTATGTATATTGTTATATGACTTGGAATGTATATTGTTCAAAAGAGTATGGTGAACGTAAAAAAAGTGACAAATTTCAAATGAAAATTTTCATTTTACCGAACGTTACGAAAACAATTCGTATTGTTCAAATACAAAGACAAAGTGAAAAGAAAAAAAAAAGTATAAATATTAAATTTTATTATTTTTTTTTTTATCCGAAAATATTTAAAATCTTTTTTTATCCCAAAATATTTAAAATAATTTCACTTCAGATCTTTTACTACAAAAGTAAAAAAATTAACTTTGACACTACTGAATCTACGTCTGACTGATCAGCTGTTTTTAACATAAATATAATACATTTCAAAAAGTCATATGATAAATACACATAGTCTGAAGTGGCCTCAATAACCCTATATGTGGTTTGCCCACACTGAAAATTTTTTTAAAAAGAAAAAGGATGCAAATCTGCATGAATTAAATTGCTAAATGTCATTCAGCTTATGGAAATTCGTTTGTGATACAAACCGATATTTATGTATATGAAATCATCATCCACCTCAAATGTCTCCTTGTATAAAATACAAAGATTTAAGGAGAAGGTTATTGTATTCGTTAAGTTTCTTAACATATTGCTTGAACAAAAAGGGTGGTGATCTTCCATACGTTTCCTAGAGAAATCGTGTTTTTTCCGGTTCTATATATGGTACTTAAATGAATCCCCCTACCTCGCAAAAAAAAAAAATAACAATAGCAATATTTTCTTTAAATAAAAATCAGCTTTCCTTATTGTAAACCCTTTACATGAGAATAATACAATATAATAAATTGTAAACGTTTAATATTCTTTTTTTCAAAAAAAAATTACATGCTTTTATAAGAACAGACATCAGTTGCATATTAAGAATCGGAATGTGCTAAATTGATATTTAAAACCTTTTAAATTGTTTTTATTAATAATTTTTTTTTTTTTTGCTTTTTTGTATTTTTTTGTTTTAACTTTTAATATATATTATTCTTATATTAATTTGTATATACTTACGATATAGGGAATACATAGGTTATAAATAATGTTTAATAACAAAAATATATTGAAATTGATACAATATGATATTTATGTAAAGATGGCCCTTTATTGATTACATAATGACTCATTAAAGTGTGCTGAATAAAAATTAAAAGAAATTGACAAAAAAAAAAAAAAACCACAAAGCAATATTTAAAACCAATGGTTTTGTAAGGCGCACATACCCATTTTCGAATTGTGACTATTTTTGTATTCAAATTTTTTAATTTTAGAATTTGTTTTTTTTAGAATTTCTGGCGTTTTATATATTTCAGAAAATTCGGAAAAATTAATTAATAATTTATATAATTAGGAAATCCTCTAAAATTAAGAAAAGCTAAAACAATTATTTTTTTGTTGTATTTTATCTTTGGGAAAAAAAATTTCATCCAGGTGTTCAAAAAAATAATTAAAAAAAAAATTAAAAAATTGGGTAATAGAACGTACTTCGTTGAAGTTTTGAAGAAATTTGAAGCTTTTCATTTTAAGCGTTTTATAAATGCAAAGGGGGTACAAAATTTCAAGCATATAAATATAACATATTAAAATATATATATATATATTTTTTTTTAGTACATTTCTCTGCCATATAAATTTTTGTGAACACAGCCTTTCCTTTTCAGGCGTGGCGTAAATGTCGCAAGGAGAAATAACTCTTACGACGTGAGTAGGATTCGAACCCACACTCTCTCGATATTTACAGCGTATTTTATACGCTCTTACCCACTAGTCCAACGATTTCCCAATTCCAATTTTAGGTGGCTGCAATCGAGTAAAGCGGATGGGTAAAGCTATATATAAAAAACAAATATCTAAATTGATATTTTATGTTGTACAGGGACAAAGATTTTAATGTGTTTTAAAAACTTGCTAAATACACTTGGAACGCTATTATCTCAGAAATTGTTCTATTCTTAACCTCCCCCTTATAAACAATTTTTTGTTTGTTTTGATCTTTCCTACAACTTACTTTTTTTGTGACCTTCGAGTATCGTACAACATGCATATAATATGATTTAAACTTTATTGCTTTATATATGAAACGTTTTCAAAGTTTTACAATAAAAGATGAACGAACGGTCAGAGCAAAACTATAAAGCATATTTAAGTATACAGTCTCCTTCTTTCGTGACCTTCCAGTTCCGGACACCTCGTATATAAGATTTAAGCGTTTTTGCTTTCAAAGTTTTGTAAAACAGATGAACGAACAGTCAGAACTATACAGCATATATAGGCATACAACCTCCTTTCTTCGTTCGAGTTCCGGATAACTTTTATATATCGTTAAAACTCTATTGTTTTATATCCGAAATATTTTCAAAGTTTTGTAAACAGATGAACGGATGGTCAGAGCAAAACTATAAAGCATTTTATCTTGTCAAAATTTTTTTTTCAAAAATTATATTATAAAATTCTAGAAATTTCTTAAAACATTGAAATTTTATATACAACGGTATCAAAATCAATTAATAAAAAAAAAAAAAAACAAAAAAAAAAAATTAAATTGATAAAAAAAAAAAGAAAAAGATAGCTATTGTTTATAATGATTAGTACTAATATTGACAGCATGTATTCTTTGATAGACTCAAATTGAATTGAATTAAATTAAAAAGGAATTGCTCAGAATTTTTTTTTTTTTTTTTTTTTTTTTTTTTTAATTCTGAATTTATATATTTTCCGTTGTTTAATTTAAGTCTCATATATCTTTTATACATATTATTTAAATTATGTTGTTTTAATACATAACATGTAGTTATATATAATATATAACGTATATATATGTACATATATATAGAAAAATCATTTTCTGTAAAATATTCGTTGTAATAAATTCAAATAATTTTTCAGTTTTTTCGCGTCTTTTAATTTAATCTGATCACATCGTTTTAAATAATTTAAAGAGTGATTTTAAAAGGCAAATTTGTTGCTAAAAAAAAATTTTTTTTTTAATCAGAAAATGTAAAGAAATTATTAATAGAAAATTTAAATATGATTTTTAAATATTTTTAAAATTAAAATTTTATAAATTAAATTATATATAAATTTTTGTAAGTGCTTTATTTAATGGTTTTGAAAAAAATGTAAAAAAAAAAAAAAATATATAATTAATTAAAAATAAATAAATTTTATTTTTAAAAATTTTTAAAATATAAATTTATAAAAATGAAAAAATTTTATTTCAGATTATATTTGGTGAAATATTTTGGATCTGCAGAGCCTATTTTTAAAAAGGCTGGTCTGGTGAGTAAACATATTTTTTTTTATAGAATTTATATATTTAATTAATATATCATTTATTAATAATTTTTTTTTTTTTTAAATAATTTTTTCAATTCATTGTAAAATTTCATATTTTTTTTTTTAGCAAAAATTTTTATTTTTAAAATTTGATTATATAATTATTTTTTTTTTTTTTTAAAGATATCATATTTAAATCTTATTAAAACTTTTAAAATTAATAGAGTGATTCAATTTTAGTTTTAAATTTAATGATTAAATTAAAATCAAATCCTTCGAAATGTAATTTATTATATATTTGTACCGTAATAATTTGAATTGTTAATTCTACGAAGTTTTCCTTTTGTACCATTCGACTTTCATTAATTATTTTGTCTTGAGATATTTGGTCGAATACATAAAACTGAGCTTGAACTTAAATATCACTTTTTGAAACAAAAACTAAAATTGAACACGTATTTTTGTTTGGAAAAGTTTAAGTTCAACAAGCTTAGTTTAATGCATACGACCCAATGAGTTTTAAAAAAAAAAATTTATAAATACTGATAAATATTGATAAGTATTGATAAGTATTGATAAATATTGATAAATATTGATAAATATTAATAAGTATTGATAAATATTAATAAGTATTGATAAATATTGATAAGTATTGATAAATACTGCTAAGGATGTTAGGATTAAAGGAAAATGTTGTAATAATATCTTTAATGCGAATTAAAAGGATACCAGTAAAATGTTGGAAAGAATATTTTTTTTAATAATGATGTTAATGACTTATCAATTGTATCGTTTGGTTCGAAATAGTTTTTTGCAATATTACATTTATAATTTCTTTTTTTCTCCTTTCTACTCCTATAAGGATAATTTATTAAGTCATTTATTAATTATATTTATATTACTTTCGTCTGTATTTGTGTATTACTTTCGGTTATTTATATATTTTTTTATTTTATATACGTTATGTTAACTGTTGTATATTAACCTTAAGTTAAATTATCAGAAATTATTTAATTCATTTAAAATAGAAAAATGAAATACATTGTTCAAAGACAATAATTTAATAAGTTCAATGATTTTGTATTAAAAATGTCAGAAGTTGTATTAAATTGCAAAACAAGCAGCTGCTCTTTAATTAAATTGCAGCCAGAAAAAAAAACTTTGTTTTATTTGTTTTACTATTTGTTTACTTTTGACATTTTTTTTTTTAATTATATTTTTTTAAATATGTAGTATATAAAAAGAAATGGTGGTTTTAATCTTTTCTGATGTTACGTAACTTCAAGTAAATAAAAATATTTAATTTAGAAATTTTAAAGTTATTTAGGTATGGGTAGAACCAGTACTCTGCTATGGCATTCTTAAATAATATTTCATATAGAACGTTAATAAGTTTGCTGATACCTTATATGAAGATGCAATAACTTAAAAAATTATCTATACTATTATATTAATAGGCCTTATGATTGGTTAACATCGTCAGATTTAGGATAATGATTTATTTTACCGTCTATCAGCAATTATATAATATGTATTACTGTCGCAAATAAATCGCATTCAAGGTATTCGTAACATTGAGATTAGCTAAAGGTTCCGTATCAGTGAGATTAGCTTCTAATGAGCCATCTCTTATTACGTAGTTCATTTAAAATTAGATTTTTCTTTTCGTTTTTTTTATGTATAAAAAGGGAGTTTGGTAGACGACAGAAGAGTATTTTATGAACTTTTCGTTAATAATTAATACACATTGGTCCGAATGCATAAAACTGAGCTGATTTTTTCCAAGGAAGTTGGGAATCTTCCAAAAACATCAACAATCCCCCCTTGATAGTGTCAGACTCTTACTGACTAAATCCACCTCCTCCTTTAGCCGATATAATGGAATGAAACTCCTATCTGTTAACGCAATATATTGACTAGGGAGTAAGAGTAGGAAAGGATATAGGACAAGGATAGATTTCAGTTTAAGGTCAGTTTTATGCATTCAACCCATTTTCTCTCTGATTAAAAAAATTGTATAACAAATGAAAAAAATGTAAAAGTTGTAGTATTCAATTTATTCATATTTTTTTTTCTTTTTAGATTTAGTTAAATTTTTTTTTTGGAAAATTTACATTTTTTGTAAATACATATATAGGCATTTCGATTGCAAATGTTATTTTTCAAAATTAGGTTTTATTGGTTTTTGTTTTTCTATTTTAATTTAATAATTTAAATAATTTTTAAATGGTATTAAGATAAGTAATGTAAAATTTTGTATTGTAATTATTTATTTTGTTTAAAAAAAAAAGAAGAAAAATCCACGTGTATTTGAATGGGAAATAACCAGAAGCTATAAATGTACATAATAATAATAATATTACCTTCAACTTTTTCTTATAAATTTTTCTCCACATTATATTTTCATATAATATATATACATATTTATATACCTATATGCGAAATATAATATATTATGTAACCTTATAAATCTGTATTTATTTAAATATAAGAAATTTTTTCAACAAAATCCTTTTTAACTGTTATGAATCCTTATGATGTATCCTTTGTAACCAAAACATTTATTTATTTATTTATTTATTTTTTTGTTTTTGAAATGAATGAAAAAGTTTACTTTAATTTAACAGTCGTTTTTCTTTTAACTAAAAATGTACCTTCAGCTAAATTTTAATAAAAAATACTTTTCCCTTAGGCGTTATATACATATATAATATATAAATTAAAAATGTTTTTAATCATTTATTTTCTGTTTTTTTTTTTGTTTGTATATATATATATATATATTTATAAAATGATTAAATAATTATTTTATATATTATCTACATATATAACTTTTTTTCTTTATTTTTTTCATAATTTTTGTTTTTTTTTTTTATATAATGAGTATATAATTGTTTTATTGGTTAATTTGTGTATAAAGTTCCTATATATATATATATATATATATATATATATAATTCCCAGAAGGGGATTTATATAATAATATTTTTAAATAGTAAAAAAAATAAAAACTTTAATTACATATGTATGTATGTATGTATATATATAAATAAAAAATAAATTTAAATGGAATAATATACACTTTAATATTTTTTATTCAACTTAAAATGTACAGATGTAACATATAAAATATTAAAACTAATTAAATGGTAGTTAATCCACTTTGAAATCCACATACATATACAAGTACACTTAATTAAAAAAATTAAGTTTCATTTATTATAAATTATATAATTAAACGATAAGTAAATATATGTTTTTTTTTTTTTGTTTTTAATTAATTGTCATTATTGTATCATTTACGTTTCTTTAATACTTAACATTTTTTTTCTGCTATTTAAAGAGTTTTCCGTAAAAAGAAAGTAGTTTTGGTTTTTGTGAAACAAACTAAAATGAGTTAACGTGTTTTTTCTTAAAAAAAAAAAATAAAAGCAGCATTTTTATTAACTTAATAATTTCTCGAATTAAATTTTTAGATCTGTAAAATTGTACATTGTAAAACGAAAAAAAAGAATAGATATGTAGGCATTTCGATTTAAGATATTGAGTCGAATGCATAAAACTGAGCTTGAACTCAAATCTCACATTTTCAAACAAAAACTACAAGACAAAGCTTAGTTTTTGTTTGAAAAAAGTGAGATTTTAATTTAAGCTCAGTTTTATGCATTCGACCCATTGAACCCAATGCATAAAACTGCGCTTAAACTCAAATATCATTTTTTCAAACAAAAACTTCACTTGAATTCGGAGTTTTTCTTTAAAATAAAGTGAGATTTGAATTCGACCTATATCTAAAAAAATGGCATAGGTACAAAGAATTTTGTTCCTTTAGAATACGTTTGATTTTTTTTCAAACGTAATATTAAAAGTAATTTTTTCCTATTTGGCAAGTCTTTTCTTCTACAATGTGCTAAACAAATATTCTTCTACAAAAACCTAATTTTAAAATACGAATTTTCAAAATTCAAATATTAAAATGCAAAATTTCAAAATTTAAACTTTTAAAACTTAAAAACATGAAAATTCAAACATTTAAAATCAAAATATTAGACAAAAATGTTTAATGTTTATGTTCAAAACTACTCTTTTCTAATCTCAATTATACCAACCTTTAAAAAAGTGTATAGATAAAAGTAAATACGGTTATGTTTTACTCCTTAAATAAAGAATTAATGCTCCATATATCCACTACTCCTAAATACTCTCTTTTCGTGAAAAGAAACGCTCCATATATAATTTATTATAAATGAAATAAAATAATTTTCATAATTTATTATAACTAAAAAAAAGAAAATCTTATATTGATAAATAAATAAGTATACATAAACCTAAAAATTTCTTTATTTAAGGGTTATATGAGTTGCAAGTGATATTAAAAACTACAGTTTACCAGTTCGATCTTTCTTTTTTTAATCAATTCAAATTACAAACCCCTACTAAACGAATTATTGAAATCCTGATTTTGTAACCGTTTATTATAATCCCTCCAATTATTTTTGTTACATGAAGCAATCAATAACATATCAATAACAAAGTATTTAAAATAGTGGGGGTTGCCGTCCTCAAATTCCTGCTAAAAAATCATTGGAACACTGAACGAACACGACCACCTCAACAATCCAATTGTTCTAAATTATATATGTTAAACGAAAAAAGTAGATAGAACATTTTGATCCATTTGGATTTTGCAAATGTAGCTTTTGACGTACATATTTGGATTTTTATTTTTAGATTTTTGTAAAAGTTTGGATTTTGACGCATTTGGATCTTTTTGTTTTGAATTTTAAGCGTGATATCTAACCAAACTATAGGCAGCTCTTATTATTTTGGAGTTTAAAAAATAATAATTGTACAATATTCGAAACGTTGAATAAAAAATGTTAACCAATAGATACATCATAGTTCAAAAAAAATGAGACTAATAAAAAATGTATGTATTATAATGATAATCCTAATGAGATTTTGATGAATATGAAATTATTTTGTATAAAATAATAATATCTAAGAAATCAACCTTTAAAGACGCTCAAATGTAAACGATGAAATGTTATGAAAAATAAATGACAAATATATCTGATATAAATGGAAATTACATAATAATTCATTGAATTCCTTAAAGGTAAAAATAATTACATTTTTTCAAATTTATAATTGTACAAGTCAAAATTAAAGAAAAAAAAATATCTTTCTTTTTACATCAAAAATCATTTAAAACTGCTTTCTGAAATTGCTATAACAACATCTACTTATTGTTACAACATTTCATTATTGGTGCTAGGACATAAGGCCACAAATCATAATACCATATTGGTCCGAACAAAACATCATAATTGTATCATGGTATTTCGACTCACCGAAATGGGTCATAAAATGATAAATTCCATGGGACATTACGCCATATTATTTTTTTCTAACATTACGTCAACAATATAGGCTTCGGGTAGAAACATGATAGAATATTGTATTTTTAAAGATATTATATAAGGATAAGAGAAATTACTATGACTTTTTTCGTAAAATTTTCTGAAAAAAGGAGAAAATTTTGAATTTTTCCAAAAATTTTTTCAAAACATCTTGCAATTCTGTTAAACTTTATTTTTGTTATCGTAATCAACAGATCAATTCCCTGATCAATTTATGATTAAATATATCTCTAGATGTATAGTGGGAGTTTTATAGGCGATTATTAGTTACAAAATCGGGGTTTTCCATAATTTGTTTATCGCAAATTTGGAGGCAGCAGCTCACGCTATTTTTTAGTCGTGTCGTTGCTGAGTTTTTTGAACTTTGAAATACAAATACATGTATAAATTAAGAACAAATAATAAATATAAATTAATTGAAAAACAATATAACAAAGCCTTTTATGGTTAATGTGTCTTGCAATGGTCTATCATAAATTCATAACACTATAATGAAATAATGGTGTTTTTTTGTCTAACCCAAAACAAATCATAAAATGATTATTCTCTTATGAACTGTGGCCTAATGTCGTGTCCCCTTCATTATTATGTACTTTATATACCTGTTTTTATTTTTAGCACCTATACCATTTATTAAAAATTAAATCTATTTGATATGAAATAAATAAAATTTTTCCCAACTTATTTTTACACTTCTTTTAATGTTTTCTTCATTTAAGGTCAACTGTAAAGTTCATAAACCTTTTGAAAAGTTCGAAATTCACGTGTTTTAGTATTCTCTTTTTTTTTTTTTTTTTGGCCAATTCATGAATTTTACTCCAATATCTGCTGGCACGGGGTTTTGCGTGATAATTACATTTTAATTTGAACATGAAAAGAAGAATCGATTTTTTTTTTTAAATTGTTAAAAAAAGAAACAAAAAAAAAAGACAAAAAAGAAAAAAAAACAAAATAATAAAAAAAACAAATAAAGGTAACAAAACCAATCAAATTGGTTTTTCCAGGTCATGACAAAACAAAACAAACAAACAAAAAATAAGTTAGAGAAAAAAAAAGCATTTGCAAAGAAAAATGAAAACAAAACAAATATTAATTTAAGTATTAAAACAGCTGTAGTTTAATTTAATTTTTACCTGAAATTAATTGTTTTTTTTTTTATGTTGAGAAAATTAAAATGAATGCAAAACTAAATTAAATTTTTAGATAAAAAAACAGAACTTTTAAAATAATTAGAAAATAAATAAATATGTACTTAAGTATAAATTTAGTTCAGTTTCAAACCTAAATTAGTTTAGTAGTTGAAAAAAATAGCACCGGTTTATCAATGGTATATGGAGATGTGGATGTGGGTGTGGGTGTGGGAAAAATCATATTATAATCTTAAAAATTAAATATAATATCGAATTTATCACTATAACAAAAATACTTTAGTAAAATAATCTAATAAAAAGAAGGCTTTAATAATTGGATATACCTATACAAATATTCTAAATTATAAAATTTTCTCACATATCAGCAAGCATGTAGGTGTATATGTACTTATATTTTATTCACTACAATATAACATAATATATCAATAACTAATAAATATCTCAACATCATATACAGGAAAAACATGTGATCGCGACATAATTAAATGTCGTCTCCCCACAAAAATTTGAAGTGCTTAACAGCTATATGCATAAATTTGGAGTAGGCCAATTTAATGTTTAGACAAGTACATGAAAATGATTGAAAACTATAAGTAAACGTATCCTGTAATTCGATAAAAAATGTTTAGTGGGGATTCTATATGCTTCCAAAAGGAGTACCTAAGTAAAAAAAAATCTAGGTACAGATTATTGTTTCATGATGATTCGCATTCAAGTTATATATATTTATAATAGAACCAGCGGGTAATAATGAAATCTATAGTTGTTTGAAGGTAGTACGGACTAATTTAAAGTTTTTAAGAAATATACCTTTCTCCTCCTCCTTGTACAAATACTTCGAATTGTGAAAAAACTTACAAAATCCACGTACGAGTACACGTTAAGTTGTGGAAAAGAATAATTCAAAGAGTTTACAGTCTTGTATAAGATAATAAATGGCGTATGAAATGAAATGAAAAAAACATTTCATAGTCTTTGTACAATAGCTACAGTTGAGTAATCAACGGCTTAGTGAAATTAATGATTCACAAAACTGAAGCTTAGTCAAAATGTGAATAATAAATGACTTTGTCGATGCCCTTTTTTTTAAAATGCCCTTTGTTTTTTTTTTTAAATTATTTATTTATTCAATTATAACTAAACTTAAAAAAAAATGGTTATATTTCACAAAGTAACATTATTAGCTTTAAAAATAACAAACATTTTTTTTTCGCTAATCTTAAACTAGTCTTAAATGAATTTATTTAAAAGAAGTCTTTTTGAACATTTATTTAACAATATAAGTTTTTTTTTTCCTTGGAAAGTCATATAAGAAACCAAGGTTATTTCAAAAATTTTAAAAGTATAATTAAAATTTAATCCTAATAAAACAAATTTAACCTAATTCCGACCCCTTTTTTCTTTATGGGTTTTTTCCGAACTGTTAAATATTCCGGAAAAACCAACAAAGAAAAAATTATTTCTAAAATTTAAAATAAAACAAAAATAAAACAATAAAATAAAATAAAATATGTACACTAATAAGTATCTTCTAACCACCAATAACTTCTGTTTAGTGTTTTATCCCTATCCGATATATACACGTCATATTTTATGTTGATAGAACTCATGTCATTAGGATCATAACTAATTTTTTTACACGTAGCCCTTCTATTATTGTGAAATAATATTGGGACGAATTGCTGGTTCTGTATATACGCTATAGTTGATGCCCTATACACCTTTATGAGTGGCAAAGTGAAAAAAAATTGTTCTTTTCTTATAGTTGTCTTAATAACTAAAAATGTCAAAATTTCTATTTTAATTAGGAATTACTTATGTTTAATATTTGAAAAATTAATTAAAATATAACATGTTTTTTAAAAATACATCATCACCCATAAAAAAATGTTGTTTACGTCTTTGTTATATTTTTTCATACATAATTTATGGTTATTCTTAGCGTGATTTCACAAAATGTTTTGAATAATAAATATTATAAGTAAAATATTTTCTTCTATAATAAATTAGGTCATTCAAAACTATTAAATTTAGTTAGAATTACTTATTTAAAGAAAGATTCTTTTGTTCTATTGATCCTTTTTTAAACTAAAAAATTCTTATAACATAAAACTTTGTTAAATTGTAATAAAAAAATGAAGTGTAAAAAGTAAAAAATATTAATATAAAGTTAACCAAAATGTTATTTTTATATATAGAGTGTCCCGAATAAAAACTATATCCGTTCTGGCGCAGTTGTAAGGGAAGTGGAAGCTAGCAAGAAATTTTATAGAAGAGAGGAGGGTTCCCTATTTTGCACCATTTTTAAGACATAGAGCTTTAAAGATTTTTGATAATTTTTCATAGTATCTAAATCTAGTATCATAGTTAATAAATCTATAACTCTTAAATTAGGAATTTTAAAAGTACAATAATATCATATGGTGTGTATTAATTCCTGTGGGAAAACTTGTAGGTTCCGTGAAAAGCAAAAGTTAAATGAAATGAACAACTTTTTACAAAAGTTTAGTTCAATTTCACTTTCATGGAACTAAAAGTAGTTTTTATTTCCCCTACCTACCGAGAAACTGATACAATTCTTATGCGATTCACCCTGTATAAATATTGTAGAAATTTAAAAAAAATAACGATCAATAATATCTATAATATAATACACAAGATGTTGGCGAGACCTTGCCAACATGTAAAAAAATATATTTTATATCTATAATAAAACACTCACACTGAATGTAAACTAAACTGGCAATGATGATATTTCTGTATATTTATTTAATAATTTAAAATTTTATTACCAAAGACACAAATTTTTGACTCAAAGTATTATCAAGAGACACAAACCGTTCATTAAAAATATAAATAAATTTAGTAAATATTATTACGAGTGACCAAATTTTCCGCTAGATGTATTATCAGAGACACAAACCCTTCATTAAAAGTGAGTACAGTCAAAAAAGGAAAAGTACATACTTAAAAAACAAATTTTCAATCAAAATAAATTGAGCAAATTTTTAATTTTTAAATTTGACCGCTACGTCCATTATGAACTGGTCGCAGCGGTAAATTAAAAATAAATTATTAATCTTCTGTTGGCATTTTCAATCTTTGTTTTGGAAAAAAAAAAATAAAAATAGGTACTCTTAATAAAATTAAAACGCCTGAAAGTGAAAAAGTGAGAGTGAGCAAAGTTTATAGTAAACCTCATATTTATAAGAAAAAAATAATAGGCCGATTTTATTCTTGATTTTGTTTTCATTAGTATAAAAGCTGGTGAAAGCTTCGTAACGTACTTTAAAATAGTTTTGTTTATTTAGGTTGAAATTTAGATTTTTAAGCTAAATTTTCGGTAGAACTGGTATAACATAAAATATTCGAAATTTTTTTATTAATATAAAATTCGGCGGACTTAAATAATTATATTTCATAACAGACGTCAGAAACTTACTAAATATTATAGAAACGGATATTTTTCTTAAAAAAAAAAGAAAAAAATAACATAGAAAATATCATTTTAGAAGCCTTCTCTCACAAAAGATTCATAATTTTGTACTAATTTATTATTAGACCATTAATAATATTGTTAGCCATAGAAAAAAATAAGATTTATTAATCAGATCAGATAATATAATACCTGAAATTAATGATTGAATTTCTGATAATATACACAATATAATGATAAGACCTTGCCAACATATAAAAAAAAATATTTTATTTCTATAATAAACCACTCACACTGAATGTAAACTAAACTGGCAATGATGATATTTCTATATATTTATTTAATAATTTAAAATTTTATTATCAGAGACATAAATCTTCGACTAAAAGTCTTATCAGAGACACAAATGTTTACTTTTTAAAAAGTACTTGCGACACAAAATTTAAAGCAAATTTTTAATTTTTAAATTTGACCGCCACATCCATTATGAACTGGTCGCAGCGGTAAATTAAAAATAAATTATTATTCTTCTGTTGGCAGTTTTCAAATGACTCTTTGTTTTGAAAAAAATAAAAATACTCTTAATAAAATTAAAAGACCTGAAAGTGAAAAGAGCAAAGTTTATAGTAAGCCTTATATTTATAAGAAAAAAATAATAGGCCGATTTTATTCTTGATTTTGTTTTCACTATTATAAAAGCTGGTAAAAGCTTCGCAACAGACTTTATAGTAGTTTTGTTTATTTAGGTTAGAATTTTGATTTTTTAAGCTGAATTTTTGATATAACATAAAATATTTGAATTTTTTTTATTAATATAAAATTCGGCAGACTTAGCTAATTATATTTCATAACAGAAATCAGAAATTTACTAAATATTATAGAAATGGATATTTTTCTTAAAAAAAAAGAAAAAATAACATAGAAAATATCATTTTAGAAGCCTTCTCTCACAAAAGATTCATAATTTTGTACTAATTTATTTATTAGACCATTAAATTAAAAAGCTGTCGAAAACGACCGTCACAAAAAAAAGACCCCGAAAATTTATGAAATTACATTATCAGAGACATGAATCTTTTATTAAATATACCAAAGACCTCTTTCAAAGTACATTTAAATAAAATAAATTCAGCAAATTTTTTTCAAGCAAAAAAAAAAATAAACGCAGACTTGAAAGTAGTTTTGGTAATTGAAGTAATTTCGCGGCGAAAACAACTGTTTTTCATCGACATAAAATTTTTTTTTTAAAACTAAAGAAAAATAGAGAGTAAAATTTTAACAAATATTAAAATTATTTCGATTATTGGGAGTGTTTTAAATGTAACAAAAAATAAATGTCGTAGCGGTTGGTGTTGGTTGGTTTTTCGCCGGTTTTTATTGTGCACTTTATACATGTGTTTCAAACAATTTTTGAGATATCGGCACGAACTTTTACCCTGAATGTGTTTTTAGCTTGGACCATTTTTTCTCAATAATTAAAAAACTGTCAAAAATTATCGCCACGAAAAAACGGCGAGAATAAATTAATAAACTGTACCTAACATTTTTAATTTTATGTGTTTAGATTTGTTTTATGTTTTTTTTCTATTACAAGTAAGTAAGTGATTTCAACATTTTTTTTAATGGTGCTGATGTAAAAATGAAATTTTTAGGTAGTTTATTAAGGGAGTCAGTATGATAACGTAAATGTTTCTGAATCTATAGAATTTGTGCAATTGCACAGGGGATTTTCTAGTTAAAGTATATATAAGTATAGAAGAGTGTTAAATTATTACAATGTTGAACAAACATAATCAAATTATGTAAAGTAAAAAAAAAATATTTTGTTGTCTGAACCAAGAAATATTTGATCATCGTTACTATATGAAATCTTACAAACTTTTAAATGTAATTTAAAGGCTTTTAAAAATTTATTGCAACTAAATAAAACTCAATATTGATTTTTATTGTAATTATAGTTATGATTTTTATTGTAATTATAGTTATTTTTTTTAACTTTAGGAGTATATTTACAAAATTTAACTTGTGTAGAGTAAGTAGTTATGACATAGTTACATTTTTCACTAAGTATACTTTTTACAAACATTTTTTTATAATTTTATAAATGTCTTTCTCATTTTATTATATATATTATATAACATAAAGCTATTTTAGTTCATTTTTGCTTTCATGGGGTGGGCGAATTTTCACCACTGGAATTAATACCACATAGTATTATTGAACTTTTGAAATACCTATTAATTTCACAATTCGAACTATTAGGCATTCTAAAGTCAAATAATATCATATATTATTATTATACCCGTACGATAGGATCGGGTATAATAAAATTACTCCTCCGTTTGTAACACCTCGAAATAAGCGAGCTAGATATACCTTCAAAGGTATGGATCGGATCAGAAAAAAATTCTAAGACTTTTGAGCCATGTCCGTCCGTCCGTCCGTCCGTCCGTCCGTCCGTCAGCACGCTAACTCAAAAACTAAGAAAGCTAGAATCTTGAAATTTACACAAAATATTTTGGGAGTAATTTGTAGGTTCCCTATTTTTTTTGGTTGAGTTTGGACCAAGCCTTAGGGTAGCTCTCGAACACCTAACTTTTAGATCTCCACATTTTTTTTGCAATAGAGCTATGAAATTTTAACTACTGATAGATCTCACAAAAATATTAATTTTATTTTTAATAACTTGTTTTTGTAGCCCCACCCGTTACGGAGCTACAGCTCCCCAAAGGTTCAAAAAAGCTCTATATTTAAATTGTTATAGCACAAGTTGTATAAGGTATATCTTCATTTTGAAAACGTCAAACGATTACTACTTTCATTAGCTTTAAAAGTATATATACAATAAATATATATTTTTGGCATACGGTGTCTTAATTTACCGTTATGCGAAACTCAAATTTTGCAAAATTCTTTAACCCTTCCATCTTCTAAACGGTTAAAGTTGGAAACTTGAAATTTTGACAGAAGTTAGATCTTTGAAAATTAGTATGAGTCATTTCAGAAATTTTTTTTGTATCACCCCCCGTTTAGGAGCTGTAAGGGGTCAAAAACTGAAAATTTCCTATTTTTAAACACCTGTAACTTGAACACCTGTTAAAATTTTTTTGAAGTAATACACAAAAATTAAAGCTCCAACATTATATTTTTATTTCTGTTAACAACTTTTTTTAATAATATAGGGTTACTTTATAATTGACGAAAGTGTTACTTGATTTTTTCAAATTTTCTAACAAATTTCTTTAAAACGAATTTTTTCCATTTTGTTTTACTCGATAATTTGAAATTGTTGAGGATATAATGCGCAGTACATAAAAATGTAAATAAATATACAACATAACGGTTGCTTGAAGAATTTTTATTTATATGATATTGATATACATACATACTTATATAATATAATGTTTATTTACATATCGTATATGTCACTAGTGAATGAATGATAAGAGTATAGATGTATATTATATAGCGCCGTATTTACATACATATATGTATTTTATTGTACTTATAAGAAATTATTCTGTCAATGGAATATTTAAATATAATATAATATAATATTTAAAATTATATTTACTGTTTTGTACTTAGTAAATTTAATATACATTTACCGCTTAGTATTAAATGGTACTATAGAATATTTGAAAAAGTTTTGGATTGATAATCGTTATGTGGAAGGTTAGAATCTGCTTTTGAAGAATGTACATATAAACATATAGTTTGAATATATGTACAACCCATAGTTCTAGAAATTATATAATTCACCCAAATTATTTTAAAATACTAAAATATTAAAAAAATAATATTGTAAGCAGAGTGACAGGCTGTGAACATACTAACGGTTCGTACGGGTATCTAAGAGTTGACAAAGTCAACTGTATTCTTCCTCGTTTTTCTTTAGAAACAATGAAAATAATTATTATGTTTACATGAGTTCGTTTCAATGGGGTATTAATACAATTTCTAAAAGTTTAATAGTGTCGCAATAAATGTACGATCTTATTGAACTGGATGGATTTTAGATTTGGTTACAAAATCAAGGTTTTCTCTTTTGTTAGAAAATTTATGGTATACAATTGTATATTATTGTAATAAGCTAAACAATAAATAAAAATTAGAAGGGAGCTTTGAGTTGGTTACAAATTCAGGATTTCAGCCTTTTCCAAAATATTTATATATAGTTGCTTCGAAATTACATTTAAATAATAAAAATCAGGAAGAATTTTAAAATTAGACAGAAAATCAGGACTATAAGCTTTTTTCAGAATATGGATATATTCTATGTATTTGCGAAATTTTGAATTAGGAATGTTTTAAAGTGTTCAAAACTGAAAATTTTGGAAAATGCAGAAAATTTGATCTTGTATGATTAATTCATAATGTACCTAAATATTATTATGGTATTAATTTTCTTTAAATTGTGACCATTTTAAACTTTAAAATATCTAATAAAACCACATGTCAATTATGGCAGTAATATTCATTTCGAAAGTTCAAGAATACCATATAGCATTACTTACTTCGCGGGAAAAATTATCGACATCTTTTTTTTCAATTTATTTACTGCTCAGTTCTATAAAGCAAAATTTACAATTTCCTATTAAATATGCGAACGTCTAAACAGTAGTTAAAAAATTATCTTTGTTTCAATCAATGAAAGATATTGGCCAAATAAATAAATCGTTTCTTAGGAGCTTAAACTTTAGTTTCATTATTTTAATTTTCACTATAATAAGTAAAAATGATAAAACGTATAGCTTTTGCTGTTCTAGGCTGTTATAAGTACATATTTCCTATATGACGTGTTGTAGCTATAGTTACTTTAGTGAGAACCAGCTTAATTCACTGATCTGATATATGGGGAATAACAAATATTTAATTCACCTTGTGATAATTTAAACTGTTTTTCATTCAGAACATTTTTATAAATATTATCTAGGCATTATACAACGTTGTATTATTGGTGTATATTTCAACCACATTTCATGATTTTAAAAATAAATCAATGCTATCACTTTAACTTAATCATGATACCACCATTTTACTATTTACACAAATTTATATCGAAAATAAAAGAAAATAAGGAAAAGTAAAATAAAAAAAAAAAGTTGGATAAGTATAAGCGTAAAAAAAAAAAAAATTGAGTTTAAATACAAAGGATTTGTATTTTACGTGACTTTTTTTTGTATCAACGAACAAATATATGTTTAAGGATATTTTTATAATACCATTAACCTTACTCAAAAGCTATAAATAAAAAAAACTTTTTTTCTTTTTATAAAGTCTAAAAATAATAATGAAAATTTTTTGTCCTATAAATGAAAAAAAAAAAAAACAATATATTAAAAATAAATTTTCCATTTTAAGTAAATTAAAAAAATATGACAAGAAAATACTACAATTTCGAAGGACAATATTATTGATTACTTAAAGTGTCAAAAGAAAATTCTTTTCTGAAAACATATTTTTTTTTTGGTTTTTTTATTATTTTTTAATTATTGTGACATATTTTCCAATAAATCGATAACCATATAAATTTAATTGCTTTTCTATAACATTTTGATTAAGAGTAAAATTATATTTTGTTTTATATAGAAAAATAAATTTAAAAAAAATTTTATCATTCAAATTAATTAATAATTTTATTTTCAAAATTAAAAATAAGTTATTTGTATCAGAGTATTTCATTTTCAAGGATAATTCAGTTGCTCTCTTTTTTTTTTTTTCTTATTGATTAGGTACCTATAGTTTTATATTGATTGACTTAGATCAAAATTTTCTTAATTCTATACAAAACTTTTTGTTGTTCGGAACTATTTAAAATTGATTTCATTCTTCATAAAAAATTTGTAAAATTTGCGTATGAATTTCATTCTGTCCGTTCGTCTGTCTTTGTACAAAACTTCTATACTATTAAAGTTATAAGAGCAATGAAATTTTAACTATGGATTGGTTTCGCAAAAAAAAAATAATGATGTGAAATATCTTTTGTATGTACTCCCTCATCCATTACAAAAATGACAGCCCTTAATTTGGTAAAAGCCCTATTTTCAGAAGTGCAAGGTTCAGGTTTTACTTAAACATTTTTTTCAATTTAAAAACAACAAATTACAAAAATACAATATTTTATATTATAGTATTTAAATTTTTACCGTTATGTGAAGACAAAATTTTGCAAGATTTTGTTTCCTTTATAAATACGTTACGTTTTTAGTCAGAACTTTGAAATTTTGAGACAAGAAATATCTTTCAGAGATGGTATTAATTACTTTAAAAAATTGTTTTGTACCTCACGCTTTGCACCAGCAACTTAGGTATTTGTATACATTTTTTCCGTGTAAGTTACAATATTCTAAACACTGTTTTTATTATCTTTTTTTGAAAATGTGCGGCATTTAAAACATTTGATTTTTTATCTTCTGACTTTGTTTTTTTTTTAGAACAGAACTTTTATTTTTCAGAAATATAAAAAGGATATTAGTATAGGTATATATAATTATTTTGTTCTATATAAATTTATTTTTAATATTTTAAAAATGCTTTTAATAATTTTAAATGTACATAAGTATTTGTAATTTATTTAATTGGAAAATTATTAATGTTAATATATAGCTAATAAATTACCTAAATAGCTAATTAATTACCTATGTATGTTAACATAGTTAAAGTTTTTTTTATAAGTTCTTAAAAATATAAAAGGTTTTTAAGTGTTGCCCTTGATTTTACTTGTTTGAAATCAATAGAACGTTAATAGAATATATGTATATAAAATATCATGAAAAATTAAAATGGTTATGATTTTTTAATAATTTTGTAGTTTTGAATATGTATTTAATGAATATATTTTTAGTTCCTAAACATTTTCGTTAATAAGTAGTGATTTTGAATTAATGCTTAACACATTGTAATTATTAGGCTATAGTGATTAGAAAATTATTAAGAATTTGAATTTCATTTTCTCGAAGAAAACCACGTTTGATTAGTAAATTTATTAACTGATTATAGAGTTCAGCAGCTATAGCTGCATCAAAATCATTATATACTAAAAAGAAAATATATGGTTTTTTGCATCACCCATTCTTTATTAAAAAGAAAATAACCCATACAAAATTTTATATAATATACTAAATAAATGTATGCCACATGTAAGTGTTGATTTTATTAATAAGCATTAGTTTTCATCCCTTGCTAGAAATTCGAGCGAATATGTACATTTAAGTACAAAATTTCATAGCTAACCCCAATTCAAACACATATTTTTGACAAAACGACAAAGAAACTTTCTGGAATAAGCGAAACAAATAACATATTTTAAAAGGAACAAACCATATGTTCTGAATACAAATTGAGAAAAATAAAAACAGTAGAAAAGCACCCAAAAAATAAATAAAAAAAACATAATATGTACATATTTTGAAAATTCGATTGCCGATTCGATTTTATTTTTCCTTCGAAGCGGTAAAAACGAATTAAAAAGTCATGGTTTCGTTTTTATTATCGCAATTTAAAAAAAAAATAACTCCAATTAGGACTTATTTCTTGGCGTATTATTTCAGGGCTCCGAAATTTTTGCAATAATCTATAAAAAATTATAAAGTTATTAAGTACGAATTTATAAATTCATATGTTACTCATTATTCCGAGTTTACTTTGAAAATTTTCGGTGCTCACGTCCTTTAAACAATCAGTATAAATATAAAAATTATTATATGTATATAACAAATACACAAAGCTGCTTCTATCAAATGTGAGAAATCGCACTTTGTATCAAAAAGATGAAGCAAATATACTTGCGCTAAAAAATATTTGATGTACATAGTTTACTATGTAATCATCCACAATAATCTCACATTTGAAGTTTTCGGTTCCAAAGGAGTCATTTTTCCCCTGTATTTGTATGGAGATTTTAATATTTATTTATATATATACCAGAATGTCTTCATGTCAGGTATCATTGAAAATATATTGGCGAGTTCTTCAATTTTTGTTTTGAAATTATGGTTCCAGGTCACCCTTCTTGGGCACTGAGAAAATTTTAAAGTCCTTACACAAAGTCAGCGATGTATCATTATGTAGGGTATCATTAAAAAGATCTTAGCCATCTCTTTTGTTTTTGTTTGTTGGAGATACATAATTCTATAGGTCTGCTAGGGCGTGTTGATGTAGTTTATAATCCTGTACTATAAAAGTCAGCGATACAATACATTTTTAATTTTGGTAGGACTTTAGTTGTAAAACTGAAATATCATTATTAAAATTTTTGTAAAATATTTTGTAAAACTTAAAAGTTTTTAAATTTATAAAAAATCGTATTTTTATTTTATTTTTTTTTTTGTAACAAATTTTATTAAATTTTTTAACTACTTAAAAAGTTTTACTTTAAAGTTGATAAACTTTGACCTTCGGAATAAGTTGGAATAAAACGTACTATTAAAAAAGATATATGACACCTACACTTTGAGAAAATGATTGGAAAAAAAAAAAAAATTAAATTATAAAAAAATTAAAATAAAAATACCAAATGGTGAAAAATATTTTATTTTTCTTTTATGTCCTTCCTAATATAATAGACGAGGTTAAAAGTGCACTATTTTACAAGGATATGCATACATTTAAAGAGAAACAATAAAAAAAAATGTTTGATTAAAAGTTTTGTTATGAGGTAATAGGAAAAAAATATTTTGAAATAATTTTTATTTTCCTAAACTTTTTTTGTCTCTTTATTCATCTCTATATTTTTTTCATTTCTTATTTCTTTTTCTCTCTCTCTCTCTGTTTATTTCTCTTTCTCTTAAAATAATATAAAGCGCATGATTTTATTAACAGAAAAGCTTTGTGTGTAGGTTTTAAAGTATTTGTTGTTCTTTATTTCCATTCAAGAAATTTGTATCCTTTTTTTTTTTGATATTTTTTACATTATTGTTTTTTTTTTTCTCTATAACAGGATTTGCCCCTAAAATAAAAATAATAATAATAAAAAAAAAAAACAAAGACCAAAAATAATTTTTTTTTTTTTTTTTTTATATATTACCCTCTTTCAATAAATTAATAAAGGAGGAAAAGAAAGAAAAGCAGAAACAAAATATATTGCAAGGACATTTGATGGGTTCAAATATTCTGTAATGATGATGTTTTTTTTTTTTTTTTTTTTTCAAAATTTTTTCTTTTAGAGTGTGGGAGTCTGTGTAAAATTTCAAAAGAATATCATCATCCTGTTTATGTACATATTACATTAAATAATTCATGTATATATAACACAAATATATGATATAACAGATACATGTATAAGTATATATACATATACAATTAATTGTTAAATTTTTGAAATAAAATAATTTTTTTTTCTTTGGAATTTTATACATGGGATAGAATCAGAAATTTTTGAATGTGTGATGGTATGTCTTGTATATATAAACAATGTATTAATAATCATGCATAATTATGCGTAGTACAATTGTAATATTGTGAAAAATAAATAAAAAAGATATTTAGTTTTGTTTTTTGTTTTTTATATATTTGTATATATATACCATAATATATAAATCTTTATTTATAACTATGTACATATATAATAATTATTTCCGTTATTTAGATTATAATATAATATGTTCATTTCTATTGTTTTGCTTATATAAAGTTGGTTTTTCTTTGTTTTGTGAATGAGAAATTGTAAATAATACAACAAGGACATTTGTTGAATTTTAGTGTATAATTTCTGATAAAACGGCGTAATATTATTATATTTTGTTTTTTTTTTTTTTCATTGTGGAAGATTATTAAAATTTTTTGTTTTGTAATATGGTTACATGTTATGTATGTATATGTATTTTTATTTTTTTTTGTGTAGATGCACTTAAGAGATAAACAGATATATTTTGTATATGAGATTATTTATATTGGAAAAGAAAAAAACTTAATAAAGAACTGATGACGACGTTTTTTTTGTTTTGAAAATCTTATAAACTACGCAATTTGGTATATTTTCTGTAGAAAAAGTAAAATATGTAATACAAAAAAAAAAAAAAGGAAAAAGAAAAAGGATATTTATTTAGACTTTATTTTTTTCTTTTTGCTTTGACATTTTCTTTTAAATTTATTATAAACATTACAAACTAATTAAATGAGATCAGCCTTATTTTTTTTTTTTTTTGTAAGTTGTTTCTGATTCATTCAGTACAAGGTTTTATTATCATTAGTATATGTATCTTTATAATCTACAATTTTTTTTTTTTTAACTTATTTGTTTTTGAAAAATTATGAAGTTACTATTTTTTTTTTTTTTTTACTATATAGTATAACCTTTCATTTTGTCTCATTTTAAGGTTTGGTTTTGATCAATTTAAAGTTCTGTACACTGGTAATATAACATGATATTTATAAATATGCGTTGTTGAAAATTTTCCATATTTGTTGAAATTTTTTTTTTTTATTCATTTGTTTATTTAAGAAGACGTAAATATTAAATATTTTTTTTTTTTTATTGATTCTTGGTAGTAAAAAAGATGACGACTGCGGTTTTTTTCTGTTTCAAGTGGAATACAATTTCATTTACCATTAATCATGAAACTTTTTTATTTTATTGGACAAATTTGCGGTATTCTTTTGGGCATAAATCTTTATGAGGCCAGAAATCTCAGAATCATGATACCAGAATTTACTTTAGGATTTCTGCCGTACAATTATGTACAAAAGTTCAATGAATATTATGTTTAATTATGTTGAATAAAAAATTCTATGGGACTTCTAACTCAGATTATATTTTTAATCCATTATAAATAAAGTGCGGGATCATATAAATAAGTAATGATTATATTATGAAATCATCATTTGTAAATATTTTATTATAAATAAAACAAAAATAAAATAAAAAAACATATATCTAAATAAAATGTGCATACATGAGTATATTGAATGCTTATTACTAATTGCTATATAATCAACGTATTGAGTAATTTACATTAATTAATATTACTATGAATTATGTAAGTACTGGTTTTACAATAAAAAAAATTTACTGTGGCCCACTTTTATAGGTGTTTCACTTACAAAAAGCTAATTAATATAAGCAAAAAATGGCTAAGTTACAAGATATACAACTACAACATAAAAAGATATTTTGAACCAATGTTATATAGAATTTTCTTCGTATTGTAATATTCTAGCCTATTTACTCGGGCCCTTATGTTGTAAGAGTGGCCAACTTCACAAGTTTCACCCTGTTTAATTTTATCAAATTTAATTACAGAAAACTATGAAAAGTCTGGAAAATAATTTTTCTTGGACAATGAAATTTCGTACCTTTACGATTTTATAATTTTCGATTTTATAAACATGCAAATTTTATACTTACGTAGTGTAAACATTGGAAAACATTCATCATTTCATAATAAATGTTATGTGGTTTAATTATGATAGATCAAAAAATTTGTTTTAGGTAGATAGGTATATATAGGTAAATAGATGGAGGGCTGCAGATGTGCACTTCAGTTCAGTTTAGACCCATTCCACAAATCGAAAAGTTTATTTAAGAAAAATTTCAACAGAAACTTTCTTCTTTTTAGAAGAAGCCGGAGATTCATACAATATAGGTGTAAGGTTGATTCCTTTTCTTCTTCATTATTGCAGGTTATGTAAAATATATATGAGGAAAGTCGATCAGACAGTGTCCCAGTAAGATGTTAAAAGTCGTAACAAAAAACTACATGATTTAAAAAAAAAAAAAAAAGAAAATTTGTTTTCCCATTACTTAATTAGTTAAACATTTCCTAAGAATGATAAATTTATTGTATCCGTTTCAATAAAAAATATTCCAATTCCAAATATGTATATAAATCAATATAAGTTTTCTTGATATAATTTTCTTTTAATTAAATTATTAAATTTTTTTTATATACTCGATATATGTAATCCCATTTAATTTGAATTCTAAATTTGACTCACTATTAAAATTGAAAATTTTTAAATTGAAATTTTATTAATATTTTAAAAATTTCCTCTATGGAATTTTTTTAGTTTGCCCATAAATAAAAATGTAAATAAAATGTTTTTTTTTTTTTTTTTATTTATAAATATTTGGAAATTAAGATGTTTTGTAAATAAAAATTGAAAATTAAATTGTATCTATATATTAACATCCTACGCAAAGATATGATTTTGTAGAAAAAATTTAGTACTTAAGTACACTGAACTTTAAAAATTAAATTAATTGTTATAGTGTCCATTTTTACATCAATAACATAAATTTTATTTTGTGTAAATAAATATACATTTTTAATATTTATGACTAATTCGATTGTAATTCGATTTAAAATTGAAAAATGTATCGAAAAAAAGTAGTTTTTTTTTTTTTTTTTGAAACTAAGTGAAAAATAACAAAAATTTTATGAATTAAAGAAAAACATTATTTTCTAAAATAAAATTACTTCATTGTTTATTAAACAAAAGTTTATTTTATTATTGTTAATTTTAAAAATAATTTTTTTGTTTTCAGTTTTTATAAAATTAATAAAATAATTAAAATTTAAATATATTATTAAATATTATTTTGAGAGTTAACATTCCGTTTTTAATTACCATCTGAGATAAAAATAGATTTTCAGGATTGTTTTTGCATAAAAATAACAAATTCACCCATCATGTAAGAACAATGATTACGAAGATCAGAAGAGCCACATTTACTTTGAGTTCCGTATATAGATTTCAATTAATTCAACCACACATCAAAGTAAGCATGTAAAAATCATATATTCGGTCAGTTTTTACATACGTTTCCAGCATTTAAAAATCCAATGTAAAATTCCAATTTAGTTCATCAAATGTAAATCTTAAGACTATTTGAATGGGGTATTTTTTTTTATTGGAAAGAAAAATTGGTTCTTTCAAATAAGAAACTAACTCTTTACTTTATAAAACTGCTAATTGTCCATGAATTGATACTGTTATTCTAGATATTAATGTTAAATTTTTTCAAAAGTATCCAAATAATAATGTGCTTAGTTCTTTAATAGCTAATGATTATTTTGGTCGTTACTCATATATCTATCAGACATATGTAATTCCTCCCACAATGGAACACTGTTCACAGAAAACAAATTACTTCTTTATAATTTAGTTCTCATATTTATTTATTTATTTTTTTATTAAACTACGTTTTTTTTTTAAAGAGTTTTTTCTGGGCTCACAAAACAATATTGTCACTTTAGTTAATAAAGAGGAACTCAGTTTGCTTATAAGCGTTCAAAAAATAGAATGTAAACCAACGGTTTTTAAAAGCGCACATTTCCAAAACTCAATATAAACTGTTTAGAATTGTGATTTGCACAAAAATTTGAAAATTTCGTATAAAAGTAAATGTGAAAATAGGACATTTTTGAAATTTTGAGGGGCCGTAAGTCCGGAATCCTATATAACCTTTAATTTCTATGTCTTGTCGAAGAAAAATGTTTACAGGTGCCTAAGTTACAGGTGTCTAAAAATAGCAAATTTTCAATTTTTGAGGCGTAATAACTCTTAAAGAGGGGGTTCTACCAAAAAATTTTCTGAGGAAACTTATACTAATTCTAAAAGTTCTTTCTTGTCTCAAAACTTCATGTTCCTATCTAAAGTCGTGCCGGAGTTATGAAAAAAAAATTCATGCAAAATATGGTTTTCACATAACGATAAATTTAGAGAGTGAATTACAAAATATTACATAATTTTGATATTGCTTTATATAGATAATAAAATTTTCGATATTCTGCCGGTTTTAGATTGCAAAACTATTACGCAGAGCCTGAGATATATACTTCTGAAAATCGGGCTTTTTCGCAATTTTGAAGAGCTGCAACTTTGGAACCCTTTACAACTGAAATAAACATTTAACACACGTAAAAATATATTACTGTAGCTTTAATTTTTATATCTTGCGAAGTAAAATGTGTACAAGTGTTTAAAAATAGCAAATTTTCCCCTAATAGCTCATAAAAAGGGGTGGTCCAAAAAAATTTTCTGACCAAACTTATACTAATTCTAAAAGTTCTTTCTTGCCTCAAAATTTCAAGCCTCTATCTAAAAGCGTGCAGGAGTTATGAAAGTAGAAAAATCATGCAAAATTAGGTTTTTAGATAATAAGTTTTTTTAGATAATAAGTTAAAATTAGATAATAAGTTTTAGATAATAAGTTAAAATTGTATAATTTTGATATTAATTTGCAAGTTAAAAAAAATACCTATCGAATGACGTTTTCAGATTGAAAAAATCTTAAGCAGAACATAAGATATATGCATTTAAAAATAGCGCTTTTTCAAAGTTTGAAGGGCTGTAGCTCCGTAATGGATGGGGCTACATGAAAAAGTTGTTCCACAAAATTATGTTTTTTATGAAACCTACCTATGGTTAAAATTTTTTTTTCTCTATCTTTAACGGTGTAGAAGTTTTGTAAACAGACGTACGGGGGCAGACGGACAGAGTGAAACTAATAAGCACATTTTTTCAAAATTTTTTTGGAAATGTGCTAAAAAGGGATAAAAAAATAACGTCTAAACAATTAGGAGAAAAAGATTAAAAAAAGAAAAACAAAAATGAAACGAAAAATTACATCTGTTTCTATAAAAAAGGCAATTTTTAGTTTATACGTAAATAATTATTTTTAGTAATATGTAATTATTTTTTTTCTAAATAAAGATTACACAATCATTTTATTGTCATTTTATCTTTGGTGTTTTATCCTTGTATCTTTTTATAAATTTTATAAGGTCAAAAAATACAGCGTGACTAGAAAATATATAAATGTATATAATTATAAATTAAATATAAAATTTTTAAATTTATGATTTATAAATTCATATTTTCATTATTTTTTAAAAAAAAATAAATGTATTTTTAAAGAAAACATTTTTGGATGCTCATTGTAAATGTCGTAAAGGAGAATTATTCTTACGACGTGTGTGGGATTCGAACCCATACTTCATCAGTGTTTACAACGTATTTCATATGCTGTTAACCACTAGGCCTCCGAGACCCCTTTTTTGAGTTATTAATAAAATAATTTTTAATTAAAATTGTTATTTTTTTTGAACATGCATTAAGCCTTAGATTTTTAAATACTCTTTAGTCTATAATTATCTTGTTAGTAATATTTTTTTCAATCTGGTTTTTATATTTATTTACGTTTTTTTTTCATTTTTGTTATTATTTCGCTAGGGGACGTAGAGCTTCTACTTCAAGCCTCCATTTTTCTCATCGTTTTTAGTTTCTCTAGAATTGTCTTCCATGATAATTTACATTTGTTTACATAAATCTTCAATAAGATAGAACGTTTCCATGTTATTATAGGCTGGCCTCTTGTTCTGGATTCTCCTTACGGATTCCATCTTATGGATTATTTGTTTTTCTACAGGCTCTTCATTTGCTAGTCTTCACAAATATTTTTTTTATTATATATATTTCTTTATATATATTATTATATATTTCTTTATATATATTATTATATATTTCTTTATCTTTAAATGAGAAGAGATTTTTATAAATTACATATAAATCAAATTATATTATATAATATTCTTATATGTACCTAAGATTTACATTTTTTTTTATTTAACATTAAAAATTAAAAATTGACCACAGAGCAGTTAATAAGCTTTTTAAAAAATAAAGAACCCGGATTTGTTATGAGAAGATTTATTTTTTATTTTTATTGTACTTATGTATTTCATTTTGAAACATTAATAAATAATGCTACAATATATGTATTATTATAATATACATATTAGGTTAGGTTATAGCGGCTACCGAAAAGGCCCACTTAGATCGTATTTGGTCCATTGTAATACCACATAGAAACTTTTCTATCACACTCGTTAAAACCAATTTCAGCTTTTTGCAAAGCAAAGAATGCTCTTCACATTTTTACCAGCTATAGCTAAGGTTCAAAAGATATTGCCTCAAATGCGTGTTTCTTTTAGTCGAGAAGGCTGGGCATGTGCGAAGGAGATAAAGAGTCGTTTCCACCTCTTCTCATCTTAGCAGGCTGTATATAATAGTCGTTTGCGGATAAGCCAAGTCTTTTGGCATGCTTCCCTATTAGACAATGGTCGGTGATTATACCCATTGTCATTCCAATAGCTGCCCTTTTAAGAGAAAGCAGATCATATTTATAAAATATTTTTCATTTTAAAATGATGGCCAAAATGTTGATTTTTCTGTTTATTGAGTGCGATTTTTAGTTCGACTTTTCTTTTTATATACAAAAGTTTCCGATTATTTGAATTTATTACATGTACCTAAAATTTTATTTACTTTCTGAAAATATAAAAAAAAAAGATCTACATAGAATATTCCAAAAATTGAAATTTATTTTTTCTTTAACAATAAATGAATGACTATATTTTATTAACTCTCAATTGTCTCAATTTTTATTCCTTGGCATTTTTTTTTTAATTTAAGTGAAACTTTATTTTACTTAACTGATGGAAAACTTTAAAATTACTTTATGTAATTCATTTTTATGTAATTGTTTTAAAATAAATTTTCATTATTTATGAGAGATAATATATATATTGTTTGTAGATTTGAAAACATTCTTACAAAAAAAAATATATATTTTATACGGTGCAGAGTCATAAGTACCGTAGCCAAAAGTCCCATTGGGAGTTTTGACTTACCTCTGTGCGAAAAAAATCCCATGAGACTGATGACTTACCACTATAAGACAAAAGTCCTAAAAAAAAGGTCAAAAATCTCATGGGACTTCTGGCCAATCGAAGTGAGTGAGAAGTCCCAATTTTATTTTTATAATGATAATGATTCATAATATAATAACATCGTTTAGACTAAACTTTAGTTTATGCCCCGGCCTCTATAAAATAAGATATCTACATTTATTTTCTATATTTCGGCCAGTCCAGATATATACGTATATATATGTATATTGAGAGGGATTTTATAGTCGATTGTGAAAACAAATTTGCCCCTTTTTCCAAAATATATGTATATGTATATATTTCCGAGACTCTAAATTACGAGCGAATTTAGAATTAAAAATTTTTATATACATTCTGGAAAAAGCGTATAACCCTGATTTTGTAGCCAACACTAAAATTGCTCCCAATTCAGAATCTCACAAATACATTCGGAATCTCCCATTTTCCAAAATATGTGTATATAAATGAATTAGGAGGGATATTAGAGTTAGTTACGAAATCAGAGTTATATCCCTTTTCCAAATTTCTTTTTTTACATATATGAGTATGCAATATTCTGAATTAGGAAGAATGTTAATGAATTTAAAATCAGTATAACTCTTTACAAAATATTTATATATATATGCATATGCACGATTCTAAATTAAAAGGGTTTTAGAGGTGGTATTAAAATTAGAGTTATTCCTTTTTTTTCAAAATATATATGTATATATATGGTCAACATTCTGAATTAGAAGGGTTTTAGAAGTGGATTCAAAATCAGGGTTATTCGCCTTTTACAGAATATTTATATGATATTAATATCCGAGAATCTGAATTAGGAAGGATTTTAGAGTTGGTTACAAAATCATGGTTGTACTGCTTTTCCAGAATATGTATGTATATATATATACCTATGTAATTTGTCTATATGACAAATTTTGATTTTTGTTGGCAAAATTATTTTCTATTTCAATGGCAATTTTGACTCACTTTAGTGAGACAAGAGTCCCATTAAAAAAAGGCCAGAAATCCCATTGTGATTTTTATTCTTTTTTAAATGGGACCTTTTTGTCCCATTAAAAAAAGAAATTCCATTAAAAAAAGGCCAGAAATCCCATTGGGATTTCTATCCTTAGCACTTCTGACCATGGGAATTTAAACACTGCACCATTTTATACAAATAGGTATGTAGTAGTTAGTGCTTGATTTATTTCTGATAATTATTATTATTGCTAATTGAAAAATCCATGATATCCTTTAAAATAATCCGTTTTGGTCAATTTAAATTAATTTAAAGCTTTAAAATTGAGATTATTTAAGAAAATCTTTATGTACAAACTTTGAGGAGGCATTTATTTTAAAAAGGGAACATTATAATGAAAAATAAATAAAGAGTATGATAAATACAGATCATAAATATGTAACTAATATAATAACAAGAAAAAAAAATATCCTCAATAAATATATGTAAAAATCTGTTTTTTTTTTGTTTAAATATTAATCAGTTTAAATTTATTTGTTTTTCCTTTTTTTCCTTAAAAATTTCGATTTATTTAAATGCTTTTAAAAATTCTAGGAAAATAATTTATTATGTATAAAATATATATGTATATACATATATATTTATTCAAGGTTAAAATTTAGAAATAAAAGTGAAAGTTTCCAATAAAGGCAGGTATTTTTTTTTTTGTTTTCACTTTTATTAAAAGAAAATTTTGCTTTAAAAATTAATTATGCATTATATCCTTTCTTTGACTTATATACAAATAAAAATGGTGTTCATTTCATCCTTTTAATATCAATTATTTTTTTATTTTTTATTCTTATTTTAAAATAAGATAATTCTGAAAATTTTTTCCTTCTTTTATTTAATTATACTATTGGTACTTTAGTATGAGTTTTTTTTTTTGTTTTTAATCAAGGTTTTTAATGTCCTTTTTTTTGACCTCTTAATTGTCTGTTCAAATAAAACAAAAACAAAAATTTAATAATATATAGGGTTTGTAATACTTTGTAATTTCTTTAATTAAGTATATATATATACCTATGTATATCAAAATTGGTATTTCTTTAATTAATTTATTGAAATTTAAATGATTGGTTGAAGGTAACTTTAAATATTTATGATCTTAAGATAATTAGTATTTGATTTATTGAAATTAATTACATGTGATTAAGTTACACAATTTGATAAATAATTTTGTGCTAGACTTTATAAATATATAAAGACTATAAAATATAATATAAGTAGGTCAAAATAAATGGAATGCCACACAGAATTTATTGGTACAATAAAAACCGCAACACAACAAACAAAAAAGAAAAATAATGAAAAAATTGAAAGAAAATGTTCGTGATAGAAATAATAATGACAAATTAATTATTGTCAGTAATTGAATAGTTTTATATTTAAATTGTTATAAAATTGATGACTAACAAGAATTAGTACCTATAGATTTAATTGTAAAGAAATAAAATTATTTTGATAATAGGAAAACTCTTCCAGCAATTGTACAATTGTACATTTGGTAAATTATTACTTAAAATGAACAAATGACATATTTTGCCATTATGGAAGCAATTAAAATCGATCTCTTTTTTATATTTTAATGCCTTACATTATCTGTACATTCTTCAGGCAAATTACCTACAACTTTTGCTTTTTTGGTAAAAAATAATGTAAATTATCCTGTATTCCGGCTTTAAAAAAAACTTCTTCTTTTAAATAAAAAAAAAAACTATTATTAAGATAATATCATCTAGTTTTTTGTCTCCTATTCATATAATTGAAAAATCACTTACATGAATTTCGAAGCACTTAGGGCTTTTCACGACCTCTCCCACTTGCACTTCGCACTAGTACTTTCCGAAAATACTAATTTATCGAATTATTTTTTGTACTAAATTTTTATCCGATATTAAAAATTTATGTCAGTACCTACTATATTTTTAGGAGTAGAATCAGTATTACCTTAATGAATATGTTTTTAGCATTTTTATGCCAAATTTATTTTATAAGCAGAAAATCACTTTATTTCGCCTTTATTTAGCAATATTTATGATGATTATGACAATATCTGATAAATACTATTTGTATTTGTCAAATTATCAAATAAAAAAAAAAACAATATTTCAAATTATTTATTTGCAAGAGCAAAAAATGAGTTCTGAAATATTTAAATGTAACATTGTTTCGTACTATTGCACTTATAATTGTGTCCAAATTTCGCCTTTTTCTTTGAATATTCATTTTAATCTGTGTTTTACAAACTTTAACTTTTATCATTCTTATTTTTTATATTTTGCACTAAAACACGATAATTAGTGTGTTAAAAAAAAAACATTAAATTTTGACAGGTTTAGTGCGAGTACCTTCTCGAACACACTAAAAATTTTTCACAATTTTTAGGAAAAAATTCAGTGTTATTTGACAGGTTTAATGTGAGTATCAAGTGCAAATTTGAGAGGTCCAGAAACGTTTATTTGAAAACAATATAAACCAATTATACAAATACAAAGTAAAAAACAGAAACACATAAAGTCTTTGTTCAAGTTAATCACCCAGATGATCATTTTATATGAATTTCAAACAATTAATTCAGCTGCAACTGGATTTATAAAGGGTAACAATAAAATAAATTCAGAAATTGATATTTTTAAAAATAATATAATACCCCAATACCGTAATAATTAAGATGGATTTCGTAGCGCCGTTTATTCAGGAGAGTTCTATTTGACAGCTTTTTAATCAATCAGAAAAACATCTCGTGATTTTGTTTCGCTTATGACAAAAAATTAATAAACTTTCTCTTTTCCATGACAAAATTCCCGCATAAGTACTCGGAATTTAAGAGATTCAAAAATTATGAATACTTTGTGAAAGAAATTTAAAAATTAAAATTTAGTGTCTTTCCCCTGTATAGGGCTTCCATTAAGTCGCTTATTATTCGTAGTAGACTTAGCTTCAATTTATTGAATCAATATTTTCAGTAGAAGCTGTTCAATACCCACCCTTCACCAGTAGCTATATTGTATGTAAGATTATGTATGAGATACAAATATTGTTTTAGCTTCCATCTTATACAATAATTATTTATTAATTAGTAATTTTTATACTATACGATATAAACGATTACTATATAAATTACTACTATTGGATGTGAATTCCGGTCATAGGTGTGAACCCGGTATAAATCAAATATAAACTCCTGTCAGATATTTGAACCCAACATCTTTTGGTTGAAAGGAGAGACTTAACTACTACGGATTTAAGGATTTAACTACTACCCCATAGATCATATACTACGGAAAGGACTTAACTACTACGTCATGGATCATATGGATCATGGATCATACTAAGTATGTATAAGTAAAACTTATTAGTAAAACGAAGTTAAATACAGTTTTGTTTTGGAAAATAACAGTCAAAATATATTATAAAGAAAATTTAAAAACAGAGAAAACTTAAGAAAATGGTTTCGTATAACGGAATTTTCTAATTGAATTCATAAAACTTCCGTTTATCTTCAGAAAATGCGCAAATTTCGACTAATTTCATAAAATTCAAAAAAAATAAAATGTTCAAAATGTATACAACATGTTTTAAATCTAAATATAATGAGATATTCCGTATAATAGATTTAATTTTTATTTATAAATTTAAAATCTTTTAATATAATAAAATTGAGCTTGTAATAAAAAAACCAAAGGTGAAAATAGGTAAAAATAGAATGATACAAAATTTACGCGTTAAATTATATGTATTTTTTTTTTCAACAAAACAAATTAATTTTAAAAGAAGGTATTAAAAAGAAATTTAATAAAAGTTTAAAATTAGTCAATCATATTATAAATGAAAAACTTTAACATTTTACTTTTATTCTGCCTTAACGTGTATTAAATTACACCTACAACTTATTTTTACTTTATTTTAATACGCGTATATTTGTGTGCTTTAGTTGAAATTGGAGCAATTAAATTAACTATACTTACTTAAAAAAAATATATATAAAATATCCTTGACCTAATAGATAAAGTAAAAAATAAGAAAAACAAAACAATTTTAGAAAATCATGTTGTTGTTGTTGTTGTAAGCAATTTAGAAAAATAAAAAGGATATTTCTATTTATCTATTCTAAAAAGAAACTGTGGGTTTTTATAAGATATAAAATTCAATGTACTGTAATATTTCTATGATAAGTATTCATATATATATATACATATATTCATTCCATATATATATATATATATATATATATATATATCTTTAAATAAGGTATTCAATACATAAAACATTCTTATAATTGAATTATACAGAATTTCTTTTTTTGTAAGATTTCGTTGACGTCTATTACAATGTCAGTTATAAACAATATAAAAGAAAGTAAAAAAAAAAAAACAAAAAAAAAGTTTTTACGATATTAGAAAAGAAAGGAAGAATAAAATCTTTTCTAGGAATGAAAGTGACAAAGTAAATTGACTCAACTACAAAGGGAACCTTTAATTTCTTAAAAAATTTTTATTTTTTGAAATATTTATTGAAATTCAAGATACATTTTAATATTAAATATGTATATATATATATATAGTTACATATACATATATATAGAAAACATGTCAGGATCTGTAAAAAATGAAATCAAAATTGCGAAATATTGGAGAAACTTTTAATTTAAAAATTCAAGGTCGAATGATGTAATAAGTTCAAAAGTTTTTTTTTTCTGTTTATTTCACCAATCTGTCAGTTTCAAAATGTTAATGTCAAATAAAAAAAGATATAGGTTTTTAGAAATAAGTTGTTTCCCTGTTGATAAGAATAAATGATTGTTTTAAGATTTATAAATTTTAATGAAACAATATTGTAAAAATTTAGAAATGTCGTATTTAATAAAAAATCATAACTATATGTTGTATAAATTAAATACCTTTTGTAAACTATATTTTTGTTGTTTTCTCCTTTTTTTTTGTCGTTAAACAATTTTTAGTGAACCTAAAATCCTTCTTAATAACTATGAAATCCATGACGTATACGATAACATCAGGGTTATGAACACAAACGCAAACTTATAATAGGCCTTATAATATTATATTTTTAATAGTTAAATTTCTTAATACAAAAAAAAAAAAATTTGATAATCTAATAATAATCTTTAAGAGACAACAAAAAATTCTTGAAGAGCCCAATGCATGATTTTTGGACTCATTCAATTGTTTTGGACTAATTAAATCTATTTCCCTTCTTGATCAGGAGAGAACATCCCAGTTTTCCTAAATCCTAAATCTTAACTTTTGAAATAGTAGGGTCTGCTGTCCCAAACAACTGCTAAACAAATTATTAAAACCCTGATTTTGAAACTAACTAAAATCAGGGTTTCCTGATTATTTAAAGACCCCTTTTCTTCTTAAGAAGCCTGAAGAAAAATCTTGTACTTCGTAAAAAAACACTAGTTTTTTACCAACAATTGCACTTACAACAGGGTTTGAAAAATTGGATTAAGGGGGTCCTTTAGTCCCATTATTTTAAAAGCTTCAATGTTGAAATAGTTATGAAAAAAAATAAATAGAATAGATTTAATACAAAATTAGTGTTCCAATAATTTAGTAATTTTGGAAAAATCAGGGTTGCAATGGTTACCGGCTTCATTATTTTAAATGTTTCAATGTTGATTTATATGTAATGTAAAAAATATCGTTGTTTACAAAACCAGGGTAATACGCTTTTTCTAGAATATGTATATTTATGATTATATACATAAATGTATTTATATATTATGTAGGTAGTTTAGAAAAATTTCAAAAAATGAAACAGAATGAAAAAAAAAAAATTTTTGATTAAATAAAATTTTTGAAAAATAATATTGCTGTAATCGGTTTAATGTAAACACATTTTGATTTTTACTATTTGTTCAAAATAACTTTTATAAATTTCGTATCATTTACTGTTTTGATATAAAAGTAATTTTAACAGTTTTGTTTTTGTTTATTCGATAATCTTAATCTAGGAATATGTTCCTTTGTACTAAAAAGTAGTTGAGACTAAATTGTATGGCATACGGAAGGGAAAAATGCGGATAAAGGGGAATGAGACCGTAATTGTGTCATAAATTTGTTAAAATTCGTCTTGAATTTGTGCAAATTGTAAATCAAAAAATCGTCAACTTGTGGAAACACAGAGGATGGTAATAGATTCCACATTTCTGCAGTTCTAACAACAAACGAATTGCTATAACCAGTAGTAGTGCGGTGGAATGTTTTGAGAGGTGGCATCAGCTATTTTATCTCAACTGAACAAGTGTCATTACCCACAAAATATCTATAAAAAAGAGGAAAGGGCTCCAATATTACGGCGAATGCCAAGAGAAGTAAGACAAACAGTTTCAACGGAGTCGCCAATAAGACGAATGGCGCGTTTTTGAATTCGATCGAGGTAATTCAATGAAGTAAATGAGGCGCCAGCCCATATATGGGAATTGTACTCCATCTTGCGTCGCATATAAGCCTTATAGATATAAAGCAAGTTCTTGGATGAAAAATATGTCTTGCGCCTAAAGAGGAAACCTAAGCATTTAGCAGCACTTTTTGCTATATCAAAAATATGATCATTCCATATAATTTTTTGATTAAGCTGCATGCCTAAAAGGTTTTCTGATTGTTGCACAATTTCATCCTGGAACCTAAGAGTGGGGTTACTATTCGTTTTTTTTTAGTGAGATCTGACAACATTGAGTTTTGGTGGTGTTAAGCTCCCCTCTGTTGTTAGCACCCCAGCTTGCAATTATGGCTAAATCATAGTTGACCGTGCTGAACATAGTAAGCATAAGGTTCTGCATTGACGGCGGCGTTTGTGACATCTGATTTCCTAGGAAATGCGTAAGATCCCACCAGAGTGCTGTCGTCGGCGAAACTGTGGATTGGATTGAAGGTTGTAGATAAGAGATCGTTGATAAAAATCAAAAAAAGAGTTGGGGCAAGGACGGATCTTTGTGAAACGCCTGCATTTATTTGGAATAGGTCGAACGTGTAACCGTCGACTAGAACACGAATACAGCGATTCGAAAGAAAATCTTTAATCCATTTACAGAAAGTGGTTCCAAGGCCTATAGCTTGCCACTTGCTCAAAAGAGCACCGTGCCAAACTCGATCAAAAGCTTTCGAAATATCAAGAGCAACAACAGTACATTCGCCAGAATAGTGAATACTGCTGTTAAGTTTTCCACAAAGATATGTCATAAGATCGCTTGAGTTTTTTTGCAAATTTCCAAAAGGAATGATTACAGTTGGGCTGGTAGAAGATTTTTTGATGTTCCGAATGTACAAAACAATATTTTTAGATTGAAAGATACGAAATTAAATAGATTATATATTCTATCATATACAAAATCAACTAAAATGCCAAAGTTCGCAATCGTTATTGAAAGTCAAGAAGAAAATTTAAAATATTTATATTATTATTTTGATACAGCTTATAAGTTATAAAGTTAATTTTTAAAATAAAATAGAAAGTTTAATTAGTTATCTCTTATTTATTTACATTTTTATTTGAATTACATATATGTAAGTCGGCATGGTAACAATTAAAATTTCAGAATGAAAATGAAACACTAATTTATTATTGTTTTTTATTTATTTGAATATTTATTTTGACAGTTATAAAAACAAATCAAGGGTTAAGCTAAATCCAAAATATACGTGACGAGACGTTTAAAAAAAGCAAAAAATTTCGTACGGTTTCTTTCGCTTTTCAAAATCATATGCTTTTGTTTACAAGTTCTGTGTTAAATTTCTAAATAGTAATTTTATTATTTATCAGATTTAACTTATTTTTAAAATGGAGAAACATGAAGCACTAATGAAGCTGATGTTAAAAATAACTTTGACTGCAAACATTTTTATATAAAATTTGTAAAAAAAAAAAAAAAAAATTATTTTTCACAGCGACTGTAAACATAACTTTTTATGTTTAGACTTTATGTGACATTTCTCCTGTTTATATATATGACATATAATTTTTTGTCTTGTTTTTTTTTTTGACATTTTTATCATCTATTTTGACTTTATCCATATATTTACATGTAATGCTAAAGTTTTTATTCTCATCTATATTTCGTTACGTCTATTTTGGGCTGCACTTTATGAAAAAAAGACTTTTAAATAATCGATACAAACATTTAAATTGTATGCACGAACATGATGGAAGGGGTGATTTGATTTTAAGAAAATCAAGTAACTAATATGGAATTTGTTTGACAGAATATTTATGAAAAGTGTATAGGGAATTAAGAACAAAACTCCTTACTTATTTTCGGATTCGAAATTCATTTGATTTTTCGAAATTAAGTGTTTGTGAACGTAACTAAAAATGCTGCGGAACAATTATTGCATGAGTATTATTGGCATTATGGTATTACTTTTATTTAAAACCATCTTAATATACAATATTATTTAATTAGAAAATTTAATTCTTGGAAATGTTCTCAATAATAATAATAATCATAATAAAAAAAAATATATTTGGTTTAATATTCCAGAAAAGATTATAATAACCTTGAATAGAAAAAAAATGAATAAACATTTATTTGTTTAATAATAATAAAAATGTCTACTATTAAAACAAAAAAAAAAAAAACCAAAAAATAAAAAAAAAAATATCAATTCATTCAAGAAAATTAAAAATAACTTATTGTTTTTTTTACTATATTTTAAATAATATGTCATCTTTTATTATTATCGATATTTTCGTGCACTGTTATACGTTTTCTATTTTTCGATTATGAAATAATTTTACTATATTTATTAATATTTACCTACGTAAAATATATTTTTTTTTTTTTTTTTGTCCTTGTGTATTTTTATTCCTTACACAAATACTTTATGTATTTTCATTCCTTAAAAATAAGTAGGCTAAATACTTATTCTGTTTTTTATTTTGAACTAAGATGGTGTAGGGTGTTGTAACGAAAAATTATTATCTCGATTCTCTAATGTAAGAATTTATTTATGGCTACATTAAAACAACTTTTATTTTTTTTTTTTTTGTTTTTGTTCTACTTATTTTTTTTTCCTTTGCCTAAATAGACTTTTATAGACCTTTATATTTTCCAATTGAATTAAATCTTTTTTATTGATATCCTTTACACATATTTCCTTTTTTCATATTACAGTTAAAACTTTCTGTTAAAGTAACTATTTACATTTTGACGTCAATTTTAATATAATAAATTAAATAATAAATATCAAGTAAGAAATTTTCCGCTTCAATCGGTCTATTTTAGTTCTTTTTTACTATTATTATTATTACTATTATCCTACAAGGCTTTAAAGATTCTCAGAAAATTGCAAAGTTGTTTAAGGTTTTTATAAAATTGTAGGGATTTCAATATAATTTTTCGCTTTTATCATGGTATTGAGGAAAAAAAAATTTTTTTTTTGTTTGAAAATAACATGTTAAGGATTCCATTGAGGTTTTGAATTAATTTCAATTTGGGATTATAAAAAAAAAAAGGGAATGGAAGTTGAAAAAAGCTATAACAAAAAATAATAAATAATAAAGTAAAAATTTACGCTTGAACTTTTTTAACAATGACTTTTAGTATAAATTATTATTTTGTTGTCACTTTTTTGTTTTGGTTTACTTGGTTATTGTATAGTTTAAACCTAAAACTTTTAAAATACTTTAATTCAGAGAAAGATCAGGAAAGATCAAGATTCTATCAGGATTCAGAGAAAGTAAAGTTATGCTAGAATAATATATTGTTTTTTTTTTTTCCCGAAGATACATGGGAATCTTTTAAAGACAGTAAAAATACTTCCTTGGTAGTTTCAGATTCTTACTGGCTAAACCCATTTCCCCCTTTATCCAATATAATGGGAATCAAACCAGAACTGTAGTAACGCAGTATATTCACGAGAAAATATTGATTGAAAAGAATTTGAAAGGACTACGGAAACTTTCAAATGAGATTTGGGACTGTAAGAGAGCAATGAATATGCTTATTATTATTATTATTATTAGTTTAGTATCAGTTACAATAGCCATCAATAGATGCAACATGCAGTTGTATATAAGGCCCTCCTGAATGAGGTAATTATAGTTGCATTTTATTTCTGAAGAATATCGAATTTTTATTATAAATATTCTGGAAAAACTTCATCAAATTTTTCTTTATATTTTTCTCATACCTATTCGAACTATACAAAGCATTTAAAGCATTTTTTAAATGAGTATGGACTGTCGCCCTTCAAAAGTCAAAAAATATATATGTGCTTTTTCCACAAATCTTGCTTTAGAATAATTACAATTTGTGAAACCTTCTTGAAAAAAAGATAAAAATTCGAGAATTTTAGAAAAAAAAATTTTAAAACAAAAGATTTTGAAAAGTTGCCAAATGCAAAACCAACCCCAAGTCAAACATATGTTTTTATCAAAAAATGACAATTAAACTTTCTGGAACAAGGCCGAACAAACAAAATTTTCTTAGTATAAAAATGAAAAGATAAACCTTAAAATATAATAATTTGGAAAACTAAAATAAAGACAATTCGGCTTTGTTTGCATTAAAGGAGCTGGGTACGAAATTGCATTTCTCAAAATCCCAATCACAAAATCCCAAACATAAAATCCTAAATTACAAAATCCCAAATTATGAAAACCCAAATTTCAAAATCCCAAAATTACAAAATCCCGAACACAAAAACCCAAAATTTATTTAACACAAGAAAATATTTTATTTATTATAAAATATTAATCTATTTTACTTTGGTGAATTAAATCGGTGAATTCACGGCTAGTTGGGACTGTCAATTTAAACTTTGACTTTTAATGTTGGGATTTTGTGTTTGAGATTTTGCAATTTTGGTATTTTAAATTTTGGGATTATGTGATTTGGGGTATTTCGTGATTTTGGGATTTTGTAACTTTGAGATTTTGTAATTTTGTGATTTTTAATTTCGAGACACTCCATATTTAAAATGGTAATAAGACAGACTTAAAAAAAAAAATTCCCGATTTTAACTTCTAATTACCAAACTTATTTCTTAAGGTATTATTTTGCCGTCATCTTTATTATTTTTAAGCTTTTATTAAACCAGAATTTCTAAGTTATAAATTCAACATTTAAATAAGGAAATATTTAATCTACTTGAAAAAATTAACAATTATATAAGTATATAAAATATGAGTATATATAGTGACTATTTTATTATAAACCATTCCTTTTATTGACAAAAAAAAAAGTAAAAAAGAAAAAGGTTATAATTATTAATGAAGTTTACCTTTTAATAGTAATTAAATTACTATTCATAAAATTTCAATTAAACAAAGAATTTATAGTGTTCTTTCATTTCAATTTAAAATCTATTTTGCGTTTAAGACCGTTACCCCAAAAAGCTATTAAATAAAAACACAACAAAATAAAGAATTCAACTTAAATAAATAAAATTAACTTGGTTAAATTCATTTTTAGCACATTTCCAAAAAAATTTTGAAAAAATGTGCTTATTAGTTTCACTCTGTCCGTCCGTCCGTCTGTTTACAAAACTTCTACATCGTTAAAGATAGAGAAAAAAAATTTTAACCATGGGTAGGTCTCATAAAAAAAATAATTTTGTGGAACAACTTTTTCATGTAGCCCCTCCCATTACGGAGCTACAGCCCCTCAAACTTTGAAAAAGCTCTATTTTTAAATGCATATATCTTATGTTCTACTTAAGATTTTTTCAATCTGAAAACGTCATTCGACAGGTATTTCTTTTATCTTTGTAAATTATACAATTTTATTAAATTTAGTATTTAAATTTACCGTTATGTGAAAACCAAATTTTGCATGATTTTTCTACTTTCATAACTCCTGCACGCTTTTAGATAGAGGCTTGAAATTTTGAGACAAGAAAGAACTTTTAGAATTAGTATAAGTTTGCTCAGAAAATTTTTTCGGGCCACCCCCTGTTTATGAGCTATTAGGGCTTAAAAATTGAAAATTTGCTATTTTTAAACACCTGTAACTTAGGAACCTGTACATATTTTACTTCTGCAAGATATAAAAATTAAAGCTACAATAATATATTTTTACGTGTGTTAAAGGTTTATTTTAGTTGTAAAGGGTTACAAAGTTGCAGCTCTTCAAAATTGCGAAAAAGCCCCATTTTCAGATGTATATATCTCGGGTTCTGCGTAATAATTTTGCAATCTAAAACCGCCAGAAGATCGAAAATTTTATTATCTATATAAAACAATATCAAAATTATGTAATATTTTTTAATTTACGAATTAAATTTTCCGTTATGTGAAAATCACATTTTGCATGAAATTTCTTTTTTCATAACTCCGGCACCCCTTTAGATAGGAAACTGAAATTTTGAGACAAGAAAGAACTTTTAAGTTTCCTCAGAAAATTTTTTGGTAACACCTCCTCTTTAAGAGTTATTACGCCTCAAAAATTGAAAATTTGCTATTTTTAGACACCTGTAACTTAGGCACCTGTACAAATTTTTCTTCGGCAAGACATGAAAATTAAAGGTTCAATATATTTTTATGTGTGTTAACGGCTTTTCTTAGTTATATAGCATTTCGGACTTACGGCCCCTCAAAATTTCAAAAATGTCCTATTTTCACATTTATTTTTATACGAAATTTTCCAATTTTTGTGTAAGTCACGCTTCTAAACAGTTTGTATTGAGTTTTGGAAATGTGCGCTTTTAGAAACCGTTTACATTCTATCTTGTTATTTAGAATTATCAAATTAATTAAGATTTAAAAACTAAATTAATCAAAAATTTCTATTACAAATTTTTATTTTACTAACATACAAACTCCAAATATATATTTTTTACATTATGTATTTATAATCGTTTAATAACTTTGTATTAAATTCAATTTATTCCTAAGAAAATAAAATATTCGTTCTTTTTTCGTTTTTTTTGTTTACGTTATTTTCTTAAGTTTCGAAAACGTTAAGGTTCACCTGATTTAAATCCATTATTATATTATGAAATAACATCCAAAAGTTAAAAAAGGGGAAAAAAAAAGTCATTAAACTTCCAAAAGTATAAATAACAACAACAAAAAAAAGAGTAAACAAACAAACAAACATAACAGTAAATAATAGAATTTTTCAAAATTAAATAAAAACCAAAATATATATACAGATGTACATAAGAAACCAAAGATATATAAATTTCAATCCTACACAGAAAATACAAAAAAAAATAAAAGAACATAAAATCCAAAAGTAGATAAGAAAAAAAAAATTAAGGAGTGTATTAAAATTTGTATACAAAAGTTGTAAAAGCTTTAAAAGACAACACAAACAAACAAACAAACTAAAATCAAATCTTCTAAGCACATGTCCTTAACAAATCAAAATATGTTTATGTATAAATTTTTTTTTTTTTTTTGTATGTATTAGTTATTTTACTTGTATAGTATCTATTTTCGTATACAAGGAAGAAGCCTACGTGACAAAATAAGAGAAGATTTTCTATACATTGAATTTGTTTCCCATAATAATGGATTTTTTTTATTTTTTTGGCATTGGTTTGATATAAAGAAGAATAGCACCTACTTTATACTTATCTAAATCTATACTATCTACCAACACAAAGGATTATTGCCCTCTTTTATTTCAATTTTTTATTTTTTTTTATTTAAGTATTTTATTTTATTTCTTTCTGTATGAAAACATTGTATTTGTTAGAGAGAGAAAATATTTTTGAAAAAAAAAAACTGTATATCCGTTTCTTTCTTACAAATAACCAATTTATATACAGGCTTTTTTTTTTTGTATGTAAAGAAGATAAAAAAAAAAAACTATAAGGATATTAAAAAGAAAGAAACAAAAGATAATCAGCTACATTTAGACACACAAATACACAAATACACACACACACACACTTAACCTATCTTATTAATCATTTTTTGTTTAAGGAAAAAGAAAAAAGAGAAAAGCTTTTAAAATTTTTTTCGTTTTTTGTTTATTTTCTATAGAAAATGTTACAAATACTTTTGAAGTCTCAAGTTATTTAATTTTTTTTTTTTTGTTTAATGTTATTTTTGTTATATACTTGTTTGTGTGTGTGTATTTGTTTATCAATATTCTTTTTTTTTTTTTTTGTTTTTTGACTATTTTTTTTTTTTTGTTCATTGTTCAAATAAAACAAGAGAATTTATTTGCAAGGGGTAATCAAGGACGTTTTGCAAGCAAAAAAGAAAAATGGATATTATTTTAATTTTTAATTATTTTTCTTTAAAAAATTTTCTTTTTATTTTCCTTTTTGTTTAGTTTTTAAGTGAAAAATGCTATACTTAAAAATTTATATTCTTATATTCTTCTTATTTTAAAAAAAAAAAGTTTTTTTAAAAATTAAAATTTTATGAAAATATTTTTGAATTACTTTCGAATTTTCGTTAACATTTAACGTAACAGTTTGTCACTTTGAGTATAAATTTTTGCCTTTTTTCTGTTAAATGTTAAATGTATATATTTTTGAAAATAAATAAGGAAACAAATTTTAGAAAAAATTATGTAGAAAATTCTATAAATTGTAGTAATTGAAAAAAGAAAAAAAAAATATTCTATGCGGTATAAAAAATTAAACTAACTTTGATTTATAGTCACCAACTGTTCAAAATTATCCCTTTCTTTTACAAGACTTTACAAAATTTTTTATTTATATTTTTTTTTTTTATTTTAATGCAGTTCTCTGCCACATAAATGTGGACAGGAAATTACACAGCCTTTCCTGTTCAGGCGTGGCTGTAAATGTCATAAGGGGGAATAACTCTTACGACGTGTATCGGATTCGAACCAACACTCCCTCGGTATTTGCAGAGTATTTTATACACTCTTACCCACTAGGTCACCGAGGCCCCACTTTACTAAATTTACTTAAGATATGTTTCAAAAAATAGCTATTCCTTATTTTCTATTATATTTAATTTCCTAAAATAATATTTTTTGATGAGATAGGTATTATCATTTTGGAAATTATTATGTGAAATAGGTTGGTCCTGTAGAATTTATTAACCTATTTTAATTCTTTAAATTACTATATATATAAGAAGAAAGAAAAGAAAATGAATATGTGACTTTTGTATAATATAATATTGTCTAATGTTAGTACCGGGAATAAATGATGAAAATAAAGGAAAATAATATTAAGTGAAACATAATATGTTTCTAGTAAAATTCTTTGTATACAATACTGGCCTTAATTTAGCAGCGTCATTGATTTTTTTGTGTACTTTACTGGGCCTTATTCAGAAGCGTCATTGATTTTTTTTTTTAAACCTTTGTATAATTTCTTTAACTAAAACATAAAGTTTTCTAAGATCTAAAACTTCATTAACTTAATATACATACCTATAAATCTTTACAATTTTTGTTCAGTTTTTAAATTTTGAAGTTTTTTTTTTTTTTTAATTGAAATCTTTATTTATTCGCAATCGTTTAAATCCTCGCATTTTTTTTTCAGTAATAAATTGATTAACAAAATTGTCCTTGAGAAAACTGTTTTTTTTTTTGAAAATACATATTTAGTTCTTATTTAGGCTATAGTTTACGAGTATATATATATACTTGTTTACTTTAAGTGATGATGTTTTTTTTTACTTTAAGTGAATATTTCATATTTTCAGTAAATACATTTTTACTTTAACTGATAATTGTTTACTTTAAGTGAAAATATTTTTACTTTAAGTGAAGATTCTTTACTTCAAAAATTTATGTTTTATAAATATTTAATATATATATGTATATATTTTATTTTTACAATATATAATTGAATCTGATACTTATATATTATGTTTATTTATTATATATATATTTATTTATATATTATGTAGTTTATATATATATTATATATTTATTGTATGTAGTTTTTTACTATAACTTTTATTAAAAATAACTTCACTTAAACTAAAAATTTCTTCACTTAAAATAAAAATATCTTCATTTAAATTAAAAATATCTTCATTTAAAGTAAAAATGTCTTAAGTTAAAGTAAAAAAGGTATATGTGTAATATATAATTTACAGAATAATAAGCCCTGATTTAAGAAAATAATTGTATACCAGATTCAAAATGATAATTACGAAAGAAATACAAGTTTAAAGTTCAACTAACTGAATGAATATTCTATTTTGAATTGATTTTAAATCAAAAGTTTAGATTGTTTTTAGGATATTTCATTCACTTTTTATCTTATACATATACCTAATAATTTTTTAACTTAATGTTTTTTTCTTAATCTTCTAAAAAATAATTTTACATCTTCTTTTTTATTCTTTGCTTAAATTTGTAAAGTATTTTTTCTTATTTATTGAAATTTACAATGAAAGTTTGACATAAAACAGATGTATTTTGTCCAATATTATATGTGTATATGAATGAATATAGAAGCACAATATTATTATGTATACTTGAGACTTAAACTGATTTCTTATCCTGATTACAAAATTTTAAAGTGGTTTACCATTCATTTTCTTTTATGTTAGTTTTTTTTTTTTTTGACAAACTACTCTATTGTATATTGACTTTTCCTATTCCTATTTTTTTCAATTAAGGAATCAAAATTTTCATAAATATATACTGTAAGAGAAAGAGAAAAAGGAATTAGGGAAAAGGAAGAAGAAAAAGAAAGGAAAAGTAATAAAGGAAAGAGAAATATTAAAAAGCTTACAACGATTTTTTTTTTTTTTTTTTGTTTTGTAACAAGAAATTTTCACTTTTATCCTGGCAAGAAAAAAAAAGAAAACAAAAAAAAAAAAAATAAAAAGTCTCTTTATCATACTAATATTTAATGCATATATTTTATTTTTTGTTTTTCTCTTTCTCTTATTATTTCTCATTCTCTAAAAATGTAGTAAATGTTATCAAAAAAGTACATATACTTAAATTTTTTTTTTTTTTTTTTTTGTTTTTGGAATAAAAAGAAAAACAACCTGAATTTGCAGTTTCATCAGAATTTTCAATCTAGTCTGTAGTTGATATTCTGGGAAAATTGTATATTTGTACGGAAAATTATTTTGTAAAAAAATTTCAAAATAAGGAATAAGGAATATATAATTTTTTTTATTTAAATTGTATATCTATATATATCATATATATTTATATATATGTATATTGTGAAAAGTGTCAGATTTATGTTTTTATATGGTAAATAAAAAATATTTTTCATTTTTTATCTGTATTTAAATTTTCGGACAAGATTTTATTAAGATATAATCCAGGAATAATTTTGGAGAAAATTTGGGTAATTTTAAATATAAATTTTAGTTTTAAGATTAATGTGTAAAAACAAAAGAATAAAAAAAATGACATTTTTAAAACTAATTTTTGCGTAGTCATAATTTAAGTTATTCGTTTTTGTACCTGTTTTTTTTTTTTTTTTGGGTGGTATACAATATACATTTACGAATTGTTTTTATTTCGGTCGGTTTTTTCTTTTAAATTCTTCCACGATTTTTTGAATTAAATTTTAAATGAAAAAATCTAATTAATATTATGCCATCCAATAATAATACCAGACAGAATTTTCTTTTATAAGATCTATATATTCTGTACTTAAGAAGTATATATAATTATATCTATAGATAAATTTCTTTTACGTAGACATTTAATTGAGGGAGTATTATAAGAAAAAGTAAATTGATAAGTTGATTAAGGGAAGTCGTAAGTAAATTTTGATATCAATCAGATTTATTTATTAAAAGCTTTTTTTTTTTTTTTTATCCTGATTTTCTATTAAAAATAAAACTATAAAATAAATTTTTTTGTTTATATTTTAAGTAATTTTTTTTTTTTTTTCTGTGAAATTTATTTTCGACTGAATTCTTTTTTTTTTTTTTTTTTTTTTTTTTTGAGTTCAGAAAATCGTTGTCCTTTCACTTTTTACTTTTTAATATACAATTTGTATGAATATTTTCTCCCTTTTTTGTTTTTACTATATTGTTGTACTATATAGAGACATTAAATTTTGTTAAAATATATCAGATAAATATAATTTTGATGAAAATAAAATAAAAAAATAAAAAAAAAAAACTTAGATACAAATAGTACAAATACATAGATAGAAGATATAAAATATGTGAATGAAAATAAAATATTTTTGTTATATATATGAATAAAAATTCGACGTAATACCAGACATATTACGTCTAAAATAAATTTTCTTATCCTTTATTATATATCTTTTAGATTATGAAATTTGTAAGAGTCAAAAAAAAAAAAAAAAAAATATAAAATAAATTTAATTTTTGTAAATGAATTTCATATATTGTTATTATATGAAGTGGAAAATTTTCTTTCCATAATATTTTTTTTTTTTTATTACGAAATCCTTGTTAAATACTATATTAGGATTTGAAGTTCTTTTTGCGTATTAGTATAATTATATAGGTATGTATAGGTATATAATATAAGTGCTATTCAAATTTAATCTACTTTAACTTGTTTTCAATTAAAATTGCAAAATCATTTAAAAGTTAAAAATTATTTGAAAATAATGTAATAAAAATGATTTTTATATAACTTTTTTTAAAATTTTCGAAAGTTTTTATTTTATAATTTTAAATAAATTTTAACTCATTCATTACCTATATTTATTTTAGAATATACCTATATACATACATATATCTTTTAAAAAATTTTCTTATACATAATATACCTTATGAATAATTTGTGGTTTTAAAATAATTAAAATTTAAATTGGAAAAATTTTTGGAAAATTTTTTGAAACAATTTAAAAGAATTTAATTCAGATTTCGAATTGAAAAGACTACCGTTTTGAACACTTTATATCCTTTCATTTTAATTGATTTTTGTTCGGGAATCTGAATTTGAACGTATATTTTTTTTGGTTAAAATTTATATTTAATGTTGCATAAGATTTAATATAACAAAAGGAGCAATTGTATAAAATAATATTATATAAGTATTATGATATTATGTTTTACAGTATTTACTTTAATTCTTATGTGAGTGTCTATAGCTGTCTGATTTAAAGTATAAAACGAGGTTTTCAATTACCCATCCGTTTTTAATTACGCATGTGTTTGTCGTTGTTAGTGTATTAAGGCTATCGAAATAATGACAGATTACTTCAGTGGGAAGCTCTGTTGTCGAAAGATTTCGTGTTAATATAAAATTAATATAAAATTAAATATCGTATCTAATTGTACCAAATGTCTATAGAAGTAGGGTAAAAAAGTCCATAAAATGTATCGACTGGTATATTGAATTTTTATAAGTACAAAATAAATAAATAGTATGGGAGCGAAGCCTTATTTTTTCAACTTCTCTATACTATACAGTGTAAAATTTTTTTTACATTTTCTTTTCATTTTTAAATTGTAGATGTTTCTGGGTATTCTGTATATTTTATATCCTTTGTTGTTTTTTTTTCCTTAGAATAGTCTTTAAAGTAATATTTATTAGTTCCCCTACAAAATTCCAACTCATACAGTCCAAAAAACTCAAAATTCAAAAAAACAAAATCCAAATACATACATCATAATCCAAATCTCAATAGCCGATTGTTTTTAATAGCTGCGTTTTTTTCTATAATATTTCATATTTAATATGTTCAAATTACTTAAATAAATAAAATTGAATAATATTTTTTTATATATACATTTATTACAACAATAAGGTATTTAAAATAGTGGAGCTGCCGCCCCCAAACCCCGCCTAAAAATATTATTTTGAAACCAACTATAAAATCTCTCTTAATTATCCTTTATACATACATATTTCAACAATGAGACATTTAAAATAGTGAGGGTGTTATCACCTCCAAAAAGCAGTCATACATTTGGATCTATGTTAGATAAGATTTTGTCATGTTTGTCATTAGATTCTGTTTGGGTCTTGAATTATGTATTATTATGGCTTATATTATGTTTGGATTATATGCTTTTTGCATTTTAAGAATTTTTGGAAATAAAAAATATTTGAATTTTATAGCATTTGGATTTTGAGAATTGGGATTTTATACGATTAACTTTTTATTTTCCTTGCTGTGCTTCTTAAATTCAATAGTTTCTTTTTTTAAGGGTGTTAAAATACATCTTCTGTTCTTATATAGGTTTTTTTTTTTGATTTATTTAATTCGGGACCTATAATTATTCTAACATATTGTATTGTATTCATAGATTTAAATTGGATTTTGGATCTTTTTATGATAAAAAAATTCAAAATTATTTAAAATAAAATATTAAAAATTAAAATTGTTCAAAACAACATAAAACCAAATCAATTTTATTAAAAAACAAAAAAAAAAAAATAAAATTGAAAAGCATGTAGATACTAAAAAGTATCTTTTTTTTTTATCATGTTCATTAAATATATTTTATTGTTATTTTAAGATTTATTCTTATTACCTCTTATTATTGTTTCCATATTTTTTTCTTTTGTTTCGAAAATAGTATACGATCAAATTTATAGTCTCTAGTCTATCTTTATGTTTCTATTTCTAGTTTTTTTTTAAAACAAGAAAACTGAAAAAATCGAAAATCGAAAAGGATGAAGAAAATAAATCAATTGTTATAACCTTTTTTTTTTTATATGAATAGGTTGTAGTAGTTACTACTGTTTGGTTGCTAAAACAATAGCTTAAAACTTGAAAATTATATTTCTTAGAATTATTTTCAATATAAAATGATTCTATTGAATTTGAATAGTAAAATTTATTGTCTTTTACAAAAATTAATTTTCATTGAACAAAAAAAAAACAAAAAAAGAATAAATTGTAATATTGTTGTTATCTTACAGATATTTTTTATTCTATAAGGACATGTTTATAATGTTATTGATTTTATTAGATTTTTATTTTAATTTTCTTTTTTTTTTTGACAAAATATGTAAATTTTTATTAACTAAAATTATTGTATCCTTACAATGAAATCAATAACATGTCCTTAGAATAAATATTTTCTTTTTTGTTGTAAGCTTTTTGTTGATTTCAAAAGAAAATTGAAAATATTTCTAAATAATTTTTATAATTTATGAAAATCTTGACCGATTTTTAAGAGCAGATAGTGTATTGCAATAATATTATAATAATAATTCGAATAATAAATGTAAATAAATTATAAGAAAGTCTTTTGAATTTAGAATCATATACATACATGTTAATTACTTGGAGAAAAATGCAGAGAAAAATTCATAATATTTAAATAATACATAAATAAATTAAACATTATGTATCTATTTATGAATAAATATGTTGATTCAAAGGAGGGATGTAATAATTAAGTTGATTCAAAGGAGGGATGTAATAAAATCTAAAGAAATAAGGCCTTAAAGCAGTTATTTTCAATTCGAATGAATAATAAATTTTATAGTTCATAAAGTGCCTGCATTAGTTCTTATTATCGATACGAATGGAAAATACGGTCTACTATATAGGCTTTATTTCACATTATTGGTATTGGTTCGTTATTCTATGGATTAGGATGGATTTTATACTAGATTGAAAAATCAGAGGGTTAATAATATGTTTAGCGAAGATTTATAGGCGATAGACCTTATTATACTCTTTTCACTTTAAATTTATCCTTTTTAACATTTATATATTTTTCTTTTTCCAAAATCAAATTGTTTTTTAAAGGAAATTGAGTTTTAGCCCTACTATTTTAAATGTTCAAATAATATGTACGAAAATTATTAGGTGGGATTTTGAAGTTGGTTAAAAAATCAGATTAATATGCTTTTTCCAGAATATGTATAATGTATACGGGAAACTGTGAATTAAGAGGGATTCATAAAACGTTAGTAAGTTCATAAAGTTAATAAGTTCATAAAACATAATAAATGCAATAATTAAGTTCACAATAAAAATTTATAAATAACATAATAAATAACATAATAAATAAAAAAAAAACACATTTTAAATACCCAAATAAGTTAAAATTTCTTGAAGAAAAATTTATGTAAAATAAAATATTGCAAAATTTTTTATATTAAAATAATAAATATAACAATTACGTTTTATTTCCTTTATTTAACAACTATACATTAGATAACGGTGGAATTTCGTTAATTAAACTTTACGTAATTTAGACATTACACATTCGCCCTTACTTCGTTAGGTCTTATTACACCCTGCTCTTTTGCTATAGATCAATAATAACAATCAAGAAAGAAAATTCTTTAATTATTGGAAATGTGCCAAAAAACAATTAAAATAATTTAAAAAAAAATCTTCAAGGAATTTAAATCCTTTAAATTAATTCTCAAAAATTTCTTATTAGATTTAAAATCACATGAAACATTATTAGTAATTTTATACTTGAACTAACAATATTTTCATTTAAAAACAAATTTACTAAGATCTTCAATTTTAAAGAAAATGGGGTAAAGAATTAGAATTGTATCTACAATATCCTATTGTTATTGAAAATTTTCTTCAAGTACCTTTTAAAAAATTTTACATTAAATATAATTTTTCATTTAATATTCTAATTATTTTTTTTTTTTCTCAATATTTAATAATATAATATTGTAAATCTATAGATACTTTTATAAAAACATTTATTTATAATAAATGTATAGTTTGATTAAAAATAAAATGAAAGATATTTTCTATTTATAGAATACTTTTCTAAAATAACATCAAGCTAAATTATGTAATTTTTCTAAAAATTACACAACAAGAATTTACAATCTTTAAATATACATATATATCCAATCCATGTATAAGGATAATTCTAAAATTATGATATTTTATTCTTTTTATATTTTCTAAAAAGAGTGGGCGGGTTATTTTAAACTAATAAGAAAAAAAATAAAAACAAACAAGATAATATATAAAACCAGAAATTCTAAAAGATGAATATTTTAAAAACGTTAACGTAATTGCAAGTTTTAAGACAGAAAAAGTGTTTAGTTATGGGCCTATGAAAAAAAAATGTTGTGAAAGGACAAAATTATAAACTGACTAAGTTTTACTATGAAAATAATAAAAATGAAAAAATTTATTTTGATTTAAAACTACGTATTGTAAAACAATCAAGGAAACCTTAAAAAATTATATTTGAATTTTAAGTTTAAGATTTTTTCAACAAAATTTAAGCTATGTAATCAGGTGAAATGGGAAAAGTGTTTTGCGAATCAGTTTCTCTTGCAGTATATTTTAAAACGTAGAAAACCTATAATAAAATAAATGCTTATTCTAAACATATGCATGGTTGCTTATGCATCCGATGTCTAAATGACGTTTTCGATTTTCAGCTAACATTTTAGGAAAATTTCAGTTATTTATCGTTAATCAAATTTAAACAAAGGAAAAAAAAATATAAAAATTTTCCATTATAGAACTTGCACTTATTTTCAAAGATCTCAATCTTTTTCAAAGTTAAAAGTTTCTTGTTTTAAGTTTTTCTTTTTAATAGTGTACATCGTAGGTCTGAAATTTTAAAAAATTAATAAATTTATATACCAAAATGTAAGTTTATATAAAGTTTAAATAACAAAAGGGTTTTGTTTCATGTTTTCCTGTCGGTAAATGTTTTTGGATTGAAAAAATATTCCGTAAAACTTCAATAATAACCATTTCAAAATAGGATTTTATTTAAATTTTATGGGTCTGTAATTTCCTAACAGATGAAAACAAAGAAATAGTTCTTTCACAAACAGTTCATTCACTACGTCAGATCTATAAATTTTTAAAATTGCATTCAATGAAATGAAATCCTAACAGAAAGAGGAAATAACCAAATTAGAAACATTTGTTTATGAAGATGGACAGACAGTCAAAGTGAAATATTCAATAAGCTGATTTTAAATATATTTTTTTTTGTAAATGCATTGTAATTATGAAAGGTTATAATATAAAAGTGGAATATGTTATTTAAGGTATACTCTATTCCTATTGAATCTCTATATTTATACGATGAATTAAAAAAAAAAACAAAACATCCATTATAAATAATCTTTATCAAAGTTTTTTTTTTTTTTAGATTAAAAGAAATTATAGATATTGAGCACTTCTTCTTTTTTAATCGTATAAGAGAAGCATATATAGATTTGGTTAGGATTTTCTACATGTACGAATTGTACAATTTCTAGCCATTAGTTAATTTTTTTTACATGAGTGATTGAAATTTTTTTTTTCTTTTTAGATAAATTACTCTGATCTGCTTTTTGTTTACAGTGAACTTCAAAAAATTGACTAAAGCTTGAAAAAGCTTAAAAATTTGCTCATGGAAAACGAAATGTATAACTTATCTAATAAATATATGATGAGGGATAGATATTTAATGAAAAATTATCCAATATTTTATGTCCTCCCTTTTGCAAAAATCGTCGCTTGTAGACGTATATGTACTGAATCTATTATTTTTTTTGGAGCATCTCGGGTGAAATTTTTTTCCAAGAATAAATGCCATCGAATGAAAGTGCAGTTTTATCTGTTAACAAGATTCGTGTTCAGAACTCAGCAGATTAAATGTATTTTACAGCAAATTCGGGTGTTTTTCTTTTACTTTTTATAGGAAATGTGGAGCTTTTTAGTGTTGCTTTTATATTCATTTCGTCCGTGCCTTCTCGAAACTTTTTAATTCATCTTTTAAGATCTGTTGCTATTGAAATCAAGGAAAATATCATCAAGCTTTGAATTTAATTTTTTTAACATAACGACGAATTTTGATAGGTATTTTATTACGACTCGTTTATTCTCCCAGATACAATTGTTTATTCCCTCTTTTTTGATAATTAATAAGCGTTTCGTTTTTATTTTTTTAGTCATTTGTTAATAAATTTTTCCAGTAAGACAATTGTTATTTTTAAAAATAAAAACGATTGTCACAATAATTGTCGAATGCAGTGTATTTTCACTTCGATTTATCTTTAAAGCGAATTAATTAAAGATGTCAATTAAATGACTATGTGTAAGATAAATAAATTAAATTTAAAATAATATATAGAATAAAAAATACAAAATTGACAAATAGTTATAAATTTTTTTTTTTTTTTTCGGCAGACAGAAAATAATTATTTTATTTTATTTAGTATGCATGTACGTATATTATTAAAATTGTCAGATGCAATTACAATTTTTTTTATTATTTTTTCACTTTAGTTTCGCTATTTGGACGATTTTTTATTTAAAAGTAAAACAAGAGTTGTTATACAAAAACAATTTAAGAGTTGGTATAAAGTAATAGGTTTTTTCGATTAACATAAAAAAGATTGCATAAATTCAATCGAATTTTTTCAGAAGATTATTCTTACATAAGGTTAAACTGTGACAAAACGAAGAAAAAAGAAAATTTTTAAAGTGTTTAAAGTGTATACTTTAACTCTATATACTAGATTATATAAACATGCCTAGAGTATGATATTATCTATATGTTACATATATCTACTCAGAAGATATCCTCTATTTAAAAGCTGTAAGGGTTATAACTTTTCCTGCACATATTTACACTTCATTTTCTTGTAATTAAGCAAACCTTTGTATGATTATGCAATTAAAAGCTATATGACTACTACCCCTGCACATTACATTTCATTTTCGTAATTAAACAATATTTATAAAAAGTGGTAAATTCGGTGAGGTGTCATAAAGTCATATTTCATTATTGAGAACATATAACTTTATGGCTCATTTCAATAGAACATAACGTTATATGGCATTATGTCTTATTCGATTAAAAAACTGTACTTCAAAAGAAAATCTATTAAACTTAATTAACCAAATCTAAAATTCTACCTAATTGATTCTTTTATAGATATTATAAGAAAACGAGGAAGAGTGCAGTAGAGTAGACTGTATCAACTCTGGGATACCCGTATGAACGTAATATATCCTGTTTCTATAAAACTTGATCATCTTTTAAAAACATTCAGATGTTTTAGTACCGAACTACAGAGATGTATTTATGTAAATTGTGGAATTGTATGACAGCTACCCGAATCTTTTGCGCCTAGCTTCATTAAGTTCCTTGAATAGGTACTGAGTTATTTCCACATAAAGAAAAAAGTTGTATGGCAGCTACTAGAATCCGGCCGCCGTAAATGCTGGAGTTAAATAGCAAAACTAACAATTTTGCAAAAGTGACGTAAAAAAAATTTAAGCCTCCTACCTCCGTTATTTTTTGAGTTATCGTGCGGGCGGACACTGAGTTATTTTCATTTAAAAAGAGAAGTTTTATGGCAGCTACCCGAACCTGTTTCACCAGCACAACCAAATTGTGCTTAGCTTTATTAAGTTCCAAAAGGTGCAAGAAGCCTGAACCGGCTGCTCTAGACCAACCAAATTTTACAAAAGTTGTTGGCCTGTAACTCGACACCTCTTTACTAAATTTCAGGTTCCTAGCTTCAATAGACACTGAGTTATTCTCATTTAAACGGATAAGTTGTATGGAAGCTACCCGAACCCGTCGCACCACCACAACCAAATTTTGCAAAAGTTATTGCCATAAAACTTGATCATCATTTACAAGATTTCAGACGCCTAGCTTCATTAAGTTTCAAGAGGTGCAAGAATCAATTCATCAATTTTAAAATTTTAAAACTTGATCATCATTTGCAAAATTTCAGAAACCTAGCTTGAATAGATACAGAGTTATTTCTATATAAAGATAGAAGTTGTCGATAGCTACTCGAACCCGCCGACCGAAAATGTTGGATTTAAATAGCAAAACTAACAATTTTGCAAAAGTGACGTAAAAAGAATTTCAGCCCCCTTTATTTTTTGAGTTATCGTGCGGACGGACGGACGAACGTACATGGCTTAATCGACTCAGAATTCGATTCTGAGCCGATCCATACCTTTGACACTATATCTAGCTCGATTCCTTTAAGGTGTCACAAACGTAATGGCAAATTTATTATACCCTTGAACATAGTTCATACGGATATAAAAAAAAATTAATATTATGGCAGCTATTAGCCTTAAACGCTCGCTAAACACATGATTGAAATCCTAATTTTGTAACCAAATCTCGACTGCTCCCGAATTAAAGCTAATTTTGTGAAGAGAATTTTTTCAGAAGATTATTCTTACATAAGGTTAAACTGTGACAAAACGAAGAAAAAAGAAAATTTTTAAAGTGTTTAAAGTGTATACTTTAACTCTATATACTAGATTATATAAACATGCCTAGAGTATGATATTATCTATATGTTACATATATCTACTCAGAAGATATCCTCTATTTAAAAGCTGTAAGGGTTATAACTTTTCCTGCACATATTTACACTTCATTTTCTTGTAATTAAGCAAACCTTTGTATGATTATGCAATTAAAAGCTATATGACTACTACCCCTGCACATTACATTTCATTTTCGTAATTAAACAATATTTATAAAAAGTGGTAAATTCGGTGAGGTGTCATAAAGTCATATTTCATTATTGAGAACATATAACTTTATGGCTCATTTCAATAGAACATAACGTTATATGGCATTATGTCTTATTCGATTAAAAAACTGTACTTCAAAAGAAAATCTATTAAACTTAATTAACCAAATCTAAAATTCTACCTAATTGATTCTTTTATAGATATTATAAGAAAACGAGGAAGAGTGCAGTAGAGTAGACTGTATCAACTCTGGGATACCCGTATGAACGTAATATATCCTGTTTCTATAAAACTTGATCATCTTTTAAAAACATTCAGATGTTTTAGTACCGAACTACAGAGATGTATTTATGTAAATTGTGGAATTGTATGACAGCTACCCGAATCTTTTGCGCCTAGCTTCATTAAGTTCCTTGAATAGGTACTGAGTTATTTCCACATAAAGAAAAAAGTTGTATGGCAGCTACTAGAATCCGGCCGCCGTAAATGCTGGAGTTAAATAGCAAAACTAACAATTTTGCAAAAGTGACGTAAAAAAAATTTAAGCCTCCTACCTCCGTTATTTTTTGAGTTATCGTGCGGGCGGACACTGAGTTATTTTCATTTAAAAAGAGAAGTTTTATGGCAGCTACCCGAACCTGTTTCACCAGCACAACCAAATTGTGCTTAGCTTTATTAAGTTCCAAAAGGTGCAAGAAGCCTGAACCGGCTGCTCTAGACCAACCAAATTTTACAAAAGTTGTTGGCCTGTAACTCGACACCTCTTTACTAAATTTCAGGTTCCTAGCTTCAATAGACACTGAGTTATTCTCATTTAAACGGATAAGTTGTATGGAAGCTACCCGAACCCGTCGCACCACCACAACCAAATTTTGCAAAAGTTATTGCCATAAAACTTGATCATCATTTACAAGATTTCAGACGCCTAGCTTCATTAAGTTTCAAGAGGTGCAAGAATCAATTCATCAATTTTAAAATTTTAAAACTTGATCATCATTTGCAAAATTTCAGAAACCTAGCTTGAATAGATACAGAGTTATTTCTATATAAAGATAGAAGTTGTCGATAGCTACTCGAACCCGCCGACCGAAAATGTTGGATTTAAATAGCAAAACTAACAATTTTGCAAAAGTGACGTAAAAAGAATTTCAGCCCCCTTTATTTTTTGAGTTATCGTGCGGACGGACGGACGAACGTACATGGCTTAATCGACTCAGAATTCGATTCTGAGCCGATCCATACCTTTGACACTATATCTAGCTCGATTCCTTTAAGGTGTCACAAACGTAATGGCAAATTTATTATACCCTTGAACATAGTTCATACGGATATAAAAAAAAATTAATATTATGGCAGCTATTAGCCTTAAACGCTCGCTAAACACATGATTGAAATCCTAATTTTGTAACCAAATCTCGACTGCTCCCGAATTAAAGCTAATTTTGTGAAGAGTACATAACCTGATTTTGTAAGAAACTATAAAAACTTTTTAATAACTTCTCTTACATACATATTTTAACTACAAAATATTCAAAATGGTGTACTCCAAAATTCCGGTAAACAAATGATTGAAATCCTGATTTTCTAATAAACTCTAAAATCCTTTCCAATTAATTTATTGACGGTCGTTTCATTTATGGCTTTCTGACACAAATTTTTTTTTTTTTATATGTAGTTTTATGTCCCATTCAAATGAGTCATAATTTGAAAAGATCATAAAGCCATATTTATGAAATATAACTTTATGACTTATGGATTTATGTTCCCGCACCGGTAAATTTACGTATCAAAATATAATTTTATTTATAAAGGTAAAAATTAAAAAAAAAAAAAAAAAAACAAATTTTATTATAGAAATACATTAACTCAATATTATTAATATATTCTAGGAAATATATACATGTTCAAGGATTTTGGAAAATTTTTTAAACAAAAAAAAAAAAATAAAAACTTTCCTGGAAAAAACGACATTTTTCAAAATAAAAATTAGTGATATTGCGTTTTATATTTGTATTAATTTTTGTTATTGTATCGACTTTAAGTTCAAATTAAAAAGAATTGGATATTAATAAAATATATGTATTATGTATGTATATGTACATTTATATATATATATATATAGATATAGATATAGATATATCTGAAATATCGTAGGCTCAAGATATTTTAAAATCTATTTAAAATTAATGTATTTTATTTTTGTTTTATATCAAGGATAACAATAAATTCTGTTTAATAATGATTGATTGTCCTTTAAGGATATTGTTGAAGTAAATATCTTAATTTTTGTTACATAATAAAAATATGTATATATTATTTTTTCATTTTTTATTATGTATGTACCATTTATTATGTATGTACTCTTATTTCTTTAAAATGATTATTTTGATATTAATTATATATACATTTGTTTTCTATTATAATTTATTACAATTAAATTTAATTGATTAATTAATTTAGATTATAATTCTAATTGATATAATGTATGAGTTTTAATACTTTCGCTACCAGGTCTTTGTCAACAAACATCACTTTCTGACAACACTGTATTTTAAAAGGTTGTTTGCCAATTTCTGTCATCGTGATTATTTGATAATCCTAGGTCCTGGCTGACATAATTATCTAACTCCTTTCTAATTTTATTTCAGTTGTTGATTAGATAAATTTAGAATTTTTTTTTTTTGTGCCTTAGAAATGGAGTAATATGACAGTTAGATTGTTTAATCTACTTTTTAGTAAAAAACGATAATTCTTTTTTCTTCCTAAGGGAGATGGGAATCTTCCAAAGATGCAAAGAATATCCTTTGTAGTAGTCTTTCTTACTCCAACTTCTTTCTTTAGCCAATATAATAAGATGAAACCCCTAAAAATAATGCAGTATATCGAATATAGCGAGTAGGAATTGGTTGATAGAGGAAGGATTCGGAAAATTTTGAATTAAGGAGTGAGAAGTTGGGACAGTACAATAAATCCGCCTATTATTATTATTATTTTGAACTCATATCATTATAGTTATTATAACTATATTTATAATATGCAGTATATTATATAATACCTTCCTGCTTAAAATACTAATTGAAGATAATCAAAAGTAGTTCCACTGTAACAGCTACTATTATTAATATTAGTATTATTGATATTTGTGTGTGATATTGAGGTTTGAGTCAAAGTAATTTAGACCTAGGAAAAACAAAGTATGTAATTTGTTTTTTTTTGCGATTCTTTGCGAATCTGAAACTGCAAAAATTGTTATGTAGTTTTCTCATTCTCTATTAAATTAGACTCCGTGGATTGTCTTTAACAATTGTTTGGTCTTGAATCATCTGTAAACACTGAAAATTATATCATAATATACCGTTTAATATTTCTCTTACTTTTTTTTATGTTTAATCCCAATATTTAAATGTGTCCGTTTCAGTCCTATAATGAGGATTGGACATCCACAAAGTCACTTATTATTCATATTAGACTAAGATTTTGGATTTTTGGATTATTATTTTTACTAAGCCGTTGGTTACTTGGATAATGTACAGGAAAAAATATTATATTTGTAAGCCATCTATTTATCATAAATTATAGTTGGGAGCTGTTTTTAATCTTACTAATTATTTATGTTACTTTATGTGTGTTCCTATTATTTTGTCCATCATTGTATTTTTATTTTTTATTTTGACCTTGAATAAAACTAAGAGGTGTAAATAATTTTCCAGTAATATTTGTATTTTTTTTTTCTTTTTTTATAATTTAAAGGTGTTATACTCTAAAATTAAATATGGGTTTCAGTATAAAAATAAAAAGTATACTTTTATAATATTATTTATATTTAATATGTAATTAATTCTATTCAATGGAAATTAAATTTAAAATTAATTTATATGAAAGTAAATACTACATGAATATTATTTAAGTGGGAACTGGAATATTTTTTTATACAAAAAAAAAAAAGAAAATTTTTATTAAAATCAATAATAATATTAAAATTAAACAGAATAAAAATTAATCTGTTGGTAATAACAATTTTTTTTTTTGTTTTTTGATTAAATCAATTGTGAGCATATGACGCAAAAGAGGTAAATTCTTCTAAAATTTTCAAAAGTAGAAATTAAGTACTTTTATTTATATTTCTATCTATTTTTTGTTTTTTTTTTTTGTTTATTTATTTCTTTTAATATTTCATTTTTATTTATTTGCAGTTAAAATATAACTATTAACATCTTTCTTCAAAATGTTCTTCCAAATTTTGTTACCCATTCTTCATAATCCTAAATCCTGAATCCTCTTTTTTCAAAAATCCTTTCTACATCCTTATCGCGTAAACTGAATTGTACATTGTTGTTAATGTTCTCAAATTAAAATTAGTTTTAAAAAAGGGGTGGTTTTGGTTGGTTAAAGTTCAACACTATCCGTAAGGATACTTTACTTTTTTTTCAGTAAAAATAGCCACTTGTACAGGATTTGAACTCGAAATTGCTTTGTTAATTCGCTATATGCTTAAGTCCTCCAACACCGAATCCCTTGTTTTAAAGTTTTCTGAATTTTAATATAATTTTTATCTTATTCTGAACAGAACAAAAAAAAATAATTTTTTTTTTATAATTAAAATAAATAAAAGTGGCTTATAACTAGCTCTCTTACTTAATTTGTTGTAAGTTTTTTTCAAGGTCAAAATAAAAATTAAAACTACAATGATGGACAAATCATAATTAGCTCTCTTACTTAATTTTGTATTACTTTACTAAATTTAGTATATTGGATGTTAGAATTTTTTTATTTTGACATATTTTAGTTTCTTTTAATCACTTCTTTAATATTGTTTGTGTTCTTTCTTGAAAATATTTTACACAAAAAAAAAAATGAATTTTTTATCTTTAAATATTAAATTTAAAATTTAATTTTTTAAAACTGTACTATTTAATTAAGAGTAATCTTCCCAAATTTCTTAAATTGAGACTTAATGGTGTTTTTTTATCGTTACTATTTTCCTTTAAATGGTAAATGGTAAGAATATATTCAGCATTTTCTATGTTATTAGTTCCATCTTCGTTTCTATGAATCCTTAATCGAGACACCATAGATTATTTATTTATTTTATTTATATTAATATTACATACATAAATGTAATGCAATATTATTGAACCATCGGCTACCAAGGCCATTATAGGTTTTTATACTATTATTAAATTATATACTAATATTATTTATTTTGTTTATATTATATACTATATATTTACATTAATTTGGTCGTAAGGGGGGTATGTAAAGAAAAAAACACTTACGACCTGTGCAGGGATCGAACCCACACTCCTTCGGTTATTACGCCACACGCCTACTCACTAGGCTGCCGAAGCCCCTCTAATAAATTTTTCAATTATGTACTTATATATTCAACAGAAAAATATTGCATATCGAAAGGCGTTACAAATAGAATAATACGCCTCAGAGACTCCAGTATTCAAAATTTATGAATATAACAAAATTGCGTACTTCACGTCTGAAAGTAAAATACAATGGTATACTAGTAGAAATATGTATATATATACCTACATAATTTAAAATAAATATTATAATTAGTAGGTCAAAAGTTTTTTTTGTCGGTTTCCTTCTCGGCTAAGATGTAACACCTTCTTCAACCAAATCTCAATAAAATAGAACTATAATTTACCTCTTTACTTTTCAGCCCTAATAATAAAAGTTCTTTCTGCTCTATTTAAAACCGTTCCGGAGTTATGAAGGTAGAAAAATAATGCAAAATTTGGTTTTTACATAACGGTAAATTTAAATACTAAATTTAAAAAAATTGTATAATTATATTATTAATTTACAAAGTTAAAAAAAATACTTGTCAAATGACGTCTTCAGATTGAAAAAATCATAAGCAGAACATGAGATATATGTATTTAAAAATAAGGTTTTTTCAAAGTTTGAGGAGTTGTAGCTCAGTAATGGGTGGGGCTACATGAAAAAGTTGTTCGACAAAATTCATTTTTTTTTATGAGACCTACCCATGGTTAAAATTTTATTTCTCTATCTTTAACGGTGTAGATGTTTTGTAAACAGACGGACGGACGGACAGAGTGAAAATTAATAAGCACATTTATTCAAAAATTTTTTGGAAATGTGCTAAAAACGGAATGGATAATAGATGAGAAAATAAATGAAATCAAAATTCGCGATTCTATAACTATAAATTTACTATAAACGCGACTATAAATTTAAAATGAAATATTCTAATGACAAGCGTATAAAGCGACAAGCGTATTCTAATGACAAGCGAACTGTATCGCTACTATAAAAATAAAGTATCCAAATTGATATGTCAAGTTGAAAAGCAGTACTTTTCGAATAAATTAGCCGCTGAACCAACCAATAGAAGGTAACTGTGGGAATTACGTAATGTGTACTTGTATTTATAAATAATAGTTAATATTAGTTTTTTTTATTTACTTTATTCAATTTTTGAAAACAATCTTCGTATTTAGAATTTATTAAGTTATACGAGTAATACTTATTGACTATTTTAAAAAAATATTTCTACTTATATAAAAGTAATATACAAGGTTTTATACTACAATGAAGTCTAATTTTTTTTTCTTACAGATTGTTTATTTTGTTACAAAAGCCTAGAATAATTCTTTGTATCTATCTTTGTATAATCTTAAATGTTCTTAAATCCTTTTTCCCCAAGAATCCTTCGTACACCCTTATACTATAAACCAATTCCAAAACTGTACATTTGCATTATAGGTTCTAACCTAAAGTTTAATTTAAAAGGTGGTGGTTTTGCTTAGTTAAAGTTGAAAGCTGTCCAGAAGAGTCATTTACAATTCTTTTGGATGACTTTTGAAGTTTTACACTGTTAAGTAAAAAAAAAAAAAAAAATATTTTAAATTATAAAATTGAATTATACAAGGTGGTCCAGACCATACGTATCAGCTTTTTAAGAAAAGCAGGAGTCGTTATTTTAAAATATAAAAAAAATTATTAGCTAAGTCAGGGGTGTTGTATTGATTGGTGATATTTTAAACTTCCAGAAAAGACCAGAAATAGGCTTTTTAGACCGAAAATTCACCGAAATCGAGATTTTCAAATGGGAACGGGTATTTTTCGAAGCAAATTCGGATTCCACGTCAAAAAATATGAACTTTTTTGTTTTAATTATTTTTCACTGTTTTCTAAATATTTCCCTTTAAAATTAATGAAAATAAAACAAAAATTTTTCATATTTTTCCTTATATATAATAATATATATATTTAATTACATAGAATTTTCATAATTTTTAAAGACAAAAATAATTTTACCAAAACTTTAAATTAAAGTAGTATGCATATTTATATGTATACATATATATTTCATTTTATTTTATTTTAACCCTTAACGAAATAAATTTCCATCTACATACATATGTATCAATTCTATCACATAGTATATACTAAGATCGTTTCCGAATCTATCACACTAGCATTTTATACTAAACACTTCACACTCTTTTCTTATATGTAATACCATTTAGTGTAGGTGAGAATATAATCAAGTGCGATCAGACAAAGTGCACTAAAAATTTTTTTGAGTTTTTCGAAATTAATTTAGTGCGATTAACCTAGTATTTAGTGCGAAATGCTATAGTTTCGAACACGGTCTAAGTATATAATCTTAAGTACCATATTATATTAAATATACGATCTGTGTTGTAGATAATTATTATCTGGGAACTTAAGGGTTAAATGTTATGAAATAATTAATATAAAAAAATTATTTTGAATGTCAAAGTTTTTCTTAAGGGAATTTAATTTTAGTAATTAAAATTTCAAAATCAAAAAGAAAAAGATTTAAATTTAACCCTGAGGATATGGTATAACCACATTTGAACGTAAATATTAATTAAAAAAATACTTTTTAAATTAAATAAAATGTCATTAGAAAAATAGTATTTTTTTTTTTTTTTTGATAAATATTTTTAAATAAAATTATTAATAAGTGCTTATGTTAACATTATATTTGCAATTATAATTAAAATGATTTATTAAATGTATCTTAATTTAAAATTGATTTTAAAGTAAAGAAGAAAGGAATTAAATGGCAATCTTTAAATTTTCCATGGTGAATAATTTACAAAAGAAAATTTATTTCATTTTTGTTATTTTTATCATGTATGTTATAATTAGAGCTCGGAATTTTAGGTTGTTAAAATTTAAAAATATGCACTTAATATTCGCCAAAAAAAGTATAAAGTTTTTCTTGAAAAATATGCTCTTAAAATTGTATTTTGTATTGCCAATAAGGTAAATATAACATAATAAAATAAAAATAAAAAAAAATTACATAGTGAAGCATTCAACATCCCCAAAATAATTTATATATTTAATATTAACAACAAAAAATATTTAATTTAAAGCATTATTGCAATAAATTACAAATATTTTTTGTAAATTTTCTAAAATTAAAAAAAAAAAGATTGCCGGTTAGATCTCAACAAATTTTTGTACATACTGAAAGATTTTTCGATATCGACTGATTTTATTGGATAAATACTTAAATGCAGATATTTCTGCTGCTGTGTATTTAGAGGTTTCTGTCAATTCATTGACTCTTCCTTCTCAAATAGCTCCTATAGTTTTTAATATTTCTAAATCTTTAGTTTTTAATGAAGGAAAATATAAAAATTTGGAGCCTAATATTTTCATAGATAGCATTTTAGTATGAAAATAATTTGGCTATTGGTTAATACTAAATACTTTACAATATTGTATTTTTGGCATTTTTCTGAAAAGTTGAATTTAGGCTGAACGTAAAAATATGTTAAATTATTATATTTTAAAGAAATATGTTAAAAAAGGTTTTTGTAATCAAAATATGCTAAATATGAATTTATATGCTTAAATCTAAAAATCTTAGCCCTAGTTATAAAATATAATTCGAATAATTTCATTTTGTGCTTAATTGTGTCCCAGAGCTTAAGATCTCAGTATTGAGAAATCAATGTTTTGAAATTTATCAAAACTCGATTCGTATAGATCAAACCAATTTTTTATGACCAACAATTTAAAACAATTTTAAAATTATCGAATCTATAGCATACACTGTCTTATGCAGCATTGCCAATAAGCTAAATTTACACTTGTGAATAATTTCTTAAGTAAAATTGTAAAAATGAGTATTTTACAACAAGAAACAACGCTTATGAAAAGTAATTTTAGTTTTGCTTTTGTTTATTGATGTTGATATAGATTATATACTTTTTTTGAGCAGTAGATGTTCAAAAGTCTCCGAAAAAATTTAAGCCTTCTTTTAACTCGAATTTTAACTTACCAAAACCACCTACCTATTGGAATCGGAATACATAATTGTATATAAGTAATTCAAAGTGGTATAAAAGATAATTTTGTTTTTAAATTATAGCTGTAGAATGAAATGGAAATTGAAGCAGATATTATTTCACTCGTCCTTAATTTACTGTACATTATACGAATCAAGGAACCCATGTGGTAGTATTGTATTTCATAGTTTTGAAATATCAGATAAGGATATGTTCCTATATTTTGTAGTTAATTTTAGTTCAAATATGCTGCGTTATGTAATTATCCGAGTCATCAGGTTATTACAATCCTATTTAACAATCCATTACCCATTAGTCATTAGGTCATTATTAGCAAAGTTAATTTGGATTTATTAGAACATAAACTAAGTCAAAGTAAACTTGCATAATAATTTTTGGTAAATTATTGATTAATCAGTAGTGGCTACAAAAATATTAAATACATGTACACTGTTAAGGGTTTTGTGTTTTATATTATCTGATAAGAAAAAAGGCTTTCCAAAGTTTAACAAAAAAGAATAATTGAGATTATAATTTTGTTTTTAAAGAAAATTTTCGGTCATAAACGTTCAAGACGGTTTTTATATAGAATATTATACTAGAATGTACAGCTTTCATCAATCTTAGATTACAAAATATTAAATTAGAATCTTTAATCAAACACATGCTTTAATAGGACTTGCTTTCTTTAACCCTTTCAGTAACTTTATGTACAATTGTACACATTTAATCACGTGAATAATGTAATTTTATATTGCTGAATCACGTGATTATTCAGCATATAGTGGAAGGGTTAAAAAGTTTTCAAAATTCAAATTACATATAAGTACCTAATGAATGAAGCACGAAAAAAAAAATTAAAATTGTTAAGGAAAAACTTAAAACTTTAGTTTCTGGTAAGTAATTTTAATTTTACCCCACAAAAGTCGGGAAATAAGAGCGTCTAAAAAGAAAAACTCCTTTTAAAGAATATAAAATAATTATAATACTTCTACTTCTCTTCTTCTTAATTTTTTCCCCAAGTTTTTCTGGTTTCAATCAATGTACGTTCGATTAATTTTTACCATATAATAAAGAATTGATGTAAGAAAGTAGATTGTAAATTTTTGTAAATAAAATCAAAATTAAAATCGAATCAGTAATTAAATCGATTTATTTACAAAAAATTGTTTTTCCTTTCTCTATTTATTTTATTTTTTACTTTTCTTTCATACTTTTATTTTGAAAGGATATGAATGTTGACATTTCAGTACATTACGACCATTATGTTAATGAGCCGAAAATTTTAAATATAAATTTGTGTATATCTCGAAAACCGCGAAGGTAGGAAGGGGTGTTTTTATTTTTCTTATTCTTAAAAAGAAAACATTATAAATAAGATAAAATTATAGAAAGGAGAAAAATAATAGAATAATCAATAAAATGATGATAATCACAAATGAAACCAACATCCTTTGCATATTTTTGTTTTTTTTATTTAAATTTTTTTTTTTTTCCTGTAATAAAATTTTCTAAAATCCACATTTGAATCACAATCCACTATGTCACACTTTTGTGGTTTCGGTTAACTGAAAATATAAATGAAAATACTTTTGATTTTTATTTAAGTTTTTTTTTTCGGATATTTTTTTTTTTTTTTTTGATGATTTCATCACACCATTTAACTTTTAATCCATTTTGCAAAAAGTCTTAAGAAATTTGATGTCTATTTTCTTTTATGGTTTTATTTATTTTCATTTTTCATTTTTTGTTTTTTTGTTTTGTTTTTCTTTAGTATAAACAATATTATTCAATTTATTTATTTTTCATTTTGTTCTTGTTTATTCAAAAATAGAAAAAAAAATTTCCATATTTATTTGAAAAATAAACAAATTTTTCTTAAACTTATGAAAAATAAAAGTTTTATATTGAATTTATATATACATATGTATATGTGAAGTGTTAATTTGTGCATTGGTGATGAAATCAACAAAATTATATATTTATTATTAATAAATATACAAAGTTGAATAATATTTAAGTTTGACGTCAATTGAAACTTTTATTAATTAATCAATTAATAAATAAGAAAAAAAAAAAAAAAATAAATAAACAAACAAAAATCGAGAAATATACAAAAGAAACATATTAGAAGAAATGATCTTTGAATAGCAATTGCCAATTAATGTTATTAATAATCATCATAATCATTAATAATAATTAATAATCATTTATACCACAGTTTCTTTACTTTCTATTTAAATATTTTTTTTTTTTGTTGAAGTACTCAACATCGAACAATTTCGAGCAATTAACGAAATTAATAAAAAGCAACAAAACATTTATTAATTATTAGCATCTTTTTTTTTTGGGAATTAGTTCATTTTATTGGAGGAGAGGGGGGGGGGGAGGGGACTTCATCATACTTAATACTTGTCCATTTAGATACTTTCCATTAAGATACTTAATAACTTAATACTTGACCTTCACTTGTCGTGTACGCGTTTATTTAGGTTAAATTGCTCTGTAATGTGAAAAAAATAACTTGAAGAATTGTAAAGTTGGATTATGTAAATCAGTATATTTCCTTTTCCAGATTATTTATATACATATATATATATATGTGGGAGACCGACAATTACGCAGTCGAACCCACCTGTTAAATTCAAGTAATGCAACCACTGCCTAATAAATGATAACTATTCACCATGCTACTCTCTCGGTTTTCGTAAAGTTGTTTGTCCGTTAGAAAAAAAACCACATGTTTAATGAAAGTTTTGGTCAACAATGTAATACTGATTGTTAATTTTTTAGTTATAAAGTAGCTATTAAGCTTAGTAGTAACGTTTGAATAAATAATAATAATAAAAATAAAAGTAAATTACTAAATTAAAATACATAGAAGTGTATAAATCAAAAGACTACACCCAGTCTGATTTCCTATATATATATGTATATGCAACATTTTAATTTGGGAGGAATTTTAGATTGGCTTATGAAAAAAACATACATAACTCTGATTTTGTAACCAATTCCTCCCTAACCAAAAATCCGTCCTAAAGATGTTTTTTTACATAGATTTTTCAACGCCAAGAATTTCAAATAGCGGTAGCAAGTCTCTTCTAATTATATTTTTTTTTTACATAACAAAACATTTATACGATATTTTGTAAGGAACAGATTTTGTAATGAATTACATATTTCGGGTTTAATTCGTAAGGTGGGGTAATTTTTCGGGATTAGTTAATTATTTTTGAGGGTTAGTTCATTATTTTTGGAGATCGGTTCATTTTTAGAGTTTTGGGATTAATTCATAGAAACTAAACCCTAAAACTAGTTATTTATTTTTGGGAGTTAGTTCATTTTTAGAGGGAATGGAATAAACAATTCATGGGAACTAAAATTCAAATATTCCAAAAATATTTTTAAGGAGTAGTTTTTTTTTTTTTTTTTTTTGTGAGTTCTGTTTATAATGAACTAACAACCGAAAATATTGGAGATTAGTTCATTTTTACTTTTGCTGGTTAGTAACTTGGGTGTTAGTTCATAGTGTCGTAATAAACTTTATCTGCTGTATAGCTTATAGTTCATAGCGCCATAAAAAAAACTTTATCTGCTGTATGTTGGAGTTGAACTTTTCTTCGAACTGCTTCAATGACTGCAATTTGTCATTGGCTTCAAATTAATGACAAACAATATATGTATGCATGTTTTCTTGAAGTATGTATCTATGCTGCAGACAGCTGATAAATCTAAACATTAGAATAAGATATAGTACCGTTATACTTAATAATAAACTATTAGACACACCGAAAACTTTTATAAGTGTGTCCTTGAAAATTAAAATTGAAAAGAAAACTTTCATCCACAAGGAATTTATTTTTCATATACCTATTAATGTTACAAAGTAATGAATTTAATGAATTAATTAATTTATAAAGTAAATTATTTAATTTTGACATCTTTTCTGGAAATTTCGAATTAAAAAAAAAATAAATTTAGAACTAATTTTTAGTACATTAAATCATTTTTCAAATATTTAATTAATAATGCCTGTATATGTCTGTCTGCAACAAAAATAAAATTTTTTATTTATTTTATTATTAAAGAAATTTAATTTTTTAATTAATTTAATTTTATGTATGTATGTGTTTATATATTTTCAAAATAATAATTATTTTTCACATTTATCAGATTTTAAACAGATTCAATTCAAATTCAAATTTTTTAATTATTTTTTTTTTTTTTTCTAAGAAATTAATAATTTTCTATGGAATTTTATTTATCCTGTTGTGAAAGTATTGATTATGTTATGTTATTTTTTTTTTTTTAATTTATTTATTTATTTTACTATAAAATGTTCATTTATTTTAGGAAATTTAAAAATAAATATTTTGTTTAAATCAGAATATTTTACATTACAAAAAAAGGAAAAAACATATAAATAAATATAAAATTTTAGTACTTAATCTTAAAAATTTTGTATATTTTTATAAGTATGTATAGTTTTCTCACATTAATTTTAATTTTAAAATATGTTTATTGGAAAAATTTTAAAATTATAGTAATATAAGAAATTTTTGGTTTAAGACATTTTGCTCACAGATTAAAGAGGTCTTATATATATATATTTTTTTTAGTTATAATTACAATTCCATCCATCGACCAACCGTAAAATTAGCTTCGTCCAACAATTTTTCACAAATGAAACACTATTGTAGCGAAACGATAAATATCCGCCAACCCCCACCCCATTCCAACCAAAAAAGATAGACAACCCATCACCGCCAAAAAAAAATGAAAATATTTTAATTTTGGCGGTAATGAAGTTTTTGTTGGGCGTCGATGCCCGATGGTCATAATTGTAAATAAATAAATACATAAGAATGTAGTTTGAATTTTAAAGTCGCTAATTTTTCGTTGAAGGTCGGAATTGTGTTTATAACTTAAGTTGTAATTTTTTGTTACAAAAGAAAATTCTACAAAAAAAAAAAAATCTGGAAATTTCAAAGTACATATTTTTGTTTAGTTCTAAATACAATTTTACGGTCTATCTATTTATCAAATATTTTTTGTTTTGTATTTTACTTTAGTTTTTTAATTTAATTTTGACGGTCTAATTTTGTAACTAACTATAAAATCTCTCGTAAACGTAAACGTAACCTATACATACGCTTTTCTGCAAAAAGCGTATAACTATGATTTTGTGACCAACTATAAAATCTCTCATAATACAAAATCTTGCAGTAAACATACGTATTTTGGAAAACTTTATAGTACCACAAAAAAGTCACCGTTCTTAGTAGATAAAACCCGCTATAGGCTCATATTTGAAATTATTGTGCGATCCCACAAAAACGAATTGTACTAATTGGGCCTGATCCACAAAAATAACAGTATTTAGTAAGATTTTTAGAAAAAACTACATTTAAAAAAAAAAACAGAAGATTTTAAAAAACCCGATTTTCAACCGCCGCTTCAACTATTCTATACAAATTTGTTTTAAAATGATTTTAATGAAATTATATGGTATCGGGATGGAAAGTTATTATAAGAGTGTTTAGATTAAAACATAATAAAAAATTCCTTAAAACTTTCCTTAAAATTAATACAACTTATATTTAGAAAATATTTAGATGATTTTTGTAATAGAGCAAAACTATCTTAGATAAACCAAGAAATTATGAAATTATGTATTGCGTGCATAATGATGAAGGCTTAATAAAATTGCGTTAGTAATTTCAAGATTCTAGATCAGTAGTGCACCTTCAAACACGTAAGCATACCTATTCAACCAAACCAAGAGTTCGATTTTAAGATTCTCTATAAATTTATGCCACAATGATAACACTCTGATGGAAGAAATTTTGAAAGCTTCTCATATCCATGTCAGAGAGTTCATTTAAATCAAATGGATATTGAGAGATATTGAGATTTTGAGATTTAAAAAAATAGTCCAAAAGTCAATTAAATTCCAATTTTTTAATTGATATTTCTTTGATAAAAAAAAAAAAGACATCTTTACCATCTCCTTATTTCAGGATAATTATTTCTCTCCTTTTAATTCAGAATATTAAAATCTAAACCTAAAAAATGATCTGTATATTCATTTGAATTGAATTGAATTAAAAATAACTTAAAAAAATTTTTTTTTTTACATCATTTATATTTTATTTAAAAATGATGTCGATAACTTTGCCTATGATGGTACAAAATATTCAATTATAGATCTGATGTCCAATTTATATACTATTTAATTTTCTTGTATAATATCTATAATTGTTTTTTCTTTTGTTTTTTAATTAATAGTTTTTCTATGAAATTTATAGTTTTGGTTTTATATTCAGCCTTCTAGGCACCATTAAATGAATTTTGTTGTATAATCAAAGGACATTATAAAATTTATTTGTGTTGTTTTATTGTTAGTTTTCGAGGGCATATTATGTATCAAGAGAATATTTTTTATTTTTCCAAAGTTCAAAAACTTCATCAAAAACTTCATAAAAAGGAAAAAAAAATGTATAAAAAAAAAACAATAAAATGTTTTTATATCATATAATTTGATTTTTTGTTTTGTTTCGGGGTCTGACAGGATTGTATATGAAATTATAAAAAAATGTTTTTTTTTAATTAATTCAAAATGTATACCCAAACTGAAGGCAATGCTATTGAAAATATTTAAAAAAATTTTAAATAAATAATGCAAAATTTTCAATGATTTTAAATTGTCAAAATTTTTGAATAAAAAAAATTATATTTACTTATATTAAATTCTTTTTTTGATATCGGTTCTTGATTTTTATTCTCAATTTGCTTTTTCCGCAACATTAGTTCTTGAAACTTTGCATTGGGAGTTTTTATTTGGAAATATAATCAGTTTAGTCTTTACGAGATTTTAGTGTGTTGTGTTTTATTAGATCATTACTGTTAATTCAAGAGTAAATAATTTGCTTTGTCGCAAATCGCAATCCTACGCTATCGTAATTAGATGTATTATTTAACGAAAGATCCCCATCAATTGAAGTTCTCAATATTTTCATTCTAATATAAACATAAGGTTTACTTATTCTGATGTTGTTGTTGTCGTTAAGTGTCAAAATTTTATTAATTATTGATTTTTAATTAACGTGTCCTTGTTTAATCTCACATGTTTAACAATCTCTGAATAAGAATAACTTTATTTGATACCTTTGAACGTTCAATCTTAGAATACGGTAGTATTATTTGGAATCTCGTTTTTTTCATTCTAGTATAAGATTGAAATGGAATCAATCCAAAAGCAGTTCCTTCTTTTTTCGTTAAGACATCTATGTAACGGGGATCGTATCGAAAGCCGATTTATCACAATCCTGTTTTATCAAAATCCAGTTTTTTTTTAAAACCGGTCGATGATTATCTATATAAATAAAACAATTGGGGTGGATTTTAGAATTATATACATACATATTTTGTGCGATTCTTGATTAAAAGGAATTTTAAAATTGGGTTTCATAAATTTCAATCGTAGAATAAAAGATTTGTATTAATTAACTGAGCATAAATATAAATCGATAATTAATAAAATAAAATTTATCACAAATATCGTATTCTAGGGCTTTGTATTACTTTTATAAAAAAAAATGAATATTAAATTTAATGTCAATAATATTTATTATGGCTTGATTAAAGTAATAACTCATAAACATCTAATATTAAAAAATATTTTTTTTTTATAAAAAATTGTCCTTGGAAATTTAAATGTATTTTAATATCCTATTAATCAATTTAAATATGTACTTTAAATTTTTATTTTTTTCTTAGTCCTTTTTGAAACGATTGGAATTTTCTTTCTTATATTCAAAAATTTTTTTTAATTTCAATATTTTCTAAAAGTGTATATTATTGTCCTGATATGATAAAAAAATATTAGTTGTTATTTTTCTTTGTTTTATTTTCCGAAATTTTCCGATGAAAAACTGTTAAAATTTTCCATAAATTTTTCAACAAAGTCAAATAAATGTCAGAAATTTTTTTTTTTTTTCATAATTTTAATTTCGTCTTTTTTTCATCTTTATATTGAATCTCTTTATAATTTTCCTTTAATAATTCAATTAATTCGCTGCTCCCTTAAAGCCCTTGAATGTAAAATCAATAAAAATAAAATAAAAAAAAGTGAAAAATGTTCGTACTCTGTTAAGTTTAACATGAACATTTTGTTTGTTGTTGCTGTTGTAATTGTTGTTAAGAGTTTTGTTGTAAATTATTTAAAACATGAAAAAATAAACATGAACATAAAAATATAAACAACATTTTAAAAATTTTATTTTTATTATACATTCAACACAAAGGAAACGGATATATCATAAATTAAGGGTTTCAACAATGAACGGTGGCTATACCCCCAAAAAATTTATGATTGCATTCGAGGCCACCTGCGGGTGAATGAACTCTATTTATGTCAAAAAAGAACAAACAAAGAAAAACAATAAAGCAACAAAAAAAGGAATGAATTAAAATAAAAAAAAAAGGAGGAGAACAAAATGTAAAGAATGTTTAAAATACATTACTTGTATTTTACTCGTTATTAACTTATTGTATTGTTTTTTCTTTCAATTTGAGATAAAATTTCCTTCGTTATTTTTCTTAAAAGAGTGTTGGTATAGTCATTATATTGAAATTAATTTATTTCATTAATAATATTAAGACTAATAGGAGATGTTATATCCCTTTTTTATGAATTATGGCACATATCATTTTAATTTAATACAATATTCATATAATATATCCATTTTCATTATTATACACATCAACTGCTTACTTAAACATTTATTAGCTTTGAAAATTATTCAAAATACTTCAAAACTAAAATTTTAATCTTATGAAGATAATATGTTACAAAAATGTATACTACATACAGTTTATAAGGTTGTTACACAGTATTAGATTAGACAATACATTTTTAAATGTAAAAACATATGATATATTTTCCTTAGGAAAATAAATGTACTTTACGGTGTCAGGTTGAAAAGAAACATAATATTCAGTAATGTGAAAATCCTAATATTTATTAAAAAATTTGGAAAATCAATCCATATAAATAAAATTATTGTCTAAATAAAATGTTTTGTAATTCTTTTACTAAACATAAACTCTGGTTCAATCCATTTTTACTTTAACAACAAAGTCATTACAGCATCCTTTTAACTGTACAACTGTACAACTTGAAATAATTCTAGATATAATCTTAGAAAATGATTGTTTTAATACCTACAAAAATTTGACATTTTTTTTTTTATATTAATGATAGAAAAATAACTTGCATTACAAAGTATCTTAGATTATACTGAAAATCCAATGAAAAAAAAGACACTAAATTTTACTCCTAAAATTATGCAATTTATTTTTTTTTACATATAGTTTTGTGTAGATTCAGTTTTTTCCTAAGGAAGTTGCGAATCTTCCAAAAACACAAAGAATACTCCCTTATGGTAGTGTGAAATTCTTACAGACTAAACCCATCTCTCCCTTTAACCAATATAATAGGATGAAACTCCTAACTGTTAACGCAGTATATTGGCTGGGGATAGGAGATAAGGTAGAAGAAGATAAGACAAAGATGCCCAAACATTGAATTGAGAGGTACAGTCCAATCAACAGTTACAACATACAGTAGCATATATCACCTTTCTGCACGAGATAATAATTGAAGGCAATCATACAGTCACTGCAGCATCTATTATTATTAGTTTAAATTTTAATATTCGTTTTTAATTTTTAGAAATCCTATTAAAACATTTTGAAATCTAGTTAACCTCTAAACCTTTGGACTTAAATTATATAGCTGAAACATTAATAAAATATTATAAACTCTATAAACATAAAGTGTTTTAACTTAAAATAAATCGATAAGTATGTGTTAGATTTATGTGATAATGGTATGTGGAAATTAATAAATACAGATTTTCTTTAATTAATTTTTATTATCGAAATTTTTTAAAATTTATTTGAAAATTAAATATTCAAGGATTTGTCTTGTTTACTTGAATGTCCTTAAAAAAAAAAAAAACAAAAAAAAAATTAAAATAAAATAAAATAAAATGAACATAAAAGACATTAATAAATTTTATTTATTAGTTTTACTACTGAAAATAAAAAAATTTCGTAGAATTTTGTTGAGTTGCAAAACAAAACGAAAAAGAGAAAATTGTGTCCTCGATCGAATTGATATTCTTGGAAAATTCTATATTATAATATTAAACCCATTTTACATTTTAATAATGTATTCTTCTATATTATATTCATTTTATATTAAAAATGAAAAAAAAAAACTGTATTTTACAAAACAAAAAAAAGCACGATTAAAAATAAAAGTTACAAAAATCGAAGTTTAAGTTAAAAAAAAAAAAAAAAACGAACAAAAATTTTTTTATTACCATCAGAATAAAAATGAAAATATTGTAAAAGTTTAAAAATATTGTTAAATAGTATTCAAGAAATTAATTTTTTTTTTTTGCTGCTATAAAATCTATTTAATAACTATTGTGACCTAAATACATAAATTTAATGTTGCGAAAGTTAATGTCCTTAAAAATCGCATTTTTTTTTTCTTTTTTCACGACAAAGTTTCAGTTTTTTCTCTTCAATACTTATAAGCAGGGTTGGCTTATAATATTTACTTTATTTGATTCGAAATTGATTATATTTTAATGATTTTAAGTTTGAAAGTACTGTTTTCGAATTTATAAATACAAAAATTGAATTAATTATAAGTAATTCTCCATTTTAATCAATTACGTTTTTCCACTTCGCTATTTATTTCTCAAAATTCCTGATTTATTGCATTTTTTGATGATGACAGAAAAAATCACAGTCACAAAAAAATTCACTCCACAAAATTAATGTGTAGATAAAAGATATGTGTAGATATGAAACGTATACTAAATTTAAAAAAGCATATTCTTAACAACACGTGGAAGCTAGACCAATGGCGGTTATTACACGAGATTTTGCTTATGAAGTATGTTAGATGTTTTCTAGCTAAATAATTTTTTAAAAGATATAAAGCGTAAATAGGTACTCCATTCTAGTCATTTAGATCAACAATTATTTTCTTTAAGATTATTCTTCATTTTTTTTCCGCATCTCATTGTTGCCTCTTCGCATAGTAAGGAAACGTCATACGCTTAAAATTATTTTAGCTTATGCTCTCTTTATTATTTTAATATATGCCTGTGAGTATTTACTAGTTTTGTCAAAAAAAGTTAAATTTTATGCCAACGTCTTCTGCAAAATATAAAAAAACAACTTGACATCTTATATTGTCTACTAAACTAAAGATGATCAATTTTTTGTCAAAATTTTTTGTAAAATATGATTGGTTTGACTCAACAGAGGGTAGTAGCTGTCATATAACTTTGAAATTGAAATAATAATTGAAATAGATATCTTAAATTTCCCAAAATATGTACAATCTACACTTTTCTTCATTTTATTTATGAAAGAAATGTCAGATGTCAAACACTTTGTTATTCTATATATTTAGAAAATATGAAATGTCGTTCGGTTTTTTCACATTTTTTGACAAGAAATGTCACGTGTCAAACCCTTACTCACTTTGTAAATTTAAAGAATTGGAAGTGTCACGTGTTGCCTTACCTATTTTGAGAAACGAGATTTCGATACGTTCCCGTTTAAATATTATATTGGTGAGACTTTGGGTTTGCAGTTTAAGGTTTATTTTTAAGATATGCTCAACAAAATATTAAAGTTACTAAATTATTAAAATATAGTAAAGAGCATTTCGCAAAAAAAGATTACAATTGCAACGATACAAATTAGATGATAACATAACATGAACTAATGTAATGATTCAATTAAATATTTACATGCATGTTTTTTATTAAAGTAAATAGGGAAAAATATTTACTATTACGTATATGTTTTTTTAAGTATAAAAATATAAAAATATTATTTATGGTCAGTAATTTAAAATTCAACTCTGTAAATTTAAAAAAAAAAAAAAGAAAACGTAGAAAATAAAACTCAAACTAAAATAACCTTCAAAGTTCAAAAAATTTTATTTTACATTTTTGTTTCTTCAATTCCTTTTAAAAATGACATTAATTTCCTAGACAGATATTTATTTATTTTTTTGTATTTTCTAGGAAATAATTCATCAAATTAAATTACATAATATGTGTAAAACTAAAATATCACTTTGTATAAATAATAACATATTAAAAGAATATTAGATATACAAAGAATTCGAAATTTTTTTACAGATAATATATAAAAGGTACCTACATAATATGTAATTCAAGGACGTTCTTCTTGAAATTTTGTTTTTAATATAAATAAAAATAAAAGGATACAATATTTTTTTTTGATTATTAATATTATATTTATGTTATTTGAAATTAAAATAAAAAAAATAAACAAGTAGATATTAAGATTGCTTCTTACAATTAACATTTTGTTTTTTCATTAACCTTCTAAAAAGTAGAATAGGCACAGCATAACTTCATTTTCATACATTCATTAAATTTTCTCCGTCGTTGATTAATTAACTGTTTAATTGTATAAAATATATAGCTTTTATAGAATTTTACAGTTAATATTATGAATCGCAAACAATATTTTAGTTATATGCGCGCCATCTATTATCTGGTACAAGAATTACTTTATTCATTTATTGTTATTTTTTAGTTTTAATCAATACTTTGTGATACTTTGTTTACAATTCGATGATAAAATGTTGATAACCAATATACATATTGGCATTTAGTAATCATTATTTTATTATTTGTTTTTGTAATAAAAATTTTATTTTTATTCAGTTATTCTGCATAATTATATAAAATTAATTCTGAAATTTATAAAACAATTTTTATTCATAATGTCGAATAGAATTATACGGTTTGATTAAAGGAAGGAAAGACGTCATAAGTATTGTGTTGTCATAATATGTAACGTAAATAAGAACAGAAACTTCAATTTGAAGGTTTGACAAAAAAAAGTTTTTTTTTAGTGCATTTCTCTGTCACATAAATGTGAACAAGTATTTCCAGGCGTGGCTGTAAATGTCGTAAGGGGGAATAATTCTTACGACATGTGTGGGATTCCAACCCACACTCCATCGGTGTTTACAATATATTTTATACGCTCTTACCCACTAGGCGACCGAGACCCCTTGAAAATTATTATTTATCTCAAATTTAAACTTTACATTTCTATTCACTCTTATATTGTAGCTTGTAGTAATTCTTAACTTCAAAATTATTTCTTTTCAAATGTAATTGTTGTACATGTATTAATTTATAATTATATAATTACATTTGTTTACATTATATTATTACATTTTTTAATATATTTTGACTTGACGGGAGGTTTGACCCCTAGCCCTATCGTCTGAAAGTTCACCATAGGTTAGATTCTTCTAAATTTTTATTAGATGTGAAGTTATTTTTAGTTAACAATATTGTGAAAAGTATGTTAATAGGAAGTTTAATTGATAACGCTACATCTAAGGACAACATTGACTTTCTGGCGACATTAACAAGAAATAAATCACTGAAAACGAATATAAAATTGATGAGTCCCTTAAATTAAATTTTTTTTATAACTATTCCAAAAATTTAAATCTTAATTTAAGTATAGGGCTTATAACTATAGGGTATCCGGATCTTAATGTTTTTCCTTGAACTGGTCGTTCGGAGGATGCCCGAAACTAACAAAAAATTATCCTTAAAAAGGGAGAAGAGCTATAGTTTTAACGGATTCTAAGATAACGGTATTTAAAGTTTTCCCTGTATGTTTCATATCTTTTATAAATCATAACTTTTTCCGTGTATAACTAATACAAAATTGATTTAAGATATTTTAAATATATATATTAGAATTGCTTTCATATATGTTTTTAAAAAAACAAATTCCGTTATTTTAATTCTAAAATTGTAATTTTTTAAATGTACGTACACGTTACATTTTAATTTAATTTTTGTATGTTATAAGAAATTGTATCATATTTTTCATCATTATTGAAATAATTCAAAATTATTTTGTTGGACTCTTCATTAAAGAAAATTGAAATACAGCAAGTTGATATTAAATTTATCTTGAAAATTAGAACAGATATGATATAATAATTATGATAACATATTTACAATATACATTCAACATAATTAAAAATGTCTGTTTTGGATGCTGTATTTCTTTTTATTATTTTTTAAATTGTTTTAAACGAATAATAATTTATTTTTGCCTAGGGTTAATATCCAGTGTTTGCCATATATAATTATGTTCTTTAATTAATTTAAGTCTATTGGATATTCTGTTGAAGACTTTTCGTTTTTTTATAACATTTTTTTATACATTTTAAGGTTGATTTTATTGTTTATCTATTCATTTCTTTGCTGTTTAAAGAGTTAAATTTATTTCTATATTATTTCTTCTTCTTTTCTTTCTAATACCCTATTCAGGACGTAGTAACATTTTATATTTGCATAATGTACATTCAAAAAATATAAACAAATGAGATTTCCTCCTGTTTGCCTGACCTATACTGTTGACCACATCTGGGTAGTTCATGCTACTTTGGAAGCGGTTTCTCGCCACTAGGATAAAATAGTTCCCTTGCAAGTGTTGTTGGTTTGGTTGATTTTTCCTACACACCGTTTGGTACCCATCCACGTAACTGCCATTGACGTTGCTCGTTTTTTACCACGGGAAGGTGGGTATTGGGATTTTCCCTTCTTTAGACCAAAATGATATTTTCCTTGATTCTTTCCGTCTTATCGCCAAAATGGCATTACCTAATAAGTGGTCGAGAGCTTTTCAGAGGTGGAAAATTTTATTAAAACAAAAAATAAAAATGATTTTAGTGACTTTGTGAAAATTTTTTTATTTTTTAGCAGTATAACGAAATAACATAACATTTTTTGTTTTAATTTAAATTTTTTATACAAAAATAAAATTTTTCCATTAATTATACCTAACCCCTACAACATACTCAATCCAATATTTCCACCTAAGTTTTTTTATTTTTTTTTTGAATTAAATTTATGCATTTCTGTTTAAAATATATTTAAAAAAAAAAAAAAAAAACAATTAAATTTATTTTGTTTGCCTTTCATTCGAATACATAAAAAGTATGAAAATATATGCATAAAATATGTTTGGTCGCATTTTTTTTTTTTTTTTTTTTTCTTTAATTTGAACTGTTCAATGTAAGTTTTTTTTTGTTTTTTTTGTTTGCTTCTTGAAATTTTCCACTACTTTTTAAAAAGTTATAAACCACAACAGAATAAAAACAAAAAAGAACTTGAAATAAAATGGAAAATTTCATTTATAAAAAATAAGAATTCGTATGGACTTTTTCCATGTGTTCTCCATGTGCATTTAAGACAAACAAAAAAAAAAAAAAAAAAAAAATCCATATGTGATTGTAAAATTCTAAAAAAATAAAAAAAAAAAAGTTTTTTTTTTCGCTTTGCTTATTAATACCAAATTGGGCCACTATAGCAGATAGCAGAACTTTAAACAGAAAGACAGTTGTCGCAGTAATAGAAAGGCAACAAACCAAACAAACAAAAATACATTTTTTTTGTTGTTAAAATTATTAGAACAAAATACATATATACATAAATACATATATATATATGTATTTATTAGATATTTAAAAGAATATGTATGAATGTGTGTGTATATGCATGAATGCATTATTGCATTATATTGCACTATTTATTTATTTTTTATTTTTTTTTTTTAAATAAAACTATTATAATAAATTCTCCAATGCGCAGTAAAGTGAATGACATGGTATAGCAATATTAAATGCTAATGTATGCTTTTTAAAAATAGTTGCATTTTGCATTTATACAAGGTGGTATTATAATGATGTTTATTACATAATTCACACAGTCTATAAGAAAATTTCATTGAAGAAAGTTTTAACACAAAAAAAAAAAAAAAAAAAGAAAAAAAAACAAATAAAAAAAGGAAACAAAATAATTAATATAGTGTTTTTGTATAGTATACATATATATATATATATATATATTGTATACAGTGTATATAGTAAAGAAAAATTTTTTCAAATAAATTTAAAGAAAAATGTGGAAAATCCCATTGCAATTAATGGGGTTAGGTAATTTTGAACAAAAAAAAAAAAATATATATATATATATATATCTATAAAATAACTATGCCACATTTTTGTTTTTTTTTTTTGGGGGAAATTAAGGATATATGTATAAATAATGATTTTCTTTTTTTTTTTATAAAATTAAATTTTAAATGAAAATGTATGTAGGTGGATGGGTGGCTATATGTTTTTAATTGTTACAGTACATATTACCTATTTAATAAGAACAATTTATCTTAATTAGAATAGTTGAAGTGAAATTAGAAGGTTTTTTTATTTTTTTTTTTAAATTAAAAGAAAAATTTTAAGATAATTTATTAAAAACAATGAATATGAAAATACATATACATAATAATGTTTTATAAAATGGGAATTGGTTCTTGAACATAAAATTTACTTGTGCAGTAAAACCTAATTTTTTTTTTGTAAAAAAAATTTTTTTAAATAATATTTTCTTGATATATTTTCGGTTTTTTTTTTTTTAGAATGAAATTGGTTTTATTTCGAAATATCCTTGAAGTCGAAAAGAAAAACTATCTTTTAAATAAAGAAATAATCATAAGGGAAGTATAAATAATTGAAAAAGTGCATTAAAAGTTAGAGAAAATTATGGTTCATTAGAGTTCTAATTAACAAGTTTTATATTTTAATCGGGAAAAGAATATCTTTATATAAAATTACATATCATATATACATGTTTCGGTATATAAATATTTTTATTTTAAATTGTATTAAAATTAATGAAATTTTTCACTGTGTCTTTATTAGATATTTTCTTTTATATTTTTTATTTTTAAATAATATCAATAAATTTTATTTTTCCAGTTATAGGATAGAAAAAAAAAAAAAATTAAATCAAGGTCATTTATTGTTGACCAAGGTTATATACTTTTAATTTTTTTTTTTTTTATCTTTTCAATATACATTTCTATTTAATTATACCTGTACTTTACCTGTATTTAAAAAAAAAAATTTATTTTTTTAAATTTTATAATTAAATTTATAAACCATATGTTTTGTTTTTTCTCATTACAGATTCGAATAAAAATCAGTTTTTTTTTTTTCCAAAATATCAACAAATAATAATTGATAATTAAATATATATATATATTTAAAAAAAAAAAAAGAAAAATTAAAAAAAAAAAAATAAAAGGAAAAAGGAAAATAATAAACCCCAATTCGGGAAAGGTCATTTCTACGTAAGAAATACAAAAAATACAACAAAAAAAAAAAAAAAAATTAAAGGACGAATTTTTAAAACACCCTGTTTTTACATTGTCATTGTACAATTTTAAGAGCATATATTTTGTTTTTTCAAAATTTAAGAGATTTCAATTCTTAAAATCTCTTTAAAAATTTCTCTTCATCATCTAGTTAAAAAGCATAAATTCATTTACATACTGATATCTATTGAGAGAATTATTTTTAAAATCAATAAACAAGAATACATAATAGTAATAAAAGCTCTAAAATAAGTGAACATAATTGTGCAAAAAAAAAAAAAAAATTTGTGAAAGAACATAAGTATATATAATTTATATATATATACATAAAACACACAGTAATAAATATTTTAACACAATAATAAATATTTTAACATTGTGTATAAAAACTAAATTGCTGAATATCTGAAGATACAATACATCTCAAATTTTTATAAATATCTCAAAATTTTATGTTTTTAATTAAATAAAATAAGACAAAAAAAAAAAAAAAAATTACATTAAATAAAGTTTTTCTCTTAAAAACATACAAAAAAAAAAGAAGCTTTTTCGTGTTTTTTACATAAACATATTCTGTGTTAAAAAATTTTTTACGTTATTGTTGTACAACATTTAAATTAGTTTTTTTTTTAAGTACTTTTTATTATTTTTGTTTTTTGTGTTTTTGTTCTACTTGTAAAATTCATTGGACTGAAGTCCATTGAAAGAGTAAATTAAAAAAAAAAAAAATTTATATACATAAAAGAAATAAAATATTAACATATAAAAATTTAAATTTGTGTAGAAATACATAGATACACGTCATCTATAGATACATTTAGATATAAAATTTTTCATATATTAAAATTGAAATATAATAAAAAAAAAAAAAGAATATTTTAAACATTTTTTATGCAAAATAATAAAAATTATACAAAAAAAAAACAAATCTATAGATAATTCTATAAAACAATTTCATAAATTCATCTGTTGAAGACCATAATAAATAAAAAATATATAAAAAATATAAAAATAATTTAAAAAAAAAGAAATAAATAAATATAGGAAATTTTTATGGTGAAAAAAATATTTTAACTAAAACAAAAATTCATATTCTTTAAAAGAAAATTTTTTTAAAAAAAAAAAAACGAGAGTGAATATTAAAAAATTTATAAACAATAAAATAGCAATTCAGTTAAATTAAAAAGAACAAAACAAAAAAAAAAATATTTAATATAAAATTAAAATAAAAATAAAATAAAAAGCTAAAAATAAATTTAATATTTTAAAATTAATAAATAATTATTTGAATTTTTATATTTTATTACGATAATATCAAAATTTTCAAATCGTTTTAATGAATTTCAATTGGAAAGGGACTTCAATATATTTAATTTAATTAAATATATACATATATACATTATATCTATAAATATACATATATGTATAACATATATACAAAATATATATATTAAAAAAAAATCAAATGAGTTTTTAATAAAGTGTTAAAAATCAAAAGTAAAAAATAATTCTTATTTTTTTTTTTTTTTTTTTTCAAAAAAAAATTTATTAGAATAAAGGTGAACCAAAAAAAAATTTAAAAGGTTTTCCCTTTTCCTAATCTAAAACAAAAACAAAAAAAAAAAAAAAACTAAATTTAAATCACATTTCACATGCTAAATTATCGATTGGTGTCAACACATTGCATCAAACAACCGTAGAATAATTATTATAAAGAAAAAAAAAAGGACATTGAAATTGAAAAATTTTTTTTTTCATTATTTTTGTTTTGTTGGTATAAAACATTTTATCGATTATTATTAATATATTTCACTATATATATAAATTTATCTAATCATTAAAAAAAAAATAAAAAATAATCATATTGCGCATATTTTGAATAAGAAAAAAAGGATCACAATCACAAAAAGATTATTGAAATTGAAGATACAAAAAATCTTTTTAAAATAAATTGAAACAACACTTATTCATAGTTAATAAAATAAAAAAAAAAAAAAAATTATATTCAATTCGTATTTTTAATGTAAGCAGTAGCAGCAACAGCAGTTAAATTTTATTTAAAATCACAATAGTTACATTTTTTTTTTTTTATAAAACAGAAATTAATCTATAGATTCATCATCAGTATCACATATACTTAATAATAATAATATTAAGATACATTTTGAAGTTTTTTTTTTTTTTTGTCTTTGTCTAATATCATATTAATTCTAAAAAAAAAAAAATTAAAAATACTCAAAAGTAAAAAAAAAATTAATATATTATATTATTAACTTTAATAGAACCAAAAAAAAAAAAAATAAGCAACATTATACAACAATAACAACCCAACCAAAAAACAAATTGAAATTGTTTTTTTGTTTAAATAATTGTTTTTTTTTTTTTTTTTTACTTAAAAAAAACAAAAAATTTAAAGTTTTGAATATAAATTTTTAATACCCTGGCCAATTTTTAAATATTAACCGCAATCACGTATTCGTTTAAAGAATTTGTTTTACTATTTGCGATCCGTCAACAACTTAACCGTGAAGATGTGCAGAGATCGAGATATGTTTTCACCATAAATTTGTTCAGCTATCGTCAATTTAAAATTAAGAAAAAATTTTTAATTATTAATAAATAAAGAGAAAATAAAAAATTTGCGATTACTTAGTTAAAAAAAAAAAAAAAAGAAACAAGAAAGAAAAAAACGAAGCAGAAACAAACAACAGAAGTATAAATTCAAAAAAAAAAAAATTTTTTTTCAACAATTTAAACAACAAAATTTAAAAACAAAAAAGAAAGAAACACGAAAGAATAAAAGAAAAATCAACAAAACAAAAAAAAAAGAAAAGAAAAGAAAAGAAAGAAGAAAAATATTTAAAAAAATTAAAACGAAAATAAAGTCGTCGTCCTTTTGAAATTTTACTTAACACGTCGGAGGACATCAAATTGAATATTTTTTTTTGTTTTCTTTTCAATTTGTAGTAAAAAACGAAACCTGATCACCTACAAATTTTCCACTTAAATTTTTGTGTTTTTGTTTTTTTTTGTTTGTTTTTTTTTTTATGCAAATTCTATTTTGTTGTCGAGAATCACAAGTTATCAAAAACGAAAAAGGAAAAAAAAAAATTAAAAAAAAGGATAGAATATCCTTATTTTATACTTAAACAAGAATTAAATTTCTTAATTTTTTTTTTTTTTTAATAGAAGATATAGAAGAAAAACTGAGAAATTGGAACAAGCAGTATATATATATATATACAAGTTTAAATATAGAATTATTTAAATGCATATCTTTTAATAAACCGCATATTAGAAAATAGAAAGCGAATACAAGAAATTAAATTATATAGAAATTCTCTAGCGAACAGTTTTAACATAGTTTTTCTTTCATATGAAGTAAGAAAGAAAAACGTTTAGAAATCATATATGTCTATTACTTACTTTTAGATATTCTTTAGAATAGAAAGAATATAAAAACAAAACAAACAAACAAAAAAAAAAAAAAGAAAAGAAGAAAAAGGAAACTGTAGAGAATACTTAAACATATAAATTATCAAAGAAAATTAATTTAATTTTCATTTTATTTTATTTTTATATATATCCATATATATAATATACTTAAAAAAATCCGAATAGCACTTCGATATAGTGAAAACGGATTTCAATAAAACGTAAAACAAAAAAAAAAAAAAAAAAACAAAAAAAAAAGAAGAACCAGAGCAAAGGAGGAGAAAATCTTTTTTAAAATTAATCTATTAATTATTATTTTTTTCTTTGGAGAAACTGGATTTTTTTTTGGGAAAACTGAAAAAAATAAAATTTTTCATTTGAAAGAAAAAACAAAAAAAAAAAAAAAAAAGAAAGGAAACACAGATCCAGAAATAGAATTAATACCATATATTATATATTATTTAAATGAAAACAAAAATTTAATCTTTAATATTATCAAAAACATAACAATATCGCAAAAATTTTTGTAACTTATTATTAAAAATTTTAAACAATACCATATAAATATATATATATATACAGTTATTTGCAACAGTTACTTATTAAAGGATTTATTACAAAAAAAAAAAAAAAAAAAACATAAAATAAAATAAAAAAGGAATTTACTTATTAGTTAAAAGCAACCAACACACACATTTTTTTTTTTTTTTTAAATATTTCACTTATATTCACATATATTTTATGGTGGAAGTGGAGAAAAACGGAATATTATAAACCGGAAGAAAACAGTTTGGATAAAGTAGCAGTAGATACGTAAACAAAAAAAGATACTAACTAAATAGTTAATAAAAAAAATTCGAATAAAATCAAATAAAACTTTTACAACTTTAAAAAAAAAAAAAAACAAAAACAAACATAAAGAAAAAGAAAAAGAAAAAAGGATACTGAAATATATAATATCTAATCTTAGACCGGAAATAGAAAATTTTTAAAGGAGAAAAAAGTTTTATATATATCTTTTAAGGATCAAATTACAAAAAGATTTCATATATAGATTCGAATTTTATTTGTAGCTGAGTATTTATAGTAGAATGCGATTTTAGTTGAAAAAGTAAATAAATATAAATAGAAAAATACAAGAAAAAGGAAAAAAAAAAATCGTATTTTAAAATTTCAACTAAAATTTTAACAACACACAATTTTACATTATTGTTTTGTTATTTACACAATTTGTACGATTGTATTGTTTTATGTACATGTACATCTATACATAAATATTAATAGAAAAAATCGATGATTAATTGAATTTTAATTGACCTTAACATATACATATATAAATATATATATATATATATATATATATTAATTATTAGATTTAAAAATAAAAACTAATAATAATAATTAATAATAATAATTTAATAAAAAAAAAAAAAAAAAACAATCATATATATAATATATACATATATATATATATATATAAACAATATTAATTAACAATATCGTAACGTTAAGTAGTCCATATGTACGTATACTTTGAAGAATATAATATAATTAATGAGATAAAAATTTCGAAAATTATTTATAAATTACGAAAAAAATAAAATAATATTTAATACAAATTAAAAATTTTCTTAAAACTTAAATTAATTATTTACTTAAAAAAATAGTATATATATATATATATACTTAAAAAAATAATATTTTTGTTACATTTTATAATATCGTAAATTATTTTGGAAGAAACAATTTTTATTTACTTTTTTTTTTTTTTGTCATTAATAATAATAATAATAATAATTGAAATTAAATTCGAAATTAATTAAATACAAGAAAATAATTTTTAATATAAAATACACATATTAAAAAAAAAAAAAAATCTTCAAATATTTTAAATATTAATAAAAAAAAAAAAAAACGACGAAAATTCAATAATATTAATAAAAAGAAACGAAAAATAATAACGCGAACAACTAATTATTAAAAACACAAAAGTAATTAGTTAGAAAGACATCAAGATTGAAGAATTTGCAAGAGATCTTTGGAAGTCTGTTAAGGCTTGCGTTGTAAGTAGAAAAATTTTTTTTTATTTAATTTATTACATACTTTATTATATTATATATTTATTTTTAAATAATATTTTATTTAATAATTTTATAAATTTTTGTTAAAAATTGTTATAATCTAATCCTAAATAGTCCTAAACTACTCCTAACTGAACTACCCTTTTCGTATAAAAGGTATGTGAAACATTGATAAAGAAAGTAGATAATCGTTAGTTGTTTTGTTTGACAAAAAGTTATATTTAAATTAACAAAGATTATAATTTATTTTTTTCTTCCGCTTCTTTTAATCCCTTGGGTAGCATAGGGTTTCCACATAGCTTCTCCATCGTATTCTGTTTTGGGCCATTTGTTTTATTTCTGCCCATGTTTTATCGTTCTCTTCTATTTCTTTCTATATATTGTTCTCCTCCATGTCATGCGTGGTCTTCCTATTTTTCTTTTGCCCTGTTGGTTCCACTCTAATGCTTGGCAAGCTATAGTGTTTGGTGTCTTTCTGAGTGTGTGTCCTATCTATTTCCATTTTTTTCTTTTTATTTGAAGTGCTATTGGTTCTTGTTTCGTATGAGAGACCACATATCTGTGTTGGAAATTTGCCTAGGCCAAAAGATCTTAACTATATAGTTCTTAGGCATTTATTCACGAATGTTTGCAGCTTATTGGTGGTTAACTACTTTACGAACTAAGTCTCGCTCCCATATAGTATAGGGCCGATTTCACACAGGTATATTGGAAATTATTATTTTGGTGTCTCTATTTAGGTGTGAGGATCTCCATATACAGACCACATTCTGCCAAATGTCATTCTTCACTGTTTTAGTCTATTTAAAGTTTTAGTCTAACAAAGAGATTATAATAGTTATATGGTAAATAATTTATCTAAAAGCTGTACTGACTGAAAAAATAAACAGTGTCGAGAAAAGTAATGTATAATTATACATAATATACATAAGTATATATTTCAAATTTTTAATCTCTAATTTTTGGTTGTTCGAAATCGAAATCCGAAAATTTATTCTTAGGCCGTGTCCGAAAGTATTGCACTTCGTACTAAATACTAGCTAATCGCAGTAAATTAATTCCGAAAAACTCCCGAAAATTTTTTAGTGCATTCGAAAATAGTGCACTAAATTGTCTGATCGCACTTGATTTATCTGTAAATCTTTTAGTGTACTCTCGACTACACTAAATATTCGTTCAGCCCTAAATGAGTTATACATGTAAGAAAAGAGTGTTATGCGTCTGGTGTCAAATGCTTGTGCTATAGATTTGGAAATGGCCTTAATCTGTCATTTTAATTGTTAAATTAAGTATGTTAATATTTAATTACATATATTTATCCACATTTTTAAATAGTTGTTTCCAATCATTTTAAATAGTTGTACAATTATAGTTGTGTTTTTTTCTTACATATTTGACTCAAGAATTTTAACAGCGAAGAAAAAATCGAATACATTTTATGCATTGTTATGTGGAAAAATTGTTCAAAAAATTAAAAAAACAAAAAACAAGCACCCTGTTTTTAATCACACAGTTTTTAAACGAATCACATGTCGTATAATAGAGTTTAATAAAATCTTTTAAAGATCAGCTTTTAAAATATCAGAAATTATTTTTTCATTTGATTGAAATTTTAAAATTTTACAAAAAACGGACACAGGATTTTTTCAGAAGGAAGTACAGTCGAATGTCTGATAAACTGATCAAAGTATTTATGTAGTTCTGTTCTGGTTTCAACCCGTAAAATTAAAATTTATATTTTCTTTAAATAAAGCTAAGTATAATATCTTGTTTAAAAACTAATTTCAAATTACTAAAATTACTAATTTGAAATTACTTAATTACTAAATTACTAATTTTCGAAATACACTAGATTTTTCGAATGCAGCGTTTGTGCACGTACTATAAAATTATCCCTAAAGCATTTTCGAAAAAAATTCTAGTATAAAAGAAAAGTTTCTGAGCCAAATATTATCTATATAGTTAATGGCGTTATGATTATTAATGCAAAATAAGAAATGGTTAAAGAGGACTTCTCAGTTGATCTGAAAACTTTTTGATTGTTAGATGTAAAATAGTTGTAAATAAATTAATTTCGTTAGTCTATGAATTTCCTATTTTTTCGAATTTCCTAAATTTCATATTTTTTCCAAGCAAAACGCAAAACGATTCTTATAATCAAATATATTAATTTTTATGTTCATAAGAACGAATAATGATTGTTACTAATATGCACTTTTGGCTTGATTCAATATTTTATTTATATATCAGATAAATATTCTAATTTTCTCAATTTCGAAACAAAATGATCACCTTTATTATTATTAGAGTGTGAATTTAACATAGATTTTGAATATTAATAATAAATCTAAAGTACAATTATTATAATATGTACTTACACCAATAAAGTACAAATACGAGTACTATATAAGCGACTCATAAAATATTCTAATAATAAGTAATTAGATAATTTTTTTTTTTTTTTTATGAAATATTTTAATGTAAATATAACATGCAATAGGTTTAAATAAAAATTTATAGAATGACGTTAAATTAAAGTAATTAATTACTTTTTACCATATTTTTTTTGCATATAAAGTATATACGTATATATATTTATTTGCATAATAAAATATCAAATTACAAATATCACATAATATATTCTATGTATATATTCTATATATAATTAAGTATCTAAAGTAATCTTGTCGCGAATAAAATGCAAATAAAATGTCAATTTAAATGTTAAAATTGTTTTAACATTACGGTTTTAATTACAGAAAATTGCAATGTATTTTTTTCCGTTTTTTTTTTTTTTAATTTATTCTGAAATTCTTAATTTTATTTTTTACTTTTTAGCACATTTTTTAAAATTTTTTTATTAGTTGCACTCTGTTCGTTTGTCCGTCCATCTGTTTACCAAACTTCCTATACCCTTTAAGATAGATGAAATCAATGAAACTTAATAGGTCTTGGAACAAATTTTTTATTACACCCAAAAATTGTTTATTAGTTGCACTCTGTTCGTCTGTCCGTCCATCTGTTTACCAAACTTCCTATACTGTTTAAGATAGATGAGTTCAATGAATCTTAATAGGTCTCGGAAAACATTTTTTATTACACCCAAAAATTTCTTATTAGTTGCACTGTGTTCGTTTCTCCGTCCATCTGCTTACCAAACTTCCTAAGGAGATAGGATAAGATAGGAGATCAATGATAGGAGATCAATGAAACTTAATAGGTTTCGGAAGAATTTTTTTATTTACTACGAAGATACAACCCCTCAATGTTAGAAAAAGAGCAATTTTCAAATGTATATATCTTAGGTTCCGTTTAACATTTTCCGCTTTAATCTAAAAACGTCAAACAACGGAATATTTTTTTTACCTTTATAAATCAATATCAAAATTACACAATTTTTTGCAATTTAATATTAAAATTTACTGTTATGTGAAAATAATATTTGGCCAGATTTCGATTCCTTCACAACTCCGGTACGCTTTTAGTTAGAAGCTTCAATTCTCGAGAAAAGAAAATAATATTTGGCCAAATTTCGATGCCTTCACAACTCCGGCACACTTTTACTTAGAAGCTTCAAATTTCGAGAAAAGAAAAGAGCATAGTTCAGTTACCTTAGGAAACTTTTTTCTACCTTCCTCTATTAATGAGCTGTTAGGAAAATATGCTACCTATTTTTAAATACCTATAAGGCAGTTGTTAAAATTTTTTCAAAGTAAAAACGTGAAAAATGAAAGCTTTAACATTGTATTTTTACCAGGTGTCAACAGCTGTTCTTATAATTATATAAGGTTTACATAAATTTTAAGAAATAATCTGTTGATTTTTCACAACAATTGAAGAAAGTGTTTCACATTTTTGATACAAGGTACATAACTGTTTTTTTATTTAATTGTTTGAAAATGTGCGCCTTTAAAAACCCATCGTTTTTTATAATGCTTTGTTTATTTTGTTCTTTATCATTTAAAAAAACAATTTTTGTTTTTTTTTTGTTTTGTATTCAAAGTAATACAACTGTAGTTACTTATGTGGTTTTTAAAGTTTTTGTGGGTAGATTTAAATTTTTATATTCTTATTATAGTAACAATTACAGAATAATAAGTTAAATATTGTCTGTCCAAATCTCTAAATATTTGAAATTTTTTAATAGTGTACATATGTATATCTTTGTATATTTTTTATTGAAATAGAAATTAAGAAACCAGGTTAAATTATGCTTTTTTTTATATATGACATATTAGATTGAAAAGATAACTTTCATTGTTAGCTGTTCCTCACTCTTCAATCTAACTAAAAATTGTAAATTTCCTGCCAAACGTTTCTATCATTTCACACCGCAATTCGGTTTTTGTTTTTTTTAGTTTTGTCGAATTTTAATCTTTGTTTTATATCAGACATTATCAGATAGATATTTGCTTAATCCAAGAATCAGTTAAATTGTTCATTTATAGTGAACTAAGTATTACAAAAAATGTCAAGATTTAAGCAAATAAATAAATAAATCAAGGTTTATTGTTTGAGCCCATGTCTAAATATTTAAAGGGTTGTTTAGTAAAAATTAATGTTTTTTTTACGAGGGTTGGTGGAAAACTCGAAAGTCACCAAGAGGAACTGCACATGCTTCCTCAGGGTAGTGTTGAACTCTAACCAACCAAAACCACCCCCCCCCTTTTAAAACTAAACTTTAGGATGGAACCTTTAATACAAATGTACAGTTTGGTTTTGGGGGTAGGGATGTGGGAAGCATAATTAGGGAAATTGGAATTAGGAAATTTGAATTATGGGGGATAGGTAGAAAAATTTGGAAAGATATTTTGAAGAAAGATGTTAATGTTCTTCTTAAACTTAAGCATGTTAGAGATGTTAATTGATTTATGTTGTTTATTATTCATATAGAAACTCTTTTTCTTGAATTTCAAATAATTTGCTTAGAATGTATCTTACTTTTGTTTTTATTCTAATTTGCCACCCATAAGTACCTTGTCTTCCACTTTTTTTTTGTTATTTCCAAATATTACAACTTGAAATTTCCATCACTTTATATATTTTATTCTTATTTATTTGGGTCTTTCCAAAACCGTTTAATGGATAAACTAAAATTGATTCCCTTATGCTGACATAGAAGAAAAATATAACGGTTTAAGTAAAATACTATAAAATGTTAAGAAAATTTTGTAATGCATTTTTTGGTCAAGTAGATGGCGGTATTGGTCCAATTGACATATATATTCGGAAACTTGGGACATATAAAGTACCGTTATGTGATGACGTCATTTTAATACCTTGTAACCCCTTTGACGGAAGTATATCCCGTTTAATTTTATTACATTAGTTATAAGTTATAACTATTCAAAATAAAAATCTACCATAACTTGATAAAGTGAAAATTGATGTTGACATATTATTTGAATTGCGAAATAATTTTTTGCATATGATTTTTTTTTTTTCGTTTTTCTTTCTGTTTTAGGGGTGTTTTTGTTTTTGTAGATTTTACGCTGACCTCACTTTAAAAAATCAACATATTTTGCGTCTTAATTTATCACTTTTTTTTTTATTTCATCGATTGCAGTATACATATGTACATATATACATATAAAGATATTCATTTGATTAGTCATTTTGAACTTTTAAAATGTAACCTTAACTCATGTTACATATTATGTTATGTATATCTATAGTTACACATTGTAAGTTTAACACTGTGTATGGATTTTAGATGAGAAAATATGATTAGTGAAAAAAAAATATACATTAAAAAGTTATTGAATTATTTGTTAATACATATATACATATGCATAAATAATAATGTAGACTAATCAATTATATCATCCGTTCATTTCAATAATGGATTAACTCAAAAAAGTAAATTTTTAAATACAATTTTAAAAATTCATATTTTAAAGTTGACTGAGTGAAGACAAAAAGTAAATGAAAATTTTTAAAAAAAGATTAAGAATGAATCAAAAGTTTGTTTCTTCTCTTAACCATTTTCGGTTTTAATCGACTTAACCTATCTGACTATTAAAAGAAACAAGATCCATAGGACGTCACTAATTAATGATGTATTTATTTAGTATTTTTGAGGGAATAATAGATTTTAGTTGAGGAAAACTGTTATTTCAAAATTGAAATTATAAAAAACTTATAATTTATGACAGTTGAACTCATATGATTGATCAATACTTTATAAAATTCCTTTCAACTATCTCGTTGGCTTTCAATTACAAAGTTCAATTCTTAATAATGCAAAAAAAAAAAACTAATGATGTCGACTTTTTTTTTTTTTTTACTTTATTAATAATAGGGTCTTGCAATTCTAAGCAAGCGATCTTATAAAATTTTTTATTCAATATCTTTGTTTTTGTTTATCCTTAATCCCATGCGCTTGTCATAGGATATCCACTCCGTATTTTCACCGAGGCCAGTTCATAGTTATTGTTCTTGTATTCTCTTAGGATATGTTAATTTTATTCAGCTCTAAAATAATTATTCGTCGCCAGTTGGTCTTTGATCGACCACGCCTTCTAGTACCTTACAGCTTCAATTCTCTAGGTCTATTCGGCTCTAGGTCAATTCAAGGTCATGATTTCTAATTATTTTTTAAGTGTGTGTGTTATCCACCTTCATTGTTTCATAACTGATTCCTTACTTGTTATATTCCACAGAGCATCATTTTTTTTTTATTGCATTTCACTACCACATAAATGTGGATAGGAAATTACACAGGCTTTCCTTTTAAGGCGTGGCTGTTAATGTCGTAAGGGGTAATAGCTTCTACGACGCGTATGGGATTCAAATCCACACTCCCTCGGTCTTTACAGTATAATACCCTCTTACCCACTAGGCCACCGAGGCCCCTGGAGCATCATTTGTTATGCTTGGCCAGAATATTCTGCATATGATTCTTAAGCGCTTATTGATAAATACCTATACAATTTGATGCCCAATAAGTTTGGTGTTGGGCAAATGTCATTACCATTATAGTAGAGTTAAGTTTATACAGAACCGGAATATTCTAATTTTAGTGTTTCTGGATATTTGCGAATTGCTTCCCTTGGATTTCAATCGTCCAAATGCTGTTCTCGATTTATTTAGTCTGTTCTCCAGATCCCTCACTTATTGTATGCACTTATATTGAATTTCATGTACGTATATTTAAGTACAATCAAAATTTAATTCTTATAGTACAAAATTTTGTAAATAATGATTCGGGCGGGGAAGTATTATTTGAATTTGCTTTTTGTTTTTTTAAGTTCTTTGAAATAGTAAACTTTTTGCGCGTTAAATTTTTCTTTCTTTTCTTTGTTTTTTTTTTGTTTTTTTTTAAACTACTAAACTTGTAAGATGAAAAAAAAAAAATTGTGTTGTTTTGAAAACGAAAGTGATGTCATGCTACACAAATTTTTTTTTTTTTTTTTTTTTGAAAGGGGTTGGTTTATAGTATTTTTGTTGTTGTTTAAAAAAAAAATTTAATGATAGTCGAAGAAAGTTTATAATAGAGTAGAGTTCAAAGAGAGGTGAGATATTTTACACATATTATTATGTATACTATACGAGTACTTATATGAATTTGTTCAAGTTCACGTTTTTCATTTTTTTTTTTGGTTTTTTTTTTTATACATACATATAAAAAGATTTAAAAATTCTTTTGATGTTAAGACATTGTATGTAAGTACATCCATTTACATATTTGTGTATGTTGTTTATATTTTGGTATTTTAGAACAAGTAAGAAATTTCCTTTGTGTGCTTATGTAGTTAAATATACATATATTATAGGATTAGTTAAATAAAAAAAAACAAGGTAGAATGTAAACCAACGGTTTTTAAAAGCGCACATTTCCAAAACTCAATACAAACTGTTTAGAAGTGTGACTTGCACAAAAATTTGAAAATTTAAGAAATAAAATTTAAGAAATTTTTTTGTAATAAGAAAAAATGTGAAAATAGGACATTTTTGAAATTTTGAGGGGCCGTAATTCCGGAATCCTATATAACTAAGAGAAGCCGTTAACACACGTAAAAATATATTATTGAAGCTTTAATTTTCATGTCTTGCCGACGAAAACTTTTTACAGGTGCCTAAGTTACAGGTGTCTAAAAATAGCAACTTTTCAATTTTTGAGGCGTAATAACTCTTAAAGAGGGGGTGTTACCAAAAAATTTTCTGAGCAAACTTATACTAATTCTAAAAGTTCTTTCTTGTCTCAAAATTTCAGGTTCTTATCTAAAGGGGTGTCGGAGTTATGAAAAAAGAAATTTCATGCAAAATGTGGTTTTCACATAACGGTAAATTTAAATAGTAAATTACAAAATATTACATAATTTTGTTATTGTTTTATATAGATAATAAAATTTTCGATCTTCTGGCGGTTTTAGATTGCAAAACTATTAGGCAGAGCCCGAGATATATACATCTGAAAATGGGGCTTTTTCATAATTTTGAAGAGCTGCAACTTTGGAACCCTTTACAACTAAAATAAACCTTTCACACACATAAAAATATATTATTGTAGCTTTAATTTTTACATCTTGCAGAAGTAAAATGTGTACAGGTTCCTAAGTTACAGGTGTTTAAAAATAGCAAATTTTCAATTTTTAAGCCCTAATAGCTCATAAACAGGGGGTGGTCCGAAAAAAGTTTCTGAGCAAACTTATACTAATTCTAAAAGTTCTTTCTTGCCTCAAAATTTCAAGCTTCTATCTAGAAGCGTGCCGGAGTTATGAAAATAGAAAAATCATGCAAAATTTGGTTTTCACATAACGGTAAATTTAAATACTAAATTTAAAAAAATTGTGTAATTTTGATATTAATTTACAAAGATAAAAGAAATACCTGTCGAATGACGTTTTCAGATTGAAAAAATCTTAAGCAGAACATAAGATATATGCATTTAAAAATAGGGCTTTTTCAAAGTTTGAGGGGCTGTAGCTCCGTAATGGGGGGGGCTACATGAAAAAGTTGTTCCACAAAATTATTTTTTTTATGAGACCTACCTATGGTTAAAATTTTTTTTCTCTATCTTTAACGGTGTAGAAGTTTTGTAAACAGACGGACGGACGGACGGACAGAGTGAAACTAATAAGCACATTTTTTCAAAATTTTTTTGGAAATGTGCTAAAAACTATACGATACGTAGTTTCTAAGTTTTTGTTTGATTTTTACAGAAAATTTTGAAAGGGAGACTGTAATTTTTTTTTACACTAAAAAAGATTTTTTATCCTTATTATGTTATATATGAATATTTTAAATAAAATAAGAACATTATATAAAAATGACATTCGTTTTGGAATTTAATTTCGGGATTATTAGGACATTTTGGACATTATGAGGACATTTTATAGACGTCGGATATCCGATTGTTTTTGTTTTTTGCAAATACATATACGTATGTAGATTGTTAATAAAATTAATCTCTTGATTGATTTTAAAAATGCATTCATACATATACATTATGTATGGTTGTTTATGTATAATTATTACGAAATTACATTTATTGAGTAAAAAATTCTTTTTTATTTATCCACAAAATAATTTTATTAATATTTTATTTTTATAATTCTTAAAATATTATATTTATTTATTATAAAACCTACATATATTTCGGCATCACTGCCATCATCAGGGCGAATACAATTTAATACTTTAATATTTAATATTACGAAATATTTTTTTGGTTTCGTTCTTCATTTATAACAGATTTCTTATCCTTTTTATAATATGATCTTTATTTTCTAAATCCCATTCATGTTATGAATTTTTATTTTTTACAGTTAACAGTTTCCCTTCAATCATTTTTATACCCTACACATTAAGTATAGGGTATATTAACTTTGGTATGGTGTTTGTAACCACCAAAAGGAAGCGAGTTAGGTATAGACATGTATATATATTCTGAATCAGGATCACCGCCTGAGTCGATTTAGCGATGTCCGTCCGTCCGTCCGTCCGTACGCACGATAACTCAAAAAATAATGATGCTAACTTGATGAAATTTATACTGTAGGTTAACAATGACTAAGATAAGGCGGGGATTGTAAATGGGCGAAATCGGACCATGCGTTCGAGTACCTCCCATACAATTCCCATTCGAAATTAATAAATATATAAACTTGAAATTTGATATAAAAATGTTTTACCCTGTTGATTTCTCTAAAATTTGAGATGATTGGGGGTGGTGGTCCGCGTGCCTTCACACACTTCCCAAGACCTAACAATCATATTTTCGAATTTAATAAAGATAGAAACCTGAAATTTTGTACAAAGGTTGTAAAAGCATTTATTTTTTTTTAGCTTGTATTAAATACCTAACTAAAATAATATATGGATTTTTAATTTAATTTGAATTTTTTAGGTGTAGGGTATAAATAAGTCGGTTGCATCGACTTACTGTTATTTTTACTTGTGTTTTTTTAAGTAATCCTGCTAATTATTTTAACCAGTAGTTGTTTTTTCTTGCCAAATATTATCCGTACTTTGGGGGTGTGTGAATTTAATATTCATCGTTGTCGAAAAACAGAATAGGGCAATATTTTCGGTACAATAAGAGGCCAATAGTACAAACAGGGTTTACGGTTCTATTAACTTCATAATATTAAAACATAAAAAATGAAATTCTAAATTTAATAACAAAAAATAAATACTAAATAAAACTAAACAAAAAATTGAATTTGACTAACAATTATTAAATAGGTAATAATTAGAATTTTTTTTTATTTATTATTTGCATGTTCTTGTAAAATATTTTAAAATTAATTTTTTATATATATACGTATATACATATACTGAGAAATAAATCAAAATTATATAAATAGAATTAACTATGTAGATTATTATTAATTTATTTTCTAATAAAAAATTGTAATTCATATGTGCATAAATCGTATAATAAAAAATAGAAAAAAAATTTTTTGGTACCTATGAGTACTACAAACGAGTTACTTACCTTTATAATTTATTTTTTGTAATGTGTTATACAAAAAAAAAAAAAAACTCATGTTAAATCTCATGTTAACGATTTTAAATCTAGTATACACGCATGTTAAATTTGAAACGTTCTTATCATTATCGTAATTTTAATTTAAAAAAATGTAAAAAAAAAAAAAAATAATAAAAAGAAAAATAGGCAATTGCTAAAATAAAAATTTCTAATTGCAAAATTTTATTCTTGTTATTTACTTTTTTGGAAAATAATTGGTTTCTACAAAATTTTCTGGTACCTGGCACAATAAAATAAAGTAAAGTAATTGCTTCAAATAAATTTTATTGAGAAAAAATAAAACATAAAAAGAAAAAATGTCATTGTTAAGTTCATTTCGAACATAATTGTCAGTATTAGGATATTCAATTATATTTGTCTGTTTATTCATTTGTTCCTTACTATTTTTATTACTTATGAAACTTTTTCTAGGTTTAACTATTTTATTTTTATTCATTAAAAATGAAAAACATGAAAATTATAACATTTTGATATGTTGAATTATTTGTTATTTTTCCTTTCAATTAATAATACCCTGACTCCTGAGGATACCATTAAATTATTACGAAAAATTTTGACAATTAATTGCATATTTATAGGCATATTATGACAGTTTAGTTTTTACTGATTTTTGTGGTTGTGGTTTTCCACGAATTTTGAATTAAGTATATAAGTTTATTTAAATTTTACATATATATAACATACATATATAATATACTAAATAATGTGTAATTTTTTAAATAGATATATCTTGAATAGTAAACAACTCGTATTTAGTTAATGATTTTTTTTTTTATCTTAAAAGATTTGTTTTTTGACAGTCTCGTAAAAGAACGAAAGGAAAATAATTTTCCACTGTTATTGTAATAACAATATTAATTTTTTTTTTTTTTTTTTTTAATATTATATTATTTATTTTAATATTATTTTGAAAACGTTTATTGTTTTTCTACTCTTTTATATACTCTGTTTATATACTGTTTGACTGGTACCAGTCACAATCGATGAAATTTAAGAGTAAGTACATAATAAATAAAATTAGAGGTTTTTATTTTAAATGTTATACATTCATATTTGATTTGTAAGATTGTTTTTTCTAATCAAATTTTTGAATGTTTATTCAAGGAAAAAAGAAAAAAAGAAAATGGTGTAGAGAAGCAATTTAAAAAAAAAAAAAAAAATGAAATTATTTATTTATACCACGAGACGGAAATTTCTATCGGAAATTTGTAATAAAATAAATCTTTTTATGTTTTCCCTTTTAATTTTCTGATTTTTTTGAAGATGATTTTATTTTTCCTAAAATATTGATTTTTCATTTTTCATTTTTTTTTTTTAATTCCAAATAAATAATTCAAATAATTCTATTTATTTAAATTTAGTTTTTATCGTTTTACAATTTCTGTTCTAATTTCTTTCAAATTTTAAAACAAAAAATTAAAAAAAAAAATTCTGATTTAAATATTCCGGAAGTAGTCATTTAATATGTAAAGTTTTATTTTTTATTTTTTTGATTATAAAGCGTCAGAAATCAAAAAAAGTTATTAATAAATATTTAAGTAATTTAAAACTATTGGAATTTTTATTTTTAAAATTTTAAGTGTTTCTTTTTTTGGCTTTTTAAATTTCCATTTTAGGAATTAAATTACAAAATAAAAAAATATTATTTTTAATAAGTAGAAAGAACTTTATTATTATTTTTTATTCATCATATTCACTCAATTATTTCCTTTCCTTTAATTTATTATATACTTAACACTTTTTGTTTTTTATGTTTAGTTCTATTTTAAATGTATTTTGTGTCTTTTTATATCTACATTTAGTTGAATAGCTTATAATTGAAATAAAATTCAAAATTAACTAATAATTACATTATATTTAAATGAAAATTAAATAAAAAGAGGCGTTTTAACAGAGATAATAGCAGTCATATAGTCTTAAAAAAAGATTTTTATTTATGTATTTTAAAAGCGTTAATAAAGTTTTATGCAGGAATAGAGTATAAAATACTTTGAATGGGTTAGTATTGATGGCATGTTACTTGCCTGTATATTCACTTGACTCAATGTTATTTCCTTCTATATTCACTTAACTGGATTTCATTTATTCTGTATTTTATTTAATTGAATTTCATTTTCCTATATAACGTGCCTAGATAATCCTTTTCATAATTTTTTAAACAACGTATATAACTATATATATATAAATTTTCTTGATAAAGGTAAAACCCTTATTTCATAACATAAACTTAAAATTCATCATATTTCGAAATCTCTCATATATAAACGTTTTTCACATATTCTGAAAAAAGCCTATAATTCTAAATTTGTATCCAAATTCATAATCCTTTGTATTTATTAGATGCCTATTTTAATAATAAAATTTATAAAATAAAGGGGCTACCACTCCACGCTAAATAAATTATTGAACCCAGCTCTTCCTTATCTTTGTTCCTCATCTTTCCTTATCTTTGTTTTATGTATACCTATTTCTAAAAAAAAAAAACCATTTAAAATAAAGGAACTGTCCAAACCCTTGATAAACAATTTATTAGAACCCTTATTTTATACTCAAGTATAAAATTCCCGCTAATTCAAAATTTCGCATGTACTGTACGTCGTACATAAGTACATATATAATAATACTAATACATATTAATACTCATACTCATATACATTTTGGAAAAAGTGTATTAGCCTGATTCTCTATCCAACATTAAAAACTCTCCAACGTTTTACATACATTTCAATATAAAGAACTCTTTTAAATCCAATCAAATGAAATACCGACACAAAAATTCAGTCAAAATGTAAGACACTGCAGGCAAATGAAATACAGGCATAACAAACTTCTCGTAAATTAAATTGTATGATTAAATCATCACAAATCCTAATATTTACATAAATCCATTATCAGAACATACTTTTTTTTTACAGATGTTTATATTTTTATTAATTGTATAAAAGCATAAAATAAGATAACCTGTCCAGAAAAAAGATAATATCTAGAATTTTGAAAGCATATTGTTCACATCATAAGTGCGTATTTATAACTTTTCATAACAAACAATTCAATAAATTTTTTTTTTTGTTTAAATAATTAGTTTCCAAAAATAAACATGCAGAAGATAAACTTAAAAATGGTGATAATGAATCACATAATAATAAATTATATATACGCAACAATATAAAAATTGCGCATTAAAGAGACGTCCTTAAAAAAAATTTCTTAATCTAAAATTTTATTTTCAATTTTTTTAATTTCTTTTTTATTTTATTGTATAGGGTGTTTTTTAATTTAAAAATTTTGATTTTCATCATTTGAAATAATGTATTCGCTATTGAAATACGAAATAAAAAAATGATTTTTTCTATAAAATACTTTATGATTATGATTTTATTAAAGATTTCGCTTTTCTTTTCTTTCTTTTGTCAGAGATGCTTAATTTCATTCTTAGAGGGATGATTTAAGTTAGTTAAAGGCACAAATTTATATAACAACCTTTAATTATTTTCAACCTTATAGCATTGTACACTGATAAATAGTCAAATATATAAGTATAGTTGTGATAATATGGAATTTAACTGCATAAAAAAACTCTGCAAGTTCACAATATCCAACATATTATGGCTAAAGAGTTTTCCAGAATAATACAATAACTTTATTTTTATCCCCTTAAACTATAGTTAGCTGTATCAAACACATTTTAATTTATTTTTGTAAATTAAATTTATCTTAGGCTCTTTTCATTAAATTAAATTTGGTTAAAGCTCTTTCATTTTTAAGGACTAGTCAGTAGTCACTAGCAAATTTTTTTCCGTGCTAAAATTACAAAAAAATAGAAAACAAAAACTTTTCAATCAAAAACATTTAATCTAACAGAAAAGATTATGGTTTAGTTCATGTTTGCAGATCTTAAAACATAATTCTTATTCAGTCAGCGTCACTCTGCAACAGAAAATTAAAAATCTGAAAAAAAACAACCCTACCTTTAAAAACAGTTTACTGCACTTCATTGTATATGACATTTAAAGTTTTGTATTTTGACATTTAAAAAAAAAAATTGAAATTAATATTATAAACAAACAAAATTTTATATTAATTAATATATTGTTAAACAGTTTTCGACAAAAAAAAAAATTAAAAGGTATTTTTAGGTTATGTTATTATTTGATTATCGATATCATAAATTTTCATTCTGCAAATATGACAGCAGATCTTTTAAAGTTCTTAAAACAAAAACTGCAAACTTTTTGCAATGTTGCCTCAAAAACGCTCTGTATTTGTAGAACTTTGTAAGATCTGCAAACATGAACTCAACCTATGTCTACTTTTAAAATATCCAGTTGATGTTAAGTTTTTTTAGATTTACCCTACGATGATATTAATTTTACGGAGGAAGTTTTCATAACTTGTTAGATACATGCCTGAGAGTTTATCCAAATTTTGGTGGAAAAAATTGCGACATTTTTGTTTTATTCGTGTAAGACTGGGGGAAGTGCAAACAAAATTGTTCCAAAATTGTTGTTTTTCTCTATAGCGTCAACTACCCTGTAAAATTTATATTTTATATCCAGATGAATATCCATTCTACCGGTCAGACCATCTAGCATACCTACTGATCAAACAATGGTACGTAATAACATCAACCAATAGACTTATTTCAGGTTTAAAAAGAGAGAAGGAGATGAAATACAGTTATATGTAAATATTTTATATCAGTAACTATTCCTTGGCCCAAACAGTACAAAAGTATTAAAGATGTCCTAACGTTTTGTTGGCCAAAAGGGGAGGTGGTGTTTGGTGAGAGGAGGTGAGGGAGGTGGTTCAAGAATCGTGCGTGTATCGCTCCTCATTAGTGTTTTTCATTGATTTTCATCTGCCTCCCTTCAAAGAAAAAAAAAATACATGGTATATAGAATCGTAGTAAAACTTTTGACCATATTCAGCTTTAGAACGAACAAAGTATTACATAATGTAAAATAAAGTTAGGTATTTACTTATTTTTAGTTCACAAAATGAAATGTTTGAATTTTGAAATTTTTGTGACAGCCATTTATAAAGTCCCATATTTTTTTTTTAGTGTTAAATTTATAAGTTTTATATTTAAAATCACCTTATTTTTATGTTATACTTTTTTACTTAAATTAGTTTGATTTAATTTACGTATGCCAATAAATAAAAAAAAAACTTACTATTTTCTATTCATTTTCTTCTTTTTTTATTTCTTTACTTTTTTAATATCATCAGATTTTTTTATGATTTAAGTTTTAAAGGTCATGTTCAATAATAGCAAAATAATAATTTTTACTTATACTTATTGAAAAATAATTGTTTTTTTTTTGCTTTTTTATTTTATTCTTTTGTTTTCCCAGTCAAATGTTCTCAGCAATGATAAGTAATTGGTGTAAATTTTTATAAAATGTCAGTTGTGAAATTCGAAACAATGAATGAATGAATGACAGAGTGTTAATTATTGTAAAGTGTTATAAAGTTTTAAATAGAATACAATTTCATAGTTGTTTTATATATTATATACTGTATGTATGTATATAAACAGGGAAGAAGTAATGGTGATTATGAGAAAAATTTAATTGAATTTTATTATCCTCGTACGAATATAATTTTAAGAGTATGATAAACTTCCCAACACGTTTGTGATACTGTACAGGAGGCGATAGAAAAGTATAGATATTCTTGCTCAGGATTAAATTCTGAATCCCTGACTGGAACGCTGTCCTTCGCATGTTAACTCAATAAATGGAGTTAGAATTCTTAAACCATTTCATTTTTATATAAATACATTATATACAAGATTTATTATTGAATTTAAACAAGTACAAGCGGCGGATTCCTTTAACTGCCATACAACTTATTTTTTTTTTTTTATATGAGTGTAACTTAGTAAGTACATATACCTAAATTAAGCTAGAGATATCTGAAATTTTGTCAAAAGATGATTAAGTTTTATGACAACAACTTCTTTACAATTTTGTTAGTTTGGGTAAGTTGGTTAGTTGGGCAACGGGTTCGATATTAGCTATTATATAACTTCAAAATTTACATAAGTATATCACGAAAATTAATTAAGTTTTTTTCTTCTCCCTCCAATATATTATTTAGGGCTTAATGATATTATAATTGTTATGATGAGATATTTTACATGTTGTGAACCTATTTTGTTCCTTATGTATTTATTCTGTCGGTGTTTTTTCTATTAATAACCGGAGTGGGTTTGACTAACGTATAGGAAATCGCTCTTTTTCCGTTCACTTTTCCTTTGGCTATTAGTTTCTCTATTTTATCTGATCGTCTGGTAATGTGACGGAAATATCTGAGATAAGATTAACTTCTTCAGAAGCCTACATTTTCCGCATTCTTGTAAAATGGCAAAAATTCGTGACACTTTCAGAACCTTTTGTAAACCCATGGTACAAAATGTTCTATTACCTTTCGTATTTACCTGCTTCATAGTTCCCTTTTGAGCAGCGTAGAAAATATGTATAAGGGTATTTTAGTGTTTGCCATTTTTTTTTTTCCTTACCATTCCAATGAGGAGTATAGGGCATCCACTAAGTCATTTATTATTCATATTTGACTAAGCTTCAGTTTCGTGAATCATTAACTTCAATAAGCCGTTGATTACTCGGCTGTAGCTATTGTACTAAACTAAGACGTTTTTTCTACGCCATCTATTATCTTATAGTTTTATTATTATTTTATTATATAGCTATTATAATATGATATTTTATTATAAGTTATAGGACATATATACTTATTTTTAATTTAATTATATTCTACTAATTATATATTATAAGAAAAATCTATATTATTTTTTATTAATCTATATGACCCAGCCGGGGTTTGAACCGAGACCTTTCACATGAAAGGCCGGTGTCTTAACAACTACACCATTGGCTGCACAACTACAGTTTGCAGTTTTACCATTGTCAATCTTCTTTTAATGTCATCAGCGCAGCTTCCTTGGTTAGATAAAGATAACTGCATCAGCCATCTAAAATTTTGTAAAAAAAAATATTAAATTTTATTGATTATACAACATATGTGTGATATTAGAGCAGGTACCCTTCAGTTTACAGATCAACTATACACTGTTCCTAGTTTTCATTTCTTTTGTTTTCGTATATGTTCTGATTTGCACCCATTTTTACGAACGTGATCTATATTTAAATTTTTTTATTAGATACTGTTCTTGTTTAAATTTGTTTGAAGTTCGTGTTTTTTTTTATTATTAAGAAATTTCTTGATTGATAAAAGAATGTTGGACTCCTATTTTTATTTTGTTTTTGTATTTCTGGGAACAAATGAAAGAATACTTTGATTTTTTTTTTTTCTATAGAATAGAATACGATAATATTCAAATTTATAAATTAATATAAATAATATAAAATACATACGTACATATATACATTTTCAATTAAAAACAATTGAACGAATATTATTAAAATATATAAAATGAGAGAAAAAAAAATACGACATTTCTTTGTAATAATATTCAATAAAATAATTATTTAGTATTTAAAAGCAATAATACATAAATAAATAAGTTAAAAATAAATAAACAAAATAAAATGAAATAAAAAAAAGAAAAGACTCCAATTGGACTTTGATTTATTAAATATCCAATTTAATTAATTTGTGTGGTAGGTTATAAAATTTATAACTGGTTCAATATATATACAGGGTATTTCACATAAGAGTGCAAATATTTCAGGAGGTGATTTCATAGACTAAAACTAGAAAAAAATATTGTAGATGGAGGTGTTCTATTATTAGTCGTTTTCTACATATTGGGACTTTTATGTTTTTTTGTTTTACATTATTAATTGCCTAATAGCCCTTCATCCACATGTACCATGGATGAAGGGTTCTATGGTACATATGTACCATAGAAGTTAACTTAGTCTGGTCTAAAAACTTATTCTTCAAGCTTTCATTTGCTGAATGATTTATTGTTTTTGGAGTAATCACTTTTTTAATTAGAGCTAAGTCTTTTACAAAGCACGTGGGTCAAGGCTTATTCGCCAATTGATATTAGGAAACAAAATAACATAAAGGCTCAACTATCTCGAAAACGATTAATAATAGATCACCCCGTTTCATATAATTTTTTTCGAGTTTTAGCCTCAGGAATGTCTTTCTGAAATATTTGCACTCTTATGCGGGGGACACCCTGCATATATAATATTTACGTATGTACATTGGAGAAAGTGATGTTCAATTATAGAATTTTCTTTATTTTTTTTTAAAAAAGTTGTCAATTTTAATTTTAAAAACAAAAATCAATTTATTTTTAAAAATATGCGAATTAATGTGGGTTAAGTTTAATTTATTATATGATAACTTTAGGCTGTTGTTTTTATTGATTGAAAAACTTGCTCAATAATTTGTTCTGGAACGGGAAGGATCTTTTTGCTTTTCCTAGAAAATATTTATTTATTTATTTTTTTTTTATAAAAAAAAATTATTTTATTGGTATTTGATGAATTAAAGAATGAAGGTTATTTAAAAACTCAAAAAAGAGTTAGAAAATGAAAATTAATGTGTTAAAGAGCCCATATACTAAAAAATGGTAGAGAAACTTAAAGAAGTAGAGGAAAATGCCAACAGAGAAAAGCTTGTAAGAAAAATAAATACGTTTAGGAGTAACTACAGACGTTTCTTCCATCTGTGTAGTTTGTTTTTTAATTATTGGTGTAATTTTAGCTAACAGTTCTTCAAAAGAAATTTATTCATTCTCAAAAAGTTATTGAAATCCAAGGCAGAGGTATTTTCTTTTTATACAAATTTTTTCTTTTAGCTTTTTATACCATTCTTTTATACAAATTTTTCTACATCTTTTTTCATCTACAAATTTTTAGAGCTATCAAAATCGATGCACACGCTAATTCAGACATTTTAGTACTGAAAGGAAAAATATAATATACATGGGCATGTATGCATGAATAGTTTATGGTGAAAAAATACATGCGCATGCAAGACTGAGCATGCATACATGTGTAGTATATTGGCCCCTTTAGTCCTTATAATTCTAATGAACTTTGTAATAATATATCACTAAATATAATAAATATGGAGATTCTTAGTGGCCCGTAATGATTTGAAAAACTCGATACTTGGGGAAGGATGATGTAAAAAATAAAAGATTTCCGAACAAAAGGTGTTTTTCTATGACGATACTAGAAATAATTCGGAAAGAGATTTTCAGATATTATTACAAAAAAAATTTAAAAAATTTTTGATGTATACCTAATGGTAAGTAAGAAAATAATTGAAGCGATTTTAAGAGAGGATTTTAAAGAAGGATTTTGGTTATAGCATCAAAGTTTTAGTAATTTTTTTTAGCGGAGGTTTGGATCCTATTATTTTAAATTTTTTGATGTTCAAATACATATATGTATGTACTTAAAAATAAAAATATTAAGGATTTTCGAGTTTGTTACAAAATCAGAGTTATATACTTTTTACAGAATTTATTATGTAATAAATTATATTTCGAATACTTCAATGAGTACTTTAATGGATAAGGAAAAAGATTTCGCAATTTGGCATATTCTGGTGCCTTACCGTGTATTGCTACTTTCGTTAAACGAAAATCGCATTCGAAAATTTGGAACTTGGAAAATTGAAAATCGCAGCGTTGCATCTGTAGCGTCGCATTTACACCTGAGATTTTAGGATAAAATAAAATTTTTTGAAATTTTGTTATTTGGGATTTTGCAATTTAGGATTTTGCGGTTAAGATTTTGTTTATTGGGATTTTGGAAAATAGGATTTCCTGGCCAACACATAGTATATTTTATAGTACCTTATATAAAATTTACAGTTCTATAATCAGATTATAAAAATCTAGTATACAAAACTAATGGGTTTTAAGACCTACATTTCCAAAAAGATTCTAAAAAGTATTCCAAGCAAACTATTGTGACTAGTTTTGTATTAAAATTTTTAATTTTTTATAGAATATTTTATGTTAGAAAAAGTTATGAAAAATGAAGAGGCAATTTTTTCATTTTTAAAGAGGTAACTCTGTATAAATAAGGTAAACTGTTAATACTTTTAAAAATATAATATTGAAGCCTGAATTTTAAAATTTTTCTAATTATAAATTTGCACAGCTGTCTAAAAAAAAAAAGAATTTTCGGTTTTTCACCCTTAATAGAACTTAAATAACAGGAAATAAGTCCATATAAGAAAACTTTTTTCTGAGATAAGTTGCTTATATGCTAATTCTTAAAAATTTTTATCCTCTCTTTAAATTTCTGTTTAAGGTTCTGTCTAAAAACGTTTCGGAAATACGAAATAAATCAAAAATCTTGTAAAATATTATTTTCTCATAACGGTAATTTTACATACTAAGTATAACTTTACATCGTTTTTATATACTGAGTTATTTCGTTTTAAATGTTAACGATTACACATTTAGCCCGTTATTCCGCGGTAAAGTTGTTTGTTTTTTTTTTCGATTGAATTAACGAGCGCTAAACTCAACCATTATTTAATTTTACAACCTGGTTTCATTACTAGTTAATCTTTATAAAATTAATGAAATAATCGACAATCATCATCGTTAAATTAATTTTTTCTTGAAGTTGTTGTAAAATGAATGATTGTTTTGTTTTATTCAGTTTCATTTCATATTTCTGAACGTTAGTAACTATAAAACAAAATTAAACTAAATTTAAGTGCATAAATCGCTAAAATAAATTCTTTAAAGGTATACCTTAATTATATATGTAGAGTTATGTACGTTCTAAGTACATATGTACTAATATTTAATTTAATGATTGTAGGTGTGAAACGAGAAACGCTTCTTGTTATATGTAATTTCATTATTTATATTCTTATTATTGCATTAAAAGAATGCTAAAAAAAAAAAAAAAATCTTGCAATGACCATAACAGATTATTTTTTTTTAACTTGTAGGTACCATGATTGTTTTTTTTTTATACGTCATTTTCTAAAAATAAAGTATTTTTCATTTTATGAATGAAAAAAAAAGAAATATTTACTTATTCTCTTTTTTTTTTTTTTTTTAGTTTAGTTTTTGAAAATTGCAAAATTAATTTTTTTTATTCCATAATTGTGTATGACGTCATATTTTTTGTTTACTTTGATTCATTTTAATTTTTTTTTTTTTTTAACCATGCTTGAAGCTACTCAAAATTACCAAAAAACAGGAAAAAAAAAATGCTACAGTTCAGTTAATATTTTCAAGATCATTATTTAATTTATTTACGGAAATTGCTATAAAATTTAAATTATGTTTGAACTGTTAAAGAGATGAAAGAAAAGAGAAAACGATTAATTTTATTTAAAATACATATACTTCATCTTATTTAAATTTATTTTAACCTTCGATTAACTAATACGAGTAGATCATCAGATATAGGTACCATACATTATGTACATATTCATTTTATTATAATAACACAGAATTATTGTCTCGTCGTCTAACTTTCGGTTCGTCTCAAAATTCTGTATGAGACTATTATGAGTTACAAAATTTTTCAAGAATACGAAATTTTCGTTAAATTATTACACTTTTTCCAGAATATTGTGAAGTCCACTTCAGAGTTAGACTATATGAGTAGTTATTTTTATGTCTTTTTGGAATGTGTTTCTTATGTTAAATAGTTAAATTAGTCAAAAATTAGTTAAATTAGTCAAAAATGAATATGTTTCATGTTCGTCATTTTGTATTATCATTTTGTATTTTATATAATAACCACTAAAGTTGCACTAAAGTAAAACACTTCAAAAACTTAATTTATTCTCTGTAGTTAAAGGTATAAAGGGAAATTGTTTTAAATACTTTGCCCAAAAAAAAAAAAATAATTTAAATATTTTAATAAAATTTAATATTTAAGTATATTTTATTCTTTTTATTCTGTCATACAGATGGTTTCGTCGGGAAAAAACGATCGTTAAAATAAAATTTGTCATTTGCAACTAGATAAATATAATACCTATGATACCTGTGATAAAAAAAATAAAGATATCAAATTTTTACTTATTTTACGATCACACTATATGACTTCTTTTGTATTGGGTAATATGTAAAATACACATTTCAAGTCATATGACAACACATATGGGGTCGAATGCATAAAACTTAAAAGCTTGAACTTAAATCAAACCTTTTCAAACAAAACGTATGAGATCGAATGTATAAAACTTAGCTTGAATTCAAATCTAACCTTTTTAAACGAAATCTATGAGTAGTTTTTGTTTGAAAAAATGCGATTTGAGTTAAAGCTCAGTTTTATGTATTCGATCTGCAGTGTGAAGTTACTTTAACTTTCAGAATGTATTGCGTTACTTAGAAATTGGTAAATAAATATCTTGTAACTGAAAATATTGTAATTCAGTACATACATTGTAACTCAGAATTTTCTCACTCAAAATTAAGTAACTCAGAATCATATACCCCAATCCAAGATCCAAACCGTCTAATTTGTAATTTTGTTTTAATCACTAACAAAATTTAATTTTTTTTTTTGTAATTTTAAGAACGGTTATGGCTCTTTATATGGAAACCCTTTTTTTAAAGCGTTTTGAATGTAAGCGTAAATGTAATTATATTATTAATTATTTAAATATATATATACTGAAATGTATTAAATAGTCTATAATTGATTTAGATTAAATCTCAAGTATTTCTTTGGAATTAATAGAATTGAAAATTGAATTTTCTTTAAATAAAATTTTCATTTGAATTATTACTTATCATAAAGTTAAAATTCTATAAAATTAGTTTAAATAGTTAGTAATTAATGTTTTTTTAAGGAATGTAATTAATTGTAGAAATTTATGTGGAATTAAATAACTTGTATATATATGTATATTGTTATATCATTTAAGAACTCAAGGTAATCGAGTTTATTGATTTGTTTTTATTGGTAAACACTTGAACATTCATAATTAATAAGGAAAATTTTTTTTTTCTTTGTTAACTGATTTTATTAAAAAAAAAAAAAACTTTTTACTTATAGGAAACTTATTAAATTTATAGTACTTACTTATTTCTTTCTTTAAAAGTAAATTTAAAACGCATACTTACTTACATAGTGTTAAAGTTCAAAAAAATTTTATCTGGTTTTATTATATAAAAGGTATGATTAACTGCTAAACTGCTAAAAAAGAATAAAAAATCTTCACACACATTTTGTAAAATATGTCATGTATGTTTTAATATGTATTTTGCTATTGGACTGATTCATAGCTTTCTAAGGGGGGTTTTTTTTTTTTTTTTTTATTGCGGTGAAGGTAATCAAAATTTTCTAAGAAGTTTTGTGGTATTGACAAGGAATCAAAATATATATTGTAAATATATATTATTAATATTAAAATTTTTAATTTTTTATAAAATTATTAATCAATTTTAGGGATCTCAAGATAAAGTAAAATATGTATTACAATACGCACTATTACAAAACTAAAACAAAAGTTTTGAATAACAATTTAAATAATATGATGAATAATAATAAGTATCTTCATAAGTCATTACATCTAAAACCTATGTCAATCAATTTAAAATTTAATGTTTTTTTTTTTTTTATACAATAGAAATAGTTTGAGTCTGCCATCATTAGATAAGAGAATTTATCCTACTCATAAAAAATTCTTCTTTTTTAGATTTTTCAATTATATTGACGTCATCTAAAGATAAAAAGTTTTTCCTTTTCTCCTGTTGTGAAAATATTTTCTTTTATTTGTTTTAGTTAAAAAAAAAAGACAAGCAAAAAAATACCCTTTAACGTATCAACAATACTCTTAACTATATATTATATGTATGTGTATATAATAATAGTCATTAGCTATTTAAAAAATGCCATATTACTACTGAAACATAATATGATTTGTACACGCTCTCTTTCGCAAATTATAAGAGGCACCACGAACGTTTTTTTTTAAACGGCAACGAATGGTTGTTGTGAGTATTTACTGTATCTACACTCAACGCTCTTGTTACGCTCTTTTAACGCAGTCTACTGTTTCATACAATTTTATGTATTTGACTCTACTTTGACACTTCGAGGCCTATTCGTATAGAGAGCGTAACGAGAGCGTATATTATAAAAGCAGAATTATGGTTATTTATGTATGTATGTACACTTTCAAAATCATAATATGATATCATATGGTAGCTAATGACTAAGGTACAATTTTCCCAATTATATTTATTAAGAACAATTTTTTAATAAAAAAGAGAATCTGACAAAAAAAGACTTAATTCAATTTCAGTTAATTTCTTTCGTCCGGATAAGTTAAAGTTCCGGTTTGCATAACTCAAGAAACCGTCTAACTTAATTGTATTTAGAAAATCTAATAACAAAAGTTATAAGAAAATTGAAAAACTAAATATGATAAATACAATAAAAATAAAAGTATCTGGATTTCTTGAGCGTCCCGTTTTATGTTTTTCCACTTATGAAGTAACATATTAATTCAAGGTAAACCCGGTATGTATTTTCAGTTTAAAAGAAAATTTAAAAATTTGTAATTTGTTGTACTTGTTAAAAAATATGTCTTTTTTTTTGTACTTTCTCGTATAGAAAAAGTGTAGAAGTATAGTAATCGGTAAAAAAATTTGTAATTACATGTAATTAATTGTCATTATTATAGTTTTTACAATTTTTATGATATGCCAATATTTAACTTAAAAGTACCAGAATATTTTTATTTAAAGATACAAATTAAGATTCGTATTAATATTTTTCAACCAAGTCACAACAGTCAAAAATAAAAACGTATACGCTAACAAAATTTTATTCATGTAATTTTGCTGTAATCATTTTTATACATTTAAATTTTAAAGTTTACGAGAAAGTTAAAAAAAAAGCTCAAGTTATAATTATTTTTAGGCAAACTTTTACAATAAACAAAAAAGAAAAAATAAAAATGTTTTAAGTTAATTAAAAACAAAAAAAACTATTAAAAAAATATTTGAAAAATAGAAAATGTTTTTTTTTTTTTATTTCGCCTCTTTCGATCTTGTTTTTTGTTTTCTTTTTTATTCCTTCCCTTCTTTTTACTTTATTTTTTTCTTTTTTTTTAGTTTGGTTTTAGTTCATTAACTTCAAAAAAAAAAAAACCCACATCAAAAATAATAACAATAAATAAACTTTGAATAATAATATTTATTTTGATGATAATGAAATGGTATTATAGATAGTGAATGGTTGTGCTTGTGAGTTGTGACTTTTGATAGAAGTGATGAGATGATGGTAGTGTTGATGATGATACTGCCAAAATATCGAAAAAGAGAATTAAAAAAAAACAAAAAAAAAAAAAACAAACATACATACGTCATTAAAACTTTTTTGTTTATATGTTTCGAAATGATTCGAAAAGATGAATTAATATGCTTTAAATATTTATAAAATTGTAAAATATGTAGATAAGTATGTATGTATTTAAAAAACTTTGTAAAAATTAAAATATTATGTTGATAAATTCTGTGCCATTTTGTGCCACATAAGTGCGATAAAGAAATTACACAGCCTTTCCTTTTCAGATGTGGCTGTAAATGTTGTAAGAGGGAATTATTCTAGTATCATGTGTGGCATTTGTATCCGCACACTCTCGTTGTTTTACAGCGTTTCTACCCACTAGGCCACTGACGGCCCATATAAATCATTTATCAGGCGAAACAATATTTTTTTTAAAAAATGCATGAAAATTTCTTTTAATTTTTATACTAATTTTAAAAATCATTTTAAGAAATCATTTTTTATACCAATACATCAAAAATATTAACCATTACTTTCCGGATAAATATCTTTTATATTTTTTCTACCTTGTATCGAGACCAAATTTTTCAATTAATTATGGCACATCCTATAAAAATTCCTACCACACCATCAATTTTTTTGAAAATAGTAATTCAAAAGTTTAAATGTTTCAAAAATAAATATGTAATAAAATTTGGTTTTAATTTAAAAAAAAATTTTTTTTGGTGGTACACACTTGGATTATATTTTAAATTTTTTAAAAGAAAATATTGTTAAGGGTCTTACCAATCTTCTTATCACACTTGAAACAAAATACTAGCACTTATTTTATCCCTAAATTTCTTAAATGATTTATTGTGTATTACGGAATACATAGCATTAACTTACATATAAGTTGATCGGACTAACGGTCAAAGGTTTAATAAATAAAATACTGTATGTAATAAACTAAACTAAGTATGTACATATGTATATCGTATTTTATAAGTTGGAAGATACATAAATTGATTAAGAATAAAATATTAACGGTTAATAGGCAGGTGTAGGTAGTCTACGTACTTACATACATATTGAATTTTTTTTTGGACAGTAAAGTGTTAAAAGTATATGTATGTATGTATGTAAAAGGTATTAAGTTATATGTAATACCTATGTAACGTTCGATTTATTTGACTAAATCATATATTTTTTGCTTGATCATAAAGATTAACTACTTTAAAGTACTTTAAAAGAATAAAAATAATTTTTAATTTTAATAAACTCACACACATATTACCTATGTACATACATACATATTTAGTTTTTTAAGCTTTCATGACCTTTAAAATTCATCAAAACAAGAATGATTGTTTATTTTTCCTTCTTTATAATTTAGTTATAGGTACATAATATGTATTTACCTATAGATGTACATATATGTTTATATATGAATATTTCAAAAAAAAAAAAAAAATTACCTACCACTATTTGCTTTTTCTTAAGATGCTTAGGAAGTAAAAAAACAAATTTACACTTTTTTTTAGTTTTTTTTTCATTAATTGTTTTTTTCTTATAAGTCAAAAATTAAAATTACTTTACTATGTATGTACATACATATGTATATACAAGCATTTTTTTTTTGTTTTTTAAATTAAATTTTTATTTTTCTCCCTTTCAATGACAATTTAGTTTGTATTCTTTTGTAAAAGCTAGAAAAAAATGTGTAGAATCAAAACAAAAACAACAATTGTTTAATGTTTATACATATTTAATAAAAAAAAAAAAAAAAAAAACTTAAGCTAACAATGTACAACGGTTAACCTTTTTATATATGGAATAATACGGTAAATACTCAATTTACATACATTACAAGTTTTCCTAAAAATTTACTCATATAAAATTGGAACTACATACCTATGTACATATAAAACCTATCCATATTTAAGTAAAGTATATACATATATACATGTATATCGGAATGTGTTACAAAAGAAAAAAAAAAAAAATTCTAATGTGACACTCTGTCTCTTTCATGTTTATGTCACTCTTTTATGTTTTATGCCTCTGTGCAAGTCCATTTATAATTGTTTGATTAGATGACGTGTTATGGTAGTAGTGATTTTATTCATAAATTTTTTTTATGGTATACACCACAAATTAAAACCAGGTGAGGCATAGCTTACATATAAAACATATAGTTAATATGTACTTATTAGGTATATATAAATATGTCATTTATAAATATATATATGCATGAACACAAACAAAATTAAATAAAAAGTAAATTATTTCACAAAAAAAAAATTTTTTTTTGACATCTTGTTTCTGTTTTTTTTTTCTTCATACTTTGTTTATTCTTTTTTTTCTTCTACATATGTAGGTATTTGTTTTTCTCCCTGTTAACTTTTTTACCTTTGAAGTGATCGAAAGGTATTGTAATCTTGACAAAATCTTGTCATAATAATTAATTATATTTAAATATTTATACCTATAATAGGTATATGGATTTTAATCTTCTTCTACATTACAATACATATTATGTATGTAGTATATGTATACAGGATGACCCAGACAAATCGTATCAGCTTTTTAAGAAGAAAGTAAACTGTTATTTTAAAACATAAAAAAAATTTTATTAAATAAGTCGGGGGTGCTCTATCGATTGGTGATTTTTAAACTTGCCGAAACAACAGGAAATTCACCGAAAACGAGATTTTTTAAAACGAGAATTCACCGAAAACGAGATTTTTGTTTTCTGACTTCCCTTTAAAATCAATAAAGATAAAATAGTTAAAAAGTATATTTCTAGTCCTTTCAGAAAGTTTAAAATATCACCAATCGGTAGAACACCCCCACCTTATTTAATAAAATTTTTTTTATGTTTCAAAATGACGGCTTCCTTCCGTAATAATTTTGTTTTATATTTTAAAATAACGACTCCTTCCCTTCTTAAAAAGTTGATACGAATGGTCTGGACCGCCGTGTATACTACGTTTGAGCATACATATATGTATAAGTACATTATAAATTAGATATATAATTTTTTGTGTTTTTTAATTTACTATCGAATGCTTTACCATAGGTACAAAATTTAGCTGTTTATGTAATTTATAGCCATTTGTACAAATAAGTATTGGTTATATATATGCACATACACATAATAAGTATTTGAATTTGGAGATACAGATTTTTATTTTATTATAAGAGGAATTATTAAAATTTTGATACAAATAAATAAGTTTGTAATAGAAATTATCATTCATTTAGAGATAAGAAAAATAAAAATGCGCCTCCAATTATTGGTAAGTGTTTGAAAAAATTCCTCTTATGATAAAATAAAAATCACATATCTCCCAAACGGTATAAGCTAAAGCGATAAAAAGTACTGCAAATTAAAGCTAAAAATTTAGAGATTAGAAATATTGAAAAATTTCTAAACTTTTTCATGTTATGTCATGCAATTTCTACATTTTATAACTTTAGAAGGTCACGGATTTCGAATATATTTTACAGAATTTTCACATCTAATCTAAAAACGGAGTAAAATTGTTATTTTCTTAAAACTAAGAAAAAGTATAAACATTTCATTTAAGTCTCCATATTTTGAAAACGAGAAGAGCCTCAGCTTAGCCCCCATACAAAAAAATTACTTTCACGTAAAGGTCTATACAGTGGTATATAGCAGTGCATTTAATTAGGGAACACACTATATATACATATATATATACATATATTCATATATTCAAAATGGTGCACCGTTGCGTGAAATCATAGAGCATCGTTGTGTGCTCAAAACTCAACCTATCCTAAAAGGAAGAACAATCTTTGTTTAGAGCATGTAATGTCTTATGCTGTTTTGGATTTATGAGGTGCGCATTATAAATTAGGCGTTTAGGTGTTTAGTTGTTTTGTTTTTTTATTGACTGCATAAATTTAATTTGAATGGAGCCTTTTTATTTTTTTAGTTATCGTACCTACTTAAGTATAACATTTTTTTATAAACTATAAGAAAAAGTCTTAGAGAGAACAATACTAATTTGTTTTTATTTTCGTTCTTTTATACCATTAAAAGAAGAATTATGTAAATATTGTTATTGAAATTAAATTCCAATTCTATTATACTTCTCAATATGTATACCTAAATAATGAATATTGTATATAAATGTGTGTGTATATATATATATTTAAATGAATTTAAACTAAATCTAAAGAAAAAAGTAAAAAAAATATATATATTTACATGTATATATATTTGACCTTGAAATATCATTCAAAATAAATGTTTTTAAATATATTTTTTTTAACTTCAACCGGCCGGTTTACCTAAAAGCATTTATTTTATTTTCATTTTATTTTTGTTTTTTAAAGGAAAAAAACAAACCAAATGTAAATATTTGGCTAAATAAATTAAAATAACAAATAGTGCAAAGGTAGGTTTCTTATAGTTAACATCGTTCGAAATGTAGAATAATATATTGATTATATTAGTCAATAGTCACTAAGATTGGAAGCAGAATTGAGGGGCAATTGAATTAATTTTGAACGGTTAATTTTTAGTATCAAGCATTCATTTTATTTTATAGAATTATGAAAATTTCTAATATAGTTAAGTACCTATACTAAATTTAAAGCTAATGATGGTAATTTGTAGGAAGGATTAAATGAGGGAAAGAACTAAATTTTTTACATGTGTAAAAACCTGACGTAATTTACTTTGAAAAACACTGGTCTCCTAACCAGTATACATGAGGAACATAAATATTCAAAAACACAGACAAAATAAATCAAATAAAAATATTTATTAAGAAAACTAAATAAATGCTATACACTATCTGTAGCGCAGTCAAATTTTTTGTCTGATTTTTCTCAATATCTAAAAGAATTGGAACATTTTTTAGATAATCACAACATTTGTATTAAAAGTAAAACATTAGATTTAAAAGGTAGTTAAATTAGTAAGTCAGCTTTAAATACAAAATTTTAAAAATATGTACATACATATGTAAATATAAAAATATGAATAACAGTCTTCTAATTAAATAACATTTAATATTTAATTTACTAGCTGTTAAAATTATAATGAACATTATTATTTAAATTTTTATTAATGATGATTTTTTTTTCAATAAAATTTTCTTTAAAATTTTTTTTTTTTCTATTGTTTTCAATATTGTCAATATTTATTGTCATATTTACGGCAGCGTTAGCATATTTTGTTTTATACACCTCCATTTTGTTAATTTAAATTTTAATTGTTTAGTTTCCTGATAATGTTCGTAATGGGTGGAAACATGAAGAATTATATTTTATAGTTAAAAAAAAAAAGATTTGTAAAAAATTTGGAAACCTTATTTCGAAAAACAAAAATTTTGGTTCCTAAAATTTCCTAAATTTCATTTTTAATATACATATTCGAAAACTAAATTTTTTTTAATTAATTACTCTATTATTTTCATTTCTTGTTTTTTTTTTTTTGTTTTTTCTTTTAATATATTTTATTTTATGAGTTTTTAATGTAAATTTGTAACGTGTTATTTTTTTGTTTTTTTTTTATAAATTAGATCAAGATTATTATATTATTGTAATTATATACCTTATATTAAATCAGTAGATCTATAATTTATGAATTTATAATTTATATTTATACCAATTTTAGGCATTTATTTTAACCTAAAGACTATATTGTTCTAAAATAGCTACGTAAATATATGATTGCTTTTTTTTAATTAGGTTTACAATTATCAAACATTTATATTGATAAACTTCTTGGCTTAGCTTCTTAGTTAGCGGATGTAGGAATTTAATTTAAAAATGAAAATCTTTAATTTGTATCGTTTTAATTACATTCGTTACGGCACGTTCAGGGATGGAATTTAGGGATAATCTTAATTAGACATGTTGGGATCAGTAAAAACTTTAAAAATTTAATTTTCTTAGATTGAGGCAGTAACTTAAGCAAAAAATTGTATATTCATAATTATTTATAAATTAATTAAATTTATGATATAAGGTTTAAAAGCCTCCATGAGTGATTCCTTAGGGTTAATTTTGTTTTTGTCTTTTTCAATAATTCAAAAAAAAAAACATATTTTTTTTTTTTAGTCAATGACGTTATTGTTGTTTATTTTGCGTTGTTTTTTTTTCTTTTGTTAATTTTTTTTAATGATTATTGCTCAATAAATAACGGATTAAACAAACTAATAATAATACAAAAAAATTAAAAAAAAAAAAAAAAACTTTTTTCTTCTTTTATTTTGACTAAATGATATCAAGATGTAGGTAAGTATTTATAAAATATATGAGCAGAAGCTACGTTTACATATTTTCAAAATATTGTGAATAGTTTCAATTAGATATTTTTTATAATCAATAAAAATCTAAAAAAAAAAAAAAAATAAAAAAAAAAAATTTAAATATGTAAATTAATAATTAAATTTAGAAAATTTCTTCCTTGATTTGTAGATATGTATTTATTATCAAAGAATTTAGATACTTACATATGTACATAATATACCTATATGTATATAAATGAATTTTGTTTTCTTTTTGATATTCTTCATTCCTTCATTAGAGCAAAATTATGTCAAGATCAATAAAAATTGTGTGCATAAATACATACATTGATATATACGTACATACAGGGTTTTCCAATTAGAGTGATATGATTTCTTTTCAAAAAAAAAATACACTAATTGTTAAAGAAATTCAAATGTTTTTTATTTAATATGAAGTACAATCGATACAATACAAGATACAAGTTCTGAATAAAACGTCATTCAAATGGAAAACCCCACAAGAAATACTCTAATGGTGTTAAATCACAACTTCTTGGAGGCCATTCAATGTCACAATTTCTTGAAATAATCGAATCTCCAAACTTTTCTCGCAATAATTCGGTTGTTGGACGTGCTATGTGGCACGTAGCCCCGTCTTGTTTGAACGAAATGTTGTCAAGATCAACTTCTTCCAATTTCGGCCATAAAAAGTTGGTTATCATTGATTTATATACCGCTCTCCATTGAGAGTAACAGTGTTACCAGCTTCATTTCGAAAGAAGTACGGACCGATGATTCCAGTAGACCAAACTGTCAATTTAGGTTAATGTAATGGTTGTTCATGAATAATTTGTGGATTTTCTTCGCACCAGAATCGACAGTTTTGTTTATTTACCGCACCACCCAGATGAAAGTAAGCCTCACCGGAGAAGAAAATTTTCTTAAAAAAATCGTTATCGTTTTCAAGTTGTTCTATTTTCAAAAGTTAAAACTGCATCTTTTTATTAACTTTATTTAAACAGCATTACTTAATATGCCGTTAAATATGCAATAAAATGTGCAAAGTAAGTTTAAAAAACGAGGAAGAATACAGTTGCTCTTGTCGACTCTTAAATACTCGTACGAACCAAAATAAAGGATCAAAATACAATATAGTACCACTCTGCTTCTATTATTATTTTTTTTATTTTTCATTTATTTTAAAATAAATTGATGGAGTTTTATAAATTCTGGAATTATGATTTATATAATTCTTCCAACGCATATTCGAATCTACCACCTAACGATTAAGAATTAATCCAAAACATATATGTTATACCAATTTCAAATAAACAATTTCAAAGTGAGAATATTTTGTATTGAGAGAAAAAGAATTGTTCAACTAAAATTTTACTTTCTGCACTGAATTCATTTACATACAAACAAACAAATTTTTGGTGTTTTTTTTTTTTCATTGTTTATAAATTTTTAAGGTACCGTGTATCGTAAAAAAGTTACACAAAAATTTTCATATGTATAAAAAATAATAAAATTTTTTCGCTTTTAACACAACAGCCGACTAATTTAATTATTATCTACCAGTGTTCAATACTCATAAAGATAAAATTTCACACATACATACATTGACAAATGCGTACTCGTGTAAAACCGAGTATCGCCGTGATGTCGACGTCGACGTGATGCCGTGTACGTGTATTGTATACCCGTGTGGTTTGGCGCATCATTCGCAACAATTTTAATTATTGATAGATACAAAAGTACAAACAGAAAAACAAAACATCAAAGAAAAACAAAAAAAACTCAGATAAATTCGTTTTTTACAGAAATTTTGTATTAAAAACTTGCACTTGGATAAGTTTCTTGTTTGAAAGCTACCCGAAGTTTTGGTCGGATCTCAACCGAAAAAAAAAAAAAAAAAAAAAATAGGGAAAATAGAATTTGATCCAAAAATATTTTGTGTTAATTGTAAGAATGTAGTTTTCTTAGTTTTTGAGTTATCGTGCTGGCAAACAGATGGACGGACGGACAAAGCTTAATCGACTAAGTTTTTGATTCTGATCCGATACATACATAATAGGTAGGAAGTTAGGTACCTAGTACATTATTTACTGCATTTTCGTATAGATACAGGATTTTGTTTTTGTAACTCTTAAAGGTTTTCTCTTAAATAATTCTGAACCTAAATAATTGTTATGCGTCAAATAAAAACTTTTCTATATCAATTTGGAAAAAACAAAAATTTCGAAAAAAATCTTGCAGATAAGTAAATTTTTTTTTTACCATAAGTTCTCAAAATGTATCACTTAATTAATAAAAAAAAAAAATTAATTTATCTGTATATATACGTATAATTTATTTACCCAGCTACTTAATATAACAATTGTAATAAAATTTAAAAATTTATGGTATTCAATTTATTTTTTGATTGGCTTATGAGGAATACAGTAGCAATCGTTAAATATATTGAATTGATTGGTCATTTTGGGACTAAGTATCATGTAATTTGATTCATTATAACATTAACATTATATTAACGATTTCATTCAATTTTTCCATACCATACTGATATTTCCCTGTAAAATACAATCCTTTTTTGTTTTTTTTTTTTGGTTCTAAGGATGTTCCGATTAGATTTCAAAGTATCTAATTTCAAAATCACATAACTAAGTATATATTTCATTTTGTTATGTATTTCTATTTTTAGCACATTTCCAAAAAAATTTTGAAAAAATTTGCTTATTAGTTTCACTCTGTCCGTCCGTCCATCCGTCTGTTTACAAAACTTCTACACCGTTAAAGATAGAGAAAAAAAATTTTAACCATGGGTAGGTCTTTTGAAAAAAATAATTTTGTGGAACAACTTTTTCATGTAGCCCCATCTATTACGGAGCTACAGCCCCTCAAACTTTGAAAAAGCCCTATTTTTGAATGCATATATCTTATGTTCTGCTTAAGATTTTTTCAATCTGAAAACGTCATTCGATAGGTGTTTTTTTTTAACTTTTTAAAGTAATATCAAAATTATACAATTTTATTAAATTTAGTATTTAAATTTACCGTTATGTGAAAACCAAATTTTGCATGATTTTTCTACTTTCATAACTCCGGCACGCTTTTAGATAGAGGCTTGAAATTTTGAGGCAAGAAAGAACTTTTAGAATTAGTATAAGTTTGCTCAGAATTTTTTTTTGGGGCCACCCACTGTTTATGAGCTATTAGGGCTCAAAAATTGAAAATTTACTATTTTTAAACATCTATAACTTAGGTACCTTAAAAATAACTTAGGAAAAGATATAAAAATTCAAGCTACAGTAATTTATTTTAACGTGTGTTAAAGGTCTATTTTAGTTATATAGGGTTCCACAGTTACAGCTCTTCAAAATTGCGAAAAAGCCCCAATTTTCAGATGTATATATCTGGGCCTGGCATTATAGTTTTGCAATCTAAAACTGCGAGAAGATCAAAAATTTTATTATCTACATAAAGCAATATCAAAATTATGCAATATTTTGTAATTTACTATTTACATTTACCGTTATGTTAAAACCATATTTTGCATGAAACTTCTTTTTTCATAACTCCGGCACGCCTTTAGATAGGAACCTGAAATTTTGAGACAATAAAGAACTTTTAGGTTTCCTTAGAACATTTTTTGCACCGTCCCCTGTTTAAGAGGTATTAGGGCTGAAAAAATGAAAATTTGCTATTTTTAGGCACCTGTACAAATTTTTCTTTGGCAAGACATAAAAATTAAAGCTCCAGTAATATATTTTTACGTGTTCTAATGGTTTTTCTTCTTTATATAGGGTTCCAGACTTACAGCCCCTCAAAATTGCAGAAAAGTCCTATTTTCACATATTTTCTTATTATAAAAAATTTTTTAAATTTTCAAATTTTTGTGCAAGTCATAATTCTAAACAGTTTGTATTGTGTTTTGGAAATGTGCGCTTTTAAAAACCGTGGGTTTGCATTCTACCTTGTTTTTTTTTCTTTTTTGATCCAAAGACATTATTTTTCGCAAAATTAAATTTGTAATTTAAAATTAGCGATCCTTCAAAATCTAAAACAAAAAAACGTAAAATTTAAGTATTTTAAAATAAAACTAAATGTTTTGTTAGTTTTTAAAGAACAGCGACTATAAAGTTTCCCAAGTGTACTTTAACAATGATTAACTCTGTTTCACATGCCTTAGAAAAGGTACATTGACAGGATATTATTTAGAAGAACAATTTTTTTTTTCTGCTATAGTCACCTTATCTAAGTATACATAAAATATATGTAGTTGGATTTTATTAAAACTTTCAAAAAAAAAAAAAGACTTTCTTTCAAAATAAAAAAAAAAAATGGTCTAAAAAAAGTTTACATTTCAATGAACTTTTATTTAATTGCAGTAATTGAATTTTTTAAGTAAAATTTTCTTTTTAACATTTACTTAACAGGGATCATAAAAATGAAATAAAAATACCTTGATTATAAACTGACTGCTTACACTTAAATAAATGCCCAAATTACCGTAGTTTGTCATCGGAATTCCATTTTTAATTCAAAATTTTAAACATTTTTATTATTTCAATTGGAAAATTTCTTTATTTTCAAAAAAAAAAAAATTTCTAAATGTTATTTTAAAACGTTTATTTTAGATACATAAAGGTAGGTATGTATCTATACCTATTAAATTACAATACCTGTATAAGTAAATATTTTAAATATTTTCCACAAATCACAAATTGGAATAAAACCGAAATAAATTTAAACCCTTTAAAATTATCCCTTTATTGGAAATTGTATAAAATATACAGTACTAAAAATTCAAAAACGCAAAAAAAAAAAAAAAATAAAAAAAAACTTTAATTTGTTTCATAAATTATTTTCCTTTTTTTTTTATTGTAACATTAAAAAACCGGCCGGTAAATTTTATATTCAATTTCTTTTTTAATTCCCCTTTAATTGAAGTTTTTTTCTTTTTTGTTTTTATTATCATTTGTTAGGCAAAAAAAAAAAAAAAAAATCAAATCTATACCTACATAGTAAACAAGGTCGAAGGAAAAAAAATAACGCGCAAAAAAATATTTGTTTTGTTAAAATTTTAATGTTTAATTTTTTTGCTTTTCTATTTTTTTATTTTTTTATTTTTTTATTGTAGAATCAAGGTCGCCCTATCATTACCACGGTAATAAGTAATTTTTTGTTAGAAGAGAAGGGCAGAAAATTTTTATAACTTTGATATTAACTTTTTGTTATGCTTTTTTTGCTTTGAAGTTTTTTTTTAATTTTTTATTACTTTTTTTTTAAATTTTTATTTTGCATTTAAAAAAAAAACTTGTAATAATAAAAAAATATTTTTAATTACAGTGAAATCGTGATATTTATAACTTATTCTATTACTTCGTAATTTTTTGTGTTAAGGTGTTTTTTTTCTATGTTTCGGGCACAGGTTTTTTTGAAATTTAAACTCTTTTTTAATAATTTTGTATAATTGATATTTTTCATTTTTATATTTCATTCATACAAATTTTATTTCTTCTTCAGATAAGAAAATTAACAAAAACTCTACGGTTTTATCATTTTTATTTGCACTCTTTTAAGGATCATTATTATGACATTCACTAAGTTACTTATTAAGTTATTATACATATAATCATATTAAGCTCCAGTTTCTTTTATAATTATTTTTTTTAAATCGTTGATAAACCGGCTAGCTGTTGTATAAGATTATATAACATAAATATATATAATGTATTGAAGCGCCATCTATCATTTTTATTTGCAATAAAATTATTTGTTTTAATTTATTTTATATACGGGGCCTCGGTGGCCTAGTGGGTAAGAGTGTATAAAATACGCTGTAAATACCGAGGGAGTGTGAGTTCGAATCCCACACACGTCGTAAGAGTTAGTCCCCCTTACGACATTTACAGTCACGTCTGAACAGGAAAGGCTGTGCAATTTCCTGTCCACATTTATGTGACAGAAAAATGCTATAAATAATAAATAAAATAATTTATTTTATAATACGATCTTAATACGATATAAAATAGTACGATATAAATTATTAATATTGAATATCACCTGACCCGAATTTGAATCTAAGATCTTTCAATTGAAAGATTGTCGGATTAACCACTAGATTATTAGTCAAATTATTAATGGATGTTATCGTAGAAGAACTATAGAGTGAATAAAATATATTCAAGACATTTTTTATTATGTTTTCATTTTGTTTTTACTCAAAATATATTTATAATTTTTATTCTTTCATTTCGTTCCATTAGAAATTCGTTCGAAACTATAAATAACGAGAGTAGTTAAGGATTGGCTTCGTCATTCATCGTAACAAGGAAAATAAGAACGTTCTTCTTACTGTGTCTAAAGCTCTATATACAATGAAAGCAAGAAACATTTTGGCGACAAGTAACATCTCTGAAATGATTGGAATGTTTCTGAATCTAGTTACAATGAGAGCAAGAAACATTTTCTTTACTTAGTCTTCTATTTGGTCTAATTTAAAGAATTAATAACTTTAGCTTATAATGAAAAATCTTTAAATGAAATACGTATTTAAATTTTGTTTTGATAATTATAAAAGCAAAAACAATAAAAAATAATAATATCCCAAAAGTTTGTAATAATTGTATATGATAATAATTTTGAAAACGAAGTTTGAGGGTCTTGAGAGACTTCGATGGCGTAATGGTTAAGTGCGTGACTTATTAATCGAGGAAGTGTGAATTCAAATCTTGAACTGGTAGTAAGTTTTTAATTTCCAGAGAAATTACTGAAAAGTAATATTTTGTAACAAATTTCGCTTTCTACCAAATATACAATGCAAAGGTCTTGATGACCTAGTAGTGATTACACATGTGGTTTATTAACCGAGGTAGTACGGATTTAAATCTTGCAGAGGTAGCAAGTTTTTATTAATTGAAAACAAATCTTTTTTACTATCAATTTTTAAGAATTTCTGTAAACAATACTCAATGTTAGAGAAAAGCGTGTTATTTAAAAAAAAAACATAAGAAAAACATTCATTTCTTACGACCTTCCGCTAGTTTAAAAATTGTTGTGTTCAAATAATAATGATTTTACTGTTATGTATGTATACATTGTACTGTATTCCTCAATTCTCATTTATACTTAGATATTTTTTTTTTAACTCGACTGTATTATACTTAACATAAATGTATTTATGTGTATAAAATTAAAAGAAATTGTATAAGAGTGTCTGAACATTGTTATAATCTCTTTTAATTTTATTTACGGTATGATAATATATCTTTAATAAGTTCTATAAGTTGTTGATTTATTGGATAGTTTTCATTTATTTTATGTTTTTTAAATGTTAATGTGTATATGTTTATGATTACGGTTTATGTACTTATATTCTTATATGTTAATGTATATGATATGCTTATGATTTTCAATTTTATGATGCAATTTAACATTAATTTATTTTAATCAAAATATTGAAAAATTTCCACCACATGGTTAAAAAAAACTGATTGTAAATAAATAATTAAAAAAACAAAATGACATAGTAAGTTTTTTTTATTTTTTTTTATTTATTGCTATATTAAAAAATTACTATATAAAAAAGTGAAATTATTTTTATATAATCTGAAACTTACCTATAACAACTCGTGTCTATTAATAGAAAATTTTGTTGATTGAAAAAATGTCATGAAAAATTTCATATTAAAAATTCAAATTAAAATTTTATTATTATTTTTTTTTTTTTTTTAAGGTGTGCTAAGCATTTAAAATTTCTAAAGAATGTAACTATAACTAATATAATTATGATAATACATATATTACTTTTTTCAACTTCATATACATATACGTACGTATACAATCATACAACTGCCTATTTTCAAATTTATTTTTTTAAGGTATTTTGAATTATTATCATATAAATTTAAGTAAATAAAAGATTATTTTAAAAATAAAGAAAATTTAATATGTATTGGATGGATATACTGGTTATAAAATTTTTTTCAATATTTTATATTTATGGTTATGGTTGATGAGATTGGCACTTTCAGAACTATCTTAAGACATATATGAGGGCTAAATTATGTACGTGAACAATATAATTTTAAATTTTTGAATTACGTGGATATTCACTTGCTCTTAAAATTTTTAAATATTTATAAATACATATCTGATAATGGATAAATAAGTACAGATTTGCACTCCAAATTCAACCTTTTGTAAATTAAATTCAACCAAATAAAACTGATTCAATGGTTTCTTTTAATAAAATATAACTTGACATCAGCAATACAATAGTATCGTTGTAGCAATGCAATGTATGTTTTGTCGGCGCGCAAAAAGATCATAAACTTCCTAAAAATTAACCGCACTCAATAATTTTTTAAAAAAGTTGAATTTGATTTGTAAAAAGTTTGATTTAATTAGGAAAAGATTTAATTTGATTCGCAAAAGTTTGAATTTGGATTGCAAAACATGTATGTATAAAATTGAACAAATAAAAGTTAAGACATAATATTTTTATATATTATACAAATGGTAGTTATCTAAGTGAAGTTTCAATCTTTCAAGTATAACTAGTTAGTTAGTGTACGTGGGCTATAAAAATAATTGAATACCTCATTTCGCTGATTCAATATCATCAAGGAATTAAAACTTTGAAAAAACTAAGAATTTCCTTACCTCGTTGTTGCAATAAAGTGTTGAAATTTTTTTTATAATTAGTTATAACTTGTTACCTTATAAAATAATATATTAATTATTTATATTCTTTCAGAGAAAACCTTCCTTTTACAGAGTAAACCACTCTTTTTCTACTTCCAACTACACTAACATTTGAGAAGGAGTAGATAAGAGTAAATAAAACAAAAAATGAGTGTTTCATTTATCAACTGCTTCCCAGTTCCAACTATTTTCAACTACTTTTTTCGTGTAAAAAAATTTCAAATGTAAAATTTTGGGGGGGTTATTTAATTTTTAGTTTGAGGTGTTATTTCACAATGAAATAAAGTCCTAAATTAATGAAAAATTGGTGTGTTAATTCATTTTTGTTTGGCGTTTTATTCCACTTTTGTGGTGCTTTATTTAATTTTTGTTTTTGGATATTAATTCATTATGAAATAAGACCTTAAATTTCGGGTTTTTATTTTATTTTTTTTTCTTCTTCTTTTTTGTTTTCTTTTTTCTTTTACATTTCTATCTTCGTTAAAGATAGAGAAAACAAATTTTAACCATGGGTAGGTCTCATAAAAAAATTAATGTTGTAGAACAACTTTTTCATGTAGTGCTTGACAAGTTTTTCATGTGCTTAGCTCATGTAGGAGCTTGCAATTTTGAGACAAGAAAGAACTTATAGAATTAGTATAAGTTTCCTCAGATAATTTTTTTGTACCAGCCCCTGTTTAAGAGCTATTAGGGCTCAAAAAATTCAAATTTGCTATTTTTATACACCTGCACAAATCTTTTTTTCTTTCAAGACATAAAAATTAAAGCAGAAATTTTCAGATTTTTGCACAAGTCACATTCTAATCAGTTTTTATTACCTTTTGGAAATGTGCACTTTTAAAAATCGTTGATTTACATTCTGCCTTGATTTGTCTATTTCAAATTCGTATTTGAAATAAAGCCAAAATCTTAAACTTTTCCTTAAAAATCTTTTTTGTTTTTGTTTATATAATAAACATATTTTAATAACTAATTTGAATATTTTAACTGTTTTGTCGTTGTTGAAATATATGTATAGAAAAAATTCCCTATAACAGCACCTTTTTCCAAAAGGTTTAACTAAAATTTTGAATATTTTTGTAAAATTCCTATAAAAAGGGGTGTATCCTATTGTCATTTCGTTTGAATTACCAAAAACTATATAAAAATTTATACTTTGTATTTTATTTTCGGAATTATTTATATCGTATTTACTTAAGTATGAGATATGCGATTTTTCTATATCATATTTTACAATTTTATAAGGGAAAATAAACTAAAACCAAAAATAAAAGGTTCTTCATTTTAAAAGTGAAACTGAAATAAAATTATATATGATGGTTTTATTTCATTTGGCTTTATTTCAACTAACTGTTATTACTTATAATATTTTGTTATAATAACTTGATAAGACGCTTCTATATAATAGAATAACGAATAACTTAAAGACGAATAACTTAAAAAAATAAAATTCTTAAATTCTTCCTCTATAAAACCCAACTCTTATTGAAAATACATACTTATTTATGCTACTGTATACCGGACTACTAATCTATTATTGATTGTAAGTTCAATTCTTTCTGAAGTTCTAAACGAAAAATAGATTATATACCAATTAATATAACAGTAAAATATCTATGGTATAAAAGTTGCACTTATACAACTTATATAACGATTGAGTTATGGTAGAAAATTATGAGGTGCATTTTACTTCAAACAACAAACAAATCAACAAATCGAATTTATATGTTCGAAATAGTCTGGACATTATTGAAAAAGAAACCAGTGATTTTCTTAAAGGAATAAAACTTTAAAAATAATTTTTTTCATCATATAAAAATTACAATTAATATAATGTAGTTAATGACAACAGGTTTCAATCACGTAAAAAAAAAAATAAATCACTAAAAATTTAATTTTTAGATTTAATCTAATTGTTCGTTTTAAAGATTTTCGAGACTATGTTAAAGAATTTTATTGTTAGTGTTAAAATAAGTTTTGAATAGTTTTTTTAAATGTTGCTAATAAATTTTTCAAATTCCGACAAAAAACAAAAAAAAAAAAATCAGTAAAAGTTATTTGTATACATACTTACTTAACTAATCGCGGCGATATGCGAAAGGTAACTTATATGTGAAAAGGCTTATACTTATTTTTAGTTTTTGTTATTTTAAACTTGCTTTTACTTTACTTAAACCTGATTCTAGTTATTTTTTTTTCTAATTTTTTAATTAAATTCAATAAATTATAAATTCTCGTAAAAATATAATTTTGATTATATTAAAAATCTTACATTTTATATAAAATTTATTTATGCGTTTAATAGAATTTTAAAAATGTTGAACTTGTGTGTTATACTCATACGAACGTAAAGTTCTTTAGGTATAATAAATTTGGAATTATGTTTGTGATACCTTAAAAGACACAAGATAGATATAGCAAAGTATATAAGTATTATATTCTTGTTTAAAATCGAATTCTTAATTGATTAAGCCATGGAAGTACTTTTTTCCATTTGTACGATAACTCAAAAAATAATGGAGCTATAGGATTCTGATTCTTAAATTTTGTAAAAGATAATCAAGTTTTATGGCTATAACTTCTGTGAAATAGAGATGCCATGCACTTACAATATGTATATGTCGGTACTTAATTAAGTCAGATATTTGAAATTTTTTTTTGAAATATCATTACATTTATGTTAGCGATGGTATCCTAGAGTTAACGGTCAACTATAGTATCTTTCTCATTTTTGTGTAATTGATTTTTTTTTTTATCTTATGTCACTACATATTATAAATTAATTTTTAATTAAATTTTATAATTAAATTTTTTTTATAGTTTTAAATTTTAAAAATATGATTTACTATCAAATTAAAAATATCCCATGTTTTGTTTTATAATTGCTAATAGGTATACTTATATTATATAATAAGTAAGTATGTAATTTAATTAGTTATATAATAATGATTATAATTTTGCTTCGCTGAATTAATATTAAGTAAAAGTTTATTAAAATATATATTTTGAGCAATAGCTAAAATATTTATTGTTAGTATTTTTATTTTGTTATAAAAAAATTGAAACACTTTAGTAAATGGATTTTCTTACAAGAGATAGATGTGTGAACTCTGTCTATATAATCCATTTAAAATGTACATGCTATCTTGTTTCGCTTCTCTTCCAATAGAATGTACTTATCTTATTTCCGAAGAAAATTTGAATAAGAATCCTATGTTAATACATACATACGTTAGTCATATTTCGCATCACCCAAGGGACTATTGAATTTTTTTTTTTATTCCCCCTCCTCATAAATGTGACAATGGAATCAAGTTTTCCCTTAGGTGGTATCCAATTTGATCAAAATATTGAGATAAAATTAAAATGAAATTCAGATAAAAGTCATTTTTGAGATGGCAGAAATTGTGTTCTAATTAGAGAGGTAAAATTACAAAACAAGTAAAAGTAACAGTAAGTCGATGCAACCGACGTATTTATACCCTACACCTAAAAAATTCAAATTAAATTAAAAATCCATAAGTTATTTTAAAAGTATTTAATATAACTAAGCTAAAAAAATAAATGCTTTTACAACCTTTGTACAAAATTTCAGATTTCTATCTTTATTAAATTCGAAAATATGCTTGTTAGGTCTTGGGAAGTGTGTGAAGGCACGCGGACCGCCACCCCAATTCATCTCAAATTTTAGAGACATCAACAGGGTAGAACATTCTTATATCAAATTTCAAGTTTATATATTTATTAATTTCGAAGATATGCTTGTTTGGTCTTAGGAGTTGTGTGGCAGATATCCGAACAACCATTCTAATTCATCTTAAATTTTGGACAAATCAGGGATTCAGGAAACAACACCCTTGTACCAAATTTGAAGTTTCTGTTTTTATTAATTTCGAAGATATGCTTGTTCGGTTTTGGGAGTTGTATGGGAGGTACCCGAACGACCACTCCAATTCATCTCAAATTTTAGGCAAATCTGGGATTTAAGAAACAGCACCCTCGTATCAAATTTGAAGTTCCTATCTTTATTAATTTCGAAGATATGCATGTTCGGTTTTGGGAGTTGTATGGGAGGTACCCGTACAGCTCCTCCAATTCATCTTAAATTTTGGACAAATCAGGGATTCAAGAAACAACACCCTAGTACCAAATTTGAAGTTTCAATCTTTATTAATTTCGAATATAAGCTTGTTCGGTTTTGGGAGTTGTATGAGAGGTACCCGAACGACCACTCCAATTCATCTCAAATTTTAGGCAAATCTGGGATTTAAGAAACAGCACCCTCGTGTCAAATTTGAAGTTCCTATCTTTATTAATTTCGAAGATATGCATGTTCGGTTTTGGGAGTTGTATGGAAGGTACCCGAACAGCTCTCCAATTCATCTCAAATTTTGGACAAATCGGGGATTCAGGAAACAACACCCTAGTACCAAATTTGAAGTTTCTATCTTTATTAATTTCGAATATATGCTTGTTCGGTTTTGGGAGTTGTATGGGAGGTACCCGAACGACCACTCCAATTCATCTCAAATTTTAGGCAAATCTGGGATTTAAGAAACAGCACCCTCGTATCAAATTTGAAGTTCCTATCTTTATTAATTTCGAAGATATGCATGTTCGGTTTTGGGAGTTGTACCCCCAGGAGTTTGGGAGGTACCCGAACGACCACTCCACTTCATCTCAAATTTTGGACAAATCAGGGATTCAAGAAACAACACCCTAGTACCAAATTTGAAGTTTCTATCTTTATTAATTTCGAATATATGCTTGTTCGGTTTTGGGAGTTGTATGGGAGGTACCCGAACGACCACTCCAATTCATCTTAAATTTTAGGCAAATCAGGGATTTAGGAAATAGCACCCTCCTATCAAATTTGAAGTTCCTATCTTTATTAATTTCGAAGATATGCATGTTCGGTTTTGGGAGTTGTATGGGAGTTGTATGCATGTTCGGTTTTGGGAGTTGTATACTCCAATTCATCTCAAATTTTGGGGAAATCAGGGATTCAGAAAAACACACCCTCGTACAAAATTTTAAGTTTCTATCTTTATTAATTTCGAAAATATGCGTATTAGGTTTTGGAAGTTGTATGGGAGGTACTCGAACGCATGGTCCGATTTCGCCCATTTACAATCCCCGCCTTACCTTAGTCATTGTTAACCTACAGTATAAATTTCATCAAGATAGCATCATTATTTTTTGAGTTATCGTGCGTACGGACGGACGGACGGACATCGCTAAATCGACTCAGGCGGTGATCCTGATTCAGAATATATAAACATGTCTATACCTAACTCGCTTCCTTTTGGTGGTTACAAACACCATACCAAAGTTAATATACCCTATACTTAATGTGTATAGGGTATATTATATTATGTGTATAGGGTATATTACCTGTAATTTTTCGAAGCAAAAAATTAAAATCTGAATGGAATATACATAAAAAATGTATATATATACGAATTTGCATCCTTAACTCAACCGTCGACTCGTTTAATAATTCTATATAGACTACAACAGTATGACTTCTTTACACTCATTCTTGAACTCAATTCCCTCTATTTTTGTTTATAAGTCTTTTATTAATCAAATAACACACGTTGTGACGGTAGAAGCAGCATATTTTAATTTGAACATATTTTTGAAAAAACTGTTTGAGGAAATTTTTGTTTCCGTAGAGGTCTAACAATTTACCCAATTTATTTGAAAAATTCAGAAGGAAAGAAGAAATTTTCAGAATTAAAATAAAATGTTTCTATGTATTTATTCCATACAAAACTTTCTTTCTTTCTTTCTTTTAATGCATTTCTCTGTCACATAAATGTGGACATTAAATTACACAGCCTTTCCTATTCAGGCGTAGCTGTAACTGTCGTAAGGGGGAATAACTCTTACGACATATGTGGTATTCGAACCCACACTCTCTCGGTGTTTACAGAATATTTTATACGCTCTTACCCACTAGGCCACCGAGGCCCCACATAAAAAACTGGAAAAGATTTTCTTCTGGTAAAGTGTTTCCCTAATTTTGACTTTTACCTATTGTATTGAAGGTTACAATCGATAGAAAATTATTGTAAGTATAAATACTTACTTACTGCTGGAACACTGTATCACAATACTTTAGAATTCCGTAAATTTTATATCTTTTCGTATTGTTTGATCAAGAAGAAAATCAATGTACAGATATGAATTTTTATTGCTTTAAATTAAAATTTTAATTAGTTTTTTTCCCCAACTGTTTCTCTTATCACACATATTTATAATTTTTAAATTTAAATTATAAATAACTTTTAACATTTTTTTTTTTTTTTTTGTTTTTAACATAAATTTTAGGTTCTGAAAAACAAAAAAAAAACAGAAAAGATATTGTTAATAGGGGGGCGGGAAAGACCACTTAAGTATTGATTTTCTAAATGCGCAAAAAAATGATTTCAGTTAAATAAAAAAAAAAAATTGTTTTTATTTTTCATTGCCATAAAAATGAATTAATAAGTTTTTGAATTATTCACATTTACACAAAATATAAAAAAACAAAAAAACAAAATTAAAATTAAAATTAAAAAAAAAAAAAAAACTGCTTTCAAAATAAAATTAATTTGATAAAACAGATTTTATTTTTTTTTATTTTTGGAGAAGATTTATAACTTGTAATTTTTAATTTAAAAGTTTAAAATTAAATAAATAAGAAAAAATTTCAACTATCTATTTATAAATATTATATTACTTAATGCTAAAAAATGTTAATTTTAAAATTATTAACTTTTAAATTTTTGAATATAAAAATAAAATTTGTTATTTAAGTTTTTTTCTTAATTTATTCTAAGTTGTTTTCCTCCATTGAATTTAATTTAATTTTTTCTGTCCGATTTAATAAATTCAAAAAAAAAATATATATTTTTGTAATTATTTTTATTTTTTAAATTTTAATTATTTTTATTCAATTTTTAAGGTTAATTTACAATATTTTGTAATGGTTAAATAGAAAAAATAGATAAATAATAATATTGATAAAATTTTAATATTTGATTGTCGGACGTTTCCTGAAGATTCTTTAAAGAGGTGAATTTCAGATAATAAAATTAGAAGTAATATTATGGACTCCCGGAAATAATCCCGCAAGAAATAACTCCCCCCAAAAAAATAAAAATAAACTAACACGACAAAAATTGGGACGTTATTTCATTTTTTCTGCGGTTTTTTCATTTTCTTTTTGGGCCTTATTTCATAGCAAATAATCCTCCAACACAAAGTAATTTTGTAAATGAAATAACACCCCAAAACAACTAAATTTTGGAGATTTTTTCATCATTTTAAAATTATGAGGAGAGCGAAATTATTATGTAAATATTCTGGAAAAAGGAAATACCTTAATTTTCAATTTAACTCTAAAATTTCTCCTAAGTCAGAATCTCGCATATACATATATGTAAATATTTTGGAAAAAGGGAATACCATGATTTCGTAGCCAACTCTAATATTGTTCTATTTTTCGGGATTTTATTGTACGTGCAAATGTAGTGATCCCTTATGTTATTTAAGCTTTTTTTAGTAGATAACATCTTAAAAGAATTTGGGGGGGGGGGGGGGGGATTATTTCATTTTCATAATTATGTAATGAAATCTTTATTGCGGAAATATTTCATTTTGAATTTGGAGTGTTATTTGGAGTCTTAGGCAGCCAGTATTAAGTAATTTTAAATCAGAAAATAAAATTTTCATTTCATAAAACTTCTATTAGGGTTTAGTGATTAAAAAGTATTTAATACAAGAACGTATCAACTTTCCGGAAAAGTTTTATATTACAAACAAATACTTAGATACCGTTTCTAAACGTTTTGCACTAGCATTTAGTACTATAGTACTTTGTCATTACACTTTCCGAAATTATTAGATTTTCGCGTTATATTTTGCACTTTTATATTTTTCGGACTTATGCATTTATTGCTTTGTGTAAAAGTTTATCTTTTGTACATATATGAAATTTTGAACTCTCTCATTTTGCAAAAAAGTGCGGAAAGGTTTTTTTCTCTTTATAAAAAAACTATTTGATTCAAATTCAACTTTTAGTTCGGAACTGTATTTTTTTTTGTTGTCATTTTTATGACATGTACATGTATGTATATTTGATTCGCAACAAAAAAAGTTTGATAAGCAGAAACAGTAAAAATAATAATAAAGTTGGAAAGAAAATTAAAAAAAAAAAAAAAAAATTATATCTTTTAGATATTTACAGTTTTTTGTTCAGGAAAACTTTGCCGATGCAATGAATGTGGTGTTTAAATTTATGACAGTTAGTAAAGTTTTAGGAGTAGAATTGGTATATATATATTACACTTAATATTAACTACCTTAAAATATATATTTTTATAGCATTTTTATGTCAATTGTAATTATGACAGCAGTAAATATGTATATTATATATTATACTTTATTTTAGCATTATTTAATACTTATAATGATTATATGGCAATATTGAATAAATTATATATATATTATATGTCAATTATTATTAATTGTCAACTGTCACTTATTGTAAACGTTATACTCGTACAAATAATATTTTGATATATTATTTATTAATAAGTAATAACGTTTTCTATTATTTTTTTTTATTTTTTATATAATACATTACATTTACATCTAGATGTATATACAATATAATATATATATAACCCTTTTCCTTTCACTTCTTCTAATAATAATTTTTCACTTTTAAGGAAAAAAAAAACAAACAATTTTGCTTTTAATTTAGTACGAACAGTTGGATGTCCCAACACTAAATTTTTGACAGATAATTAAATTTATCTAAAGTTTGTTTCCAATTTTTACTATCATATAATTACAGTGAAAATTTGACGTATCATAAAATTTTGATAAATACATTTTTTGATTTATCAGAATATAATATTTTTCTAGATAATACTTATATAGGTTTATTGCAGAATTAGTATGAAAGTAGCTAGTAGATAATAGTTTAATTCTATTTTTAAAAGTAATACTATCGCCTTAAAAATTATTAAGTATAGTTACAAGTAACGGAATTAGATATAATTTATTCTCAGTCCATTTTCAGTAAATATTTGTTGAATTCAAGAATTTAATTAAATCTAAGTAATTACTAGTTATATAGAAAAAGTAATTCCTTGATAAATGCTATTAAGTGGATAAGACTTACTTAATACTAAGTGCATTTATCTAAAAAGTTATTAGTAGCAGTTCTTAATATTTTTTTTTTCATATATGACTTAATTATTATGTATTTGATTTTTAAATTAAGAAAAGATATATATAGGGTATGTATATGACGTATTCTTTTGTCATTTTATCTTATTTTGGAATTAATGTTAAACAGTTGCACGCAGGTGATTAATATGTAAACGATGTTATATTTTAATAAAAATGTCAGTTAGATTACTTAAAACTATCTTAGAACCTAAAACAAACAAGATAACGTTTTTCTTAAAATCTAAATTCTGAATCATTTCAATTTTCTAAATATAATGGTTGTGTACTTTTTGTTTTTTTAATTCTATTAATTGTAGTTTTAATATACATTTAAAAATATTCCATAATATGAAAAATTGTATTAAAAACTATTTCAAATTTAACCACATTTTTTTATAATGAAAATTCAAGAAAATTTCGGTTAAAATTCTAAAAATTAAAAAAAAAATAATTTGTAAAAACTTTGCTATTACAGAAAAACCTTCAGCTCCTCTGATTCCATTCATATCAGTTTCTCTGATATGCATGGGCGCTTTTACTAATAGGCAAACCTAGGTAACTGCCTACGGGCGCCAACCGAAAAAGGGCGCTTGCAATATGATTTTCTTTATAATTTTTTTTTTCAAAATTTTTATATATTTATTGATAATTATAATTAAATTATGTAATAGAAAATAAGAATTAAACAAGATAATACTATTAATATACATTAACATTATTTATAAGTAGTACTTTGCAGAAGTAGTTTGCGCGATGTGCGGGCGTACGACAGTCAACAAAATTCTACAAGTATAATTTTATTGTGTTTTTGTTTTACTGACGGGTTTTACTGATGGGTTTTCAAATTTGTTGTATATAAAATAAAAAGATTATAGAAGTTAAAATTTTGAAAATTTGAATTGCAGTAGGCTAAGTTATTGCAAAATATTGGATTTCATGTTTGAAAAATTGAAATTATTTCAGTTGGTTGTTCAGCTTTCAGAATATATGTGTATAATTATTTTATAATTATCTTCTTAAACTTGAATTTGGTATAATTTTTTAGTACAGAATATTTTATAGTGCTATTTGGTGATTTATATAAAATTTTCTCTAATTTATAATTTTATGGTAAGCGATTTTTACATATTTAGTAATTTATTTGTTTTATAGAGGTATTGTTTTAAATATTAGGTAATAAAAATTAAATGGAAGGGCGTAAAAAAAATAGTGGTTACCAAAATAGAAAATTAGCAAAAGAAAAACAAAGAAAGTTCGATAAAATCATTGAAAAAACAACTAAACTAGATGGATTTTTAATTAAAAAACCCGAAACCGCAGTTCAAGAACGGGTAAGCAATTGTGTTTCCATTGTGGAAATACATAACGAAACTACCACAGTTGTCTCATCACTTGATATTCAGACATTTAATGATTTAGAACAAAATAAAAACTCTGACACAAATAATTTAGAACAAAACAGTGACACATCTGCTAATTGTTCGAGAATGGTTAATCTGTCCGAAAATCACACAAACATTCAAATAAACCTTGATCCTGCTACATGGAAACGGTGTGATAACTCTACTATTACATATTTATGTAGTAGAAATAATTTCATTAGTCAAAACATCCCTACAGATTTCTCGTTAACAAAGAAGGTTTATACCGACAAAATAGCAAGATATCTAAATGAAAGTGTTTTTAGAAGAAAATTGCAAAATGGGGAATTTATACGTCGACATTATCTAGGATATTCAGAGAGTAACAAATCAATTTATTGTGCTCCTTGTCGATTGTTAGGAGGTAGTAGTTCAGCACTGGCAACAACAGGTTATTCTGATTGGAAAAATGTAACGGAATGTATTTGGAAAAATGTATCAGTGATATGTAAAGAAAATATTCCGATTTTTTCCAAGATTTCTTGAATGTTTTCATGTCATTAAATAAAATTTAATAACTTCGTTCTGACATCAAAAATTAACTACTAAACAGATCTTAATAGATAATATCAGGAAATCCTGTTTTTCAAAATCCAAATGTGTGAAAATCCCTTTTTTGTTCTCATGTCTAATTATGAAAAAATCGCTAATTAGACAAATTTAAACTTTTACATTTTGGATTAGAGATTTTGGCTTAAAGGATTATGGAAATATGGATTTAATGCCGGAAAATTAATCAAAACTACACCAACAATGTATAAGGGAATCTATTTCTATAGAGTTTGATTAGGGCCTAAAAAAAACCATCTTAATATTAATGATATATTTTATAAGTTTTTTTATGATTTTTCTTATGATTAGATAACCTATTTTCTAACTTTTCAATTTTCATATAGTTACATTACAACCTTATGAATAATTTCAAACTTCATACGTAGATATATGTATGTATGTATATATGCATTTTAAAATATCAAAATTATACCTTACGTGTAGCTTACGTAAGACTAAATTTTTGGAATAGATTCGTACACTAAAAATATTAAATAAAAGTCACAATTTTTTAAAATTTTGTGGTTCTATTGAGTTATGTTTACGTTATGATGTAATTTTTTAAAGACAATAAGTATCTGATTCATTAAAATAATTCGTATAAATGAAGAAAACTTATAACGTAAAAGTACTTACTTCTAATAATTATTGAATTAGATTTCGATAAAAAAAGAAAAAAATATTGATCATCACTCATCAATCATCAGTCATTTCATAATTTTTTATTAATTTTATCATTTCTATATTTCTACTTACATATTATTTATAGATAGATAGATATTATCATTTAATTACATATATCATATTTTTATATACCAGCCCCACTTAAATACGAGTATATCGTCGAAGAAAAATATATAAATAATTAATAAGTAATTATTTTTTTTTTTTATTGCAGTTAATAATTGTTTTATATGCATTTTGTATATGTAGTTTATATTAAATGTATTTTAACTGCAGTTAAGGTCAACTAGTAATTAAAAAAAAAAAAAAAAAACCAATTTAAAAATTTTTTTTTTTTTTTTAAATGTCTTTAAAGATTTTTTATTTTTAATTTTATTTGACTGACCACAAAAATACAAAAATGATTACCACATACATAGGTACATATACAAAATTTCTTTATTCTTTACGCTGAGCCTTACTAATTTTTTTTTCAGAGTTATTATAAATATAAAATCGTTCTCTTGCATACCAATTTCCCGTTAATATTCAATTAACGTATAAAAATAAATAAAAATAACTATAATATAAACCGATTATAGTATCGTTCGTTAGTACTTACTTATTTTGTAATAAGTATGTACTTATATATGATTTGGTATCGTATAAGCTTTTGTTTTATTTTCTTTCTCCTTCTAATACAAAAATTATATTTATTTTATGGTTATTGACACATGTTGCATACATTTTATTGATCAAATTCAACATCAACTATTTTGTTTATTTTTTTTTTTTTAACTTTGGGATAGGTCATGTTATACAACAACACAACACACCTACACAAATATATTCAATATAAATACATAGAAATAAATCGAATAATAAAATATTGTAATTAAATATATAATAATAAGTAGGTATATTTTTGTATAATAAAGAATATTGAGAATATACAAAAAAAAAGCTTTGGAAAATGAAAAGCTTTTATTTTTGTCTTTTTGTTTTTTTTTTTTTTTTTGTAAATGTATATAAATATTATCGTAATTAATAATGTAAATTATTGTAAATTATTTATATATGCATTACATTTGAATTTTATTAAAAAAAAAAAAACAATTTTTTTTTTATAACTAATTAAGAAATTATTCTATGGAATAAGGAAAATGTCTACATAACTGTATAATGAATTTATTAACTAGATAATATTTATATATACATAAGTATACATATATATGTACAGTTGAACCCGTGTAAATGCAATCCGGTTAAATGCATAATCTGTTTAAAAGAACGCAAAAATTTTAGCACCATTAATTTTAACACTATTTTCTTAATATTTTTACTCGGATATTTGCAACTCGTTTAAATGTAAAAAAACTTTTTAAATGCACAAAAAATCTCTGACTCATTAGTCATACATAATCCATAGAAAAAATTCTGTTAAAGATTCTTGCACATTCATTAAAAAAAAATTACATTTAAAGATTTATTTCACGAACAAATCTGTTCAATTATATGACATTGACATAGGTATTTTCAAATTTCATATATAGAATACATATACTGAATACTGTATACTGTCAAATTTTTTAACATTCGTTTTTGAAGTTTAACGTAACGAACTTTTAATAGGTTGGCATTATTAAAATCACAACAAATCAATTTTAAAAACACGCATGCATATAAGCTCATATTTATGCTTTTATTAATGGTTTTTTTAAATACACAAATTTGTGCAATTATCCGGACCTCGGATTAATGCAAAATCCGGATATGAGCATCAAATGGCTTTGTTTTTAGTGTGTGCAATTAAAACGGATCCGACTGTATGTACATATTTTTTACACGTAAGAAATAGAAATTTAAATAAAATTTATGTTGAAAAATTTTAAACATTTAAATTGTTGTTAAATGTTAAATTTTTTTTTTTTCTGTTATGTAAAAAGTTTATTTGTTTCTTAAAGGTTAAGTTTTATTATTCTGTTTTTGTTTTTTTTTCTATTTTTCTATTTTAATATTATAATTTTTTTTTTTAATTAAGGATCTACATAATGTATATATAATTATTTATATTAATTTTTGATATATTAATTATATAAATTGATTTGTGTCTCAGTGTTATAATTTTATAAAATCATAAAAAACTTTTTAAAAATTTATATACTTACTTGCATATATACTATGCATTATAAAATATATTATATGTGAAGTGAATTGGTTACGCCATTAAATTTCTATTACCAAAATCTTTTAAGCCAAAGTCCCTATAGTCCAAAGTCCTAATAAGAAAAATTCAAAAGAGACTAAATCGAAATAAAAAATCCCTACTATTATCGGCCGCGCCTCGGAAATTGTCATTTGTTCACTGAATTTTTTTTTTTTTTTGTAAATTTTCTCTTATTTAGCAAGTGTGTACGCTTGTTTATAAAAGTTTATATTTGTCCCATTAGCTGTTTTTCCAACTATAGACATTATTAATTTGTTCTGACATATGCGCATATAATATTTTAGCTTATCAATAAATTAAAGTGTTGTAGGTGCTTATTGTAAACATCAATAATTGTGAATTGCAAATTGGTAGCCGTCAATTAATTCTTTTATTTAGTATCGTCATTTGCCAATTGCCGTTATCAATTTGTCAAGTTAATTTATGATTGTTCGATTGTGAATTATTTTATGTAACTGTCAATTATATATTAAAAATTGGTTTTGATTAATGGAAAATTTGTTGTTAAAAGAGTTGTGTTTAATCATTTTTTAACAGTTAATCTAATTTAATGTAGTTTTTTATTTTTTCGATAAACTGTAAGTCTGTAACCTGTAATAAATTAGTACAAACTGTAAGTCTGTAATAAATTAATACAAATATTTTGGAAGTTTAATAGTAAATTTTATTTATAAAAAATACTGCCTATGTAACTATGTGGTTTAAAAAAATATTTGATGAAATACTGAAGACTTTAGCTAAAATTTGCGAAACCGTTACTTGCTTAAGATCTAAGTAAGATCATTACCCATACTTAACTAATAATTTTCTGGGGCATAGAATTTGAAAGCAGCTGCCAATTTAATTACGCTTTGTTACGGTTAGTTTTAATCAGTTTCAATCAAATATTCTTTTACTACTCAGAAAATGCTTTTTTTGAGTAATTCGAAACTTTCTTATAAAACAAAAATTATTTTAACATAGTAGTATTAACAAAACAATACATTTTTATTTATGTTTGTGTGTCCAGTTCTAAAGGATTTCACTCATTCTCATTTCATTTATTTTTTTGTCACTTTCATCTTCTAAAAAACATCTACCGAAATATTTTTTATTTTCCAAAAGAATTTGTTTTTGTTTAGGAATTAAATATTTTTCAAGTTTTCTCTTTAAAATGAAAAAGTCATAAACGTCAAAATATATTTTTTTAATGACCATTCACAATGGAACAATAATTTATCAATTTGAATTTGCGATACAGATATAATTGACAATTATAAATTTTTTTAATATTGAATTGGTTAACAAGTGATGGTCACGATAATGGTCATATGTACATGCATAGTCTGTTAAATTTATATGCATACATAGGTTAAATAGGTTAAAATAATGGTGTTAATGGTGTTTCTAACAATGACAGAAATTGATTAACATATTTTCTTAGCTATTATCGTATTAAATTATTCGAGATTCTACCTAAAGAAAACTTTTTTTTTAATAACTTAAACTCGCTAAACATATGCATATAGCCTGCATTTGTACATACATATTTGTAAAAATTCGGCCGCAGTTGCAACTACATATTCAAAAAATATATTTCCTTTTACTAAATGAAGATTGAGGTTATTGTAAGAGTTGATCTGTGTCAATAATCATCAATTATAAATTATATATAAAATATGGGGAATTTAAACAAATGAACTTTATAAAATAAAATAAAATAAACAAAAAAAAAAAAGAATTTTCGAAAGAAAATTCCATAATAATAACAAATTATGATTTTTGTGAAATTATTATAACAACAAAAATATTAAACCAAATTTACTTTTCCAATAATCACAGTTTAAAGTCATTATAACAATACTTTGTTATTTTTATATATAAAATATAATAAAATGATATGTTAATAATCAAAAATCTAAAATTCTCACGTATGCCATAATTATTATTGTATCGTATACGTAACAGCAAATAAAAGAAAAATTAATTATGTCAGAATATGCCATGTTAATGCGCGCGCTCTCGTTTCACTTAAAAAATTTATTTTTTATTTTCTTTTTTTTTTAACACGTTGACGCACATTTTTAGACATGAATAATGTTCGAAGAAACAGAATTCAATAAAAATAAATACATATAATAAATTACAAAGTTTAAATATCAAATAATGTTTTGGGTTATACGATGTCATGACTGTTAGTTATGATTCATCTAATGAAAACTGCTTTACTGGTGAAAATGTGTTCTAAAAATTTACTGTTATTTAAGAGTAATTTTAATATAACTAGTATTGAATATTAGAGTAATATTTGCTGCTGACTTGCTTTCGGACTCATAATTATGAGTTTCGATTTATAACAACTGAAGCATATCAATATTTGATCAAATCTACGGCCGAACATAATATTTTGAAAAATCGGGGTATATACTTAGTATAAAAAATATTTTCTAAACATACAAGGTATGTTATAAGTAACTTTACTTGACCTTATAAAAAACTAAGTTATAAAACTTCAATTGTTTCAGTTTCATTTATTTTGCAGAAAATTGGTAAAGGTTTGTTTCTAGCCTGTTATAAATATTTTCCATACTAATTTGTAGACTTAACTAAAATATATTCATAATATATATTGTATAAAAATTTGGTCGAAAATATCTCTCAAAGTTGCCTTCATTAATTCTGATTTTAAAGTTATTTATTTTCAAATGGAAAATTTCGAATATCTTTATAATCTTCGATGCAATCCTTCTCTCCGGGAAAGTCAAATTTTTAATTTAATTTTTTTTTTTTAATTTATAAAAATTTTATTCCTTTATATTTTAACTCAATTTCATGTTTAACGTTCACATTATAATATAGTTATTCGTAAACGTATAGCAAACGTAAACGTATACAAATATAGCATTCATTTGAATTTTAAAACGTCAAAATATTTTTTTTTCTTTTAATTTTGGAATTATTTATGTTATTTTATTTCAACACAAAATGACATTTCTTTGACAATATTGATGTGTATGAAAAGAATAAGTTCGTTTTATTTTCGAAATATCGATAGAAAAGCATATATATACCATATTTTATTACTATTATAAGTAGCATTTATTTGAAACTTTAGCTGAGAGAAAATAGCTAAAAGAATCTTTTGAAATTTTCACAACCTTGTACATTCAGGTGCAACATCTTTACAATGTTCATACAATTTAACGATATTCTTATGTTTTGTCAAATCATATTTTGCAACTTAATATATTGATACTGTTGCCAATATTGCCAAATCAGCTAATTTGGCTTTAGCTTTATTTGAAGCATTTATATAATTAATCAAAAAATGTATGACTGGCTATACACTCTAAAAACTTTTTGTTGAAATTTACTATAATAAATGTAGGAAACTGGTGGTTCCCTAAAATTATTACAGTAAAATTCAACACGTATATTGAATACTGAAACAACGTAATATTGAATTTTAAGTAATAATTACTGAAATTTAAACAAAATACATATAGGTATACACATATAAAAATATAAAAGAGCCAAGAGTCCATTTTAAAGCAAATTAATTTGCTAAATTTTATAAAATTTTATTTTTTTTATTAGGTGAAATTAAATATTCGAATATAGCATTAAAATTAGAAGTTGGATCGTAAAACTCTAATCAAACTTCTTCAGTAGCCGAAATAACTTCAATTCATGACAACCTTTTGAAATCCACTTTAAAATCTTATTTATTTATAAAAAAAATTCAGTTTTTCTCTAATTTTGTTATTTATATTATATTATATACATATACATATATATTGTATTATGTACATACTAGTTATACTAACATTTTTTTTGGAATGTAGCAAACATTTGAATGTGCGCGAATGTGTTAAATAAAAACGATTAAATAGCAAAATAAATTCAATAAAAATAAATAAATTACTTGAATGCAAAAAAATCGTTATATAATCGTTATAAACTTTAAAACTGCACTATGAATTAAATAACGAATTATACAATTAATTAATTACAAAAAAAAAAAAAAATTTAAAACTATACCATAAGAAAACATATAATATATATATATATGTAAGTAGGTAGTTTCTTTATGACTATACTCTAATTTCATTTTAAATCGAAATTCGAACGCTAAATCAAATTATTCAGTATAATTTATATTATGTAAGTTAATTGTATGTATATTCTTTATATACTTGGTTATTTAATTTTATTTATCAGTTTAATTAAAAATATAAAATAATAAAAAAAACTAACAAATTAGTTGTAATATAATAAATAAATAAAGCATTTTATTTTTGTATATATGTACTAAACTTAAGAGCAGACTTGTAAATATAATGATTACTTTGTAATAGAACAATTGAAAATTACGATTACTTGGTAATCGTAATCAAAAATTTTGAGTTCGATTACTATTATTATAAACTCAAATTTTTTAATTACAATTATTAATAATTAAAAAAATAATCTATGATTCTTATTAGATTACTATATTATTTTGGATTACTTAGAAATAATATAAAAGTAATCCGAATTATTTTTCAATTATTTTTGTTTACTAGAAAATAATCTAAAAATAATCTGGGTTACTTTTTAATTATATGAGACTATTTTTAGATTAAGTATTACAATAAAATTTGTTGAGAAAAAAAGTAATTAAAAGCTAAATCAAATTTTGTTTGGCTCTAGATGATTTTCACTGAAATGGGAGATTGGTCATATTGAGAGGAACAAAAACTTACATGGGAAGGGAGTTTATTTCCACTGCTTTGGAACTTATAGGGCCTTGCTTTGGAACTTTTATGGAAGCAAAACTAAATTATAGTTGAAAAAGCATACTAAGTTCCAAAGTAGGGCTCATAAGTTTCAAAGCAGGAAAGATCATCTAGAGCCAAACAAAATCTGGTTTAGCTTTTTTTCTATACAAATTTTATTGAAATAATCTAAAAATAATCTCATATAATTAAAATATAATCCAGATTATTTTTAGATTATTTTTAAGTAATCCAAAATAATATAATTTAATCTAATAAGAATCATAGATTATATTTTGATTATTAATAATTGTAATCAAAAAGTTGAGTACGATTACCGTGTAATCATAACCAAAATTTTACAAGTCTGCTTAAAAGTGTATATATCTATGTAAAAGTTTGTTATGACGTTAATTTTTTCTAAGTTCGAAATTCTTAACACAAATAATTTTAATTGAATTCAACTTTTCGGTTTATTGTAGGTGCGATAAATGTTTTTTTTTTTCGATATAATTTAGGTGATAATTTTATTTAGAATTAATTTAAATTTATTCAAAAACTTCTGATTTTGATACGTCATTGTTATTCTAATATCGTAAGTTTTTTTTTTTGTGTTTTTTTGGTTCACTGATCATAAATAAAAGGGGATTTTTTTTCTTTTTAAAATTTTATATAAAAAAAAAAAAAAAAAAAATTCTAACAAAGAATTGCCAGTTACCAGTTCCGGTTATTAAATTTTTATTGTTTTTTTCACTAATGTAAGACAATTTTAGCCAAAAAAATAATGAATTTAAAATTTTATTGTCCCTAAGTATTAACTTACTTTACTTATTTACTTTAATAAAAATTTCATATATTCTGAACCTTGACCTTGATAAAAGTTTAAATTTAATAAATGCATTTAGTCAATAAAATATATTAATTAGATAGTATTAACAATAATTTTAGCATAATATTATATTTATTTTTTTTTTGTTTTTTGGTTTTTTTTAGTGCATTTCCTTGTCACATTAATGTGACAAGGAAATTACACAGTCTTTCTTTTTCAAGCGTAAGGGGGAATAGCTCTTACGACGTGTGTGGAATTCGAACCCACACTCCCTCGGTGTTTAAGCGTTTAAGCTCTAGGTGACCCAGGCCCCCATTATATTAATGAAAATATGTCAAGAGAAATTTATTTTTTTTGTGCGTTTTTATTTTTTCTTTTCAGCAAAAGAGACTTAAAAATTAAATTTCAAAGAAGTTAGATTTGGATCATTTTAAAAAAAAATAAATTTAAAATTAAATCAAAACTAATGAATATGTACTTTTGGCAATTTATTAATTATTAATATGTACTTAATTACTCTAGTTAATTTGTTACTTTATGTTTTCAGAGCAGAATTGACCATGCCATTTGATCGTAAAATTAAATTTATTTAAAGCGCGAAACTTATAATTTTTTACTCATTTTTTTTTTCTTTTTGACCAGAGAAAATATTTTGTATTTTCCCGCAATTTGCAATTTTTCAATTCAATAACACCCGCAAAAAGAGTACCCCAATTAACACTCCACATATTACCCTCATTTTACAACGCAAATCAAATCCAATCAAATTTTTTTTTAGTTTCTTATTGCCCTGCCACATAAATGTAACAAGGAAATTATAGTCTTTCCTTTTCAAGTGCGGTCGTAAATGTTATAAGGGGAAATTATTATTACGACATATTCGAATGGGATTCGAACCCACACTTCCTCGATGTTTACAGCGAATTTTATAGCTTAATACCCGCCTCTAGTCCACAGACTTATACTTAAATAATTTTGTTTATTAATAGGAGCAATTAAGATTTTGTTTTACTTTTTAGAATTTAAGGTTTTTAAAAAAGTTACGTTACGTTACCGTTACCATTACATTAAAAATTTGAAAATATTCTGCTTTAGAAATCCTTGGTTTAACAAACTGCCTCTTTAAACACGATTCTAAAAAATATTTGTTATTAATTTTATATAACGGGAATTCCATGTTAGTCATAGGGACATTTAAAAAAAAAATTTGAAATTTTCTTTTATCAATTTAGCCTGAGTATAATTAACTCTATTCTGCAAATATTTGCATATTTAAAACCCTTTTATAGAGCAATATTTCACTAATATTTCGGTGTTCCAATAACAAAAAATTAAACGAGAAAAGTAACTTACAATTTCACAAAATGCTGTTAGTCATCGGGATCGTACACGTTTGTTAGTTTTAAATTTTCAATATTATACCATTTTCTGCGAATTCCTTTACAGTAGTAAAAAAGAAAATCTTACATTTACATTGTCTATTGATAAAACATGGACTAAAATCTAAATATAGGCTTTTTATTACAACTTGTAAAAATTACAAGAAAGTAGAATGCGTTAGTCATCAGAAGGACAATCGGGCATTTTAATAAAAATTTTTCCGCCTCAAGAATGGATTTGAATCGATTTTAAAAACACAATTTAAAAAGGAAAGCAGATAAAGAACTAATATACTCACGTTATCTAATAATAGAACCTTAGAGAACCGTATAAGATCTAAATATAATAAAAGACAAGTTGCTGCTGCTGAGTAGCGTGCCCTACTGTTATGTTAAATGTTAATTTAACAAATGTTATACTATGAAAAGAAAGAAACGTACATCTGATATTTACCCATATAACAGATAGAAAACAATAAATATTATAATGTTATGCTATGAAATGAAAGAAAAAACAAGGCAGTGTATAAATCAAAGTTTTTAGAGGGTCGTATTTTTAAGTAGAACATTATAAAATTGCAATAATATTTTTATATAAATTTTGCTAAGTAACATTTTCTTAATTTTTTAAAAATTTTGCCATAATATAGTACAATTTTAGAATCAGAAGTTTATCCCATAATATAGATATATGAATAAAAATATGGGTATACATATATTAGATTTATTATAGATTTATTAATTTTTATATAGGCAACAGTTATTTATATGAATGAATGGACAGTAAACATAAACGAACAAAAAAAAAATTCAGAATGTTCTATAGGTTATAATTTATATTTTTTAAATAGACTGATGTATAAATTTAATACTTAAAAAAAATAACAGAAAACAAAAAAAAAATAGTAAAATGTAATACTGCGAAGAAAAATAAAAACGAATAGAAAAAAAGAGAACAAAAAATGTTACTTTGACTGTTTTTAAATATTTTTAAAGAAAAAAAGAACTATTAAAATGTTATGATTTTAAAAGAAAAAAACATACCTCTGATATTTACGTACATAACAGATAGAAAAAAAGAATTAAAATGTTATGCTATAAAAAGAATGAAAAAACAAGGCAGTGCATAAATCAAAGTTTTTAAAGAGTTGCATTTTTAAGTAGAAATTATAAAAAAATAAAGCGGTGCGTAAAACCAAAGCTTTTAAAGGAGCGCAATTTAAATTATAAAATCACAATTTTCAATTAAATTTTGAATGTGTAACATTTTCTTAATTTTATGCTTCTTTTATGATTTTTATTTTCTAAAACTTCAACATTATATGCACAGCCAATTTTTATTGTTTTACATAAAAGGTGCGTAAAACTTACGGTGTGAAGATTTTGTAGAGAAAGCGATAGATAAAGAGACAGAATATTATTACGGATAGAGTAAAAATTTGTTTGAAAAATATAACAAAGAAAGTTTTGAAGCATTTGCTATGGCAACCATAGAAAAATATAACAAGTGTACTATATATTATAATTAGGTAAATGCATCAGATCAGCATAGTTTAGTTTCAAAATTATAAAGTTTGATACTGTATTTTTTTCGAAGCGTTACTATTGGCAAAAATTTATTTACCATTGGTTTTTAATCCAACCTTTGGTTTTTTAATCCAAAGCTTGACAAAGAAATTTACAAGAGATGAGATTTATTAAATAATCATTTTTATTACATTTTTGAAAGAAACTACTTCACAGCATCATTGAGGTTTTTCATTATTTAAAACACTTTAGCAATAAATTTTACATTTATCAATATCTAAATATAATACATATAAGTATTTGAATAAATTTACTAAAATTAAATTGTTCATAAAACTGAGGAAACTTTCACAAAAGCTATATTTTTCTACTTATACCCGTCGTATGACGGGCTTTTTTACTAGTATTATATATACTTAGTTCATTTTTAAATTTTCGGTTTTTGGCTCATTTTTCATGGAATTCCCCATAATTATTATTTGAAATGATTTTCATTATAATATATATTTTTACATACGCATTTAAATGTTAATGATTTTTCTTAATTTTATATAGTGATCCTTAAAATTGAAAATTTTTTTTTTAATACGGGGGACATATTGTAACACTAATCAACCGATTGATACAATTTGCTTAGTTGCATGAAAGGATGCATAATGCTTAGCATAGTGGTTTTATAGTTGGTGATATGATGTTTTATGCGTGTTTTTATGCAAAGTCGGTGTAACATCTTTCTTAGTCTGTAGTATTATTAATTTGTTTTTTCCATATTGATATTCACCTTAATTATTTATCATTTTTCATATTGCAAATTCTTAATTTAATTTAATTTATTTTTAATTAGTTATTTTTCATTAACATAATTTCCTTTATATACCACGTGGATCGTAATAAATTTTTTTGCAGAGTAGCTAACAAATAGAAAACATGTGATGAGTAATGCAATTAAAGTATAATGACATGCACACAAGACGACTCAAGTATAAGTCAGTTATAGAATTTTATCATCTTATAGAATATTTTGCACGTATTTTGAATACATCAAAAATTTCATAAATTTGTGAATTATTTGAATAAATTCTCGTTACTGTCTAAACATTTTTGTTGCGTGTGTTTGTTTTTTCCTTTAATTTTTATTAAAAATTAATAAAAGCTTCTATTAAATAAATTAATTAAATAAACAAAATTTATTGTTTACTTGCAAAAAAATAGTTTTTTTTTTTTTTAATTCGCTTTTAAATCATAAATCATGCGTATAAATATTTTTAAAAGAAAATTCATTAAATAATCGAGGAAAATTATAATGGAATTTAAGATGAAAGAAATTAATCATTAAAAATTTTTATAACATGAAAAATTAATGATCCTATTGGTGCACGTAAACGCCTAATTAAAATCAATGATTTTTAATTTTATAAAATTTAATTTTAAGAAAATTTCTATAAACAATAAACAGTCTTAAATTAAAATGGCGACTCATTTGACAATGACAATGAAAGAAATTTTTATTTTTTTTTTGGTTTTGGCAAGTCATTTTACATTTTTACAAAACAAAATACAATTATATAAATATAAATTTAATGAAAATTTTTGGATATATGTACTTCCGGAGAGAGGTGATCGTCGATTTAGATGACGTCATCATATAACGGTACTTAATATTTCCAAGTTTCCGAATATATATGCTATTAGTACCGATGCAGCTATCTAGTGGACGAAAAATGCATTACAACATTTTCTTCACATTTCGTACTATTTTAATTAAACCGTTATATTTTTCCCATAAGACAATAAACTGAAACCATTTTCTACAATATTGTACAGTATATCACTATCGTTAATATACTTCTTGTTTCATTTTAATCACTATACATGCATGTAAATTTTTTCTAAATCGATGCTCATCTCTCTGCGGAAATGTATCCAAATTTTTTTCAAAATTTTGCAGCATAGTTATCTTCAAATTGGTACATGATCAATTAAGACCTTTTGTTAAATCTGCTTCTATTAATTTGTACGCTATAGACTCATAAAATGAATACTTATGTATAGGCTGTCTCACTTTTAACCTATATAGTCTGTGCCACTTCTAGCCTACAGCTTTATATCTGGTAAAGCTATATTTTATAAAGCGTACAAATATTTGATCTTGTTTTAATATTAACATCGATTAATTTTCTTCTGAACTTTTAAAGTATTACTATGCATTATATATAATTTAATTTGAATTAAATAAGAACTCGTCAACTACACTACCGTGTTGTAAGTAAAATTTTGTGTACAAAATGTCGATGTTAATAATCTTATCAGTGTTTCCTACAGTCAACTTGGTATATTGGAGCGTGAATGTGGAGCGTGTCATATATCTGTATTTCATATGAATGGAGTGCCATTTGACTATATTTTTGCAAGTTGTCTAGATTATCATTTGATTGTGTTTTATTTTTAAATATGTACATATATTATGAGATATTCTAAATTAGGAGGGATTTTAACGTTTATTTTAGATTTTATTTATTTTAGAATTGTTTAAAAATAAATCACATGTTCTTTTTACAGTTGCATGTATAAAGTTTGCTCATAAAATTATGAAAAAGTTTGTTTAGGCGACGTTTATAAAAGCAAATGAAATCCAGTCAAATGCAATTCAGGTAAATGAAATGCGGCCTTATGATTATACTAACAAATATATATTATGATACATGAATTTATGTACCAATCTGGCTGATTCTTGGTTTTTCAAATCAATATTCTTGTTTTAAATTGATATTTTTGATTTTTATTCAAAATTTTGTGGTTAGTTTTTATATTTTTTTTTTACACGTTACTGAAATTCAAGGAAATTATTTTTTTATACCAGTAGTTAGCTTTAGGTAGTGGGCGGGAGAAGAATTGGAGCAAATTAAGATAAGAGTGGAGAATTAGAGTATATGTTCCGCATTTTAGCAACTCTCAAAATAAATGAGTTTCCAAAATTGTTGTTTAGATTAAAAAAGGTTTGGATTGAAACAATTAATTGGATTAAACAAGTTTCCAATTTGTGAATGAATATACAGTGGAATATAAACAAATCGAACTTTCCTAATCGAAATCTTTTTTAAATCTTTATTTCTCTTTAATTTGAATCAATTTTATTTTTTTTATATGAAATTAATTTACTGTTATTTCACTGTATGTTTATAACATACTAAGTACATGTATGTATATATTTATATCCTTTACATAGTGCTAAAGTATCCTTAATATTTTTTATATGAATATACGTTCTTTTTAAAAATTCATTTGGAGTGATAGAATTTTTATTAGATCATATCATAAAATATTAAAATAAAATTTTTATTTTTTTATTCGAGTAATAAAATATTTCAGGGTTATTTTTTGTTTTTTGTTAAATTATTAATGATGGTTGGCAAGACAAACTAACATAAAAATATTTTCTTTTATACATATACATACATATATATATCTCTTTTTCTCTATCTATATTTCTAATCAAATAAAATTGGTTTTATTTTTACATTATTACCGTTATAAATTTTACTGTTATAAACATTTTTTGCTTTTCTTATAATTACATATCTATAATTATAATTTAGTAGTTTTCAGACACACACTACGTATTATGACATTCCGCTAAGTTTTGAATACAAGTGCATATTTGGATACGATTTTCTATTACAAAATCTACCATATAATCATATAACATACATATGTATGTAATGTTTAGAATCATGATTTTTTTTGTTTTCTTTTGGAATCAAGAAATTTTGTATCCCATACGAATTTTTTGTAATTTAGATGTCACGGCAAAAAATATGCTTATACATACCAGCTACAAGGCTCCTAGTACGTATATACATATTGTCATTACTAATTAGATAATTTCGTTAACTGTTAACAATATTTTCAAATTTATTGTAGAGAATTGATACTAAGTGTTCCTGTTCAATTGAAACAAAACTGTAAAATAAATAAATTGTATTAAAAATATTTGTCTGACTGTTTATTTAATTTTTACAGTACATATATTATAATGATTTGGTAAATGAAATAGAATTTTTGTTTATACATATTGTTAAATGCTATGTACATAAGTATATAAAATCACATAGAAAAGTTACTTTTTTTGAGTTCTGTTTTCATATAACTCAAGTTCATTTGCCTGTAAGGGATGCCGGAGCTATTATTAAATTTTTTTTGAAGCTTATTTAGAAATTATAAAAAAAAAATATTTTTTCCTTTAGAAATTTGAAAATTTACTATGAATGGCATTCGAAAAACATAGATCAAGATGGAGTTACAAGTTTTGCATTTGTACTTAGAATGTAAAAAGTGTATGAAAAGTAAACGATTAAAAAATTGGAGTTGGTAGGGAAATAGATCGGGCCGAATGTGAAAGAAGTTTGGCTATTGCTATATAATAGAATTGAGTCTATTTAATGTTCAATTATACCAGAGCAGTGAAACTGGATTGAACTTATGAACTTGAACTATGTAAAGAAGTTTTATTTCTTTTGTTCAAATAAAAAAGAAAATTACTTAAAATCGATAATCACATTACATAAATGATTTGGTTGTAGTTTAAAAAACGATAATCACATTTTTTCTTTTTTAAATGATTTTCAGTTTTCACTTTATTTTTGTTTTTTAATAGATTTTTTTTTTTTTTTTATGAGATTTTTTACTTTTTTATTGAAAATTTTGAGACACTCTGCTTTATACATGCATGTTAAGAAATAATAAAAATATATGTATGTAAGGTACCTACATATGTAATTTTATTTATCTATAAGTGCTTACATATGTACATATATATGTAGCTAGAAGTTGACATTTAATTATTGATTTTCTCACCGGTTTTTTGAAAACTATGTGATTAAAAGACAAATTATTGTTTTTTTTTTATTAAAATTGTCGGCAAAGAAATCGATTTTCTTTTTATTTGTCTTTAGATATTTTTTTGGTTTTGTTTTTTTTTTTTAGATAGTGAAAAACTTAAAATAACTTTAGAAATTAGTGATTCTTTTTTGTTTGATTTGAAAAATGGATATGTTGCTACAACTGACCATTCCTATACTTACATAAGTATGTACATAAATACATACATATATACAATTTGAAAAGCTGTGTTGTGCGTGTTTTTAATTTGTATGGTTTTACTATTCATTTTCTTGAAAAACTTTAATATTTTAAGCTTTCTGTAATTTTTTTCTTTTTCTTTCTTTTCTTTATTTTTAGTTATTATCGATTTTTATAATATTATTATTTCTTTATTTTACGTTAATTTATTTGTTTGTTTTTAACTTTTTCTTAAGTTTTTAGACTGCTTTTATTTTATTTATTAATTTTTTACATGTTTTTAATTTGTTTTTTTTTTTGAATTTTGTACATCTTTATTTTTATTTTTTTTTCAATAAAATTGTTACAATCTAAATACATATGTATATATATTATGTACGTCTTTGTTTATATAAGTATCGTAAACAATTCAATTATATGATTATAATGTAAAATAAAAAAAAAAAAAAATACATACATAGGTACGGTACATCTATATGTATATATATACGAATATTTTGATGACTACGTGACTGAAGTCAGACATTGTATATAGTTTGTTTTTAATATCTGTCTTAAGTACAAAATACAAGAAAAGTATCGTAAACGTTATAATTTCGAACTTTAGAATTTAAATAAAACATGGGCAAGAAAATAGAACTCTTTAAAATTAAGATAATCCTCCATCTAAAACAAAACGAGTGTGGATAAAATAAAATTTTAGGCATGCTTGAAAAAAAAGCATATGTATGTCATATCTAAATGCCTATAGCTTAAAATCAGGACGTTTTTCCTTAACAAATTTTAAGTCTGATCCAATTTTAAGTCCGAAAATCAAAATGCTAATAAAAACCTGAACACTTTATTTATTTATTTATTTATGCTCTAAGTATGCGTACAATAACAAGTATCTTTATATACTATTTGAGCAAAAATGCGTTACAATGTATGTATTTATCATTGAGTCAGTTAATGAAACTGGTATTAGAGACCTATCAACTTATTTTTCCTTAATTTCTGAAAAGTTGAAAGTCATATCGGAATATCGTGTTGTTGTTAAGGTTTTTTCTTTTTATATTGAATGTAGTTGAACCTAGATTACTAACCTCAATGGAATTTTGTTTAAAGTAAATGAGAGGTCACTTTTTGAATGTCTGGACACTTAAAGAATTCTTTATATTTATCGGTAATGAATTATGGATGCGAAGTGCTCATAAAATTGTGATTTTCATAGTTTCTCTGTGTATCTTGGTGATACCTCTAACAGGTTACCCTGTCTATTAGATCTTCCTGTGACGGTGGTTCTATTTTGTAGGTAAATGCTGTTATTTATAATGTTTATAATATTATATATACATGTATGTAACATTGTCAAGACCAATTATTTCTTATATGTATTTATTTTGTTTATAAATACATATAAGAAAATACATATATATATGTTTTGGTAAAAATTAGCTGCAAGATTTAAAGGCCGAAAAAGAAAAAACCTGATTTCTGATTAACAGGTAACAATTTTACTAAATATGTTAACTCCAAAGATTCATTTTTAGTTTATTACTTTATTTTGAAAAAGTTGAAAAGTTTACAATTCTAGTAAAATTTGTTTACAGTTTTCTTTTACGAAACAGAACAAAAAAAATCAACAAACTTAAAAATTTGTTCATTCAAAAAATTTAAAATGTAGGTAAATTAAGTTTACTATGAATTAAAATTTTAGGTTAAGAGAATAATATATTTTATATATTAATTAATATTATTTATACTTGTAGAAAATAAATATTTTTTTTTTTATTTTTTTGTTTTTATAAAAAACAAAAACCTATAATTTATTTAAATAAAAATAATAAATAAAATATACATATACTTATACTGAAATAATACCTATTCAACACCTTGTCGGTTAAATTTTAAATACTTGATTAAAAATTATTGTTATAAAAATATTGTAAAACAAGTCTAGTATGTCGGTGACCATGACTAAAAAAAACAAAATGTATTCTATTTTTAAAAAGTATAATTATAAGATTTTTGTATATTGAATTTTATTTTCATTTACATACATACATATTTTTGTTTCTTATTGATGTGTCTGATTGTAACAGGTATTATTTTGTTTGCTCTGAAAATATAAATTGTTGCAGCAATGATACGTATGACAGACAATATCATAACTAGTTATAATTTCTTTTTTAAAGCACCTTTTAAATGTGTACATTGATTTTTTTCACCTTTAAATCTGTATATGGATGATGATTTCTGATGATTTGTTTTGTTTAAGTGCCAGGCACTACTTTCTCTATACCCTTATACAATGAAGTGATGTGACGGAAACTATTATAGTTACTTTGACCAGAGAGTGATGCCAGATCTAAATTGCAGAATAACCAGAGCCTTGTGAGTGGATTTAAGTTTAGAAAGATCTAAACATATACTTCTCTCTAGAATTTAAATAAGACAACTGCTTAGTGTTATTAGGGACCATTGTCTTATCAGTAAACATGCTGACAGATTTGGTATACATGTGAATCTTAGCTGTAGATTCAACAGAAGAAGAGGAATCAACGCTATAGAAAGCGTGGAGTATTTTCTCCGCACCTCTCTTAATCTGTCAATAAAAAATATTTCTGCCTTTTCTTTGTATAGATAATAAAATGATCAGTGATCACCATGTTAATCACAGTGACTTTGAACCTTTAAATATTTTTAATTATGAAATTAAAAACACTAATGAAAATAAATCATGCAAGTATTATAATATTATGTATGGCATAGTAATAGTATCACTTGGCAGTTTCTGTTTTTCAAAATTTAGATGAACTTAATGACATGGATTTCAGAAGCTTTAAAAGCTGCTTCCATCAAAGTGATATGAATCTATATGGAAACTTATTACTCTTTTGTTTTAAAGTTACACTACAGACCTAGTTTACTAGATTGCAGTTACGGAGACATTAACTAAACCTTTATGAATCAAAAAAAAAGAATGATGATAAATTTTGAAATTTTGTTCCGAGTATTCTTGATGTATTTATCAACATCCGAATCTTAGCTTTTTGTAAAAATTCGAAATAAACACTACCTATTTATATATGTACATATGTAAGTAGTTGGAGTTTGGTAGTTTTGTTTGTCAACAGTTCCATCGTAGATTTTTTTAACATTCTCTTAGATTTAAATATTAAACTTATTTAAGCTCTTTTTACTTAAGTTAATTATCCGAAATTTAAGTAGTTATTCTATTTCTAAATTTTATTTTATTAATTTGTTAAATTTTCTACTAAATATAGGTTTTACCTCTACAAGTTCTAATTAAAATTCCTTTTAACAAACATAAAATTTCTTTAAGTGATAGTTTTGCCGGCTAACCTGTATATTTCCGACGCTTTTAAGGATTAGGATTTTAAACTTCCAGCTAATAAGTATTTTCAGTATACATATGTATACTTATACTTATAACAAATTTTATATAATCATTTATGTATGTACATACGTATAACATATGTATCAGTATAAGTATATCTATTTTTTCTGCATATAATTGAATTGTTTTAAAAGTAACAATAAAGTTTAAGTTTAATGTTGATACAAATTATTATTTTCTAAAATAATTAAGTCTAATTGTTTCTGTAATGTTTTTGTTTACTTTGGTTTTAAATTACAAAATAACAAAATTTAATATTTTCATTACTTTATTATACAGGGTGTTTCGCATAAGAGTGTAAATATTTCAGGAGGTGATTCCTGAGACTAAAACTAGAAAAAAATTTTATGGATGGGGAAGAGGTCTATTATTAGTTCTCTTAAAGACTAATCCTTCAGCAGATCAGCAGATGAGAGCTATAAGAATAAGCTTTCAAACAAGACTAAGTTAACTTCTGTAGAGCAAGTGGGTGAAGAGCTATTATTCGGCATTTACATAATAATTTTAAACAAAAAATACTAACTCGACTAATAATAGAGCACTCCCTGTCATACATTTTTTTCTAGTTTTAGTCTTTGGAATCACTTTCTAAAATATTTGCACTCTTTTGGGGAACACCCTGTCTAAGCACAGTTTTTTTTTGTTTTTGATAAATAACTTATTTGTTTTTATATCGTTAATTAATTTTAATCTCTATATAACATATTTGTTTATTTTCCTTAAATTATTTTACGCATTATTTGTTTTTTTATTTGCTAAAATCGACAAGAATAAATTAGAAAAAAATTAGTTTACAATTAATTGAAGAATCAATGAGTTAAAAAAAAAAGCTAGTAAATTCAAAAAAAAAAAACAAAAAAAACAAAAACAAATAGATTCTTAAATATGAACACTGTAAAAAGCCCATTAAATTAAAATAACCGTTATTTATATTCTTTTTTTTTTATTTTTTTTTTTTAATTTCCGATATATGTATTAAGTTATTACATAAATAGTTTGTTATTTGCAGTTATTTAAAATTATACCATTATACTGTAATAATTACCGTTATATTGATGAAAAGTTACATACTAATTTATTTGTTTTTGCTGTCATACATTATTATAGGTATATAATTATTTATGTACATACATATATATATATGTATGTATGTATTTACATATTAAATAAGTATACATATATGCATGTACATATACATACATATATTATAATGTCTCTTATATCCAATTTTTATTATGCAAAATTTTTATTTCCTGATACTTTTGTTCTATTATTGTTGTGTTTTTTTTTTACTTTCTTATTTTCAAATAAATGAATTTTCATTAAATATTTGTCAAGGACTTTTCTTTTTTTTTATTGTTGTTTATTTTTTTGAAAAATATTTTTATTTGTTTATTTATTATAATTTGTTTTTGTACATACATATTTATAGATTGGATTTAAAAAAAAAATTGAATTTTAAAATTATTATTGATTCTTTTGAAAAGAATTTTATTTTTTACTTAAAATAAAATATTATTATTTTTTTTAAATGTATACATATTTACATATTTATATTTATTTTTATATTTACATATTAAATTATTAGATGACAAATACAATTTGTACAGTCAGATCCTCTTATAAGAAACTGAATTTTGATTTAAAAAAAAGGTTTGCAAGCGAATAAATTTCTAACATTTTTTTACACTTTTTTTTGTACCTGTACGAATATTGCATGATTACAATAAATTTGCTATTATTTTGCTAATTTGAGTGATATGATTTCTTTTAAAAAAAAAAACACACTAATTGTAAGGAAATTCAAATGTTTTTTATTTAATGTGAAGTACAATCAAGTTCTGAATAAAACGTCATTCAAATGGCCTCCACGACTTCTTTTGCAGTAAGGAATTCGATGAACCCAATTTTCGAGCACTTTTTGCCATAAATCAAGTCGTATGTCATGAATAGCACATTGCTTGAAGAGAGTCTGGGTTATTGCTAAATACCAATGACTTCAAATAACCCCACAAGAAATAGTCTAAAATCACAACTTCTTGGAGGCCATTCAATGTCACAATTTCTTGAAATAATCGAATCTCTAAACTTTTCTCCCAATAATTCAGTTATTGCACATGCTGTGTGGCACGTAGCCCCGTCTTGTTGGAACCAGATGTTGTCAAGATTAACTTCTTCCAATTTCGGCCATAAAAAGGTGGTTATCATGGATCTTACCGCTCTTCATTGACAGTAACGGTGTTACCAGCTTTATTTCGAAAGAAGTACGGACCGATGATTCCGCCAGACCAAAAACCACACCAAACTGTCAATTTAGGTGAAAGTAATGGTTGTTCATGAATAATTTGAGAATTTTCTTCGCACCAGAATCGACAGTTTTGTTTATTTACCGCACCACTCAGATGAAAGTGAGCCTCATCGGAGAAGATGATTTTCTTAAAAAAGTCGTTATCGTTTTCAAGTTATTCCAAGACAAAATCAGCAAATTCACGTTTACGGTGGACGATGATGAAATTGTAAACATTACTGAATACAATAAAAAAAAAAAGACAGATCATGACATACTACAAATGGCCGAAACGTCACTTAGAAATCATATCACTCAAATTGGAAAACCCGTTACTTTTGTGACGCCTTAAAGAAGACGAGATAGACATGGAAACTAATATATGTATGTATATGCTTAGGATTGAACTCTGAAACAATTTAGCTGAATGTGTACGTCCGTCACAATGGGTCGATTGCATAAAATTGAGCTGGGATTCAAATATCATTTTTCATAAAAATCCTCACAGTTCAAGCGTTATTTTTGTTTGAAAACGTATAATTTGAGTTCAAACTCAGTTTTATACGTTCGACCCAATAACCGAAAAAATAATTTATAGCTAGTTATAGGCTTATGAAATTTTCGCAATTTCATTTTTTATTATTGCTTCGCTATTGATATTTAACAATTGCGACCAACGGGTTTGAGCAACTGTCATACAACTTGTTTTTATGGGAGTATAAATCAGTGGATGTTTAAAATTTTGTAAGAAATTAAATTTTATGCTCCTATCAAACTGAGTTATACAACATATATATGTGTATTATTGTTACGTAAAGAAATTGCCGAACATTATTTATGTTATGAGTTTGCAGTTATTTAGCTTGTAATGTTTAACAAAATGAAATAGCAATGCCAAACTATAATATTTAATTATTGGCTCCTATTGTTCAACCCTTTTAAACAGATTTTTTTTATTTTTTATTATATTTATATTGTTGTATTTAGCTGATTTTGTATAAGCGACAATATTATTATATTAGACAATCAAACCGTAAAAGAACTAAAGTGGTAGGGTAAACAGCTATAAATACACTTTATCTATGTAAACAATTAAATTTACACTTTATCTACTAAACAATTAGTTTGGGACTGCTTAGTGAAATAAAATCCTTTCGGAATAAACAATAAAGTAATCTTCTTCTGGGTACATGGACACCTAAGTGAAAAGTGAAAAGAAGAAGTGGATCGACATGCAAAAGTAGGAGCTGCAACACCCTTTATATGTTCCGAGGCACTAAAATTGTTTGAGAAAAATTGTAAGAGCAAACTGTGTATTTACTGAAAAATTCGAGTTCAGATAATCTAATGAATATTCTAGGAAATAAAATGGTATTAAATGTAATGATATTCTAGAATACAATAGGTCGGTAGGTAGGTAGGGTGGTGACCTTCACGATGCTGCGTAAAGGTCTCAATTAGCACTAGATTGCGCCATTTTGAGACCACTGCACTCACGTGACCTGTGTTTTAAGGTTGTTTACAGTTTTGCATCGAACCCGAAAAGTTCAGATACGAAATCAGTTCTTTGATTTTGTCTTCAGAGAGCTCGCTGAGGTTGTGGTAGAATGATTTACCGAATGAGTGAAGTCTGGTTCTAACTGGGGCCGGACATCTGCAAAGAAAGTGCTCCAGATTCTCACTTTCGTTTGCTTCTTTGCAACTCCTGCACGAAGTGTTGTGAGGGATTCCTAATTTGGCTGCATACGTGTCTACTGGCCAGTCATTTGTGATGGTTGCCACTAGTCTGGAGATGTCTATGCGAGATGATCATTTGATCTCTTTTTATTGTATGTGGGCCACAATGTTCTAGATATGGTGCAATTGCTCAAATTACTCTACCTCTGTTGCGATTACGCTATATACAAAGAAAGCATCCGTTCCTTTTTTTTGCTAGTTCGTCAGCTTTTTCATTTCCTTCAATATTAATATAGTACCGAGGCACCCACAAGAAGATTATGTTTAGCCTTTCGCTTGTTAGGACTAGTTCTTCTTGGCACTGCCTAACAAATTTTGAGGTTGTAATATTAATGGTTGTAATCAATGGCATTAATGGCCTTAACTGATTGTTATTAATGGCCTTAACTGATAGCTGATTGACTGTCCACACAGATGGCGACCGTTCTCATTTGTGTGTTATTTCCGTTCAAAATTCGAGCAGCCTCTCTAACTGCTAATATCTCCGCCTGAAAGATGCTAGCTGTGTCGGGGAGTCTGTAGGATTTTGAAATGTAGAATCCCATGGTCTTTTAAATTTATTTTAAAGTTTTTTTTTTAATTTTCATAATAAAATCATATTTAATTGTAACTCCTATAAATAAATATTTAATTATTTTATTAAAAATATTTTTATTTTAAGAATAAGTATGTTTTATTTTTTATTTATTTATTTTATTGTTTTATTGTATTTATTTTTAATTTGAACCAAATAAAATTTTTGAATTTAATAAATCATAATTAAAATTTTTTTTTTATCGATTTTTTAGTACCTACGTCATGATTGCATCAATTATGCATGTTCTTATTCAATTACCCTTATTAAATAAATTTTTTGACAATAATTTAAATACCTATATAGAAAATTTACTTTTATTTCGATAATTACAAGGCGTCAAAAATATTTTACAATAGATAATGATGAACGTAAAACAAGTTTCTTATGTAGTTTTTATCGTCATATTATAATTTATTTCGTTTTACGTCACGTACAACTTCAATTCAAAAATTTGAAATAACATATTTTGATAGTATGACGATAGTTGCTTAAGGCTAATATTATGTATGCCTTTCTCTATTTTTTTTTTCAATTTTTTTTTTGTTTGTAAAACAATTTATAGTCGTCCATTTCAAAAGATGATGAATCTAGTAATCCCTTGATTCCACACTAGACATATATGCGTTTTTCGAAAAATGAAGCAAATTGTATGCCAAAATCATGTCGAACGAGACATAAATTGTATTTTTTTTACACGTTACCCAAACTCTAGGAGAGGATTTCTTTATACGAAATTATTCTAAGTTTGAGTAAGAAGTTGAAATATTTTTAGGTTTGTTTTCTGATTTTATTAAGTATTTGTTATTTAAAAACCCAAGTTGAAACTTCGTTGAAATTTATTATAATTGGTGAAATGAAAATGAAAAAAACAAAAAATACTTACATTAAGTGATTTCATTAGTATTAAAAACCTTCTTCTTAAATTACAGTTCATAACATTGATTGTACCTATCATACAATCAAAGTTGTTGTTTTTTATTTTTTTTTATACTAAAAATGGTGTCTATTGATTTTTTTTGTAAAATTTTTTTTTTGTTTACTTTTAAAATTAAAAAAAAAAAAAAAAAAAAGATAATAAAAAAAACAAATAAATATTATACTTTCATTCATTATACATAATTATATTTTCGAAAAGATCACCAGAATTTAAGTGAATATATAAGCAAAAGATTCGAATGGGTAGTTTATACACAGTATATACATACTTAATAGTCGTAAAATAAATTAGTCGATGTCCAAAAATTATTGGGGGTCATAATTCAATTTTTAATTATCGATATCACGTGATTTAGATCCAATTCTGTCGAAAATAAATTTAGTTTTTTTTGTCCCCCTAAGGAAAGTGGGAATCTTCTAAAGACATTAAGAATACTCCATTGGTATTATCAGATTCTTACTGACTAGACACACCTCGTCTTTTAAGTGAATACAGGGAGATGAAATCCTCAACTGCTAAACGCAGTATATTATGGCTAAGGAGTAGAGATAGGAGAGGATAGGATAAAGAATCGGAAACATTGAATTGGGAGGTGGGACTGAAAGGGAACAATGAATCCGTTTATTATTATTACTATTTTGCTACAAGTTTAAAACTACATAAGTCATTCCGATTATTTTTACACTCTCTGTACATTAAATAGTGAAATATCAAAATTTACCGTTAATCTAAAGTTTTAAAAATAATTTGTTTACTAACTACATATACCATGTATTAAAATGTACATATTGTGTGCACTAATTGAAATCTAATACTAATAGAAATTTTGGCAATGATTAATATAAAGTTTTTGTACAAATTAAAAATATTTATAGTCGGCTGCTTAGTTAGACAGACTAACAATAAAAATCAACAATGAAATGTCGCCATTTTGTTATTATCTTATAGTTTTTGTATGTAATAAATAAGAAATAAAAGAAAAAAACAAATATTATCTAAGTTTTATTTTCATTTTATTTTTATTTTTTTAAATTAATTTAGACATAGATTACAGCGCCATCATTATTTTCGCCCACAATGGTTAGTCAATAAAAAAAAAAAAGAAAGAAAAAATAAAAATAAAAGCAAAAAAAAAATCGAAATAAAAAACAAAATTCACTTCAAAAATATAAATATTTTGTTTACTTTTTTTTTTTTCTTATTTGTTTATATTATGTATACATGGTGGTTAATAAATAAACATTTGTTATATATGTATGTACATATCGAAATAAAAAAAGAATTATAATAAGAAGGGGGCTAATGGTTAATACCAAAAGAATTTTTAAAAGAATTGCATATTATGTATGTATGTACTTAAAGATTGCATAAAGCTTTCTTTATATTATTATATTATATTTAAAAACTTGTGAAATACTTATTAGGATGAGTCTTAGGAGTAACTTAAAACACCCTGTTAATTATGTATAGTATATATAATAAAGAATCCTTATCAAACGTAAACTTTCAATCTTCCGCCCAATAATTTCTTTTGACTTTATATGAAGTTCTAAATTAAAAAAAAAATTTATCATCTTTGTTGTTGTTGTTTTGTTTTTAATTTCTATTTTTATTTTTTTTATTTTTTACATTATTGTTTTTTTTTTTTTTTTACGTTGTATGTTGACATCAATTCATCAAACCGTGTAACTTGTCATTATAATATTTTGTTTTTGTTTTGTTTTCAGTCACACTGTTAAGATATAATGTTATAAATATTTATGTTGATGTTATGTTATATTGTATTATATGATGTTGATGTGTTATCAAATCAACTTATTTCTCATGTTTTATTTTTCTACCTTTATTTTGTTGTTGTTGTAGTTGTTGTTTTAATTTATTTTGTTAAAGTAAGCGTAAAATTAAACAACGATTAACAGAAATGACATTGTAGACCATTTGATTTTTTTTTTTATTTTTTTTTTTTTTGCACACTGTTTTGTTTACTGATTATAGATTAATTAAACATTAATACACCTGTTCATGAAAATTATTCAGTTTTTGTTTGGATGTATGTATCTGTATTGTATACTTACATACATATTATAAACATTTCATTTTATTCACATTTATTAATTGCGTTGTTTTATTTCTTTTTTTAAAAATATTATAAAAGTTTTAATGCGCAGTTCACATTTGCGGTTATTTTTAATATAACTGATTTAATAGTAACTTCTGTTAGATAAATTTAACAATATTAGAATTTTGTTTATATGTACGTACATATGTTAAAAATAAGGAAGAAGAAAACTTAAAAATTACCGTTTATTGAATAATCGCATCACTTATTTTTAGAAGGATAGTTCATATTTCTGACCGGCTTTTTTAAGGGAAGTATAAACAAGTATATTTAAGTACAATATAAACTATGTATGCATATATATATGTATATGTATAGGTACATAATTTACATTATGCATTCATACACATACATACATATTTAAGTGTATGTACGTAATATATATGTAAGTGTATATGAGTGCTCAAAATAAGTTAACTCGATTATTTTTGATTTTTAATCCCGTGAAATTCAAATGAATTTCTTAAATTGTACAGTTATAGTTTTTTAGAAAAAAAAAAATCTTTCAATTACTTACATATGTATTTCCTTCATAATAAAAACAGTTAACAAAAAAATTTTAATTTAAAATTAATAAATAATTATATGTGATGTAAATGGATGCTAATGAAGATTTAATATTATCATATTTCTTAGGATTATAACCCCCCAAAAAAAAATAAAAAAAAAAATAACAATTAAAAGATCGAAACAACAAATAGTAATATTTCTTAAGATTTTGTTAATTTGTGATATTTAGCTGTTAACTTTACTTATTCTTATTAACAAAGTTGTAAAATTAATCTTGTATTATTTTATTTCATTTTAGCTGGTAGTTCAACAGATTAAAAATTATATTAACTCAAGGTTTAAAAAAAATAAATACTCGTTCCATAAAAATATAAAATTGATTTTTTTAAAAAAAATATTGAAGTTGAAAATATTTAAACTTTGAACTCAATTTGTTTGAGGAATAGGAGAGTATCTTGAACTATTAAATTTAGTATATAAACAAATAATAAGTTTTTCTATGCTGAAGAAAAAAGGTGTTTAAGAATATTTAGGTAATCTTTTTTTTTCCCGTTTGGATAGAATGATGAGAATCATCGAAAAACAGTTATGTGAGGCAACACAGTTATATGAGGCTTTAACTAAGTAAACATATAAGCACCATCTTAAAATATTAAAATTGGTCTGAAAGACTAACTTTTAATTTTGTGTTAACTCTTATTGATCTATCTGGAATTGCAGAGCTTGATTTCTTATGGAATTTTTCGGTTGGGGTTTTTAATTATTTTTTTTACAATATTTGTTGCACTTGATCAATAGTTGAATGTGTTTCTCTAAATCCGAACTGATAGTTTGGAATTATATTTCTACTTTCTATTAATGGTTTCATTCTTTTTAATAATAATTTCTCAAAAAGTGTTGACATTATTGGTAAAAGAGAAATCGGTCTATAAGATTTTGATTCGTTTGGAGGTTTTCCTGTCTTAAGTATCATAATTATTTCTGCCACCGTTCATACATTAGGACTTAGGTAGATAATTAAGTTTTACTATAGCATTCATTTCGTATGTTAGCATTATTAGAACTTTTTGTCGGAAATTGTTTTTTAATACTTCCGTCATTATTAAATCAAAATCTGCCGCTTTTTTCGACTTGAGAATTTTAATTTGATCAATTAATTTCATTTAAGAAATTGATGTAATGACATTTTTTTTTTCATCTAACGTCATTTTCAATGTAGAGATCTGAGTTTATTTAATTCGGCCGAAAAATTTCTTCCACATAATCTGAGAATGTTTCACGTGGAAGCATTTTTTATATTGTAAGAATATTTAATCTAAATTTTGAAATATTGACTATTGCAATATGTCATTACTTCAACGTTTGATTCTTCTTCTTTTTTTTTTTATAAGTTTAAATCTGTTATTTTTTTCTTCAGTGTCATAGGTATACCTAACCTAATCTAACCTAACAGTATCATACTGTTTTAAAATTTCATTATACATATTTAGCAATTTTTTCATGATTTTTAAGGATTATAAGTTTTTAATTTGGAAAAATGTAAGTCTAGACAATAGGTCCATCTTATTCAAGTTAAAATCTGTCTGTATCTAAAGTAATAGGTAAAAGTTTATAATTTGTATAAATTTATGTAATATTGGCTTTTTCATATATAAGCAAGTATACATTTATAATATTAAACAATTTTAATATCTGAGTAACTGAATAGCTATAATAAAATGAGTAACTATTAGGCTTCCTGATTATTTCTTCCTTAAATTTGTGTTTAATTACATAAAATGCTTTGTATTAATTTTTTTTATTTTTCTTTTTTTTTTTTTTTTTTAGGAAATAAAATATGAATTTACGCAAATTAAAATATTTTATGTATGAGTCGATTTTTTAGTTACGCAAAGTGAAAGAATGTACAGGATGTTACAAAAATGAAAATTTCAGTGACATGTGTACAAAAAAATCAAAAATTCTTAAAATATATTTTTGTTCTTTTTTTTTTTTTTTTGCTTCTTTTTTTTGGCATCAAACTACATACTTCTGTTTTATATATAAAACTATTTTTATTCATTAAATAATATTATAAATTAAATTAAAATTAATGATTTTATTTTTATTGAATAAAATTTGTATTTTACATGTTTTTTATATGCCTTTTGCTCTAAGAATTTTAATTAAGTATTTTTATTTTATTTGTAGTTATATTATTGTATTAATATTAATGATATATACATATTATGTATACATGTGAATAATGTACCTTGCATTTGAAAATAAATAAAAAGAAAAATATTATTGTTATAACAATAGTAGTATCACTTCTTCTTCTTATTTTTAAATTTTGAAATATATTTAATATGACGTATTATATAACATGCATAAAATGATTCAATAAAGCCTATAAGTATGCAATGAATGTTATAGGCTATATTTGCAGTATAATATGCAATGAATGGTTATCTTGTAGATAATTGAGGTTTTAGGACACTTTATGATAGAAACATTACTTTTTTTCAAATCAGTTTGTTTTTTCTGGGACCAAATCAAAAATAAGTAGTAATAATTATTCTGTGCACAAAGTTAATAAATTATTTTTATTTTTTTCTATTATGATAGTTAGTGGCATATAAATATATTTTTAGTTTACAATATATTAAAAAAAAACAATTATAATAACTTATCCCCTATTTTAACTTATAACTTAATCTAATTAACCCTAAAAAACTAACGTTTAGTTCCTACAACTATTGTGTATATTAGTTATAGTACATTTTACCTAACTACAAAGTGTTAATCTCAATAATCAGGATATAAGTGTTAAATAATCAGGATAAAGTGTTAATCAGTTAATCAGGATGTAAGTGTTAAATCTCAAATCTTGGGGATTTATGATATTATTAAAATTATATATTCAATTTTTTTGCATGTAGTTCCGTCTATTATAATGAAATAATAGTGGGACATGATTTTGGTTTTGCAGATACCTTTCTTTATCCAAAAAAAAAAAAATAAAATAAAATAAAAAAAAATTTTAGGGTGCAATGTAACCCAATTTTAATGTTTTCTTTATGTACTTCTCGTTATGATAATATATAGGTGTGATATTAAACTGTACTGAAGAGTTTTCAATACTCTGTCAAAAGGATTTCTGATTAATTTTATTTGACTTTTTATAGATGTGTACTTATTTAAATAAAAATGTTTATTAAGTTTATTCTATTGTATGTTGTTATTCTAGGATTTTAATAAATGAATTGCTCCTACCCCTTTTGGTATGCAATTTTTTTTATTTTTTATTTCACTTAAATTGATATAATTTTCTTCTTTGGGTCTCGGTTGGCGTAGTGGTTAAGCACATGGCTTATAAACCGAGAGAGTGCGAGTTCGAATCCTGTACAGGTAGTAAATTTTATTAATTGAAAACAAATTTCAAATAATATAAACAAAATAAATAATACTTATTAATGTATAAATTAAAATAGTGCTCCACCTATAATTGCCTTAGTAGCCGATGGTTTTGTAATATTGCATATGGGGTTTAAAATATAAATAAATAAATAAACTTTAATCTGGCTCTTCAATTGTCGAATAATTATTTCGGACTTTTTAAAAGAGCTGGAACCTCGATGACCTAGTGATGTGATCTAAGTACGTCACTTATAAAGCAAGAGAGTACATCAGTCCATACTTTAGGGTGCCTTACAATGAATCGGAGTAGAAGGTGATATGAGATGTTGAAATAAATAAATACATAATTCTATGAGAGAGTGGATGTTTATTTCTAACGATTTTCAAGATAACGGTGCTCAAAGTTTTATTTCGTACTTCAATTAAGTAATATAGGATGTTGATTTAAGATTTTTTAAATTATTAAAATTATTACCTTTCATATGTCCATATATTATCTTATGTGATTTGTTTTCTTCAATTAATAAAAAAAAAAAATTTTCTTATAACTTTTTGTTGTGAAAAACTTTAATGACAGACGGACAAACGTTTAAAAAAAATTATAATTATATCGAAAATATTTAAATATCATATATCAGGAAATTTTATGAAATTGTACTTTATAAGACGACTTCAGGTATAGCAATAAGATTTAATGTTTTTTTTTTTTGTTTTTTAATTTTATAAAAAAAAAAAAATAAAAAAAAAATATTATTATTCACATATTGTACGTGACGTCATTTAACAATACAAATACAATAAAAGTTTAAGTATAAGACATATAATGAAAAACGATATATTGATGTTTTGATTTTGTTATGTTTTGTTCTTATTTTTATTTCTTGGCACCATAAAAAATTTATGTTTCGCAATATGTCTCTTCTTTAAAAACGTTCAAATCACACAATCAATTCCTAACAATATTTAACATATATTTTTTTTTTTCTTTAATAAAAAAAAAGAAATGTAGGAAGAAATTGAAAATAATTTGCAGAAAAGAAGTAATTTAACAATCAATTAATCGAAAATCATTACTTACTTATATGATTAAGTATCAAATGAAAAAAAAAATCAGTTGTCTCCATAACAGGACCGACCGCCACTACACGAAAAGTACAATGCCAAAATTTATAGATTTTTTACATAATAATTTATATCAAAGCAAAATAACTTAACATTTTATGTCATCAACAAAAGAATAATATCCATAGATAGAAATACATATATATATATAAATTTTTAGAGAAATAACAAAAAAAAAAACAAAAAAAAATTGTTCATATAAATTTATATGGAGTGTTATGTATAAAATTTGGACTTAGAAAAAAAATTAAAGTTAGGCGGATCAAAAAATGTTCTATAGCAAAGTTGTTGCTCTTTACTTGTGTAACAACTTTTTCTTAATAGTGTTTCTCATAAAATTTTTCTGTTACGAAATATTCGTAAAAAACTTAAAAAGTTCACAAATAAACTACCACTTGCGGTTTGTCCGATTTGCTCCAAAATCTTATCAATCTGAGATGTTTATGTCAAAACCTTAAATATGAAATTGCAAAAAATTTCGCTCAGTCGTTTAAGCTGTACACTAAAAAAATTTTTACAGTCTTCTTTACACCGCAGTAGTGCATATTTGCCAAAATCTCAGGTACACATTTTTAGTATGAAAACAATATCTATCTTATACATTAATGTATGCGGTCGGTAAAAAATAAAATAAAATAACAGAAAAAAGAAAAAGGATAAAAAAAAAACTAATTTGAATAAAACATGATATTAAAATAAAAATTTCATTTAAAATTCAATCATTTACAGAGTGTAAAATTGAATATTTAGAATTCTTTAACATTTGATCGTTTTGATATTTTTTAACAGATTTTAAATTTAAGACATTTTCTTGACTAGTTAATGGTATACGTTGACTAGTATACGTTGCAGTATCTGTTTAAATTAACGGTGAAGAGTTTTTAAACCGAATTAAAGTTCAAAATTGTTAATAAAATTATGTAATAGAAATTTCATTAGTTTCCTATGAAACACACTGTAAAAAAAAAAACCAAAGAAAAGAAAAAAATATATTAATCTTTCATATTTATTATATTAAAGTTCCATTGGGACTTGATTAATGTTTTTGTTTATATAAAAATATTTTGGTTGTACAAGAAAAAAAAAAACAACAAAATCGTCAAAGTACAAGAAAAATTGACACTTTCTTGGCAATAAAAATATAATTTGGCTATATAAGAAATTTTTATAAAGGTGTGACGATTAGTAAAGTTTTATTTTTGCTTGAACTTGTTGAAGGTTATATTGAAAAACTGTTTCTGTTTTTGTTTTTATTTGCTTGTAAAAATTAATTATTTTTCCGCAAAAAAGAAAAACAAAAATAATAAATATAATCGATTTTATTTTTTAAATTTTCTTTAATTAAGTATGGGTCTAATTATATCTTTTAATATTGTAAACAAGATTTTATTTAATCGTTGTTAAAATTTAGTAAGGTTAAAATTAAACCTTAAATGCATTGGTCCATTTTATTAATTTTAGTTGAAGCAAAATTATTTCCTCGCAAATCCTTTTTTTTTTTCGTTATAGTGTTTTGAGACACTATATTTGAAACTGATGGGTGGTGAAGATTTGATGCGTTCCTTCATTGCTAATATTGGAATAAAACAAATTTAAGATGATACCATTAGTATAGGAGAAAATAAGTTTCAAATCAATATAGCAAATGCTGACAATGTCAATCAAATTCTAGTATATTTAACTGTAATTACTCCATATACAATTGGAATGGCTGGTGTTGCATATATTTCTGCTTACTTGAAGATATTCAGGTTATAGGTATTTACTTGACGATATTAAACTTAAAACAACAGCATTAATAAGAAAATTCAAATAATCTACTAAATATTTTTGTTCAACCTATATATCAAATGTTGCGCAAATTCAGGTATCTATAGAATCAGAAGACAAGACATTGTCGTTCAGATGACGAGAGCTGCTTCTAGCCTTGCATCATATTTGCAGTTTTTTTCAAAAAATGCTAGAAATTTTTTTCAATTTTTGCTTTGCTGTAACCAGAGGACAAATGTAACCTAATCCAAATGAAAGTTTTTTACCCCTATTACAACAACAACATGATTTATAAAATCATGGTTTATGTTGAATGTTTATTTGCTTTTTTTTAAACATTTTTAACAATTGTTTAATTTTTTTAGTACATATATATATATATATGCTTACTGGGGCCTCGGCGGCCTAGTGTGTAAGAGCGTATAAAATTCGCTGTAAACACCGAGGGAGTGTGGGCTCGAATTTCACACACATCGTAAGAGGAATTTCCGAGGAATTTAAGACATGTGCCGCCATGCCTGAAAAGAAAAGGCTGTGTAATTTCCTTGTTACATTTATGTGCCCAAGCAAATGCACTAAGAAAAAAAAAGAAGAGAAAAGCTTACTGTTTTATAATTAAATTTTTTTGAAATAAATCTTAAGTTTTTGTAAATGCCAAAAAAAAAGGAAAATAATTTAATTAATTATACGGTAATGATTTATTTTCGTTAATACTATAAAATAATTGGTTATTTATTTTGCAATTTTCATTGTATCTATGCTTTATTTTTTTATATAAAGCTTTTCTTTATTTTTTTTAATGTTACTAATTACTCTTGTTCTACAAAAAAAAAATAAAAAAACAATTTAACTTACATTTCTTTACATAAGATAAATTGTTATCTCATAAAATAAACAAAAACTTAGCCTAGCACCAAAAAAAAAAAAATAAAAAAAAAAAATAGTTTTTCAATTTTTAATCACATGTGAAAATATGACTATACAGAATATTTTTTTTTTAAATTAGTCATTCATAGCATGAATTTAATCAATCCAAGAGTTGAGAAAAATTAAGTGCCAACTAAAAATTTTATTGTAAATATTAGATATAACTACTGCCAAAAAACTGATAAAAACTGGGTTTAAATGAATTAAATCAGCTATTGATCTATTGAATCAGCATCAAAATATAAAATTGGCGGGAAAAATTAGAATTTAGCTTAACGATATTCATTAATTCCTCATAAATAAATTATTTACTAGAAGAAGTTTTTCAATTCTAAATTAGATTTAGATTATATAGTATTATCTTTTACGCTAGATATTACCGTTATTGCGATAGAAGTTGTGCTAGAAAAACAATTTCAAGCTTTAGCAAATTATGCTGTTATTTAATTGATTAAAACATTTTTTAAATTTATTTAAAGCGTATAATCATTCTTGGAATTTGATCTTTGTCACATAATTTGTAATTAACCGTTAATTCGTCACATGATCTGTAATTCGTATCTTCTTCTCCTTACAATACCCTATTCGGTGCGTATTGATATTGCAGATTAAAATTTAGAAAAACATAATCTAATGAACATGGTGAATTTTGTCAATGATTCTGATCTAGATACAGCTTCAGAGGATCATTTAGAATGAGGTGAATATAAAAAAAGTAATTTGAAATAATCTGAAATTGGATTTTTTTTTTTGAACCTTGATTCTATTGTTAATCGCTACAATTAATTTTTTATTCTTTTAATATGTAAATCTTAGATTAGATTTAATTAATGTTATTAATCAATGATTCTATTTTGTGCATTTAAATTAGAATCATTGAGAAAATTCATCATGTTTAGTGAGTAGTTTTTAAAATTCTTATTATTTTACTTGCCAGTATTAAGAACAAACTAACATATAGAAATAAAATTCTATACATTTTCGTTTTTAAAATACTTTTGTACTGATATTTTTATTTTTTTAAAGTGACATTATGTCTAGGACAAGTAAACTTCTAAGTTCAAGTTAATAAATTAAAAAAAAATCACGTGTTGAAGTTAATTTATTAATAAAAGATAAATAACACTCTTGCTCTAAATAAAAAATACTAAATGAAAAATAAAAAAAAAAAAAAAATATTTTTTTAAACAATAGCTTTTATTATTTTTTTTTGTTGAAATTTTGCCAAAATTAAAACATTGTGATTTGTTCTAATTTTGCGTAAATTATTCATAAACTCGTTTTATTTATGGATAAAATATTAAAAAGAAAATGAAATTCGTCCTTGTTCAGAATTTTTTATTTCTTTTTTTTTTTTTTTTAATTTTAGTAATTATAATGTTTATGGATTTATATTTCAAAAATAAAAACTCTGTTTATTTTGATTACGTACAAATTTGTTTCCATTAAATTATTTGTTAAAGTAGAGATAATCTTCTAGTATAATTTTTCAACAAATTTCCTATTATATGTAGCTATTAAGAATCATTTCTAATAAAATTTTATAATAAATTGTAAAATGAAGACTATATTTTTTTTAAATATCAATTTTTTTTTTCGAATTATAATATATTTAAATTCTGTGTGAAAATACATTGACGTCTCACGACGTAATAAACGTAAAAGAGTTAATTAATAGATAAATATTGTTCCTTTGATGAATTTATTGCCTTTTTGGATAAAATATTTGTTCTATTTGTTTTTAAAGTTTGTACAATTGAAAAGTAGTTTTCATGGAATAGAATAGAGCATAATGCAAATTAGATTTAATGTGAACATATTAAGTTTGTGACACACTATAGGGGAGGCGAGAATTAGATGGGAAAAAATGTATTATATATTCTTCGTCGAGATGGAATTCTGAGTCGATTTAGCCATGGAAAACCGTACTTTTGTCCACATGATAACTCAAAAAATAATGGAGTAAGGGTTTAGAAATTTTTACCATGTCACTTTTGTAAAATAGATATATACTTACTTAGTTTCGCAATTTCGACTTACGGCATCGTATAGCTGGTGTACAACTTGTTTTTTTTTTTTTTATATGATATCTTAATGTGTTAATGAAAAGAAGTCGAGTTTTATGCCAACAATTTTTTTTACAATTTTTTGGTCTAGCTGGTGTGCCCAACGCGGCGACCGCGATCGGCAAGTAATTTTAAGTCGATCCCAAGATAATTTCAATTTTAAGTTAAAGTTTTAGTATTTACAGTAAAACCGTGGCAATTGACTTGCGATCACAACTTAAACGGGATTTTGAAATTTGTTCATGGTTTTCACTACAATTTGACGAATCAACTGACAATTGCGATATGTTCCAGCTTAGCATATTTGTACGTTTAGTTTTTCTTGATTCAACTTCGAAGCAAGAATTTATGAAAATTCTGTCTTTGAAAGAACGAACCAAGGGGAAGACGTATACAATATTTTTAAATCTTTTGTATTATCTGAAAATCTTCCTCTCAAGAAACTCGTTTCGATTACTACTGATCGTGCTCCTTCTATGAACTGGTTGCGAAAATGGAGTTTTAGCATTTTGTAAAAGAGCTACTGATTTTCCTAATTTTATTACATACCACTGTATAATTATTATTTTTTCCTAATTTTATTACATACCACTGTATATTATTATCAACAATCATTAAATTATGTGGTAAAATGTTAAACCTTGATGATGTTATGAATTCAACGATTAAAATAATTAATTCAATTCGGTCGAAGCCACTGAAAAGAAAACTTTTTTAATCGCTTTCATATAGAATTAATGTAAATGTAAATATTGTACACGTATGACTGAAAATCATCTTGACGACTGCAAATGTTTGGCTGTCAGTAATTACGAACCCAATTATTCAAAAATAGTTGGTAATATTCAGTGTCAATCATCACATTCAATAAATGTTTTTTTTTAAATTTCAACTATTTTTGTTTATTTATTAAAATTTATTAAAAACGCAAATATTTCTCATTTAGTCGATCAACATTCGTTCACAAAATAAAAGGTAGCTCTTTAGATCAAAAAGGTTGGGCACCCCTGCTAGAGTAACAGGTTTAAGTAAACTCTAACTCCAAAATTTACATAAATATATTTCAATATTTAATTACTTAAGTCAGATAAGTGTCTGAAATTTCGTAAAAGATGATTAAATTTTACGGTAACATTATAACTAATGTTCATCCACGTATCCTAGAGCTAACAAAATCAGCTACTAAACTAATAATTTTATAATTGTTTATTAAACTAAAAATTAAAGCTTTACTTTAGAGTTTTCTTAAATAAATGGAAGAATTAAATTGAAATGACTTAATATATTTTAATTGTCATTTAAACTAAGTACAAATTAATCACGTTCCAAGTTCTCTAACGATTACTTTAATAAATCATCCTTATTGTTGACTCACCCATTATTAATTAGCTAGAAAGTTTAATCTGCTGCTATCTTTATATACATATATTATATAGACAGAGGAAATTTTATTTTTAATAGTTTTAAAATTTCACACATCAAAAATTGATTAGAATTTTTTCTTGACTTTTTCAGATTTTCGCATATTGTCCAAAGATTTCCTAGAATTAAAGAAAAAGTTTATTAAATAAACAAAAGATCGAACGTCAACAAAAGGATCCTTTATAAATTGTAAGATTTTTCGAAATAAATATTTCAAGATCATTTTAATTTGATTTTTTTTATCTCAATAACAAAGAAAATGGAATACGTGAAAAAAAGTTTGTGAATTTAAATTACTTATATCTTAAGATATATTTTTTAAATAAACAAAAATTAAAAACAAAAAATAAAAAATGCCACTAAAAAACAGTGTTCTAATTAACCTGGTTATACAATATACATATTTTTTTTTCAAATATAATAAAAAAATCTCCCTTAAGATACTTAAGATACTAAGTTATTTACTTAAAAAAAAATGGTATTTTTTATATGACTACAATTATATAAAACAGTTGCAAAAAGTTGTAAGTTATTGTAATTATATAGAAATGTTCTAATTTTCTTTATTTCCTTTTATAAATAAATATGTATTTTTGTATACACAAGTGTAGACATATTGACTGGGATTGTTTTTTTTTTTTTTTTATTTATCTAATCTTTATCATAATTAAAAAAAAAAAAAAAATAAGTAAATAGGTAAATATTTTTTCGTTTTTTTTTTTTTTGTGCAGATTAAAAAACAGTATTGTATCTGATATTGTTTGTCGACTGTTTAAACGGCATATCATTTTTTTTATTATCGAAAAATAAAAAAAATATTAAGTTTAGAAGATGATTGTAGAAAAAAGAGGCACAAAATGGGAATTTCACAAAAACAACTTGAAAATACAAAAAAAACAAAAAAAAAAAGCCAAATAGTCTAGGCTGGTTCATAGTAGATTAAAGCGGTTTTTTAAATATATTTTTTTTTAATAAATATATTCTTAAATAATCTTTATCAAATGTTGCTAATTAAATAATAATAAAAAAATAAAAAAAAAAAATAAATAAAATTAATTATTTGCAAAATTCTGTTTACAAAAACTATATATCTATTCAATTTGCTTATCTTTTTAAAAAAGATACTTATTATGTTTACCATTTCAAAAAAAAAAAATTTATTACTTATTTTTGAATTTTGTAGAACAGGAAGAATTGTAGCCTCCAATATATAATTTCGTTATCAGCTCATTAAAGTAAAACAATTCAAATTATTGTTATATGTTTGCAAAAAAAAAAATAATTAGGAAGGACTTTAGAGTGGTTTGAAAAATCTGTGTTTCAATAATTTATTGAGCGGTTTTTGGTAAAGGCAGTTCCCCAATTTATTTATTTGAAATTTTCTGATGTTTAAGTATGTAAGTAAAAAAAAAAATAAAGGAAGGAGTATGGTTACAAAATCAGGGTTTCAATAATTTATTGAGCGATTTTTCGGGAAGGCAACCCTTCTATTTGAAAGAAATTTTTTTGATGTTAAAGTATGTATATAGAAAAAATAATTAGGGAGAATTTTATGGCTTGTTGCAAAATCAGCTAAATATTTCATTTTTCCACAGTATTCATACTCGTATATGCGAAATTCTGAATTAGGAAAAATTCTAGAGTTGGATTTGTTGAAAAAAGATGAAAAAAGGTTGGGGACGGTTTTAAATTCTTACTCCCCACTATTTTAAATTCTTTTATGTTTTTTTTTTAATGCTATTTCCCTGCCACATAAATGTGACAAGGAAATTACACAGCCTTTCCTTTTCAGGCGTTGCTTTGTAAATGTCGTAAGGAAGAATTATTTATTTTATGTTGAAACATATGTTTATAAAAGAAATAATTACGGAAGATTTTAAAGTTAAAAATTTAATTCTCACAACCCAAATAGATGCAACGATAAACGTTGAATTCAGTCAAATTGTAATTAGTTGAATTGTCTTAATCGAATTATGGGGTTTAGTCAAATGGGCCCTGTAACCATATTATTTGTATTATTTAAAACGTTGTATTATTTAAAACATTGTTCTTTTTTTTCTGTTCCATTTTATTTTTTTATTGAAGTGATGACACAGTTTCTTATTCTATACAATACACTTCTATGTTATACAAATGATATGATATTTATGACATACATACATATTTACTATAAGTTTTACTGATAAACTTTTTATGTCTAAACTTTAACTATTCATTGAAATGTTTTCATGTTAATTTTCTTTTATTCGTTTTATATGATCCTTTCAATTAGAATGCATCGAACAGATCCGGATATCGCAGGTACTTTTTCACGATATAATTTTTTTTAACTTTTTTTGTTTTTTTTTTTATCATAATCGGAAAAGATAGTAATAAATAATGTAATAAGTATAATGTATCTGTTTACAAGACGTAAAATATCTGCTTATAAGAATTTCTTCGAGATCTTTGGTTTGTTTGTACTTTATAAGTACATATTGTATACATTTTATTTATTTTCTTATGTTTGACACTTATATGCTATAAGTAATGACCATTGGAAGGTTACTTCTTCTTAGTACCTAACAATAGTCATAGTTATTAACTTCTTAAGTGTTTTCAAAATGCTGAAAATAATGGCACAATAAATGCTTAAGAAGAGCGAAGTAAATATTAGTTTGTAAATTATTAAGTTAATTAAAAGCATTTAATTAAAATTTAATTTTATATTTTTATAGTTAATAGTTTTATTTATTAATTTATTATTGTTTCGAATGAAAAATATAAGTTTATAATGACTTATTTGTAACATAGTGGATGGGGAAAACCGCCTCAAATTACACCTTACGCCTCAAATATAAAAGAATAAGCACAATTCCGAAAAACGAAAATACAAGTACATAGTTGTTTCATTTTTAAGTTTTTGTAGCTTACAAATAAATATGAAATTAAATAATCAGGGTACAAAATCGAAAATATCTTAATTTCGACAACGATAAATTTTTCATTGGGCACCGATTTCGATTATTTATAAATTGTAAGTAAATGCATAAAACTGCATAAGTATGTTTTAATTTTTTAGTCGGGAATTTTTCGTCAATGGTTAGACATTTCTTTATTTAGAATATTTAAGTATGTCGACCATTTTCCTTTCGGATCTGGGCTAACTTTTTTTTAATACATATTTATTTTAATATATGATAGTTTATTTTTATTGAGAGGAAAGGAACAGGAAACCTTTTTTTACTATAACATAAAACTTAAATTTAAGTTAAAAATCATACCTTAAGGTGAAGGAAATGAAAACTTTTAATATATGTAGCATCGAAATGAAAATGATTAATTAAATAAATTTTTTTATTAGGAGATTATACAAAATTCTTAATCGTTTAATTAAAATGAATTTGGAATGGAGAACTTTACGAACTTTGGTTTTTTTTTTTATTTTTAATTTTTTTTTTAACATTTAAATCATGTTAAATTTACCCTTTAGCTCTTTTATATTGAATTCCGATTTTATAAAATCGATTGTGTGTAATTGTTTAAACAGCATGAGTACGCGAACTTAAAATATTATATCATAGTAATATCAATAGTTGTCTTATATATTATGGGTAACTAAAATACTTGATTATTGTATATTATGTATATAATATGTATGTATTGTATATACAATACAAAAAAGTTTAAATATTATTAGCACTTTCAAATAAAAAATAACAAAAAGAAAAAAACCAGACATTGATAAATAATTTAATAAATATAAAATCTATTATTTATTTTAAAGAAAAACATCTTTTAAAAATTTGGCTTAATTTGTTCAGTATCAAAATATTTATTAGCATCTTTAAAATATATACTTACAAATTAGAATGTATTATATTATAATTTTGACATGCTAATTGTTATATTTTATATTCTGTTAACTATAAAAATTTAATAAAAATATTTAACTTTAATTTAATTAAATAAAAATTTTATAATTTTTATCAAACAATTTATTAGATTATTTAAGAAAAAGAATTTTGTTTTTGTTTTACTTTTTAGATAACTAATAGGATTCTTGCTTTTTATAGACATCCATTAAGTCAGCTGACAAAATGACGACTTTTTTTTTCTTCAAAAATCGAATTTTTTTTCTTCAGATATCGATTGTAATAATGTATATAATATGTACCTTGCAAAATATGTCGACTCTTAGAATATCGACAAAAATATCGATTTTTACAATTTCTTAATTTTTTGTAGTGCAATAAATGCTTTATGTTTAGTTGTTTATATAATATAAATGTTTTATTTTTCAATATTTACTTAAAAAAATTACTTTTGATATTAAACTGTAAAAATTCAATATTTTTTTATGAAATATACATGCAGTTTTATAAAATAGGCATAAGCATGTACATTCCTATAAATATTTATATTTATCCAGAATATTTATGATTCTGAATTAGAAGAGATTTTATAGTAGGCTAGAAATCAAAGCTTCAATTATTTATTTAGTTGAAAATTCTTTATTTTTTGAAAGTTGACGTTTTGTCCAAGTCACTATATTAAAAATCGACATGTTTTCGACATATTAGAACATTTTACATTTTCGACATTTTAAGAATCACTAAATTGTACAAGTTGGCATATTTGACAGCGACATTTGTGACATCGATATTTTGTGAATGAACAATTTAAAAATTGATATAAGTTAGCCGATCCTAATAATATATGTTAAATAAGAACACCATGTCATATCTGATTTTATTCTAAATAATTTTAAATATTTACATAAATAATTAGCAGGAATAACTGATATATAACGTTTGGTTTTAAGAAAAGTGTATATAATGGTAGCGTGTAATAAAGCTAATAATTGAAACAAGCGTGTCAATAAAAAAGAAAAAAAAAATTTTTTTTTTGTTAGATTTTTTAAAAAAATTGATTCAATCTAGAGTTTTCTAGAGTTTTATAATTTTTGTAGAGACGAATTGATTTGAGATCTTTTGATTGTTATAAAGAACAACAACAACTAAGTTTACAATATACATATACATATAGATACATTTTAATTATATATTTAAAATGTATCTACTTATATAACATCGTTATATTTTCTTTAATTAAATCATCAAATATTTCTCTTATATGTATTTGAATTTCTAATTTATAAAAATATCTAATGTCTACTTTATCTAATTTCTTAACAATACTTAAAATCCCCTTTTTAATCTTATCTTTTTCGGTTCAAAAGGTAAAATTGTATAAATCTGTAAATGTGAAGGAACATGCGATTTAATAGAAAAACGAGGAAGAGTGCAGTAGAGTAGACTGTGTCAACTCTGGGATACCCGTATGAACGTAATATATCCTGTTTCTATAAAACTTGATCATCTTTTAAAAACATTCAGATGTTTTAGTACCGAACTACAGAGATATATTTATGTAAATTGTGGAATTGTATGACAGCTACCCGAATCTATTGCGCCTAGCTTCATTAAGTTTCAAGAAATGCAAGAAGCCTGAACCGGCTGCTTTAGACCAATCAAATTTTACAAAAGTTTTTGGCATGCAACTCGACACTTTTTCACTAAATTTAAGATAGCTAGCTTCAATAGACACTGAGTTATTTTCATTTAAAAAGAGAAATTGTATGGCAACTTTCCGAACCTGCCATATTATCATAACCAAATTTTACAGAAGTTGTTGCCATAAAACTGGATCATCATTTGCAAAATTTCAGATACCTAGATTGAATAGACACTGGGTTATTTCCATTTAAAGAAAGAAGTTGTATGGCATCTACTCGAACCCGGCGGCCGAAAATGCTGAAGTTAAATAGCAAAACTAACAATTTTGTAAAAGTGATGTAAAAAAAATTTCAGCCTCCTAGCTCCTTTATTTTTTGAGTTATCGTGCGGACGGACACTGAGTTATTTTCATTTAAAAAGAGAAGTTGTATGGCAGCTACCCGAACCCGTCGCACCACCACAACCAAATTTTGCAGAAGTTGTTGCCATAAAACTTGATCATCATTCACAAAATTTCAGATTCCTAGCTTTAACAGACATTGAGTTATTCTCATTTAAACGGGGAAGTTGTATGGCAGCTACCCGAATCCGTCGCACCACCACAACCAAATTTTACAGAAGTTGTTGCCATAAAACTTGATCATCATTTGCAAAATTGCCGTAGCTTGAATAGATACTGACTTATTTCTATATAAAGATAGAAGTTGTATGGCAGCTACTCGATCCCGCCGACCGAAAATGTTGGATTTAAATAGCAAAACTAACAATTTTGCAAAAGTGACATAAAAAAAATTTCAGCCTCCTAGCTCTTTTATTTTTTGAGTTATCGTGCGGACGGACGGATGGACGGACGTACATGGCTTAATCGACTCAGAATTCGATTCTGAGCCGATCCATACCTTTGACACTATATCTAGCTCGACTCCTTTAAGGTGTCACAAACGTAATGGCAAATTTATTATACCCTTGAACATAGTTCATAGTTCACATCAAAAATTGTGGTATTTGAATAGAGTAAAGGGAATATTTTACGCATCATATTCAACTGGATAGCATAAGGGTTTATAATCTTGATCTCTGGGGGCGTTCAGATTCGAATTTAAGGAAAATTCTTTGTGATTTTCGATCTTATTCTAGGAATTATTTATCATTGAGTTGAAATTAATGACAAAGAGTGAATAAATATGTACTTATACTTAATATATGAATATAGATGATAGAAAAATCTTAACATTTCATAGAAATCTATATATCTATCGATTGTAATTTAAGCAATTCTACATTTTTATAATCCTTTGTACAGTTTTTTGGATATAATACAGTAATTATAGGTATGAAATTATTGAGATCAATTCTAAGAATATATTCTTAAAATATTGCCCATATTTAAATATGTTTCGTTGTCTCAACATTATCTATCATATACTCTATTTATAGGATTAAAATATCTTAAGGATACTTAAAAATTATGCTTTTTGCATATATTCCTTATCAGTGATCATATATAAACTTATATTTAATAAATCATTTATAATAATCTTATGGTGTATACCGTTTCCTTTTTGATATATCATTTAGGGGTAGGCACAAAAATTCACAAAATCCATAATGATTTTTGGCACAAAAAAAAAATCCATAAAAAAAAAATTTCATAGAAAAAAAATCCACAATTTATTTTGAATACTTAATTGTTCAAATATGTATATATAAAAATAATAAGGAAAGATTTTAGAGTTGGTTACAAAATCAGAGTTCAAAAATTTGTTCAGTGGGGGGCTTGGGGGTCGAATTTTTTTTCCAGATTTTTAAACATTAAACATTAGCTGGGGCTTGCGGATCAGAGTTTTTTTTTTGCTCTTTGCCGACATTTGTGCATTTCCAGGATCTGGGTGTCTGGGTGTGGGATTGGGTGTCAGAGTTATCAACTTTTTCCTGACTTTTGCAACATTTTGGAATTTGTGTATTTTTTGTTTGTGGATTTTTTTTATCGATTTTTTTTTTATGAGTTTTGGCTTTTCGATTTTTATTAATAGATTTTTGTTTGTGGATTTAGTCACCAACCGCAGCCATTCAGATTAGTTCAAAGATATCTCAGTAAAATTCATCTAAATATGTCGCAACTTATATTTTAGACTCATTGAGAATTATTCAGTTTAAAAATATGTTTTGACATTTGATTTGACCAATTTTTGATGGTACGTAATCATAAGTATACACTGCGCTTCATGCGTCATGTCTATCTACTTATCTTGAATTTTATTTATGTTTTAATTATACATATATATATATATATATATATGTTAAAAATGATCAATTACAACTTTAATTTTGTGCAATTTATTTTCTTTTTTATTATAACTTTTCTACAATCACTTTTGATATTGATTTTATTTTTTTCTTTTTATTATTTTATTTTTTACTTTTTTTTCTAGGTGATAAAATATCGGATCTTTCGATTATCACATTATTATCAAATAAAGGTGCGATTTCTATATCTATGATTCATTAACTCTAATATCGAATAAATTTTAATCGGATTATGAAGTAAACCAAAGTCCAGTTAAAAAAAAAAAAAAAATTGTGATAACTAATGATTTTTTTTTTTAAGTGAAAATATTAACAAATTCATAAGTATAAAATTATAATAAATATTTTATTAGCATAAACATTTTATATAAATAAATCTTATTATTATTATTTTTAACATTTAGTAAGGTAGTATTAAATGATTCAAATTGATTTTGTTTTTTTTTTGTAAATAAGTACGCATCATTTTTTTCAAAAAAAAAAAAAAAAACCTATTCTAAAAAAATTAGAATTTGAACAAAATTAATAAAAAAACGAAAGTACTATTAAAATATTTTTGGGTTATTTCAATTGATATTTTGTCATTTTGTTCATTATTAATAAAGATTGATATTTGAACGTGTGTTAAATTATTTTTTTTTTTTGTTGTTGTTTTTTATCGGTTAGTTTTCATATTCAGCAAAATATTTGCTGACTAATAAATATACAGGGTGATTCTCTTTTAGTCTTGAATATTTATAAAATGTATTTAGGAGGCATCAAAATGAATAAAAAATTGTGCTGTAGGGGAGGATATAGCGGAATAGTTCTTTCGATTCTTGAGATAATGGGATCCTCTTTTTATATCCGTACGATAGTTTCGGATCTATTAAAATTGCTGGTCCATTTTGTTTTTAAGTTATTTAATTTGATTTAATTTATATTTTAAAAACTACGCAAGTAATTAATAACTTTGATACGACGTCATAAAGCTTTGCACTTACTTCATTCCAAATAATCCAGTCTTCCCTTATTTCAAATAATTTTCGTTTAAAAAGTTATGAACATTTAAAAGAAAAATAAATTAAAAAAAAATTAATCGAAAATAACATAACAAATTTAACTCTACTGCATCTTCTCTTTTATATTCACCAAACTAAACACAGCCTCCATACACAGGACAAAACATAACAATAAAAAAGAAAAAAAAATTACAAACTTAATACACATAGTCAAAAGCAAACGTCATTTCGACATCAGTTAAACAATCGATTGACTGGAATTGGAATGAAATAGTTATGTCTTTACAAAAAAAAATATAATATATAAAATATGTAAATTTATTTAAAATCCTTTAATTTATTATGTAATTTAAAAAAAAAAAAAACGAATTTTTCAGATTTTTTTATTTATTTGTTTCAAATTGTTTCTCTTAAACATGTTATTAAGAGTATCATGATTTTGGCAATAGCAAATATCATATTTCCATATATTTCTTAGAGCAGAGGGCAATAAACCCCTCATTCTCAAACCAAGTGTTTTGTTCATTTTGGTCCCCCGAGTATGCACTTTATAAATATTCAAAGTCAAAAGAGAATCACCCTGTTTATTTTTAGAAAACTGACCAATTCATTTTCAATTATGATAAATTTTTTTTAATTAAAAAAGAGAAAATTTTACGTGCTAAAAATCATACACAAAAATTTTTAAATGATAGTAAAGTTGTTTTTTTTTTTTTTTTTTTTTTTTAATTTATAAATAATAAAAATAAAAAATCATTAAAATTTCAGAATAAGAAAATTTTTAAAGAATACTGTTGATATTATATCGCATAAAAAATCAAATTAATTTGTTAATAACCTTTGAAGTTACAAGTAAATTCTAAATTGCGTACAATTTTTTATTTTTTTTTTTGACATATTGAACAAATTTTCAGAATAAGAAATATCTGTATCTACCCCTTTTTATACGAAAGAAATATGTATTTGTTTTTATACGTTTACGTTGCAGAAAAATTTAAAACGTAAATTTTACATGTATTTGTATATAAACGATTTGATGGTACCCAATTTCGGCTTAATTAACTACCGAAAAAAAAGAAAATAATTAAGCGACCGAAATAAGCGAAAAAATTATTCATTTTGAAATCTACATAACAATCAAAAAAATTTTGTGCTTGCACTTAAAGGTTAATTCCAACTAAATTGTCAAAAAATCAAAAACCTTTGTACATAAAAGCAAGTGCTCTTGTGTTTAAACATAAATAGTAGAAATTTCTATCACAAAATTAAATTAAAACGATTCTAGAAGTATCTAATTTGTAATTAAGAATATTAATATTGTTTTATCATTCTTCTTTATATATTGTGGTGGTAGGGTGTTAGAGCAATTTTTATGACAATATAAGATTAATTTTATTCCTTCTCAAAATATGTTATATAGAATCTCTATAGTATACAGGGTCTTTCCGACTCGATGGTCTTCCTTGAAATGGGTGATCGGGTATGTCCTCCATGAAAAAAATATTGTATTGAATGGGGGTGGGGGAGTGGGAAGGTTAATTTTCGACCCTTCTCGAGATGTGAGGAGTTAAAGATGTTTTATCAACTTTTTATAAAAAAATCGGCTTGTTATAGGGAGATAAAAAAAAATGCGTTTTGTAGAGTAACTTGTCAGCTTTAATTTTTGTGTACTAATGATTCCCATATCATAACAGTTACAAAGTTATGAAAGTTCAAAATGATTTAAATTGGAAAAAATATGTTTCAAACTCAATTTCTTTTTGAAACACCCTGTATTTGGGGTACTTTTAATAGCATATTTCGAAACAGCTTTTCAAGCGCTATAATTAATACCTAATAATTTTTTCAATATATCTAACCGTTTTTGAGATATGAAGTTATAATAACTTTTTATAAAATTTAAATTTCTAGATCTCAACTTAAATTAAAATGATAGCTTCTTCTTTTATTCTTCTTCTTTTCCTTTTAATACTCGATTCAGGACGTAATGACATTAAAATCGCCCAACCTATATTTTTTCCTTTTGTATTACGGATCTTCTTCATCATCATCTTCTCAGGAAATTTAATCTGGTAGTTTTTTCTTGCTTGTTTGATCCTTAGGGATGATTTCTAGCAGGATAAGATAGTGCCTATCCCTGCGTTGCCAATTTGTTTCCATTTTGCGACCATCTATCGGTTCATAAACAAACACATTAGCGAATATTGGCATTTTCTGTTCACGTATAAAGATAAGTATATAATATGATTTTCCTTTTTTTGAGCTCAAGACCAAATACAGGGTGTCATTTCTTGGGTTTCAGAGAGAGCTGCTGTATTAAAAATAATTCAATGTTGAATTGTTGAGTTTGAATTAACATTTTGAAAAAAATTTTTTGATTTTAAATGTATTATTTATTTTTAGTAAATTATGTAGATAACTTTGTGAATTTCGTTCAAAAGAATATCTAGATAATTAAATAATGGATTTTTTTTTTAACTCATTAATTTATTATATTAATAAGATATTATAATAAATTAATCCGTTAAAAAAAAAAATACGATTTTTTAATATCATCCAAAATAAATAAATAAATTGAGTCTATATATAATTTTAAAAGATTTACTCCTGTTTTCATTAAATTTTAAAACATTGTATCATCTTAGTCATACACTTAAATATTTTAATACAAAATTTTGTCTGGTCTTTTCATACCTATCATATTTTATAAATCTTTATTTTTATTTAATTTTTTTTTTTATTTTTTATTTTTTACAAAATATTTTTATTATATGATTTTATATTTAATATGTACACAAAGGAAATTATCGTTTCTTTTTTTTTTTTTTTTGAACCCTCTCAAAATAAATACAAAATAAAAATTGCGTCATATAGAACACCACCCAAACAAAATTTACTTGTTTTTAATATAAAAATTTTTTTTTGTTTTTTTTGCATTATTCACACAATTTATTTTTAAATAAAAACAATCATTACTTAATTAAACAGATGAGAAACAATGTAATATTTACAAAAGAAACGAATAATTAAAAAAACAATTTTTAAGTAATTTTTTAAGCTTTTCCAAATATTAAATATTTAATTTGGCGGCTGAATCTCTTATATTTTAACTTTATTAAGAAATTCTTTAAATTTTTTTTTTTTTTTAATAATATTTTGTTCTATTTTTAATCAGATTTTTTTTTGTTTTTAATTTTCTTTTTGTTGTTGTTATTGTTGTGATTTAGTTAAGCTACGAGATTTTTTTTTTTTTGGCAATATTTCAAAGAAATTATTTTGACTAGTAAAAAAAGAAAAAAACAACAAAATAAAGAAAATTCTTGGCATATTCATTCTAATGAAAATTTAGGCCTCTATAATCTTTTATAATATTATAATTTTGTGTAATTGATTTGTAAGTGATTTGATCTCTTTTACAATTAAGAGATAGAATGAATACATAAGAAATATACATCTGTGATATAAAAACATGAATGAAAATTGTAATATAACTAATTTGTTTTCTTGTGATGTATTTAATTTTTACTGTATACAGTTTTTTTTTTTATTTGAGGTTTATTTTGTCTTATATTCTTCTAAGGTTGCTGAGCTATATTAGCTGAGAGCCTAATGAAATGGTACATTTATTAATTTCCATTTACAAAATATTTTTTTTTTTCAAAATATTGCTATTTTTAAAATCGTATTTTTTTTTTAATCTTCTTTTGAAAAATCTTCGTCTAACAAAAACTCCTTTTTTCATCAACAAAAAAAAAATACTTAAATTTGGTTACAAAATGAGGATTTCAATAATTCGTTAGAGGAATTTGAAGCAATTCCATTTTTTTTTCGGAAGGTCGACAAAACCTTTAAAAACGGAGATTCAATTAGTACAAAATCCGAAGAAAGAAAAAGCTCCAAAAAAGGGATAGTGGGTCTCGGTAGCTTTGTGGGCAAGAGCGTATAAAGTACACTATAGATATCGAGGGAATGTGGGTTCGAGTCCCGCATACGTACGATATTTATAACTACACTACTGAAAAGGAATGGCTGTGTAATTTCCTTGTCACATTTATGTAGTAGGAGAATAATCTAAAAAGAAAAATCGTAAATTTCAAAATCTCAAGTTATCATATATTTAAAAATCAAAAATTTTCCCCTCTATTTTAAATGCTTAATTTTTGTAAGAAAAATAATTAAGAGGGATTTTAGAGTTGGTTATTTATATATATATATATATATGTGAGACTCTTATGAGGAGAAGGAAATATTTTTTTAGATTTTGATTTTGAAAGCGTGAAGATTTTTTAAAACGAGATTTTGTAGTAGACTTTAATTAGCTTCCATTCATAACCATGAAAATATAGAGAAGAAAAAATATTATTTTTTATTTTCATTAGTTCCCAAATAATTTATTTCTTTTTAAAATGGTATTTTTAAATATTTTTCAATATAATCCTTAAAAAATCCTTATATCTTTTCAAATAATTTTTAAGTTCGATGCATATTTAATTTTGATCTAAAGCATATTAGTTGATATTTTTTTAAACGTTTTTTAATCATTATTCAATTTATCAGACCATTTATAATCACTGTACTACCTTGAAAAACTAAAATATTAACATTTAATATAAAATAAAATGTTCGAAGTAAATATATCTAAAAATAAATTTATCAATTCGTTTTTTTTTTTTTTTTTTTTTTTAAATATTTTAGTCATTAAAAATATGTGTACACTCATTTTTTGTTGAAATGTATCTGCTTTTATTTTTAAATGAAAAATTGTTTATTTTATTTTTATTAAGGAAAATTTCCATATTAGAGAAAATTTGTATTTGTTTTAACTTAAAATATTTCCACAAAAGAAAATATAATTACGAAAAACAAGAAAAAAAAAACAAAAAAAAAAAAAAAACTTTTCTGTCACGTTTTCATATTTTAAAAAGACTGTGGTTATTTTTAAGAAAATTGTTTTCTTTTAACTCATCAACTTTTTATTTTCGATTAGTTGCCCTTGTAGAAAAAAACAAAAACAAAATCTAAATATAGGTAAATAAATGAAAATTATTTAAGGTGAAAATGAAATAATATTTATTTATTATAAATAGAATTAGTTTATTATAATATGGTTGACGTGGACATTTTTGAAAATTTTCTGACATTTGTGGACAATTCAGACCTTGATGTTCTTTTTATTTGGATAACATTTCCTGTAATATACATAAGTTTTGAAATTTTTAGTCACGATTTATATTACAATTATAAATAGTTATTATTATATATAGGTATTTATATGTATATATATTTTTTGGTATTAATAAATTTCATTTAAAATTTTCTATGTAAATTTTTGCTTTGTTGTGTAGATGTAGATAATCCTTTAATCCTTGAAATTTCTGATTGAAACTTTTAATAAAAGTTTCTATAAAGCAACAAAATGAAATGAATTGCCGGCAATTGATTATCATCTTCATTTTTTTTTTTTTAATTAATTAAATTTAGTTTAATATTATTGACTGAATTTGGTTTTTAATATTATTGCCTGAATCTTCAATTTCCAAACTGCATTTCATGATGTTTCTGAAGGAAAATTACTGTTCTCAATCATTAAAAATTTTTGTTTTTAATTGTTGATAAAAACTATAGGGTATTGTTTTTAATGGTATCGTTTTGTTTTAAGCAGAATAAATTTTGATTTATCAAAAATTCTAGAGGTGATACTTAATGGATTAAAGCCTCAAAAAAACGCACTCTAAAATAATTGAAATCTAAAAGCTTTACCTGTTATTAATATAGTGTCTCATCTTTTTATTTAATTATTAAAACAATTTTCGATTTTTTCTGCTTCCGGAGCATATAGTATTCGATAAACCGATGAACGGATTGTTATATATATTAAACTTAGTTTCCGTTTCTTGAATGATTATTTTCATTAAGCCATTGATTTCTTGTCTGTTGTCGCTATTGTACAAGATTAAGAGACGAAAATATTTTAATTGTGCGCCATCTATTATCTTATACAAAAATGATTTATTTATTAATTATTTTTATGTAGCGATAGACACATTATTACGTTATAAATTCTTGCATATGATCTAAGCAGGGTTTGAATCCCAAATTTTTTGATAGAAAAACCGACGTTTGAACCACTACAATCAATAATTTGATATTTAAAAATAAGTTAACTCTATGAATATAAAAGATTCCAGATATCAATGATTTTAGAGTCGGTTTTTTAGGCATTAATCCAATAAACATTACCTCTAGTTGTTGCTCAACTGATACAATAAAAAATATTTGATGGGGTTGTATTATTTGGACAAATCCTTCTTTAAAAACAAATTTGCTTTTAATTAATAGGTTAAGTAGCATTTTCATATTTATAATATTGAATATTTCAACTTTAAATTTATTACCCATTATAGACCTGCAGTGATACAGATCATTAAAATTTCTTACCAAATTAAAGTCCTTTCATAGAACTACGGTACTTTTTACTATATTTTAGCACAAAAATCCATTTAGCATATACATCGGTTTTTAGTTTTTTTGTATCCATACAAAATCAAAAGTGGCATGGTTCGAACTCAAATTCAATGTCAAATTTTGGTGATACGTATCACATGCCTAAAATTATATGAGTGTACCGCTATGTATTTTAATTTAAATACTCAATGCTTAAAAGCAAGGTTAAATTGATTTTGATTTTAAGTATAAATTTATAATGATCGTTAAAATAATCAAGTCCCGGAAGTAACTAGTAGCGTTGTAAGCTGATCGGCTATCATTAATTTGTGTTCGACCAAAAATCATTAATATAATATAGAAAAAACTTTTCTTTTAGTTTTTTTTCTAACATTTTATATACATATATAAATTATGTAGCTTTTTTTTTTTGTCTTTCCCCTAAAGAAAAACAAAAACAACAATAAATTAAAAAAAAAATCCAAATGTTTGTCCAAAAATTTGATCTGATCATAACAAATGTTTTTATTTTTGTATCAAATATAAAATGTTTGTTTGTTTGTTTTTAACTTTAAATGAAAACAAACTTTTGCGTTCATTGACACTTAAAGTTTTTTTTTTTTTTTGCTGTATAATTCAATACACACATATAATAGGTGTATAGTTAACAATAATAATCAATAGGTAATGTCAATTATAATTTCTGTCAGAGACAATGAACCTTCGTGGGAACATAGATGGTAATAATTACACTAAAATTACAAAATTACAAAATACAAAAAAAAAAAAAATAAAATAAAAATTACAATAGAAAGAAAATGAAAAAAAAAAAAAAGTATTTATATATAAAACTAGGCAATGTCAGGAACACCTACGATGACAAATAAAAAATTTGTGAATAACAACTCTTTATATGGAAAGTGTAAATAATTAAGAATCGAATCATAATAGGTATACATAAGTAAATATGTATATAGCAATACATAAATATATATATATATATATTTTTTTTTATTTTTAATATTATATTAAAGCTTTATCTAATATTATTTAAAGTAAATTATAAATATTGATTACTTTATACTATTACGAGGTCAAATCTTTTTTTTTTTTTGGTATCTATTATTTTCGCTTATTGAAAACTGGTGACCTGAAATAATACCCCAAGAAATAAGGTCGAATCAGTTTTGTTTTCTTTTTAAAACCGTAATCACAATTATTTTATTACCGCTTCCATAGAAATAAAGCGTGATCGATCATATTTTTCTTTTCTAATGTTTTTACTTTTTACCATTTTTAGTAGGGCATTCCGAACATGTTGTTTGTTCCGTTTATTCGAGAAAAGTTCTTTATTGTTTTTCAAAAATTTTTAAAAATAAATATTTGGCTTCAGGTTTGCTTAAGTATGTTTGTATAGGGCTCAATTACTTCTTTTCCAGAAGAATTAAGTAAAATAAATAACAATAAAGCCAAAACATTTTATTGTATACTTTATGTAAAAAGAAATTATGAGAGATAATTATAAATACATCGGGAGAAGAGTAGGAGGTATTTTATGATTTCTTACCTACGATTTTTCCAAAATATTTTAGTTTATCTTTATGAGAGATTTTAAATTAGGATGAATTTATATTGCATACTTAATCAAACTTTCAATAATTAGTTTAGCGGAAGTTGAAAAACACTAGTTATAACTTAGACTTTTTTTCTTTCTTAATTTTTTAGAAACGAAACGGCCTTATTTTTTGGAACATTATTGCACAATACTTAAAAAAACAAGAAATAGTTATGAAATATAATATTCATTACGTTTTTATTATACAAATCACGTGGTTTACTCTGAAATGATTTGGTCACTTAAAATAATAGTTTTATTAACAAAATACTGCAAATATAGCGCAGATAGCAAGAAAAACAGTTATAGACATCATAAACGTCATTTAGAATATTTTCAAGAAAATAAACTTAGATTTCAAGAAAAATAACCCTTCAACGAAAATTAATAAAAGGCGATTGTACGACTGTTTTCGAGCTTTAAACTTATCTTGAACTTGGAAAAATTTTGACCTAATTTCAGAGGGGTTAAATGTGATGAAGGCTTAATTTCAGAAGAAATTTTTTTATATTAAAAAATAATGAAAACGAAAAATTACAAATAAGTAAGATAAAATATTTAATTAATTATCTAATTAGACAGCTGATTTTAAATAAAGTTCATATGTCCCAAATAAAAACTTTTATAATTTGATAAAAAAATTTAAAAAAAATGTAAACATATTTATTATAAATTTTGACGTAGGTGCATATACTGTGTGCTCGCAGCTCAAAGGGTTATTAATTTAGATTTATTTGGGTAAAGAAGATTGATTTATCCAAGAAAGATTAATTTAGATATCGATAAATATCTAAAATTATGAGCTTTTACATAAATATCTTAATATTTTATTTTTCTAACTTTCATTGTTGTATAATTATTTTTCTTACCTTTTTTCGAGAGAATTTCAAGATTAATTTGTGACTCTAAATGGATCTTCCAAGTTGTGTTGTACGATGAAGAAGTTTCAATAACCTAAAAATGAATAATATTGAATACCATTATCTGGCGAACAGGAATAAAATATGAATAGAAATTCACCCCATCACCCCTCCAACTCAAAAAAATTTAAATTTTACAAAAATAAAAATAAATTTATAATAACATAAATTTTGTCTTTTGGTTTGTTAAACCACAAAAAAAAAAAAAAAATAAAATTAATCGATTAAATTAAAATTGTATAGAGAAATAAACCTAATAATTATTTGGCATTCTTCCATTTTCCGCAAAACTAATTTTTTGTTTTTTATACCCGTATGAACGTATATGTTCAAGTGTATAATAAATTTGCCATTATGTTTGTGCCACCTTAAAGGAGCCGAACTTAGATAAAGGCTAAAGTGTATGAATCTGATCAGAATCGAATTCTGAGTCGATTAAGACATATGTATGTCCCCCCGTCCGACCGCATGATAACTTAAAAAATAAAGAAGCTAGGAGTCTGAAAAATTTTTTTTTTTCGTCACTTTTGTACAATTGTTAGTTTCGTTATTTAAATCCAGCAAGTTCGGCCGCCGAGTCGAGTAGTTTCCATACAACTTCTTTCTTTACATGGAAATAATTCAGTGTCTACTGCAGCTAGATATCTGAAATTTTATGAAAAAATGTCGAGTTGCATACTAAAAACTTCTGCATAATATGGTTGTGCTATAGCAGTAAAAGATGATCAAGTTTTATGGCAATAACTTCTCTAAAATGTGGTTTGTTGGGGGCAACTTCTAGTAGTTGTCACACAACTCCAAAATTTACATTAGAATATCTGTGCACCTTATTAAGTAAAACATCTGAAATTTTGTAAAACATGATCAAGTTTTTTGGAAACAGTATGTATTATGTTCCCCGTATTTCAAGAGTTGACACTTTCTATTCTATTGCACTCTTTCTCGCTTTTTTTTTTTTTGTAATTGTAGACATTTTCTTGTTTGTGTAAATGTTATTTATCAGATGTTTTAGATATTCGTTTAATTAGTCAATTTATTATATAATTTTTCTAGAAATTTCTTTTTCAATATAGACGTAAATTGATGATATAACAAAAAATTATTTAAGTACCTTATATATAAATAAAAAAATTTTAAATTTTATTATTTTTGATTTTCTTTTATTCTTAATTACATATTATTTAATTTGTAATTATCTAATTTATCTATAATTAACTATACAAAATATTAAAAATGAAATGTAACTAGTAAAATGTTCGTTAATAATTTTTGTAATAACTAATTGCAAGTTTTACATTATAAACTGGTTAAAAAAATTTTTTTTTACTTACATTTTTAAAGTTTGAAGTATAAATAATTAAAAATAAAAATAGAAGGATAAAAGTTATTAATTTGTAAAGAAATTATTTAAAATTCAAATAATATAATATTAAAATATACAACAGCTGGATTGAATAGTTTGGGTGAAGCATTCATAAAATCAAGTAAGAATTCAAGTAATAATGAGATATATTGAGAACACCTTATTGTTTGATTAACCCTAAAATTCGTCATTAGGTTTAATTTATATTAAATGGTATAGGTATAAAATAATTCAATAAATGAAAATTGAAAGCAATTCAGAATGACATCAGCGAACAAAACTTAATAAGAGTAAAAAAATATTTTGTCGGTAATTAAATTTTTCATTTTCATGCTAGATCAAATTTTGAGATAATGCGAAAATTAACTGTTTGTATATTTTATATTTTGCTGTGTATTCTTTCATATATTGTTAATATATATATAAGTAGATATTAAATATATATAACTGTATAAATATATCAATAAAAGTATCATTATTAGATAAATCTATATGTATACATATATAAACATTGATATCATATAACAAATTAGATTGTATTAACTGAAACTTCAATAATTTGTAGTAACTGTCTAGTATAATAATGAAACGGAATGGGATATTATTGAATATCAGTTCTATATAAATAAACATCAGTATGTTCAACAACAAGCTGCTTAATATGTTTAACTTTAGCGTGCAAAGTAGAAAAAAGAAATATGTATTAAAGTATACATACCTTCATATTTTTATTTTTTTTTAGAAGTTTCTTGTTGTTACTTTTTTATACCCCTGTTCTTCTTATACCCATATCTACCCCTGTTTTTATTTTATTAAAAAAAGGATTATTATTTTTGACTTTTAATTATTAGTTTTACATAAAATTGATCTATACGTGAGAATGACAGAACAGTGTCTTAGATGTAAATGTAAATGTAATGGATCGAATGCATAAAACTGAGCTTGAACTCAAATCTCACTTTTTCAAATAAAAAATAATCCTTGAACTTGTATTTTTGTTTTGTTTACTCAAAAGTAAAGTTTGAATTCAAGCTCAGTTTTATGCATACCATTAACCATCCAATATGATGAGAACAGTGTTTTAGAGACAATCATGTTAGAAAAATAGTATTTCATTTATATTCGTGTCGTCTCTATAAACGCAACCCGTCGAATTCGAAGTAATTCTCCTCTTTTTTTTCGTTCAGAGAAAAAATCTTGAAAAAAATGGTTGTATAATGAGAAGTATATTCTATAAGAATTCATAGATAATAAACAAACATATCCCTTTCTCTAATTGTTTAGTGTATTGTCTTATTCTGTTGTGCGGTTTCAATGTGCTGGCGGCAAATAATTACATTAAATTACACTGTTAAAATTTCTTTTCTTTCTTAACTTAAAAACGTCAAATATATTATTTTCGATTAAAATTAAAAATTAAAAAAAAATGTTAATTCAATAATACTTTAATTTCATAAAATTTTCTTATCATTATTGAAAATTTTGAGTCAAGGTGAATGAATTAGGTTATCTTAAATTTATATGACTGTTACTTCTAAAAAAAAAAAAACAAAACAAAAAAAAAACACAAAACATTTTTACACATTTTGTTTTTTTTTTGTGCTAAAGAACACGTGTAAATCTCTCTAGTCTTGAAGATTCGATATCTTATTTCTGTTATTAAAAAACAATAATATCTGATATAACATGTCATTTTTGATTGAATGACTTTCATAAATGTCACAGACAATTCACTATATAAATCGATATTGTTTTAACTATTGTAAACAAAATTGCTAGCGTGACTTTTTCCATTTTTTTTTGTTTTTTGTTTTTGCAATATTAACTTTTAAATTAATCCTTATTAGTATTATGTCAAACATATCATCAATTTTGTATATTTTTGTAATTAAATTTTAAACTTAATTTTATATAAGTGTATATAAAATTTATAAAATTATTTTATTAAATTACTTTAACTTTTAAATAACTTTGTTTGATATAAAAACGATTTTTTACAAAATTTATTTTTTTTTTTCTCTTTCTAGGTAAGTTTTGAAATCATCGCTGTTAAAATTCAATTTTAAGTATATTATTTTGTAAGTATATTTTAATTTTTTTTGTTTTCTAATAATTATCTGAAGCAAAACAATTTAGAAAATATTAAATATCTATACATAGTAATTAGTTAATTAAAATATTTCGTTAAGTAGAATATTAAAGGTGCTATAGGCCTGACTATAGTCGTACATAAAGCAACTTAATATTTTTCTTTCTACCCCTTTAAGTTTACGTTAAAACTTAAAGGTACTTACTGTAAACTATGTGTCTTAAGTCATTTGACAGTCAGAAATTTGACAGTAGAAATATTAATTTTATTTTTAAATTTAAAACAAGTAACGTTTCACAAAGAGTTTTAAAAAAAATAATTTTTTTCTTATTGGTTATGTTGTTAAAATTTATTAATACTTCATTCATATAACAAAAAATGAAATGTAATTTTACTTTATTACTGAAGTTTTATGCAAACTCTAGGTTGTACATGTTAAAGTTGAACGAAAAGTAAAATTTTTAACGAAAATTCAAATTAAACTGGCTTAAGTACGTTTGGGTAGCTATATGTAATGGCATAAGAGCATACAAAATTTTGATAAGTTCCTTTAAGTACGGCTAGTTAGGTCTGTTGTCATAAGAACCAACTAATTTCGGTTGATTTTGATGTATTCCAAGTCACCCGAAAAAAGTCGTAGTAACAAAATTAGCTTAGTTTCAACTTTCAATTATCATTTACTTATTCAATGTCTTTATTTTTACAATTCAAAAATATTTTAAAAAGATCGTAAAATTAACATAAAAATGAAACGTCAACAAGTGTTATATTTCGGCATCGATTATTTGGAATTAAATTAACTTTTATTCAAAATTAATTCTCGCGACATCACCTTAAATTCGTTTTTTTTTTTTTAATAAAAGTTTAAAATAGAAATTCGTTATTGATTTTCCAAATTAGGTGTGTGGGTGTGTTGAGTTAAACGTCTAAAAAGTTTTCCTTCTATATTATTTTGTTTTGTTTTTTTGTAGTTTCTAATCTGAAAATCTTTTTATATGTAAATTAAAACAGTTATATCATGTAGAAATATATCTAACGAATAAATGTAAACACTTTAGTTAAATATTTATACTTCATTGATTTTAAATCAGTTTTCATATTTTGTGAAGACAACTATTTTTTATGTAAAATTGATTTTGTTCTTGGAGTGATGGAACAAGGAAATTTCAGTTAATTTTAATTAATGTCGAAATATTTTACACTTGGTTTATTCAATGTCAGTCAATTGAATTTTTTTTTTCTTTTATATTCGATATACATAATGTAAACGATGTCACATAATATAATATGATGTAGAGTATTGTGATGTTTTAATATTCATTTTTAAAATAAAAACTTACTAATATTTTTTAAATTACCTCGATACATATTTTTTTCCTAAGGGAGGTGGGAATCTTCCAAACACACCAAGAATTTCCCCTTGGCGGTGTCTTAGTGTCTTACTGACTAAACCCACCTCCCCCTATAGCCAATATAATGGATTGAAACTCTTACCTGCGAACGCAGTATATTGGCTAGGGAGTAGGGATAGGAAGGGATAGGATATGGATACGGAAACATTAAATTGGGATTGTATTTAAGTGGGACTGTAAGGAAACAATGAATCCGTCTATTGTTATTACTATTTTGCTAATAGTGACTACAGCCGTTACAACATGCAGTAGTATATAAGACATTACTGCATGAGGTAACTATTGAAAGAAACCCCTACTGTCACTGTAACAGCTATTATATTATTGGTATTAGTATTCTTACTAATATTATTATTAGATATTTTACTGCAGGGTCGGCCATCAGTGGATTACAACGTGCAGTAGTCAATAACAGCTTTCTGCATGATATAACCAAATATAGCTTCACTGGTAGCAGCTATTATTATTATTATCACTATTAGTTATATGATATACATTATTACGATATGAAATTACTACATATTGACCTGACTGGGGTTTGAACCCAATACCCCTCAATGGAAAGGTTGGCGACTTAACCAGTACGCCATGAGTCAGATAAATCATGATCATAGATGGAGCATAGGACATTTATAAAATTGTTTATTATTGATGATAGATTAAGCTACAGTTTCTGAAGTCATTATTTTCACTAAGACATTAATTACATGGCTGTAGCTATTGTACAAAATTCTAAAACATAAATATTTTCGCCATCTTATCTTACAAGAAAAATATTTATTTTTTTTTGTATTATTATATAAATTTTATTATATACTTTAGAATATGACGTATGACCTTATTAGGGTTTCAAACAAAAACATTTCTATTAGCTTATAAATCGTATTTGCTAATCATTAAATGCTATATGATTTATCAGATAATGATTAATAACGTGATACATAATTGATACCGTGATGTATATGTATATTCTATATCAATTAGTAAGGAACTACTGAGTTTAGTTGTGAATGTGAAAATTACAGATTTTCATTTTTTGGATTTTCTTATGGAATAAAATTTCCATAATATTTTAAGATACTAGAAGTTTCATTTCATCAATAGCGCTTTGTTTATTAGCATTTAAGTAATATTTATTTAAAAGGTTGTCAAATAACACGATCTCAGCAAAAAATGACTTATCTGCAAGAATTTTTTAATTTTTTTTTATTGCATTTCTCTGCTACATAAATGTGGACAGGAAAATACACAGCCTCTCCTGTTCAGGTGTGGCTGTAAATGTCGTAAAGGGGAATTACTCTTACGACGTGTGGGATTCGAACGCACAACTCCCTTAACGTTTACAGCGTATTTTATACGCTCTTATCCACTAGGACATCGAGTCCTCCGCAGGAATTGTTATAGGCAAATATTCTGTTATTTCTGTATTATGAGTTTTGATTTTTAAATCACATATTTTTCAAAACAATATCGTCAGAATTATGTGAAAAATAGTTTGTTATCACTGTTATAAAGTTTTTATCATCATCTCTCAAATTTTCTGCAGCATATATTCGTAGAAGTCTGCACCAATTATTCCTCTAGCTCAAAATTAACATTAAACAGTATGTAACTGTTTGTGAATACATTAGTATAGTTCTTGAATAGCATGTATTTTTCTGTATCCTATGATGTTATGATTTTATTTATTAACAAATTGATGAAGGTGAATATATGCATTCCTTCTCTTATCTTCGAAAAATGAATTTAAATTTTAAATCTATGAATTTAAATTAATATCCTAGGACTCGATGGCCGAGTGGTTTAGTACATTACTTATTAATCGATAAAATTACAGCAATTAAATCGCATATGCAAGCAAGTGTTCTTATAAATTACTCCTATACGTTTAAAGGTGTCCTCGGAGATCTAAACTTAAATGATTATTGATATGTTAGCAAAATTTTCATGAATATAAAATAAAAAAAAAACCATTCATATCTTATATGTAATTATTCAATATTGTAAATTATTTTTATACTGCTAAATAACATTTAACAGTAAAATAACAAAAAAGTTAGACAATTACATTATAGGTTATTGATCCTTTTCTATATAATATGCACTTAATTACATTAATTTCTATTAAAATCCAAATTTTAAATTTTAAAATTTTCATTAAACTTTCAATTTAATTACATTAATTTCAAAAATTCCATTTTCATATTTATTTGATTTATTTTTAGATTTTGGTTTTTTGTTTTTTAAATATTTTAGTTTATTTAATAAAATTCTTTTGAATAAAAATATTTATTTAATTTTTTTTTTTTTAAGTTTTTGTTTTTCTGATTATTTGTTTATATTACTTAAAAAAAAAAAAAAAAAAAAATTAAAAAAGCTCAAAAAATAATTAATGGAATAAAAATATCTTAAATTAATATTTCAAAAAAAAAAAAAAAAAATACTTAAAAAATTTGAAGGATACTTAAGAAAAATACTTAAAATATTTACATTTAAAAAGCATGTGTCTATTAATGAAGGTATTTCCCATTCATTTAATATTAAATTAAAAACATCTCAATATATTTAATTATTTCGAAACAGATAATACAATCGTATGGTATAATACAATCGTATGGCATTTTTTTTTAATTATTTTTAAATTTTTTTGGAAAGATTTGTACAATACAGTCGAGAACTTAATTTTTTTTAGCACATTTCCAAAAAAAATTTGAAAAAATGTGTCTGTCTACAAAAGTTTTACAATGCTAAAGATAGAGAAAAAAAATGTTAACCATGGGTAGGTCTCATAAAAAAAACTTTTTCATGTAGCATGTAATTTACCGTTATGTGAAAACCAAATTTTGCATGATTTTTCTACCTTCATAAGTCCGACACGCTTTTGGATAGGGGCTTGAAATTTTGAGGCAACAAAGAACTTTTAGATTCGGAAAATTTTTTTGTACCACCCCCTGTTTATGAGCTATTAGGGCTCAAAAATTGAAAATTTCCTATTTTTAAACACCTGTAACTTAGGCACCTGTACACTTTTTTTCTTCGGCAAGACAAAAAAATAAAGCTCCAGTAATATATTTTTATGTGTGTTATCGGTTTTTCTTAATTGTATAGAGTTCCGGACTTACAGCCCCTCAAAATTCCAGAAAAGTCCTATTTTTACACTTTTTCTTATATTAAATTTTCAAATTTTGGTGCAAGTCACACCAGTTTGTATTGTCTTTTGGATTCTAATTATATTCTAAACAGTTTGGATTATATTCTAAACAGTTTGTATTGTCTTTTGGAAATGTGCGCTTTTAAAAACCGTTGGTTTAATAAAAATTGATGTAAATAAATATTCGAAATTAATTTCTTTTCGAAAATGAATTTTATTTTTTCATATGTTCATTATGTTCGATTAATTTAAAATTGCTTTTTGAGTTTAAAATTCTCAAATGCTGCAATTATAGAGTTCTTGAATTTAAAGTCCTTAAATACTAATATTAAATACTCTGTCAAATAAATAAAAAGTTTTCTTTTTAGGCTGTAACTAATGAGTGCAAGTTATCATTAGATAAGCTATAGTTGGACATGTGTTATGACATTTATGTATGTTATTGTATGTATGAATCTATAGTTAAGTGTATATTAACTATAGTTTATCAAATTTTCATATGATACCCGAAAGTTGTTGATGAAGAAAAAAAAAACAGAAAAAGGAAGAATAGTTTCTTAACCTGTTACTAAAGCTACTTCTGCAAAATGTAATTAAATTAGATGATTTTTTTTTAGATTTTAAGCTTTTTGCTATAATGACTGATTAGAGTAATGGCTAATCAGAATTTTATACCATCTAATTGTTCATTTTAAGACTTTAAATTCATATATCAAAAACCTAATATTTTTGAAAATTGTTCAAAAAATCTCTAATTTTTAATAAAAATTGTTAAAAATTTTTTTATTAATTAATTACACACAAACACAAACGTACGAACAAATTTTAACTGCCCTTAAAAAAAAAAAAATATCAATCTCATACTGAAATTGTTAACGTTTTAAAATTTTTATTGTAATTTATTACTTTCATGTCCTGTTTTGTTATGATAATTTAAAAAATTACATTTGTAAATTAAGTTAATACTTTTTTTATAATTTTTTTTTTTATTATGCACAAATCTAAAATTTATTGATGCAGTGACTCATTTCAAATGAATCATTTTAGAATACTTAACGAATGAAAAATGAAGAAATTGCGTTACTGAAAAGTTTTCAAAATTTTTATTATGTTGACAATTATTGGAACAATAATTTGAATTTTCTTAACTGCTTGATGACACAGTAGTAGTTATGGAATCCATCTTTAATTTAAGTGGCCTCCTTTCAAGTCCTAGTAAAAGTGAACACTTAATTGCTTTGTTATTACTGTTAACTGGTTTTCAACTTTATTTAATTGCCATTTGATATTCGATTTAAATTAATACTTTATTACATTAAAATGATATAAAAATAAATAAATTTAAACTAATTATTTTAACTTATATCTTATAACTCACAGATAATCCTATATGATCAAATAAATATTCAAATATGTACTCATATGTAAATAAATATTTTTATTATTAAGTATACTTAGTTCAAACAAACAAAATATAAAACAAAATAGTACTTTCTTCAAATTTTAAGCGCTTAATCAGAAAATCGAATTGTATCAATTACAATTTAAGCTTACACGTGGTTAAGTCTCTAGTACTGTAAATCATTTAGTAATTGACTGTGACTTAATTGAGATAAATTCTATTAATGTTTGCGTCTCTTTTACAAAGTAAACTATACTTTTCTACTCTCAACAACAGCAGCCTATGAGAAAGAGTATAGATTATAAGAGTAAATAAAATGCGTAAAAATTTTCCTGCAGATGGGATTTATTTAAAATTTTTGAACAAAAAATTAGCATTCCATTTACCAACTCCTCTCAACTACTCTTTTCATGCGCAAAAGGAACACAATCAATTTATTTTCATTATATTTCAACTCTGATTTTTCAATATCCTTCCCCTAATATCCCCATTTTCTAGTTTACGTTCCCTCTTGTTAAAACAACAGGTGCACGTTCAATTATGCAGACAGTTAAATTGTTAAATAATTAGCAAGCATAAGAAAAAAAAAAACAAAATACTTCGTTGCTTATTATTCGTATAAACAAATTTTTGGTATTTTGAAACGTAGTCATTTTGATAAATAATTACATCGACTTTAAATTAGCTTTTCGCAAAAAAAATGCAAAGCCACAAAGAATCAATTATATTAAAAAAAAAATATTTAATTAATTTTACTTTAAATAATTACAGTACTTTCCCCGAATTATTTGTCTGATTAGGGAAATTAAAATAATCATATGGTACCGTTTATAACAAAGGATAATTATAAAATTAGGATATTTAAGCAAATTTTCAATTATCACTTTTATTAAATTAAAATAATTTTGTTAATATTTAAAGATTTTTTTTTACATTCGCAACATTTTTTTGAAAAATTTATTTTAATTAATAGTAGTAAAAATTTAATTTGATCTTGAAACATGTCGTATGATGAAAATTTTGCAAAAAATTACATACCAAAGTGCCAAGTTTCAATTAATTACTTCTAAAGGTTATTTATTATAATACTGAAATACATAATCTTTTTTTTATATATGAACTTTTAATGAAATGTTTCAATTTTAATTATGTTGGTTTATGTACAGTTAGCTGAATTTCAAATTGCAAAACGCAATTTTGCCTAATATCTTTTAGCAAAAAGAGTATTTTTTGACTTTCAATATTTTGGATACATACGAGTAATCAACAGCTTATTACTCTTTTTAACGGCTTAGTGAAACTAATCATTTCAGATACTGAAGCTCAGTCAAGTATCAATAATAAATGACTTAGTGGATGCCCTTTGCTCCTTATAGAAGTGGCAACAAAAAAATGTATATATATTTTAGTATAATGAGACAATTCACAAAGAGGTATTATTGACAAACATATACTTTGCAAAAATTATACACATATATTTTTGAAAAGGCGTATAACTTTGATTTTGTAACCAACTCTGAAACACTCCTAACTAATTATTTCAAGGGATTGATCAAAGGATTTAAGAATTAATGAAGGGATTCCGATAATAGAAACAAAAAACAACAAACTAAAATCTTTTGTATTAAAATTTTTTTCTAACATTTTTTTTTAGTAAGTACAGCAATCGTAGTCGTCTAGATTAGTCCACTAATGATATAATACTTAGTGCATTTACACTATAAGGGATATGTTATGACTTATAAGTTATATTGAAATTCTTTCAATTTATAGATAAATAAAAATGTGTCAGTCTACGTTTATTTTTCTAAAATTGTAAATTAGTTATCTCAAATTGTTATAAATCGATTAACAAAATAATGACAATATGTCACACGAGTGTACATTAGAAGTCTTAAGTAACTCTATTAATAATAATTTTATTAATTTTTTTTTTTAATGCATTTCTCTGCCACATAAATGTGGAACAGGAAATTACACAGCCTTACCTGTTCAGGCGTGGCTGTAAATGTCGTAAGTAGAATTAACTCTTACGACGTGTGTGGGATTCAAATCCACACTCCCTCGAAGTTTACAGCTTATTTTATACGCTTTACCCACTAGGCTACCGACGCCCCTATTTATAACCCACACTCCCTCGAAGTCTACAGCTTATTTTATACGCTCTTACCCACTAGGCCACCGATGCCCCTATTTATAATTATTTAAATACTTGTACGTTGTTTTTTATCGCAGAGTTAAATACTTAAATTAATTAAATTTTGTTTTATTTTTTACGACTGGTTCGTTCCTTAACATTACTAAACGCTTCAGTAGGCATATACAGAAAATAACACAGCCTTACCTGTTCAGGCGTGACTGCAAATGTCGTAAGGGGGAATAACTCTTACGATGTGTGTGGGATTCAAACCCACACTCCGTCGAAGTCTACAGCTTACTTTATACGCTCTTACCCACTAGCAACCGACGCTCCTATTTATAATCCACACTCCCTCGAAGTCTACAGCTTATTTTATACGCTCTTACCCACTAGGCCACCTACGCCCCTATTTATAATTATTGAAATACTTGTACGTTGTTTTTTATCGAAGAGTTAAATACTTAAATTAATTAAATTAATTAAATTTTGTTTTATTTTTTACGACTGATTCGTTCCTTAACATTACTAGACACTTCAGTAGGCATATTGTGTTGACTTTCCTAGACAACTCCAACTTCAAACTTTCGAGTAGTCTTATATTTAATTAATATTTTATGAATATAAGCTGTGAAGTATAAAAATAACTTTATTGACAAAATAAAAAATGCATTTCTGAAAAATTAAATTTAGAAATTTAAATAAATTTCCACCATTTGTTTGTATGGTTTTCATTTTTATTAAAAAAATAAGTTATTTGATTACACCTTTTTTCGTTTAACTAAACAATATTTCGGTTATTTAAATAAAATATGATAAGATGTCTTAATCCTTAACTGTCGAATTTTTAAAGTTTTAAAATTTAGCTTCTTAGTTTTTTAATTTCAATTTTTAAATATGATTCGTGTTGTAATAAAAGTTTAATATTCTATTTTTTTTTTAAACTTACAAACATATAGAATCTTAAAAAATTAAAAGTTTACACTTTATTCAGTCTATAATACATATAACTCTAATTATAAGATTTTATTTAATTTATCAGTACCTTATTTTTTGTTTTTTGCCAAATAAGACTCAAAATTATAATTTAATATGTATGTACTATGTATCTTACTTATATCCATTTTTTGACTTAAAAAAAAACTTGCTATTAAAAAAAAAACTTGCACTTAAAAGCAAAACATTGCTATTAAAAAAAACTTGCACTTAAAGTTCCTATTAAAGACAAAACTTGAATTCAAAAACGAAAAAATGTTGTTTAAGAAAAAACTTGCACTTAAAAACAAAAACCTGCTGCTAAAAAATAAACTTGTACTTAAAATAAAGAGCCTTAAACATGTGTAAACATGTTTTACTTAAACATCAAAAATGCTCTGGATAGCAATTTATTATATTCATAAAAAAAGACAAAGTTTAATAATTTTTAAAAAATTGTCAAAATTCTATTGAATTAAATTAAACGATAATTCATCATACACATTAAATAATCTGCTAATTAAAGATTATTTTTCGTTTCTAATGGTGCCCCATTTATACAGGTTTAACTGTATAATAATATGTAATTGAAATATTTAATTGTGTTTGTTTTTTATTTAATTTATTTAAAGTACTCTTCGTATATTAGTAAGTACTTTTCATTGTTTACTAAAATCGAAATTTGCTATTTTTATAATTAAGTATTTTTTTTTAATTAACTATACTTATTTATTAATATATATATATATATCTTTATAATATATTATAATTGCCTATATATATATATTTTTTTTTAATTCTTGACTTTAATTTAACCTTTAAATTATTTCGCAAACAAAAAAATATCCTATTATTACCTTTAATAAAATTGAAAATAATAGAAATGTTAAGATAATAATTAAGAGATATAATTATCTGTTTAAAAAATTGATAACCTACATAATATTATATTTAATTTTAATAATATAATACTTTTTAAAAATTTTTTTTTTTAATTTAATTTCGATACACTCTAAAAGAATTAACACTCTTTTTTTTTTGTTTTTATGTTTTTTCAATAATTTTGAAAATGGAAGAGAAATTTTTAAATTCCCCTCTTTTTATTCTTGAGAGTTTATAGTTTATACCACGTAACCCGAATAGGAATGAGTAGGAATACAAATTTGCTCTAGAATTTTTTGATACCTTTTAAAAATTAACGCTTAGAAGAAATTAAAGATTTTATTAAGATTCATTTTGTAAATGTTTGTTAATTTTTAGAAAATGTCGAAAAATTTAAAAATGAAATTTGATTATTAAAACTCTGATTGTTTTACTTTTACCTTTCTCTGAATAACCGGTGACATGTCATAAGTCCCAGAGTCATAAGTCTCATTGGGATGGTATATTAAGTGAAAACATTTACGATATTTTGAACAATTGTCTAACAAAATGGACATAAAATTGGTACATATGCAACGTATGCAACATTTTCATTTTGTGAAATTTCCGTTTTTAATGATTCGACTGCTTTGTTAATATGTTTTGGCTGTAGCAAAGGCAGTACTAAAAATTTCGAAAAAATAGCATTTACGATAATTTCCTACTTAATACTCTCGTATAATGGAACCAACAACCATTTACTTCGACACCAGAAAAAACAAAATTAATTGCATTTACACCCGCCTCAAAATCTGACCGAAAAGAGGATGGACGGGCCCCGCGTTTTGCGATTTTTTCAGCTAACTACACTTATTTGTGCACCTCCCTCGCTCAATAATATTTCACTTTACTTACGTGCTCTGCATGTGCAATATAAATTATCATCAATTGTGTATATCCACATTTGGAAACTGTACGAAAAGTTCATCTAATAAGTAATGACGATTTCCCTCTTCATTTTTTGTACTTATTACACTTATACACTTAACTCCTTTGTCAATGAAATCTCGCAATGTATTAACTTGATAACAATAACATCTTTGATAGCTGAAAATATGGGCTATAAATGATATATTCTGTTTGAACACAGCTCAATTTTTACAAAAATGTCACTTAACACCTTTATTCACTTACTATTTCACAGAAAAAGAATTAAATTAAATTTAAATTTTAATTTAAAAATTATAACCGTAATTCTCAATAAAATAGAGAATTTTAATTGGTCATAGGAATGGTCTGATCTTTTCAATAAATATAAACATCTAAGAGTAAAAAAAATGGTCTGATCTTCTCAACAAATATAAATGGGACAAAAAAACAATCAAAGAATATAAATAACAAAAACAAAAATATTTGATGAACTCTTAAAACTTAATACTTTTTGATACGACAAACTTTTAGGTTCATTTTAATTTTTACACAAGAATTTTTTCTAATTCATTTTTACTAATACAGAATTTTTTAAGGATGTGTGAAAACTTTTTTTTTTTTCAATTTTAAAATTTTATGCATGAAATGTACATATAATATAAATATTATATAAAATGTACAAATAATATACATAATACAGATAATATAAATAGATATATACATGTTTTATATTTGTATATGTATATATATTTCATTTATGTATTTATTTTAGCAAATTATTTTAGCAATTTATTTTATATATATAAAAAGCAAATAGATATTAAGTTTTCCTGTTCCTGTGATCGGTTCTGGGGTGAATATAGTTGGTTTTTTTTTTGTTAAAGAGGGTATTCATAAAATTGAAGATAATGTTATTAAAAAAGTGGCAGTTATCAAATAATTCAAGAATAAATATATTTAATAAGTTTAATAGAATGGGTGAAATAAAGTCGAATCGATTTTATTACCAAAAACAATGGAAATAAAGTCAAATTAACCATTCTGTCTTATTTCCAATAAAAATTGTTCATAAATAAAGTCGAATGCAAAAAAAAGAAATAAAGCCGACTCGAAACACTTATTATTAAATATTAAGAGTTTTATTAAAAAAGCATGTCGTGCTCTTTTCATTCTAAAAACAACTATTAGTTTTCAAATTCAAAAATGTAATGAATAGTAAATGAAATTGTTTCATTTAAAGGAATTTTATTCTATATTGATAAAAATTGAAACTGATTTAATGTTTTTATTATTTAGAATTAGATATTGGGTTTTGTTAAATACACAACAACAAAAACATAGTTGGTTGCAAAATTAGGGTTGCCTACTTTTCCGGAATATGTATTTGTAAACTTTCTATTCAACTGAAAAATGGAACTCATTCATTCAACTGAAAAATGGAACTCTATTTGGACTCCATTTAGATAGAAAAAATTTATGTTTTATTTTTTAAATTTTAGTTCATGTTGAAATGGAAAGTTTTTTAAAAATTTTTTTTATTTATTTTATTACTTAAATAAAACACATGTTGAAATTTATATTTACTTCTTTTTCAGAATGAATTTGATAAATACATAGTAGTAGTAGTACATAGTATTTATTTATCAAATTCATTCTGAAAAACAAGTACATATTCCCTTTTTCTATAATTAAAAACCTCGGTTTCAATATAGGAAGGATATTCGGCAAACGTGTTTTTTTTCTAAATTTAAAAGAAGATTATGACTTTTTCATCATTTAAGTCTTTTACCATATTTTCGAATATTGTCATTACAAAAAATCACTAGACGTCTTTAAACATTATAACAATAATATTATTATAACCAAAAACTGGATCTTTAAGTGCGTTAAATATATACTAATTTTTGTTTTATCCTAATTCTTCAATAATTTTCAATAATAAAGAGATGAAATAAATGATCTAAGCTTATGCCACCGAATCGAGCAAAATTAGAGTTAAATACAAATACCGGAAAATAGGCCAAACTAGTTTTCGTAACCATCTATGAAATCCTTCCTAATTCCGAATTTGGCATGTATATATCTTCTCTTATTTATATAAAGAAGAAAGTTTTTGGTTGTGTTTGTTCGCTTATAACTTCAGAACCACTTTCGTGGAACTTATGACTTTATGTCATATTATTGTGATATTAATGTTTGTACATGTAATAAAATATATAATTAATGTTTTCAAACTTTATTTTTTCGACTTTATTTCATTTATTTTATTTTTTGAACATTTTTTTTTGGAAATAAGATACTTATAGAAATTATATTTTTTATTATTAAAAACAATTCAAAATGACGCATTATTTCAAATCATTAATTTGCTTACAAAGTAAGTTTATATTTTTATTTTTTTGGTTTTGGCTAATGAAAAAATATCAAAAAATTAAAAAACCGGTGTAGAAAAAAATATTTTTTAATTATTTAATATTTACCACATCCTGTTATTTCTAAAAATATTTCTCACAGGATTCCTTTTTTGTGTTGTGTTATACATAACAATACCTTAAAATAGAACTTTCTTATTTTACAAAATAAACAAAAAATCTATTTAATGAAAATTCATACAATTTTCTCTTATTATATATGTACTTATATTTGCTGTCAATTTAAGTTAATTGAAGTCTTTAATTATATATTATTATCCAATAGTATTCTTATTTATTCGCTTTTCTTTTAATTACTATCTAAAAATAGTTATTGAGTTTAAAAAAAAAAAGGCGCGTATATTTGTTTTAAAGCTTTTGTACATAATTAAAAACAAAAAAAATGTTTTATATTACAATTTATTTATTTTATTTTTTTTATTTTTTATTGAATTCCTCAATTTATTACAATTTCCTTTTTCTTTTTAATTATGTATTTGGCTAATTAAAAAAGAAAAACAAAAAAAAACGAAAGAGTGATAAAAATAAGAAAGTAAAGAATAAAATAAAAAATAAATTGTTTAAATAAAATGTTAAATAATGACAAAATATAAAAAAAAACAAAAAAAAAAAAAAAAACAAAAAAATGCCAAAATAAAAGTTTCAATTTAATTGTATCTACATATGTACACATATATATCTAATATATTAAATTTTGTTCTATTCTATTGTAGTAAAGGAGGTTAGATTAAATTTTTGAAGTAATGAAATGAAATTCATAAAATGAAATTTGTTTTGACAATTATTTGTCACTTATATTAGGCACACCGTGCCTTGTTAATTTTTTCCTATAGTATTATTAAAATTTTTGATGTGTATGTATATTCAGTTTATGTTAGTGTATGTTAGAATCGTCCATAAAGTTGGATCAAAGTGATTTTTTCGAAGAACTAATAAAACTAAAAAAGATAATTTTTATAAAACTAAAGTAAAGTTTTTATTACAAATACCGTGACATTCAAATTGCATAAAAAAAACGTCCGATGCAAAATATTATGATCCAAATTGTAAAACAAAAGCTTTTTACAAAGTATATATCATGATCCAAATTGCATTATGACAATTTGTAGACCGCCTACGATGTGTGTTTGTTTAAAATTTTTTGCATCTAAAATTTTCTGGACACTTATAATTTATCTTTTCAATTTGATAGTGAATTTGAATTGTTATTTAACCGGCGAAATTGTATTACATTTACATTGCATTTAGACGCGAAACATCGGTTTTACAATGCATTAAAAAACTTTATGTGTATTTGTAGCGCATCCAAACGCCTTTTTTATGCAATGTAGATGCCACGAACATTTTTGTACATATAAATCTTAAAAAAAAAAAAAAAAAAAAAAAAAAAACCATTGAATTTTTGAATGATTCATTGAAGTTAAGATGGTGAATTTGATCTAAAGTACTTTCTGTTTTGACTTTTCTTTATAAGTGGAATATGATCTATATGATCTTAAAATGATATCAAGAAACTAAATCGAATCGATTTATTATAGTTATCCTGTAGCCTTTATACTGGATTACTTACTTCCCCTTATTCTTTACGCATTATATCTAATTGCTCTGAGGGAAAAAATATTAAAGTTACAATAAAGTTTATAAAAAATTGGTAAAATAATTGATGTTAATTTCGTTTTTAAATTTATTTTAAATTAATTATGTACATGTGTACTTACATACATATATATATATATGTATATGTAATTACAGGACATTGTGAAATTCCACAATATTAAAAGATTCATACTATACACAAAACTTCTTATTTAAACAATGTTAGTTGTATACAAAAAAAAAAGAAAAAAGAAAAAAAAATTGCTGAAAGATCTAAAAGATGGCATATAAATCAACGTTTGATCATGTTACAAAAACTTCATTTTATTTTGACATCTTTGAATGTTAAATTTTTTATAACGTTATACATATATGTACAAACATGTTAAATGTTAACATATTACATCAAGTAACATGAGTTATGTTATGTAAATGTAAATATTAAACGACACATTTAATAATTGCTAGAAGTAAGTCACATAATTTTTGTAAAATTCTCTAATATTCTAGACTTTTCTAAAATTTTAGCTTAGAATTTTTTTTTTTAGACATTCTAGAATATTCTAAAATTAAGTACTTAACTAGTAAGTGTTTTTTAAAGAACGTAACTAATAACCAAAATAAATATATTATTTTTCTTTTCGAATATTACCGAACTTATATAATGTATGTATGTATGTATGTAGTTATTTCTAGAATATTCTAATGGAAGGAAAATTTCAAGCCATTGAAATATATCTAAGAAGCACATACATGTATATATGTACATTTATTCAAAAACTATAATCAACTCTAGATTATTCTGAAATATTCTAGAAATTTCTTTTTAGTTTCAAAAAAAAAAAAAAAAGTTGGGTAAGCTATATTGTAGGTATGTATGTATGTATGTATGTACAACATTATAAACGTTAGTTAAACGATATTTCGAGTAATATTTTAGAAATACAAAAAAAAAAATTACATATATTGGTATCTCCTAGAAATTTCCAGAAACGATATCCAGAATTTAGATTTTAGTTCGAATGGAATCAGTTTAAAACTTTTCTGAATTCCCAATTCAAATATCCTTACAAACTTTTCCAAAATTTTATAAATTTTGATTTCAACCCTAAATTGTATTTTTTAAACTTCTGGAAATTTCTTTTTTTATAAAAGAAAAAAACAAAATTTGTTAATTTTAACATATAAAAATAATGGTTAATAAGATTTTTATAGCAGTTATGATTTAATCTTTAAAGAGTTAAGATCAGAAAAAAAAAAATAAATAAGAGGCAATTATTATAAAAAATAAACTGTTTTAAATTGTGTGATTGAAATTTTAAAGGAAATTCGGTAAATTAAAAAGTTTCATATGTATGGATATGGATGTACATTTGTCTACTGTCAAAGATTGAAAGAATAGGAAGTAAAAATGGATGTAAAAAAAATTGTAAGAGATTTTTCTTAAATATTATTTTAATTTTTATTTTTAGAAAGAAAAAGTGTTTTAACATTAGTTTATCGGCCAGTTCAGTCTATATAAAAAAAATCTGTTTCAAAAATCTAAAACGTTACAAAAATATTTACTGGATGAGTCAATAGTTGAATGACGTAACGCAATAAAACGATTGTAAATATTTATTTTAATTTTTTTTTTTTCATTTTCTTATACTTAATATTGATTATAGGCAATGTAAAAAGTCCAATCAAATTTAATTTGAATGAGATGGATATTATGATAATCATAATATAAAAATGAATTTATATATTATGTATATTTTGTTTTAGAACTTTATAGACATGTTCATAAAAATGTAATATGCTCGTATAGTTAGGAAAATTTTTTTTTTTGGATTACATTAATTTGAAATTGACAATAAAAAAAATTGGTGCCAAATTTAACGTAATCAGGATACAATTTTTGCCTAAGTTGAAATATGATAACTATGACTATATTGAAATTTTTTTCTTATATTTTGGAAAATTTTCAGAAATTTTGTTTTTTGTTGTTGGGAAGGGAGGATAGACAATTATCATTGCACTTAAGTCGTACGACTCGTTGCGCACCCCAGCTCTATGTCATGTGTTATGGGATGACAAGTGGGATTGTAGCTTGCTGAATTGGAAAAGTAGGTGTTGTATCATCTCTGCCAGCCGCCAACTACCTCTACACATTCCTGAGTTAGCTTTACCTATTCTTTCGGCGTGTACTCTTACCATCAGATGGTCTTTGCAGATATAGAATCTGAAGTTTGCCCTGTAGGACTTTTTTTTTTTTTCAACCTGCTCGCCCCAGAAACGCTTTCGAATGTATAGAGTGTGGGGTCTGCAGCAAAATATAGTTTGGTCAACATAGATAGCCAGTGGGTCAATTTATCGAAATTGGAATTGGGTCAAAATGTTAAATAAAGAAAATCTATCAATATGGATCCCCATATTAAGTAGAGATAATATAGAGATTGAAAATCAGCAGTTAATGTTCAATTAATAAAAAAATTACAGACATAAACAGATTTAGGTAGTTCAATGATCAAAATAAGTTTGAACTGTAGACACGGACCCAAAAAAAAAAAAAAGAAAAGTTAGGGAACATTAAGAGCTGGGTCTGGAATTTGAGAAGATTTTTAAAATAAATTCTTCTCTTTATCTCGTTTTTCTTGTTATATAACTAATGCGCTTAATTTGGAAAAAATGTTAAAATTAAAATGAAAATTTTGTACTCAATTAATTTATCTATTATCCATTAAAACATCCAATAACTAAATTTCTAACTAAAATATAATAAAAAAAAAAAAAAAAACTCAATTTTATATTTTCAAGAAAATTATTTTATTATTAAATATTAAGTGTACCTATTCAAAATACCTAATAAATATATTTAATAAAGTTAAAATTAATTAATAATAAAAACATAATTAAATTTTATTTTATAAACAAGTGAAAAAAAAAACAATTTTTTACAATAATTTTCCAAACTATAAAAACCAAAAAAAAGCTACAAAATATACCTATGTATATAAAAAAAAAAAAGTTGAAACTTTTTTATGATACCAATTCACTGGCACACGGCAAAAAAAAAGCCAAAAAACAAAAAAAAAAAAAAAGAGACAAACGATCGATATTAATAAGAGAATAGGCGACGGTCAGGTCGAGTCGGGTATGAGACATGAGTACAAATAAAAAAAATAAAAAGCTTAAAAAAATATATTTTATAAATATTATTATAAAGATAATAATAATTATTAAATATATTTCAGTAAAGGAGTAAGAAAGAGAAAGATAGATAGATGGAAATAAAAACAAAATATTTTTTTATTTTTTTTATTTTTTTTTTTGTTTTTAGCTTGTAGTAAAATAAGAAATAAAAACAACGAACAAATTCACTGTCACGCAAACACAAATAAAAGCTTTTCATTTTATATTAGATAGAATTGAATTGAACTGAACTGCGAAAAGAATAATTTTTTATTATTATTTTTTTTTTTTTTTGATTTTATTTAAGTGAAATGCTTACTACTGTTTAGCTATCTTTACTCTTTAGTTTTTGATTCAAAGTCACAGCGTAAGCTTGTAAACTTTTTTTCGCTAAAATTAAAATAAAAATTTAATTTTATTTTTTGTGCATATGAAAAAAAAAAAATTTACTATAAAAGCTATAACAAAAATAATAAAAAATTAAAAAAGAGAAAAAAAAAACCAAAATTAATTTTTTTTTTTTAAAATAAATTAAAATTTTGAATTAATTTTTTTTGTTTTTATTATTTTAAATAATAAAATTTAAAATTATGAATATCATATTTAAAAAACAAAAACACTTAATTTAAAAAAAAAAAAATTTTTTTTTAAATTTTTCATAAATGAGACGACGAAGGAAAAAGTTACAAAATATTTTCCTTTTTTTTATAAAAATAAATTAAAACACTTTTTTTTTTGTTTAAAAATTTTAATATTTTTAATTATTTTAAATTAAAAATTAAAAATAGACATATAACTACAAGTAAGAAAAAAAAAAAAAAAAATAAATAAAAAAATTTAAAATTAAATGCCGGTTGTCGTTTTTAAAATACTTATATTGACAATTAAATATTTTGAATATATTTTTTAAATTAATAATTAATTAATAATTAAAAAAAAAAATAAATAATGGTTATTAAATAAGAGTACCAGTAATATGTGATTATTACGTTTTACCTTTAACGTTTTTAATAAAAAGAAGAATAAAAATAAAATTTTTAGAATAGAATTATGAGATATAATTTTCAAACAAAAATAACATAAAATTAAAATAAAATAAAATAAATAAATAAATAATAGTATTTTAATATACACGTAAATAAATATTCAAAATAAATAAATTCAAATAAAAAATAAAAAAAAAAATACCTACTTATAACTTTTCAACATTGTATATGTATATATATATATATATATAGTTGCAATCGTGAAAATATCATCAAAAAATTTGAACACAAATCACCACCACCCCAAGAAAATAAAGTGGTTAGTGGTTAAAAAGTATAGTAAAATTAAATAATAAAAAAAAAAAATAAATAAAAAGTTTATTTATGGTACATTTAAGCCGGGGTGCAAAATAATAAAAAAAAAAAAAAAAACAAAAATAAGTACTACAATAAATTTTTGATAATTAAAAAAGTAAATAAATTTATCTAGATTTTCGCATATATATAGATGTGATAATTAAATGTGTAAAATTTAAAAAGTATATATATTTATATAAGACTTTAAATTGTTAATATGCAAACAAAATAAAAAAACAAAAAAAAAAAGGTTGAAAAAAATATAAAAAAAAAAATTATCATTTAATTTCTTTTCTTATATATATTCTTATACCATTACTTTATTATCATTATTATAATAATTTATAATTATTACTTCTTTATTTTTTATTTTTTTTTTTAATATTCATGCTTTAAATACTTTTAAATACTGTGTAAAATTTTCAGTCTACTCTAGTTTTTCATTGTGATAATTTCATTAAAACCAAAAAGTGATCCTTATATAACAATAATTTATACTTATTCTTTGGTATACAAATTTTTATACAGTTAAATAAATTTATAAAATTAATAAAATAAAATTATATTAAATTATTCTTAAATAAAAAAAAAAAAATATTAATAAAATCAATAATAAAACATTTTTAAAGTTTTTTAAAAAAAAAGTTAAAAATACATAAAATTTAAAATTTTTTATTAATATAACTACTAATAATATTATTAATAATATAACCACAATTATTAATATAATATAAATAACTGTATTTTATAAAAAAAAAAAGATAATTGATTAAATTTCAATTAAAGTAAAAACAGAGAAACGAAAACAAAAAAATAGCACTTTTAAATAAATTTAAATATTGAAAAGTTTGTTAAATAGTTTAACTTAAAATTCATATTTTAAAACAATTTATTCAAATTAATTAAGAAAAAAAAAAAATAATAATTAATATAATAATTATTTTTATCTTTTTAAATATTAAATTCATATAAAATTATTTTAATTGAATTGAAATTATTAAAGAAAAATTAATAAATATTAATAAAATACCTAATAATATTAAACATACCCTACCTATTTATGTATATATTAAAAAAAAAAAATTAAAATACATTAATTGAAATATAAATATTTATAATATATAAAAATAAAAAAAAAATATATATATATTAATACAATTGTTAAAAAGTGAATTAAAATTCAAATAGAAATCAATAAATTATATTTAACAGAAAAAAAAAAAAAAAAAAGCTAGTGATTGGCTTAAAATATATTAATAAAATTGTATTTTTTTAAAAAATTTATATAAAATAATTAATATTTATTCAAATAGATGATATATTTTTTATATAAATTATTAACCAAAATTAAAATATAAAAATTAATAATATAATAATATAATAACAATTTAAAACAAAATATAATATATAAAATTTAAATTATATTAATTTAAAGTTGAATCAGTATTATTAAACAATATAAGGAAGAGATTTAAAATATATAAAAAAATAAATAAAATAAATACAAAAAAAAAAAATAAATAAAAAGCAGGAAATTTAAAACAAAAATTTTTTAAAAACTCGTAATTTTAGAACAAAAACAAAAAAAAACCCCACGAAATAAAATTTTATTTTTATTATTATTATTTATATGATTTTTATTTTAAAAATAAAAATATAAATAAACACTTTTGTTTTATAAAAGTTTTTTTGTTTTTTTTTATTTATTTATTTTTTAAATTAATGCTACATATTGTGTTGTGTTTTATATTATTTTTATGTTAAATATATATAGATATATATATATATATAAATAAAAATTTTGTATAAAGTTATTTAGTTCTATAATAAATTATTGACTTATTGATAAAATCTAAAAACAAAAAACTATTTAATAATAAAAAAATAAAAAATAAAATAAAAACTTATAAATTAATAAAAAAAAAACAGCTTTATTTTAAAAATAATAAAATTTAATGAAATTAAAAATGAAATTTTTAGATCTTGCAATATTTCGAAAAAAATTTCATGTAAGTTTAAATATATATATATTTAAAAATTTACAAAGAATTTTAATAATTTACTATAACTTTATTTAAACAATTTATAGATACATTTTTATTTCATTTTTTTATTTATTTAACTGGCCAATATTTAGATACTATACTTGCGCTTATGACTTAATTTGACAATTTTAGTTGTTTCACCTTTAAAAACCTACTTCCTATATTAGAGGTTCTATATTAGGTATATAATATACTTTTTCATCTTCATTCCTTATTATTTCTTTTGATTGAAAATTATTCTATTTAGTTTATTCTGTCCAAGAAAGTATTTCGCGTTTATAAAATAACGGGCATTTTTAAAATTTTGGTATTTTATTAAAATTTAGTTAAAAACAACATTTTTTCAATTAAAAATTTTACCCGGAGCTATTAATTTAATAGAATTATTAAAAAATTCTTAAAGTTATTAGAATTAATAAATTTGATTTTTCTAAAAGAATTTTAAATATGTTAATTTTATACATATATTTTTGTTGTTTATATAATGAAATACAGTAGAACTTGTTTTAGGCAAACCTTTGAGGAAAAATTAAAGTTTACCATTTCAAGGAAAAAAAAAATTGCCAAAATATAACTATATTTTAATCAATTTAAGTGAAGAAGCTGAAATCAATGATCGAAAACGTCATTTGCACAACGTACTTAAAAGCCATGCATATGCCATTACTTTATTATCAGTTATTTCTGTTTAAAATTATACTGCAAGAGCAACTGATTCGCAAATAACGTTTCCAATTTCAGTTTATATTTGAAGAATATTTTAATTTATATAGTGCAATTCCATTTAGAAGTTTCACTGTATTTCAATTAGTTTAATTTTAATATATTAATTTAATTTCTTTGTACATTTCTATAATTTTTGAAACAGGATCAATACCAAGTTTGTAATCAGATTTTGTAGTTACATTGTTATTATGGTAATTTTCTATAACAATTAAAAACAATTATTATATGTATATATAGATATATTAAAAAGAAGAAAATTTTCATTCTTTTTAGTTTTTACCCATTTTTGGAGCATAGGGTTTCTGTATAGTTTCTTTATTGAATTCTTTTAGATTTAGACCATTTACTTATATAATTTTTTCCTTGTTTACCGAAAATGTTCAGATCATAAATGAGACGGAAATGTCTCAACTTACGTTTACTTTTATTAGTTCCTGCTTTATTTTAGTGCTTGGCAACGATTAATAGGTCCAATGCATAAAACAGAGTTTGAACTCAAATCTTTCTTTTTCAAAGAAAAACTACAGTTTGTGATTTTCTTAAAAAAAAATATGACTTGAGTTTAAGCTCAATTTTATACATTTGATCTAATGTATTAATTGTTTTAAAATTTATACAGTTCTAAGTATATTGTTATATAAAATTATAATTCCAATTCTGCGATTTTAAGGAGAAATTATACAGAGATCCGATTGACTAAAAATTTTTGACATGCAGCTAAGTAGCTAAGAAAGCTCTCTGTTGTAAAATATAATTTTCTTCAAAAGATCTGTCGAATATTTATAAAATTTCCATTCGACCTAAAATGAAATACAATTTTCATATATGGAATGGCGCTCTCAAACTTCTTTGAGTTACCGCGACAAAGTCAAAATTGAGCCATATACGTGATCAAGTCGAGCTAGTAATCACTAACTTCTTTCAATAATTCTCCAAATATTGGTGGAATTTTATTCTTTTAGAGATATCTTGTTGGCAATGATACTTGTTCTATTGAACTAAAATCAATTATGCCTCCACCCCAATCTATTTAATCGAGGTAAGCATGTGCACATTTTAACACTGTGGAAATTCGTAGGTGGTTTTTAAACTGATTATGAAAATTCATTTATTGTGTGAGAAATGCTAAGATATGGAACATCAACATACGTCCAACTTGTTAATTCTCCCTCTGTCAATAACATTGGCAACTTTTTTTAGGTTGTCAAAATATATAAATTATTTTCTTCAATTATGATTAATAAAATTTTGATTTCGTAATAAAATGTATAAATCATGACATTGCAAAAATAAAATGGTTATATTTAATGTAATGTTAATGACTCACAAATAATACATAAAAGCATTTTTAAATAAAATAGATAAGTAAATAATTATTCTAATACATAACTTACTGTTATGAAAATCTATAGAATTTGCTAAAAAAAAAATATTGATAAAAATTCACAATAGGTTTATAAATTTTTTAAAGGTAAAGTAAAATTTTTGAATTTTTGAAAAAAAAAAAAAAACTGTTGAGTTTTTTCAATATATTTGAATAATTTTGTTAAAGCGTTTGTTTTTCAAGATGTATTTCGTCTAATTTTATTTAAAGTTATTTAAAATTATAGTTATAAAAAATTAACTTTAAATTTTTTTAATCCCATTTGATTTTTTTTTTGTAATCATTTTTAAAAGAAGTTATTCAAGAACTTTTCTAAAGAATTTTTTAATATTTGACTTTTATATTATAATTTATAGATAATGCTTTTTTTTATTTTTATTTTTGGGTTTTAAAACAGGTTTCATAAACCAACCATACCTGTAATACGTATCATATAAATAAAATATCTCGAAAATATTATAACTTACTATTTTATTTAATTATTTTGATTCAATAAGTTAAAAAAAAAATGTTTAATTTGATTTGGTTAAATTATGGTAAATGAGTTTTAAGAAAAATTATAAACAAGTTTTTTGGTGGTTTTTTTTCGGAAGTGATTTCTTAATTTAAAATGGTATTATTTTTTTTTATTAAAAAAAAAAACAGTTTTTTTTTTTTATTAAATGAAAAAAATATAAAAAAAAAAAAAATATTCTCAAATAAAAACTGATTTATTAAACATTAAGTTTAAATATTAAGTTTTTTAATGGTTTTCTTAAATAAATAAAATTGTCATAAAATTTAAAAAAAACAATTATTTTATTTAAATAAATCATTAAAAAACTTAATATTTAAACTTAACATTTATTAGGAAAAATGATTATTGATCCTTTTAGCATTAATGTATAATGTCCTTTTAGCATTAATGCATAATATAAAAGGAATCTTAAAATGAATTAAATTTAACTCATTTGTTCAAATGAAATATAATGACTGGTGCCACCCACCTTTCAAACAATTTCAAGGTACCATTAGAGAAAATGTAATTACTGATTTCTACTACGTGACAGTATACCTAAGTGGTACTCTATATACAATTTATGCATAGAATATAGCAATTCCTTTGTTGTTAGAACTACAAAAATGTAGAACTTATTATCATCTAATATATTCTCAAAAGTTTTGATGGCTTTTCAATTTAAAATTTACTAAAATTAAAAATTTATCATAATATGTATACTTATACCTTCCATTTTTTATCGATCCTTATCTAATCCCATATAGACAGTACTACTTTTAGTACAAAGGCAGTGGCAAATAATCCTTGAAACAAAAATTAAGAATTAAGTATGTCAATTTTTTTAAAAATCTTAATTTAAATGTTAGAAATATATACGTACTTTGCTCCTAGTACTGTACTGAGTTAGAATTTCAAAGAATATTTTTCTTTCTGACTTTGTTATAACAATTATCGCCTTCATTTTAAACAAATCATTAATTTCCTATACTTAAGAGTGGATGTAACTCTTAAAATTTAAATTCACAGTTAGAATTAACAAAAATTTAAATAATAAAATATATAGGTATGTAAGTGTTTGTGTTCAGTTGATCGAATGAATTACAATTGCCATTAAAATTTACATCTCTTATAGTGTTATAATTTTTTATTAAAAATATGAGAAAATTTAAAAATAATTATAAAAGTTTTTAAGTTTTATTTATTTATTTTAAAATTACTTTTAAATCATGTACAATTAAACGAAATGAGTATCAAAGCTTGGGAAAAATTAACTCCCATTTTAAAATAATCAAAAGAACTTGAATGCGTTTACAATCATAATTATTATTGAACATGCTTTTTTTTTTTGTATATATGTACACTTAATGAGAACTAAAAAGATGTAATGTTAGATTAATTATAATGAATTCTTAAATACTTATTTGGCAAAAAAATGTTGAAACGAAGAATGAATTCAAAAACAAAGATAATGAAGAAAAAAATAAATTTTTTTTTATATATAATTATTTTTATTTCATAACTATAATTTAAACAAAATTTTTGATTTAATGATTCATTGTTCTTTAATTTTTGTAACAGTATGGAAATTCTGCTAAAGATATAATAAATTTGATATTATGTTTGTGACACTAAAATCCGTTTGTTCATCCGGCATGGTAATTAAAATAAAAAATAACGAAATTACGATTCTGATATAAGTTTGATTGGTAGCTTCAAGTTGTTAGCCACTTTTTTTTGTTATATGAGCTAACTCTCAGTATATAATAAAGGTGGTTTTAATTTTAAATTGTATCAAAAGTAGCTAAGTTTTATACCAACAACTTTTGTAAAATTTAATTGGTCTAATAGAAATGATTGGAGCAGTAGCTGTCGCACAACTGCTAAATTAAAAGAAAATCAATAATAACAAAAATTTTTAAAAAAATTTTTTTAATAATAAATAAATAAAAATAAAAATATCCTCATATTTACTTAATTCTAAATCTAAAATTTTATAACAGATGATCAAATTTTATGGCAACAATTTTTGTAACATTTGGTTGGTTTGGTGCAACAGGTTCAAGTAGCTGTTTTACAATTTCCAAAAAAAATATATTTCTATTAACTACTTATAGTTAAGTCAAATAAGTATCTGAAATTTTCTAAAAGATGATTAAATTCGATGGAAACACCTTTTATAAAATTTGGTTTATTTCGACCAATAAATTCAAATTAATTTTTTTTTATATATACATGTACATACATAAATATAATTATTTCGATTGTTAATAAGGGCGAATTGTAAAATAGTATACATTTACAATATCTTGATTTTGAAAAATCAAGTTGATTTCGAAAACTGAGTTGATTTTGTTCTTTTTTCTTGATTTCCCATACATTTTTCAAAAAAAAAAATATCTGTCAAACAAAATCCAGATAGTTCTTGATTTTTTGAAAATCACCTTGAAATTTAGTAGTTCGTCCATGAAATTTTGATTTTTTTATTTTGATTTTTGATTATTTAAAAAAAAAAAATTCAAAACCCCCTTCCTTGTTGTTTTTATGAATTTGTTGTTAAAAAATCAAAACACAAATTTTGATAGCAAATCAAGAGTTAAAAATTTTTCCCATTTTTTTTCCTTTTTAGCAGTTAATTCTAAAATTATTAATTTTTTCAAATTCAACTTTGTGTACGCCTGTTTTTTAAATAAAACATTGATGTTTACATTAAAAATTTTAAACAATATAATAAAATCGAATATAATAAAATCGATTCGATGGTCGGTCGAACGGTATATAATACAATTTCCATTCGACAGTTGTTTATAGTAGGCGGTTGAATATTAAGTCAAACCATTAAATCACTGAACTGTTGTCAATATCAAAAACAAAATACAATGGTTGTTCAATTGTTACTTGATTTTTACAAATTGAGTCAACCGTTGATTCAACCCTTGTATCATGTAATAATCGCTTATACAGAAGAATTACAATAAAATTTAATATTACAAATTTATAAAAATTATTGAAGAACGATTTCCTTAAACATTACATACTATGTTCGTGCGTGTCTAACCTATAGTTGACACAGTCAATTTTATACTCTTTCTCATTTTGTATAAACAACGTTTATTATTCGCATTTTAATCGGGTATATTATATGCACGTAATATTACCTATGTATATATATAGGTACGTATAACGCTTGATGATCTGTTAAAAGTAAATGAATTGAAATAATTACATTACATGAATGAAAATTACATTAAAAAAAATGTTCAACTAAAAATAATTTGTTGTAAATTAATTCATTACGCAAAATTTTAATCACGTGAATCATTGTTTTATGTATAAGTATAAAGGAAAATTAAAATATATAATTTCTTATAGTGTTGATTTTCTTTAATATAGAACATAACAGTTAGCTAATCATTGTATATATGTACGTAATGTATATATATAAATAATATGTACATAGTTTAGTAATTATATATTGTTTTTTTTTTTTGTTTTTTTTAAATAATCTAAAAAAACAAAAAAAACAAAAAAAAAAATTTAATTTTATAGAAAAACAAAATATAAAATTATTTTATTGATTAAAACTTTTTAGTACTTATATGTATTTTTATTTTAATGTCTAATTTATATATAAATTGTAATAAATCAGTGACTCTATAAAAAAAACCCTACTGATAACTTATCATTTTGTTCTACTTTTCGTTTTTTAAATTTTTCTATTAATATTCTCTATAAAATATTTTTGTAAAATCTAAAAAAAATTTAAAATAAATACATACATATGTATGTGCAATAAATAAATTGACCCTGTACTGCATAATACTAGTTTCATATATATATATATATATATATATAACTGCAACAAATCTTAATTTAATAATGTTCTATTAAATAATAATAATGATAATAATTTGTAGTAAACTGGGTGTCCCCTTATACTCTATAGGTACTAATACTAGTATAGATAGAAAATAATGTAATATTGGTATGAAAGGAAGCGAACAGGTTCACGATAAGGGAGGGAATATCTGAAGGTAAAGATTATTTGAATTCAAGAAGACTGAAGTTTCAAAAATGAGTTAAATAAAATAATATTGGTACTTAAGTATTTAATCTGTATACATACATATATGTTATATATTATTATTAATAGAGTGTTATTTATTTAGTCAAGTTTAGTTATACTATAGATATAGCAATAAATAAACATCTAGATTTCACTTTTTCAAAATATTAATTTTCTTATTTGACTTACTGTAAACTTTATTCTTAAATTTCAGCTTTAGTTCTCAATACTTTGAAGTTTCAAAATTTTCTCAATTTTTTTAAATTTCACCTAAACATTTAGTATATATATTATATACATATGTATATATAAATATATTAGTTTACGAATGCATTTTTACGAATTTTTCAACATTATGATCAAATTTAATTTTCTCCTCGTAATTTGTTATTCCTTATAAAGGTTTAAAATGAATGATATTTCCTCGTTTTTAGAATGGTGCAGAGGCAAAAGATTTATATTGTATATTTTTGTTTCAATAATGGCGTATTAAAATAAAAGTTTGGATTTGATTCAGCTATAATATGATCATAATGGGCTTCTGACACGTTGCTTATGATGTTGCTTATATTTTGATAATATATGCATTTGTAAAAGAACAAATATTACAACTTCTGACTAGCTTTACTGATTCGGAAGAACCATTAAACTTTTGTCCTTTTTTTAAGCCGCATGAGCTCATTTAAGGCAGTCAAAAGTTTCATATAGGGTTCTTTAACGCTACCCCTTTCAGAATCAATTAAACCTATTAAACTTTATGTTCATTTTTAATATTCATTCTTTAAAAAAATTGCTTGTATATGGACATTAACTATTATTTTCCTATACCAATTGCGAATCACCCTGCATTTTTATTATTCTAAATCTTAAATTAATTTTATATATTTAATTATAAATATTTAACTTTTTTTTCTTTTTAATTCTTAACCTAAAAATAAATACAATCTATACAGATGTATAAATTTAAAATAAAACTGAATATAATTTCGAAATAACTATAGTTATAGCAGTTTAAATCCAACGATGATATAGTAATTAATTCTATAATAAAAGAATACATTATACATGATAAGCAAACTGTTCTAAATTAAAATTTTTATTTTTTTTTTTGTATCAAATGAAAATTTTAAATTTTAAATTAGTGTAACATTTTAATTGGAATGATTCGTTATGTAAGATAATAAACATACATATGTATACCTAAAATTAGAAGTATATTATTTAAGTATTTTTTATATTAAAGCATAGTATTCAGGTTATATCTCAGCTCAAAAAAATGTAATTTTATATGGGATTTTATGTCAAAATTTTTTTCAATTTTTTCTCAAGTAGTACACAGTTTTAGTACGCCAAGAAAAATATATAGTCCAAGACACAAACCGAGAAAAAATATGATTTTTTTTCCGATATTTTTCTACCTAGCTAGAAAAATTTTAATTTTTCTCATATCTGTCAAAAAATATTTTGAAATTCGGTTTTATTTTTACAATAAAATTATTTATTTACGTTTTCAGAATTAAATATTATTTGAAAACAAACAATTGTTTACAAAATTTAATATTATTGGTTATGACAATTATAACAAAAAAAGAAAAATTTCTTTCTGTAAAGTTTTGCTTCAAAGTGTCAAAATTTTATATACCCGAAAAATTTTCAAATTTTCCGTCTTTTTTTTTTCTTTGAGCTGATATATAATCTGAATACTATGCCTAAATGATTTTAAAATTTATTTTTGTTTAAAGTATGTAATTAATTAGGTCGATACCCCATCAGGCAGAAATAAATTACATATAAGTAATGTTTTTTTTATAATTGTCCACATATAAATATCTACCGATATTTATAGGGCCCTTTTACCTTAAAGTATGTGGGCAATCTCGGTACTAGTATTAAGTTATAATTATACTTAATATTTTGTTTACATTATTTTATTATATTTTATATATTATTTTTGAATCGACCGGAGTTTAAACCCGATACCTTTCGTCTGAAATACCGGTGACTTATGAACTGCACCAATGGTCAGATAAAGTAATATGTATAGTTAATATAAAATTAAATTGTTCCAATTATTGTTATTTCATTTTGATTAAATAAAATTTTTTCGCATTATTTTATACATTTCTTGTAGCAGAAAGGACTCGATTGTTTTTTAATGAACTTTTAACTTTTTCAAGATTAGGTATTTTCTCTATGAGTTCTTACGGTACAAAATGTTGGTTACATTGCTTATCATCAGTCTTATTCGATTAAAGATAAATGATCCTGCCCATCTATTTTCTTGATTTTCGTCCTGATTATTTAAAATTACAATATGTGTGTTTCAATCAATTTAATGCCTTTTTTTTAAGATGAATTGTATTTTTAAAGTAGTACTTCAAATTCTATCTATAATTTTTAAAGCTTTTTGTCCTTTCTTTATATAAATTTTTGTTCAATTCTGATCCTCTTACATAATTTTGCCATATCCTTAGATAAAATTCTCAAATAATGGTGCTTGTTCAAAAACTTAGATAATTAAATTTTTAAGGAATAAAAAAAAGCTGAAAGGGATTTAAAAAGGGATATATAAGTGTCTATGATTATCGGGATATGATAAGATAGGATAAGGCAAAATTTTTATCAGTTAACATTGTAAATGTATATGTATATGTACACGGCAGTATAAATTGAAGTAGACTTAAATGATAAAACTTATTGTACAAAATATTGTATTCAAATTACGAAAAAAATATAATCTTTAGTTTATTTATTAATTTATTAGGAAATTACTATACATATATATATAAAATTTAACAACAAAATAGATTTAAGATTTGCAGAGTCTATTATAAAATATATTATATATACTCGTATAAATTTTAATACAGCAAAATTAAAGTATATAACATTGTATGATTATTATTTAATAATACAAAATCTTTTTTAATATAATGGAAACTTTAACATATTGTATTCATATATTATTTGTATATATTTGTGTCAAAGTTAATTCAATTTAATCCATATAAAAAAAAAAACTATAAATTTTCCATGTTTTTCCATGTTTTATCACCATTTTTTTTTTTCAATTTTTTTTTTATTAGTTAAAAATGCAAGATTTAAGGATTTTAACAAAAAAAAAAAATCAATTTGTATTAATTTACTTTTAATAAATTTCAATACAGTTTTAATACTTAACTTTAATTAAATGATTCTAAAGATACTTACATATTTTGAAAATGACAAAGATATTCTTTTTTTTTTTCACCTAAGAATAAATTTAAATTAACCGGCATGTGAAGAACTCATGATTTGTATTTAAATCAGGGATAAAAAAAAAAAAAAAAAATTAATTTAAATTTATAACAAATTTGTGACATTATCATTAGTAAGTCATAATTTACAACCTTACATTATTGTCATCCAACAAAAAAAAAAAAAAAAAAAAACTATGCGACTTAACAGACACTTAAATTGAATATAATTGAAAAAGTTGAACTTATAAATTGAATATTTCCGTTTTATATACATATATACTATGCTACTTTTTTTTTTCAATGGGTTGAATTTTGAAAAACAAAAACAAAAAATGTATTTAAATCTAAAAATAACATAAAAATTTTCCATAAAAAAAACGAGGCTATATAAATAAAATATAATTTATATATTCTTTAGATAACACAATATAAAATTTATTGGCCCTAAAATTCATCAATAATTTAATATTTGTATCTTACTTTATTTATCTGTAAAAATATGGAGATATTAAATGATAAAAAAAATATTATCAAAATTGTTATATAATTAACTCTTAAATTAAATACATAATTATTATTATTAAGTACATAACATATATATAACAATATTATGTAATATTATTTAAAATTTTTCTTTTTTTTTTTTTTTTTTTTTTTATATATAGTGCGGCATGCGCCATCCCAACAATGGCCAGAGTGAAGGCGACTTAAGTCGTCTAACAGGTACATCAAGTACATCTTCAACCCCATCATCTTCAAATGATAATTTGGATATTGAAAATAATGAAAATAATTTATGTAATGATAATTGTGCAATAATATCATCACAAGCCCTTATCCTTAGCGTTAACGATAATGAAAATGCAAATAATATAAAAAATTCCCAACATTTACACGGTCATAATAATCATCATCATCATCATCACGGTCATCATCATCACCATCATCATCACGGTCATCATCATCATCATCATAATAATAATAATAATAATCAAAATAATCAACAATATGGTCAACAACAACAACAACAACAACAGCAACAACAACATCAACTTTATCCAAGCTATTTACCCGAATATATTGATCCATTAGAATGGCAAAAATCAAGAAAACGAAAGGAACGTTTAGATAGTACATCATCTATAACGCAAGTTGATCGTAAATTACAACGATCAAATAGTGAAGAATTAATAACAAGTTCTGATTGTGAAGTAATACGTCGTGTATCATCACATGAAGATTTTAAGAAACAACCACAACCATTACAAGAAAAAGATATTAATATTGAATGTAATGAAGATTTAAAAAATAATTTAAAAACAATATCAGAGAATGATAATCATTCTGGTAAGTTTTTTCTTTTATTTTTTATTTAAATTATATTTATTTTAATTTTTTTTTTTTGTTTATTTTCTCTTTATCTATTTAAAATATTACAGTAAAATCTGTTAAAAATCATAAAAATAATGATAATCAACAACAACACCAACAACAACAACAACAGCAGCAGCAACAACAACATAATGAATCAACAAATAATTTTATAATACGCCTTCGTTTAGATACAAGTCCGGCTCGTTCAAATAATCATCGTTGGTCACCAAATCGTTTTGATGATTCATCTGAAAATGAACATGAACGTCGTCGTTCATCAGAACGTTTTTCAAAAACACGTGCCCCACCTGGTCGTAAATCCGGTGTTGTTAAAAAAGTCGGTTCAAATTCAGTTAGCGGTGGTGGTAAATATTCACGTCGTTCTGGCGATGAAAACGCTTACAAATATGACATATCTCATTTAAAATATGAACGTCGCGGTTTTGTTAGTAAATTAAAATTAGAAGAACATCGTAAAGAAGAAGCTGCTGATGGTGAACCAATTTTATCATCATCATCATCATTAATACAACCACCATCATCAAAAACAAATGATTATAATGACAATAATTTAATTGATTTATGTTTACAACAACAACAACAACAGCAGCAGCAGCAACAGCAACAAAATAATAATGGAGGACTTCGAACATCAAATCAACAACAACAGCAGCAGCAACAACAACAACAATTTCAACAAAAAAATCAAAACACAGATGCCTCAACAGCTATACCACTGCCATGGGATCATTCGCCACAAGATATTCAATCAACACCAGTTTTATGTAGACGTTTTGCTACTGTACATGATGTTACTGATGATTTATCACAAAAATCATCATCATCAACTATATCAACAAACACAACAACAACATCATCATCAAATAATAATCAACAATATCAAAATAATTATAATAATCAACAGCAACAACAACAATATTATAATAATTGTAATAATCAATCAACAGCAATTATTGCTGCACCAGCTGTTATTATTGATAATGAACCAATTAAATCATTTCGTACATTTACAAAAATGGAAAATTATAAAACACGTGAAGCAATGCAAAAAATTGTTTTACCATTAGGTTTATTACAAACACCCGAAGAACGTTTAAAAATAATAAATAAAAAATTAAATGCATTAAAAAAGAAAGTAACATTATTAGAAGAAAATTATGAAAAAACATATGGTTATAGACCATCACAAATTGAACGTTATAATGATAAACAAATAAAAACAGCATTAGCTGAAATAAATAAATTACGTAAAGAAAAACAAGAAATAAAATCAGATCCAATGGCAGCATTAGGTTTAAAAGTTAGTGGTGGATTAAATACTGAACAAAAATTAAAAAAAATGAAAGAAACATTAGATGATATACAAAATGTAAGTAACAAACAATAATTTGATTTTATTTTACTTTTTTTTTGAAATAATTATGAAAAACATTTTAAAAACATTATTTACAAGTTTAGAAACAAGAAAATCAAAAAAAATGTCATTTAAAAGATGACATGTGAATGTGACAGTTAATTTATTTTAATTTATTGAATTAAAATTACATAACTTAAAAGTATTTAAGTTTTACCGCATTTTCGAAATACATACATACATACAAATAAAATAAGAGTTTCAAATTTTTTTAATTTTATTTTTAAAATAAATATTAATTTTCTTCAAATTTTTTATTAAAACATCAAAAATAGACAAGTCTAATTTAATATTAAAATAAATTATCGTAATTTTGTTCCGTTACTTTCTAAACCTTGTAAATTGTGTGATTCAGTCACTCACAGTGTCAGGCAGAAGTTCTGAGTAAGTTCTGATCTGACTCTAATTGTTAAGAACATTAAAAAAAAAAACAAATAAAGAAATAAATAAAAACAATAACAATATAAGCATGTATAAATAAAAAAGTAAAAAGTCTCCTGTCTTCCTTTATTACCGAAGTTTTGTCAATTTGCATTTCTTCGTTTTTCTTTATACTAAAATTTCGATTCTTTAATCTTTAGCAAAAGAGTATTGTTTTGTTGCTATTATTTTTATTGTTGTTGAATAGACACAAGTGTTTTTCTCTCAATACTTAAAAAAAGATTATATTTTTTTTTTCTTGTTTTCGAATTTTTCCGCATACATAATATTTTTTTGTTTAATAGGTCATGGTCGTTTTTTGTATTGTTCTAAATTTTTTTTATCACTTTTAAATTTTTTTTTTTTTTTTTTTTTGGAAAAGTATCATGTAGTTTTTTCTTGAAAAATAAAGAAAATTATATAGAGGAAATTAAGAAAATCTATAAACAAAAAATAAAAATGAGGGGTGAGAAAATAGTTGTGTATCGATATTTTCTCATCTTCAAATTTTATAAAAAAAAAAAAAAAAAAACTTATTAAATAAATTTCTTTTCTGTGAAAACCAGAAATCAAAAACATCAAGGACATTTTTTTTTTTTTATTCTTTGTGATAATTTTCTTTATGTCTCCCATCCATTTTAAAATAGTTTAACAAGAAATATTTTTATATTTTGGTATTATATTACCTACCTATAGATATAATAGATTATTGCTATTGGTAATATATCAATTTTTTATATTCAAGTCGAATATTTTATAAAGTAATACAATTTAACTTTATTTAAGAATTTATGTTGCTAGCAACATTTTTAAATTTAGTACAAAAAGTAAAATGTTGATAGAAACAGTTTTTTTTTTATCTGTCTTCTTTAAATTCTTTTCGAAAAGCTATTTAAGCTATTTTATAAAAGGTGTGTGTCTTTGGTTAACTTCATAAATAAATAAAAATGTTTAATTTGTTTTTTGATTATCTGATGTACGATAATAAACTTTTATTTTAAAAAGAAAATATTTTTGTAATCAAAAATAAATAAAACAAAAATTATTTTTATCATTAATAATTTTAATTTTTAATTTTTTTCTTTTAGAAATTAGAAGATAAACGTTCTGAATCAAATCGACCAGAAAATTTAGAAATTTTAACATCAGATCAATTGGTACAAGAAAAAACAGCTGTACAACATAGTTTATTATATTTTGAATCATTATATGGTAGGCCAACAACACGTGATGAACGTGATGCTGCACGTCCATTATATGATCGTTATCGTATTATTAAACGTATGATAACACGTAGTATATCAATAACAGCTAGCGGTGCTATTGGTTCTGAATTACCAACAATATTAGAACATGAAGCCATGACATATGAAACAATACAACAGCAATCATCAATTAGTACTGATACAACAACAAATTCATTATCAGATCAATTAACTGGTATATCATCAACATCAACAATTGAATCATCATCATCTGAAAATTCAATTGGTAAATTAACTGAAACAATTATTGATTCAACATCAGATTTATCAAATGAACAGAAAAATAAAGAGGAACAAGATGATGAAGAACAACAATTATTATCAATTACTCCATCACATCAACAACAACAACAACAAACATCATTAAATGATGTTAATTTACATATGTTATCCTTAGATGAACTATGGGAACATTTAGAACGTGTACGTGAAGAAAAAAAAGATTTAAAAAAATCTATACGTGATTTTGAAAATTTATTTGAAGAACAAAATGGTAGAAAAATGCTTAAAAATGATAGAAAATTAATTGAAGAAACATATGCTGCATATAAAGAGAATAAAGCAAAAGTTAGATTATTACAAGCTTTAATTAAAAAGAATATGGCAAAATGAATTTTAAAGGAAAAGAAAAAAAAAATTTATGAGATATTAATTTAATTTATGTTTGTCTGTTTTTTTTTTCCACTCCGTTTTTTTTTTTTTTTTTTAAGTGTAGAACTTATAAAATGCTATTGAATTAAAAATTTTGTTAATTAAAATTTGAAATTATTTTTTAAGTTAAATTCTTATTAAAAAATTTCATGACACATTTAAAAGTATTATTATGTAAAATAACAAATTTTTGAATAAGATTTGTTATTTTTTTTTTTTTTTTTGGTTTTTTTTCGGTTTTTTTTTTTATACCATTGGAATACCAAGAAGAGAATTTTTGGATCAATTCCATATGAATATTGAATTTAGTTAAGGAAAAAGAATTTTAAAAATTTTTTCAATTTTAATTTTTTTAATCAATAGCAAAAGATTCATGTTTCTTTCTATGTTATTTAATTTTTTTTTTTTTTTTCATTTTTAAAAGAGTGCGCTATTTCATAGTTTGTAAAATTTAAAAATTTAAAAAAATGTAAATTGATTGTATGTACTTGATTGTAAAAAAAAGAAAAAAAAAATACATTTTTCGAACATAAAATTGTTCTGTTTTTTTTTTTTTTTTAAACCAAATAATTATTAAAAACAAAATTTATAAAAGTACAATTGTTTAAAATTAATTGAAGATATTTCAAAAGTTAATTTTCATTTATTGTTACACAATATCAATTAATTTGAAAAAAAAAAAAAAACACAAGAAAATAATTATTAAAAAAAAAAAAAAATGTTAATAACAATTTAAAATATTATTCTAGTTAATTTAATTTATCCTAAACCTAAAAATTCTTTATCTAGTTAATAGACATCAGAATTTTAAAAAGAAAAATATAACAAATTAAGATAGAATTTAAATAGATTTCAATTTATTCATATAATGTTTTCCATTAAAAATTTATATACATACATATAATATATTGAAATTAGATATCACAATCTCTAGATACGATGGGTCCTATCATCATTGTTTTTATCATTCACATTTTTTGTATCATCATTAAAAAAAAGAACTGCCAAACATAATTGCCATATTGTGGTTTTTTTTTTTTTTTTTTATGGAAAAAAAATTTCGGTGTCATGATTCATGAATCAAAAAAAAAAAAAATGTATGATATAGCTCTTTATCATTCATTTACTTTTTTTTTTTTTGGTGAAAGATAGTTTTTATTTTGTTTTACAGTTGATTTCAGTGTGTTGTTCAAAGAACACCAAAGAATTTTCAAATATTTTAAATAAAATTCATAAAAAATAAAGTTTAATATAAAAATTTATAAGAGAATTGAATCTTTTTTTTTTTTTATCAAATGGCAATTTATTTAACCTACCTTTAAAACTTACATTTTTTAAAACTACTTAAAAACCAAAACAAATTAATAAAATAACTAATAAAAAAAAAACAGACAAGTAAAAACCAACAATAACAACAAAAATGACAGTTCATTCGTTCACTTTTTTAATATATTAAAGATTTGTTCATTTAATGATATTGATGACATCGAATAGTCTCTTTCATTCGTTTTTGTATGATGACAGGGGCCATTATTTTCACAGTTCAAATAAAAAAAAAAATAAAAAAAAAAGTATCAAAATTTTTACAGTTAAAATAAACCTAAGTAGTATTTAGTTAATTTGAATTGAATAAGTAAATTGTAGTAAAACATTCCTTATTTATCATTACACATTTGCATATTATTAACTTTGCATCAATATTATTTTTATTATATTTTGTTTATTGGAATATGTTTTTTGTACATATTTATCTTATTTTAAATACATTTTAATGGAATTTATTAACTAACTAGTATTTAACTATAATAATTGTTTTGTACAATTTTTTAGGGGGTTTTTTGTTTTTTTTTTTGGTTATTTAACAGTATTAAAAATATTTAAAACTTAAAAAATTAAAAACATTTAAACAATTTTTTTTTTTTTTTTTCAAAAATATCTTAAGAATTCATTTCCATGTAAATTGAAAATACATATATATGTATACATAAAATACCATAATATTATTCCTTGTTTTATTTTTGAAATATCTTTAAATTAATTTAAACAAAAAAAAAAAAAAAAAAACAAAATAACAACAAGAAAAAGAAGACTTGTTTTTTTTTTATATTTAGATTTTTGTTTTAGAAATTTTCAAATTGAAAAAAAAACCAAAAAAATAAAAAAATTTTTTTTTAAATTTTTGTTTTTTGAATATTTAAAAAATAATTGAAAAAAGATTTACAATACATATATAAAACAATATTAAAAAATAAAAAATAAAATTTTATACTAAATATTAAAAAAAAAAAAATTAAAATTAATGAAAAACAAATAACTTAAAACAAAAGAAAACTTTTAGATTTTTTACATATTAAATACTTTAATAAGATATACAAAATATATACTTATATCTTAACATATTAAAAAAAAAAACAAAAAAAAACATTATATTATATATATATATTGGAATAGTGCACCTAAATGTTAACTCTATTTATAAATTACATATTCATTACATTATTATATACATATATACATATTTACATTTATTTCAAATATATTTAACAAATAAAATTTCATATATTTCACTTTAAAACAAAAAAAAAAAAAAAAATCTTTTCATACACCATTTTTACGCATTATTTAAAAAAAAATTAAAAAATAATGAAAAAAAGAAAATTAATAATAATATCCTAGACTTCCTTTTATTTATAAAAGAAAAACAAAAAAAAAAAAAATACAAAATACAAAAGAAAAACAAAAAAAGAAGAATAATAATTAAAAAAAAAAAAAAAATAAAAAAACATATATAAAATGTTAAATTTAATTTTTCCCATTAAAACAAAACATAAAAAAAAAAAAAAAAAAAATTATTAATTATTATTAGAATCTTAATTTAAGAATGAATGAGAAGCAAATCAAAATCAAAAATAATTTAAAAAAGAAAAGAAAAAATAAAAAAAACAAAATCAATACAATATTTATTAAATATTAACAACAAAAACATTACAACAAAAAAACAAAAAAAAAAAATATTGAAATCGTTGGAAAATAGAGAAAAAGAGCAAAAAAAAAAAAAAAAAAAAATATGAAATGCTTTAAAAAAGCGGCAAAAACAACAATTACTTTTAACAAAAATTATATTTAAGTATTTTGATTAAATTTAATGTTAAAATCAGATTAAGTTAAAAATTTATCTTTTTTTCTTTTTACATATATGTATATGTATATAATTTAATTTAATAATACATAATTGATATTTATATACCATAAGGGTATTTATCTAGGAAATTAAAATCCGAAAAAATTAAAATTCAATTCAAAAAAAATGAAATCTAGGAAGTAAAAATTCAAAAAAATGACATTTCAATTTATGATAAATAAAATAATTTCCTGTCAACATTTAAAGTTTTGTTTTACCAGCAATTTTGATTAGAAAATTGTTCAAATATTCAAATATTTTACTATATCTTATAGTACGTTCACAAACACTTGATTTTGAGAATCGAGATGATTTCGTTCTTTTTTTTTTTCTTAATTTCCCATACATTTTTCAAAAATTTATCTGACAAAGAAAGTCAGCTCGTTACTTGATTTTCTGAAAATCACCTCAAGATTATGTTGTTCGTCCATGAATTTTCGATCAAATTCAAATTCGATTCAAAAAGTAAATATTTTCTATTGTGTGAACGGAAAAATAAAAATGGAAAAAAGATATAAAAAAAAATTTAATTGGAATGAAAATTTCCATTAAAATTGTTAATTTCCAAATCTATTTTAAATTTTTTCAAATATTATTTTATTTATTTACTTTTAACAATAACTTAACTTTAACAATAATTTTTAACTTTTTATTTATATTTTAATTTTTTTATTTTACTTGAAACAATAATATGTCAAATTACGTTCTTGATTATCAAAAACGGTTTGTGAAGTCTTGACATTTTACTTGATTTTGTACATTTGTCATAATCAACTCGATTTCGGAGTTTGTGAACATACTATATGTAAATTTTTGAAACTACCAACTCTGATACTGATTTTCCTACTAAATCAAACTACTTGTATGATTGTTTTTTCTGCAAAGTTAATATAAAAATAATTTGACATTTCGTACAAAACCAATATGACCGAAAATGAGAAAAAAAAAACGATTAATTTGTTAATTTGATCTTTTGAATTATTATTTGTTTTTTTTTTTTTTTTTGGATTGTGATTTTTGTAAAAGGATATGTGAAATATAAAATAAAAGAAGTTCAAAAATGTATGTGTTAAAAATGATCTTTTATAAATTATAATTTTTTTTTAATTTATGAAAATTTATAATAAAAATATCAATATTTGTAAAGAACTTTAGATGTCGCTATCTCAAACTTTAAATTCCTTTATTTTTTTTTTTTTTTTTGACAATGTCAATTTTTGATTTATATGAGGATAATGTGCCATCTACTTTAAAAATTTTACAGAAATATTTTTTTTAATGTATTCTTATTTACTTGCAAATTAACTTCGCTAGTCGAAAAAAAAAAAAAGGTAATTATTTTAAAACAATTTTGATTGGTGGCGGTAAGAAAATAAAAATGACTTTAAATTTTGTGAAATTTGACTTCAATTTACATAATGTTTATATTACAAAATTTTACTTTTCATTAAAAAAATTTTTTGGAAAAAGAATAATTTTCGTATATTCTGAATTATGAACTTCTAGATTTTATACATTTTCGGATTATAAACTTTCGGATCTTATACTTTTTAGATTATATAAATTCGGTTAATAATATGAATCCTTAATAAATGCAATAAGTTTTTATTTGGTTTTTAAAAGCATTAATTGAATGCAAAACCCACTTTTATTTTCAATTTTATGAAATTTTCACTTTTTGTCAGACCAAATAAAATTACCAAATAACATCAACACCATGATGAATCACAGTGTATCGTTAGATTTATGAATACAACAAATTAGCCTATTTGTGCTTCACAAATATGCTGCGGCAATATTGTTCAATGTATTCCTAATATGAAAACAATGTTAAAAGATTTTGATGTTACAGTAAATTCTTACAGTTAATTTACAAAATTTTGCCATTTGAAATTTCAGATCATTGTAGTAGTATTGACAATGCCAAAAATAAATTTTCGATACTATACCATAAATATTTACAATAAAATGTAATAAATTTTTGTTTTTAAGACCCTTTTGGTCCTTTTTAAAAGGGGATCTTTTAGTGTTAATTAAATTTAAAAATAAAAATTAAATCTCAACGAAAAAACAACGTTGTAAGTTTGTAATTTTGAAAAAAAAAAAAAAAAACAAAACAATATTGTTATGGCATTATTAGATGATTATGGCTAAATCGATTATTAGAATTAATTCGATTTTAATTAAAAGTCAATTGAAAATTCGTGACATTACATTAACTTTTTTTTTTTTTTTGTTGTAAAATGAAGGATAATGTTACTTAACTTAATGCCATAGTTTAAGGATCATCAGAAAGTGTTAAATGCTAAAATTGAAGATTTATTCTTTTTATTCAAAACAAAAGTAAAAAAATTTAAAAAAAAAAAAAGAATCACTGAAATTTTATAATTATAATCTGATTTTACATGTTTTTACAAATTTTCGTTTTTTTTTTTTTTTCACTTTTCCTTTAATTAATTTACCATTACGCATATTATGATTTTTTTTTAATTATATATATATATAATTTTTTTTTTTTTCATTTTGGAACCACTAAATCTGTGATAATTTCGATATATTTAAAAATAAAATAAAAAAAAAAAAATAAAAATTTTGTTTTTGGGAAAAATTATAAATTTTTTTTTTTTTTTTTTTTTAAGAATTTTAATTTATTTTGTTTTGCTTTTTTTTTTTTTTTTTAATTGAAAAATAAAATGATGTTTATATTAAAATTAAAATACATAATATGTAAATTACATAATTTCTTGATTATATAATATTTGATTTACTTTTTAAATGAATTACTTTTATTTTTTTTTTAATTCCTTTTTAATTTGTTTTTATTATTTTTTTTTTTTGGAAAATTGTTTAATTAATTATATGAAAAATATTATAAAATAATATTATATACATACAAAAAGTATATGAAATAATTAAATAAATAGTAGATCTCTAAGATGCTTAAGATTTATTAATTATTATCTTTATTATATATGGAAAAAAGAAAAAAAAAAAAAAAATTAAAAAAATTATAAAAATTATAATATCAAAAATAATAGTTACAAAAAAAAAAAAAAATTATAAAAATATTAAATAAATAAATAAAAAAAAAAAAAATAAAAATAAAAAAAAAAAACAGCAATGTTATAAAAATAAGATATATTAATATTATTTTCTTGTGTTAATTTATATGTTTTTCTGAACTATTACTATTTTAAATAGTTTTTGTTTTGAAATAAATTGATAATTTTGAAAAAAAAAAAAAAAAATTAATTCTTTTATTATATTTTTTAATTGTTTTTTAGATTTATAAGAATTTTTAGGTTTTAAAATTCCACTTTGCCCGGAAAGATCTTCAAGAAAATTGTTTTTTTTTTTCATTTTAGCAATATCATAATATGTTAAACTAAAAGTTTTTGAAGGTGCATATTTTTGAAACTATGTAGGTATGTATAAGAATAAAAGGAATTATTGAAAGTTGAAATTATTTTAGAATCAAAATTTGAATTTTTTGTTTTTTTTTTTTTTTTTAATATAAAAGTGTGAAAAATTATTTTAAATTCTTACTCCAATCTTAAGGAAATAATTGAGAAAAACCATTTATAATATCTGAAAATATAAATTTTAATTTTTGTATAATCATCTTTGCCATAGTATTATCATACAAAGGTATGAATTCAATTTTCAGATACCCAATAATGACAAATTACCAGTCTTATTATTTATAGCCCATCAGTATGGTTTCAACGCCAAATAGTTCTTAAAGTATTATTTTCTAACGTACCTAATGTAATATGTTTATTTAAAATCATAAAAGTTTCATTAACATTTTTTAGATTGAAAAAAATATTCAGTTTAACTTCCAATAGAAGTGAGCCGAACGAAGCAAATAAAGTAAATCAAAAAAAAAAAAAAATTATATACATAAATACTCTGATATAAGTTATAAAAAATAAATAAGTTTAAGAAAATGTCTTTTAGTCATTTCAAATATCTTAATATAATTATGTTAAACTTTCGAGTTTTTCTTTCCTAAATAATCTATAATACATTTCCATAGTAAAAGAGTAATTTAAATATCATCCTCATCATAGAGATGTTCTTGAGTTAGGTTCTTATGGTTTAAATCTTTATATTTTATGCTGATTAGTGTTATTGTTATTAATAGAGGTTCGTTTAAAAACACAATTTATAATATACTCGTAATGATCTTCCATTTATTATTGATAACCAGTTTTTAAAATCTGCTTATTTTCCTCGAAGAACTCATACAGTTATACCTATTATTTAATCTATTGTTGTTACGTTTGCCAACTTAATAACCGGTTTATTTTATTAAATTTTTGTTTGCTTATGCGTCCAGAGAACCTAAGTATGCATTTATTTTTCCCTTAAAATACAATTTAATTCTTCTGAGCTTTGGGTCGAAATTTTTTTTTATACGAATAATCTAAAAGTCAATTTAAATATATTTGATTAGGTCTTTGTGTTTTAACACAATTTATTTGTCTGGAAATCAGAGAAAAAAGACTATTATTTAATTAAAGAATAAAATCAAGAAATTGTAAAATCTTCAAATTATAAAATTGAGATTAAATCCAAAAAAAATCATTTAACCATATTTAATAGGGTCAACTAAGTTAACATTAATTTTAAAGATAAAAATATTGTTAATTTATTAGATCCTTTAGAGAAATTTTATCAACTCTACAATCAGGGTTACGAAAAGTTAAAAAATCAGGGTTTGTACAATTTTTTTAGCAATGGACTATTCTGAGTAGTTTATTGTTGAAATATGTTTGTAAAGGGGGCCTTGGTGGCCTAGTGGGTAAGAGCGTATAAAATACTTTGTAAACACCGAGGGAGTGTGGGTTCGAAATCCACGCACGTCGTAAGAGTTATTCCCCTTTACGACATTTACAGCCACGCTTGAAAAGGAAAGGCTGTGTAAATTCGGCAGAGAAATTCACTAAAAAAAAAAAATATATGTTTGTAAAAAACCTAATACAAACATAATAGAATGGATTTTATTGTTGGTTATAAAATCAGGATTTTACCCTTTTTCCAGAGTATGTTTGTGTTTAGATTCTGAATTAGAGGTGATTTTATAGTATTTTATAAAATTTCACTTCACATCTTTTGAAATGCTTTGGTATAATTAAATAAACATCACAATTCACTTACAATAAACTGTTATTTGTAAGAATTGTAAGAATTATAAAAAATTAATAAGATTTTGCTTCAGATTCGGATTGTTAGAAATTAGAATTCTGATTTAAAATCAGTTTTTAGCAGATTTCTAAAAAAAAATTTGAAAAAATTTGGCTATTAGTTTCACTCTGTCCGACCGTCCGTCTGTCTGTTTACAAAACTTTTACACTGTTAAAAATAGAGAAAAAAATTAAAGATAGAAAGGAATAAAATATACCGTTAAAGATAGAGAAATTTTAACCACGGGTAGGTCTTATAAAAGAATTAATGTTGTAGAACATTTTGTTTCTTTATTGTATTCAATTTATTTTTTTTAAACCTAACCTAAAAGTTCCATTACAAGAAGAGTTTATCTTTAACGGTTTATGAAATAATTGAAGTGATCTCTAAGATGCTTAAGATTTATTAATTATTATCTTTATTATATATGGAAAAAAGAAAAAAAAAAAAAAAATAAAAAAAATTATAAAAATTATAATATCAAAAATAATAGTTACAAAAAAAAAAAAATTATAAAAATATTAAATAAATAAATAAAAAAAAAAAAATAAAAATAAGAAAGATTATTTAAAAATATTTTGTAAGGCAACTCTACAGTTTTCTGTCGGAAATATGTCATTATTTTTGTTTCTTTATTGTATTCAATTTATTTTTTTTATATAACCTAAAAGTTCCATTACAAGAAGAGTTTATCTTTAACGGTTTATGAAATAATTGAATTTAAAGATCTCTACAAACTGCAAGGAGAACATTCTATTTTTTGAGATGACCTTAAATACGCCCTATAAGAAGAAAATTTTTCGAATATGCTTTAAACATATTGTTGTTAAAATAATTTCTATATTTTTGCCTATATTTTTACAGTATCGCTGTCATATTTTTACAGTTTTACAGATTTATAATTGTCAAATAAAATATTTAGAAAATTATAAATCTGATTTTTTTACGGAGGTAGGTGGCAATCATTAAAATACACTAAAAACAAGATGTACGAGAACGGTTCCTGTGGGACTTTAATCCACTAAAGAGCTCCCTCTTTAACCAAACAATATGTTAGGGAACTTTTAGTACTATTGTATTGTTTGGGCAAGGGAAAATTCTGATATCAAATAAAACTAGGTTTAAGATTTGCAAAAAAGTGATGAGCGAAAGTATTGACGTTCTCGTTAAACCTATGTAAATTGAAATGTAATCATCCTCAGTTTTACGAAATACATGAGGAGGAAGATCGGATTATTCGAGTCACAAATGAACATTAACTTCTTTCTTCAAAATAACTCTTCAAATTTCTCTCTGCATCCTCCATAATTCTATTTATCATAAAATCTATTTCCCAAGCATCCTTCTCACATCCTTATTCCCAAAACCAAACTGTACATTATGTATTAAAAAACTCACCACAAATTTTTTTTTTTAAAAGGGCGGATTTGGTTAATTGCAAAGTTTAACACTACCTAGAGGAACCTCGTACAGTTCGTTTGAGTGCCAAAATTACTCGTCTAAACAATTTAATTAACAAAATTTAAAAGATATGTATATAAAATCATTGATCTGAAAACTGTAATTAACATGTAAATATAATTTTTTCAGCATTTTGTATTCCTGTATTTTATTTTATATTTTGTTTAGAATTTAATTGAATTTTAAATTTATGAAATGAGTAAACTAAGTAAGTACAATTTAATTTTAATTTAAGAATAATTTGATTCAAGTTGAAATTTAATCATTTTATAGCTAACAGATTTATTGTAAATTCTAAAATAAAATTTTTTTTTACAAAAAAAAAATTAAAGACAGAAAATAATTTTTCTTATTAAAATTCTGAATATTTAATTGAGAAACTATAGAATCAAAAAAAAAATAAAATGGAAATCTTTATTACAATGTAATTCAAAGAATCCTTAATTTTAAGTTCATTTGTATTGGTTTGATAAAATAAAAATTTAATCTTAGCAGAATATTTCAGAATAAAATTAATTCGAGTGTAGAGCTGATAAAAAGAAATTAAAAAACAAAAAAAAAAAATGAGAACTTCTTGTTAAGAATATCTTATTTCATGAATAATGCATAAATATCTTAAAAACAAAAAAAGAAGAATGCAAGATAATATAAAAATAATGAGGATTTAATAAGCAATAACAAAGCAGCTAAAAAAAAAACTAGAGATATTTTTATTTACTATGATATTTTTGAACATACCTTGTATATACTATAGACTGTTTTGGAATTACAAAAATATCCGACTTCCAGATTAATATAATTTCCGATATATTAAATAACTTAAATATTCCAACTCTCGTATTGGAAGAAAGAAGCAATTTTTTTTCTAAATATCTGGTCTGCACTATATCCTATATAAATGGAAGTCCTCCCCAGTTATCACATTTACAAACACACATTTACAAAATGTGATAACTGGAGAAGACTTCCATGTATAGATAAATGAAGTCCGTTATACCATTATTAATTATACCATTATACCATTATTTAGATCAAAAATTTAAATTTGTGTTAAATTATGGGGCCTAGTCCAACTGCTATGCTTTAAAAATACTTAGATAAAATAAAACTGAAAAATACGATAACTTGAAAAAATAAAAAATTTTTTTGTAATTTTTGTTCATGAGGTCAAATTCAAAAATGGTCGTGTTTTTGTGTTTTAAATTTATGAACATAAAAAAAAAAAACAAAAAATTGATTTGTTTTAAAATTTGAAGCAAGTTTAAGAACCAGAAGTTGACTTTAAGTTATAATATAAGAAATCAAAAATCGATGATCTCTAAAAGATAAGGATAAAGATTTTAGGATTTAGCTATGCAAAATTGGGTTTCAAAATAAAATCAAGAAAATAAAAATGTTATCAAACTGTTAAAAGCTTGTCTGTAATTTAATTTTTAGCATATTACCAAAAAATTTTTGAAAAAATGGCCCTATTAATTTTACTCTGTCCGGCCGTCCCTCTGTTTACAAAACTTCTACACCGTTAAAGATAGAAAAAAGAAATTTTAACCATGGGACACATAAAATAAAAAAATTAATGTTGTAGAACAACTTTTTCATATTGCCCCATTCATTATGGAGCTGCAGTCCCTCAAACTTTGAAAAAGTCTTAGTTTTAAAAGCGTATATTTCATGCTCTGCTTAACATTTTTTCAATCTGGAAACGCCATTCGACAGGAATTTTCTCTACCCTTCTAAATCAATATCAAAATTTTATATATATTTTTTAAATTTAGTATTTAAATTTACCGTTATGTGAAAACCAAAATTTGGATGATATTTCTTTTTCATAACTCCGGCACGCTTTGAGTTAGGACTTGAAATTTTGACACAAGAAATAACTTTAGTATAAGTCTCCTCAGAAAATTTTTTTGTACCACCCCCTCTTTAAGAGTTAATAGGACTCAAAAATTCAAATTTGATATTTTTAGCCCACCTATAACTTAGGCACCTACACAAATTTTCTTCACCAAAATATAAAAATTAAAACTTTTAGCAATATATTTTTACATGTGTTAACTGTTTTTCTTAATTATATAAGGTCCCGGATTTACAGTCCCTCAAAATTTCAAAAAAGTCCTATTTTCACATTTTTCCTTATATGAAATTTTCAAATTTTGGTGCAAGTCACAATTCCAAACAGTTTGTATTATCTTTTGGAAATGTGCGCTTTTAAAAACCATTGATTTTAATTGTCATTACTTCTGGCTTTTAACTTCAGAAAATTAAGAATGCTGGTTTTAGAACGTTTGTTAGTCCTACAATTTTAATTTTATAGAGGCACTTTTTATCCTGATAATTAAAGATTTTCCAGGTATTTTGAAATTCATTACTTGAATTTTCCAAGGTTCTTAGCTGCCGTGTTTTATTTAGTCAAAATGTTGTTGAGTAAAAAATTGAGTTTTGGTAGAAAAATGAGTCTACTTCATTCTATTTTATAAAGCAACTTTTAAACTTTAAATAACTTTTTAAATTATTTGTCATATAAATTTTTTTTTCCAATGTTGCAATAAATTGTAGGATGTTGCACTTAATGGTTTCCCATGGTTTTCTCATCACTCAGTTTTTATTTTGAAGAAAATTAGAAAATAAATAGAAAAAAAAAATTATTTTACTTTTTATGACATATTTTTAATTTTTTCTTTTATTTAATCAACTCTTTTTATTGGGTTTCTACTTTCTATTTATTTATTCTATGATAGCTTTGTGTACAAGTATATCATTACAATCGTATTGCACCTTTGCAGAATTTCTAAAAAAAAATTTAAAAAACATACTTATAAAAAAGGAATAAATTCTAGAAGCACAGGTGGAATAACAAATGACTTAATAGAAAGAATGCATTTAATTTGAATTTTAAATGAATTGGTACTTATAAATAAGTTGTAACACAAAATCATAAAAATTAAGATAAAAGCTATGAACAAGTGTGAATTATGAACTTTTAGAAAATTTGAATTTTATCAATGAGATTCTGGAGATAATAACAAAATAGTTGTCATAACATAGTATTGAAAGTGTTATTTTTTAGGGTTATTTGAATAAAGGAATTAATTTATACAGGATGTCTTATGATAAGATTTACATTGAGTAAAATATGATAGGGGATGTTGAATCAAACAAAACATTCTATAGGATGAATTTGTAACAGTTTTCAAGAAAACGTTGCTAAAATTTTCGTGTTTCGTGTATGTTGTAAAAAGGGAAACTTTATTTTTGCATATCTATAGCAATTTAGGAATACCTTTTGCATATTGTATAATCTAATAAGTTATTTAAGATTTTTATGTAATTATTATCAATAACGGTTTTTTTTTTTTTTTTTTATAAAGAAATCAAAGTTATTCGAAAAAAGGCATAAGGTTGTCACAATTTTTCAGATGAAAAAAAATTATAATTTTGCAATTTAGATAACTAGAAGCATTCATATGAAAATTAATAATCCTAACCATTTAAAAAATTTTAAATGATCTTCCTATGTTATACGAAGTAGAAAATAAAACTTTTAGCATCGTTATTTTCAAAACACTTAGAAATAAACACCAATCCTCCCATAGAATTTTTTGTTTGTTTCGATATCTCCTGTAATTTCCTACTCTGTGTCAAATTTATTGTAGGACAGCCAAAAGTATTGACTCATGTTGGGATACCCAAAAGTATTGATGTCTTGCAAAAGTCATGTACTTAGATTATATCATTATAGGTCAGCGAGACAATCGAGACATATAGAGACATCGAGACATATAGGCATAGAGATATCGAAACATCGAAACATATAGAGTAATGAAATATTACAAAATCATTGGCTACTATTTGCCATTATAGGTCGAATACTATTATTAGATGTCCTACAATAAATTGGATGTTCTACAATAAATTTATCCATATTTTGTTTATATCATATATTATATATTTAAACTATATTTGGTAGCAAGAGGGCTTTGTTTTCAATTAATAAAATTTGCTACCTGTGCAAGATTTAAATCCACACTCCCTGGTTTAATAAGTCATGTTCTTCACCACAAGGCCACAGAGGTTCCGCCATGTTATTTATTTATTTATTTATATTAATATTACATACATAAATGTAATGCAATATTATTGAACCATCGGCTACCAAGGCTATTATAGGTTTTTATACTATTATTAAATTATATACTAATATTATTTATTTTATTTATATTATATACTATATATTCGGTTAGTACTATATATTTACATTATATTTGGTTGTAAGGCGGGTATGTAAAGAAAAAAAACATTTACGACATGTGCAGGGATTGAACCCGCACTTCTTCGGTTAATAAGCCACACACCTACCCACTCGGCTTTCCGCCATGTTCAAATTCATTTAAGAATTCATATTAAACAAATATTTCATACTTATAGGATTATTCATATTATAAAATCGTATTTTTTTTGTACATAATACCTACTTCATCTGAGAGTTTTTTAATTTAATACAATCATTTTGCTACATAGGCTCTATGTGACACAGAAAGTGAAGTCGTTTGTTTGTACTTAAATTTTTTTTTTTTAACTAGATCCACGTTCATTACAAAATTGATTAAAAATATTTAAAAATGAAATTGAATTTAGATTGTAATTAATATCAAGGCTCTAATGTACTAACCACTTATCACTATTATAATTATTTTGATAAGTTTTTAATGCACCAAAATCATATTTGATAATAACTCAATAGATATTTATGTAATAGTGTGTTTTGATTAGTAAACAGGCACTCACTTATCAACAAAAATGATTATTTGATTAGTGATAAGTATGATCTTTATAAACTATTACATAAATATTATCCTTTTTTCGACCAAATATGAAAATGATATTTCTAGTTAAGAAATTAATGAATCGAAAGAAACATAAGCTATTTAACACAAAAATAATTAAAAATTGAGCCTTAAAATAAAGGTGAACCTTGAAATAAAGTAAGATGAAATGGAAGATAGTTTAGAACCTTTTTAAACCAAATTGATTAATATGCACCTCCATAAGTACATATAATTAAATTCAGACACTTCTGTTTTATTATATCATTAGAATTTATTCTTATTTTCTAATTGTTTTAATTTGTATGCATGAAAGTACAAGCACTGGATTTCTAAATATAAATTTTATAGGGTTGTTCAAAAATTATTCTAATTAAATTTACAAGAATTAGAGATGGAGTTAAAAATACTTTTAATTTCGTGAAACTTAACAAAGAAATTGTTTTGAAAACTAATAGTTAATTTTTAGTTGTTGATTCAATGATTTTATAATGCAAATCAATAACACATTTACCGCGCTACAATTTATCGTAGTCCGTACATAATCATTTGTAAGAAAAGTAAAGCATTTAATCAAAACAACAGATTTATTCGTATCTTTACAGGTATTTATGTTCGAAATTCTTTCTAAATGATACTTGTAGAAGGTGTGTAGGTTAAGTTTGCTGTTTATAATCTACTGGGTGGAAAGAATTGAATTGAGAGCAGGATTTTTAGCATTTATAATTTAAGATAAATTTCTTCTCCGTTTAATATTATAATTTTACTATACACTTTTAAGTTTCTTCTTGAATCATCCTGAATTACAATTTATCACACATAATCATATCTTATCTTTTCTATAAGTATGGAAAGAAAAGGAAGTCAATAAATAAAAAAATAACAGTTTATCCGAATTTTTTACATATTTTCAGTTTCTTAGAGGCAGTAGAGCAAAAGACAAGAGAAGAGCATTACACAATATAGATCTATATCAAAAGATCGCTGTGTTATTTATATCCCTTAAATAATAATCTACTCTAATCCGCCTCTTTACATAATTAAGTTCGATTTAGTTCGAGGTTCTTTCTAAATGTCTGCAGAAGTTGTCTAGGTTAAGTCTGTTGTAATCTACTGGATGGAAAAAATCGGGAGCAGGATTCTTAGCATTTATAATTTAAGATAAATTTCATTTCCAATTATGACTTTAATTTCATATAAACTTTCAAGTTTCTTCTTAAATCACCATGTGTTACTGAAGTTTTTAAAGGGTTGGCCAGGAAATCGCAAATATAAAATCCCAAATACAAATTCCCAAATACAAAATCCCAAAATTCAAAATCCCAAAATTCCAAAATCCCAAAACACTTTCGTTATCATAATTCATTTTAAATTTTTTTATTTCAGATGTCGATTTAATTATTGAAACCCTGGTTTTGAATCCAACTATAAAATCTGACCGAATTATTTCTTGTTACATGTGTGTTTCAACAATAAAAATCTTATAATAGTCTTATAAACCCCCGCTAAATAAACCAACTCTAAAATCCCTCCTAATTCAGAATTTGGCATATACATATGTATAAATATTTTGGAAAAAGCGGCTATCCCGGATTTGAATCCAACTCTATAAAATCCCTCCTAATTTTAATGTGGCATGTACATATATATAAATATTTTGTTAAAAGCGGCAATCCTGATTTTGAATCCAACTCTAAAATCATTCCTAATTCAGAATCTGGCATGTACATACATACATATTCTGCAAAAGCGGCAATCCTGGTTTTGAATCTACTGAACTCTAAATTGAAAATGAACTATTATATCAAAACTACTTTGGGATTTTGGGATTTTGGTATTTTGGGATTTTGGTATTTTGGCATTTTGGATTTTGGAATTGGGATTTTCGAATTTTGGGTTTTCTTTTTTGGGATTTTGCCATTCGGGATTTTTTATTTTGGGATTTTGTGGCGCTCCCGTTTTTAACGCATTTTTTTAGAAATAATAATTATTATGTACTTAAATTTTAATTTTTAATTATTAGTTTGTAAAAGTTATAGTTATAATAAACGTGATTGACATAAAATATATATTATTCTAAGGGGAAATTTATTAAAATAGATTTGAAAGGATAATAAAAAATCAACATACACACGTAATTGTTATTAAAATCAATTGTTATTGTGCCATATTCCTAGTATTTACATTTTTATAATAAAATAATTAAGAAGGGTGACTTAGTGGGTATATATTTTATAGAGCGTATAACATACGCTTTACACCGAGAGAGTGTAGATTCGAATCCTACACATATTATATGAATAATTCTATCTTACGACATTTACAGGCACACCTGGAAAGGAAAAACTGTGTAATTTCCTTCTCATGTCACATTTATGTGTCAGGGGAATAAACTAAAAAACAAAAATTTCATCCAAAGAACGCCTACATACGTATAGTATATTTATTTTTTTCATACACTTTCAGTAATATTATTATTAATACAAGGCGGTTTGATAATTCTTTAGTGGATCCTTCTTTACTTAAAATTATTTTACTAGCTTTGAAAAATCCTAAAATTTTAAAAAGTAAATGCAATTTAAGGTGTAAGAAAAATCATTAACAAAAGAACGCACAAACAATTAAATAATTCAGAACGGCAATAACAAATTTTGTAGGTACAATCTTATTGTTTTGAAATATTACGTAAGGCATTACATAATGATCTCAAAACGCTATTTTATAAATTAAGATATAATTAAATTAACTTATAAAATTCAAACATATTCTCCTAAAATAACCTTTTTCAACTAATGGAACACTGCGTAAACTATATTTTTAACAATAATTTAATAATTTACTTCTTTTTTTGGTAGATGTGACGACACTTCGCCAGAATATAATAAAATTTGACGAACAGTGTTGAGAAATAACAATACTAGGGCTTTATTTCCCAAGAAATTGAATATTAAATTGAAAGAGAAATAACACCCCAGGGCTTTATTCTCAAAAAGTCAAAAGTAAAACTGAAACAGAAATAGCACCCGGGATGATCCTTGGGAATAAAAAATCCTGAAAAAAAAATCTTGAATTTAATCTTGAAATAAAATATTTTTTAAAATTTTATTTAATGTCTTTTAAAAAAAAAAAAATTTTTTTAACTAAAAACATAACAAAATTATAAATACCAATTAGGAGGGATTTTAGAATTGGTTTAAAAATTAGGATATTTTCTTTTTGCAGAATATTTATATTAAACTATATGCGAGATTTTAAAAGTCGGGATTTCATTACAAATCCTATTATGTTTAATGAATTTTAATGACGTGCTTAAATACTTGATAATGTATTTATAAAGGGAGCGTATCGAAATCTCGCGAATCATCAAAATCTCGTGTATCAAAATCACCTGCTTTTATAAATCTGGCTTTTCTAAATCTCGCGTGTCAAAATCTCATGTCGCAAAATCTCGTGTTTCACAATCTCGTGTTTTACAATCTTGTGTTTCAAAATTTCGCGTTTTTGCTATATTTTTTAAATAATCTCGCGAAAAAGTAAAAATGCAAAAATACAGTATTAGGGAGTTAAGTACAGTGCAAAAGTACAGTGAATTAGGAGGAATATTTGTTAATGTTTTAATGTTGAAATATGTATGCAAAAAACTAATTAGGAGGGATTATAGTTGGTAACAAAATCAGGGTTTCAGTAATTTGTTTAGTGGGAGTGGGATTTTTTAAAAGTTTCCTTTTTTTTTTAAATATTTATGCAAAAAATATAATTAGGGGGATTTTAGAGTTGTAATCTGATTCAGGGTATTCGCTTTTTCCAAAATAATTATATTATATGCGAGATTCTAAATTGGACGGGATTTTAGAGTTCGGTTTAAAAGTAGAGGTATGTACTTTTTTGGAATCTTCATGTGTATTTGTATATGTGAGATTCTGAATTAAGTGGGGTTTTAGAGTTGTATTGTATATACAACATTTATTTCAATTTGAAAATTAATTTCTGAAATTTTTTGGATTTTCATACCCACCCAACCTATTTAATTAATGAAAAACTTTACATATTTCATTTGAAAACGCAAGATTTTAAGGCACGAGATATTCAAACGCGAGATTTTGAAACATGAGAATATGAAATGCGAGATTATGAAACGCCAGATTTCGTACCCAACCCATTTATGTTAACTTTTGGTAAGAATCATCTATTACGTATATATTTAAAGTTTGATATACATTTTTCTAAATAACAAAGTTAAATTTTACCATCTTCCATAACATTTCACTAAACATAAATATTCATAAGTATTATAAGAATCATACAAGTATAGCGTACTGTCATCTTGAATTCCAATTATTCATTTTTAAAATCATCATTTTCAAAAATAAAAAAATCAAGTTTTTGTTTTTCAAGATTGTTTTGTTCCAGATTTTTTTTTTAGGATATCGATGGGAACCCTTTATTTTATTATCAGACAAAGATTTATTTTTTTCTATTACTATCTGTTTCAAGAGCAATATACTTTTATGTAGTTTTATGACAAAAATCAATCATTAATCCTTTTTGATCTGATATCCTTCGAAATTACTTATCAAATTTCGGTTCCTTTCGATATTTATGCTCTTTTTATACATATAGGTACAAAAAAAAACATAAATATTTTTTACTAGAGGACGAGTATATTAGAGGGAGGAGAGTATAGGAGAAGTATTCTGCGCTATATTTTTTCTTAAAGGTTGTAGAAGTCCATTGGCATGAAGATGGGCAAACAGAGTGGCAGAGTAATACTAAAAAGTAAATTTATTAAAATAATTTGGAAATATAATAAAAACTTATTTTTTACATATTAAAAATTTAAATTATATAGATATATTTTGTATATTTATGGATATTTACATAAGAATAGTTATTTAAAATTTTTTATTACTTGTTTTAACATTAATTTCCTTCATTTTTACATTTTAATACGATTTGATGATTATTTGAATCCTTCTTCAATTATAATCCTCTTTAGAATTTTAACTCTTAATGTAAGGATATGGTTGATAATAATTTTTTTTTTTTGATTTATTCAAATAATAAAATAATAAAAATCTTACTTATATTTTTATCATAATATTACCAAAAAAGTAATTTTACTTCAGTATTTGGCGTAATCATTTTATATCAGGAAAAAAAAATTTAACTAAATTTATTTAACCTTAATAAATAAAAAAATAAATTTAAATTTTATCATTATATTAGAAAAGAAAAATCTTTTGATAAGATAAAAAGATTTGAAACGTTTTGAAAAAATAAATGTTGGGAAAAATAAAATATACACGGAATGTAAATCAACGGTTTTTGAAGGCACACATTTTCGAAAATTTATAACTTTGCAACCCTATACAACTAAGGGAAACCGTTAACACACATAAAAGACTTATTGTTAGAGCTTTAATTTTTATTTCTTACCGAAGAAAAATTTGTACAGGTGTCTAAAAATAGCAAATTTTTAATTTGTGAGTCCTAATAAGCTCTTAAACCGGGGGTAATACAAAAAAAATTTCTGAGCAAACTTACAACTAATTGTAAAAGTTATTTTTTATATAAAAATTTCAAGTCCTTATCTGAAAGCGTGCCGGAGTTATGAAGGAAGAAAAATCATGTAAAATTTTGTTTTTAAAATTCAATTTTGTTTTTGCATAGCGGTAAATTTAAATACTAAATTTAAAAAAAAACTGTACATGTTTGATAGACTGATTTGTAAAGGTAATAACAAGTCCTGTCTTTTTTTTAACTTTATAAATCAGAAAAAACAATCAAAACTTGAAATATACACATTTCAAAATAGGGCTTTTTCATAGTTTGAGGGGTTGTAGCTCCGTAATGGATGGGGCTACAGGAAAAAGTTGCTCTCCAAGATTGAGTTTTTTATGAAAACTACTCATGGCTAAAATTTCCCTGCTCTATCTTTACCGGTGTAGAAGTTTTGTAAACAGACGGACGGACGAGCAGACGGACACACTGAAACTTATAGGAAAATTTTTTCAAATTTTTTTTGGAAATTTGCTAAAAATTATGAAATGAAAGAAATTTTATTCTAATTTGATTTTTTAATATAAAAATTATTATTTTTTTTTAAGCATATTTATTAATAAATTTGAAAAATTTCCTGCTTAGTTTTATTTTGTCCCTCTAATCTTTGAGAATCAGCGTAATTTATGAAAAAAAATTTTGTTCCACCTCTTCATTTAAAGGTCAAAATTAAAAAAATTCATTTGTGTAAATATCGTGGAACCTGGATGGATATCTATACAAAGGGAAATATGAAAATTAAAGCTTCAAATAACTTTTGTTAAGCATGATCTGGTTTTCTTAAACTTGGAGGAAGGATCCCAGTATTTTTTAAAATATTTTTTTAACAGGAAAAATTCTAACAAAAATTACAGTCACAGTTCTAGAATTCTATATATCATTAACATTTTTAAAGGTGACGTGTCGCAGTCCCAATTTGTGAGTCATAAGTCCCTAAGGGCTTTTTTATGTGTATATATATGTATACGTGAGATTCTGAATTAGGATGGATTTTAGAGTTGGATTCGAAATAATAGTATCCTCTTTTTCCAAAATAAATAAGGACTGATACGTGTGATTCTGAATAAGGCCCGGTGGCCGACCGCATTTGCGGGTAGCCTCAGTAAAATTTTGCGGCGAAAATTCGTGGGGCTTTCACTGAGCCTATGTCCAATTGTTTAATCATTGATTTAAATTGCATTCAAATTTTGTCTTTTTTTTAAATGTTATTATTCTTAATAAAAATTTACCATTTTAGGTACAAATATATATATATTTATATATTTATGATATATTTATATTTATAATAATATGTATTATATTTTTTATATATATATATATTTTGTTTTATGACATTAGTAAGAAGAAGACTTATAGCTCACTTTATGTCCTTAAGGAACTTATAACTCTTTTTTAAACGGATTTATGTCTCACTGAAATATATTACTATGCGCCAAAAGTTCCTTAGGGGAAATGAAAATGTGCATCTTTAAAAATTCTTGGTTTAACATACTGACTTTCTTTTTAATTTATTTGTATTATTTTTTTTGTACACTTTTTGTACAAAATCCATTAAAATGTTTTAAATCCATTAAAATGATATGGTTTTGAATATAATATTAGATTTGATTGTCATTAAGTTTCGCTAAAATAATATTTAAAATTATAATTAAGATTTTGTTTTAAAACATTGACTTAATTAAGTACTGAACAAATATAGAAAATAATTTATTATAATTTAAGTTAAATAATAATTTTTCTACATTTTTTTTTAAGACTTCTGACGCCGTTATAGTTTTAGCCCTGCACCATGAATATAAAATACCCACAATGATTTTTAAATAAAACTGAGTGCTGTACAAATTTTTACAAGCATAAGTATCTATAAATTGATACGGATAAAATTAGGTAGTCTTCCGTTTCAGAAATAATTTTATTCTTGATCTAACTAAATTTTTTTTTGTTTTTTCCACTGCTAAAAGAAGCATAGAGCATCAATAGAAGAAAAGCATAGATAATAAACTATATACAGATCTCATTCCCATATAAAACAAGGTAGAATGTAAACCAACTGTTTTTAAAAGCGCACATTTCTAAAAGACAATATCTATCTCATAAAAGACAATACAAACTGTTTAGAATAATTGTGACTTGCACAAAAATTTTAAAATTCCATGTATAATAAGAAAAAACGTGAAAATAAGACTTTTCTGGAATTTTGAGAGGCTCTAAGTCCGGAACCCTATATAACTAAGAAAAACTGTTAACACACATAAAAATATATTACTGGAGCTTTAAATTTTATGTTTTGTCAAAGAAAAATTTGTACAGGTGCTTAAGTTACAGGTGCCTAAACAGAGAAAATTTTCAATTTTTGAGCCCTAATAGCTCTTAAATAGAGGCTAGTACAAAAAATTTTCTGAGCAAACTTATACTAATTCTAAAAATTCTTTCATTATGCAAAATTAAGTTTTCACATAACGGTAACGGTTCACACAAACTAAAATTTTTGAAAATTCTTGACTCCTTCTATCTTCCAAACGGTTTAAGTTAGGAACTTGAAATTTTGAGAGAAGTCTTTTAGGTCTCTGAAAATAAGTATGAGTCATTTCAGAAAATATTTTTGTATCGCCCCCCGTTTCGGAGCTGTAAGGGGTCAAAAAGTAAAAATTCCTTATTTTTAAACACCTGTGACTTGAACACCTGTCCAAATTTTTTCGAAGTAATATACAAAAATTAAAGCTCCAACATTATATTTTTATTTCTTTTAACAATTTTTCTTAATAATATAGGGGTAACTTAAAATTGACAAAAGTGTGACTTCATTTTCATTTTTTTTGCATTCTTTTTTACTCGATAATTTGAAATTGTTGAGGATGATGCATTGCGTACTACAAAAAAAATTAAATAAATAAAAAATATAACGGTTGCTTGAAGAATTCATATTTATATGAAACTAGTATACATACTTATATAACTCATGTTTATTTAATATTTACATATCGTACATGTCACTGATGAATGAATGATAAATACATATGTATTGTATAGTATAAATTATTATACATTTGCCGCTTAGTATTAAATGTTAGATACTATAGCATATTTGGAAAAGTTTTGGATTGATAATCGTTATGTGGAAGGTTAGAATCTGCTTTTGAAGAATGTATAAACATATAGTTTTTTACTTCTAGTTCTAGAAATTATAAAATTCACTCAAATTATTTTAAAATAATAAAAAATTAAAAAAATAATATTGTAAGCAGAGTGATGAACATACTAACGGTATGCTATGAACATACTAACGGTTCGTACGGTTATCTAAGAGTTGACAAAGGCAACTGTATTCTTCCTCGTTTTATATTATATTATGTTGTCAAATATGAATAATAAATTACTTAATGGATGCCCTTTGCTCCTTATAGGAGTGGCAAAGAAAACAAAAAAAAAATGTTTTGTACACTATTAGAACCGTTGAACTAAACTTCAAACTCCGATAAACAAATTATTGAAATGTTGATTTCGAAACCAATTCTAAAATCATTCCTTATTTTTATTTTAAAACAAAGAACTAAAAGCAGTAGGAGCTGGGGACCGAATACAAAACTACCCCTAAATAAGTTATTGTGACTGTGATTTTAGCCAATTATAAAATACAATCAAATTCAGAATCTCACATAATATATTTTTATATCAATAACATAATATATTATATTTTACTTTTCCCTAGAATTAATATATGTTGGAATTTAAAAAAAAAAGACTAATAGACCTTATATCTCATTTGAATGTTTAAAAAGATCTAACGCTAGAATTTCACGTATTAAGCTTTATTACCATTTCGAATTGAAAGAAAAATCGTTCTAGATTACTTAGATCTTATTTCGTTAGGTCTTATTGCACGCCTCCAGTTTTGTGTAAATTAATATCAATTATTTATTGTTGATAAGTATATTTAAAAAGTTTTGTACACAGAGATTTTTTATCTGAGGTGTTATTTGTTATAAAACAATCCTTTTGTGATAATCTTATAAAATTAAGTCTTAGGTTGACATTTTAAAAAATAAACTCTGATATAAATAGAAAATAAATTAAATGATAAGAATATCCATAGAATGTAGGTGCAATAATGTATATATAGAAATTTATCGTTCTACCTATAAAATGGCTTTATTGAAAGAAAATATTTAATATTTTAATTATAGATAATATTAATTCATTTTGTGAATGTTAAAATATTTTTGTATGTTATACTTTGATCTAATTGAATTTCAAGAAATCTTAAATATGTCAAAATATCTGTTTTATGGCATATTATAGAATTATAGATAAATATTTAAATAATTTATCTTTTGATTTTTTAATATATCTCAAAGGTATGAAATTATATGATATTATATAACGGGTGTTTTTTTTTAGAATGATAGAACTTTAAATTGAAATAAAACACATTTAAATTAAAATTGAAGCCAAATTTTTTATTTTATTTGAAAGATTAATGACATTTAGGTTTTGAAAAATAATTTCCGATATATGTCTACCACCACTAGCTCTGAGGAACCTCATTCGATCAGACCAATTTTGGACCTCTTTTTCGAGTAATTCAGGCCTTATTTCATTAATAACACGGGTTATGTTGGCTTCCAAAGCGTCTATTGTTTCTGGTTTATCAGCAAAAACCAATGAGTTCACATAACCCCAAAGAAAATAATCCAGTGGGGTTATATCGCATGATCTTGGAGGCCAATTAATTGGACCATTTCATGAAATAATGTTATCACCAAATCTTTCTTTCAATAAATCAATTGTAGCGGTAGCAGTATGATGTGTGGCACCATCTTGTTGGATGCAAAAGACTTTCGGGTCGATACCATTCAAACACGGAAATTTTGCTTGTTTACATAGCCGTTTAACCAAAAATAAGATTCATCACTAAACACAATTTTTCGATTTCGAAGTTTGGCGAATACAACACTGATTTTGAAAATAAATTTCATCAATTTGTAAACGTTGTTGCGGTGTGAGTCTTCCCATGATAATTTGCCAATGCTTACTGAAATCAAATAAAAAAAAATTTGACTTAATCTTAATTTAAATGTGTTTTATTTTAATTTAATGTTCTATCATTCTAAAATAACACCCGTTACACATATGTATACCTAATAAAATGTTTTTTTTACTATTAAAAAATTTTAATAAGGATCTTTTAAATTCATAATTTAAAATGTTGAGATATGCGAAAAATTTAATTAATTTTTTGTTTTTAAGGTTATTCAAGTTAATAATATAACAATTGAATTCACTTAATATGGTATAAACATAAATATTTAATTTAAAAAAAACTTTAAACAAAATTACGGAAAGATTTTCAAAATGTTTTAAAATAATTACTTTTTTGAAATATGAATAAAAAAAGGTATTTTATATAATATTTAGGTCATCTATTTAGTTTAGTTTATCGGACTCATGGCGTAGTAATTAAGTCGCCAGCCTTTCAAACGGAGGGTCTTGGGTTCAAACCCCGCTCAGGTCATATAAATAAAAGAATATGTAGTCATTTCATATCGTAATAATGTATATCATATAATTAATAGTATTATTAATAATAGTCATAATAATAATAATAGTAGTAATAATAACATTAATAATAATAACATTAATAATAATAATAATACTAATAATAGCTCCTACAGTGGAGCTATCTTTGGTTATATCATGCAGAAAGGTATTATAATACTACTGCACGTTGTAATCCACTGGTGGCTCCTGACTCTGTAGTAAAATAATAAAAATATTAATAAGTAATACATGCTAATACCAATAATAATAGCTGCTACAGTGACAGTTGGGGTTGCCTTCAATAATTACCTCATGCATGCAGTAAGGTATTATATATTACTGCATGTTGTAACTGTTGTAACAGCTATAGGTAACTGTTAGCAAAATTGTAATAATAATAGGCGGATTCATTGTTTTCTTACAGTCCAACTTCCAATGATTCAGCATCCTATTTCCTTTTCTTTCCTGTCTCTACTCGCCCTAGCCAATATACTGCGTTAGCTGGTAAAGTTTCATTCCATTATATTGGCTAAAAGGGGAGGTGGGTTTTTGTCAATAAGAATCTGACGCTCCCAAGGGGAAATTCGGAAATTCTTGGTGTCTTTGGAAGATTCCCACCTACCTTAGGAAAAAGAAAATTAATATGTAATGTATGATTACTTAATTTTGTATACTTATGTAGAATAGCATAAATTATTAATATATTATGTATAGATTTACTTTTTGCTTTTAAAATATATCTTTATACATTGCCTTCTATTTACCAACTAGCTTAAAAATATTTTCTAACTTCAACTTCTAATCTACCTAGATTTTTTTTTATCTCTTTCTAATTCTTATAGTTTACTCTTCTTTATATGAAAAATGAATTAACCAAGAGTCCATATTAATTAATATCAATGATATTAAAGACAGATTTTCATATGGTTTTGAAAATTTTATCATGTACGATTTGAATTTCATATTTTCTTTTGCGTTTTTTTAATCGATACGATGGTGTAAATTAAATTTAAATCGACAATGAGTTCAAAACAAAAAAAAATTAGCAAGTTTTTCTAATTAAATTATTTGTATACACTATAATAAATATTAGTTTGATGAAATTTAGAATTATTAATGTGTAACAAATTTTTCATTTCTTCATATCTCAGAAACGTGGAAGATACAGAGGAAAAAATCATTACCTATATTTGAGTGGCAATTCTGGTATCTGATACACGCCTCCCAAGGGCTAACAAGCATATCTTCGAAATTAATAACGGTAGAAACTTGATATTTTCTACAAGGATGTCAAGCATGTCCCAAGAGGATGCCTCTTTTGCTGAAATTTGAGTTGAAATAAGACAGAAAAGCGACAGAAAAGGGAAGAAGTTCAAGCAGCTGCCAAAGAACTTATGGATTTTTAATTTAATTCGAATTATTCAGATGTAGTGCACTAATAAGTCGGTTGCATCGACTTACTGTTACATTTACTTGTTTTTAATTCACTTTAAACCTTTATAACTGTAATTGATTGGTGTATGAAAACCATCATTAGTATACAAAAAAAATTTATAGTTTTCTCTACAAAATGTATTTTGTTGTATCTCTCTAAAGGAAGCCCTTCAAAAGTTGTAGATTATTTTGTAGCGGTAGAATAACACCTAAGGAATTCGAATGTGAAATAAAGCCTAATTGCGAAATTTTGCTGTTACTAAAAACAGAAAGCCACTTGGAATCGCCTCTTTTTATTTTATCTATAATGATGTTGTATCATTCATTCGTCACAGTGACATTAAAATTTACGCAGACGATATGAAAATTAAAAAACAAAATTATATGCATAGAGGATGCCAACTTACTTCAAGCATCAATTTAAATCTGACTGAAACTAATTCAATAAGAGATATAGGAATTCGTTTAGATAGCAAATTAAATTTCAAGATCCATTATGAAAGCATTATTCACTAATCAAATTCATTGCTTGGTTTCGTTAAACGTTGGTCAAAAGAGTTTACGGATTCTTACACACTTAAATCCTTATATATGTATGTACATATCGTGTTAGCCCCAATTTGAAATACGCTAGTCAGGTATGGTTTCCTTTCTATCAATCTCATATTGATAAAATTGAATCTATGCAAAATATGTTTATTCGTTTTGTCCTAAGAAGCTTTCCATGGAATAATCCTTTCATTTTACCTCCTTATGAAAATAGATTAAACTTACTACACCTAAAAACTCAATGCGTTATTAATGGGGAACAAATAAAAATCACATATTAATTTCAGTCATAAATAATACACAATAAAACAAAATATATATATATATATATACAACATACATATATATATATAGGGTTTTTCAAATTGAATTTTCAAAAAGGGTCACTGTTTGGTCTGCATTGTGGTCTGGTGGTGTAATTGATCCGTACTTTTTCGAAAATGATGCTGGAACAGCCATAACCGTTAACGGTACCACATATCGAAAGATGATCACAACTTTTTTGTGGCCAAAACTGGAAAATATTGATACTGAGGACATGTGGTTTCAACAAGATGGGGCTATGTGTCATACAGCCAGAGAAACACTGCAATTACTGCATACAAAGTTTCCAGACCGTGTTATTTCCAAATTCGGTGACTTGATTTGGCCTTCAAGATCCTGCGATTTGACACCGTTAGACTTCTTTCTCTGTGGCTATGTGAAAGGACAAGTCTACAAGGATAATCCTCGAAAGGTTGAAGCATTGAAAGCAGAAATTATTCGAGGTATTGGTGAGATAGAGCCGCAACTATGCCAGAATGTGACCGAACATTTTGATAAAAGAATCAGGTACTGTAGAGACACAAGAGGTGGTCACATGGGAGATACCATTTTGCAGAGTATAAATGGCAAACATTGTACTTCAAAATTAAATAAAAACTTTTCCAGTTTCAATTCAAATTCTATGTCTATTTACATTTGAAAACCTTATTTTGAAAGACCCTTTATTTGTATTGTAAAAAGCCATTTTTTGTAAAAAAAATTCTTTTAATTATTATGTAATTTTATCAATTAATTTGTAATTTGTTTGAATTAGACAAATAAATAAATATTTCGAATTCCCAAAACATATTAATTCTTCAAAAAACAAGTAGTTTTAAAAGATTGTTTTTATAAAAAAATATATTTTCATATAAAAATGTCAAAATTTAATGAATTGTATGGAATAGGTTTGTCGTAGGACATACCATATACGTGTTGATTTATAGTTCGATTCAAAATCCGGTTTCCAATAATTTTTTAGTTACTATTTTAAATGCATTATTTATGTAAATGTCAAAATTTAATATTTTTGTATGTGAGTAGATATGTATTTCTAGGAATATATGTTATAATAATAAAATAAAAGAATGCCGTGCAATCATATGTGGAGAAATAAAAAAGCTCACAAGAAGAGATAAAACGAAATTCATAAACAAAATCGCTGTGGAAGCTCAAAAACAGCCGATCAAAATAACTCAAAACAATTATTCGCAAAAATAAAAACTCTATCCAACCAAAATTAAATTATGGATCATTCAATTAAAGATAGAAACGGCCAATTACTAACATCAACTAAAGAACATCTTTCCATCTATCCAACTAAAGATTGGATAGAAGGAAAGAAGACTTCCAAATAAAAAAAAATATTTACATGGCAACATAATCCGTACAAACATTAACATCAATACCCCAACAATCCAAGAGTTACCTCAAATAATAGATATACTTAAGTCTGCAGGAATAGATGGCATAGTAGCTTAGTTGATCAAAGTAGATGCTTTGCAAAGTACAAGTTTCATGCAGCCTATAATAGAGAAAAATTTTGCAAAATTAGAAAATGAGCTCTCAATGGAGAAGAGGCATTATTAAACAATTCCCTAAGAATTAAAAGCAACCTAAATTACTGTAGTAACTGAAGTAGAATTACATTACTCTGTAAGAAACTGTAAGAAAGAAACTGCCTCTTTTTGTTCATGACAGAATTGAGGAACATTTTGATAATGTCCAAAAAACGGAAGAAGCCGGTTTTCGTAAAGGGCGAAATTGTAAAGTACATACAAATACATTCAAGATAATCCTGGAACAATCAAAAGAATTTAATGTGTCCATCTACATAGCGTTCGTCGAATTTTAGAGGGCAATTGTTGAGATAAACAGAAATAAAATATGGGAAACAGAAAAATATTCCGGAGAAAATTTTTAGAATAATCAGAGTAATATACATCAATACAGAAGTCCAAATTCTCCATAAAGGTATTCTAAGTAATCCGATAACGGAAATAGAAATTAAGAAACAATATATCGTATATGGATTGGTTCTGTTCTTACAAGATCTCCTTATTACATAGCTAGACAGGCGCTGGAATGAAACCCTCAATGGGAAGGAATGCTGATAGACCTAAGAATACATGAATTTGGTAGACCATGGTAGACCTAAGATTACTTTTGTTTCATTTTCGGAGATATTACTATTTTTGTTAAACTTAATAGTTTTATTACGATTTTAGGGTTGCCACATTCCTTAAAATTTTTTTCAAAACTATAATGTGCTTTCGCACTTGAATCATATTTTCCATTTTGTTCCTATATATATTGTACTCGTATAAGTTTATGACATGAGAAACATTCCGGTTTTTTTTTGAATATTTATGAAAAGCATCATTGTCTGAGATATTTCTTCTGTCCTTCTGACTTCTCTGTAAAGTTTTTCAAAGGAAAGATATGTGCGTGTTTATTAATGTGTGGTTTAAGGTGTAAACAACCTCAACAAATGTTTCGTATCGATCTAAATTTTTGCAAGCGTGATCAATAAGAAAAACTGCTATAATCTAAAATCGTTTTAAATTTAGCAATTAATCAACATTTTTAAGTTTTGCACAACCATTATGCTTTTATTATTATTATTTTTTTTTAAATTTATGAAAATAGCGTTCGCAACGAGACCTTCAACTAAGAATATCTATTTATACAGTTTTTATTTTTTAAATTAGTTTCATATTATAAATTATATATTTGCACTATATTTGACAGCAAGGGCGATTTATTTTCAATTAATAAAACTTGTTATCTGTGCAGAATTTAAACACGCACTCTCTCGGTCAATAGAATACGTGCTTAACCACTACGCCACCGATGCCTTTAAAATCTGAATTTTTAAAACTAAAAGTAAAATTTTTTCATATTTTTAAGCAAAAAAATTTTTATTTAACAAAATCTTTAACATTTCGATATTAATACTATAATAGTACAAATTTATTTACGATGTAAATGTAAATAAATTTGTACTATGTAAATAAATGTTGTACCAAATCTGTGAATAATAAGTTCAAAAATAAAACATAAAGTACTTAAAAGCCAACTGAATGCAAGAAATATCCAAACAAATATAAACTCCTTAATTGCAAGTGGTTTTAAATCATCATTAGTTGTTAAATTTAAATTTTCTATAATTTTGCCTTCAACAGTTTCCATTACAGCCATTTTTGACCATTTCGAAAGGAATCCATTTTCTTGAACTCTCATCATATGCTCAGTAAGCCGTTCATGATTTAATATAGCAGATTTTGTTTGCAATCTACGATATGTTCCATCACTACAAATTTCACTTTTTTCAAACAATTTTTTGCGATAATAGAAATCTTGTAATTCAGATAAGTAATTCCAAGAGTCTGCTGGTGTTACATATGCATAAGATGTATTAAGTGATGTTCTGTGTTTCTCAAAAATAGATTTTGAAACTTTGAAAAACACATCCTCTGAATCTTTTTGTAAGTCAAATGATTTAAAAATAGTGTTAAAACTAATTTCTGTAACCATTATTTTTATTTTCCTTTTCTTCACTTCAAAAATATTATTAGGTGTTGGTAAAAAAATGGGATCAATTAAAAATGTTGTTAGAAATGCCAAATAAATATTTGTTATTATAAAACCGAATAAAATTATGTTTAAATTAAATATTCTCATTTTCCACTTATGTTTAGTAAAAGAATCTTTGAAATTTTGAAAAAGAAGCTTTAATAACGCGTTCAGAAGTGATTTGCTCCATTCATTCTTATTGAAAAATGTCCTTAATGATATGCTTTCAAAACAAGTCAATAAAAAAATAGTGAAAATTAAACAAAGCCAAGTAATTTTATCAAATGGTAGCGTAAAGTATAAATTCTTTTTAAGCGCATTTGCTTTAATTGGAAATGCTAAACAAGTTTTTTGCATTACTAAAGGATAAACTTCATCAAATTTGCATTTCAATGGTAACAAAATCATGTCTATAGGCGGTATACTACTGCAGATTAAACTAGCATAATTAGGCATGTTATCATTATCTTTGAAAGGAATTGGTTCATAGAGACTAGCATTTACAGCTTTTGCAAAAGTTTCGGCAGCATGATACATTGGTCCTCCATATTTCTGAACACCTTTTCTATAATAAAAATTTATCAAAATTATGTTCAAATACATATTTTAATGTTTTACCTATTTGTATATTTAATAATTCGTGGAACGGACGGAATTATTACTGTTCTTATTTCATACCCTTGAAGATTTCTAGCTGTATCTAGAAAAATCCTCTCATTGGAACTCATATTGAATTGAAATGTATTTATTTTTGGCTCTGGGAATGGACGACTTCTGTATATTGTTATAGTCTCATCCCATTTGTTTTGATTTTTAAATATTAACAAATAGTTTAATATTCCATTTCTGAAGCAAAATGGCATTACATTTTTCTCGAAAATTGTTTCTAAATATTCTGTACTATTTGTTATGTACACAAAAAATACAGTTTTAGTATGTCGTATTTTTTCCAATAATAGTACAACAGTGCTTTCCAATGCTTCTCTTAGATTCAGATAATTTAAAAAAATAATGAGTTTAAAATATGAATTCATTTTTTTTATATTCAATTCGAATTTATTCTCGGGTTGCATGGATTGTGTAATAAGACTTAATTGTCCTTTTTCAAAAGTATTCTTATAAATTTCATCTAAATCGGGAGCTATTAGCTCATGTATTTCGTAATATACTATAGCTGTTTCTATATCACGATGTTGTTCAGTTATTTTATTAATGAGATCATTTGTAGAAAAAGGTTGAATTGTTCTTATAATTGCAATCAAAATTAATATTTTTAACATTTTAATTTCTGTTTTAGTCATGTTCAAATATTAAAAATAAAAAATTTTTTTAATTGTTAGAATTAACATTTTTAAAATAATGACTAAAATTTAGTTCACAGTTTTTTGTATGAGAAAGAACCACAAAACCGAACTGTTCAATTTAAACTAAAAATTACTTCTTTATGTATTAAAACTTGCCAGTTTAAAAAAATAAATTACTTCGTATTATAAAAATTCAGCGGAATGAGAAATTAAGTAATATTTGAGAATTAAACAAAAAGTTTGTGGTTATTCTCAGGTGTAAACAAATTTTGAAAATTGTTTTTAGATTACAAGAAAATTATTTCAAAAAAGTGTAATTTTATTTGTAATTTTATAATAATCTGTTGCCTCTGAGTCATTTTTGTTCTAGGGTTGGGAAAAAATGAAACAAGTGTTGGTGTAGTAAATATTTCATTACTTAGATTTTTTTATATTTGTGGAAATAATCCGATCCGATATCGGCTATCAATTGATGATACATTTGTTCAATCTAAGAACGTTAAACGACAGTACATTTTTCTAGTTTTATAAAGTAACTTACAACGGTATCCGGCATTGTCTGGGAAAACTAAAAGTTCTTGGAATTGTTTTTTTCTTTCGTGGAGTTTTAGAAAAAGAAAAAAAAAATTTTATGCCTTTATGGAGGTAACTGTATTATTTTGATTGTGATTTGTTAACCAATTATATATGTAAGTATAAAAATTGCATAGATCCAAAATTCTTACATCTCTACTCTATTGTAGAATTGATAGGGGTTTAGAACACCATTCTTTAGAAACTGTAAAGATGAGATTTTATAGAAAACTACTTTTAAAATTTTATTTTTATTGTAGCAACTATTTTACAATAAAATAATCAGTATATAAATCGGGAAACATAAATTTTTGTCCTTCGTTTTAGGCAAAACTGCTGAGTTGATTTTTATGGACACAATACTTTGTGTGTATACTGAAAAAGAGCAATATATTTTTGTTTTTAATTCAGCCTGGTAATCCATCTTTAGTTAAATGTTATTTAAAGCTATGAAGTTTTTATTTTTGATTTTTTTTCAGGTTTGAGTATTACAAAAGTGGATTTTATTACATATTTAATGAGAAATAACACGCCGGGGTCTTATTTCTCATATGTAATTGATAAATAAGACCTATAACTTGGACACCTGCCCAAATTTTTTTGACATAATATCAAAAATTTAAAGTTCTAATATTATATTTTTGTTTGTGTTAATAAATTTGCTTAATAAAATATTGAGGTAGCTGCTAATTGACGAAAGTGTGATTTGATTTTTCACAATTTTTTCTTACAAAAAAAAATCAAACAAATTTATTTTTCAATATAAAACTACTTTTTACTCTAGGCTTATTATGGAATATTTTTTAATATTGGAAATGCGCTGTTTTGAAAACCCTTGTTTTTTCCATTACTTGTTTATACTTGTTATTATTAAGATACTTTAAGGTATAAGTATAATTAAGTTTTGTTATTTTTGTAATGCGGTATTGATGGCTGTGGCTAAGCTAGACATTTAATTTATTTTTTTTATAGATTGATGTTTGAAGCAGGGCTGGGGAGTCGAGAATCAAAACTACCGACCCCGACTCCTATTTTTTTCTACCTCTAAAATCGACTCCGACTACATAATATTATGATTGTGTGTGATTTTATTGCATTTGACAGATTAAATATTAAATTAAAATTCTGATTTTTCATTAAGTAGGTAAGTTTAAAAACAAATTACTTAGTATGTACTTAAGTTAACTAAATTTTTTAAAAATGGGTAAAATAAATATTAAATAATTGATATTTCGCAGATCCTTAATTTTATTTTTATATAAAATTTTTTAACGAATAAAGGCGATTCCATTAAACACAAAATATTATTAAATTTTTTTGCAGTTGGTGTCGGCTTATTTTGTATACAACTCCAACTCCAACCTAACAATAATGAAGCCGACTCCGACTCCACGATTCCGACTCCCCAGCCCTTGTTTGAGAAACAAAAAAAATGAATTACTTTTGTTTTTGAAAAAATATTATTTTTATTATTATTTTTGTAACAAAGTACAACATTTCTTTAAAGAAGGCTGAAATAAAAACTAATACATACATAAAAAAATATACAAAAGATATAATTTCAATTTTTTTTTTTTATAAAAACAAATTAATATTTCAATCTATAATATAATCTATAATATACTATAGAAACGAATATTTTTCTTAAAAACGAGGAAGAATACAGTTGCCTTTGTCAACTCTTAGATACCCGTACGAACCGTTAGTATGTTCATACCCTGTCACTCTGCTCACAATATTATTTTTTTAATATTTTAGTATTTTAAAATAATTTGGGTGAATTTTATAATTTCTAGAACTATGGGTTGTATATATATTCAAATATTATATACATATTTGTATGGGTTGTATATATATTTTATATATATTCAAACTATATATTTATACATTCTTCAAAAGCAGATTTTAACCTTTGACATAATGATTATCAATCCAAAACTTTTTCAAATATTCTATAGTACCATTTAACACTAAGCGGTATATTAAATTTACTTAGTACAAAACAGTAAATATAATTTTAAATATTATATTATATTATATTTAAATATTCCATTGACAGAATAATTTCTTATAAGTACAATAAAATACATATATGTATATAAATACGGCGCTATATAATATACATATATACTCTTATCATTCACTCACTAGTGGCATATACGATATGTAAATAAACATGATATTATATAAGTATGTATGTATATCAATATCATACAAATAAAAATTCTTCAAGCAACCGTTATGTTGTTTATTTATTTACATTTTTTTGTACTACGCATTATATCCTCAACAATTTCAAATTATCGAGTAAAACAAATGCAAAAAATTTGTTGAAGAAATTTGTTAGAAAATTTGAAAAAATCAAGTAACACTTTCGTCAATTATAAAGTAACCCTATATTATTAAAAAAAGTTGTTAACAGAAATAAGAGTATAATGTTGAAGCTTTAATTTTTGTGTATTACTTCAAAAAAATTTTAACAGGTGTTCAAGTTACAGGTGTTTAAAAATAGGAAATTTTCAGTTTTTGACCCCTTATAGCTCCTAAACGGGGGGTGATACAAAAAAAATTTCTGAAATGACTCATACTTATTTTCAAAGATCTAACTTCTGTCAAAATTTCAAGCTTCCAACTTAAACCATTTAGAAGATAGAAGGGTTGAAGGATTTTGCAAAATTTTAGTTTCGCATAACGGTAAATTAAGACACTGTATGCCACAACTATATATTTATTTTATACATACTTTTAAAGCTAATAAAAGCAGTAATCGTTTGCCGTTTTCAAAATGAATATATACTTTATACAACTTGTACTATAACAATTTAAATATAGAGCTTTTTTGAACCTTTGGGGAGCTGTTGCTCCGTGGGGCTACAAAAAAGGTTATTAAAAATAAAATTAATATTTTTGTGACATCTATCAGCAGTTAAAATTTCAAAGCTCTATTTCAAAGAAAATGTGGGGATCTAAAAGTTAGGTTTTCGAGAGCTACCCTAAGGCTTGGTCCAAACTCAACCAAAAAAAATAGGGAACCTACAAATTACTCCCAAAATATTTTGTGTAAATTTCAAGATTCTAGCTTTCTTAGTTTTTGAGTTAGCGTGCTGACGGACGGACGGACGGACGGACGGACGGACGGACATGGCTCAAAAGTCTTAGAATTTTTTTCTGATCCGATCCATACCTTTGAAGGTATATCTAGCTCGCTTATTTCGAGGTGTTACAAACGGAGGAGTAATTTTATTATACCCGATCCTATCGTACGGGTATAAAAAGTTGTTAACAGAAATAAGAGTATGATGTTGAATCTTTAATTTTTGTGTATTGCTTGAAAAAAATTCTAACAGGTGTTCAAGTTACAGGTGTTTAAAAATAGGAAATTTTCAGTTTTTGACCCCTTACAGCTCCTAAACGGGGGGTGATACAAAAAAAATTTCTGAAATGACTCATACTTATTTTCAAAGATCTAACATCAAAATTTCAAGTTTCCAACTTTAACCGTTTAGAAAATGGAAGGGTTAAAGAATTTTGCAAAATTTGAGTTTCGCATAACGGTAAATTAAGACACCGTATGCCAAAAATATATATTTATTATATATATACTTTTAAAGCTAATGAAAGTAGTAATCGTTTAGCGTTTTCAAAATGAAGATATACCTTATACAACTTGTGCTATAACAATTTAAATATAGAGCTTTTTTGAACCTTTGGGGAGCTGTAGCTCCGTAACAGGTGGGGCTACAAAAAAAAGTTATTAAAAATAAAATTAATATTTTTGTGAGATCTATCAGTAGTTAAAATTTCATAGCTCTATTGCAAAAAAAATGTGGGGATCTAAAAGTTAGGTGTTCGAGAGCTACCCTAAGGCTTGGTCCAAACTCTTTTATTTCTGTTAACAACTTTTTTTAATAATATAGGGTTACTTTATAATTGACGAAAGTGTTACTTGATTTTTTCAAATTTTCTAACAAATTTCTTTAACGAATTTTTTCCATTTTGTTTTACTCGATAATTTGAAATTGTTGAGGATATAATGCGCAGTACATAAAAATGTAAATAAATATACAACATAACGGTTGCTTGAAGAATTTTTATTATTTATATGATATTGATATATATACATACTTATATAATATCATGTTTATTTACATATTGTATATGTCACTAGTGAATGAATGATAAGAGTATAGATGTATATTATATAGCGCCGTATTTACATACATATATGTATTTTATTCTACTTATAAGAAATTATTCTGTGAATGGAATATTTAAATATAATATAATATAATATTTAAAATTATATTTACTGTTTTGTACTAAGTAAATTTAATATACCGCTTAGTGTTAAATGGTACTATAGAATATTTGAAAAAGTTTTGGATTGATAATCGTTATGTGGAAGGTTAGAATCTGCTTTTGAAGAATGTACATATAAACATATAGTTTGAATATATGTACAACCCATAGTTCTAGAAATTATAAAATTCACCCAAATTATTTTAATATACTAAAATATTAAAAAAATAATATTGTAAGCAGAGTGACAGGCTGTGAACATACTAACGGTTCGTACGGGTATCTAAGAGTTGACAAAGTCAACTGTATTCTTCCTCGTTCTACTATAAAACCTATACGTAATATTAACAATAAAACATAAAAAACAACACATTTCATATTTACATTACAGTAGTATGGTACCTACGATAGTTGGTAGTAGAACAAAACTTACACAACAGAATAACAAAAAAAATACAAAATTATAAGAGACTAGTCTCTTTAAAATTGTGTATTTTTTTTTTCCTCTCGAGTCGACTCGACCTCAACGGCTCAACTATTCTTTGACTATATGTAAGAAATGTAGTATGTACTTTAACTTATGCATGTATAAAGAAAAAAATTTAAAAATTGATAGAAATCATCATTTATCACAATATGTATTGAAATTTTAAATAATGATGAATGATGAATGATAATTATCTGATATTAATAATCAATATGTATCTAAGTATTTACTTAATATATAATAATACAAATATATAATTGTTTTGGTTTTGTACTTTTCTATTAAATTGTTACATTTATGTGTGAATGTTTGTATATTATTTGAAGCGATTATAGAAAACATTTCTAATTGTATTCTTTTTTGAATTCAATTTCTCCTCATATAAGTACTTAAATTTTAGTATACAGCACTTCTTACAACCAAAATTATATTTGAATAATTTTTTATTTTAAAAGATTTTTTACCTATGTCAATTATATGTAGGGTTACCGTTTGTACAATTGTGATAATATTTGTACGATCTTCTCGCCCTCTGTACCATGTACAATCTTAATCAAGGATGGTACGCCAAGTATATCGTCTTTTCAGATTTTAAATATTTGACATTAGGGCAAGGTAAAACGAACAACGGCAATATTGTTACAGACAAAGTGGTCTATAAAAAAAATTAACTGAATTTTGCTACAAACTTTGTTTGTGCATTTTACGAATGTTTTACGGATACCTATTCTATTTTCACCACGTACCTCTAAAACATTTATTTCGAACTCGATAAATAAATAGACATAATAGTCCTCACTCACAATACAAAGCATTCTAAATATACGTACACCAACTAAAGGCTCTTTATACAATTTAATTCTAAACTGCAACTGTCTATTATACGAATTGGGATTCAACATAGAATTTGACTATATATTAACAGGGGCCCCTAGTAGATTTATAATTTTGTACTCAATTTATTATTAGACCATTAATAATTTATGAAAATTTCATTATTCCATTTTTAATTAGACGATTAATATGTCCGAAAATTTATGAAATTTCATTATCAGAGACATGAATCTTTTATTAAATATACCAAAGATCTCTTCCAAAAATAAAATAAATTCAGCAAATTATTTTCAAGCAAAAAAAAATAAACTCAAGAGACTTGAAAGTAGTTTTGTTAAATAAATTTAAAATTTTTGATATAATGTAGAAAAATTAAAAACTTTATTTTAATATAAAATTTGGCATATTTAGATAAATATTATGTCATTACGAAAAGACTAAGATTGATGAAATATTTTTGCAAAAAAAATAATATTAATTATTTAATAGGTTTCCAAGTGTCATATTCTTTTAAATTTCGTGTGAATTTCCAGGCGGAAAACATAAAATTTCAGCTCGAGCTAAAAGATAAAAACACATTCAGACCATCGCTCGCCGGACGAACGGACGGCAGGACGAATTTCGCGTCGAAAATTTCGCACCAAAAACAGCTCTTTTTTATTGACATAAAATTCTTTTTTTAAAACTAAAGAAAAGTAGAGAATAAAATTTTAAAAAATATTAAAACTATTTCGATTATTGGGATTGTTTTAAATGTAACAAAAAAAAAATGTAGTAGCGGTTAGTAGGTGAATTCGAATTTCGTAGTAAATGAATAACGGAACAAGATGATTTCTTCGTAAAATATTATATTTTCTTATAAAAGAAAAGAATGAAGAACAATTTTTGAAACTAACAATAATGAATGTGTCTTCATTTAATTTACTATTTTCCTTATTACTTCCTCGATTAATTTTTCTTCAAATGACATATTATTATTTTAACCTATCTACAAATCGAATCTTAAAAAAATGGCATTAAAAATTGTTTTTGAATTTTAATGTCAGAATATAACTATATTGATTTCGCCGCTATAAAATTGTAAAATATAAATTTTTCAGCCGGGCATTTTTTCGCCGGTTTTTATTGTGCACTTTATACATGTGTTTCAAACAATTTTTGACATATCGCCATGTACTTTACCCTGATTGTGTTTTTAGCTTGTACCATTTTTTCTGAATGATTAAAAAACTGTCAAAAACTACCGCCACGAAAAAACGGCGAGGAAAAATTAATAAGCTTCTTTTATTTTATGTGTTTAGATTAATTGCTTTATGTTTTTTTTTCTATTACATCAAGTAAGTGATACCAACGTCTTTTTAATGGTGCTGATGTAAAAATGAAATTTTTAGGGAGTTTACTAAGGGAGTCAATATGATAACGTAAATGTTTTTGCATATATAGAAATTGTGCAATTGCACAGGGGATTTTCTAGTTGATTTTAAAAAAACATTAAAAAAAATATATTTACTGCCGATATTTTTAGGACCTTTTTGCCTTTAGCATGTGGGCCATCTTGTACATCGGTACAAGTATTCTATTATAATTATATTTAATATTTTGTTCACATTATTTTATTATTATTATCTGACTCATGGCGCAGTGGTTAAGTCGCCAACCTTTCAATCGAATGGTCTTGGGTTCAAACCGCGGTCAGGTCATAAATAAAAAATATGTAGTACTTTTATATCGTAATAATGTATATCGTATAATTAATATTAGTAATAATAACAATAATAATAATAATAATAATAATAATAATAATAATAATAATAATAATAATAGTAATAATAATAACAATAATTATAATAATAATAATTAATAATAATAATAGCTGCCACAGTAGAGCCATCTTTGGTTATATCATGCAAGTAAGGTGTTATATACTGCTGCATGTTGTAATTCACGGATGGCGCTGACTGTGTAGTAATAATAATAACAATAATAGTAATAATAATGATAATAATAATAATAATAATAATAATAGTAATAATAATAATAGTACAATTAAGTAGTATAATAAATAGTACAATAATAATATAACAATAATTATAATAATAATAATAATAATAATAATAATAATAATAATAGTAATAATAATAATAGCTACCACAGTGAGGCTATTTTTGGTTATATCATGCAAGTAAGGTGTTATATACTGCTGCACGTTGTAATCCACTGATGGCGCTGACTCTGTGGTAAAATAATAATAATATTAATAAGAATATTAATACCAATAATAACAGCAGCTACAGTGACAGTGGGGGTTGCCTTCAATAATTGCCTCATGTAGTAATATATACTATACTACATGTTGTAACTGTTGTGACAGCTTTAGTCACTGTTAGCAAAATAATAATAATAGGCGGATTCATTGTTTCCCTACAATCTCACTCCCAATTCAATGTTTCCGTATCCATTTTCCTATCCTTTCCTATCCCTACTCCCTAGCCAATATACTGCGTTCGCAGGTAAGGGTTTCATCCCACTATATTGGCTAAAAGGGGAGGTGGGTTTAGCCAGTAAGAATCTGACACTACCAAGGGGAAATTCTTGGTGTCTTTGGGAGATTCCCACCTCCCTTAGGAAAAAAAAAAAAGAATTATTTTATTATATTTTATATATTACTTTTGACCTGACCATGGTTTGAACCCGAGACCTTTCACCTGAAAGTCCGGTGAAAAAAAAAATTTTTTATATACATATATTTTAAAATTAAAATTTTGTAGGATAGAAATGGTTAATCTCTCAATCTTATAAAAAATAAGTGTGCATTCAAAATGTTAAATAATAAATAATTGACACCATTCAATATCTTTTTGTTTTATTTTTATTTTAATTGACAAAAGAACGACTTCCTCTTTTTTAGTGTATAAAATTGACCACCTGGGTCTCGGTGGCCTATTGGGTAAGAGCCTATAAAATGCGCTGTGAACACCGAGGAAGTGTGGGTTCGAATCCCACACACGTTGTAAGAGTTATTCCCCTTTACGACATTTATAGCAATGCCTGAACCGGAATAGGCTGTGTAATTTTCTGTTCACATTTATGTGGTAGAGAAATGCATAAAAAAAAAAATTTACCACCTTTTATCAAAATTTACACATATTTATACCCGTAGGATAGGATCGGGTATAATAAAATCACTCCTCCGTTTGTAACACCTCGAAATAAGCGAGCTAGATATACCTTCAAAGTTTGGTATGGATCGGATCAGAAAAAAATTCTAAGTCGATTGAGCCATGTCCGTCCGTCCGTCAGTACACTAACTAAAAACTAAGAAAGCTAGAATCTTGAAATTTACACAAAATATTCTAGGAGCAATTTGTAGGTTCTCTATTTTTTTTGGTTGAGTTCCGACCAAAACTTCAGGTAGCTCTCGTACACCTAGCTTTTAGATCCCCACATTTTCTTTGAAATAGAGCTTTGAAATTTTAACTGCTGATAGATGTCACAAAAATGTTAATTTTATTTTTAATAACCTTTTTTGTAGCCCCACGGAGCAACAGCTCCCCAAAGGTTCAAAAAAGCTCTATATTTAAATTGTTATAGTACAAGTTGTATAAAGTATATATTCATTTTGAAAACGGCAAACGATTACTGCTTTTATTAGCTTTAAAAGTATGTATAAAATAAATATATAGTTGTGGCATACAGTGTCTTAATTTACCGTTATGCAAAACTAAAATTTTGGAAAATCCTTTAACCCTTTTATCTTCTAAACGGTTTAAGTTGGAAACTTGAAATTTTGATAGAAGTTAGATCTTTGAAAATAAGTATGAGTCATGTCAGAAATTTTTTTTTGTATCACCCCCCGTTTAGGGGCTGTAAGGGGTCAAAAACTGAAAATTTCCCATTTTTAAACACCTGTAACTTGAACACCTGTTAAAATTTTTTTGAAGTAATACACAAAAATTAAAGCTTCAACATTATACTCTTATTTCTGTTAACAACTTTTTTTAATAATATAGGGTTACTTTATAATTGACGAAACTGTTGCTTGATTTTTTCAAATTTTCTAACAAATTTCTTTAACAAATTTTTTGCCTTTTGTTTTACTCGATAATTTGAAATTGTTGAGTATATAATGCGTAGTACAAAAAATTGTAAGTAAATAAACAACATAATGGTTGCTTGAAGAATTTTTATTTATATGATATTGATATGCATACATACTTAAATAATATCATGTTTATTTATATATCGTGAATGAATGATGAGTGAATGATAAGAGTATAGATGTATATTATATAGCGCCGTATTTACATACATATATGTATTTTATTGTACTTATAAGAAATTATTCTATGAATGGAAATATCTTTAAAGAAATATTGCAATGTATGGCGATATACTTATAGCAATATAAATATACTATGTACGCAATACGCATTAATATAATAAGGGTATTCACGAGTTGGTGCAAAGTGGTCTTGCACAAGTGCAAAATTTTGCACCGTAGCATATTTCAATTTTTTGACAGTTAAAGTGCACAGTGCAAGTGCAAGTGCAAGACTATGCAAGACCTAAACCCAATTGCATATTTGTGCAAGACCATTGCAAAGTTTGTTTATATATTTTTTGTAAGCTAAGCTTTTGTAAGCTTTTGTAAGCTTGTAGATAAAAATTAAAAAAATGCCTAAAAAATGTGGAAAAAAAATTATTTCTGATTATTTATTAAGTGAAGCATATGAAGATATACAAATATCTGAAATTTTTGGTAAGCACATTAAATTTTTATGTAAACAAAACAAGCACATCAACGATATTTGACAGTTCAATAAAAATTCATGCTAGGGTTGTTCACGAGTTGGTGCAAATATGTGCTACGGTGCAAAAAAAATTTGCACTTTTGCACCAACTCGTGAATACCCTTAATATAATATTTAAAATTATATTTACTATTTTGTACTTAGTAAATTTAATATACATTTACCGCTTAGTATTAAATTGTACTATAGAATATTTGAAAAAGTTTTGGATTGATAATGGTTATGTGGAAAGTTAAAATCTGCTTTTGAAGAATGTATAAACATATAGTTTGAATATATGTACAACCCATAGTTCTAGAAATTATAAAATTCACCCAAATTATTTTAAAATACTAAAATATTAAAAAAATAATATTATAAGCAGAGTGACAGGCTGTGAACATACTAACGGTTCGTACGGGTATCTAAGAGTTGGCAAAGACAACTGTATTCTTTCTCGTTTTTTATATAATTTGTTTAATATTATAATATATGCACTATATTTGACAACAAGGGCGATTTATTTTCAATTAATAAAACTTGTTGTCTGTGCAGAATTTAAACACGCACTCTCTCGGTCAATAGAATGCGTGCTTAACCACTACACCACCGATGCCTTTAAAATCTGAATTTTTAAAACTAAAACTAAAAGTAAAATTTTTTCATATTTTTAAGCAAAAAAATTTTTATTTAATAAAATCTTTAACATTTCGATATTAATACTATAATAGTACAAATTTATTTACGATGTAAATGTTGTACCAAATCTGTGAATAATAAGTTCAAAAATAAAACATAAAATACTTAAAAGCCAACTGAATGCAAGAAATGTCCAAACAAATATAAACTCTTTAATTGCAAGTGGTTTTAAATCATCATTAGTTGTTAAATTTAAATTTTCTATAATTTTGCCTTCAACAGTTTCCATTACAGCCATTTTTGACCATTTCGAAAGGAATCCATTTTCTTGAACTCTCATCATATGCTCAGTAAGCCGTTCATGATTCAATAAGGCAGATTTTGTTTGCAATCTACGATATGTTCCATCACTACAAATTTCACTTTTTTCAAACAATTTTTTGCCATAATAGAAATCTTGTAATTCAGATAAGTAATTCCAAGAGTCTGCTGGTGTTACATATGCATAAGATGTATTAAGTGATGTTCTGTGTTTCTCAAAAATAGATTTTGAAACTTTGAAAAACACATCCTCTGAATCTTTTTGTAAGTCAAATGATTTAAAAATAGTGTTAAAACTAATATCTGAAACCATTATTTTTATTTTCCTTTTCTTCACTTCAAAAATATTATTAGGTGTTGGTAAAAAAATGGGATCAATTAAAAATGTTGTTAGAAATGCCAAATAAATATTTGTTATTATAAAACCGAATAAAATTATGTTTAAATTAAATATTCTCATTTTCCACTTATGTTTAGTAAAAGAATCTTTGAAATTTTGAAAAAGAAGCTTTAATAACGCGTTCAGAAGTGATTTGCTCCATTCATTCTTATTGAAAAATGTCCTTAATGATATATTTTCAAAACAAGTCAATAAAAAAATAGTGAAAATTAAACAAAGCCAAGTAATTTTATCAAATGGTAGCGTAAAGTATAAATTCTTTTTAAGCGCATTTGCTTTAATTGGAAATGTTAAACAAGTTTTTTGCATTACTAAAGGATAAACATGATAAAAGTTGCATTTTAATGGTAACAAAATCATGTCTATAGGTGGTATACTACTGCAGATTAATCTAGCATAATTAGGCAGGTTATCATTATCTTTGAAAGGAATTGGTTCATAGAGACTAGCATTTACAGCTTTTGCAAAAGTTTCGGCAGCATGATACATTGGTCCTCCATATTTCTGAACACCTTTTCTATAATAAAAATTTATCAAAATTATGTTCAAATACATATTTTAATGTTTTACCTATTTGTATATTTAATAATTCGTGGAACGGACGGAATTATTACTGTTCTTATTTCATACCCTTGAAGATTTCTGGCTGTATCTAGAAAAATCCTCTCATTGGAACTCATATTAAATTGAAATGTATTTATTTTTGGCTCTGGGAATGGACGACTTCTGTATATTGTTATAGTCTCATCCCATTTGTTTTGATTTTTAAATATTAACAAATAGTTTAATATTCCATTTCTGAAGCAAAATGGCATTACATTTTTCTCGAAAATTGTTTCTAAATATTCTGTACTATTTGTTATGTACACAAAAAATACAGTTTTAGTATGTCGTATTTTTTCCAATAATAGTACAACAGTTCTTTCCAATGCTTCTCTTAGATTCAGATAATTTAAAAAAATAATGAGTAAAAAATTTGAATTCATTTTTTTTATATTCAATTCGAATTTATTCTCGGGTTGCATGGATTGTGTAATAAGACTTAATTGTCCTTTTTCAAAAGTATTCTTATAAATTTCATCTAAATCGGGAGCTATTAGCTCATGTATTTCGTAATATACTATAGCTGTTTCTATATCACGATGTTGTTCAGTTATTTTATTAATGAGATCATTTGTAGAAAAAGGTTGAATTGTTCTTATAATTGCAATCAAAATTAATATTTTTAACATTTTAATTTCTGTTTTAGTCATGTTCAAATATTAAAAATAAAAAATTTTTTTAATTGTTAGAATTAACATTTTTAAAATAATGACTAAAATTTAGTTCATAGTTTTTTGTATGAGAAAGAACCACAAAACCGAACTGTTCAATTTAAACTAAAAATTACTTCTTTATGTATTAAAACTTGCCAGTTTAAAAAAATAAATTACTTCGTATTATAAAAATTCAGCGGAATGAGAAATTAAGTAATATTTGAGAATTAAACAAAAAGTTTGTGGTTATTCTCAGGTGTAAACAAATTTTGAAAATTGTTTTTAGATTACAAGAAAATTATTTCAAAAAAGTGTAATTTTATTTGTAATTTTATAATAATCTGTTGCCTCTGAGTCATTTTTGTTCTAGGGTTGGGAAAAAATGAAACAAGTGTTGGTGTAGTAAATATTTCATTACTTAGATTTTTTTATATTTGTGGAAATAATCCGATCCGATATCGGCTATCAATTGATGATACATTTGTTCAATCTAAGAACGCTAAACGACAGTACATTTTTCTAGTTTTATAAAGTAACTTACAACGGTATCCGGCATTGTCTGGGAAAACTAAGAGTTCTTGGAATTGTTTTTTTCTTTCGTGGAGTTTTAGAAAAAAAAAATTATATGCCTTTATGGAGATGATTTGTTAACCAATTATATATGTAAGTATAAAAATTGCATAGATCCAAAATTCTTACATCTCTACTCTATTGTAGAATTGATAGGGGTTTAGAACACCATTCTTTAGAAACTGTAAAGATGAGATTTTATAGAAAACTATTTTTAAAATTTTATTTTTATTGTAGCAACTAGTTTACAATAAAATAATCAGTATATAAATCGGCAAACATAAATTTTTGTCCTTCGTTTTAGGCAAAACTGCTGAGTTGATTTTTATGGACACAATACTATGTGTATATACTGAAAAAGAGCAATATATTTTTGTTTTTAATTCAGCCTGGTAATCCATCTTTAGTTAAATGTGATTTAAAGCTATGAAGTTTTTATTTTTGATTTTTTTTCAGGTTTGAGTATTACAAAAGTGGATTTTATTACATATTTAATGAGAAATAACACGCCGGAGTCTTATTTCTCATATGTAATTGATAAATAAGACCTATAACTTGGACACCTGCCCAAATTTTTTTGACATAATATCAAAAATTTAAAGTTCTAATATTATATTTTTGTTTGTGTTAATAAATTTTCTTAATAAAATATTGAGGTAGCTGCTAATTGACGAAAGTGTGATTTGATTTTTCACAATTTTTTCTTACAAAAAAAAATCAAACAAATTTATTTTTCAATATAAAACTACTTTTTACTCTAGGCTTATTATGGAATATTTTTTAATATTGGAAATGCGCTGTTTTGAAAACCCTTGTTTTTTCCATTACTTGTTATTATTATGTAAGATACTTTGAGGGCGAAAACACAAATGAATCACGCTTTATTTAATACATAAGTATTAAAGTATACATATGTATAATTAAGTTTTGTTATTTTTGTAATGCGGTATTGATGGCTTTTATTTTTTTTATAGATTGATGTTTGAACCAGGGCTGTTGAGTCGAGAATCAAAACTACCGACTTCGACTCCTACTTTTGTCCACCTCTAAAACCTACTCCGACTATATAATATTATGATTGTATGTGATTTTATTGCATTTGACAGATTAAATATTAAATTAAAATTCTGATTTTTCATTAAGTAGGTAAGTTTAAAAAAAAATTACTTAGTAGGTACTTAAGTTAACTAAATTTTTTAGAAATGGGTAAATTAAATATTAAATAATTGATATTTCGCACATCCTTAATTTTATTTTTATGGGCGATTTCATTAAACACAAAATATTATTAAATTTTTTTGCAGCCGGAGTCGGCTTATTTTGTATACGACACCGACTCCAACCTAACAATAATAAAGCCGACTCCGACTCCACGACTCCGATTCGGACTCCCCAGCCCTTGTTTGAGAAACGAAAAAAATGAATTACTTTTGTTTTTGAAAAAATATTATTATACCCATACGATAAGTATCGGGTATAATAAAATTACTCCTCCGTTTGTAACACCTCGAAATAAGCGAGCTGGAATATCTTCAAAGGTATGGATCGGATCAGAATCAAATTCTGAGTCGATTAAGCCATGTCCGTCCGTCCGTCCGTCAGCACGCTAACTCAAAAACTAAGAAAGTTAGAATCTTGAAATTTACACAAAATATTCTGGGAGCAATTTGTAGGTTCCCTATTTTTTTTGGTTGAGTTCCGACCAAAACTTCGGGTAGCTCCCAAACAATTAACTTTTAAATCTCCACAATTTTTTTTGAAATAGAGCCATGAAATTTTAACTGCTGATAGATGTCATAAAAATATTAATTTTTCTGTAGCCCCACCCGTTCAGGAGCTACAGCCCGCCAAAGTTCGAAAAATCTCTATATTTAAATTGTTGTAACACAAGCTCTATAATATATATCTTCAATCTGATTCCAAACGATAGGTACTATTATGAGCTTTATAAACATGTATATAATAAATATATACTTGTGCTATACGGTGTCTTAATTTACCGTTATGCGAAACTGAATTATTGCAAAATCCTTTAACCCTTCTATCTTCTAAACGGTTCAAGTTGGAAACTTGAAATTTTGACAGAAGTTAGATCTTACTCGTTAGATACCCGTACGAACCCGTACGAAGTATGTTCACAGCCTGTCACTCTGCTTACAATATTATTTTTTTAATATTTTAGTATTTTAAAATAATTTGAGTGAATTTTATAATTTCTAGAATTATGGGTTGTACATATATTCAAACTATATGTTTATATATACATTCTTCAAAAGCAGATTCTAACCTTCCACATAACGATTATCAAACCAAAACTTTTTCAAATATTCTATAGTACCATTTAATACTAAGCGGTAAATCTATATTAAATTTACTTAGTACAAAATAGTAAATATAATTTTAAATATTATATTATATTATATTTAAACTAGAAAATCCCCTGTGCAATTGCACAATTTCTATAGATTGAAAAACATTTACGTTATCATACTGACTCCCTTAATAAACTACCTAAAAATTTCATTTTTACATCAGCACCATTAAAAAAACGTTGGAATCACTTACTTACTTGCTGTAATAAAAAAAAACATAAAACAAATCTAAACACATAAAGTTAAAAATTTTAGGTACAGTTTATTAATCTTTTCTCGTCGTTTTTTCGTGGCGGTAATTTTTGACAGCTTTTTAATCTTTGAGAAAAAATGGTCCAAGCTAAAAACACATTCAAGGTAAAAGTTCGTGCCGATATCTCAAAAATTGTTTAAAACACATGTATAAAGTGCACAATAAAAACCGGCGAAAAACCAACCAACACCAACCGCTACTACATTTTTTTTTTTGTTACATTTAAAACAATCCCAATAATCGAAATAATTTGCCTGAGTTTTAAAAAAAAAATTTTATGTCGATGAAAAACAATTGTTTTCGCCGCGCAATTACTTTAATTACCAAAACCAAAAAAAGTTTTTGCTTGAAAAAAAATTGCTGAATTTATTTTAATTATATGTACTTTAGAAGAGGTCTTTGGTATATTTAATAAAAGATTCATGTATCTGATAATGAAATTTCATAAATTTTCGGGGGCTTTTTTTTGTGACGGTCGTTTTCGGCAGCTTTTTAATTTAATGGTCTAATAATAAGTTAGTACAAAATTATGAATCTACTATTGTGAGAGAAGGCTTCTAAGATGATATTTTCTATGTTAGTTTCTTTTTTTTTTAAGAAAAATATCCATTTCTATAATATTTGGTAAGTTCCAGACTTCTGTTATGAAATATAATTATTTAAGTCTGCCGAATTTTATATTAATAAAAAAATTTCGAATATTTTATGTTATATCAAAAATTCAGCTTAAAAAATCAAAATTCCAACCTAAATAAACAAAACTACTTTAAAGTCTGTTGCGAAGCTTTTACCAGCTTTTATACTAATGAAAACAAAATCAAGAATAAAATCGGCCTATTATTTTTTTTTTTTTTCTTATAAATATGAGGCTTACTATAAACTTTGCTGTTTTCACTTTCAGGCGTTTTAATTTTATTAAGAGTACCTATTTTTATCTTTTTTTTGCCAAAACAAAGATTGAAAACGCCAACAGAAGATTAATAATTTATTTTTAATTTACCGCTGCGACCAGTTTATAATGGATATGGCGGTCAAATTTAAAAATTTAAATTTTGCTGAATTTATTTTTATTGAAAATGTGTGTTTTTTAAGTATGTACTTTTCCTTTTTTGACTGTACTCACTTTTAATGAATTGTTTGTGTCTCTGATAATACTTCTAGTGGAAAATTTGGTCTCTGGTAATAATACTTACTAAATTTATTTATATTTTTAATGAACGGTTTGTGTCTCTTGATAATACTTTGAGTTAAAGATTTGTGTCTCTGGTAATAAAATTTTAACTTATTAAATAAATATACAGAAATATCATCATTGCCAGTTTAGTTTACATTCAGTGTGAGTGTTTTATTATAGATATAAAATATATTTTTTTACATGTTGGCAAGGTCTCGCCAACATCTTGTGTATTATATTAAGGACTAGAAAATCAACAAAATTAAAAAAATGTTGAAATCACTTACTTACTTGTAATAGAAAAATAACATAAAACAAATCTAAACACATAAAATTAAAAATGTTAGGTACAGTTTATTAATTTTTTCTCGCCGTTTTTTCGTGGCGGTAATTTTTGACAGTTTTTTAATCATTGAGAATAAATGGTCCAAGCTAAAAACACATTCAGGGTAAAAGTTCGTGTCGATATCTCAAAAATTGTTTGAAACACATGTATAGCACAATAAAAACCGGCGAAAAACCAACCAACACCAACCGCTATGACATTTTTTTTTTTTGTTGTTAGATTTAAAACAATACCAATAATCGAAATAATTTTAATATTTGTTAAAATTTTACCAGACTCTCTATTTTTCTTTAGTTTTAAAAAAAAAATTTTATGTCGATGAAAAACAGTTGTTTTCGCCCCGAAATTACTTTATTTACCAAAACTACTTTCAAGTCTTTTGCGTTTATTTTTTTTTTTTTGCTTGAAAAAAATTTCCTGAATTTATTTTATTTAAAGATTTATGTCTCTGATAATGTAATTTCATAAATTTTCGGGGCCTTTTTTTTGTGACGGTCGTTTTCGACAGCTTTTTAATTTAATGGTCTAATAATAAATTAGTACAAAATTATGAATCTATTGTGAGAGAAGGCTTCTAAAATGATATTTTCTATGTTAGTTTTTCTTTTTTTTTAAGAAAAATATTCATTTCTATAATATTTAGTAAGTTTCTGATTTCTGTTATGAAATATAATTATTTAAGTCTGCCGAATTTTATGTTAATAAAAAAATTTCGAATATTTTATGTTTATATACATATGTATATGAGGTTTACTATAAACTTTGCTCACTCTCACTTTTTCACTTTCAGGCGTTTTAATTTTATTAAGAGTACCTATTTATACCCGTACGATAGGATCGGGTATAATAAAATTACTCCTCCGTTCGTAACACCTCGAAATAAGCTAGATATACCTTCAAAGGTATGGATCGGATCAGAAAAAAATTCTAAGACTTTTGAGCCATGTCCGTCCGTCCGTCCGTCCGTCCGTCCGTCAGCACGCTAACTCAAAAACTAAGAAAGCTAGAATCTTAAAATTTACACAAAATATTCTTGGAGTAATTTGTAGGTTCCCTATTTTTTTTGGTTGAGTTTGGACCAAACCTTAACAAGCTCTCGAACACCTAACTTTTAGATCCCCACATTTTTTTTGAAATACAGGCATGAAATTTTAACTGCCGATAGATCTTACAAAAATATTAATTTTATTTTTAATAACTTTTTTTTGTAGCCCCACCCGTTACGGAGCTACAGCTCCCCAAAGGTTAGAAAAAGCTCTATATTTAAATTGTTATAGCACAAGTTGTATAAGGTATATTTTCATTTTGAAAACGCCAAACGATTACTACTTTCATTAGCTTTAAAAGTATATACACAATAAATATATATTTGTGGCATACGGTGTCTTAATTTACCGTTATGCGAAACTCAAATTTTGCAAAATCCTTTAACCCTTCTATTTTCTAAACGGTTAAAGTTGGAAACTTGAAATTTTGACAGAAGTTAGATCTTTGAAAATTAGTATGAGTCATTTCAAAAATTTTTTTTGTATCACCCCCGTTTAGAAGCTGTAAGGGGTCAAAAACTGAAAATTTCCTATTTTTAAACACCTGTAACTTGAACACCTGTTAAAATTTTTTTGAAGTAATACACAAAAATTAAAGCTTCAACATTATACTTTTATTTCTGTTAACAACTTTTTTTAATAATATAGGGTTACTTTATAATTGACGAAAGTGTTACTTGATTTTTTCAAATTTTCTAACAAATTTCTTTAACGAATTTTTTGCATTTTGTTTTACTCGATAATTTGAACTTGTTGAGGATATAATGCGTAGTACAAAAAAATGTAATTAAATAAACAACATAACGGTTGCTTGAAGAATTTTATTTATATGATATTGATATATATACACACTTATATAATATCATGTTTATTTACATATCGTATATGTCACTAGTGAATGAATGATAAGAGTATAGATGTATATTATATAGCGCCGTATTTACATACATATATGTATTTTATTGCACTTATAAGAAATTATTCTGTCAATGGAATATTTAAATATAATATAATATAATATTTAAAATTATATTTACTATTTTGCACTAAGTAAATTTAATATACATTTACCGCTTAGTATGAAGTGGTACTATAGAATATTTGAAAAAGTTTTGGATTGATAATCGTTATGTTAAAATCTGCTTTTGAAGAATGTATAAACATATAGTTTGAATATATGTACAACCCATAATTCTAGAAATTATAAAATTCACCCAAATTATTTTAAAATACTAAAATATTTAAAAAATAATATTGTAAGCAAAGTGACAGGCTGTGAACATACTAACGGTTCGTACGGGTATCTAAGAGTTGACAAAGTCAGCTGTATTCTTCCTCGTTTTATTTTATTTTTTCCAAAAAAAAGATTGAAAACGCCAACAGAAGATTAATAATTTATTTTTAATTTGTCGCTGCGACCAGTTCATAATGGATGTGGCGGTCAAATTTAAAAATTAAAAATTTGCTGAATTTATTTTTATTGAAAATGTGTTTTTTAAGTATGTACTTTTCCTTTTTTGACTGTACTCACTTTTAACGAACGGTTTGTGTTTCTGACAATACTTCTAGTGGAAAATTTGGTCTCTGGTAATAATATTTACTAAATTTATTTATATTTTTAATGAACGGTTTGTGTCTCTTGATAATACTTTGAGTTAAAGATTCGTGTCTCTGGTAATAAAATTTTAAATTATTAAATAAATATACAGGAATATCATCATTGCCAGTTTAGTTTACATTCAGTGTGAGTGTTTTATTATAGATATAAAATGTTTTTTTTACATGTTGGCAAGGTCTCGCCAACATACACAGGTCTCGATATTCCATTGACAGAATAATTTCTTATAAGTAGAATAAAATACATATATGTATGTAAATACGGCGCTATATAATATACATCTATACTCTTATCATTCATTCACTAGTGACATATACGATATGTAAATAAACATGATATTATATAAGTATGTATATATATCAATATCATATAAATAAAAATTCTTCAAGCTACCGTTATGTTGTTTATTTATCTACATTTTTTTGTACTACGCATTATATCCTCAACAATTTCAAATTATCGAGTAAAACAAAATGGAAAAAATTCGTTAAAGAAATTTGTTAGAAAATTTGAAAAAATCAAGTAACACTTTCGTCAATTATAAAGTAACCCTACATTATTAAAAAATGTTGTTAACAGAAATAAGAGTATAATGTTGGAGCTTTAATTTTTGTGTATTACTTCAAAAAAATTTTAACAGGTGTTCAAGTTACAGGTGTTTAAAAATAGGAAATTTTCAGTTTTTGACCCCTTACAGCTCCTAAACGGGGGTGATACAAAAAAAATTTTTGAAATGACTCACATTTCAAAATACATTTACCGCTTAGTATTAAATGGTACTATAGAATATTTGAAAAGGTTTTGGATTGATAATCGTTATGTGGAAGGTTAGAATCTGCTTTTGAAGAATGTACATATAAACATATAGTTTGAATATATGTACAACCCATAGTTCTAGAAATTATAAAATTCACCCAAATTATTTTAATATACCAAATTATTTTATATACTATTAAAAAAATAATATTGTAAGCAGAGTGACAGGCTGTGAACATACTAACGGTTCGTACGGGTATCTAAGAGTTGACAAAGTCAACTGTATTCTTCCTCGTTCTACTATAAAACCTATACGTAATATTAACAATAAAACATAAAAAACAACACATTTCATATTTACATTACAGTAGTATGGTACGTACGATAGTTGGTAGTAGAACAAAACTTACACAACAGAATAACAAAAAAAATACCAAATTATAAGAGACTAGTCTCTTTAAAATTGTGTATTTTTTTTTTCCTCTCGAGTCGACTCGACCTCAACGGCTCAACTATTCTTTGACTATATGTAAGAAATGTAGTATATACTTTAACTTATGCATGTATAAAGAAAAAAATTTAAAAATTGATAGAAATCATCATTTATCACAATATGTATTGAAATTTTAAATAATGATGAATGATGAATGATAATTATCTGATATTAATAATCAATATGTATCTAAGTATTTACTTAATATATAATAATACAAATATATAATTGTTTTGGTTTTGTACTTTTCTATTAAATTGTTACATTTATGTGTGAATGTTTGTATATTATTTGAAGCGATTATAGAAAACATTTCTAATTGTATTCTTTTTTGAATTCAATTTCTCCTCATATAAGTACTTAAATTTTAGTATACAGCACTTCTTACAACCAAAATTATATTTGAATAATTTTTTATTTTAAAATATTTTGTACCTATGTCAATTATATGTAGGGTTACCGTTTGTACAATTGTGATAATATTTGTACGATCTTCTCGCCCTCTGTACCATGTACAATCTTAATCAAGGATGGTACGCCAAATATATGGTCTTTTCAGATTTTAAATTTTTGACATTAGGGCAAGGTAAAACGAACAACGGCAATATTGTTACAGACAAAGTGGTCTATAAAAAAAATTAACTGAATTTTGCTACAAACTTTGTTTGTGCATTTTACGAATGTTTTACGGATACCTATTCTATTTTCACCACGTACCTCTAAAACATTTATTTCGAACTCGATAAATAAATAGACATAATAGTCCTCACTCACAATACAAAGCATTCTAAATATACGTACACCAACTAAAGGCTCTTTATACAATTTAATTCTAAACTGCAACTGTCTATTATACGAATTGGGATTCAACATAGAATTTGACTATATATTAACAGGGGCCCCTAGTAGATTTATAATTTTGTACTCAATTTATTATTAGACCATTAATAATTTATGAAAATTTCATTATTCCATTATTAATTAGACGATTAATATGTCCGAAAATTTATGAAATTTCATTATCAGAGACATGAATCTTTTATTAAATATACCAAAGATCTCTTCCAAAAATAAAATAAATTCAGCAAATTATTTTCAAGCAAAAAAAAATAAACGCAAGAGACTTGAAAGTAGTTTTGTTAAATAAATTTAAAATTTTTGATATAATGTAGAAAAATAAAAAACTTTATTTTAATATAAAATTTGGCATATTTAGATAAATATTATGTCATTACGAAAAGACTAAGATTGATGAAATATTTTTGCAAAAAAAATAATATTAATTATTTAATAGGTTTCCAAGTGTCATATTCTTTTAAATTTCGTGTGAATTTCCAGGCGGAAAACATAAAATTTCAGCTCGAGCTAAAAGATAAAAACACATTCAGACCATCGCTCGCCGGACGAACGGACGGCAGGACGAATTTCGCGTCGAAAATTTCGCACCAAAAACAGCTCTTTTTTATTGACATAAAATTCTTTTTTTAAAACTAAAGAAAAGTAGAGAATAAAATTTTAAAAAATATTAAAACTATTTCGATTATTGGGATTGTTTTAAATGTAACAAAAAAAAAATGTAGTAGCGGTTAGTAGGTGAATTCGAATTTCGTAGTAAATGAATAACGGAACAAGATGATTTCTTCGTAAAATATTATATTTTCTTATAAAAGAAAAGAATGAAGAACAATTTTTGAAACTAACAATAATGAATGTGTCTTCATTTAATTTACTATTTTCCTTATTACTTCCTCGATTAATTTTTCTTCAAATGACATATTATTATTTTAACCTATCTACAAATCGAATCTTAAAAAAATGGCATTAAAAATTGTTTTTGAATTTTAATGTCAGAATATAACTATATTGATTTCGCCGCTATAAAATTGTAAAATATAAATTTTTCAGCCGGGCATTTTTTCGCCGGTTTTTATTGTGCACTTTATACATGTGTTTCAAACAATTTTTGACATATCGCCATGTACTTTACCCTGATTGTGTTTTTAGCTTGTACCATTTTTTCTGAATGATTAAAAAACTGTCAAAAACTACCGCCACGAAAAAACGGCGAGGAAAAATTAATAAGCTTCTTTTATTTTATGTGTTTAGATTAATTGCTTTATGTTTTTTTTTCTATTACATCAAGTAAGTGATACCAACGTCTTTTTAATGGTGCTGATGTAAAAATGAAATTTTTAGGGAGTTTATTAAGGGAGTCAATATGATAACGTAAATGTTTTTGCATATATAGAAATTGTGCAATTGCACAGGGGATTTTCTAGTTGATTTTAAAAAAACATTAAAAAAAATATATTTACTGCCGATATGTTTAGGACCTTTTTGCCTTTAGCATGTGGGCCATCTTGTACATCGGTACAAGTATTCTACTATAATTATATTTAATATTTTGTTCACATTATTTTATTATTATTATCTGACTCATGGCGCAGTGGTTAAGTCGCCAACCTTTCAATCGAATGGTCTTGGGTTCAAACCGCGGTCAGGTCATAAATAAAAAATATGTAGTACTTTTATATCGTAATAATGTATATCGTATAATTAATATTAGTAATAATAACAATAATAATAATAATAATAATAATAATAATAATAATAATAATAATAGTAATAATAATAACAATAATTATAATAATAATAATTAATAATAATAATAATAGCTGCCACAGTAGAGCCATCTTTGGTTATATCATGCAAGTAAGGTGTTATATACTGCTGCATGTTGTAATTCACGGATGGCGCTGACTGTGTAGTAATAATAATAACAATAATAGTAATAATAATGATAATAATAATAATAATAATAATAATAGTAATAATAATAATAGTACAATTAAGTAGTATAATAAATAGTACAATAATAATATAACAATAATTATAATAATAATAATAATAATAATAATAATAGTAATAATAATAATAGCTACCACAGTGAGGCTATTTTTGGTTATATCATGCAAGTAAGGTGTTATATACTGCTGCACGTTGTAATCCACTGATGGCGCTGACTCTGTGGTAAAATAATAATAATATTAATAAGAATATTAATACCAATAATAACAGCAGCTACAGTGACAGTGGGGGTTGCCTTCAATAATTGCCTCATGTAGTAATATATACTATACTACATGTTGTAACTGTTGTGACAGCTTTAGTCACTGTTAGCAAAATAATAATAATAGGCGGATTCATTGTTTCCCTACAATCTCACTCCCAATTCAATGTTTCCGTATCCATTTTCCTATCCTTTCCTATCCCTACTCCCTTGCCAATATACTGCGTTCGCAGGTAAGGGTTTCATCCCACTATATTGGCTAAAAGGGGAGGTGGGTTTAGTCAGTAAGAATCTGACACTACCAAGGGGAAATTCTTGGTGTCTTTGGGAGATTCCCACCTCCCTTAGGAAAAAAAAAAAAGAATTATTTTATTATATTTTATATATTACTTTTGACCTGACCATGGTTTGAACCCGAGACCTTTCACCTGAAAGTCCGGTGAAAAAAAAAATTATTTATATACATATATTTTAAAATTAAAATTTTGTAGGATAGAAATGGTTAATCTCTCAATTTTATAAAAAATAAGTGTGCATTCAAAATGTTAAATAATAAATAATTGACACCATTCAATATCTTTTTGTTTTATTTTTATTTTAATTGACAAAAGAACGACTTCCTCTTTTTTATTGTATAAAATTGACCACCTGGGTCTCGGTGGCCTATTGGGTAAGAGCCTATAAAATGCGCTGTGAACACCGAGGAAGTGCGGGTTCGAATCCCACACACGTTGTAAGAGTTATTCCCCTTTACGACATTTATAGCAATGCCTGAACCGGAATAGGCTGTGTAATTTTCTGTTCACATTTATGTGGTAGAGAAATGAATAAAAAAAAAAAATTTACCACCTTTTATCAAAATTTACACATATTTATACCCGTAGGATAGGATCGGGTATAATAAAATCACTCCTCCGTTTGTAACACCTCGAAATAAGCGAGCTAGATATACCTTCAAAGGTTTGGTATGGATCGGATCAGAAAAAAATTCTAAGTCGATTGAGCCATGTCCGTCCGTCCGTCAGTACACTAACTAAAAACTAAGAAAGCTAGAATCTTGAAATTTACACAAAATATTGTAGGAGCAATTTGTAGGTTCTCTATTTTTTTTGGTTGAGTTCCGACCAAAACTTCAGGTAGCTCTCGTACACCTAGCTTTTAGATCCCCACATTTTCTTTGAAATAGAGCTTTGAAATTTTAACTGCTGATAGATGTCACAAAAATATTAATTTTATTTTTAATAACCTTTTTTGTAGCCCCACGGAGCAACAGCTCCCCAAAGGTTCAAAAAAGCTCTATATTTAAATTGTTATAGTACAAGTTGTATAAAGTATATATTCATTTTGAAAACGGCAAACGATTACTGCTTTTATTAGCTTTAAAAGTATGTATAAAATAAATATATAGTTGTGGCATACGGTGTCTTAATTTACCGTTATGCAAAACTAAAATTTTGCAAAATCCTTTAACCCTTTTATCTTCTAAACGGTTTAAGTTGGAAACTTGAAATTTTGATAGAAGTTGATCTTTGAGTCATGTCAGAAATTTTTTTTTGTATCATCCCCCGTTTAGGAGCTGTAAGGGGTCAAAAACTGAAAATTTCCCATTTTTAAACACCTGTAACTTGAACACCTGTTAAAATTTTTTTGAAGTAATACACAAAAATTAAAGCTTCAAAATTATACTCTTATTTCTGTTAACAACTTTTTTTAATAATATAGGGTTACTTTATAATTGACGAAAGTGTTGCTTGATTTTTTCAAATTTTCTAACAAATTTCTTTAACAAATTTTTTGCCTTTTGTTTTACTCGATAATTTGAAATGCGTAGTACAAAACTGTTAGCAAAATAATTGCGTAGTACAAAAAATTGTAAGTAAATAAACAACATAATGGTTGCTTGAAGAATTTTTATTTATATGATATTGATATACATACATACTTAAATAATATCATGTTTATTTATATATCGTGAATGAATGATGAATGAATGATAAGAGTGTAGATGTATATTATATAGCGCCATATTTACATACATATATGTATTTTATTGTACTTATAAGAAATTATTCTATGAATGGAAATATCTTTAAAGAAATATTGCAATGTATGGCGATATACTTATAACAATATAAATATACTATGTACGCATTAATATAATAAGGGTATTCACGAGTTGGTGCAAAGTGGTCTTGCACAAGTGCAAAATTTTGCACCGTAGCATATTTCAATTTTTTGACAGTTAAAGTGCACAGTGCAAGTGCAAGGGCAAGACTATGCAAGACCTAAACCCAATTGCATATTTGTGCAAGACCATTGCAAAGTTGTGTTTATATATTTTTTGTAAGCTAAGCTTTTGTAAGCTTTTGTAAGCTTGTAGATAAAAATTAAAAAAATGCCTAAAAAATGTGGAAAAAAAATTATTTCTGATTATTTATTAAGTGAAGCATATGAAGATATACAAATATCTGAAATTTTTGGTAAGCACATTAAATTTTTATGTAAACAAAACAAGCACATCAACGATATTTGACAGTTCAATAAAAATTCATGCTAGGGTTGTTCACGAGTTGGTGCAAATATGTGCTACGGTGCAAAAAAAATTTGCACTTTTGCACCAACTCGTGAATACCCTTAATATAATATTTAAAATTATATTTACTATTTTGTACTTAGTAAATTTAATATACATTTACCGCTTAGTATTAAATTGTACTATAGAATATTTGAAAAAGTTTTGGATTGATAATCGTTATGTGGAAAGTTAAAATCTGCTTTTGAAGAATGTATAAACATATAGTTTGAATATATGTACAACCCATAGTTCTAGAAATTATAAAATTCACCCAAATTATTTTAAAATACTAAAATATTAAAAAAATAATATTATAAGCAGAGTGACAGGCTGTGAACATACTAACGGTTCGTACGGGTATCTAAGAGTTGGCAAAGACAACTGTATTCTTTCTCGTTTTTTATATAATTTGTTTCATATTATAATATATGCACTATATTTGACAGCAAGGGCGATTTATTTTCAATTAATAAAACTTGTTGTCTGTGCAGAATTTAAACACGTACTCTCTCGGTCAATAGAATACCTGCTTAACCACTACGCCACCGATGCCTTTAAAATCTGAATTTTTAAAACTAAAAGTAAAATTTTTTCATATTTTTAAGCAAAAAAATTTTTATTTAATAAAATCTTTAACATTTCGATATTAATACTATAATAGTACAAATTTATTTACGATGTAAATGTTGTACCAAATCTGTGAATAATAAGTTCAAAAATAAAACATAAAGTACTTAAAAGCCAACTGAATGCAAGAAATGTCCAAACAAATATAAACTCTTTAATTGCAAGTGGTTTTAAATCATCATTAGTTGTTAAATTTAAATTTTCTATAATTTTGCCTTCAACAGTTTCCATTACAGCCATTTTTGACCATTTCGAAAGGAATCCATTTTCTGGAACTCTCATCATATGCTCAGTAAGCCGTTCATGATTCAATAAGGCAGATTTTGTTTGCAATCTACGATATGTTCCACCATTACAAATTTCACTTTTTTCAAACAATTTTTTGCCATAATAGAAATCTTGTAATTCAGATAAGTAATTCCAAGAGTCTGATGGTGTTGCATATGCGTAAGATGTATTAAGTGATGTTCTATGTTTCTCAAAAATATATTTTGAAACTTTGAAAAACACATCTTCTGAATCTTTTGGTAAGTCAAATGATTTAAAAATAGCTTTAAAACTAATATCTGAAACCATTATTTTTATTTTCCTTTTCTTCACTTCAAAAATATTATTAGGTGTTGGTAAAAAAATGGGATCAATTAAAAATGTTGTTAGAAATGTCAAATAAATATTTGTTATTATAAAACCGAATAAAATTATGTTTAAATTAAATATTCTCATTTTCCACTTATGTTTAGTAAAAGAATCTTTGAAATTTTGAAAAAGAAGCTTTAATAACGCGTTCAGAAGTGATTTGCTCCATTCATTCTTATTGAAAAATGTCCTTAATGATATATTTTCAAAACAAGTCAATAAAAAAATAGTGAAAATTAAACAAAGCCAAGTAATTTTATCAAATGGTAGCGTAAAGTATAAATTCTTTTTAAGCGCATTTGCTTTAATTGGAAATGTTAAACAAGTTTTTTGCATTACTAAAGGATAAACATGATAAAAGTTGCATTTTAATGGTAACAAAATCATGTCTATAGGTGGTATACTACTGCAGATTAATCTAGCATAATTAGGCAGGTTATCATTATCTTTGAAAGGAATTGGTTCATAGAGACTAGCATTTACAGCTTTTGCAAAAGTTTCGGCAGCATGATACATTGGTCCTCCATATTTCTGAACACCTTTTCTATAATAAAAATTTATCAAAATTATGTTCAAATACATATTTTAATGTTTTACCTATTTGTATATTTAATAATTCGTGGAACGGACGGAATTATTACTGTTCTTATTTCATACCCTTGAAGATTTCTAGCTGTATCTAGAAAAATCCTCTCATTGGAACTCATATTGAATTGAAATGTATTTATTTTTGGCTCTGGGAATGGACGACTTCTGTATATTGTTATAGTCTCATCCCATTTGTTTTGATTTTTAAATATTAACAAATAGTTTAATATTCCATTTCTGAAGCAAAATGGCATTAAATTTTTCTCGAAAATTCTTTCTAAATATTCTGTACTATTTGTTATGTACACAAAAAATACAGTTTTAGTATGTCGTATTTTTTCCAATAATAGTACAACAGTTCTTTCCAATGCTTCTCTTAGATTCAGATAATTTAAAAAAATAATGAGTAAAAAATTTGAATTCATTTTTTTTATATTCAATTCGAATTTATTCTCGGGTTGCATGGATTGTGTAATAAGACTTAATTGTCCTTTTTCAAAAGTATTCTTATAAATTTCATCTAAATCGGGAGCTATTAGCTCATGTATTTCGTAATATACTATAGCTGTTTCTATATCACGATGTTGTTCAGTTATTTTATTAATGAGATCATTTGTAGAAAAAGGTTGAATTGTTCTTATAATTGCAATCAAAATTAATATTTTTAACATTTTAATTTCTGTTTTAGTCATGTTCAAATATTAAAAATAAAAAATTTTTTTAATTGTTAGAATTAACATTTTTAAAATAATGACTAAAATTTAGTTCATAGTTTTTTGTATGAGAAAGAACGTCAAAACCAAGAGTTCGGTTTAAACACATCGCGTATAGAAAAATAAATTACTTCGTACTATAAAAATCCATCGAAATGAGAAATTCATTAATATTTCAGAATTAAACAAATAGTTTCTGGTTATTCCCAGGGGAAAAAGAAATATCGAAAATTGCTTTTAGGGTAACAAAATATTATTTTTAAATAGGTTTCATTTTATTTGAAATTTTATAATAAGTTGTTGCCTATGAGTTGATTTTGCTCTCTGGTTGGGAAAAATGATTAATTACCTGCAATTAGCTGTTGATGCAGGTTATTGAAAATTAAATATTTCATTAATTATTAAGTTGTTTTTTATGTATTGGTGGCAATAATCTGATCCGATAACGGCAATTAAATAAATTTTTATTTTTCAAAAACAAATTTAAAAAATTTGTTTATTAATTTCAGTGTTTCAGTCAGTTTATCTGTTTACAAAACTTCTACTCCGTTTAAGATAATTCAATCAAATTTTAACAATGCATAGGTCTCTTGAAAAAATTAATTTCATTCATCTCCGCCCGTTTGTTTTCTCTAGAAAGCTTCTACACTGTTTAAAACCAAATAATTTAATACCTAAAAAAAAAATTTATTTTGATTTTAAATAGATGAAGTACTAGTAGTTACAGTTCTAGAATGCTTTTAAATTCTACTTCTTTATTAATTTGATTATGTAATAGCTCTATAGTTAGATCTTAAAGAGTTCAAATAGAACATTATTATTATTATTATTATATTTTATTAATCATAATTAAAATTACAATTAATATTATTATTTTTTTTTCAGGTTCTGGCTGCCAGGGCTGTACGCTTTTTGTAATTATTATTATTTATTTCTTTATTATTTTTTTTCATTTTATTTTTTTATATTATATTAATTAAATTAAGTTTATTGAAAAAGCCATAAATAGTTTTAGTATTTTGATCTGTTGAACTAGTTAAGATTTCTATAAGATTTTTATTATTAAAGTTGCTGCAACGGGTTTGGAGAAGTCCTGTGCAATCAGAAAGGATGTGGTTGATCGTTAATGCAAATTGATTGCAAAATTGTTATATGGGTTGTGGTTCATTCTTGAGGATATATGAGTGGGTGAGCCTGGTGTGTCCTAGACGGAATCTGGTGTAGCATTTGTTCATTTTGGTTGTTATTGTAGTTGATAACTTGATAGGAGTCTGTGTTTTGTTTATTATTTTGTATTGGTGTGAATAATTAGCCTATTCATTTTTTATACTATTAAGTATAATTTTTGAGATCTTGAAATTAGTAATCATATTTAGAAATTTTATCTATACTGTATACATTATAGCTATATATATATTTTTTTCTCTACTAGAACACCTTCTACACAACACTTTAAAGTAAATGGGTTTAATCAAATGGTAGAAAATTTTCATACAAAATCAAAACGAAAAATTTCATACAAATTTATGACAAAAGGAGGAAAGAAAAGACTCATATATATTTCGCCAAAAAAAAAAAAATCATTTTGTAAGAATTGATGTTAATAATGAAAGCATGTCTTTTATATAAATTTTCTATTTCAAATATGGTTTGATAATAAAAACTCTAACTAATATCTAAGTACTTATAATGTTTAAATGTTGGATATATTTTATTACATTACCTATACCTTGGGCTGTATAAATCTTTCAGCTTGACTTTTCTATCATTCTTAAAAAATCCAAAATAAAAATGATCATATTTATGATTGTGATTAACATCACATTATCATCAGAGTTGTATCAAGGTGCAGCACTATTAATAGTTCATTATTATGTTATTTTAGTTAGTCTATATATATAGCAGGAAGGAAGGGTTGATATTTTAAGATAAAAAACTGTTTTCCTAAAAGACTTTAAAAATTGATTTTATATCTCAATGTAAAAAAACTTAAATAATTTAATAATCCAATATTTAATAGATTCATATTAAAAGTAAGAGAAAAATTAAAATTATACTGTAATGAACACACTACATACCATACACATTTTATTATAATCATACATTTCAATCCAACTCAAACATAAATGTTATAATTTCACTTTTAATCCAACATAATTTTAAATATACATCATTCCGTTATAAGTAATAAAAGCTTAAATTTCATTTCTTATGTTATGTAATAAAATATTAAAGTATATTATCTAATAATAAAAATTAAAACAAAAATCTAAAAAGAAAATATAAACAACATATGTTCATAGCAAGAAGAAAAATACAAACTCATCAAAATGTACTAAGCACGCTTTTATTGTAAAAGAAAAAAATTTTGTTTTCCAATAAGATATCTGAAAATTTTTCAAATAAAGAGAAACATAATTTAAGTAACAAAAAATTGCAATATAATAAAAAAACTGTAACTGAACTTTAAAGAATGTCATAAAATATAATTGTAACTTTATAAAGAAATTTAAATACTATGAACCATATATGTGTCATTAAAGAATTTAGATATTAATAATTAAAAGAAAAATGCTGATTTAAGAATTTTTAAATTAGATGATTTAATTGTAATTATTGAATGAAATTGAATTTTATCTTCACATGCCCCATCACTGCTATTTTATTTATTTAGGGGTATTTTTCTCATACAAAATTTTTCTCATACAGTGATATTTATTACAAAGTCATAAAAATGTACGTACATATACTACATAATTAATACATACCTAATATATAAAAAAATAAATTTGTGTTTATGTCAGTTATGAATTCAATTAGTTGAAAAGTAGTTCAGAATAGTGTATGGAAAAATTTTAATATAAATTGAAATTGATGTATGTTGTCCATATGATAAAAAATTGTTTCCTTTTTTTTGTGGTTTTTAAGTATCGTTTTTTATCTAAAAAACAAAAGTTGTTGAAATGATTTAACACAGATATATGTATTTCGAAAGATAATGTCCGTATCGAAATCCCGTCAATTAAAATCTTGCCATATCAAAATTCCGCCAATTAAAATTCCGCTATATCCAAATCCCGTCTTTTCTTTTAATAAAAAATAATAACAAATTTGTGTTATATTATAAGTACTATGTAAATTGTTTTGAAACTTTAAGTGCCGAAAAAAATAGAAACAACAAACAATCAAAAATAAAAAAAAATCTTAACTCAAAAATAATAATTTTGTCCTCTTTATTTCTCTTTCTTATTTTCCCCTATTCCATTAGTTAAAAAAAGCAATGCTAAACCTGCTTGGTTAAAAAACTTTAGTTGTAATATTATTATAGATTTTTTAATTTTTATAATTAAAAATTTTTATATCTCAAGTTCAGCCTAATATTTTTCCAATCTAAAAAATGCTATACAATAGGACTTTGTTATAGCTTTATAAATCAATATCAAAATTATAATAGCATATATATATATATATATATTTTAATTTACCGTGTTAATGGTAATTTAATGGTAAAATAAAATTTTGCAAGATTTTGTTTTCTTAATATCTCCACAAAACTTCTAGACGGAGCCTTGAAATTTTAAGGAAAGAAAGATCTTACAGAATTAGTATAAGTTACCTGGAACATTTTTTTGTACCATTCTCTCCTGAAGAATTATTAGAGGCCAAACATTGAAAATTTACTTTTTTAAACACTTATGTTACTTAGGCGCCTGTAAAGATTTCCGCAAAGTAAAACATAAAAATTAAAGCTCCTAAACTTCATGTGTACATGTGTTTTACATGTGTTAAAAACTTTTCTTAGTTATATAGAGTTACAGAACTGTAGCCCCTCAAATTTGGAAAAAAGTCCTATTTTAAAACGTTAATATCTCAAATATTTTTTTCTTAGTTTTTTTTTAATATGGAGACGCAAATAACAGGACATATTATTAACCTTAAAAATCAATGTAAAACGAGGAAGAGTGCAGTAGAGTAGACTGTGTCAACTCTGGGATACCCGTATGAACGTAATATATCCTGTTTCTATAAAACTTGATCATCTTTTAAAAACATTCAGATGTTTTAGTAGCGAACTACAGAGATATATTTATGTAAATTGTGGAGTTGTATGATAGCTACCCGAATCTATTGCGCCTAGCTTCATTAAGTTCCAAGAAATGCAAAAAGCCTGAACCGGCTGCTTTACACCAATCAAATTTTACAAAAGTTTTTGGCATGCAACTCGACACTTTTTCACTAAATTTCAGATAGCTAGCTTCAATAGACACTGAGTTATTTTCATTTAAAAAGAGAAGTTGTGTGGCAACTATCCGAACCTGTCATATCATCACAACCAAATTTTGCAGAAGTTGTTGCCATAAAACTCGATCATCATTTGCAAAATTTCAGATACCTAGATTGAATAGACACTGGGTTATTTCCATTTAAAGAAAGAAGTTGTATGGCAGCTACTCGAACCCGGCGGCCGAAAATGCTGGAGTTAAATAGCAATCGTGCGGACGGACACTGAGTTATTTTCATTTAAAAAGAGAAGTTGTATGGCAGCTATCCGAACCCGTCGCACCACCACAACCAAATTTTGCAGAAGTTGTTGCCATAAAACTTGATCATCATTTGCAAGATTTCAGACGCCTAGCTTCATTAGGTTCCAAGAGGTGCAAGAAGCCTGAACCGGTTGCTCTAGACCAACCAAATTTTACAAAAGTTGTTGGCATAAAACTTGATCATCATTTGCAAAATTTCAGAAGCCTAGCTTCATTAGGTTCCAAGAGGTGCAAGAAGCCTGAACCGGCTTCTCTATACCAACCAAATTTTACAAAAAATTGTTGGCATGTAACTCGACACCTCTTTACAAAATTTCAGATTCCTAGCTTCAATAAACACTGAGTTATTCTCATTTAAACGGAGAAGTTGTATGGCAGCTACCCGAACCCGCCGCACCACCACAACCAAATTTTACAAAAGTTGTTGCCATAAAACTTGATCATCATTTGCAAAATTTCAGAAGCCTAGCTTCATTAGGTTCCAAGAGGTGCAAGAAGCCTGAACCGGCTTCTCTAGACCAACCAAATTTTACAAAAAATTGTTGGCATGTAACTCGACACCTCTTTACAAAATTTCAGATTCCTAGCTTCAATAAACACTGAGTTATTCTCATTTAAACGGAGAAGTTGTATGGCAGCTACCCGAACCCGCCGCACCAGCACAACCAAATTTTATAGAAGTTGTTGCCATAAAACTTGATCATCATTTGCAAAATTTCAGAAACCTAGCTTGAATAGATACTGAGTTATTTCTATATAAAGATAGAAGTTGTATGGCAGCTACTCGAACCCGCCGACCGAAAATGTTGGATTTAAATAGCAAAACTAACAATTTTGCAAAAGTGACGTAAAAAAAATTTCAGCCCCCTAGCTCTTTCAGTTTTTGAGTTATCGTGCGGACGGACGGACGGACGTACATGGCTTAATCGACTCAGAATTCGATTCTGAGCCGATCCATACCTTTGACACTATATCTAGCTCGACTCCTTTAAGGTGTCACAAACGTAATGGCAAATTTATTATACCCTTGAACATAGTTCATACGGGTATAAAAATACAATTTTTTCAAATTTAGTATATAAAATTGCTGTTAAGGAAAAACAATACCTTACAAGATTTTGCTGCCTTCATAATCTTGAAATTTTGAAAGTAAAAAGTAAGAGGTTTTGGAATTGGAATTAAATTTTTTTCACCCTCTCTTTAAGAGCTATTAGGGGTAAAAAATTTAATACTTGTATTAATTTTTGGAAAGTAAAACATAAATATAAAAATTCCAATATTATGGTTTTACATGTTTTAACAGTTTTTATTATTTATGGAACGTTATCTTAAAACTAAAGAAGATATCTCGATTTATTACAATTTTTTATACATATAAAATTCGAAGAAACTTAAAAACTTTGGTGTAAACAACAATTCTAAATTATTATACCGAGCTTATAGATTCAAAGGTATGGATCTGCTCAGAAACGAATTTTGAATTCATTAAGCCATGTATGTTTGTTCGTCCGTACGTCTGCACGATAACTAAAATAAAGGAGCTAGAATGCTGAAATTTTTTTTTGCGTCACTTTTGCAAAATTGTTAGTTTAGTCGATTAAATCTAGCATTTCCAGCTGCCATACACTTTCTTTCTTTATATGTAAATAATTCTGAGTCTTTTTAAGCTAGATAACTGAAATTTTGCGAAAAGATGTAGAGTTTTAGGCCAACAACATCTTCAAAATTTGTGTTTGTGTAATAGGTTATGGTAGCTGCCATACAACTTACAATAATTCAGTGTCTATTGAAACTTGGTGTCTGAAATTTAGTGGAGAGATGTTGAGTTACATGCCAACAACTTTTGTAAAATTTGTTAGTTTAGCCGGTTCAGATTTCTTGTAACTCTTGGAACTTAACGAAACTAGATGTCTGCAATTTTAGAAATGATGATCAAGTTTTATTGCAAAAACTTCTCAAAAAACAATTTGGTTGTGCTGGTATTAAAACTAGGTATCTGTAATTTTCTAGAACAATGTCGAATTGCTTGTTAAGAATTTCTGTAAAATTTGATTGGACTAGAGTAGCAGGTTCAGGTTGTTTGCACATCTTAGAAGTTAATGAATCTAGGCATCTGAAATCTTATAAAAGATCCAACAGGTTCGGTTAGCAGTCATACAATTCCAAAATGTCGCTACTAAAACATTTGAAATTTTGTAAAAGATGATCAAGTTTTATGGAGACAGCATATATTACGTTCACACGGGTATCACAGAGTTGACACAGTCTACTCTACTGCACTCTTTCTTGCTTTAAATAAACTTAAATTAAAACTTTAAACAAGTTAAGATAAAATAAAAAATAATTTTTTTAAAAAAGAAAAACAGTACATATACCTTTAAGCCAATTAACTGGACATTAATAGATCATTGTGAGTTGTTATAGTAAAAGGTAAACAAAAGATAAATTCAACTAGAAAACGGAGAAAATCAAGGCGTCATATTAGATGAGGGGGCATATCACAAAACTGAGACATAAATTAGCAATACACAAATGTTTTTTTGTTTAAACAAAAAGACATAACTGCCATTTTTTCTCAATTAAAACACAACAACATTTTCAACATTGCAGGATTATTAGAAACTTATATAAACAATTAACAAGATGAGGAAGAAATGGCATATTAGAATGGAAGAACAAAGGCATATTACAATGGGAAGAAGATTCGAAGTTTTATAACTCTTAATATCTTTAACTTGAACAAATTTGATTTCCTCTTAGAAAAATATTGCATTTTATACACAAATTTCGTAGAATTAGTAATAAAGAGTCTTTAGAATAATTGCATTAGAATTTACGTTAGCCTTTGTTTTAACTTCTTCGTAACATTCTTCCTGTAGTATATATTTCAAGTAAATTACAAAAGATTGTTTTATGTAAAAAAAAACACTAGTGTGTAATTAAATTTCAAATTACCACCCATAAAAGTTATTTTGTTTTATTTTTTATTATGTGTTGAATAGGAATGCGGTAGACTTATAAGTTAACACTTTTTATTTGTAAACTGTATGTATTGATTTATTTAATGTCTTCATTCATTCGGAAATCAGATAATTTCCACAAAATTAATCCTTAATCTAATAAGTATTAGGATTCATAATCTAAAAAAGGTGTTTTTCCTATATCATTACCCATTTATAAAATTGATAAAAAACTAAATACTAGGTATTTATTGATTTTCTTAAAGAAAATAAAAAATATAGATGGACATTGCAAATACCTAGTTAAAATGGTTAACTTGAATTCTATAAGGATTGTTTTGTCGTTTAATCTGATTTCACATTAATTACTTTTTGGAAAAATATATTTAAAATTATTTAGTAACTATAATTGATAATTAAAAAAATGTTTTTTGTGTTTTCTAAATGTCTCTGTGAAATCTTATTTTATTACTTGAATTCATTATCCAATTTGTTCATTATTTTTATTTTAAAGATATTTTTATTATCTTGTTTAACTAATTTTTATCTATTTGATATTAGTAGATATCTAATTTCAGTCAATAATTTCAATACGTAACATTGTTAGTGAAAAATGTTAGCATATGATTACAAAACTTCGTGACACAAACAGTGTCAAACAAACACTAACAAACATCGAGAAAATAGCATTGGTTACCGGAAAAAGAAGTGGAATTGGATAACACATACATTTCGAATACCACAAAGTATTTTGGTGTTTGGTGAAAAGGTGTTCGTTATCTAAAATTCAAATTTGAATATAACTCGATATGTAAAATAATTTTATAAAAAATTATCAGTTTATTTAACTTTAGAAATTCTACTCGTATTATTTTAATAAAAATAAAAACTGCTGTTTTAATATTTAATAATCTTGTTTTTAGCACATTTCCAAAACAAATTTGAAAAAATGTGCTTATTTGTTTCACTCTGTCCGTCGTTCCGTCCGTCTGTTTTCAAAACTTCTACACGGTTAGAGATAGAGACAAAAAATTTTAACCATGGGTAGGTCTCATAAAAAAGATAATTTTGTGGAACAACTTTTTCATGTAGTCCCATCCATTACGGAGCTACAGCCCCTCAAACTTTGAAAATTACATTCTACCTTGTTTATTTTATTATTGAGTCGTTAATCATTTTTAGATTGATAGTTTTGACCAGGGTATATATGTAACTTTTACAATTTTTAGCTTTACTGAATATTGTAAAAAAAATTCTAACTATATGAGCTCTACGAAATCCCAAAAAAAGAAAAACCCCAAATTCTAAAATTTCAAATGCCCAAATTCCAATATCCCAAATTTCAAAATCCCAAATTCCAAAATCCCAAAACTTCAAAAAGTAAAGCAAAATTAAAGGTTTAAGAATTATTATCTTATTGTTTAGTAAATGCGAGATTCTGAATTTTTAGTTAGCAATTTTTAGTTGGTTATCAAATCAATGTTATACGCTTTTCATACCCGGACGATGGGATCGAATATAATCAAATTGCTCCTCCGTTTGTAACACCTCGAAATAAGCGAGCTAGATATACCTTCAAAGGTATGGATCGGATCAGAAAAAAATTCTAAGTCGATTGAGCCATGTCCGTCCGTCCATCCGTCCGTCCAGCACGCTAACTCAAAACCTAAGAAAGCTAGAATCTTGAAATTTACACAAAATATTCTAGGAGCAATTTGTAGGTTCCTTACCTTTTTTGGTTGAGTTCCGACCAAAACTTCGGGTAGCTCTCGAACACCTAACTTTTAGATCCCCACATTTTTTTTGAAATAGAGCTATGAAATTTTAACTGCTGATAGATGTCACAAAAATATTAATTTTATTTTTAACGAGGAAGAATACAGTTGCCTTTGTCAACTCTTAGATACCCGTACGAACCCTTTGTATGTTCACAGCCTGTCACTATGCTTACAATATTATTTGTTTAATATTTTAGTATTTTAAAATAATTTGGGAGAATTTTATAATTTCGTACATATATTCAAACTATATGTTTATACATTCTTCAAAAGCAGATTTTAACCTTCCACATAACGATTATCAATCCAAAACTTTTTCAAATATTCTATTGTACCATTTAATACTAAGCGGTAAATGTATATTAAATTTACTTAGTACAAAATAGTAAATATAATTTTAAATATTATATTATATTAATGCGCACATAGTATATTTATATTGTTATAAGTATATCGCCATACATTGCAATATTTCTTTAAAAATATTTCCATTCATAGAATAGTTTTTTATAAGTACAATAAAATACATATATGTATGTATGTAAATACGGCGCTATATAATATACATCTCTTTACTCTTATCATTCATTCATCAGTGACATATACGATATGTAAATAAACATGATATTATATAAGTATGTATGTATATCAATATCATATAAATAAAAATTCTTCAAGCAACCGTTATGTTGTTTATTTATTTACATTTTTTTGTTCTACGCATTATATCTTCAACAACTTCAAATTATCAAGTAAAACAAAATGCAAAAAATTCGTTAAAGAAATTTGTTAGAAAATTTGAAAAAATCAAGTAACACTTTCATCAATTATAAAGTAACCCTATATTATTAAATAAAGTTGTTAACAGAAATAAAAGTATAATGTTGAAGCTTTAATTTTTGTGTATTACTTCAAAAAAATTTTAACAGGTGTTCAAGTTACAGGTGTTTAAAAATAGGAAATTTTCAGTTTTTGACTTACAGCTCCTAAACGGGGTGTGATACAAAAAAAATTTTTGAAATGACTCATACTTATTTTCAAAGATCTAATTTCTGTCAAAATTTCAAGTTTCCAACTTACACCGTTTAGAAGATAGAAGGGTTAAAGGATTTTGCAAAATTTGAGTTTCGCATAACGGTAAATTAAGACACCGTTTGCCACAAATGTATATTTATTATATATATACTTTTAAAGCTAATAAAAGTAGTAATCGTTTGGCGTTTTCAAAATGAAGATATACCTTATACAACTTGTGCTATAACAATTTAAATATAGAGCTTTTTTGAACCTTTGGGGAGCTGTAACTCCGTAACGGGTGGGGCTACAAAAAAAAGTTATTAAAAATAAAATTAATATTTTTGTGACATCTATCAGCAGTTAAAATTTCATAGCTCTATTTCAAAATAAATGTTAAAAATAAAAAAATAGAAATAGAGCTATGAAATAGAACTATGGACAATGTATTCTGAGGAGCCTTTAAAATAATGTCGACGTTGAAACCAACAAACAAAGTAATATATCGATATTCGCTAACCAAAAATTGTTCGTCAATACAATAATTCTATGGGGGAAGTCGATCTAGCTGACACACTCTGTGACTTATGTCGCATAAAACATTAATCAAAATAATATTATAGAAGGATTTTTGTGCACTTTGAATACAGATGTGATTAATGCTTGGCTCTGAGTGCCAAATGAATACCAAATAAATCAGATAAATAAGAAGGATGAATTATCTTTAATTAAATTTAAAAGAATAGTAGCTAAAAGACTTTTTTATTCAAATGCTGTTGATCGCAGAAAATGTAGACATCTGAGAAGCCCTGTGTGTGTAACACCTACAACATCTCGTGGTTCCAGCAATCCAGCCGATCCAGTACTCCTAGGTCATTTCGAAAGTTACCAGAAATCGATATTGAAGATGTACGTTATGATCAAATATAAATAAATATATATTTCTGTTTTCTTTACAATTTAAACGAATTAAATTTGTTTTTGCACTTTTATTTTGATTTATAATAAAGTTCAAACACAATTGAATATACATAATGGTTTTACATATATTTATGTACACGCACATTTATGTACATTTTGTACACGCACAACAAATTATGTAACATAGATTCCAACCCTGATCAAGTCGAAAACCATTTTTTCACGATTCTTGCTCTTTCACAACTACAAATACATACTGAAAAAAAAATTTATTTAGCACATAAAGAAGTTGGGAATGAGAGGGTTAAATTTCTATACTTCATATTAATTAATTTTAGTTAAAATAGTAATTAATTTTATTAATTAAAATACATAACCATAACCAATACATACATATATACATAACCAATTATTTAATTTTAATTTATAATTTTTATAAAAATAAATATACATATATATATATATATATATATATTATATAAATATAAATTATAAACGTGAATAATTAATTAAGTTAATTCAATTAAATTATTATTGAATTAAAATTTTATTATATCCAATATTATACATAAACTGTTTAAATTACAGTATTATTAAAAATAATTTTATTAATTGAATCATTTAATAAAATTAATTTTAGTAATACATTGAAAGTTATTAATGTTATGTTAAAAATAATATTAGAAATTATTATAAATTTGTTTAAAATTTCTATAGGAATTCCGTATATTGGATTTTCAACTAAATTTAAAAAAAAATTATTTATTTTTTATGAAATTATTTTAAAAATTATATTTTTTATAATATTTTTAATATCATTACGAGAAAATATTTACAGAATTAATGAAGAATTAAAATTAAATCAAAATTTATTAATAATCATTTTTCATTCAATTATAATATATATTTTATTTATTTTATTTATATTTTTAAAATTTTTAAAATTAATTCAAATTGAAAAATATAAAACAGTTTTATTAAAATTAATTAAAAATAAAGAATTTTTATTAAAATTAAAAAATCTAAAATTTAATATAAAAATATTATTATTAGAAATTTTTATTATATTTAATAAAATTAAAGAATTTTCATATGATATTTTTGATTATACATATCTAGATAATACATTTAATTGTAAATTAATAATTTTTATAACATGTATTAGTTTTATACAAATTGAAAATGAAATTTTAACATTTTTATTTATATATTTGAATATAATTATATATGAAAAGAAAAAATTAATTGATATTATATTATATAAGAAAAAAAAAAATGAAAATGAAATAATAAAATTATTATTAAAAACAATCAAACGTTTTACAAAAATTTATAAAATAGGAAAACAATTTAATAAAATTTTTCAATTATATTTTATATTAATAATAATTATAAATGTTTTTGAAATTTTAACTAAATTCGTTCAAATAATACTAATTACGATGTTTAATAATAAAAATTTTAATTTTTCAGCACTAATAATGTTAATTTTATATTTTATTAATATAATTATTATAGTTTTTATATTTGATTGTTTACATGAAAATTTTAATATGTCTTCAGAATTACATTTGAATCTATTAACTTTAGTTGAAAATTTTGATTCGAAAGATTACAAAAAGGTAAAAAGAAAAATTAATAATATCTTATCTTAAAATCTCAATAAAATCTTAATAAAAACTTAGGTATTTCAATTAAATTTATTTGAATTAATAATAATTTAACTTTTTCAGGTTGATGTTGGTTTATTGAATCAAAGACATTTAAATAAATTTAAAATTTCCATTTACAATTTATTTGATTTAAATTGGAAAAATATTTTGCAATTTGGAAGTTTTTCTTTTGAATTATTTTTAACAATTTTACAATTAATTTTAATATTCTTATATAAAATAAAATTTATGTCACATTTCTAACTATACATGAATATGTTGTTGAAGATTTTGTTGAATAAAAAAATTGGTTAAGTAAAATATGGTATAAATATTGTGCCAGTAAAATAAAATTTTCAAAATGTAAACATAAAAATATATTTATTTTATTTATTTAAAATTTTTTTTTACGAGATAGGAGAGAGTCATCGTAATATCCCGAGCAACAACGTCAGAATCCCCCACTTGAACATTTTACATAGCCAAACCATGAGATCTCCAGTTAAACAAAGGAAAACCGTGATATATATCATAATTCATAACCTTACTGTTTATGAATTGTAAAAAAAACTTATAATAAATTTTTTTTCTTAATTAATCTTTTCCACCAATTTTTTGATTTTACTTATCTTTTTTAATAAACGGTATTAAATAAAAAAGAAAAAAAAACAAATGAAATAAAAATCTTTCAAATATCATTCATCGAAATTTTTTATTAAATTGCAGAATGCATTTCGACATCAAAACTTGCCATCCTCAGCTATTGACTAAGACTAAAAGTTTAATTAAAATGCTTAAAATTAGTGTTACATATGTACCAAATTTCAATATAGTTATGACATTTAACAGATAAAATTTTGCGATTAACATTTAAAAAAACTATTTTTGAATTTAACATTTTCGAATAAACTTTACATTAAGAATTTCTTTTTAATAAATAACATTTAACAGAAAACAAAAAAGATTATCGAGTAAGAGAAAAAAAGGAAAAAAGAGTATAATAACTGATTAAAAAATTTTATATAATTAATAATTAAAATAAATTTCAATGTGTTCCAAAGGTAGTTTTTAATTTATTGAATTATTTATTGTTATATATTGAAGAGCGGTGAGTTTAGTTCATTATTATTGTTAACATTTTTTAATAATTTTAAACTATTTTTATTGATATTTAAATGATTATTTTCTAAGCAATGCTGTGCAACTGAAGATATTGTCGGTCTGTTGAATTTAATATGTGAAAAATGTTCTTTAAATCTAATTAAAATATTGCGTTTGGTTTGTCCTATGTATTTTGCATTACAATCAGGACACGTAATTTCATAAATACTAGATTTTTGATCATCATTTATTTTATCTTTAGTGTTGCTTAAAATATTTTTTAATTTGTTTTCATTGGAGTAAACTACGGCAATATTGTGTTTTTTGAAAATTGTTTTTACTTTATTTGTTACTTTATTTGCAAAACTGAATTTAACTCTTTTTTATACTTGGTTTATTGTTTTTAAAAAATGTGGAAAGATTATGTTTTTTTTCTTTTACTGTTTAATATATAGAATGACTAATGTTTATTAGGTTCTCCATCACCTTAGAGAGGAATGTACACCTCTAGTACACAATGACCAAATTATAAGACAAAAAACCAAACATCAGAATTTTTGGCACGTATTTAACCGGCAATCTGAAGTATAACGAGTACACCGTTAAAGTAGTAGTAGTAGTAAGTAGAAGTAGTACGAGTACACAGTTAAAGAAATCATTACCAAACAGAAACAACCTCTAGAAATGGATTTGGAAAAAAAATGTTGGACCTCCCCCTAAAACAACAGGCAAAATAGCTAAGGCCATACAAACAGGGAAGACTAGCTACAGAATTACAATATGCTAGCCTCCAAACATCACTAAACCATAAACCATATGCCCATAGAGCACTTAGGCCCTCTAATTCGGATTCAGGTCTAATCACTCCACAGTAGAACAAATACATCGGATTACTGATATTATAGAAAAAGCACTGGAGGAAAAAAAAGTGTATTCTACAATTTTCTTGGACGTTGCACAAGCGTTGGTAAGGTCTGATCAGCCTTAGTAGCAGTAATAATTAAATTTCAAAAACTTAACCAGGAACTCAAACCACCGACAACCAGAATGGAGGATTACCGTAAAAATTTACACAGACACGTCCAAACTTAAGGAGAGAGTAGGCACTGCCATCACCACAAACATCGTACTAATAAAAATGGTCAATCTCACACAACAATGTCAATATTTCAGGGCGGAAGAAACAGTGGTCTGCCAAGCAACCAATTTCACAAAGAAAAACAAATACAATAAGAAGTACAGGATACTTACTGATTGTCTAAGCGTAGTTAAAGTTGTTGGGAATTCTAAAGGCAAATCCCGAGTAATAAAAAAAATCGGAAATAACATAATTAACGCCAGAGTTAGAATCTCGCTATGAATCCCACGGCATGTTGGGTTACCAAGAAATGTAAAAGCCGACAACGAAGTAAAGGCGGCAAAAAAATCCCATGCACACAATGTGGGTCTGTACGCAAAAGTATGTCTACAACAAAATCAAAGAGCTCATATAATCTAGAAGGCGAAAACTCTAAGATAAAATAAATACTTTTAGAGAGCTACAGCGTCAATGCTAATATCAGAGTGAAGATCACCAAAATGCAAATTCTGCAACAATACCCTTACAATAAATCACATATGCATGTAATGTCCAGAAACACAAATCTTCTGGGCACACAATATAACTAGCTGCATTAACGGGTAAGGAAAATCACTACATCACCAAAACCTGAGAGCTGCAACAGCACTTTGAGGTTGAGAAAACATCTAAAATACTTCAAAAACGAGGAAGAGTGCAGTAGAGTAGACTGTGTCAACTCTGGGATACCCGTATGAACGTAATATATCCTGTTTCTATAAAACTTGATCATCTTTTAAAAACATTCAGAGTTTTAGTACCGAACTACAGAGATATATTTATGTAAATTGTGGAGTTGTATGATAGCTACCCGAATCTATTGCGCCTAGCTTCATTAAGTTCCAAGAAATGCAAAAAGCCTGAACCGGCTGCTTTAGACCATTCAAATTTTACAAAAGTTTTTGGCATGCAACTCGACACTTTTTCACTAAATTTCAGATAGCTAGCTTCAATAGACACTGAGTTATTTTCATTTAAAAAGAGAAGTTGTATGGCAACTATCCGAACCTGTCATATCATCACAACAAAATTTTACAGAAGTTGTTGCCATAAAACTCGATCATCATTTGCAAAATTTCAGATACCTAGATTGAATAGACACTGGGTTATTTCCATTTAAAGAAAGAAGTTGTATGGCAGCTACTCGAACCCGGCGGCCGAAAATGCTGGAGTTAAATAGCAAAACTAACAATTTTGTAAAAGTGACGTAAAAAAAATTTCAGCCTCCTAACTCCTTTATTTTTTGAGTTATCGTGCGGACGGACACTGAGTTATTTTCATTTAAAAAGAGAAGTTGTATGGCAGCTACCCGAACCCGTCGCACCACCACAACCAAATTTTGCAGAAGTTGTTGCCATAAAACTTGATCATCATTCGCAAAATTGCAGATGCCTAGATTGAACAGACACTGGGTTATTTCCATTTAAAGAAAGACGTTGTATGGCAGCTACTCGAACCCGGCGGCCGAAAATGCTGGAGTTAAATAGCAAAACTAACAATTTTACAAAAGTAACGTAAAAAAATATTCAGCCTCCTAGCTCCTCTATTTTTTGAGTTACAGTGCGGACGGACACTGAGTTCTTTCATTTAAAAAGAGATTTTGTATGGCAGCCACCCGAACCCGTCACACCACCACAACCAAATTTTGCAGAAGTTGTTGCCATAAAACTTGATCATCATTCGCAAAATTTCAGATACCTGGATTGAACAGACACTGGGTTATTTCTATTTAAAGAAAGACGTTGTATGGCAGCTACCCGAACCCGGGGACAGAAAATGATGGAGTTAAATAGCAAAACTAACAATTGTACAAAAGTGACGTAAAAAAATTTTCAGCCTCCTAGCTCCTCTATTTTTTGAGTTATCGTGCGGACTGACACTGAGTTCTTTTCATTTAAAAAGAGATTTTGTATGGCAGCTACCCGAACCCGTCGCACCAGCACAACCAAATTTTGTAGAAGTTGTTGCCATAAAACTTGATCATCATTTGCAAGATTTCAGACGCCTAGCTTTATTAACTTCCAAGAGGTGCAAGAAGCCTGAACCGGCTGTTCTAGGCCAAACAAATTTTACAAAAGTTGTTGGCATATAACTCGACACTTCTTTACTAAATTTCAGATTCCTAGCTTTAATAAACACTGAGTTATTCTCATTTAACCGGATAAGTTGTATGGCAGCTACCCGAACTCGCCGCACCACTACAACCAAATTTTACAAAAGTTGTTGCCGTAAAACTTGATCATCATTTGCAAAATTTCAGACGCCTAGCTTCAATAGTTTCCAAGAGGTGCAAGAAGTCTGAACCGGCTGCTCTAGACCAACCAAATTTTACAAAAGTTGTTGGCATGTAACTCGACACCTCTTTACTAAATTTCAGATTCCTAGCTTCAATAAACACTGAGTTATTCTCATTTAAACGGAGAAGTTGTATGGCAGCTACCCGAACCCGCTGCACCAGCACAACCAAATTTTACAGAAGTTGTTGCCATAAAACTTGATCATCATTTGCAAAATTTCAGAAACCTAGCTTGAATAGATACTGAGTTATTTCTATATAAAGATAGAAGTTGTATGGCAGCTACTCGAACCCGCCGACCGAAAATGTTGGATTTAAATAGCAAAACTAACAATTTTGCAAAAGTGACGTAAAAAAAATTTCAGCCCCCTAGCTCTTTTATTTTTTGAGTTATCGTGCGGACGGACGGACGGACGGACGTACATGGCTTAATCGACTCAGAATTCGATTCTGAGCCGATCCATACCTTTGACACTATATCTAGCTCGACTCCTTTAAGGTGTCACAAACGTAATGGCAAATTTATTATACCCTTGAACATAGTTCATACGGGTATAAATAGTGACTTAAAGTAAACCAAGCTACTAACTACACAAAACTTTTAATTGTAGACAACAAGGACATAGAAATTAAGGAAATAAATGCAAATACAAAGTTTTAAAGATATCTTAATCCATAAATTGAAAACCAACCAATTCTTTTTATTATTTTACTTTTGTTTTGTTTTAGTAAACCTGTTATTTGTTGTTCAGTTCTTTACTAATATGTGTTCATGAAAATACTTAGACCATTGAAGTTCCAAGAGGTGCAAGAAGCCTGAACCGGCTGCTCTAGATCAGCATTTAATTTTACAAAAATTGTTGGCATGTAACTCGACACATCTTCACAAAGTTTTAGATACCTAGCTTTAATAGTCAATGAGTTATTTACATTTAAAAAGAGAAGTTATATGGCAGCTATCCGAACCTGTCGCCACTACACAACCAAATTTTACAGGTGTTGTTGTCCTGTAACTCTACTCAATTTTGCAAAATTTGAGACACTTAACTTCAATAAATACTGAGTTATTTCCATATAAAGAAAAAACTTGTATGGCAGCTACTCGAACCCGGCGGCCGAAAGAGCTGGATTTAAATAGCGAAACTAACAATTTTGCAAAAGTGACGTAAACATTATTTTGAGCATCCTAGCTCCTTTATTTTTTGAGTTATCGTGCGGGTATAATAAATTTGCATTACGTTTATGAAACCTTAAAGGAGTCGAGCTAGATATAGTGTCAAAGGTATGGATCGGCTCAGAAACGAATTCTAAGTCGATTAAGCCATGTACGTCCGTCCATTCGTCCGCACTATAACTCAAAAAATAAAGGAGCTAGGACGCTGAAATTTTTTTTACATCATTTTTGCAAAATTGTTAGTTTTGCTATTTAAATCCATACAACTTCTTCGTTTATATGAAAATAACTCAGTATCTATTCAAGCATCTAGGTATCTGAAATTTTACAAATGATGATCAAGTTTTATGGCAACAACTTCTGTAAAATTTGGTTTTGGTGTTGCGACGGGTTGGGATAGCTGCCATACAACTTCTCCGTTTAAATACATGCCAACAATTTTTGTAAAATTTCGTTGGTCTAAAGCAGCTGGCTTTTTTTTGTAAAAGCAGTTGGCCTAAAGCAGGCTTCTTGCAGTTCTTGGAACTTAAAGAAGCTAGGCGTCTAAAATCTTATAAAAGATGATCAAGTTTTATGGCAACAACTTCGTTAAATTTGGTTGTGCTTGTGGAATAGATTCGGGTAGCTGTCATACAACTCCACAATTTACATAAATATATCTCTGTAATTAACGTCGGTACTAAAACATCTGAAAGTTTTTAAAAGATGGTCAAGTTTAATAGAAACAGGGTATTTTACGTTCATACGCGTATTGTTCTAGATCTAGATTTGTTTTTTTCAGAAATTTACTAAGAGCTCTGTGATATGTCGCGAGAAGCAAGGTTAATTAATAAAGAAGTGGAATTTATAATGTAATTGAATTGATGAAGTATATTATTATTCCCAAAATATATCTATACATAAATATTAATCTAAACATCTATCTTTCAGAACGACACTTCATTAGTTCAATCCGAATTAGAAACATCAGTAGTAGATGTGTTATCGAAAATTGATTTAAGAAGGTAAAATTAAGAAAAAAAGATATCACTGTAAATAATACTGAATGAAAAGACTCGTTGACTATAAATAGTGAAATGAAAACAAAAAGCTTTTTTGATGACAGTATGATTGCAAATATTGTTGATGAAATAAATTTATATGCCATTTAAAATAACTTTATAACCTTAAACGTAACTATAAAGGAAATAAAACAGTACTTAAAAACTTTACTGTACATGGGAATTTTAAAACTGCCAGAAATCAGAATAATTTGATCAAGGGATTTGCGTATTCCTTTGATTGATAATGTTATGTCCAGGAATCGACTTGAAAAAATTAAACAATATTTTCATTTTGATAATTAAATATGTCCCAAAAAAGGACAACCTGGTTATAATAAATTACATAATATTAGCCCAAAATTAGAAGCTTTACATCAAATATGTATAAGGTTAGAACCAGAAGTGAATCAGTACATTGATGAGGAAGTAATTCCATTCAAAGCGCAGAATATTATGAAGCAATCCAACCCTAAAAATCTAAAGGGGAATTCAAAGTATTTGCGAGACACAAATGAGGATATAAAAATTCGTCTAGGAAATTCTTCAGACATATCATTCATCTAAAAAATATTTACCTGAAAATAAAAATTTCAAACTTTTCTTCGACAATTGGTTTACAACAGTTTACAACAGTTATGGCTACAACAAAAAGGATTTGCCGTGAAGTGCCGTAATAATAAGTTTGTGCTGTTAATAAGGACAAAGTATTCTGAGGAGCCTTTAAAATAATGTCGACGTTGAACCAACAAACAAAGTAATATATATATCGATATTCGCTAACCAACAATTGTTCATCAATACAATAATTCTATGGGGGAAGTCGATCTAGCTGACACACTCTGTGACTTATGTCGCATAAAACATTAATCAAAATAATATTATAGAAGGATTTTTGTGCACTTTGAATACAGGTGTGATTAATGCTTGGCTCTGAGTGCCAAATGAATACCAAATAAATCAGATTAATAAGAAGGATGAATTATCTTTAATTAAATTTGAAAGAATAGTAGCTAAAAGTCTTTTTTATTCAAATGCTGTTGATCGCAGAAAATATATACATCTGAGAAGTCCTGTGTGTGTAACACCTACAACCTCTCGTAGTTCCAGCAATCCAGCCGATCCAGTACACCTAGGTCATTTCGAAAGTTACCAGAAATCGATATTGAAGATGTACGTTATGATCAAATAAGCCATTTTTCAAAATATAAAATAACACAATCGAAATATTTAACTTGTAAAACTGGATACACAACAGTTATTTGTTGTGTTGTAAATATAACATTTCTTTCAGTTTTAATCCAAAACGTAATTGTTTCTTAATTTATCATAAGAAGTAAAATATTGCTAATACATATAATATTAGTTATTTATTTTGTTGTAAAATTATATTTCTGTTTTCTTTACAATTTACACGAATTAAATTTGTTTTTGCACTTTTATTTTGATTTATAATAAAGTTCAAACACAATTGAATATACATAATGGTTTTACATATATTTATGCTCAATGTTGTACACACACAACAAATTTTGTAACATAGATTCCAACCCTGATCAAGTCGAAAACCATTTTTTCACGATTCTTGCTCTTTCACAACTACAAATACATACTGAAAAAAAAATTTATTTAGCACAAACAGAAGTTGGGAATGGGAGGGTTAAATTTCTATACTTCATATTAATTGATTTTAAAATAATTTGATAAAATTAATTTTAGTAATACATTGAAAGTTATTAATATTATGTTAAAAATAATATTAGAAATTATTATAAATTTGTTTAAAATTTCTATAGGAATTCCGTATATTGGATTTTCAACTAAATTTAAAAAAAAATTATTTATTTTTTATGAAATTATTTTAAAAATTACATTTTTTATAATATTTTTAATATCATTACCAGAAAATATTTACAGAATTAATGAAGAATTAAAATTAAATCAAAATTTATTAATAATCATTTTTCATTCAATTAAATATATATTATTTATTTTATTTATATTTTTAAAATTTTTAAAATTAATTCAAATTGAAAAATATAAAGCAGTTTTATTAAAATTAATTAAAAATAAAGAATTTTTATTAAAATTAAAAAATCTAAAATTTAATATAAAAATATTATTATTAGAAATTTTTATTATATTTAATAAAATTAAAGAATTTTCATATGATATTTTTGATTATACATATCTAGATAATACATTTAATTGTAAATTAATAATTTTTATAACATGTATTAGTTTTATACAAACACTCATAATAGTTTTAAAATCCTCAAAATCAATTATTGCATTAAATTCATTATATTTTTTATAATATGAGAATCTGGTATATTGAAAAGAAGTTAAATCGCAATATTGTTTAATAAAAACGAGGAAAAGTGTAGAGTATATATATAGCAACTATAGGATCCCTATTTAGTATAGTAAGAAAAATTTATGAAAAAACAAGGGATGTTTTGTTCAGTTTTAAAAGTCGTTAACACATATAATAATATAATATTGAAACTGTTTATATCTTACTGATGACAAATTGTACAGATCTTACAAATGGCTAAATATAGTGAATTTTAAACTTTTGACTTTTAATAACTGTTAAACGGAAGAAACTGCAAACATTTTTTGTGAGATAGTTTATGGTAATTTTTAAAAATCCTTTTTTTGTTTTTAAAATTCTGAGACTCTGACTAAAATCAATCAGAACGAGAAAGGATACAGTTGCCTTTGTTAACTCTTAGATACCCGTACGAACCGTTAGTATGTTCAAAGCCTGTCACTCTGCTTACAATATTATTTTTTTAATATTTTAGTATTTTAAAATAATTTGAGTGACTTTTATAATTTCTAGAACTATGGGTTGTACATATATTCAAACTATATGTTTATACCTTCTTCAAAAGTAGATTTTAACCTTCCACATAACGATTATCAATCCAAAACTTTTTCAAATATTCTATAGTACCATTTAATACTAAGCGCGTTAAATGTATATTAAATTTACTTAGTACAAAATAGTAAATATAATTTTAAATATTATATTATATTATATTTAAATATTCCATTGACTGAATAATTTCCTATAAGTACAATAAAATACATATATGTATGTAAATACAGCGCTATATAATATACACCTATACTCTTATTATTCATTCACTAGTGACATATACGATATGTAAATAAACATGATATTATATAAGTATGTATGTATATCAATATCATATAAATAAAAATTCTTCAAGCAACCGTTATGTTGTTTATTTATTTACATTTTTTTGTACTACGTATTATATCCTCAACAAGTTCAAATTATCGAGTAAAACAAAATGCAAAAAATTCGTTAAAAAAATTTGTTAGAAAATTTGAAAAAATTAAGTAACACTTTCGTCAATTATAAAGTAACCCTATATTATTAAAAAAAGTTGTTAACAGAAATAAGAGTATCATGTTGAAGCTTTAATTTTTGTGTATTAATTCAAAAAAATTTTAACATGTGTTCAAGTTACAGGTGTTTAAAAATAGGAAATTTTCAGTTTTTGACCCATTTCAGCTCCTAAACGGGGAGTGATACAAAAAAAATTTCTTAAATGACTCATACTTATTTTGAAAGATCTAACTTCTGTCAAAATTTCAAGTTTCCAACTTAAACCGTTTAGAAGATAGAAGGGTTAAAGAATTTTACAAAATTTGAGTTTCCCATAACGGTAAATTAAGACACAGTATGCTACAAATATATATTTATTTTATATATACTTTTAAAGCTAATAAAAGTAGTAATCGTTTGACGTTTTCAAAATGAAGATATACCTTATAAAACTTGTGCTATAACAATTTAAATATAAGGCTTTTTTGAACCTCTGGGGAGCTGACGCTGCGTAACGGGTGGGGCTACAAAAAAAAAGTTATTAAAAATAAAATTAATATTTTTATAATATCTATCAGCAGTTAAAATTTCATAGCTCTATTTCAAAAAAAATGTGAGGATCTTAAAGTTTGGTGTTCGAGAGCTACCTGAAGTTTTGGTCGGAACTCAACCAAAAAAAATAAGGAACCTACAAATTGCTCCCAGAATATTTTGTGTAAATTTCAAGATTCTAACTTTCTTAGTTTTTGAGTTAGCCTGCTGACGGACGGACGGACGAACGGACGGACATGGCTCAATCGACTTAGAATTTTCTTCTGATCCGATTCATACCTTTGAAGGTATATCTAGCTCGCTTATTTTGAGGTGTTACAAACGGAGGAGTAATTTTATTATACCCGATACTTATCGTACGGGTATAAAAATAGAATATTAACTATCAGCATCTGTAAATCCATAGTAATAAGTTAACTATATTAATTAAATTATATTACCGCAGAAATAAAAGTTAATAATTTTTATTATTATTTTATAAAGCCAATAAAATATTCCGGGCAACGCCGGGTACTCTGCTAGTCTAATATATAAAGCAGAAATTATGTTTGTTTGTTTGTGCGCTTTTCAAGTAAAAACCACCAGTCCGATTGCGACCAAATTTTGCAGGAACATTTCTACGACCCCGGAAAATGTTATAGACTATATCGCGTTTTGGTTCATTAACCCAGTGCGGCCCGAGAGCCTTTTAAAGCTATTTAGTTTTTTCGTTGTCCTGCCTAAAACATTTTTTTTTTTTGTTATATTCAAAATTGTTTATTAAATTGAGAAATAAATACAAATTACAATTCATTTATATACTTACAACTGTATTATAAATTTAATAATTAAATTTTTTGCACATTTACATTCAGAAGTTGAGTAAAAACTTGTGTTGAATGCATAATAAAAATTAACTTTACTTACGTATACATATAATATTATTTTGATAAGGGGTTAAATCATTTATGAGAGCAAAATTTTAACAACAAAAAAGAACTTTAATTATAAAATGAAATTATTAATTATAAGATTAACTTTTAAAGATAATAATTATGACAAAATTTTCGAAAAATTCTGATATAGGTAGTAAAAAAAACAACAAAACAAATAACATAAGAAAAAAAAAAAAAAAACAAAAAAAAAAAAATAACATAAGTATAAGAACATAATAAAAACAAAACACTAGGCATTTTTATTGTAAAATTTGTATAATATAATTTACTTGATTGTGATCATGTTCAAATAACCGGTTTTTGACATTTTTGAGAAAGCGCATAACTTCATTGCATTGTTTAATATAATTAGGCAAAACATTATAAAGTCTAGGAGCTAAAAATATGTAACATAACAGAAGATATTGCAGATTATGAATTGGAATATACACTAAACTGGAATTGTTAATTCGTAATTGTATATATATATGTTGCCCATATATGTTGCCAATATGTTGTTACTATAACTACTTCAATATTAAAGCAATTGATGGAACAAGATTTACCAGACTTATACGTAGTTATTTCCTCTCACAACACACAATATTCAGAACTGACACAATATTTATTATAATGTGGTCCATGAAACATAAGATGGTTATAGTTCAAGGTGTTATCAGATGGACTAAAAAACATAAGTTTAGTTTTATTACTTATAACGATGAGTTTTATTACTTAGACGATGCGTTTTAAACCAAAGTCTAAAGCATTCTAAGTCATAGTTTATATTCGCTATTAATTCAAGAGGAGAAACACTTTTGTACGTATACGTCATGTCATCAGCAAATGCAGTAGCAGTGCCTTTTAGCTTGAGATTAAAGATTGAATTAACAAATATTAGGAACAATAAGGGTCCTAATGCGGACCCTTTCGGTACAACAATTTTTAACTCTAACTCAACTTAAAATGTTTTTACTTTTTACTCTTTGTACTCTTTTTGAAAGGTATGATTCCAACCAATTATACATAATACCTCTAAACCCACAACCATATAATTTTTCTAGTAGTAGCCTATGACTTACTGAGTCAAACGCTTTAGTTATATCAATTGACCGGTAGCATTTGACCGATTGAGCTAAAAATTTGCACAAATGTTCTTCCTTGCATTAGGCGGGTACCGAAAAAATTTAGATACAATATGTTATCCAGATTCGGTCCGGCAGGCTTCCAAACAATTTTTTGTTTCCGATTTATGTCCAATTTTGTATGGTGGTTTTATGGTCTGAAAAAAAGCCTGTGACAAAGTTTTATGAAGTTCCGCTAACCTGTTTGGGGTCGAGAGCCGAACGAAGTTCATTAGATTTTTTATTAACGTTTGTTAAGCCATTTCCGCGCGAGCACCTATTAAAAATATTCTTCCTAATTTTTTGTATTGTTATTATTATTAAAAAGATATTTCCAACATTCTTTACATTTATCTATACTGTTTTTAATATTCCATAAAAACCTTTCAATGCTTTTCTAATATATAACAGTAAATAAAATAACCTTATTAAGTATCTTAAGAATACTGTGTTTAAGTTTTAACAACATAACATTTTTGGGCTGTTGTTAAAAAACAGAAACAATCTCCTACATACGACAATCATCATGTCATCATTCAGAAATGCATTATTTACATGTGGTCTTTAGCGTGTTCTTACAAATATTTACTGTGCACGTGTCTGTTTTAATGATATACTTATTCATTTTTTGAATCCAATTTAATATAAATAATTTCTTCTTAATTTAACATTAATTTTTATCATGTGATCTATAATATAATTCAATAACCACTTAATTTAACTTAAATATTTAAATTTAATTATAATACTATTTTTATATTTTTTAATGTACATAATTACGTTAAATGCATCTTATTGCATCGGCAACCAAAAACTAACTAGTTTTATCTATATACATATATGTCTACATGTGATAACTTATCACTGCATTGCCGATAATATAAAAAACTGTAAAGTTAATTTCGAAATAATTAATTAATACAGGGTGTGACGCAAAATGTAGATCTGAACTCTACAGGTCTACGTGTATAAGATGCATGTGTATAACATATTTCCCATAAAATATCATTGAAATATGTACATATACTATAATGTACGTATGTTTAAAAATACTATAAACAGAGTTAATTAAATTATAAAAGATATTCACCATTTCTGTACAGTATTTAATCAAAAATGAGTGAAAATGACAGAAAACCTTACATTCTTATCCATATACAAATTTTACACATATTTTTAGCCAATCAATTTGAAAACATAATTAGAAAAAGTAAACGTAAAAAAATTCTTGTAGAATTATAAAGGTAAAACACAATCATGTATTTTTTATAATGAAAATATGTTAAACAGAACTTAAGATATTTGCATTTAAAAAGAAGTTTTTCCAAAATTTGAAGAGCTGTGGGTGCTGTAGGAACTCCAACGTTGAGGGTACATAAAAAAGTTGTTTTACAATATTACTGTTTTAAGAGAACTATGCATAATTAATATTTCATTGCTCTTTATTAAACAGTATATAAGTTTTAACAGAGAGAGAGACAGAGCGAACTTAATAACAAATTTTTCAAAATGTGCTTAAAAGGATAATACACAAAAACATGAAGTGACATTACTAACGGAAAAAAATGTATTACATATGGTCTTTTATAATTGAAATTCTATTTTATGTTTCGGTACTAACGAATATATTGGGAAAACTCACTTCGCCGTAATTGTGTACTCAGTAGATTATTGATTCCTTTAAAGATGTTTTGTAGACGAATTGTCTCTAATTTACCGCTCTGTTTATTCAATTTAACTAAACTAGGGGCCCTGTAGGTGGTGTGTAAGTATATTTTACAGTAACATTTAAATTACAAAAAATTCGTATGGGATACAAAATTTACAAAAGTAAACAAAAAAAAATCATGATTCTAAACATACGTACATAATATGTTATATGTTAATGTAGATTTTGTAATAGAAAAATCTTATTCAAATATTAAGTACTTGTATTCAAAACTTAGCGGAATGTCATAATACGTATGTGTGGCTGAAAACTACTAAATTATAATTATAGATGTAATTAAAAATAGAATATTAATTACCTGCATCTGTAAATGCATAGTAATAAGTTAACTATATTAATTAAATTATATTTACGCAGAAACAAAAGTTAATAATTTTTATTTCATAAAGCCAATAAAATATTCCGGGCAACGCTGGGTACGGTAGCAAGGGGGATTTGTTTGCAATTAATAAAACTTTGCTACCTGTGCAGGATTTGAATCCGCACTCCCTCGGTTAATAAGCCAAGTGTTTAACCACTAGGCCACCGAGGACCCTCTCCTTATTTATTTATTTATATTAATATTACATACATAAATGTAATGCAATATTATTGAACCATCGGCTACTAAGGCCATTATAGGTTTTTATACTATTATTAAATTATATACTATATTATTATTATACTATAAATTATATACTATATTATATTATTTTTTTTGTTTATATTATATACTATATATTTACATTGTATTTGGTCGTAAGGGGGTAAAGAAAAAAACACTTACGACCTGTGCAGGGATCGAACCCGCACTCCTTCAGTTAATACGCCACACGCCTACCCACTAGGCTACCGAAGCCCCCTCCTTATTTTATTTATTTATTTATTTATTTAACTCTAACATTATACAATTAATTGTTATAATATCAGTAGAGCCCTCGGCTGCTAAGGCCATTTTGGGCTTGACAGTGCTATTTACAGTTTAATGTTTTATATTTATTATATTATATTATACTATAAGTGTTATCTTAAGTTAATTTTTTCTTTTGTATTTACATTATATTTGATTAGTTCAATAATTTTGCTAGGATTCGTTAGGTTTGTTGTTTTGTGGTTACAATTAGAATTTAAGATTTATTTACATTTATTTACTTTATTTACAATATTTTGTTTAATAACACATTAACATAGCAATTATATTACAGTTTATACAGAATTGAGAGCTAAACTATTTTAGGTAAAAATTAAATGATGTCCTAGATTTTAAATATTGTACAAATTTTATGGATTTTGTTTGCATTTTCTAATGTTGGAACTAAGATATCCTTTAGATCTATTGAATTACTCTGATCAAAATTTTTTGTAATATAGCATTCGTGGAACATATGTTTGACTGTTAGTTGACTCTGACAATAGGGGCATATTGGCGGGTTACTATTTTCAAATAAATGTCTTTTAGTAAAAAAAGTGTGTCCTAAACGAATTCTGCAAATTTTTCTTTCTAGAACTCTTTTGTTACCCACACTATAATTGGGAGGTACAACTTGAGGCCAATGACATTTTAGGAAGCTGTTGGAAGTATTCCATTTCAGTTGCCTGGGAAGTAACAACTTTCTTTCTAATTCATTGGTCTTTTCTTTTAAAAAGAAAGTAAGTTGGAGAGTAGATGGTGATTTTATGGCTCGTTTTGCTTCTTCGTCGGCTTTTTCATTTCCGGCTATGCCCTGGTGACTTGGTACCCATATTAGTTTGATGTTTTTTCTGGAGTTCTCTAATGCATTTCTGATAAACCTGACAATGGGTTGTTTATTGTTAAGATTTTTTATTGCATTCAAGGCGCTTAAACTGTCAGAAAAGATTATTATGGATTCTTGGGCGCTGCCAATTGAGAATAATAGCGCTTCGTAGATAGCCACTATTTCAGCATTGTAAATTTGAAAGCTATTCGGCAATTGTTTTTTTAAAATTAAATTACTCTCATCCACTACGGCTAGTGCGACACCCTCCGTTGTTTTACTTGCATCAGTGAAGATTTTATAAGCCGTTGTGTATTTTTGGGTTAGATTTTGATAAAGCTGAAAGAAAGTTTCACTATTTGTTTGTGATTTGAGATTGTTAGATATTGTCGTGTCTATGTATTTTCTGTGATTAAATGACCAAGGTGGAGTATGTTCACTAGTATTTAAAGCTTCGTCAAAGCGGATCCCTAAACTTGTATTTATGCTCGTGGTTTTGACTAAAGATGACCTTGTTGGTGCTATAATTTTTTCATTTATCAAAGCATTAACAAGCCTATTTAGAGGTTGGGATCTATCACTGTATTGTTTGTGCAGATTTTTCGTAGCTACCATGTCACGTCTCTCCTCGAATGTTACAAAACCCGACTCTATCATGAGACTGTCCACATTCGTTGTTCTTAACGCTCCTAGAGCGAGTCTAGCACCTTGGTTTAATTGCGCTTGAATTTTTCCTATATGCGTTTTGGTACAAAAGCCGTAAATAGAGACTGCATAGTCAATTTTACCAATAAGCAACGCTTTCGCTATTTGTAGGGCTATTTTAATTTGAGGTCCACATTTGCTTCGAAAAATGAGTTTAAGAAGATTGTTTGTATTTTTTAATTTTTTCAGAAGTTTGTTCACATGTGGATCGTATTTGAACTTATTAGTGAAGCTAAGTCCCAGTATTGTGATATCCTTTACTAATTTTATGTCACTATTGCAATATGAGTAATGTTCTACTACACATCTTCTCTTACTGCATATATGAATTGCTTCCATTTTACTGATAGGGAAGTTAACCCCATGTGAATCCGCCCACATCTTTAGTTTATTAAGCCCTAGTTGCAGAATATTGTTATGTTCGCTATTTCTGTCTATGCTATATAAGAGTATATTGTCTGCGTATATTAGATATCTTAGGCCATTTATCTCTTTTATAGCTGTTGTCAAAGAAGATATGAAGATGTTGAATAGGTGTACTGATAGCGGGGATCCTTGGGGAATACCATTATAAAGGTTTTTCACACTAGAAATTGTACCATTAAGTTTTACTAGAATTTTCCTATTTGTCAGAAAACTCTGAATAGTTTTAATGAATTTTAAACCTAATTTCCACTCTACAAGCTGTTCTAATATTTTATGTCGCGCTATTTTATCGAAGGCTTTCTCAATATCGCATGAAATAATTGTACCATGTTCTTTATTGTTCAGTGCCATAGAGAAATCGAATTCCAGGGTTTGCAGCAGTGTGGTAGTACTCCTATTTGGCCTAAAACCGTGTATTTTGGCAGAGAGCTTTTTTTCTAAAAACCAGCTTAACCTGTTTCCCAATATTTTTTCTAGAAGCTTAGACATAGTAGCAAGTAAAGATATAAATCTATAGCTCGAAGGGTCGTTTGGGTTTTTACGTCCTTTAGGAATAGGTATGAGCTCAGCAGTTTTCCAGGCTTGTGGAAAATTACATGAGCTGAGTATGTTGTTATAGAGATCTACAAGTCTTTTTTTGAAGTTTAATGTTGTATGATTGAGCATACAATAAGAAACTCCGTCTAGGCCTGGAGTTGTTCCTTTGAATTTTGACAGTATTTGTTGAGTTTCGTTCAATGTTATTAAGCTATCAATTTCCTCCGAGTTTGCTATTATGTTTGGGAGGGTAAAGTCTTCTATTTCCTTTCTGAATTCCGCTGTATAGATGTAATTTTCTGAGTTTTTATAGCACATTTCCGCAAAGAATTCAGCATTCTCTTCGGAATCTATGACTAGTTCCCCATTTGGACTGTGCTTAATCGCTATTATTCCATTACTCCTATTTCCTAATACCCTCATAGCCTTTTTCCAATAGTCAGTATTGCAGTCTCCAATACTATTCGCAAAGTTTTCCCATGATTTGGATCTCGCTAATTTAATTTCCCTCTTTAGTGCTGCATTCGCTTTTCTAACTCTAACTAAATTCTGACTGTTTGTGTCGTTTTTGTAGATTCTCCAAGCTACATTACGTATCGTGATAAGGTTTTTAATGTTTTGATTGAACCAAGGAGGATGGTTTCCTTTGATTGGTTTGGAGGTTTGCATGGATTGGCTTGCCGCGAATCGTATACTTTTTGTAAGAGTGGCTGCTTCTCTGTTAATATTTGTGGATTGTGGTTTTTCACGAAGATAGTGTTCTAATAGATTTTCGAACTTGGTCCAATCGGCTGTTCGCTCCAAAAATTTTACTTTACGCTTATATGTAATTCTGTCGTACTCGGTGCATAAAAAAATGGCGAAATGATCACTCCCTTTAGGGTTTGGCTCAGTTTGCCACTGAAATTTGTGAGCTAATTCAGGAGAGCATATGGTTAAGTCAATGCAGGTCAGAGTACTATGTGTACTGAATAAGGTTGGAGAGCCGTCGTTCAAAAGAATTAACTCGTCATTTGCTTCGAGCCATTGCTCTACTATTCTCCCTTTACAATTTGATACTCGGTCTCCCCACATGCAATTTCTTGCATTGAAGTCGCCCGTGATTATAAAAGGTTTTTGAATTTGCAGGACTAAGGCTTCCAAGTCTTCCTTTCTATATTCTTTTGAATGTTCCAAATACAAATTTAGAATAGTGATTGGAATGGAATATTTTGGAAAGTTAACCTTTATTGCACTTGCTTGAATGGTCGTATTTAGGTGAATCGCTTTATAACTAAGACCTTTATTTATTAGGAAACCTAAACCTCCTGTTGATGAAAAATGATCAAAATAACAATTGTAGTTAAGAAATTCACTTGGAGCCAAGTTTTTTTTAATATGAGTTTCTTGAAGAGCTATTATAAGAGGTTTGTGTTTTTTAATTAATATTTCTAAAAAACCTTTATTGGTGTGGTAGCCTTGTATGTTCCATTGAATTAAGTTACTTTTTTTGTAGCGGTTGGCTGTATTATTATTATTCATATCGGAAGGTTTTTTAATTTATTAATATTTTTAAGATTAATTTAGAGCTACTGATATAAATTTAATTTAATTTATAAGAACTAATTATAAAAATTTAATTTAATTTCTAACTAATATTAAGAATTTTATTGAATACTGAAAAGAATTTAATGTAATTTAATTTATAAGAACTCATTATAAAAATTTAATTTGTAACAAATAATAAGAATTTAATTGAATATAATTTAACTTTTACCTATAACTGAATGTTATTTTTTTTTTTTTTTTTTTTATGAATTTGTAATGCTATATTGTTATTCTATTATAATTGGACTGCTGTCAGAGCTGTACAAACTGTTATTATTACTACTAATAGTATTATTTATATTGCTATTACTATCATGCAAGTTATTGTTGCTGTTAGTTAATGTGTTATCTAATAGTAAAGGTGTAATTGAAATTTCATTATTGTTAGTATTTTTATTGTTGAAAATTATATTATTAGAATTATTATTATAATTATTTTGTGTGTTAATTATGTTATGGTTTGTGTCTATGGTACTTATCGTTTTTTGTTTGGTGTGATTTTTTCTACAGAAATTGTTGTGTTGATTTGTGGTGAGTGCTCTTGATGAAAGCTTGAGTTCAGGCTTGTTGAAGGTGAGTTCAGACTTGTTGAAGGTGAGTTGATTGGTAAATTAAGTGGTGATAAATTGTTTGTAGAATTAGTTGATCTTTTTGTTGGAAGCTCGTTTTTATTGATTGTTTGCAGGTTATTTTGCTCATGTTGAGTTTTGAACAACTGGGAGAAAGTTTGACTTTGATTTTTTTGATTTGACATATAGCTTAATTCATAATGTTTATATGCATCACGTTTAGTGCAATGTAAATCGGTTTTTATTTTTAAAACTTCCTTTTCTCGTGTGTACGATGGGCACGTGTTTGATGCTGCACTATGGGCTGCACCTTTACAATTTATACAGCTGAAAATCTTGCACATCGATATATGTGATTTATCACCTTCAGGTCGTTCCAAACCGCAATCAGCACATCTTGGTGAGTTTTGGCAATATTTTTGCAAATGACCCAACTTTTGGCATTTTCTGCATCTCATAGGATTAGGATACCATTTCTTTACCGCAACGATTGTAAAGCCACTCTTGATGTACTCAGGAGGCTCAAAGGAATCGAACGTGACAATGATGGCACCAGTAAAAATTTTTTGGCCATTTTGCATTTTGGATAATTTGAAAACTTCAACCACAGTTGGATTTTTTTCTTTCAATCCGGCAAGTATTTCATTCATTTCAACATTTGTTAAATCTTTATCGTAAATTAAGCCTTTTGAAAAATTTAAGCCTTTATTTAGCTCAACATTGATATCAATTTTGCCCAGTTTATCTTGTTTAAGAAATAAGTCTGCAATTCTTTTACTTGGAACTTCGAGCACGATGTTGCCTGTTCTGTCCCAGGAGGCCTTGAATTTTGGATAAATATCTTCAAGCATCTTGTTCAAGACAAATTTATTTTGCATCCTAAGTGGAACGTTGGTATCAGTTGATTTTATATTTAAAAATTTTTTGAACTCTTCATTTGCATTTGTTATATAGGTTGGAACATTTGCAATGTTTTTTGATTTTTTCCTTTTTTTAGATGTACTTTCCTCCAACAGTTGGAAACTGTTTGAGCTCCCCGAAGGAAGCATTTCTTCTTTGTTTTCTCAAAAGGGATCAGCTACTACTTTTTCTTTATTTTTAGAAACTATGTATATGTAAGTATCTTTTGCTTAGTGACAAGTTTATACAAAAAAAGCAACAATTAATAGAGATAATACAAATACAAATATTAGTTGAAAAAAGTTCAATTAGTGCGATCCTTACTCCTTGAACTAATACGAAGGAATGTGTGTCCTTATTTTATATTATTTAATAAATTGAGAATAAAGATCTTATTGCATACTTTTAGGCTGTAACTAATTTATTATATTTATAAGGGCGAATCATATTTTCAATATTTATGCGTTTTTGATGTTTTTAAATTAAATATTTCTATATTTTTTAATTTGGTATTTTTATGTGAAATAACTATATTTCGTTCTATAATATTCTATACTTTTATAAGGGTTACTATACTAAACTAAATAAGGATTCTTGTATCTATAGCATTTTCCGTTTAATTTTTTATTTATGTAAATTCCTTTTTTTTTGCGCAGGTACAATGAATATAATATTAATTAAAAATTTTTATATCAGAATATTCAAACTTTAGAACTCTATCAAAAAACTATCATAATATATAATATTTTAAAATAAAACAATCTTGATGTTATTTTTTAACTGTCTAAACTCCGGTGAATACATTGCATTATTCTTTCTCTATAGCCAGAATAATGGTAAACACTTAGTTTGTATATATAAACTGCTAAATTATCGTTAGTGGGGGAATTTTTTGTTTTAAATATGTTTTTGCTCGGTTTATTAAGAAAACAGGAATTAACTTATGGAAAAAGCGACTACCATTATTAAATTGTATTAAGCTATTAAATTATTATTTTATTTAATACTAACACCTTTATTATTTTTTTTTTTGTCTTCGGCATAATTATTAATGTTAATATTTTAACAAAAGTAAAACAGTGTCGAATTTGTATTTTGCAGGTTTTACAATCCTGGTGATATAACAACCATGCTGTTTTTTTACATTAATTTACAATATAATTTAAATATGTATCTATACATTAATAAAAACAGGTCTATTACAGTTGGCCGAAAGTCATTTCCCAAAAAGACATTTCGCCTAATGCCATTTCACAAAAAAGACTTATAGCAAAATGACCCTTCACAAAAAGAGTGCTAACAAAAAGGAGACTTCGCAAAAAGTATTTTAACAAACTAATATTTAATAAACAAACTATTTTTATAATATATATTTATTAAAGAAAGTATAGCATGTATTGATATATCTGTACATATATGTACATATGTACATATATATAGATACATAGATGCATCTATGTATATGTACATATATATAGAAATGTGTTAAATGAAAAAACAAAATATATATAATAATATGTCTTAAAAACAAGTTTGTATGTAAATAATAGATTTTTTATATCAAGTTTATGTGCGTATATCCATATATATTATTAGGGACTACAAAGAAAATACGGACAATATGAAAAATTTTCTTAGCAAATGAGTTATAATTCCATTCTGCAATATTATGACAAACTGTTAGAAGAAGTGGACGATGATGGAAGAACAGCGATGAATTAGTTTGGCACAACATATATTTTTGGAAAACGAAATTGAACTTTAAAATGTAAAAATTATTAAATACTAAATTCTAAACTCAAAAATTAATTTTATAATTTAATTGCATAGTTACGATATTCCTTTCTATTTATTGATCAGAAATTATTAAAAAGGTAAATTCTATGTGGGACATGGAATTTAGTTACAAACTTCATATTCCTGATAATTCAGAATTTGTCAAATATATATACATATAAATATTCTGGAAAAACCGAATACTCTAATTCTGTAACCAACTTTAAACTCACTCCTAATTATATTTTCTATGTATATATATTCTAACTACACAACTTTTAAAATAGGTTAAATACCTGCCGCCTTCAAACCCCCGCTAAACAAATTACTAAAACCCTGATTTTAAAACCAACTAAAATCTTTTCTAATATACATATATTTTCTAATATACATATACATACAAAAAAATTAGTTTGTTAAAAGCCTTTTTGTGAAGTGTCCCTTGTGGTAAAAATCTTTTTGCAATAAGTCTTTTTTGTCAAATGGCATTAGACAAAATGTCTTTTTGAGAACTGGATTTAAGCAAACTGGGATGCTTCTAATAAAAACTCATTTGAATGTGTGTACTAGGCTAAAAAATTCAAAAAAATAATTGGGACATCAACTAATACATAAGTAAACATGTACATTTTTACATAAAAGTAATCTGTTGAATGTATTTTTTTTTGCAGAATTATATATAATATGTTAAAAATGTGAGCTCTTCAAATATATAAACAATTTTTTCTTAGTATTGTTTTGCATTTTTGAATTTTTATTTTCCTTTAAATGTATATAAAATTAAGGGGAAAATTTATAATATAAAACTTTCAAAAATACATTTTGAGCATAAAAGAAAAATATCTAAACCATTAAATAAAAAAATATAGTGTAGTATCTTTTTTAATGGAATTTAGTATCTTGGTTCGTTTTAAACTGTAAGGATACATTTTTATTTATGCAATTGAAAAAAATTCAAGGTTTATCGAAATTATGCTCTTCTTATAATCTATTTCTAAGTTATATGATTTTTGTTTGTTTTCTTGGTTTGAGTTGAAAATTCTTAAGATAAATTTAAAAAAAAAAAAATAAATAAATAAAAATGAAACAATGATATGTTTTGAATACATAAATTTTCTTTTTAATACAGCAAGGATGTATCTATTAAAAATAAAGAATTTTTCGTGATGAACATAAACCTATACTGCTTAGGAATACAAAATAAATTTATAAATAATTCTAAAGAAAAAGTAGAAATTGTTTTTTTTTTTTTTTTTTTTTTGAGAAGAGAAACAAGATTGATAGTAGTAGTCTGTATGAAAAAGCAAAAAGAAAATATAATGTTAAAATGTTAAAAAAATATAAAATATAACTATAAATAACATATTATAACATTATATTATAGAAACACGTGATATGAGTAGGTGTATGGTAAAATTGTAGTAAACGAAGAAAAAAAAACTTTTTTTTTTTATAGGTAAATGTTTTTATATTTTTAACATTAGATAGATTATGCTCTATTTAATATTATAGATACATTACTTAAAGATACAGATAATAGTAAACATATTTTTTTATGTTATCTATAACTTTTTTTGTTTTTCATTTTTCCTTTTTGATATTTTTGTTATTCTTTCTTAAATAAAATTTTTTTTATATGACTCTAATATTTTTTTCCTTGTTTAAGTTTATATTTGGATACAGTTTTGTAAATGGGTCGATCTAATGAACATAAGGATTAAAGTCTTTATTTATAAAAAAAAAAAAAATATTTAAGAATAATGTTTTTGATGAAATATTGACAAAAAAAAACAATTTTTTTTTTAAATTTAAATCGAAAATTGTATTTTTAGAATAAATTGAAAATAATTAAATTGTAACAAAAAATAAAACAAAATAAAGATTAAAATAGAACTATAGGTAGATATTACATTATATTTTTAATATTAGTATAGTGATACCAATATAGTTCTTGTTTTTTTTTTTTCGTTCTTTTCTATATATAAGAAATAAAATATAAGAAGCATTCACTATAAGTTAATTATTATTCTTATTAGTCTAAACTGCAGTTTTTTGGATCATTAGTTTTTTTGACTAGGCCGTTGATTACTCGATTGTAGTTATTGTACGTCAAATTAAGACACACAAATCTTATTTTTGTACGCCATCTATTATCTTATACAAAAATTATTTTTATATTATAACATTGTTTATGAACTGACTGTGGTTTTGGGAACTTAATTAATACGTCATTAGTCAAACCTTCAGATTTTAGATATTATTATACCCTACACCTAAAGTATAGGGTATATTAACTTTGGTATGGTGTTTGTAACCACCAAAAGGAAGCGAGTTAGGTATAGACATGTATATATATTCTGAATCAGGATCACCGCAGGAGTCGATTTAGCGATGTCCGTCCGTCCGTCCGTCCGTCCGTCCGTCCGTCCGTCCGTCCGTCCGTCCGTCCGTCCGTACGCACGATAACTCAAAAAATAATGATGCTATCTTGATGAAATTTATATAGTAGGTTACTAATTACGAAAGAAAGGCTAAGTTCGAATCTGGACAAAATCCGTCCATGGGTTCGGATTCTGGAAGCTTCCGAATGATTCCGGGCTTTTGGAGATAATCTCCGCAAACGAGATTATCTCCAAAAGCAACAAAGATAGAAACTTCAAATTTTGTACAATGATGCTTCTTCCCGTTCGATTTATGTCTCTGAAATTTAAGAGGATTTGGTCCATGGGTTTGGGTTTTGGAAGCTTCCGAACGAGCACCAGAGCAAATGAGATTATCTCCAAAACCAACAAAGATAGAACCTTTAAATTTGGCAGGGTGGTGTTCTTTCATGTTTTATTTAAGTCTCTGAAATGTGAGAAGATTTGGTCCATGGGTTCGGCTTTTGGAAACTTCCGAACGAGCCCCAGAGCAAACGAGATTATCTCCAAAACCAATAAAGATAGAACCTTTACTTTTGGCAAAATAGTGTTCTTTCATGTATGATTTAGGCCTCTGAAATTTAAGAGGATTTGGTCCATGGGTTTGGATTTGGAAGCTTCCGAACGAGCACCAGAGCAAATGAGATTATCTCCAAAACAAACAAAGATATAACCTTTAAATTTGGCAGGGTGGTGTTCTTTCATGTATGATTTAGGCCTCTGAAATTTAAGAGGATTTGGTCCATGGGTTTGGATTTGGAAGCTTCCGAACGAGCACCAGAGCAAATGAGATTATCTCCAAAACCAACAAAGATATAACCTTTAAATTTGGCAGGGTGGTGTTCCTTCCCGTTCGATTTATGTCTCTGAAATTTAAGAGGATTTGGTCCATGGGTTTGGATTTGGAAGCTTCCGAACGAGCCCCAGAGCAAATGAGATTATCTCCAAAACCAATAAAGATATAACCTTTACTTTTGGCAGAATGGTGTTCTTTCATGTATGATTTAGGCCTCTGAAATTTAAGAGGATTTGGTCCATGGGTTTGGATTTGGAAGCTTCCGAACGAGTACCAGAGCAAATGAGATTATCTCCAAAACCAACAAAGATATAACCTTTAAATTTGGCAGGGTGGTGTTCTTTCATGTTTTATTTAAGTCTCTGAAATGTGAGAAGATTTGGTCCATGGGTTCGGCTTTTGGAAACTTCCGAACGAGCCCCAGAGCAAACGAGATTATCTCCAAAACCAATAAAGATAGAACCTTTAAATTTTTTATAATGATGTTTCTTCCAGTTTGATTTATGTCTCTAAAATTTAAGAGGATGTGGTCCATGGGTTTGGATTTTGGAAGCTTCCGAACGAGCCCCAGAGCAAATGAGATTATCTCCAAAAACAACAAATATATATAACCTTTAAATTTGGCCGAATGGTGTTTTTTCATGTTTGATTTAAGTCTCTGAAATTTGAGAGGATTTGGCCATGGGTTTAAATTTGAAAGAATTTGAACCGTGGATTCGAATTTTGGAAACTTCCCAACGAGCCGCAGAGCAAATAAGATTATATCCAATACGAACAAAGGTAGAACCTTTGAATTTGGTACAATGGTGTTCTTTCGTGTTTGATTTATGTCTCTGAAATTTAAGAGGATTTGGTCCATGGGTTTGGTTTTGGATGCTTCCGAACGAGCACCAGAGCAAATGAGATTATCTCCAAAACCAACAAAGATATAACCTTTAAATTTGGCAGGGTGGTGTTCTTTCATGTTTTATTTAAGTCTCTGAAATGTGAGAAGATTTGGTCCATGGGTTCGGGTTTTGGAAACTTCCGAACGAGCCCCAGAGCAAACGAGATTATCTCCAAAACCAATAAAGATAGAACCTTTAAATTTTTTATAATGATATTTCTTCCAGTTTGATTTATGCCTCTAAAATTTAAGAGGATGTGGTCCATAAGTTTGGATTTTGGAAGCTTCCGAACGAGCCCCAGAGCAAATGAGATTATCTCCAAAAACAACAAATATATAACCTTTACTTTTGGCATAATGGTGTTCTTTCATGTATGATTTAGGCCTCTGAAATTTGAGAGGATTTGGTCCTTGGGTTCGGATTTTGAAAGCTTCCGAACGAGCCTCAGAGCAAATGATATTATCTCCAAATGCAACAAAGATATAACCTTTAAATTAGGCAGAATGGTGTTCCTTCATGTTTGATTTATGTTTCTGAAATTTGTGAGGATTTGGTCCATGGGTTCAAATCTTGAAAGCTTCCGGACGAGCCCCAGATCAAACGAGTATATCTCCACAACCAACAAAGATAGAACTTTTATTTTTAGTACAAAGGTGTTCTGTTATGTTTCCTTTTCTGTAAAATTGGAAACTGACATTTGAAAGAATTTGAACCATGGGTTCGTATTTTGGAAACTTCCGGACGAGCACAAGAGCAACGAGCATATCTCCAAAACCAACAAAAGTAGAACCTTTAAATTTAATAGAATGGTGTTCTGGCAAGTTTTCTTTATGTTCCTGAGATGGATTCGATGAATTGGAGTGGCAATTCGGGTAGCTGACACAAACATTCCAAGGACTACCAATCTTCGAAAATAATTAAGATAGAAACTTAAAATTTTATACAAGGTGTGGGTGTCAAGAATATCCCAAGCGGATGCCTCTTTTACGTTCTTGAAATTCGAGTTGAATAAGACAGAAAAGGGAAGAAGTTCAAGCACTGCCAAAAACACTTATGGATTGTTAATTTAATTCGAATTATTCAGGTGTAGGGTATTAATAAGTCGGTTGCATCGACTTACTGTTACATTTACTTGTTTATTTTTAAAGTTGATAAATTTTCTTAAAATTAAATTCTCTTATAGGAATATAAACCTTTCTGTTTTACCATGCCGTAAATTTAAAGATTTGTACAAATGTACTAAAAACTGTAAGTATGACGCTCATGGTGCTTAGCATAGTTGACAGACAATTTTTTCTAAATTATTATCTAAAAACACTAATTTTTATAAAAATTTTTGTTAACATATTATAAAATTTGTATTGAAATTAAGAGCGAACGCCGATTAAATCCACATCTTAACGTGTACTGTGTAGTCCATAATCAGTTATATTGACAAAAATTATTTTATGTCACAACAATTACATTGTATCTTTGGTCATTCATTTTATTTATTTATATTAATATGTATTACAAAACACGTAGAATAATGCAATATTCCTATATCATCGGTTACAAAAGCCATTTTCTTTTCAATTAAAAACTTGCTATCTGTGCTGAATTAAAACTCACACTTCGTTAGTTAATAAGTCACGCTCTTAACCACTCGGTCACCGAGATCTCTTAATTCATTTTATAAAATAAATGAATTCTAGACTTTAGTTAAAAACGAGGAAGAATACAGTTGCCTTTGTCAACTCTTATATACCCGTACGAACCGTTAATATGTTCACAGCCTGTCACTCTGCTTACAATATTGTTTTTTTAATATTTTAGTATTTTAAAATAATTTGGGTGAATTTTATGATTTCTACAACTATGGGTTGTACATATATTCAAACTATATGTTTATACATTCTTTGAAAGCAGATTTTAACCTTCCACATACCGATTATCAATCCAAAACTTTTTCAAATATTCTATATAGTACCATTTAATACTAAGCGGTAAATGTATATTAAATTTACTTAGTACAAAATAGTAAATATAATTTTAAATATTATATTATATTAATGCGCACATAGTATATTTATATTGTTATAAGTATATCGCCATACATTGCAATATTTCTTTAAAAATATTTCCATTCATAGAATAATTTCTTATAAGTACAATAAAATACATATATGTATGTATGTAAATACGGCGCTATATAATATACATCTATACTCTTATCATTCATTCATCAGTGACATATACGATATGTAAATAAACATGATATTATATAAGTATGTATGTATATCAATATCATATAAATAAAAATTCAAGCAACCGTTATGTTGTTTATTTATTTACATTTTTTTGTACTACGCATTATATCCTCAACAATTTTAAATTATCGAGTAAAACAAAATGCAAAAAATTAGTTAAAGAAATTTGTTAGAAAATTTGAAAAAATCAAGCAACACTTTCATCAATTATAAAGTAACCCTATATTATTAAATAAAGTTGTTAACATAAATAAAAGTATAATGTTGAAGCTTTAATTTTTGTGTATTACTTCAAAAAAATTTTAACAGGTGTTCAAGTTACAGGTGTTTAAAAATAGGAAATTTTCAGTTTTTGACCCCTTACAGCTCCTAAACGGGGAGTGATACAAAAAAAGTTTCTGAAATGACTCATACTCATTTTCAAAGATCTAACTTCTGTCAAAATTTCAAGTTTCCAACTTAAACCGTTTAGAAGATAGAAGGGTTAAAGGATTTTGCAAAATTCTAGTTTCGCATAACGGTAAATTAAGACACCGTATGCCACAAATATATATTTATTGTATGTATATACTTTTAAAGCTAATAAAAGTAGTAATCGTTTGGCGTTTTCAAAATAAATATATACCTTATACAACTTTTGCTATAACAATTTAAATATAGAGCTTTTTTGAACCTTTGGGGAGCTGTAACTCCGTAACGGGTGGGGCTACAAAAAAAAAGTATTAAAAATAAAATTAGAGATCTATCAGCAGTTAAAATTTCATAGCTCTATTTCAAAAAAAATGTGGGGATCTAAAAGTTAGGTGTTCGAGAGCTACCTTAAGGTTTGGTCCAAACTCAACCAAAAAAAATAGGGAACCTACAAATTACTGCCAGAATATGCTGACGGACGGACGGACGGACGGACGGACGGACATGGCTCAAAAGTCTTAGAATTTTTTTCTGATCCGATCCATACCTTTGAAGGTATATCTAGCTCGCTTATTTCGAGGTGCTACAAACGGAGGAGTAATTTTATTATACCCGATCCTATCGTACGGGTATAAAACACTGATGACATATTGGTGGTAAACGTGTTAGTACAATAATTACATTAATTTTTAATTATAATTCGTACATAAAATTACAATTAAGTTAAAAAAAGTTCCATAACACTGTATGACTGAATTTAATATATCTAATTATAACTATGTACCCTACCAATATACTATGTACTTATATAAATACAATATAATACATTTATTATAACACAATCTAGATAAATACATATTTATTTTAATTTTATCTTTGTTACCATATGGTTTTTTTTTTCTTCTGTTATTCTCAAATGAAGAAATTTTTGAATTAATTTTTAAATTTTATAATGTTTAATACTTTTAATACCATCAACTTTCTTAATATAAATTTTATGTATTTTTATGTTTTGTTCTTAAAGGATTTTCTTTAATATTTTTTACATTATGTTTTTTTAGCTTATATAAAATGTAATATAATTAAAAAAGTTATTGACTTTTCTAAAAAAACAAAAAAACAACAAAAAAGAGAAAAGTTGGAAAAAGAGTAATAACATAATGATGGTATAAAATTAAATTTTCAAGATTTTAAACACAATTTAAAGTTTAACTTTAAGATTTTTTTTTTAATCTAAATAAAATCAAAGTAAATTAAATGTGCTTTTAAATGGGTTTAAAGCTGAAATGAGTTTATTATTAGAAAAATACACATGAAGCTTAGATATTATTTGTATAGAATAATATACTTGCTGCCATTTATGAAAAAAATAAATTTTTTTTTGTGCAGGTTTCCACTTTACATTGAGAAAACGTACTTAAAGCGTTCATTAGAATTAAGTGTCAAGTTTTTTCAACGTTAGGAATGTTTAGCAAAAATAAAATTAGATATATACCTATTTTACTTTAACTGAAGACATTTTTACTTTAAGTAAATATTTGTCATTTTAAGTGAAGGCATTTTTACTTTACGTGAAAAATCTTCAGTACTTCAGTAATTTATTTTATCTATATTTTATTTTCGTAATATATGTATATATATATTTATTTAAATCTGATATTTATGCATAATACGTACAAATATATATATAGATAAGTATATATTTTATGTATTTTTATAATTTAACTTTTATTACAATAATATCTTCAGTTAAAGTAAACAAATAATGAAAAAACCAAGGGTTTTTAAAAAATATTCTATAATAAGTTTTTGGTAAAAGATACATTGATGTATTGAAAAATAAATTTAAAATAATATAAAAAATTAAAAAAATCGTCAAGTTTAAGGTAACCCTATATTATTAAGAAAACTTCAGAAATAAAAATCATAATATTGGAGCTTTAATTAAAATAATATATTAGTTCAAAAAAATGTGTACAGGTGTTCAAGTTACAGTTGTTTAAAAATAGAGAATTTTCAGTTCAGTATACAGCTCCTAAACGGGGGTGACACAAAAATATTTTCTGAAATGACTCATACTTATTTTCAAAGATCTAACTCCTGTCAAAATTGCAAGTTTCTAACTTAAACCATTTCGAAGGTAGAAGAGGTCAAGAATTTTGTAAAAATTGAGGTTCACATAACACCACTTGCATTAATAATATATACATATATATTTGTAAAGCAGCTAGAGCGTTTGTCGTTTTCAGATTAAAGATATATCTCATAGAACTTGTTTTATAACAATTTAAATTTAAGGATTTTTCGAAGTTTGAGTGCTATAGCTCCGTAACGGGTGCGGCTACAGAAAACAGTTGTTCAATAAAATTAATTTTTTGATGATGTCTATTCATATTTAAAATGTCATTGCTCTATTTCAAACAGTGAAGAACTTCTGTTAATATCTGGCCAGGCAGACAGACCGGCAGACGGACAGACTGAAACTAATAACACATTTTTCAAAATGTGTTAAAAAACTTCATTTAAAGTAAAAACTTTTTCACTGTAAAAATTAGATTGTCGGCATAGAATTTCGCAGAGCAAGTCGAATAAATACGACATTTTCACATTTAACAAAACAAACGGTATTTAAAAAACAAATTTTTATTTATTATGATTTTGATTGAACTGTCACTGTCGATATTGCGACAAATGACAATTTTTGAATTTTTATCAAGCTTTCGTTGCGGACATTTTCATGTCGTACCTTCTTTTTATTATAATGATATTTAAACACATGCATTTAGTATATATTTTGTCGACGGCAATGTCGTATCCCATTGGGCTTATATAAATTTTGATAAATAAGTAGACAAACTTAAAATATGAAATTAAAAAATACAATGTCCGGAAATTTTAATTTGTATACGAGCTTGCATTAAAGAACAAGTTCATCGCTTCTCCGAATGCCACTGATATTTAAATAATTAAAAATCAATTTCGATAATTTTTGTTAGTTTATTACTAAAAACTTAAATTATATTCTAACTAATTACTGTTGTCATTAATTAATTAGAGCTTTATTAGCACATACTGTTTACTCTATAATTTTTAATATATATATTTGATATTAATCTTGATCGATTTAATGATCAGTACTACGTGCACTCTTAAATACGCTTTGGTTAGGTTTTCATGGCATCAGTTGTACACTTGTACTACATTGCAATCATTTAGTGAAAAATTAATTTTGGTTTCAGTTTATATGTAAATAAATTATTGTTGGTTAGAAAATTTTCTATTCTATCTCTAACAGATTGATGTAAATGTTTTTGTAACTGAACAAAATAAAGCTGTTCCTTTTATATTCACTTTTTTCTATAAAATAAATTTACAATATAAAAGGATTTGCACTTTAAAATGTGTTAATTAATGTAATAATTTCATGTAATTAACCTAAAAGTCGTAAAAAAAACGTTAAAATTTTCTGCTATAGTAATTTACTTAAGTAGGAGTATTTATCTTTATTTTCTGTTTTTTTATGAGTATCTAATGTAAGAAAAAAACAAAGGCATTACTTAAGAGTAATAATAAACATCAAAGAATAATTATATGCTTTAAGCAATTATCTTCTGTATTTTCTTATAAAGTGTTAATTTTTAATGAGTTTTTCACACCATTACTGCAATATGCTTTTTAACTGTATTTAAATGCCTCTAGAGAATTTTTCAAAATTGCATAAGAATTTTATTTTTACTTTAAAATATTGCAATGAGTAAGTTTAAAGCTAATATATTAAGAGTTTCTGTAATTTTTAAAACCAAAAATCTTATTGTGCTTCAAAACAACAATGGTAAAAAATGTTTATAAAGTTCAAAAAATTGAGAAGCATAAATAAAGCTATTTGTTTTCCAGTTAATTATTAAAGGTATTTTTACAAAATTTGACTGAATCATTGGATTTTTAAATCCAATTTAAAACTCAACACTTGAGTTCTAAACAGTAAGGAAAACAAGACAGAATGTAAAACGAAATGTTTTTAAAAGGGAAAATTTTCCAAAATACAAAAACAGTTTAGTATTGTAACTTGACCAGAATTTGTCAAAATATAGCTACACTTTCTTCCGTTTTAAGGAAAAACTAATATAATTAGGGAAAACTAGACTAATTAGAGCTTTAATTTTTGTGTTTTACTTTGAAAAAATTTGTAGAGTTTTTCAAGTTTAAGGATAAAGTTTGAAATTGAGATATTTGAAATAATATCTATTTATACCATCCATTGATTATCTTATTATTATAAGGGTATTTATTATTATAGGGGTATTTTTTTATTGATTTTCTTAATTGTTAACTCCTTCAAAATGTGCTTACAGGGCAGTTTAATATTTTAATTTTTCACGTATGTAAAAATAGTAATAATTTTGTAAAAAAAAAATTTACAAGTATTGTATCGATTCTCTATTTGTTGATTTTGTAATATTTTGTTTTTTAAACCACAAGGATTAAAAATATATCTCTATATCTTTGTTTCCGTTTTTCACATTTATAAAAAAAATATAATTCATTTAAGCAACAAAAAATAATAACATTCATCATTCGTTGAATTTATTTTTTGTTTTTTAGTATGGTTTATGGTTATGGTTATGGTTATTTTTATTAGTAATCTTCCCAGCTTATTTTTGTCCAGTTAATTCAAAAATGAATTCTTAATAATTAATTTGGAATATAAAGGGTTTTCCAATTTGAGTGATATGATTTCTTTTCAAAAAAAAAACACACTAATTGTTAAAGAAATTCAAATGTTTTTTATTTAATGTGAAGTACAATCGATACAATTAAGTTTTGAATAAAACGTAATTTAAATGGCCTCCACGACTTCTTTTGCAGGAACGAATTCGATGAACCCAATTTTCGAGCACTTTTTCCACTAAATCAAGTCGTATGTCATGAATAGCACGTTCAATATTGACTTCTAAAGCTTGAAGAGAGTCTGGTTTATTGATAAAGACCAATGACTTCAAATAACCCCACAAAAAATAGTCTAATGGTGTTAAATCACAACTTCTTGGAGGCCATTCAATGTCACAATTTCTTGAAATAATCGAAACTTCAAACTTTTCTCGCAATAATTCAGTTGTTATACGTACTGTGTGGCACGTAGCCCCGTCTTGTTGGAACCAGATGTTGTCACGATTAACTTCTTCCAATTTCGGCCATAAAAAGTTGGTTATCATCGATCTATACCACTTTCCATTGACAGTAACGGTGTTACCAGCTTCATTTCGAAAGAAGTACGGACCGATGATTCCATCAGTCCGTACTTCATTCCAAAAACCACACAAACTGTCGATTTAGGTGAATGTAAAGTTTCTTCATGAATATTTTTCGCACCAAAATCGATTTTCTTCGCACCAACTTCGACAGTTTTGTTTATTTACTGCAGCACTCAGGTGAAAGTGAGCCTCATCGGAGAAGAAGATTTTCTTAAAAACATCGTTATCGTTTTCAAGTCGTTCCAAAACAAAATCAGCAAATTCACGACGTTTACGGTGGTCCATGATGAAATTGTAAACATTACTGAATACAATGAAAAAAACGATAATTTATAACATACTGCAAATGGCTGAAACGTCACTTAGAAATTGGAAAACCCTTTAATTGAATAACAAAATTCAAAGTTATTAATTTGTATTAAATTGAACATTTTTTTTGACAAGTCTTTTCCAGTACATCTTTTCTTAGTACATGCATTATCCGCTGCGAATTTTGACTAACAAGAAACTTTCTTTTACTTTATCGTTCGTCGATCTAAAGTTTAGTTTTAGTACTTTTATATTCTACTAAATCCTAACATACTTTTTTACCGGTGCCAGACGGCTCTAAAATAGGTGGCAAAAGCGGTCTTAAAATATTCTCTGCAGAATTAGATTATTGTGTTTCTTTGCAGTATTTTACAAGCAGAAGTTCTGGCAATTCATATAGCTGCTAATTTAGCAATGCTAAAAGACTTTTAGATAAGAGAATTATATTTTTTTCTGACAGTCGAGCGGCCATAAAATGGTTGGTAACAAAAGTTACCAAATCAAAAGCTCTGAAGGGCTGTCGAGAAGTATTAAAAACACTCTCTGCACAGAACACCATCAATTTGATGAACTAGCATTAATTAAGCATTAATAAATAAACCTGTTTCAAGTATATTCAAATATAGTGGACATAATTACACACTGATGCATATTGAGAGTGATATAGGGCAGATTTCTAATGTTAATTAAAAAAAAGGCTTTTTTAAAAAAAAAAAGAACTGGTAAAGATGACGGTCTGTTACAATCAATACGAAAAGGGGATAAGACATATGAAATTACCTTTTTGGTTTCATGTACAAAATGATGGTTATAAATATTTATTTTCTATTTTGGATAATTTTTCCAAATTCTTGTGGTTATTTTCAACAAAGACTTGGTGCAGAAGCAATTCAGAAACTTAAGATTTTAGCTGAAACATTTGGTTTTCTGGAACAAATAATAAAAGATAATGAGGGGCGTTTCCTTAAAATATATTTCATAATTATTGCAAAATCCCCAGATTAAGTTACATTTTATAACTGTTGGCATCGGACAAATAGAAAGAACTCACCTAGAAAGAACTCTAGAGTTATTTCAGCTTTAATTAAGTTGCATTAGAATAGCCTGAAAAGTAGTATACACTCATGAAAATCTGTTCAGGAAACAATAAATTTTACATCTAGGCGAGCGATGAAGACTATCCCATTTCAATTACTAACTGCATACGAAATGGGGACACAAAAAACTTTTAAGGATAATGGAAATCATTAATGAAGAACATATCAAAATCAACTTAATGGCACAAGTGTCTATTAAATGAAACTGTACCGATTTCAAAGAAGAATGCAAATCATTCATCTCCATAAAAGACATAATAATCTCCAGAGACTGAAAATGAAGTAGAATGGCCGAATGGGAGTGAATCCTTATAAACTTCTATCATCATCATATATTAATCATTAAATATTAAAATCGAAAGGACAACCCTGAGAAATAAAGAAGTCGATAAAGCGTTTCAGGTGGTGCTCTTCTAATAAAATATTTTGTAAAAGATTGTCATTAAACATTTTAAATTTAATTTTTATAATCACTGTAATAAATAACATAATGCTCAATTTTATATAATAAAATGTTCACAACAAAATTAAGATTGTGGTTTCGAAATCTATTTTTTTTTTTTTACGAGGGACGGTGGAAAACATCCATGGTCACTGCACGAGGTTCTTTTGGGTAGTGTTGCACCCAATTAAAACACTTTAAAACAAACAACAAAACAAACTTTAGGATGGCTCCTTCAATACATAGTGATATAAATGCACAGTTTGGTTTTGGGGAAAATAATGAGAAAAGAATTACTTGGAAAATTGGGTTTGGGATAATTAAGATTGTGGAGGATGGAGGAAAATATTTGTTGAGTTATTTTGAAGAAGGGTGTTAATGTTCTTTTTAAATTGCGTTATAATGTACACATATAAATTACCAACTTTTGGGAACACATGTTAGACATAAGTTTCCATAATCGCGACCTTCGTATAACAAACGAATTTCAGAATGCCGTGTTACGCCATCTTGATAACTTGATAGTGTCGCATCTGTCGCACTCCTGGTTTGACGTTGGAAAACTTTGAGTGGAGGCATTCATTGTTTTATTTCTTTAGAGTAGATGTTCACCCCTACAAGGTATCTATAAATAAGGGTCGTCAGTACAGTGAAGGAACAGTGGAGTGCGACGTGAGGTAATACTGGAATCGTCAATAAACATTTAACAGCATCTTTAGCTATACAAAAAATATGATTTGACCAAGTCAATTTTTGATTTAACTCGATGCCCAGAATGTTTAAATCTGTTAATTGCTGTGGAACTTCTCCCTCCCAAATAGCATCTTTGTGATAGGCACGTTGCCAGATACTAAATTAGGGTCTATTGGTATCAGTAACGAGTTATAATAACTTAGTTGCTTCGTGCCTGTAACATACCTGTACGCAAATTGAGGAACACTTTTTGGTTCTCTCCTGTTTTGTAAAACGTGGCTGGGTGTGCGATAAAAACGTTCCAAATAGGTGTCGATGTAGTTTTAGGAACTTCTTTTTATACTTATAAAAAAAAACGAGGAAGAATACAGTTCCCTTTGTCAATTCTTAGATACCCGTACGAACCGTTAGTATGTTCACAACCTGTCACTCTGCTTACAATATTATTTTTTTAATATTTTAGTATTTTAAAATAATTTTGGTGAATTTTATAATTTCTAGAACTAAGGGTTGTACATATATTCAAACTATATGTTTATACATTCTTCAAAAGCAGATTCTAACCTTCCACATAACGATTATCAATCCAAAACTTTTTCAAATATTCTATAGTACCATTTAATACTAAGCGGTAAATGTATATTAAATTACAAAATAGTAAATATAATTTTAAATATTATATTATATTAATGCGTACATAGTATATTTATATTATTATAAGTATATCGCCATACATTGCAATATTTCTTTAAAAATATTTCCATTCATAGAATAATTTCTTATAAATACATATATGTATGTAAATACGGCGCTATATAATATACATCTATACTCTTATCATTCATTCATTACAAATTACTCCTAGAATATTTTGTGTAAATTTCAAGATTCTAGCTTTCTTAGTTTTTTAGTTAGCGTGCTGACGGACGGACGGACGGACATGGCTCAAAAGTCTTAGAATTTTTTTCTGATTCGATCCATACCTTTGAAGGTATATCTAGCTCGCTTATTTCGAGGTGTTACAAACGGAGGACTAATTTTATTATACCCGATCCTATCGTACCTGTATAAATATGGAGTTTTGGGGGCTTTGGGGGGCTGTAGCTCCTTAACGGGTGGGGCTACAGAAAAATTAATATTAACATAAAATTAATATTTTTATGATATCTATCAGCAGTTAAAATTTCACGGCTCTATTTCAAAAAAATTGTTGAGATCTAAAAGTTAGTTGTTTGGGAGCTACCCGAAGTTTTGGTCGGAACTCAACCAAAAAAAATAGAGAACCTACAAATTCTTGTAGCATTATTTTGTGTAAATTTCAAGATTCTAACTTTCTTAGTTTTTGAGTTAGTGTGCTGACGGTCTGACAGACTGACTGACATGGCTTAGTCGACTCAGAATTTTATTCTGATCCGATCCATAACTTTGTAGGTATATCTAGCTCGCTTATTTCCAGGTGTTACAAACGGAGGAGTAATTTTATTATACCCGATCCTATCGTACGGGTATAAAAATATTATTTTAAAAGACATAATAATCTCCAGAGACTGAAAATAAAGTAGAATGGCCGAATGGGAGTGAATCCTTATAAACTTCTATCATCATCATATATCAGTCATTAAATATTAAAATCGAAAGGATAACCCTGAGAAATAAAGAAGTCGATGAAGCGTTTCAGGTGGTGCTCTTCTAATAAAATATTTTGTAAAAGATTGTCATTAAACATTTTAAATTTAATTTTTATAATCACTGTAATAAATAACATAATGCTCAATTTTGTATAATACGAGAAAGAATACAATTGACTTTGTCAACTCTTAGATACCCGTACGAACCGTTAGTATGTTCACAGCATGTGACTCTGCTTACAATACTATTTTTTTAATATTTTGGTATTTTAAAATAATTTGGGTGAATTTTATATTTTCTAGAACTATGGGTTGCACATAGATTCAAACTTTATGTTTATACATTCTTCAAAAGCAGATGTTAAGCTTCCACATAACGATTATCAATCCAAACCTTTTCAAATATTCTATAGTACCATTTAATTCTAAGCGGTAAATGTATATTAAATTTACTAAGTGTAAAATACTAAATATAATTCTAAATATTATATTATATTAATGCGTACATATAGTATATTTATATTGTTATAAGTATATCGCCATACATTGCAATATTTCTTTAAAAATATTTCCATTCATAGAATAGTTTTTTATAAGTACAATAAAATACATATATGTATGTAAATACGGCGCTATATAATATACATCTCTTTACTCTTATCATTCATTCACTAGTGACATATACGATATATTGTAAATAAACATGATATTATATAAGTATGTATATATATCAATATCATATAAATAACAAGGTAGAATGTAAACCAACGGTTTTTAAAAGCGCACATTTCCAAAACTCAATACAAACTGTTTAGAAGTGTGACGTACACAAAAATTTTAAAATTTCATGTAATAAGAAAAAATGTGAAAATAGGACATTTTTGAAATTTTGAGGGGCCGTAATTCCGGAATCCTATATAACTAAGAAAAGCCGTTAACACACGTAAAAATATATTATTGAACCTTTAATTTTCATGTCCGGCCGAAGAAAAATTTGTACAGGTGCCTAAGTTACAGGTGTCTAAAAATAGCAAATTTTCAATTTTTGAGGCGCAATAACTCTTAAAGAGGGGGTGTTACCAAAACAATTTCTGAGGAAACTTATACTAATTCTAAAAGTTCTTTCTTGTCTCAAAATTTCAGGTTCCTATCTAAAGGGGTTCCGGAGTTATGAAAAATGAAATTTCAAGCAAAATGTGGTTTTCACATAACGGTAAATTTGAATCGTAAATTACCAAATATTACATAATTTTGATATTGTTTTATATAGATAATAAAATTTTCGATCTTCTGGCGGTTATAGATTGCAAAATTATTACGCAGAGCCCGAGATATATACATCTGAAAATGGGGCTTTTTTGCAATTTTGAAGAGCTGCAACTTTGGAACCCTTTACAACTAAAATAAACCTTTAACACACGTAATAATATATTATTGTAGCTTTAATTTTTAGATCTTGCAGAAGTAAAACGTGTACAGGTTCCTAAGTTACAGGTGTTTAAAAATAGTAAATTTTCAATTTTAAGCCCTAATAGCTCGTAAACAGGGGGTGGTCCGAAAAAATTTTCTGAGCAAACTTATACTAATTCTAAAAGTTCTTTCTTGCCTCAAAAGTTCAAGTCTATATCTAAAAGCGTGCCGGAGTTATGAAAGTAGAAATATCATGCAAAATTTGGTTTTCACATAACGGTAAATTTAAATACTAAATTTAAAAAAATTGTATAATTTTGATATTAATTTACAAAGATAAAAGAAATACCTGTCGAATGCCGTTTTCAGATTGAAAAAATCTTAAGCAGAACATAAGATATATGCATTTAAAAATAGGGCTTTTTCAAAGTTTGAGGGGCTGTAGCTCCGTAATGGGGGGGGCTACATGAAAAAGTTGTTCCACAAAATTATTCTTTTTATGAGACCTACCTATGGTTAAAATTTTTTTTCTCTATCTTTAACGGTGTAGAAGTTTTGTAAACAGCCGGACGGACGGACGGACGGACAGAGTGAAACTAATAAGCACATTTTTTCAAAATCTTTTTGGAAATGTGCTAAAAATTCTTCAAGCAACCGTTATGTTGTTTATTTATTTACATTTTTTTGTACTACGCATTATATCCTCAACAATTTCAAATTATCGAGTAAAACATAATGCAAACAATTCGTTAACGAAATTTGTTAGAAAATTTGAAAACATCAAGTAACACTTTCGTCAATTATAAAGTAACCCTATATTATTAAAAAAAGTTGTTAACTAAAATAAGAGTATAATGTTGAAGCTTTAATTTTTGTGTATTACTTCAAAAAAATTTTAACAGGTGTTCAAGTTACAGGTGTTTAAAAATAGGAAATTTTCAGTTTTTGACCCCTTACAGCTCGTAAACGGGGAGTGATACAAAAAAAATTTCTGAAATGACTCATACTTATTTTCAAAGATCTAACTTCTGTCAAAATTTCAACGGTTTAGAAGATAGAAGGGTTAAATGATTTTGCAAAATTTTAGTTTCACATAACGGTAAATTAAGACACCGTATCCCACAAATATTTATTTATTGTATATATATTTTTAAAGCTAATAAAAGTAGAAATCGTTTGGCGTTTTCAAAATGAAGATATACCTTATACAACTTGTGCTATAACAATTTAAATATAGAGCTTTTTTGAACCTTTGGGGAGCTGTAGCTCCGTAACGGGTGGGGCTACAAAAAAATGTTATTAAAAATAAAATTAATATTTTTGTGAGATCTATCAGCAGTTACTTCAAAAAAAAAATGTGGGGATCTAAAAGTTCGGTGTTCGAGAGCTACCCTAAGCTTTGGTCCAAACTCAACCAAAAAAAATGGGGAACCTACAAATTACTCCCACAATATTTTGTGGAAATTTCAAGATTCTAGCTTTCTTAGTTTTTGAGTTAGCGTGCTGACGGACGGACGGACGGACGGACGGATGGATATGGCTCAATCGTCTTAGAATTTTTTTCTGATCCGATCCATACCTTTGAAGGTATATCTAGCTCGCTTATTTTGAGGTGTTACAAACGGAGAAGTAATTTTATTATACCCAATTCTATCGTACGGTTATAAATAGGGGGGAAATAACATGAAAATATCATTTTAGAAGCCTTCTCTCACAAAAGATTTATAATTTTGTACTAATTTATTATTATACCATTAATAATATTGTTAGCCATGGAAACAAATAATATATTTTTAGATATCATCAGATCAGATATAGGTAGTTTTTGAAATACCTTAGTATGTGTGAATTGCGTCACGGATAAGATTTCACCACCAGAGAAAAAGTCGCGACAGTTTTATAAGATTAATTAGAAAGCTGTCGAAAACGACCGTCACAAAAAAAATAAATTTTTCAGTCGGGAAAAAAAATCGCCACAAACACAATACACTTTATACATAGGTATTGTGTTTCAAACAATTTTGGACATATCGCCACGAACTTTTACCCTGAATGTGGTTTTAACTTGAACCATTTTTTCTCAATTATTAAAGAACTGTCAAAAATTACCGCCACGAAAAAACGGCGAGAAAAAATTAAGAAACTGTACCTAGCTTTTTTATTTTATGTGTTTAGATTTGTTTTATGTTTTTTTCTTTTACGTCAAGTAAGTGATTCCAAAGTTTTTTTAATGGTACTGATTTAAAAATGAAATTTTTAGGCAGTTTATTAAGGAAGTCAGTATGATAACGTAAATGTTTTTGCATCTGTAGAAATTGTGCAATTGCGCAGGGGATTTTCTAGTATAATATAATATTTAAATCAACATTTTGTGTTTTATTACTTTATATTTTAATTTAAGACAAAAATTTAAAACTACATACATATGTATATATATATAATTAGGTAAAATATTATAGACATTAAAATATTATTTTCCTCATAATACCACATATTTTTTTAATGAGAAAATAAATTTATTAGGAAATATGGTCATAAGTCTTTAAAAATTAATTATGCTGATTTTAGAATTTATAAATTTTTTAAAATTCACCGCGTTTAAGTAATTTGACCAAAGGAACAGGACCAAAAGAACAAAACTAAAGGAACAGGAAGGTCATGTGATTTTAAAAATTTTAAAAATGCAAACTAATTTTTCAAAATATGTCTTCCATTACATAGTTATACCTTATAGTGGCAAAGTCTAATAAATGTCACCATAAATTTGCGAATACAAGCAAAACTTAGCAAAAACGTTAATTTAGAACTGCAAAGTTTTAGCTATCTAGTTTTAGTTCCGCATGCTACTATATAGTACGAGAAATTGTTTCTCCGCAGTGATTAATGGCTTTATTTAGGTCTATTTTTATAAAACTTTATCATTTTTTTTTGCTTTTCTTACTATAGTAATTGTTTCGTATATTGCGATTCATTTTAAAAAATTTAAAAACTTTTAGCTTTATTTTATTTTTAGCTCTTGAATTAATGTTTGACAATTAAATGAAAGAATGTAATAAATGAAAAAAAATTATTAAACAAAACGAAACAGCTCAAAAACAAAGTAGTTCCTTGTAGTAACCATAACTTCGCAGTAAAATACACACCTTTTATGCGATTATAAAATTTTGTTAAGTTATCGCTTCTATGTAGTTCCAAAATAAGGTAACAACGACGTTTATATAATTTCAAAGATCCCCTTATAAAAACTGGGTTCTAAATGGGTTCTAAATGAGTTTCTGTAGTTCTAAATGAAAAAACAAGGACGTAATAAAAACTAGAAAAATAACGTCCCCGTAAATTAAAGCTCTATATCCCCATTACGATTTTGTGACATGAAAATTACTAGGTAAGTTTACAAACTTTCTGGGTGGTTTTGTGGTAGGTAACTAAAACTTAACTCTTTCACTTAATTTTAACATTACTTCATCGTAGAAAAAATAGGTTTAGTTCTGTAACAGTTTCCTGAGGAAGTTACCATAATGTATCAAATTTAATAAAAGTATCAAATTTAATCCCAAAAATATAGTCTGCCACTTTTTATCAACCCAAACTATAAATAGAAGGTAACTTTCACTTCGACTGCTTCTTGGGGATGGAATGTGAGGTTGGCTATGACACTAGTTGCTATTTTACGCGAGATTAAACAGCATTGTGTTTTTTTGGTGTTGAAGTGAAGAGACCCCTGCGATCCAGATATTTTGTTATCAAAGATTAACTACTTGTATATCGTAAAATCTTTTTCTTAATATACGCAGACGAACATAGTTATTTTTAACACATTTCCAAAAAAAATTTGAAAAAAAGTGCTTATTAGTTTCACTCTGTCTGTTTACAAACCTTCTACACCGTTAAAGATAGAGAAAACAAATTTTAGCCATGGGTAGGACTCATAAAAAAAATTATTTTGTGGAACAACTTTTTCATGTAGCCCCACCCACTACGGGGCTGCAGCCTCTCAAACTTTGAAAAAGCCCTATATTTAAATGCATATATCTTATGTTCTGCTTAGAATTTTTTCAATCTGAAAACGTCATGCGACAGGTATTTTTTTTAACTTTGTAAATTAATATCAAAATTGTACAATTTTTTTAAATTTAGTATTTAAATTTACCGTTATGTGAAAACCAAATTTTGCATGATTTTTCTACTTTCATAACTCCGGCACGCTTTTAGATAGAGGCTTGAAATTTTTAGACAAGAAATAACTTTTAGAATTAGTATAAGTTTGCTCAGAAAATGTTTTGGGCCACCTCCTGTTTATGAGCTATTACGGCTCAAAAATTGAAAATTTGCTATTTTTAAACAGTTGTAACTTAGGAACCTGTACACATTTTACTTCGGAAAGATATAAAAATTAAAGCTACAGTAATATATTTTAACGTGTGTTACAGGTTTATTTAGTTATATAGGGTTCCAGAGTTACAGCTCTTCAAAATTGCGAAAAAGTATCTTTTTCAGATGTATATATCTCAGGCTCTGCGTTTCGCAATCTAAAACTGCCAGGAGACCGAAAATTTTATTATCTACATAAAGCAATATTAAAATTATGTAATATTTTGTAATTTACTATTTAAATTTACCGTTATGTGAAAGCCACATTTTGCATGAAATTTCTTTTTTCATAACTCTAGCACGCCTTTAGATAGGAAATTTTGAGATAAGAAAGAACTTTTAGAATTAATATAACAGCTATTAGGGCTGCAAAATTGAAAATTTGCTATTTTTAGGTACCTGTAACTTAAGCACCTGTACAAATTTTTTTTCAGCAAGACATAAAAATTAAAGCTCCAGTAATATATTTTTACGTGTGTTAACAGTTTTTCTTATTTATAAAGGGTTCCGGATTTACAGCCCCTCAAAATTCCAGAAAAGTCCTATTTTCACATATTTTCTTATTAAATATTTTTAAAATTTTCAAATTTTTGTGCAAGTCACAATTCTAAACAGCTTGTGTTGTGTTTTGGAAATGAGCGCTTTTAAAAACGTTGATTTACATTCTACCTTGTTTATTTATTATATTTATATTTTATGATATTACAGTTTTGATTTTACAATATACTAGACTTAGACAATAACTTAAAATTGGTATAAAAATCTTAGCAATTATAATAATTAGATGTATGTACTGTTGTAAAGTATAAATACAAATATTAAATGTATATATTATTATTATATCTTAATTTAGTTACAACTTTAGTTTTAATTTGGTTATAATTCTAACAATCTTTTGAGTAGAACTGAATCATTTTTTAATAAACATTTTAATTTGAATGTGAAGCTGAGTATGTTACTGCATTTCTTTAATTTCTCAGGAAGACAATTAAAAATATCCCTTACATTTGTAGGACCGTAGAACTCGCAAAGCATCAAAAACTTTACAACGCTCCCATCCTATTGATACTTTATATTTTCGCTCCCATCCTATTGATACTTTTATAATTTTTCGTTTGTAATCACCTTACGGATAATATAAGGTGATATATATAATTTCAATAATAGCATTATATTTTACATTATTAATATGTTTTGCTTGATAAATTTTCACCACCTTCATAGTACTGTCTTCTAAATTGGAATTCTGTACCTTCAGCTTGTTTATTAGGTCCTCTTCAGTATATTTAATACCCATATGTACAAGTTTAATTTTTGTCTTAATTTCAGCAGGCACCTTAATTTCATAATTTCGATCCATTTTATTTACAATTTCATTTATTATTTTATCACGTTCTTCTTTATTTTCATTTTCAATAAGAACCATTCAATTTTTTCTATTTTCCACATTTTTTATTTTGAAGTTTATTGGATTAACTTTTTTATTTAATTCCATTTTACTTATTTGGCATTTTTGTTTTTGTTTAGGTTTAATAATCAGTGGTACACCTTTTTTTATCCGAGGTATAGTTTTATTGTTTACGCTTGCACTTTTTAATATTTCAGCAAATGAAATATTTTGACCCATATTTTAATATTTTTTGTTTTCACTGTTTAGGGAAAACATAGTTCAAGGGTATCATAAATTTGGCATTAAGTTAACACCTTGAAGGAAACGAGATTGATGATACAAAAGAATTTATAAATATATTCCTGATCATGATAGAATTATGAGTCGATTTTAAGAATGTCATCTGGTTGATTCATTTAAGAAGCTCATCTTGTTGGTTCGAGAAGCTGCTACATATACAACTTAAATAAGTTGGATATTTGGAATTGTGTCAGAAGAGTTTTATGCCGATGACTTCTGTAAAAGGTCAACAACAGGAACAGGATTCAACTCCTTCAAACTCCAACTCCAAAGTTTAGATAAATATATCTCGATACTTAATTCAGTCATATATCTCCAATTTTCAAATTATATATTAACAATTTTTGATTTTATGGAAACACACGTATACCAGATTTAATACAGTGAAGTATATGCACCCTTAGTTTTTAACTAATTTTTCAAGGTTTTTAAAAAAAAAATTTTCCCTCAGATGCATAGAAAAATTTTTGTGGGTTGTGGATTTCGTGGTTAATGTAAATAAAATAAATAATGCTAATTAAAGTGGTATTCAGTTGAGTACATACAACATTAAATAAGTAAAAAGTAGATTAATATTTTATGAATATACATTTAGTAATATTTAGAATATTGAATTTAATTAACCATTTTTTTTGTGGTTAAACAATCCGGTTAATTTTTGGAGTTCAAATAAAACCCTTCTCCAGAAATATTAAGTGTTAGGAATTTGGATTAAAATGTTTTACCAAAATTATAATCTAAACAATCCGGAATGTAAAAGCAAAGCTTGTTAAAGCAGCAAATTTTCCAAAACACAATAAAAACAGTTAAGAATATTGTGATTTGCACCAAAGTTTGTAAATTTTATTAGAATTTCATAATAAAAACAAGTAAATGTAACAGTAAGTCGATGCAACCGACTTATTAATACCCTACATCTGAATAATTCGAATTAAATCAAAAATCCATAAGTTTTTTGGCAGCTGCTTGAACTTCTTCCCTTTTCTGTCTTATTCAACTCGAATTTCAGGAACGTAAAAGAGGCATCCTCTTGGGATATGCTTGACACCCTTGTAAAAACTTTCAAGTTTCTATCTTTATTTATTTCGAAGATATGCTTGTTAGTCCTTGGGAAAGTGTCAAACCCCCAACTTCCAACTCACAATTGGAAGATTGCCAAACTAGGGGAAGTAGTAGGAGAATCCCGACAGGCGTTAGTCATTGTCAATAAGGACTCCCTACAACCCCTAGCGAAAGTCAAAGGGGTCATAAATTACGGCTTCACAGCGGTTACACTGAAGGTGTATAAAAAGGATGAGGTGGAGGCCTCAAGGAGCATCGGAGAAGGCCCAAGTCAAGCCCAAGAGGCAGACTCTGACCGATCCGATGTCGTTGACGGAGCATCCTCTTCGGCTCCAAAGAGAGTGAATGATGTCATCAAGGCTGACGATGAAGAAGATCTACTTAGATCTGATTCCGACAGCTTTGATGATGCCAAAAGCTTCTCAATGGACTTCGAGGATGAAGCTAACGCGACGGTGGTGGAGATTAAGGATGGCTCAGGTAATGAAGCTACTCCAAATTAATCTCCATCATTCCAAAGCGGCTTCCGCCGCGCTTGATATCCGCCTCAAGAAAACGGGCGAGGATATTATCTTGATCCAAGAACCATGGGTGATAAAAAAACAGGTTCATGGACTCAAGATACCAGGGTACACGTTGTTGTACAATAAAGAGGTATGCAGACCTAGAGCGTGCATACTTGCTAAAATACAATAAATTTAACTTTTATGTATAATTACCGTGATGCTGATCTGGTCGCGGCGAACCTAAAGCTAAAGAACTTAAGGCTCTGGGTTGTTGCGGCGTATCTTCCTCACGACTCGCAGGATCCACTCCCTCCATCGAATCTGGCAAGGTTGATAGCGGATGCTAGGAGGATGAACATTGGGGTCATCATAAGCTGCGACGCCAATGCTCACCATGACATCTGGGGTAGTTCGGATACCATCGAAAGAGATGAGTCACTTTTTGATTACATTTTAAGTACTAACCTTCTAATCTGTAACATTGGCAGGGAACCTACCTTTGTTACTAGTAATAGGCAAGAAGTCCTAGACATAACCTTAGTCTCGGACTTCATTTATTTTAAAATAAACTCATGGAAAGTTCCTGATGAGCATTCCTTTTCAGATCACAGATACCTTGAGTTCAGTCTGGGCGAAAGTCCTCCAACAAAGTCAATCTATAGAAATCCTAAGAGAACTGACTGGAACAACTATAGGGAGCACTTAAAGTCAACGCTTCCCTCCTTAACACCTGAAATTCCTAAAAATATCCAGGATCTAAATAGCCTAGTAAATGTTTTTACTAAGGCCTGCAATAAGTCCTTAGAGCATTCATGTCCCATCAGTAAACCTAGGGGTAAACCTAAACCACCTTGGTGGAATGATGAAATCAAAGCTCTAAGGAAAGATAGTAGAAGGGCTTTTAATAATGCCAAAAAAACAAATGAGATACTGGACTGGAGCTCTTATAAAACAGCAATTAGTCAGTACAAAAAAGCACTTAAAAAGGCGAAAAGAGATACCTGGAGACTATTCTGCGGAGGTATAGAGAACGTCTCCGAGGCATCTAGACTTAGGAAAATTCTATCAACAAACCCCATGGTACCCAGTCTTCTTAAAAAAGAGGATGGCAGCTGGGCTACCACATGCGAGGAGTCGTTGGAATTACTTTTAAAAACCCACTTTCCTGGGTGCTCAAATAACAGCTCAGAGGTGGCAGTCTTCTGAATCCTCTCCCTACTATTTCAGAGGTGGTGGTGACAGGGGACAAACTACAATGGGCTATAGATAGTTTCAAACCATTCAAGTCAAGCGGACCGGATGGAATTATACCCGCTGAGATCCAGCAAAATGCATCTACTACCCTGGCTTGGTTAAAAAGTATTTTCTGTGGTTGTCTTAATTTGGGGCTTATCCCGGATAAATGGAAACAGGTCAGTGTAGTGTTCATACCCAAGGCCGGCAAAAGTAGTCTAGTCCATGCGAAGGACTTTTGGCCTATAAGCCTGTCATCCTTCCTTCTAAAAACCTTAGAAAGATTGATCGACATCCATATCCGCTGCAACTTAGATAAAAATCTGTTGTCAGCCTCTCAACATGCTTACTGTAAAGGGAAGTCAGTGGATACTGCACTTCACACTTTGACAAGCTTGATTGAAAGATCTTTAAATTGCAAAGAGTATACTCTTGCAGCTTTTATAGACATTGAGGGAGCGTTTAATAACGTCAATCAAGCAGCAATTGTGGACGCACTCATAAGCCTAGGAGTTGATAGCTAATATGCTAAATAGCAGGGCCATCAGTGCCAACTTTGGCAACGCTTCAGAAAAAAGGTTTGTGAAAAGAGGGACTCCGCAAGGAGGGGTGCTATCTCCCCTTCTTTGGAATATGGTAGTAAATAAACTGCTTAAAATCCTGGAAGAGGTGGGCTGCACAACTATCGCCTATGCGGACGATATTGCTGTCGTGGTCAGTGGCAAGTTTCCAGACAGTCTCAGGGACGTTTTGCAACTTGCACTAAACAAAATCACAACATGGGCTACAGACTGTGGACTGTCACTAAATCCACAGAAAGCAGAACTGGTCCTTTTTACAAGGAAATATAAAATTCCTAAAATAAAACCGCCTTCGTTAAATGGCTGCACTCTTGCCTTTAGCGAAACGGCGACATTTCTGGGTCTAACTCTAGACAGGAAGTTAAGCTGGAAAGCTAACATCTTAGAAAGAGTGAAGAAGGCCTCAATAGCACTCTACTCGTGCAAAAAAGCCATTGGTGGGAAATGGGGGCTTCAGCCATACATGACTTACTGGCTATACACATCCGTAGTAAGACACATTCTTATGTACGGAGTCCTAGTATGGTGGAAGGCTATCGATAAAGAGGTCAACCGCAAAGCAATCGCTAGGGTCCAAAGAACTGCCACACTATGTATTAGTGGCTCTTTAATAACAACCCCTTCTGCGGCTTTAGACATCATGCTTAATCTGATGCCTGTAGAATATTATAGTAAATTTGCAGCCGCAAACACAGCTGTGAGATTAAAAGCTATATCCCAGTTGATCAATTCACGAGAAGGTCACTCGGATATCATAAACCAATTCAAGTCCACTCCCGCCTTGGTGGACTACACGTCCCCCACTTACTTCTTCGGGAAATCTCATGTGACGAGCATACCAAGCCGTGAGAGTTGGCGCTCGAACACAGTGATGACCTTCGAAGGAGTACAATTCTACACGGATGGTTCAAAAATGAACAGCAGTGTAGGATGCGGGGTCTTCTCAGATAATCTGAATATCAGTCATAATTTCCGATTACCAGACCATTGTAGCGTCTTCCAAGCGGAGATTATGGCAATTCAAGAAGCCTTGATTCTACTGAATAGAAGCGTTTTGACTGTGAAGCAAGTACGTATTCTGTCAGACAGTCAGGCTGCGTTAAAATCTCTGAAATCAACATGCACAACCTCGAAGACTGTAATAAACTGCCGAAAACTTCTTAACGAAATGGCCAGGCAGTTTAGCATTCAGCTTTGCTGGGTACCAGGTCATCGAGGTATTCCGGGAAATGAAAAAGCTGATGAACTCGAAAGAATTGGTACAACCTTACAAGTTCTGCCGGATAGGGCAGGACTAGGGGTACCTCTATCCACAAGCAAAACGTTATTTCGTAAGGAAATAACGGATATGGTAAATTACAAATGGTCAAACTTAACCTCGTGTAATATCACAAGATTGATATGGCCCAAAACCGATTTAAGACGATCCAATGATCTGCTTTCTCTCAAAAGGGCAGACATTAGAATGGCAATAGGTATAATCACCGGTCACTGTCTAATAGGGAAGCATGCCAGAAGACTTGGCTTATCCGCAAACGACTATTGTAGAGCCTGCAAGGATGAAGAAGAGGAGGAAAATACTCTTCATCTCCTTTGGACATGCCCGGCCTTGTCGGCAAGAAGGAATACCCATTTGGGGCAATATCTCTTCGACAGCCTTAGCGACCTGTCAGATAAAAATGTGAAGAGTATTCTTCGCTTTGCAAAAAGCTCAAATTGGTTTTAACGAGTGGGATAGAAAAGCTTCTATGTGGTATCACAATGGACCAAATACGGTCTAAGTGTGCCTTTTTGGCAGCCACCTTAACCTAACTAACCTAGTCCGTGGGAGGCATGTGTCAGGTACCCGAATTGCCACTCAAATTCATCAAATCCATCCCATGGACATAAAGAAAACGTGCCAGAACACCATTGTACTAAATTTAAAGGTTCTACTTTTGTTGGTTTTGGAGATATGCTCGTTTGCTCTTGTGCTCGTCCAGAAGTTTCCAAAATACGAACCCATGGTTCAAATTCTTTCAAATGTCAGTTTCCATTTTTACAGAAAAGGAAACATAACAGAACACCCTTGTACTAAAAATAAAGGTTCTATCTTTGTTGGTTGTGGAGATATACTCGTTTACTCTGGGGCTCGTTCGGAAGCTTCCAAGATCTGAACCCATGAACCAAATTCTCCCAAATTTCAGAAACATAAATAAAACACGAAAGAACACCACTGTACCAAATTCAAAGATTCTATCTTTGTTGGTTTTGGAGATAATCTCGTTTGCTCTGGAGCTCGTTCGGAAGCTTCCAAAATTCAAACCCGTGTACCAAATCCTTTCAAATTTCAGAAACTTAAATCAAACATGAAAGAACACCATTCTGCCAAATTTAAAGATTCTATTTTTATTGGTTTTGGAGATAATTTCATTTGCTCTGGGGGACGTTCGGAAGCTTCCAAAATCCAAACCCATTGACCACCAAAAGGAATCACCAAAAGTAATGCGTCCCTGAGATGGATTTGATGAATTGGAGTGGCAATTCGTGTACCTGACACACGCCTCCCAAGGACTAACAAGCATATCTTCGAAATTAATAAAGATAGAAACTTGAAATTTTTACAAGGGTGTCAAGCATATCCCAAGAGGATCCGTCTTTTACGTTCCTGAAATTCGAGTTGAATAAGATAGAAAAGAGAAGAAGTTCAAGCAGCTGCCAAAAAACTTATGGGTTTATTAGAATCGTGACTTGCACAAAAATTTTAAAATTTCATGTAAATAATAAAAAATGTGTAAATAGGGCTTTTCTGGAATTTTGAGGGGCTGTAAGTCCGGAACCCTGTACCCTATAAAAATATATTATTGAACCTTTAATTTTCATGTCTTGCCGAACAATAATTTTTTACAGGTGTCTAAAAATAGCAAATTTTCATTTTTTGAGGCGTAATAACTCTCTAAGAGGGGGTGCTACAAAAAATTGTCTGACAAAACTTATACTAATTCTAAAATAATTAAATATCATTGTTTTCTCATCTCTGGATCTGTTTACAATTTGAGGATTCTTCAACATCCAAGTAATATTAAAATTTGGAACAAAATTGGTGCTGTAATTGAAAAACGGAAAGCTGAGGTCAAAGGTAAACCAAAAAATCATTTAAAAATACCTTCATTCAATACAGATGTAGATTATTAATTAAATAATGTTAAAATATCTGATAAAGCTTCTACAGATACTAATTTTAATCTAAAAAGTTTACTCGATTTGTCTTTTCCTATGCTTCTTCTAAATCTTCTAATTCTAATACTAATCCAAGTAATAATATTAACCCAATTAACTCTAACAATAATTTAACTTCTAATTCTATAAATCTTTCTAGATTTTCTATTAATAATCAAACTATTAAAAATCATACTAATTTTAATCCAACTACTAATAATAAAAAAAGTCTAAAAACTCTTACTAAACCTAACACTATCTCAAATCTTAACGTTAATTCTCATACCAATTCTATAGAAGCTTCTGTTTCTAATAATAACAACGTAACAAATTCTTCTATTAGTCTCCATTCTATTAAAGCTACTTCTTCTAATTCTAATAATTTTCCTAAATCATATAATAAACTTGTTAGTGATTTTTATTTAAAAAACAAACTTTCTAAATTTAAAAAATCGGTTTCCAACAAGCTCGATAAGTATCATAATTTTGTTCAAGGTGAAACTATCATGCCTCATAGTAAGGGCTCTAACTTAAACACAACTGAAACTTTTAACAAAACATTATCAAAAATTACTTCTAGCACCTCTTCTTCTGTGCGACCTGAAATAGAGGTTAACTTCTCTGCTAATAATTCTAATAATTCTTTATTACTAAACCGTAACGTTACTTCACCTGTTTTAGATCCTCTTTTACCACCGGTTGTTAAACTTACACAGAATGCTCTTCATGATAATAATAATAACAGCAGATACGTTTTGGCTAGGTTAAGGGACAGTAAAATATTTGAAAATGTTAGACTATTTCTTGTATATATTCATGATAAATCAAACGACGTTTGCATTGGTGGCAAAACTAATACATCGCTAAAAATAGCGATTCAACAAGAAGATTTGCCCACCGATATTAACGAGTTACGTAATATTTTTTTGAGATATCATGAAACATTTAACATATCCGCTGATAGTGCAATCGTATGCTTCACATATTTCATCAAACAGGATTAACTATCTTCAAAGGACGAGAGAAAATAATGGTAAGTACTTTCGTCCCCTTTCTAGCCAAAAGAAATCTAGTTAATATCAGTCTTTTGCCATCTGTTTCTGAATCACACACAAAGGATGCTTTTAAATTACCTATTTATTATCAAAATGTAAGAGGTTTACGTACAAAAACTAAAAAGATTTTTTTAAATTCTTCACTTTTAGATTTTGATGTTTTTGTTTTAACGGAAACTAGGCTTACTTCATCAATTAATAATCTTGAAATTTTCCCTTCGTCTTTTACTGTCTATAGGAATGACAGATATGATTGTCTTTTTTCTCATAAAGTTTCCAAGAGGTGGTGGTGTATTAATAGCTGTAAAAAATACATTCTCTTCCTCGCAATTATTAGTTACTCAGTGCGATTCATCTGAAATTATGGAAATTATTGCCATTAAAATTGAATTGCAGTTGATAAATGTTATTATCATTAACTGTTATATTCCTCCTGGGTCCAGTATTGAAGTATATACTAAGTATATATCAGAAATTGAATTACTAATTAGTAATCTCAACACAAATGATGATATTATACTATGTGGTGATTTTAATCTACCTAATATTAAATGGATTGCACATACTAACGGTTCGTACGGGTATCTGAGAGTTGACAAAGGCAACTGTATTCTTTCTCGTTTTTATTTAAATTCTTGCGATATTTCTCGCGGTGAAAAACGTGTAAAAATTTTGTTTTACCAGTAACGTACATACCTACATATATAATTGCAATTAATTTGCGTTTGCGATGCAACACATTAGCTGACTCACATGAAATCAAACTGAATTATTCTAAAGGAAAAAATCGGTTGTTTTATTTTTTTTTATTATCTGTATTGCTGAATCGACTAAACTTTTATGTAGCTACATATTTATTTCTTCCTGTATCAAATTATTTGTGATACACACAAACTTGTGTCATAAGTGAAGAATTCAATAAAAATTGGTTATATGTGTGTATAGAAATTTATTCTAAACGCATATAAATCATTATATAAACGAGGAAGAGTGCAGTAGAGTAGACTGTGTCAACTCTGGGATACCCGTATGAACGTAATATATCCTGTTTCTATAAAACTTGATCATCTTTTAAAAACATTCAGATGTTTTAGTACCGAACTACCGAGATATATTTATGTAAATTGTGGAGTTGTATGACAGCTACCCGAATCTATTGCGCCTAGCTTCATTAAGTTCCAAGAAATGCAAGAAATCTGAACCGGCTGCTTTAGACCAATCAAATTTTACAAAAGTTTTTGGCATGCAACTCGACACTTTTTCACTAAATTTAAGATAGCTAGCTTCAATAGACAATGAGTTATTTTCATTTAAAAAGAGAAATTGTATGGCAACTTTCCGAACCTGCCATATCATCATAACCAAATTTTACAGAAGTTGTTGCCATAAAACTGGATCATCATTTGCAAAATTTCAGATACCTTGATTGAATAGACACTGGGTTATTTCCATTTAAAGAAAGAAGTTGTATGGCAGCTACTCGAACCCGGCAGCCGAAAATGCTGAAGTTAAATAGCAAAACTAACAATTTTGTAAAAATGACGTAAAAAAAATTTCAGCCTCCTAGCTTTTTTATTTTTTGAATTATCGTGCGGACGGACACTGAGTTATTTTCATTTAAAAAGGGAAGTTGTATGGCAACTACCCGAACCCGTCGCACCACCACAACCAAATTTTGAATAAGTTGTTGCCATAAAACTTGATTATTATTCGCAAAATGTCAGGTTCCTAGCTTCAATAAACACTGAGTTATTTTCATTTAAAAAGAGAAGTTGTATGGCAGCTACTCGAACCCGTCACACCACCACAACCAAATTTTGCAGAAGTTGTTGCCATAAAACTTGATCATCATTCGCAAAATTTCAGATTCCTAGCTTTAACAGATACTGAGTTATTCTCATTTAAACGGAGAAGTTGTATGGCAGCTACCCGAATCCGTCGCACCACCACAACCAAATTTTACAGAAGTTGTTACCATAAAACTTGATCATCATTTGCAAAATTTCAGAAACGTAGCTTGAATAGATACTGAGTTATTTCTATATAAAGATAGAAGTTGTATGGCAGCTACTTGATGCCGCCGACCGAAAATGTTGGATTTAAATAGCAAAACTAACAATTTTGCAAAAGTGACGTAAAAAAAATTTCAGCCTCCTAGCTCCTTTATTTTTTGAGTTATCGTGCGGACGGACGGTCGGACGTACATGGCTTAATCGACTCAGAATTCGATTCTGAGCCGATCCATACCTTTGACACTATATCTAGCTACCCGAACCCGCCGCACCACCACAACCAAATTTTACAGAAGTTGTTGCCATAAAACTTGATCATCATTTGCAAAATTTCAGAAACCTAGCATGAATAGATACTGAGTTATTTCTATATAAAGATAGAAGTTGTATGGCAGCTACTCGAACCCGCCGACCGAAAATGTTGGATTTAAATAGCAAAACTAACAATTTTGCAAAAGTGACGTAAAAAAAATTTCAGCCCCCTAGCTCCTTTATTTTTTGAGTTATCGTGCGGACGGACGGACGGACGGACGGACGTACATGGCTTAATCGACTCAGAATTCAATTCTGAGCCGATCCATACCTTTGACACTATATCTAGCTCGACTCCTTTAAGATGTCACAAACGTAATGGCAAATTTATTATACCCTTGAACATAGTTCATACGGGTATAATAATTTCAAATTTAAAAATTTTTGGGGAGTATTTTAAATCAAAATTATGATTTACGAATTTAATTTTTTGTATAGAAATAAACAGTGTCTATTTTTGTTAACCACCAAATTCATATATAAGTATGTATGTAATTTTATTTAAACATAAAATCTTTAACGTGATGACCGTCGCTTTCTAAATAAAATAAATAATATGTAAAAAAAATATTTTTTGAAATATGCTTTTAGCAAAACCGAATTCACCCCCTAAAAAGTAGAAAATAAAATTGATTGCAAAACTTTAGCTTTTTGAACTGTTATAATATAAAAGTGAATTGCTAGTGCAAGCATTTTGGAGTGTTATAATATAAAAGTAAATTGCTGGAATAAGGTTAAATAAAAATCTGGGAAATTTGAGGTTCGTGTTTCTTTTTTATTTACGCAAAAGCATAATTTTGCAATGATCTTTACTTTTTATATTCTTTACTATGCACAAAAATAATATTATGTATGTATGTAGTTTGAATTTGGCAATTGGAATTATTTTGAATAAAATTTTATTTGTATATCTATATACACAATAGACATAATACATGTTCCTAAATAAAACACATAAAACATTAATTTTTAACGACATGCATATTCAATATGCAATAAAGAATGTTGACAACAAATATTTTGATTTAAATCCTAAACAAATGTTTTAAAACAAAATAATTTAGCAACATAAAAATATTGTACTTATATATTTTGTATTTTGCTAAATCCTAATACAAAATACATATGTACATCAAGATTGATTGAACTAAATTATTATACGAGGAAAGATCAAATAATATGTGTATATTATACATAAAATTTTATAAAAAAAATGTTGATACAGTTAACAAAAAAAAAAAAATGTACGTACACGAATTGAATTCGAACCAAATTACTCTTACTTTCAAAACCTGTATAGTCTCCTCTGCACTATACAACACTTAAATATTTAATGAACATATTACGAACATAAAATCTTAATTTTTAACCATGCATATTCAATATGCATTTGCATTAAAGAATGTTGACAGCAAATATTTTGATTTAAATACTAAACAAATGTTGTAAACAAAATAACTTAGCAACATACATAAAAATATTGTATGTATGGATTGTGTTTTGCTAATTATGCTAATACAAAACACCAGGAAAGATCAAAAATATAATGTGTATGTTTGTATGCAAGAATAAGAGATAAAAATGTAAGTTTTAAATTCATATATACAAAATATATGTATACATATTTTATTCAAAAAATGTTGATGTATAAATAGTTAAAAAAAAAAAAAGTTGCATGTGAACTGGATTCGAACAACATGACCCCCACTTTTGCAACCTGTAAACTTTCCTCTGCACTATACAACACTTATATTTGTTGCTAACAGATTACGAAGTAATAAAAAGCAGAATGACAGAATGACAAATAAATAAATAAATAAATAAATAAACCGACACCGACGAGTTAATATAAAAGCATATAATAAAGACCAAATGCTAGCGTCGTTTTATGACCAACAACCAATATAAAATAAAAAAAAAATTGATTGTCAACACGAGTAAAAGTAGAAAGTTGCTGTAGCGTCGCTTCGTGCGGCGCTTTTCTATTTGGTCAAGTTCCATTTAAATCAATGTATTCTACATAAACGTTAAAACGACGCTAGCATTGGGTCATCACCTTTACTCAGGGGCGTGTGGGTGTACATTCATAAAATTTGACAATAAAATTCTTCAAAAAAATGTATTTTATTTTGATTTGTATATATATGACTGTATGTATGCATGTATACTAAGAATAAAAAAAAACTTTTTTTCTACATCTTTACTACTACGAATGTAACCATGCAACATGATTACATAACTCATCTCAAAATATACATACATACATATTATATATAAGAATGCTCTTAAATTCGATGCTTAAACCAACAACAATAAATTTGAAACATTTTTAATAAATTTGGGTGTATATATTATGTTGTTTATATGCATGCATATTATTTACATTCAAAATAATAAATAGAAATTTTTAAATTCAAAAAAAACAAGGAAGAATACAGTTGCCTTTGTCAATTCTTAGATACCCGTACGATACCCGTAGTAAATTTGGATAGGTGTTCAAGTTACAAGTGTTTAAAAAATTTTTTAGTTGTTGACCCCATACAGCTCCAAAACGGGGGGCGATACAAAAATATTTTCTTAAACCGTTTGAAACCGTTTTAACTTAAACCGTTTGGAAGATAGAAGGAATCAAGAATTTAGCAAAATTTGAGTTTCGCATAACGGTATTTCGCATTTCGCATAACTATAATTTCGCATTCTCAAATTGAAAATATCCCTTATACAACTTGTGTTATAACAATTTAAATATAGAGGTTTTTTGAACTTTGGGGAGTACAGCTCCGTAAAAGGTTGTTAACAATAAAATTAATATTTTTATGATAACTATCAGCAGTTACAATTTCATGTCTCTATTCCAAAAAAAATGTAGTGATCTAAAAGTTAGGTGTTCGAGAGCTACCCGAAGTTTTGGTCGGATCTCAACCAAAAAAATAGGGAACCTAGAAATTGTTGTAAGGATATTTTGTGTTAAATTCAAGACTCTAGCTTTCTTAGTTTTTGAGTTATCTTGCTCACGGACGGACAGACAAATCTTAATCGACACAGAATTTTATTCTGATCCGATCCATACCTTCGAAGGTATAACTGGCTAGCTTATTTCGAGGTGTTACAAACGGAGGAGCAATTTTAATATACCCGATCCTTATCGTACCGGTATAATAACTGTGTTATGTTAGTGGGAAAATACGTACTACGTACATATTTGTATGTGTGTATATTGTAAAAACAACAACAAAAATTTTAACGTACAGAAATAAACTAATGAGAGTAGAATTTAGAACTTACAAATTTAATAAATAACAACTAAATTTAATAAATTTAAAAAATAAATAAATTAATATTTTATGTTAAGAAAAATTTAAGAAAATGAAATGTATACATATTAAATTATCTACATCTATTTAAAAAAATTAAAATACATATGTAATATCTTTTAAAAAATTCAAATTTCAATGTAAGTAGTATGGTATGCAGTTATGCACTTATGACCATGCCCCATGAGTATGGTGGTACAGTACAGTAATAACCAAGTATACTGACTTACAGAGTACAACAAGATAACAGACATGACATGAGACATAACAATAATTAACAATAATAATATGAAAATTTAAAGGACAGTAAAAAATGTTTGTTCAACAGTTCAGCAAGCAGATATCTAAACTTTGATAAAAGATGATTTTTATGGAACAACAAATATTATTTTCGTATGGATAGCCTTGACACAATTAATTCTACATTCTTCCTTATTGATGAGAGGAACAACATATTACAACATATTATTATGTGTTAAGGATAATATATTGATAGGAAATCTAGTTTAATATTTTGAAACCATCCTGTTTCATTTTCTTTCTTTATCACTGTTCTTATTATACCCGTACAATAAGCATCGGATATATTAAAATTGCTCCTCCGTTTGTAACACCTTGAAATAAGCTAGCTAGATATACCTTCAAATGTATGGATCGGATCAGAATAAAATTCTAAGTCGATTAAGCTTTGTTCGTCCGTCCGTCAGAATGTACTTGCATGCATCGAATGTATTTAAATACTGTATTCTAATTCACATTTTTTCAAAAAGATTTAAATAAGGTGTATACTCAAATTACAACATAACAATATTTTATTCTATCCGCTGTATTTCAGATACGAATATTGAAAAGCTTTATTATTACACCTAAAGTATAGGGTATATTAACTTTGGTATGGTGTTTATAACCACCAAAAGGAAGTTAAATATGGACATGTATATATATTCTGAATCAGGATTACCTCCTGAGTCGATTTAACAATGTCCGTCCGTTCGCACGATAACTCAAAAACTAATAAAGCCATCTTGATGAAATTTATATAGTAGGTTACTAATTACGAAAGGAAGGCTAAGTTTGAATCTGGACAAAATCGGTCCATGGGTTCGGATTCTGGAAGCTTCCGAATGATTCCGGAGCAAACGAGATTATCTCCAAAACCAACAAAAATAGAACCTTTAAATTTTGTACAATGATGTTCCTTCCCGTTCGATTTATGTCTCTGAAATTTAAGAGGATTTGGTCCATGGCTTTGGATTTTGGAAGCTTCCGAACGAGCACCAGAGCAAATGAAATTATCTCCAAAAACAACAAAGATATAACCTTTAAATTTGGCAGAATGGTGTTCCTTCAAGTTTGATTTATGTTTCTGAAATTTGTGAGGATTTAGTCCATGAGTACAAATCTTGGAAGCTTCCGGACGAGCCCCAGAGCAAACGAGTATATCTCCACAAGCAACAAAGATAGAACTTTTATTTTTAGTACAAAGGTGTTCTGTTATGTTTCCTTTTCTGTAAAATTGAAAACTGACATTTGAAAGAATTTGAACCATGGATTCGTATTTTGGAAACTTCCGGACGAGCACAAGAGCAACGAGCATATCTCCAAAACCAACAAAAGTAGAACCTTTAAATTTAGTACAATGGTGTTCTGGCATGTTTTCTTTATGTTCCTGAGATGGATTCAATGAATTGGAGTGGCAATTCGGGTACCTGACACACACCTCCCAAGGACTAACAATCTTCGAAATTAATAAAGATAGAAACTTAAAATTTTTTACAAAGGTGTCAAGCATATCCCAAGAGGATGCCTCTTTTACGTTCCTGAAATTCGAGTTGAATAAGACAGAAAAGGGAAGAAGTTCAAGCAGCTGCCAAAAAAACTTATGGATTTTTAATTTAATTCGAATTATTCAGGTGTAGGGTATTAATAAGTCGGTTGCATCGACTTACTGTTACATTTACTTGTTTTCTTAAATACTTTGATATTTTGAAAATCAAATTACAATTTTTTTAAACCTTTTAAAATGCACCAATTACATTAAATACAATGAAAACAAAAATAAACTAAGAGAACAAAGAGACGAGAAAAAATAAATAAAGAAAAGCTAAACAAAGCTTTTTTTAAAAAGAATTTATATTTGTAATCAATTTATAATGATCTGAACGTTCGTTGATATTTGATAACGGTTAATTTTTATGGTAAAAAATGTTGTGTATACTACATATCCGTAGTATACTACATATCCGTAGTATACTACATATCCGTACTATACTACATATTAATATTTGTTTTATTATATTTGGTGGACTCGGTGTATAAATCCAAATATTATAAATACTCTATTTTCGAGTAAACAAAATTAAACAAATACATATTCATTCTATTCTAAAATAATTTTGTATTTAATTTTTTTCTATTCTATAATAATTTTGTTATGTATGCATTTGGTTTGAAAACTTTCAAAACAGAATATAAAAACTTTTACTTTAAAATACATTTGTGTAGATGTCTAGTAGGTTCCTTATTTTTCGGTTGAGATCCGACCAAAACTTCGGGTAGCTCTCGAAAAACTAACTTTTAGATCTCCACATTTTTTTTGAAATGGAGCCACGAAATTTTAACTGCTGATAGATATCATAAAAATATTAATTTTATTATTAACAACTATTTTCAGTATCCCCACTGTTACGAAGCTATAGTTTCCCAAAGTTCGAAAAAGCTCTACATTTAAATTTTTATAACAGAAGTTGTATAAGGTATATCTTCAATCTGAAAACGCCAAACGATTACTGATTTTATTAGCTTTAAAAATATATATACAATAAATATATACTTGAGGCATACGGTGTCTTAATTTACAGTTATGCAAACTCAAATTTTGAAAAAATTCTTAATTCCTTCTATATTTCAAACGGTTTATATCCTATCCTATCCTATCCTCTATCCTCTATTTTTCGTTTGCCTCTAGGATATTATGAACAGTATAAAATTTGATCTCCTTCCGGACTATTTTTAAAATATATAATTTTGTCGAAAAAGCACATCATTTTTGTACAGCTATTAAACTACTTATTGTTTTACAATTAAAAAAAAAAAAATTTTTGAACTAATTTTTTATAAAATTACATTACAACAACAATATAATAAATACTTCCAAGAACTAATAATAATAATACTTACAACAACAAATATAGTGTGTCCAAGAACTAATAATACTAATAATAACTACAAAAATAAATAAAATAAAAAACTAAAAACAAAACGTCAGTCAACAAATAAGAATATTGCCGTTGCAGTTCAATACTGTGTAGTAAAATAACAAATAATAATAAAATAAAAATGGAACTTCAAATGTCAAAAATATTTTCTTAATTTATAAATTCAAATAGCATAATAATACAATTTATAAGAAAAATGGGGGCCTTGGTGGCCTAGTGGGTAAGAGTGTATAAAATACGCTGTAAAGACCGAAGGAGTGTGGGTTCGGGTTCGAGGGAGTGTGGGTGCACACACGTCGTAAGAGTTATTCTCTCCTACGACATTTAAGCCACGCCTGAACAGGAAAGGCTGTGTAATTTCCTGTCCATATTTATGTGGAAGAGAAATGCATTAAAAAAAAAAATAATGAAAATGGAACTTCAAATGTCAAAATAATCAGCCTCATACCTTTTTTATTTCAAGCTCCGTAAAAACTTTATGCTATTCGATTCTCTACATTTTTTTTCTACTTATTTTAAATTTGCTTTCTTCATAATAACATAATTAAATATGGATGGTGTAGGAGATGATAAAAGGACTTTGCGTAATAACGTCAAAAATTAAGTAAATCCATTGAAGATATTTCGAAGAAACTAAATGCACTGGAAATCAACTTAACAATCATGTTCGAAAATAAGTTCGAAAAAGTACAAGAAGAAATTTATAGAAAAATTGAAAATATTTCCGCTAATCTACAAAATAGTATAGAAAAAGTGACTGATAAACTTTTGGAGTCAAATACTTATACTGAGGCTGATATCGATAGCAAACTTAATGATTTTTCTGCCAGAATGAAAACAAATATTAACATTGTAAATTCGGTGAATGAAACTGACACAATTCTTGAACGTTTGTCTTATTTTGAAAGATCAGCTTGTATGAATGATCTTGTTGTTAACAATATACCACGAGTGAATTGGAAATATGAAAACAATTTTAAAATAAATATCGTTGAAAATAGCTTATCCTGCACCTTTTAATAATGCTGCAAAAATGTTCCGTGTTAATTATGATGAAGTTTGTGGGTAGTGGTATCAAACGTGAATTTTTTAAATGACGAAATTATTAAAATAACGAAATCTTACTTTAGAGTATCTTGGCTTCGGCAGTTCGTCCAAAATTTATATTTCCGAAAGCTTACTTAAACGAATTTTAGCTTTACTAAGAACAACAAATGATATGCGTCATAACAATATTATATCTAAAGTCATTACCAGAAATTGTTTTGTTTTTATCCAAAAAGCAGTAAATGGATATTTCATCAAAATATCATCAAAACAAGACTTGCTGCACTTGAACCTAGTCTTTAACTTTAGTCTTTATACCCGTACGATAGGATCGGGTATAATAAAATTACTCCTCCGTTTGTAACATCTCGAAATAAGCGAGCTAGATATATTTTCAAAGGTATGGATCGGATCAGAAAAAAATTCTAAGACGATTGAGCCATGTCCGTCCGTCCGTCCGTCAGCACGCTAACTCAAAAACTAAGAAAGCTAGAATCTTCAAATTTACACAAAATTTTCTGGGAGTAATTTGTAGGTTCCCTATTTTTTTTGGTTCAATTTGGACCAAAACTTAGGGTAGCTCTCGAACAACTAACTTTTAGATCCCCACATTTTTTTTGAAATAGAGCTATGAAATTTTAACTGCTGATAGATGTCACAAAAATATTAATTTTATTTTTAATAACTTTTTTTTGTAGCCCCACCCGTTATGGAGCAACAGCTCCCTAAGGGTTCAAAAACGCTCTGTATGTAAATAGTTATAGCACAAGTTGTATAAGGTATATCTTCATTTTGAAAACGGCAAACGATTACTGCTTTTATTAGCTTTAAAAGTATATATACAATAAATATATAGTTGTGGCATACGGTGTCTTAATTTACCGTTATGCGAAACTCAAATTTTGCAAAATCCTTTAACCCTTCTATTTTCTAAACGGTTTAAGTTGGAAACTTGGAAACTTGAAATTTTGACAGAAGTTAGATATATGAAAATAAGTATGAGTCATTTCAGAATTTTTTTTTGTATCACCGCCCGTTTAGGAGCTGTAAGGGGTCAAAAACTGAAAATTTCCTATTTTTAAACACCTGTAACTTGAACCTATGTTAAAAATTTTTTGAAGTAATACACAAAAATTAAAGTTTCAACATTATACTCTTATTTCTGTTAACAACTTTTTTTAATAATGTAGGGTTACTTTATAATTGACGAAAGTGTTACTTGATTTTTTCAAATTTTCTAACAAATTTCTTTAACGAATTTTTTGCATTTTGTTTTACTTGATAATTTGAAGTTGTTGAAGATATAATGCGTAGTACAAAAAATTGTAAATAAATAAACAACATAACGGTTGCTTGAAGAATAAATAAACAACATAACGGTTGCTTGAAGAATTTTTATTTATATGATATTGATATACATACATACTTATATAATATCATGTTTATTTACATATCGTATATGTCACTAGTGAATGAATGATAAGAGTATAGATGTATATTATATAGCACGGTATTTACATACATACATATATGTATTTTATTGTACTTATAAAAAACTATTCTATGAATGGAAATATTTTTAAGGAAATATTGCAATGTATGGCGATATACTTATAACAATATAAATATGCACATATTATATTTATAATATTTAAAATATAATTAATTATATTTTAAATATTAATATAATATAATATTTAAAATTATATTACTATTTTGTACTTATAGTATTAAATGGTACTGTAGAATATTTGAAAAAGTTTTGGATTGATAATCGTTACGTGGAAGGTTAAAATCTGCTTTTGAAGAATGTATAAACATATAGTTTGAATATATGTACAACCCATAGTTCTAGAAATTATAAAATTCACCCAAATTATTTTAAAATGGTAAAATATTAAAAAAATAATATTGTAAGCAGAGTGACAGGCTGTGAACATACTAACGGTTCGTACGGGTATCTAAGAGTTGACAAAGGCAACTGTATTCTTCCTCGTTTTTTATTGGAAATAATACTTAACATATAATTTGTGAATTTAAAAAGTTAAGATTATAACATTATCATGAGGTTCTTATTATGTTTTTAATTTCTTATTTTTTTTTTAAATTTTTTATTAAAGTTAAGTTTTCTATATTTTTATTTTTAAGTACTGTTTTAGTTTTTGGCTTGATGATTTCGCCTTCATTATTAGGTCTACGGGATTATGTCTTTCTATAATAATGAAGTTGTTGCAGATGATAATAGTGTTCTTAGTTCGAATTTAAAAAAGAAAGGACCATATTTTAATGTGGCTCATTTTAATGGTCAAAGTGTTTATTCAACTGGACGAAACCGGGCAGATAAATTCGATGACATTAAAAATATGTTGAATGGGAGATATTTAGACATCGTTGGTGTTTCAGAAACTTCGCTAAAATCAGTATATTCTAACTCATTTGTATCTATTTCTGGATATAAATTGTACAGAAACGACGAAACTGATAGGCGTGGAGTGGGTGTTGGTTTCTATGTTTCAAATGATATTAAAGCAAAAGTTATTGATAAATCAAATTCTTCTGGTATTGAATATTTTTTTCTTAAATTTATAATTAATAACAATATTAAAGTTGCTGTTGGTGTTATATATAGACCGGATGGTGATATTTTTGAATTTTTATGTTACTTAATGAGGTTGTTTCTAAATACGAAAATGTTGTCATTATGGGTGATTTTAACATTAACTTGTTAAATAGCAGTTCTAGGTTTTGATTTGGTTGTAAACACAAATTCACTCAAACCAACTCATTTTGATGTTGTCCATGGAACTACCTCACTTATCGATTATTTTCTCTTAAGAAAATCTACTCTTGTACATTATACGAATCAGTTTTCGAATCCGAATATTTCTAAACATGCTATTTTATATCTATCGCTTGGCCTTTCATGTTTAAATCCACCTAAGTGTTTTTCCTATTACGATTATAATAGCATCTCGAAAGAAAATTTGCTTTTACAATGCCCTAAATTATGATCTCTCTGAACTTTATCTTATTGACGATTTAAATTTAAAGGTTGTTAAAGGAATTGTTAAATTCAGCTATTTTATTTCTCTTTAATTAAGATGTACTAATGTAACTCGTAGGAAAGACCAGTCCACTTGGATAACACCAGAGATTTTTAATCACGTTACATCTAGTAAAGAATTTTGGGAGAAAGCTAGAAATATTGGATTAGTTGAAAAAAAGAGTCAAGGTAACGAAAGTTTTAATGTAAACGAACTTAATAATTTCTTTGTTAGAGGTACTTCAACATCAGATTCAATATCAGAGCGTGAAGATCCTCTTATTCCACAGCATAAGAATGTCTTTTCTTTTCGAAATATTTCTTTAGACGAGCTGTTCTTCGATTTTAGTACAATTAAATCAGATGCTGTTGGCTTAGATAAAGTTCCCCTAAATTCATTAAAATCTTATTTCCAGCATTTGGTTGTCACATGCTTAATGTAATAAATTCGGTGCTTACTATGTTGACAATCCCTTCAGTCTGGAAAATGGGGTTGGTCAGACCAGTACCTAAAACGAAAAATCCAACTGAATTGTCAGATTGCCGCCCTATGTGAAATAGTAATGAAAAGAAAGATTCCAAAATTAATTGCAGATGATTCGAGTGCGGTTTTACGGTTACGGTTTTAGAACTCAACATAAAACTACAACTGAAAGGAGCTAGGAGGCTGACATGTTTTTTACGTCACTTTTGCAAAATTATTAGTTTCGCTATTTAAATCCAGCATTTTCGGCCGCTGCGTTCGAGTAGCTGCCATACAATTTCTTTCTTTATATAGAAATAACTAAGTGTCTATTGAAGCTAGGTATCTGAAATTTTGCAAAATGGTGTCGAGTTACAGTTCAACAACATCTGTAACATTTGGTTGTGTTGGTGCAACAGGTTCGAGTAGCTACCATACAACTTCTCCTTTTAAATGAAAATAACTCAGTGTCTATTGAAGCTACGTATCTGTAATTTAGTGAAGTATTCTCGAGTTACATGCCAACAACTTTAATTTGGTTGGTCTAGAAAAGCCGATTCACTTTTAAGATCGTCGTAGTTGAGTAAAGACATAAACAGATCAAAACGTGCTAATATTAAACAATAATTTATTTAACTTAACAATCCGCCATTTTGATATTTGAAAAAATATTAAATATTAACTTAAAAAAAAAGAAAACAAATTCCATTTTACGGCAGTAAACAACAATAATAATAACACACTTACTGACCAGTCTTTAGCAAGCTTAAACATTAAAGATGATAATGGTAATTATAAAAAGATGCTAATAGCAAGTATATACATTCCTACAAATATCGGAAATCCAATGGTAGATAAATTAGACAAATTAATAGCTATAGGACAAAACTACAAATCTACGAGTATAGTAATAGGTGGAGATTTTAACGCAGGGTATATGCAATGGGAAGACACGGTAAATAACAGAAATGGAGAAAAACTGAAAAATTGGATGGACAATGGAGCCTACCTCAATGTCAACTTATATGTAGCTGATGGACCAACATACCCAAGAACAGCATTAAAACTTGATTAATTTCTAATTTCTAATGATTTGAATACCCAAGAAAGATATTGCCAGACATTATCATCACCATCGGACCATTGCGCGATTAAAATATGTTTAGATGTGAACAGAAAGAATTTACAAACGAGCTACAGTTCGAATTTACAATCGAGCTACAGAACGTAAACAGTTCGTACTCATTTGATAAAACAAATTGGGAGGCTTTTAAAATGAATCTAGCAAGTAAATTAAGTGAAATAAGCATGCCAGTGGATAGAAATATGAGAAATAATGAAATTGACGAAAAGGTATTGAAAATAGAAAAAATAGTAAATGAAGGTATGGTTGAACACGCAAAAAAAGTAACAGAAATAAGAAGCAAGTACAAAGGCATATCAGAAGGAACCAAACAGCTACTAAAAACTAGAAACGAGTGGTTAAGAAAGAGAAAAAGAATATACCATGCCAAACAAAATCGAATTAGCGAGGAATATAAACGAATCTCTTCAAATATAAATTGTTTAAATAAAATCATAAAGGACAGAATTTGAATTGAACTAAACGAGGAATTTAAAAAAAGATTGAGAAAAAGAAAACCATCACCCTCATGCTATAAAGAAATAGACAGAATATCAGCTAGAAAATGGTTTAGGACAAACATAAGTAAGGATGTTCTATACCATGAGAATAAAGTTCTAAATTCAGTTCAAGAAAAACTAAAAGCATTTAAAGACTTGTTCTCTAATATATTTGCAAAAAATACTCTATCCAGCAATAATTCACAATTCGCAAGAACAGTGGGTCAAGCAGTCGAAAATTTTGAAATGATAGATATGTTTCAAATAACATCTTTTAAACTAAGTAACCTAGCTAATGTTCCAAACCATCAAACAATATTTGTAAATCAAGAGGAAATTACAAGTATTAGAAAAAAATTAACTACAAAAAATCATCAAGTATAGACAAAACTAAACAATACTATTTAATCACTGCATCAATATTGGATATTTTCCCAATGCGTGGAAGATAGCAAAAATAATACCAGTTCCAAAAAAACAGAGTTCGAAGGATGTTAAAGACGTCAGGCCAATAGCACTACTATCAAAATATAGGTAAACTTTTTGAGAGAACGTTAATGAATAGAGTTGATAAAATATGTATAGAAAAGAACATAATCCAAAATAACCAATTCGGATTTCGAAAAGGTCACTCAACTGAGCATGCCACGTTGGTATTTTCGGACTATATTATAAATAATTTGAGAAACAGAATGAGCACGGTGGCACTGGAATTAGATCTTGTCAAAGCATTTGATACCGTCTGGCATGAAGGATTAATATATAAATGAATGAGTCTTAACTTTCCAGTATGGTTAACAAAAATAATTAAGAATTTTTTGTCGGAGAGAAAATCGTTTATAGCAATTGGAACAGAGTCATCGGAATATTTCAAAATAGAAACAGGAGTACCACAAGGTTCTATCTTTGGTCCGAAACTATTCAACATTTATACACACGACTTTCCCATCAGAAACCCGAATGACAGAGAATCTGGTGCTATCTAATTTGCGAACGATGCAATAATAATAAATAAAAACCAAATGAAGCATTGCTAAAGATAAAAAAAGACATACCTAAAATAACAGAATATTATAAAAAGTGGAAGCTGGATCTCAACTACGATAAATGTAATATCATCTGTATTAGAAATGGAAGCCCCAGGGGATACCACCAAACAGTAAGTGAAAGTAAAAAATTATCACTCAAAATAGAAAATAAAAACATACCACTAAAGACGGCGATAACGTACTTAGGAGTCGACTTTACAAATAAATTCAAATTTAATCCACATGCAAGGAAAGTGCTAAATAAAGCAAGAGGAGTAACAGAAAAATTGAAACTATTATTATCTTAAAATTTTGTCAACAAATCAACTAAATGTTTAATTTATAAAAGTCTTATAAGACCAATTCTTGGATATAGATTCACAACATGGATGCAAATTTCCCCAACCATGGCAAATTAATTCGAAATTTTGAAAGGAAGATTCTTAGATTTTGGACAGTAAAACATAGAAGACAAAACAAAAAATTTGTTTCAAACAAATTTCTGTACGAACAAGCAAACTTGAAGCCCCTGTTAAAAAACAACATCAAAAATTCAATAAATGTGATAAATAAATTAGAAACACATTCTAATGTTTTACTCCGGAACATATTTACAAATCAAATCCAAGTACCTTTGCAAAGCAACTATTACATATCACCAATTAGCCTAATGAATGAAAACTCGTTCTCATTATTCAATACTGATAATTAGCAGGAAAACATGTCGGTTCCGTTCTATATAAAAGCACTACTAAACCAACATAGAGGTTAAACAGAAAGTACAAAAAAATAAATCAAGCATTAGATGATAGAAAGTTGAGAATAAATAATACATATTTACTTTTAATTATAAGATTAATTTTAGTTAAAGTAAATGAAATGAAACTGATTAAGACTGAATTGAATTGTAGAATTTTGAATTGCATTTTGAATTAAATTAAATTAGATTAGGTATAAAAAAAAACACATAATAATGCATTTTTTACAACTACCTAGACAACAAAAAAAACCATTAGTAAAAGTAGGTAAAATATATGTTACTTCATTTCAAAACCATTCTGTTATTGAAATTATTGTAAGAGAGAAAATGAACAAAATATTATTTAGGTTGTATTTTTACAATGCTTTTTTAAAGGCGCAACTTTGTTTAATTTTATACATGGAAAAAATAATAATGGAAAGTATTTTAAATTGTTAATTGAAATTTTTCGAAATTAAAAAAGTAGTAATCGAAAGTGTTTTAAATTGTTTATTGAAATTTGAATATAAAAGAGGAAAAGTGCAGTAGAATAGACTGTGTCAACTCTGAGATGCCCGTATGAACCTAATATATCCTGTTTTTATATAACTTGGTACAACCAAATTTTACAGAAGTTGTTGCCATAAAACTTGATCTTAATTTGTAAGGTTGCAGACGCTTAGCTTCATTAAGTTCCAAGAGATTCAAGAAGCTTGAACCAGCTGCTCTAGACCAACCAAATTTTACAAATTTTATAGTGTCCATACCTTTGACCTATATCTAGCTCGACTCCTTTAAGGTGTCACAAACGTAATGGCAAATTTATTATACCCTTGAACATAGTTCTTACGGGTATAAAAAGGACAAATTTGAAGTGAAAAGAGTATATTAGAGTCAGAATTATTCATAATTTTAATAAAAAAACTTTAATAAATATGTTAAAGAATTTGATATAAGACATAAAATATTAAGTGTTCAACAATTGTAAAAAATAAATATAATATATTTTAAAATCCTATTTTGCTGCCTTATACTTTTCTTTACAGCTGAAATTATTTGTTTCAGTAAATCGTTGGGTAGGTCTCATAAAAAAATTAATTTTGTGGAATAACTTTTTCATGTAGCCCCTCCATTACGGAACTACAGCCCTTCAAACTTTGAAAAAGCGCTATTTTTAAACGCGTATATTTCAGGTTTCGCTTAACGTTTTTTCGACATAAAAACGCCATTCGGCAGGAATTTTTTTTACCTTTATAAATCAATATCAAAATTTTATATAGTTTTTAAATTTAGTATTTAAATTTACTGTTATGTGGAAACCGAATTTTACATGATTTTCCTACCTTCATAACTCCGGCACGCTTGCAAAAAATTGCAAAAAAGCTCTACTTTTAAATATATATATCTCAGGCTCTGCTTAGTAGTTTTATAATCTAAAGACCCTAGAAGATCGGAAATTTTCTTATCTCTATAAAACTTAAATTTACCCTTATGTTAAAACCAAATTTTGCATGATATTTCTTTTTTCATAACTCCGGCACGCTTTGAGATAGGAACCTGAAATTTTGAGACAAGAAAGCACTTTTAAAATTAGTATAAGTTTCCTCAAAAACGTTTCCTCCTATAAGTTTTCTCAGGGTGGTTACAGCCCCTGTTTAAGACTTATTACGCTTCAAAAATTCAAAATTTGTTATTTTTAGACACCTATAACTTAGGCACCTGTAATTCCTTCAATTTTGTTGTTTTTTTGTTTTTTCGAGTAGCATAGAAATGTTTGGTCACGTGTTGAGAGTGGTCCATCTTATTGTAATAGATAATCTTTGCTTGTAACGGTAAAAATATAATGGTTTAGTTAAAATTGTATAGAATGTTACGAACATTTTGTAATGCACTTTTCGCACTAGATGGCGTCAGTTGTACTAATAGTGTATATATTCGGAAACTTGGAGAAATAAAGTACCGTTATGTGACGACATCATTTAAATCTATGATCACCCCTTAGCGCAACTTTATCCTCAAATTTAGCTTAAGTCAAGGGAAATTTTAATCATTAAGCAAGATCTCACTTTCTGAGAAAATGAAACAAGTATGAGCTCAAGCTGAAGTTTTTTGCATGCCAAACCGAGTTTTTGATTAAAAAAGAAAAAATTTACTTCAAACTGAAGTTTATGCATACGAATCAAAGGATCGAAAGCATAAAACTGTACTTGAACTTTAATCTTACATTTTCAAACAAAACCTTCGAATTCAGATATAGTTTTTATATAAAAAAGTGAGATTTGAGTTCAACCTCATTTTTGCATGAACTGTTTTTAGCATTCAACTGAGCATGAACCAACATTTTAGTTTTCAAACAAATACCACACTTGAACTCATAGATTTTCTTTGAGCTCAGTTTTATGCATTCGACCCAATATCTTTTAACGTAATCATAGATACGTTTCCACTAAAAATATGAAGATTTATTACAGAAATTATTCTGTGAATTAAAATCTTAAAATTTCGTATCATCATTTAATATACACACCTATAAAATTTCAACTCATTACAATGATAGAAAATAAATTAAATTTGGTAAACTGAGACAAATAAAAACTTTAAACAAAATAAATTTATTTATAATTCAAATTAATAACAAATTTGTGACTAAGTAGTTCAAAAACGAAACATAAAATGCTTATAAACCAACCAAATCCTAGGATGAACCAAACAAATGTAAATTCTTGAATTGATATTGGTTTCAAACCTTCATCTGCTGTTGCATTTAATTTATCTATAATTTTGCCTTCAACACTTTCAATTACAACCATTTGTAACCATTTTAAAAGTAAACCATTTTCTTGAACTCTCATTATATGTTGAGTCAATTGTTCATGATTCAATATGTGAGATTTGGTTGTTAATCTACGATAAAAACGTTCACTACAAATTTCACTTAATTGGAAAATTTTTTTTTTATAATAGAAATCTTGTATCTCGGATAAATATTTCCAAGAATCTGATGGTGTAACATATGCATAAGATGAATTAAGTGGAGTTCTGTGCTTTTCAAAAGTTGTTTTTGAAACATTATAAATAATATCTTTTAAATTTTTGGGTGGGTTTAATTCTTTTAAAATATTTAGATAAGTATGGTTTGTAACCATTACTCTTATATTCCTTTCTTTTATTTCAAAAAAGGTTTTGGGTGTTGGTAAATTAATGGGATTAATTAAAAATGTTGTTAAGAACGCTAAATAAAGATTTGTTATTATAAAACCGAATAAAATTACGATTAAATTGAATATTCTCATTTTCCACTTATATTTAGTAAAAGAATCTTTGAAATTTTGATAAACAAGCTTTAGCAGCGCGTTCAGAAGTGATTTACTCCACTCATTCTTATTAAAAAATACCTTACATGATATGTTTTCAAAGCAAGCTAAAAAAAATATTGTAAAAAATAATAAAAGCCATGTAATTGTATCAAATGGTAGCGTAAAATATAAATTTTTTTTCAAAGCATTTGCTTTTATTGGAAAAGCCAAACAACTTGTTTCCATTCCCAAAGGATAAACTAATGTACCACTACAATTCAAAAAAATTAATACCAAATCTGGGGTATCTTTCAATTTGCAAATTAATTCAATATAATTAGCCATATTTTCATTTTCTTTAAACGGAAATGGTTCATAGAGACTTGCATTAACAGCTTTTGCAAAAGTTTCGGTAAAATGATAGAATGGTCCTCCATATTTGTCAACACCTTGTCTATAACGAAAATATTTCATTTAATATCATAATAATGTTTAAATAAATATTTCAGAGTTTTACCTGTTTGTATATCTAATAACTCGTGGTGGAGACGGAATTATTGCTGTTCTGATTTTATACCTATGAAGATTTCTGGCTGTATCAAGAAATATCGTTTCATTAGAGCTCTTATTGAATTGAAATGAATTAATTATTGGTTCTGGGAACGGATGACTTCTATATGCTGTTAGAGTTTCATTCCATTCGCTTTGAGTTTTGAATATTAATAAATAATTTAGTATACCATTTTGAAAACAAAATGGCATTACATTTTGCTTGAAAATTTCCTCTAAATATTCTGTTGTATTTGTTATGTACACAAACAACACAGTTTTTGCATGTCGTTGTTCAATTAATATTAGAGCAGCTCTTTTCAAAATTTGTGTTAGATCTACATAATTAACAAATAAAATTAGTAAAAAATTTAAATTCATATTTATATCTAATTTAAATTTATTTTCGGGTTCCATAGAATGTGTAACAACACTTAATTCTCCCTTTTCAAGAATATTCTTATAAACTTCATTTAAATCGTCAGCTATTAGGTCGTGCTTTTCATAATATACTATTGCTATTTCTATGTCCCGATTTTGTTCAGTTATTTTATCAATCAGATCGTTTGTAGGAAGAGATTGAAGTGTTTTTTTAATTGTAATTAAAATAATTATGTTTAAAATTTTCATTTTTTTCAATTTAAACAATAAACCTTTAACTTGTTAGAAATAAAGGATATATTAAAAATATACTTAATAAAAATAAAAGGACAACCTCAAAAATGAGTCGTTCTTTTTAAACTGAAAATCGTTTTTGTATCAAACTTCATTAAAAATAAAAATATCTACCCACATTGCTTGAATATATTAGGGTGAGAAAATTAAGTAGTAATTGCCAAGAATCAAAAGAAAATTTTTGTAAAATTTATATTTTCTCTGTGTGAGCGACTTCGAAATAACTTTTTAATTGTAAGAAATTTCATTATAATTAAAACTTCGGAAATTTGGAAATTTGGAAATGTTTCCAAATATTTTGACGAGTTATTAATATTGGATGCAAATAAATAATAAATGAAAAGTATGAAATAACACAATGGAAAAAAAAGTTTTAACAGCTTTTATCAAAACAAATATAACCCCTTATAAAGTAGGAAATAAGATTGGTGGTAGATCTTGAGTAACTTAAATTGTTATAAGATAATAAAAGAATTGTTATAAGTTAATAAAAGAATTGTTATAAGTTAATAAAAGAATTATGGCATTTAAAGTTATAAAATTATGGGTTTACAAACTCATAATTCGATTGTTTTTTGGAATAAAAGTTGTTGATTCAAAGCTAAATATTCAACCTTCAGATTTCGCAGATAAACTGGCTGATTAAATAGGTTCACTTAAAAAGGAAATAGGTAATATGGGGGTTAAGTTAGATGCTAGTTTGGATACATCTTTCGACACATTTAGATACAACCAAATGTATCTAAGTCAAAATTCAAAGGACATTTGGACTCAAACTGACGAACCGTTCAGCTACAGTTCATTTCACAATTCCTTTTTGTTCAAGCCTATAACCTCTCAAACGGTGAATTTCACTAATAAAGTGAAAAATAATGCTTTGGATTTAAAATCAAATGCAACATCTAATAACACCAATGACAATTCATTACTTAGTAAAATTCTTCAATGCAGTAACAATTTCACTTTTATTATCTTACCACCTTCATCGTCAGCTTTAGCATCAACAGAAGAAGTTCAACACAGTTCTACTGCAAAGAAAGTTTGGTTTATTGTTCCAAATATTAAAGATACTAATACTGTTATCGATCAGAAATCAACTAAGGAACATCATGAACCTGTAACTATCCTATACTTTTCCAATTTTGCAGCGTCAACAACTTCTAGTTATCTTAGTAAGTTTTTAAAAAATACTTTTAATTTAAATAGTGTTAAAGTAGTCAATCTTACTTCTAAGAATCTTAGATATAAACCAAAATACAAATCTTTCAAAGTTGTTGTACCCATATATAATTAATTACAAGCGATGGAAAAAAAGTACAATAATAAAAAAATTTGTATGCAATACTAATCTAGAGACTTCACCTACTAAAACCAACACGAAGTTTAACACTGACAAATATAAACTGTTATTAAATCCTTTTGCTATTCCGTTTTCTAGCAAAAACAACAATAAAAAACTTGCTATTAATAGTACAACATCAACTAGAGGTTCTAAATATCCTAACTTTGTTCAAGGGGGAATTTTAAAACCAGGAGCCGCTTGTCCGGCCAATCTAATTAATAATAATAATGAAAATTATATTAATTATAATAGCATTAACAATAATAATAAAAATAATAAATATAGAAATGAAATAAGTAATAAGAATTATAATAATAATAATATTAATAATAATAATAATAAAAGTAATAAAAAAAATACTACTAATAAGATTAACAATAATAATAACAATAATAAAAGCAATAAAAAAAGTAAAAAAAAAAAGATTTTTAATAATAATATTAATCAGAATAATAATAATAATAATAATAATAATATTAATAATAATAATAATAATAATATTAATAATAATAATAATAATAATAATAATGATATTAATAATGATAATCTTGATATTAACAACATTGATAATAACAATGATAACAACAATAACAATAATACTAGTAATGATAATAATAATAATAATAATAATAATAATAATAATAATAATAATAATATCATCAATAACAATAACAACAATGACAATAATAATAATACTAATAACAATGATAATAATAAAATTAATATAAATGATTCATTATCAATAAATCCGCTAATACCCCCTATTGTTAGAATGACAAAACAATCACTAACAGAGGACTGCCAATACGCTTTATCAAGGTTTAGAGATGAGAAAATTCTTCATAATGTAAGACTTTTCCTTGCTTATTTACATAACGATTCATATAATCGCGTTATAGAGGGAAAAACTAGAACTCATTTATCTGTTCTCATCCACAATGAGGGCCTACCATCTAACTTCAAAGATTTGTATAATCTTTACCTTAGATACCACAAAGATATAGGCTTCACAACAAAAGAGGTTGAAGAGGATCTTAAGGCTTATCGTAGTCATTGCGACAGTAATTACTATAATCACCTAAATCAATCTCATGAGAACTACAACCAGTTTTTTTGTTCGAACTCCAAGTAAATATGCAAATATCATCTCTTTATCTAACTCGTTAAATAAAATAAAAACCTCTCAAAATACTAACCAGATAAATAACATTAAAATTTTTTATCATAACTGTAGTAGTATGAGAGGAAAGCTTAAAAAACTTTATATTGATGCTAAGTCATGCAATTTTAATGTACTAGCTCTAACTGAAACATGGCTTAATGAATCGTTTAGAAACGAAGAAATTCTTGATGGTAATTGGTCCATTTACAGAAGCGATCGTAATTATCAGTTTACTAATAGTTCGCGAGGTGGTGGTGTATTATTTGCCGTAGGTAATAACTTACCTAGTGTACCTGTAATTACTAGTACTTTTCTATCATTTGAACACCAATTTATTAAAATTAATTTAGGTACGAGTAACTTATACCTACGTATTGTTTATTACCCTCCGAACTCTGACAATTCCTCTTATTCTGAATTTTATAGTGTATATCATAATATCATTTTAAATATGCATGGGGAGGACTCAATTTTCGTCTTTGGCGATTTCAATCGCCCGGCTCTTTCTTTTGTTGTTGATGATTCTGACGATTGCTATTACCAATTGCATGCTCTTGGTAATAGCATGCTATTGGAAGATTGCATGCTATTACCAATTAACTTCCAGGATGAGATTGATTTCGGTTTTATTAGTGAGTTTTATGGCAATGATTTACAGCAGATTATTAGTTATCCCAACAACAATAATAAATGGTTAGATCTTGCATTTTCAAATGCATATGATAGAGTGGTGGTAAAGCTCGCCGATGATGCAGATAATCTTTTTACTAACACTAATCATCATAACGCAATCATCTTTGAGTTCTCTACTTTCACTCCACTCTCGAGCAAAACTTACAATAATGAAATTGTATATGATTTCCGTAATGCTGACTACCAAAGCATTAATAAAATCAGTTATCTCTATTCTTCAACAATTTCCAGAAATATATTCAAAAACACTTTACATCAACACTTTTTCAATTTACTGACCTCAGACAATTAATTCTAATCAATTCATAAATACACTTTTCATAAATTTATTCAAATGTATAATTTTTTTTTTTTTGTATTAATTTTCACAAAAAAATTTTTGTAATTTAATTTCACAATTATGTTCGTACATTCATAATTCTACATTAAGTATTTAAAGCATATTTTGATTATGTCATCATGTTTTATTTTTATGTTTTTCTTTTCTTTTTAGTAGTACTGTTTATTGTTTACATACTTACATATCATTAAGAATTATCAAATTTACTTAAGAATTTAAGTTTTTATGTAGGTAATCAAATTTTGTATTGTATAACTTTTATTTTTTAAGTCTGAAATATATTTTTAATATTATACATATTAATTAGTCATTAAGAATTGCTGTATTTTCAATATCAATGTTATAATTTCTGTTATTTTTTGTCTTTTTTTTTTTTTTTTAAATATGCACATACCTTGTTTTGGTAATTAAAATAAAAAATAAACAAAAAAGACTTTAATTTCGTTTTTTAAATTTCTGATATTTCACATACATCTATTCTTTTTAAATGAAAAAAACTCATTGTCATACAACTCCAACATTTACAAAAATATATTTCGGTACTTAGTTCAAAACATCTGAAATTTTGTAAAAGATGATCAAGTTTTATGGAAACTGCGTATATTACGTTCATACCGGTATCCCACAGTTAACACAGTCCACTCTACTACACTCTTCCTTGTTTTTTTTAATTTAATAAATAATAAAAATGTAAATTTCATATTATAAACGAGGAAGAATGCAGTTGCCCTTGTCAACTCTTAAATTTTTTTTAGAAAAGTGCTAAAACCTAGAAAAGGCAGTATAGTAGTAAAATGTAGTAAAAGAAAATATAGTAAGCCCGTACTTCCTCGGTGATGCGCCATGTGGTTATTTAATTATTTATATAAGTAGGTATATATAAATAAATAAATAAAAAAACAAAACATTTTATCCAGATAGATAGCATTATTAATATTTTAACGTTTATTTTATGACATTAGGTTGCCGTTGTGGAGATATTGTATTCAAAATTCAAATTGAAACCGAATATATAATATATATCTAATAGATCAACAGATTTAACGGTTTATATACAAAAGCATTAAAACAACAAGGATGCTTTCAAATGTCCTTTTCGTCCTTTAGAGATAACATGCGCCATTAAAGATGTATATTTTTGTAAATCTGGCTACACCAAGTATCCTTGAGATATAGTCATTTGGTTCCACGCGGCTATACCATTTACTTTAGAATCCCTAAGAAATATAATAATTTTAGGATACCTAATATTATTAACACAAAATTATGTTTATTCATTTGAAATTCGAAGTGAATTGGAGACAATGAGATATTTGACACTGTGTAAAGATTTTATTATATCACTGTGGTGTTAGATTCTTACGGAATAAGCCCAGCTTCTTATTTAATTAATCTAATGGGATAAGCCCCTAACTGTTAAAGCAGTATATAGGTTAGGAAGTAGTGATAGGTGAAGATAGGATAAGGATGGGGAAAAATAGAATTTGGAGTGGAACTGCAAGAGAACTGTGAATCCGTCTATTATTGTTAATATTTTTCTAAGAGTGACTATAGTTATCAATAGTTACGATACGCAGTAATATATAAAACCTTCCTGTATGAGGTAACAATTAAAGTCAACCCCCCATTTTGTATATTTTTAGACCACTTTCCTCTCTTCGGGTAAATACCCTACCAAGTGAACAAAAGTGGACATTTATCGTATTCCTAAAAAAGCAAAATCCTTCAACCCTTCTATCTTCTAAACGGTTTAAGTTGGAAACTTGAACTTTTTACAGAAGTTAGATCTTTGAAAATAAGTATGAGTCATTTCAGAAATTTTTTTTGTATCACCCCCCGTTTAGGAGCTGTAAGGGGTCAAAAACTGAAAATTTCCTATTTTTAAACACCTGTAACTTGAACACCTGTTAAAATTTTTTTGAATTAATACACAAAAATTAAAGCTTCAACATTATACTCTTATTTCTGTTAACAACTTTTTTTAATAATATAGGGTTATTTTATAATTGACGAAAGTGTTAGTTGATTTTTTCAAATTTTCTAACAAATTTCTTTAAAACGAATTTTTTCCATTTTGTTTTACTCGATAATTTGAAATTGTTGAGGATATAATGCGTAGTACATAAAAATGTAATTAAATAAACAACATAACGGTTGCTTGAAGAATTTTTATTATTATTTATATGATATTGATATATATACATACTTATATAATATCATGTTTATTTACATATCGTATATGTCACTAGTGAATGAATGATAAGAGTATAGATGTATATTATATAGCGCCGTATTTACATACATATATGTATTTTATTGTACTTATAAGAAATTATTCTGTCAATGGAATATTTAAATATAATATTTAAAATTATATTTACTATTTTGTACTAAGTAAATTTAATATACATTTACCGCTTAGTATTAAATGTTACTATAGAATATTTGAAAAAGTTTTAGATTGATAATCGTTATGTGGAAGGTTAGAATCTGCTTTAGAAGAATGTACATATAAACATATAGTTTGAATATATGTACAACCCATAGTACTAGAAATTATAAAATTCACCCAAATTATTTTAAAATACTAAAATATTAAAAAAATAATATTGTAAGCAGAGTGACAGGCTGTGAACATACTAACGGTTCGTACGGGTATCTAAGAGTTGACAAAGTCAACTGTATTCTTCCTCGTTTTTTTGTAAATTTTCTTTTAGAGATAAAATAAATATTGAGGAAGTTTTATTTTAATATTATAAGTAATATTAAAATTGCATTATCATCCAATTAAGAGCATTTTTAATTCCAAAATAATCGTAATCAAATTTTTTTCTATTTTAAAATTTACTCAAACATTACTGAACAAATGAGGATTGATTGATTTGAATTGACTTTAACTTTACATACATTTAAAATTTCAACGAATCATAGTTAAATTACATCAAAATCAAATTTATTATATTATTTTATTAAAAATGAAGAAGTGTGCAGTAGAGTATACCGTGTCAACTCTGTTATACCGGTATGAACATAATATATGATAACACCTGATTATCTTTTACAAAATTTAATTTATTTTACTTAACTAAGTACCGAGATATATTTATGTAAATTTTGGAGTTGTATGACAGCTACTCGAGCCTGTTACCCCCTAACCAATCACATTTTACAGAAGTTTTACAGAAGTTAACCTTAAACATTTCAGATGCCTAGCTTAATTAAGTTCCAAGATATGCAAGCTACCTAAATCCATCAAGTTGCTTTAACACAACCAAATTTTACAGAAATTGTTAGCATGCAACTTGAAATTATTACACAAAATTTTAGATACTTAACTTCAATAGACACTGAGTTATTTTTATTCCAAAAAAGAAGTTATATGGAAATTACTCGAATCGCCGGTCGACTTTGCTGGATTTAAATAGCTGAACTAACCATTTTACAAAATTGACGTGGTAAAAGTTACAGGTCACAGGTCAATTACAGATTTACGGGTCCTTTATTTTTTTCGACATTCTATATTGATTTTGTTTAGTGACCGTGCGAACCGACGGACGGATGGACAGACGGACAGACAAAAGTACATGGCTTAAATGGCTCAGAATTGGAATCTGATCCGATCCATACACTTTAGTTTATATCTAACTCGACTCCTTTAAGTGTCACAAACTTAATGACAAATTTATTATACCCGTGAACATATGCTCATACGGGTATACTAATATCGTTTTTGTAAAAAAAAATAACAATAAGTTTTTCATGGTTATACAACTTTTTGATTTATGGTTGTATGAACTATTATATAAAGTATAGTTGCTTTTATTGTTACCATATAGCTGTAAACCATACATTCTATTGTAAATAATGTTTGGGAATCCATTTTTTGGAGCCCAGGTCGGCTTCCGGATTTCATGTTTTTAGCTGTTATACAAAATTTGAATCTAGGCATATCATCTTGAAAACTAATAGAACTAGAAGTCGCAGATTAATATTCGGAAATAAAAAATTAAGACAAACCCTTTTGCAAAATTTTAAGTTATTAGTCTCAATTAATTCAGGATGCATGTCTTGGAAACCAGAGACTAGAAGATTGCCAAAACAATGACACAATTTTGAATTACTAGTTTAGTTGGATTAATTCTGTCTATCATGTTGCACATGCTGTATTACATAGAAAACTGAGAAATGACTATTCATTTAACTTTAATTCCATTAATGTAAATTTAATGAAAATGCAATCATTTTAACAATTATATGATTTCAATAGATTTTAATATATTTTAATAATATAATAAAAAGATTTTTTTTAGATAGAACATACCTATACTTCCATACTTTTTTTAGTGGTTTTTTCATAAATTTTAAAATTTAAATTTATCAAAACCAAATATGTATGTATGAACTCCTATGCTATTTTAAATTAAATAATTTTTTTTAATAAAAATAGAAAAATAAATATTTGTGATTGTTTCAAAATGAAAATATAGATAAGATGAATAGTTATTGATAAATGAGGAGAGTTGCTCTTCACTCTGTGACAACTCTAGGATATTCGCACGAACATAATATACATAATATACTGTTTCCATAAAATATAATTATTTTTAAAAAAAATTAAGATATTTAACGAAATTAAGAGAGATATATTTATGTAAATTTCGGAGTTGTGTCACAGCTACTAGATCCACTTGCGCCAAACAAACCAAGTTTTATAGAATTCCTTGCTATAAAACTGTAGATCATCTTTTTGAACATTTTAGCTTTTCCAGCTTTTATCTTTAATCTTGTTTTTCAAAGTACCAAGAAGTACCAAGGGTCTAACAAATTTCGCAGCAACCCGAACCTGCTGCGTTAGACTAACCTACTTTTACAGAAATCATTGGCAAGAAAATATAACGTATTTTGACAAAATTTTAAATAACTTGTAATATAATATACAGTTATATAAAAAAAGAAGTTGTATGCCAGGTATCTGAAACTACTACTATAGGGAAAAAAGATTTTGCAGATGTCGTGACTGAGTTATGTTTATATAAATAATGAGTTCTGGGACAGCTAGTCAAAGTCACCTTCGACCTTGTTCCATTTCAATAGTGAAACTATATTTTTTATAAAAATAACGTGATAAAAATTTCAGAATCCTAGCTGCATTTTATGCGCATCGTGCGAACGCACATTTCTAAAATGACTGAGAATTTCACCCTGAGCAAGAATATAATGTACTGTGTATGTAATGTACCATAGCTATCTCGTTTACCAAGAATGTAATGTACCATATCTACCTCTACTATATCTACCTAATATACCATATGTACCATATCTACCTCGTTTCTTTACGGTATCATAAACGAAATGGCAAAACATATTGTCCTCTTGAATTATGTGTATACGGGTGTAAAAATTTATATAATTTTAGCTTGCTTAATTTATTAAATATTTATAATTGTTTGGAAATTATTTTAAATTAATTTATTTATTTATTCAATAAATCTATAAATCTATAAATCTATTTAATTTAATTCTTTTTTTGCAAAAATAATGGCAAAAATATCATTGAATACAAACACACAAAAAATATAAAATGTATCTACTTATATGAATTAAATAAATTAAGTTATGCATTGATAACATCACTATACTTGCAGATCTGACAGTAGGAAATATCCTTTCCAATATTTACTCATCTAACAAATTATATATTTACTCATCTAATAAATATTTGGGTCGATCGAGAATCAATAATAAATTTTCCAACTTTCTTCTTAAAAATTTTAAATTATACTATGTGTAACTACTTATCCAACAAACAACCAAATGTACATGTTTGCAGACGACAGTGATCACGTAATTTTTTATAAATACACTAGCTGACCAGGCAAACGTTGTTTTGCCAATTAACCTTGTCCTATTTTTTTTTAACTAATGTTCTACACATCTAGCTGAATCGTTGTTTCATTTTCTTTTCTAAATTATAAATATTTTTTAATATTTCCTGAAATTTTAAAAATTAAATAATTAAAAATATTTGTTTTTTATCTTTATACCCGTACGATAAGGATCGGGTATAAAGATAAAAACTTCTTGTGTAACACCTCGAAATAAGCTAGCTAGCTAGATATACCTTCAAAGGTATGGATCGAATCAGAAACAAATTCTAAGTCGATTAAGCTTTGTCCGTCAGCAAGATAACTCAAAAACTAAGAAAGCTAGAGTCTTGAAATTAACAAAATATTCTTACAACAATTTGTAGGTTCCCTATTTTTTACCATAAGAATATTAATGGTAAATATTAATATTACTTTTAAATATTAAAATTTTTAAAAACTTTTTTCTGTAGCCAGACCCGTTACGAAGCTACAGCTCCCTAAAATTCGACAAAGCTCTATAATTAAATTGTTATAACACAAGTTATATAAGGTATATATGCAATTTGAGCGCCAAACGATTACTGCTTTTATTAGCTTTAAAAATATATATATAATAAATATATATTTGTGGCATACGCTGTCTTAATTTACCGTTATGCGAAACTCAAATTTTGCAAAATTCTTAATTCCTTCTATCTTCCAAACGGATTAAATTAGAAACTTTAAATTTAGAAAGAAGCTAGGTCTTTGAAAATAAGTATGAGTCATTTCAGAAAATATTTTTGTATCGCCCCCCGTTTCGGAGCTGTATGGGGTCAAAAACAAAAAAATTCCTTATGTTTAAACACCTGTAACTTGAACACCTGTTCAAATTTTTTTGAAGTAATATATAAAAATTAAAGCTACGACTTTATATTTTTATTTCTATTAACAACTTTTCTTAATAATATAGGGCTACTTTAAAATTGATAAAACAAAATATTATTGCACAAATTTCTTACTTAACAAAATGTTAATTCGCAAATATTCATTTGTCAAAATATTAAAAATAACGCGTTCTATAGTTGGTTACAAAATTAGGTTTATACAAATAATGGGTTCTATAGTTGTTTACAAAATTAGGTTTATACGTTTATTAAAGAATGTATATATGTATATATGTGCGTATTATATGTATATATAAGATAGATTTTTAATTAAGAGGGATTTTAAAGTTCGTTATAAAATTAGAATTCAATAATTTGTTTAGTGGGTGTTTAATCCCAACAATTTTTAGTGATTTATTATTTGATATGTTGGAAATTTATTTTTATTTTATATCATTATGGTAATATCAGCTATATTGTTGATTTGTTGTTATTTGTCGTTATTCCATTTTTTCAAATAAATGATATTCATATTTTGAAATAATTTTTTATTTTAACGGTAACTATAATCTCTTTATAGAGTTGGTTTTCTTACTTATCTTTTTTTTTTTATTAATGTAATAATTTATTTGTATAGAAAACATTTTGTTTTCTTAAATTCTCAAAATAATTAAATTAAATTATTTTCTTAAATTAAAATTCTCAAAATAGTGTTAAATCCAGCTTTTATAGGTAAAGCCAGAATACGCACAGCAAATTTTATTTGTTAAATATAAAAGTAACAAGAAAACTTAGCTGGGTGGGAGTTTTGGGGCCACCACTGAAGCGCCACCACTTGTTATTGAAATATGTATTTTAAGTGAGTCAGAGATTTCAATAGAACTTTAGAGTTGCACCAATAATAACACAATGTTCCAAATACTAAAGTTTTTTGTGTTACAGAATTACAAAAATATAATATGATTATTATTATTTTAGTTTGTCTTTCATAATTCTTATTTTTTACATTTTTAATATTGTATCTTTAATAAAATTATCATTTACTCATTAGATTGGATTTAAATGTGCATATTATACCTATTTAACTATGTACCTATTTCAAAATATTTTTTGTCACTATTTATTTTTATTAATTCATGTCTACCTCAACAACCTAAAAGTATGCAAATTACTTCAGCATTTCTAATTATTAACAGAGCTAGTTTGTGTCAAATCCTACACATTCGAGTTTTGAACGCGAAAGTGAAAGGACGTAGCTATAACACAAAAATTCAATTAAAAATAAAACATCACAAAAAATAACAGAAATTGCTTTTCTTTATTTTTTTCTGTTTTTATTTTTTTTTTCTTTTTTTTCTTATGATCTTAAAAATTGAATCAAAAAAAAAAGAAAAAATTTAACACTTGCTATAGTAATAAGTAGTAAGTTTCCATATAATTGGACTCCTTTAATAAAGGATATCAATTATGGAAAATGATATTAATTTACCCACAAACGGATTGAAAACTGCTGTAAATCAAAAAGTAAACGAAGTATTGAATAAAAGCATTTCCAAACCAAATACTAAAATGAAACAAAACAAGGAAGTTCGTGAATTAAAATTAATTATTGAAAAGTTGCAAAACGAAAATAATAAACTTATAAAACTTTTAAAGGCCAATAATGGTGGTGAAGGGCCAAGCTCAAGTGGAAATTGTTTTCTTCCTCAGATGGATGTGGCTGATGATGATTCCAAGATAAATGTTTCACTAAATTCATCTTCCAAAAGTGTCAACGAGCCTGAGGCCAACGCATTAGAGTTAGGAATAGAAAAGTTGGCTAAAAGAACAAAAGAAAAAAAAAAAAAAATTACAACACATATACCGACCTTTGAAAGTACTCCACGTGCTCAGCAAAAGCCAATTGAGAGTGTCCAGAACACAAAAAAACGTATGCCACCAATCAACTTTGGAAAAACGGATATAAAAATGCTGAAAGAATTACTTTCCAAAAGTCTAAAAATTAAAGATTTCCTGATTAAACAATCAGGAGAAAATAATAACGTTCTCTATACCTTCAACATTGAAGAATTCAAAAAAGCACGTGAACTTCTTGATAAATCTGGAATTAATTATTACACGTTTACTCCAAAAGAAGACAAGAAAATTACACTTGTACTCAAAGGCTTAAGCAACAGCTACTCATGTGAAGAGGTTTTGGCAATCCTGAAAGAATATGATAACGATGTCATCAAATTTGAGAAAGTAACAAGACTTACCACAAAAATTACATCTGCTAAAGGCATAATCCTACCTCATTTTATTGTGCAGGCATCACCATAGAGCTCAATAAATGATATATCCAGAATAAAATCCATCGACCATCAAATTATTAAATGGGAGCGAATCAACAAACCGAACATGATGCAATGCACACGTTGTCAGCGTTTTGGACACTCTGCATCGAACTGTAAAATGGACCCCAGATGTGTTAAATGTGGTGATAACCATCTACCAGGGCAATGTACCATTAAGCCTGAAGATCCCAGAGAAAAGCTGTTCTGTACTATGTGCAAAAATTACGGCCATCCATCATCATATAGAAACTGTCCAGTTTATCAGGAAAAAATAAAAAAGCAGCACGAAAGCAAGGAAATAGTAAAAAGACGTATAGCAACTAAGCACATGGCAACGAATTTTGTACAGCCCAACATATCATTTTCAAATGTAGTGAGTAGAAATAATAACATTAGTAGTAGTAATAGTAATACCAATAATAACATGAATAACATTAACACTGATATTTTATTAGAAATACGTAATAGTATTATAGATTTAAATAAAAAAATTAATAATATAGAAAAAAATAATAATACTAACACCAATAGAATTAATATATTATTCGATTGTATGAACATTGAATCCAATCAACAATATGTCTAATCCAACAAGCACATATAAAGTCATTTCAATTAATGTCAACTCTCTTATTTCATACAGCAAAAAATACGCACTTATGCACTTTATAGAGAACAACAATCCAGACATTATTTGTTTATGTGAAACAAAGTTGAAACCATCTGATCATATGTCACTAGACAATTATGATTTTATTAGAAAAGATCGAAAAAATGCTAATGACGGTGGCGGTGTTGCCATAGCAATTAAAAAATATCTTAACTACCAAATTGTAAATAATTACATTTTCGATCAATTTACATGCATCGAAACTTGTATCATATCTCTGCAATTAAAGCAAAACAAAAAATTATATATAATTTCTATTTACGCACCAAATAGAAATTCACCTAATTTTTTGACAGAACTTGAAAAAATTTTTCAAACATTAAATTTATCCAATATTAACAATTTTTTTATATTAACGGGCGATTTTAACGCCAAACATACTTCTTGGTCGAACGTTGTTAACAACACTCGTGGTACCCAATTGTATAATTGGATCCAAAAAAATTACATACTGTATAAAATGAAACTACATTTGTCAGACGCACCCACACTACCACGTGCAAACTCATACATAGATTTAGCCATTACCGATGTGAGAATAGCTGTAAGTTTCTCTCAAACCTATAACAAGCTTACAACTCTGCCATATGATAGTGATCATAATGCCATTTGTATTCCGTTCTGTATTAATAATGAACAAGTTCTAAGTAAAGAGTTACCATGTGAAGAAAAATTCGATTTCAATAATATTAATTGGAATAGATTTCGTAGAAAATTAGATCGAAATTACTTAACTGAATATCTTAACACGGATAATAAAATTGTGGATAATTGCAACATGTCGTTGCAAAATATAAATTTTCATCTCCTAAAATTAAATAAAATTATGAACGAAATAATTCCTAAAACAAAATTCACAAATAACTTAAATAAATTTAACTCCCGAAAACTTAAACAACTTTTGAAAAAAAAAGCTCTTTGTTAAACGATATCCACAAAATTTACAAACAAAGACTCGATTTCTCTACTCAAGATATTCAACTACTTAAAAGTTTACTTAATAATATAAACACACTCATTAAACAACAAATTAAAATAGAAATAAGTAATTACTACAAAAACCGCCTTCAAAATATATCTCCACAAAGTAATATGTTTCCCCAAATCAATAAAATATTTCGAAAAAATAAATATAACCAAATCATGAAGTTGCATATAGATTCAAACAATATTAATCTTTTAAATCAGAATAACATTAACGTTAACAATTTGGAAAAAACTAACACAAACAAATTTATTTTAAAAGATTCAAGTCAAATTTATAATCTTATGGGCTCTTATTTAGAACAAACTCACAAAATAAATATACCAACAAACAGTAGATTCCACACTAAAGTAGAAAATAAAGTTCAACAATTCAAAATTAATTTCGAACAATTAAGATCCAATAGTCTTATCCACATTTTCCAATATAAATAAATCGTCAATGCAATACGGCGAAAATAGCAAATTCACAAACCTTGAAGAAATTAATGCAAAGCTTAAAGCGTTAAAAAATAAAGTTTCATCAGGAAACGATAATATACCAAATGTGGTACTAAAAAATTTAAGTAATTTTATAATTTCGAAATATGTTATAATTTTTAATAATGCAATTAACAATTCGTATTTTCCAAATATATGGAAAACTGCGAAAACTATATTGCTAAAGAAACCAGGCAAAGATCCAACTGACCCAAATAATTATAGGCCTATAAGTTTAATGCCTAACATAAGCAAGGTTTATGAAACTATTATCAACGATAAAATTACAAAATTCGTCAACGAAAACAATCTAATTCCACAAAATCAATTTGGTTTTAGATATAAGCATAGTACCATACATACAATCAACAAACTTACATCTGATATATGTTGGTTTATTAATAAAAAATTAGCTGTAGGTGCTTGTCTAATTGACTTAGAAAGAGCTTTTAATACTATTTGGCTAGATGGTTTGATTTATAAACTTATAAAATACAAAATTCCTCAATACTTGATCACTATAATTCATGGTATGTTATACGATAATTCCTTCGAAATTGTTAACAAGGCAAAAACGCCATATAAAAAATTTCATATCGAAAACGGGCTGCAACAGGGTATAGTCAACGCACCAATCCTGTTTTCGATCTATATCTCCGAGTTGTTATTTCTATTGGATAGAATAAAAGGCAATAATTATACACTAGCCTTCGCGGATGATATAATAATTTACTCCGCGAATGACACCGTAAATAGCATTCAATCCAAAATACAAAAAATGTTCAATACCGTCTTGGACTATTGTAAAGTTTGGATATTAAAAATGAACTTCAATAAATGTGAAACCATATTATTTCGTGATACGGTTGACAAAACAAGTTCAGACATTAGAAGGAACTGGAAAATTTTTTTTATAAAATCTCCAAATTCAACTCTTTCTAACAGAAAAGTTGTCAAATATCTCGGAGTTCATTTACATCAAAATCTGAACTATATCGAGCATATAAAACACACAATTCTTAAAGGTAACAAAGCATTTATGGCTGCCAAAAACCTGTTCTACAATAAAAACATTAGCAACCGGGTCAAAATAATATGTTACCAAACATTAATAAGGCCAACACTTACATATGGTGTACCCATATGGTACAACATTAGTGGAAGCCTAATGGAAAAAATACGTAAGTTCGAAAGAAAGTGCATAAGAGTATGTATTAACAAACATCGAAAGCCTAAATCCGACTACAAGCATTACTATTCCAATAAATACTTGTACAAGGAAGCAAAAATAATAAGAATCGATAATTTTATCATAAAATTAGTTCGAGATTCGAGAAATTAGTTCTAAAAACTCCTGAAAATGGTCTAATATCTCATATATTTTACCACAACGAGGAATACATTAAAAAGACTTTGCTCACTGGCTTCATAGCCCCTGAGCATTTTATCTTTTTGGATAAAAATGGTTACATTCAAAACCAAAGCCATGTCCCTATATTATTTCACTATAATAGACGGGCCACATGTAAAAAAATTGAATACGACTCAGGCAATATTAATGGAGATAATTTAAAATATGACATGTCCATACCGGACAAAGACAAATGCATTAAAAAACGATATTGGTGGTTGGATGAGATTTTATAGCAAGCAAATGCTTACTAATTTAGGTTCTAAGTAGGTTAAGTAGGCTAAGTAGGTTAAGTTAAGTTAGGGCAATTTTATTTAAAAAAACCAGATTTAATAATGATTTTTTAAGTTTTTTTGCATTTTGTACTTTAAATAAAATAAATTAAGTAATTTAAAATAGATAGATATAAGACAAATTAAATTTACATAAATTAACAAAAAAAAATTACTTTATTTTAAATGTTAATAATAATTGAAATTAAACCGTTTTGTAAACTTTTTTTTAGGTTAAGCTTGTATCAAGATATATTATACACAATAAAATAAAAGTTTAAAAAAAAAAAAAAAAAAGTGTCAAATCCTACACACAGGTAGCAAACTTTTTTTAATTGAAAGGAAAATTAGTGAAAAAAAATTTTTTTTTTTTAAATTTCCAATAGCTAACAAATATATATATTGTAAATATATAATACATATAAAAAAAAAATTTAATGTATAAATTAATAATAGTATTTAGGGTTTAATGTCCATATTGGTTTTTGGTTATATTGAATACTCCCATATGTCTTATGTTGTATTAAAATTTAAGTAAAATCAATTAATAAATAAATAATACAAACTAAAATAATTTCTGTGTACTTTTTATAATTAAAATAAAATGCATTTTCGTGTAATCCATTTCTTATTCTTATTTTCTTAATTTTTTTATAAAATTATCTACCATAATTTACATAATTAATTTCTTTTACATTGAAAAGGCTTTATATAATTAAATTAATGAAAATCATCAAAAAGACATATTCTAAAAATGGATAACTAGGTAGGTATTTAAAAATATATACAGAAATATAAAAATATATTATAATATATTATAGATAGGGTGATATTATATATTAGATATAGGGTGATTGGCACAAATTCACATATTTCAGGAAGTGATTATTGACACTAAATCTATAATAAAATTGTATGTGAGGAGAGGGATCTATTATCAGTCATTATTCTATTATCATCGGGATCTATTATCAGTCGGTATTTATCAGTTCATACGGGTATAAAAATAAATATAATAATTTATTTTCTAATAATAAATAAAATTTTAATATTGTAAAATTCTATAAGACCAGACAGCTTTGGCTAAGCTCAAAATTAAATTCTAAATTTTAACAGTCAATGTTTTCTATATAACAAATGAATTTTTATCAATTGCTAATAAAGAACAAAATCAAGTTATTTAGAAACAGGATATATTACTTTCATACGGGTATCCCACAGTTGACATAGTCAACTCCACTGCACTCTTCCTCGTTATACCCGTATGAGCTATGTTCAAGGGTATAATAAATTTGCCATTAAGTTTGCGACACCTTAAAGTAGACGAGCTAGATATAGTGTCAAAGGTATGGATCAGCAACGATAACTAAAAAAATTAAGGAGTTAGGACGCTGACATTTTTTTTACGTCACTTTTGCAAAATTGTTAGTTTTGCTATTTAAATCCAATATTTTTGGCCGCCGGGTTCGAGTAGCTGTCATACAACTTCTTCGTTTATATGAAAATAACTCAGTATTTATTCAATCTAGGTATCTGAAATTTTGCAAAAGATAATCAAGTTTTATGGTAACAATTTTTGTAAAATTTGGTTGTGGTGGAACGACGGGTTCGGATAGCTGCCATACAACTTCTCCGTTTAAATGAGAATAACTCAGTGTTTATTGAAGCTAGAAATCTATAATTTAGTGAAGAGGTGTCGAGTTACATGCCAACAACTTTTGTAAAATTTGGTTGTGCTGGTGCAACAGGTTCGGGTAGGTGCTATACAACTTCTCTTTTTAAATGAAAATAGTGTCTATTGAAGCTAGATATCTGAAATTTAGTAAAAAGGTGTCGAGTTACATGCCAACAATTTTTGTAAAATTTGGTTGGTCTAAAGCAGCCGTTCAGGCTTCTTGCACTTCTTGGAAATTAATGAAGCTAAGCATCTAAAATCTTATAAATGATTATCAAGTTTTATGGGAATAACTTCTGTAAAATTTGGTTGTGCTTGTGCAATAGATTCGGGTAGCTTTCATACAACTCCACAATTTACATAGAAATATCTCTGTAGTTAACGTCGATACTAAAACATCTGAAAGTTTTTAAAAGATGGTCAAGTTTAGTAGAAACAAGGTATATTACATTCATACGGGTATCCCAGAGTTGACACAGTCTACTCTACCGCACTCTTCCTCGTTTTATGTAGATTTGTTTTTTCAGAAATTTACTAAAACCTCTGTGATATGTCGCGAGAAGTGGGGTTAATTAATAAAGAAGTGGAATTTATAATGTTTAATGAATTGATGAAGTATATTATTATTTCCAAAATATATCTATACATAAATATTAATCAAAACATCTATCTTTCAGAACAGCACTTCATTAGTTCAATCCGAATTGGAAACATTAGTAGTAGATGTGTTATCGAAAATTGATTGAAAAAGGTAAAATGAAGAAAAAAAGATTTCACTGCAAATAATACTGAATGAAAAGACTCGTTGACTATAAATAGTGAAATGAAAACAAAAAGCTTTTTTGATGACAGTATGATTGCAAATATTGTTGATGAAATAAATTTATATGCCATTTAAAATAACTTTACAACGTTAAACCACAGACTAAATAAACTATACAGACGATCAGTTTCATATAAAAATTTTTAGTTTTTTTTTGGAGCCAGACTTGTTTTTTTTTTTTTACGAGGGTTGGTGGTAAACTCGAAAGTCACCAAGAGGAACTGCACGTGCTTCTTCAGTGTTGGACTTTAACCAACCAAAACCACCTCCCTTTTAAAACCATACTTTAGGATGGAACCTTTAATACGAATGTACAGTTTGGTTTTGGGGATAGGGATGTGGGAAGGATAATTGGGAAAATTGGAATTTGGAAATTTGGATTATGGGGGATAGGTAGGAAAATTTAGAGGGACATTTTGAAGAAAGATGTTAATGTTCTTCTTAAACTTAAGTAAATCGTACACATAAGAATTACCATCTTTAGGGATCACATGGGATGGTATATGGTTCCACAAACGGGACGTGCGCATAACAAACAAATTTCCATAGGCTGTATATCGCCATCTCGATAACTCAACATGGTAGGGATGAGCATCTGTTGCCCTCCTTGTTTCTCGTTGGAAAACTTTGAGTGGAAGCATTAGTTGTTTTAGTTCTTTAGAACAAGTATTAATCCCTACGAGATACCTATAACACAAGGTCAGTGACCCAACTGTGCGATGATGGCTGAGTGGAGTGAGCATTGAAGTTACACTGGGGTCGTTGATCAAACGAATTATTCTGTTTTGCAATAACCCAGTGCTGTTTGAGGTCCTGCAGCCCAAATGTGTGCATTGTACTCCATTTTCGGCCTAATGTACGTTTTATAGATATTGAGAAGATCAGATGCGGAAAAGTAAGTTTTGCAGGATACAAAAAACCCAAACATTTAGCTGCATCCTTAGCTATACCAAAATTGTGATTTGACCAAGCCAGTTTCTGGTTTAACCCGATGCCCAGCATGTTTAAGTCCGTTGAATGCTGCAAGACCTCTCCCTGAAATAGTAGGCTAGGAACAGTAGTGGCAATTTACCACGAGATCAGACAGCATTGTGTTTTTTTGGTGTTGAACTCAACTCTATTGACTTCACCCCATTTTTGAATTTTTGCTAAATCGTTATTTAGCTCACTAATAGTGAAATTTTTTGCTGTTGTATTAATCTGGTGATTAATGTTACAGCGGCTATGAAACTCATAGGAAGCTACAAGGGTGCTGTCGTCAGCGAAACTATGGATCGGATTGGAGGTTAATGAGAGTAGGTTATTGATAAATATTAAGAAGAGAGTTGGGGATAAAACTGATCCCTGGGGGACACCAGCATTTATTTTGAATTTGTCAGACGAATATCCATCGACCAGTACACGAATCGTGCGATTCGAAAGGAAATCTCCAATCCATTTTAGAAAGACCCTACCTAGACCAAATGCTTTGCATTTCGCCAATAGAGCATCATGCCAAACTCGATCGAAAGCCTTAGAAATATCAAGAGCCACAACATCAGACTCACCAGAATGATGAAGGTTGATGCTTAGCTTCTCACAAAGGTAAGTCATGAGATCACCCGTTGAACGACGGGCTCTGAACCAGTATTGACGATCATGAAGCAAACCTTTGTGGTCCAGTTATTTCAGAAGCTTTTGGTTCACTATTTTCTTCATTACTTTGGAGAGGACTGAAGTTATAGCAATAGGGCGGTAGTTGGAGGGATCGCTTTTATTACCTTTTTTGGGAAAACATGTGCAACCTTCCATTGGGTAGGATGAATACCCAAGATGAATGAGATAGAAAAGGTTGCGCATAGGTTTTGAAATAGTGGAGTAGGTATTTTTAAGCACCATGGTGGTTATACCATCTGAACCGGCTGATTTGCTTGTATCAAGATTTTTTAGGATTTTAATCACCGCCAGCATCCTAAAGTAAATTTTACCGAAGGAGCAGCCAGCTCCTGGAGCAGAAGGTGGCATCTGAGCTGACTGTGATAGTGTCGAATTAAAAGCGAACTGCTTGCCAAATAAGTTCGCTTTCTCTTTAGAATCTGATACGGTTCTGTTATTATTATCAATAAGTGGTGGAAAGGATGACCCTCTAACGTCTTCCTTCAGACTTTTGGCAAATGACCAAAAAGATTTGCTATTCTTTGGCATGTGGATGATTTAACGTTTCAACCTTTGGTTGAACAAGAATTTTTGCTTATTGATAACTCTCTTGCACCTGTTTCTCACCACTATATAGTTGGCTCTGTGCGCCTCCGACCTATTGTTTTGGTACAGTTTAAAAACCTCCTCTTTTCTAGAAATGGCTTCTTTGCAAATACGATTAAACCAAGATTTGGGACTCCTTTTAACAGATTTCATGAAATGAGGGATGAATAACCTCATTGCAAGTAAAGCAGTTTCACTAATCGCATTTGCAGCAAAGTTAACATTGCGGAGGCAGAATGCAGTTTATGGACCTAGACTAAGTATTTTACAATATTTAAATTACGAAAATAGAAAATACAAAAGAATATTCTATAAATTTTTGTTTTTGCTATTTAAATATCTAAAATACTTAGTCTGGCTCGAAAAAAATCTTCCTGCTGGCTCCTAAAAAAGACTTAAAATTTTTAAATGAAACTGTTCGTCTGCATAATATATTTAGTCTGTCGTTAAACGTAACTATAAAGGAAATGAAACAGTACTTAAAAACTTTACTGTACATGGGAATTTTAAAACTGCCAGAAATCAGAATAATTTGATCAAGGGATTTGCGTATTCCTTTGTTTGACAATGTTATGTCCAGGAATCGACTTGAAAAAATTAAACAATATTTTCATTTTGATAATTAAATATGTCCCAAAAAAGGACAACCTGGTTATAATAAATTACATATGATTAGGCCAAAATTAGAAGCTTTACATCAAATTTGTATAAGGTTAGAACTAGAAGTGAATCAGTACATTGATGAGGAAGAAATTCCATTCAAAGCGCAGAATATTATGAAGCCATCCAACCCTAAAAATCTAAAGGGGGGTTCAAAGCCTTTGCGAGACACAACTGAGGATATAAAAATTCGGAATTCTAAACGATTTCGCAATTTACATTGGAAGTAGTGCTTGTCCGAAATAAGGTCTAAGAAATTCTTCAGACATATCATTCATCTAAAAAATATTTACCTGAGAATAAAAATTTCAAACTTTTGTTCGACAATTGGTTTACAACAGTTCATCTTATGGCTACAACAAAAAGGATTTCAGTTTACTGGTACAATACGTGTTAATCGATTAGGAAAATGTAAGCTAGCGAGTGATAAAAAATTGAAATAGTCAAAACGTGGTTTGTAATGTTTATCGGGTTGCAACGGATTATAAATTAATAACTGTGAAGTGCCGTAATAATAAGCTTGTGCTGTTAATAAGGACAATGTATTCTGAGGATCCTTTAAAATAATGTCGACATTGAAACCAACAAACAAAGTAATATATCGATATTCGCTAACCAACAATTGTTCATCAGTACAATAATTCTATGGTGGAAGTCGATCTAGCTGACACACTCTGTGACTTATATCCCATAAAACATTAATCAAAATAATATTATAGAAGAATTTTTTTGTACTTTGAATACAGGTGTGATTAATGCTTGGCTCTGAGTGCCAAATGAATACCAAATAAATCAGATTAATAAGAAGGATGAATTATCTTTAATTAAATTTAAAACAATAGTAGCTAAAAGTCTTTTTTATTCAAATGCTGTTGATTGCAGAAAATGTAGACATCTGAGAAGCCCTGCGTGTGTAACACCTACAATATCTCGTGGTTCCAGCAATCCAGCCGATCCAGTACTCCTAAAGAAAATTTCCAGAAATCGATATTGAAGATGTACGTTATGATCAAATAAGCCATTTTTCAAAATATAAAATAACACAATCGAAATATTTAACTTGTAAAACTGGATACACAACAGTTATTTGTTGTGTTATAAATATAACATTTCTTTAAGTTTTAATCATAAACGTAATTGTTTCTTAATTTATCATAAGAAGTAAAATATTGCTAATACATATAATATTAGTTATTAATTTTGTTGTAAAATTATATATCTGTTTTTTTTTACAATTTACACGAATTAAATTTGTTTTTGCACTTTTATTTTGATTTATAATAAAGTTCAAACACAATTGAATATACATAATGCTTTTACATATATTTATGCTCAATGTTGTACACACACAACAAATTTTGTAACATAGATTCCAACCCTGATCAAGTCGAAAACCATTTTTTTACGATTCTTATGGTCTTCCACAACTACAAATACATACTGAAAAAAATTTTATTTAGCACACAAAGAAGTTGGGAATGAGAGGGTTAAATTTCTATACTTCATATTAATTGATTTTAGTTAAAATAGTAATTAATTTTATAAATTAAAATACATATTAACCAATTATTTAATTTTAATTTATAGTTTTTATAAAAAATTATATATATATACATATATATATATATATATATATTATATAAATATAAATTATAAACGTGAATAATTAATTAAGTTAATTTAATTAAATTATTATTGAATTAAAATTTTATTATATCCGATATTATACATAAACTCTTTAAATTGCAGTATTATTAAAAATTATTTTATTAATTGAATCATTTAATAAAATTAATTTGAGTAATACATTGAAAGTTATTAATGTTATGTTAAAAATAATATTAGAAATTATTATAAATTTGTTTAAAATTTCTATAGGAATTCCGTATATTGGATTTTCAACTAAATTTAAAAAAAAATTATTTATTTTTTATGAAATTATTTTAAAAATTATATTTTTTATAATATTTTTAATATCATTACCAGAAAATATTTACAGAATTAATGAAGAATTAAAATTAAATCAAAATTTATTAATAATCATTTTTCATTCATTTAAATATATATTATTTATTTTATTTATATTTTTAAAATTTTTAAAATTAATTCAAATTGAAAAATATAAAACAGTTTTATTAAAATTAAAAATTCTAAAATTTAATATAAAAATATTATTTAAATTAAAATTAATAATAGAAATTTTTATTATATTTAATAAAATTAAAGAATTTTCATATGCTTTTTCTGATTATACATATCTAGATAATACATTTAATTGTAAATTAATACTTTTTATAACATGTATTAATTTTTTACAAATTGAAAATGAAATTTTAACATTTTTATTTATATATTTGAATATAATTATATATGAAAAGAAAAAATTAATTGATATTATATTATATATGAAAAAAAATAATGAAAATGAAATAATAAAATTATTATTAAAAACAATCAAACGTTTTACAAAAATTTATAAAATAGGAAAACAATTTAATAAAATTTTTCAATTATATTTTATATTAATAATAATTATAAATGTTTGTGAGATTTTATCTAAATTGGTTCAAATAATACTAATTAATAATAAAAATTTTAATTTTTCAGCACAAATAATGTTAATTTTATATTTTATTAATATAATTATTATAGTTTTTATATTTGATTGTTTACATGAAAATTTTAATATATCTTCAGAATTACATTTAAATCTATTAACTTTAGTTGAAAATTTGGATTCGAAAGATTACAAAAAGGTAAAAAAAAAAAATTAATAAAATCTTATATTTTCATAATAAAAACTTATTTCAATTAAATTTATTTGAATTAATAATAATTTAACTTTTTCAGGTTGATGTTGGTTTATTGAATCAAAGACATTTAAATAAATTTAAAATTTCCATTTACAATTTATTTGATTTAAATCGGAAAAATATTTTGCAATTTGGAAGTTTTTCTTTTGAATTATTTTTAACAATTTTACAATTAATTTTAATATTCTTATATAAAATAAAATTTATGTCACATTTATAACTATACGTGAATATGTTGTTGAAGATTTTATTGAATAAAAAAATTGGTTAAGTAAAATATGGTATAAATATTGTGCCAGTAAAATAAAATTTTCAAAATGTAAACATAAAAATATATATATTTTATTTATTTTAAATTTTTTTTTTCTACGAGGTACGGAGTCATCAAAAGATCCAAACAAACAAGATTTCTTTATAATTTGAAAATTATATGACAGGAATTATAATATAACACTAACATTACGTATATATAATAATAATGAAAAACAAAAGGCTTTGTAATAGTATATAAATATAAAATGTTTTTGTAAGATAATAATGTATATCACCAAACTCTACATCTTTTTCTAATCAAGCAATAGATTAACATTTGAACTATTGAACTAATTTGGCAAGAGAAGGTTTTGCTATAGTGTTAAAATAGATGTGCAGTTGCAAACAGGAATGTAATTTCTTTCTCTATTCTAAACTTTGAGTGGTTGCATCGGACTTTTTATTTCATCAGAACAGTTTCCACTCCAACTAAACATCTGTAAAACAGGAAAAGAAAATCTATGTATGTGTTGACGGCCAATAGATAGAGCATTGGATGACACTGGGATCATTTATTAAACGAATTGCTCTATTTTGAACTTTATCAAGAAATTCCAACACCGTTTTAGAGGTTATATTCCATCTTTGGTCGATTAAACTCTTTTAGATATTGAAAAGATCAACAGATGAGAAGAAAGTTTTATATTTATATAGGAAACCTAAACATCTAGCTGCATTTTTTGCAACACTAAATTGCTCCAACATAATTTTTGATTTAGCTCAAAACCAAGGTGTTCAGTTCACCAGTATGTTCCAAAAGCTTGACTTAAAATGTTAAGGTAGTGATTATAGTTTTGTTTTCCGCGAGACAAAACAGCATTGGTTTTTTTTTTAATTAAAATCGATGCTGTCGATTTCTGGTAATAAGAGATTTTAGCAAAATATTGATTTAATGATAAGAAAGTAGAATTTATTTCTACGTTCTCTTCGTAAGACACAACGAGAGTGCTGTTGTCTGCAAAACTATAAATTGGTTTTGAGGTTATACTTAATAAATCGTTAATGAAATTTAAGAAATTGATGTTAATGATCCTTTCGGAATACCAGCAATTATTTTGAGTTGATTGAATGTGTAACCATCAAGCAGGACACGAACCGGCCAATTTGAAAATAAGTCTTTAAACCATTTAAGAAAAACACTGAGGCATTCAATGCTTCATGCCATACTAGAATAAAAGCTTTATAAATAACCCGAGCAACAACGTAAGACTCCACCAATTGAGCTTTTTAGAAAGGCAAACCATGGGATCTCCAGTTAAACGAAGGAAAGCCGTGCTATATATCATTAATTAAACCTTTAATGTCTAAATATTACGAATGACCAATGTTTATTAGGTTCTCTATTACCTTGGAGAGGAATGAGGTGATAGCAATAAGTCGGTAGTTGGAGGGATCGGTTTCATATCCTTTTTTAGGAATACGATAAATGTACCATTTTGTTCACTTGGTAGCGTATTTACCCGAAGAGAGGTAAGTGGTCTAAAAATATAGAAAATGGGGGGTTGACTTTAATTGTTACCTCATGCAGGAAGGTTTTATATACTACTGTGTGTCGTAACTATTGATAGGTATAGACACTGTTAGAAAAATAGTAACAATATTAGACGGATTCAAAGTTCTCTTGCAGTTCCACTCCAAATTCTATATTTCCCCATCCTTATTCTATCTTCACCTATCTCTACTTCCTAACCTATATACTGCTTTAACAGTTAGGGTTTTATCGCATTACATTGGTTAAATAAGGAGATGGGCTTAGTCCGTAAGAATCTAACACCACAGTGATATAATAAAATCTTTACACAGTGTCAAATATCTCATTGTCTCCAATTCACTTCGAATTTCAAATGAATAAACATAATTTAGTGTCTTTAGAGCAGCGGTTCCCAAACTTTTCGGGTCGAGGAACACTTCGCAAAATTAATAATTCCAGAGGAACACTTATGTTTTTTTTTATATAAGCTATAAGTTTGTGTATTTAAAAATATATATACATATAAGAGTTACAAACAAAATAAATAGTATGTATTTCTAAAATTCAATTATACATGAAAATAATAAAATAAGTAAAAAAATTCAATTTTATTCTTAATGACTGCGGTGTTTTTGCTAAATACGCAACAATTATCAACCATGAAGGAGTGGTTAATAATTCAATAAAATTCTTTGCCAAATTGTTCGACGAAAAGAAAACTAATAATTCACTTCGAAGTTCAAAAAGTCTTTCCTCTGGACAGCCACCTAACTTCGGTATGTAATAAAAGTGCTCTGTGTTCGCTACCCATTTCATCGCATAAAATTTTAAATAATCTCGATTGAAGTGGTCGTGATTTTACAAAATTGATTATTTTTACGGCTTCATCCAAAATAGTTTTTAAATAAGACGACATTTTTTTTGTAACTAATGCTTGCCTATGCAAAACACAGTGACTTTTTGTGGCACTTGTAGCTACTTGCAGAATACGTGTTACAACTCCTTTCATCTTTCCTACCATAGCTTGTGCACCATCTGTACAAATATCAGTGCATTTCTTCCATTCGATTTCGTGTGTTGCAATGTAATTGTTAATACAATTAAATATATCTTCTCCAGTAGTTTTTTCTTTCAAATATTCGCACATAAGTAAATCTTCTTCAATACTATTATTGTGTACATACCGCACGAATACCAATAAAACAGCGAGGCCGGCAATGTCTGTTGATTCATCCATTTGCAATACATATTCACTACAAAGTTTAAGTCGATTAATTAGCTGTGCCTCCATATCAGTAGAAAGATCTTTAATGCGGCGCGAAACAGTATTATTGGATAATTGTAGTGCATCAATTTTTTTAGCGGATTCTTCATTTAACATACAGGATACAATGTCTTTTACACAAGGTTTAATAAGTGTCTCTCCAATTGTATGAGCTTCACCATTACGGGCAATGCGGTAACTCACGCGAAAAGATGCCTCTGTTGCATTTTCATTTTCAGTTTTCACAAGTTTTATCATTTGTTGTTGAGATTTTTCCAGTGATTCAAGCTGTCTTTTAAAAAAATTTATATCTTTTTCTTTATAGTCAGCGTGGTTTGTTTCGAAATGTCTGCGAAGTTTAGCTGGAGTCATTGAACTATTTGATAGAATTTTCTTACATAATACACATAATGCGTCAGGAGCGTCTGTATTGCCAGTACACGTAAAACCCAAATTTAAATAACTATCATCATATTTTCTTTTCGGAGCAGTCTTTGATGACACCTGTTTATTATTATCACGCTTGTTGGTTTCTTCAACCAAGTGTGCTTCAGAAGATGACGCCTGCTTATTATTATCACGCTTGTTAGTTTCTTCAACCACATGTGCTGCAGAAGAAGTACTTGCCCCTTCTTGTCTTAACTTTCCCGTCTTTAACCAAGAATCCATAGCTAGTTTTTAATTATATTATTAAACAACACCATAGGGTTAGTAGAAACAAAAAATGTAAATAAAAGCACTTATAATAAAATTTTATATTTATTCTAACAAAAAGATTACTTACCTAAATTTATAGAAATTTTTTATTCACTTTTGGTTTGTACTTTAAAAATAATTAATTTTGACCTTTCTTGTTAAAATATATAAAATAACTGAAAGCTGAAGCCAAATTTTACATATAGAACTGCTAATCAATATAACACATAAAGAAGCCTATTAACGGTACAAATTTTACAAATTGAAGCTGCATCGATTTATTTTACATATAACACAAAAAACACAATATTTCTAAGCCTACTAGGTTATTTAAAGTTCGGCACATGTAGCATAGCAAAAAATCAAATACAAAAACAAAGTGTTTTATTTTTGTTGATGTTAAAGAACGAATAAAATGATAAATAAAAATTCTTTTTTTTAACGATATAAATTTGTTTTTTAAACGGAACACTTGATGATCTCCAACGGAACACCAGTGTTCCGCGGAACATAGTTTGGGAACCGCTGCTTTAGAGGATTCCCACTTCCCTTAGAAAAAAAAATCTTCCTTGTAACCAAATATAATTAAATATATAATATTATATAATATAAACAAAATAAATAATATTAGGTACATACTGTAGAAATTAAAAATAGTATTCGACATATAATGGTTTTAATGGTCGATATTTTATTAATATTGTATTGTGTATTGTGTGTTGTGTCCTGTGTGATTTGTAATAATATTATATAAATAAATAAAATATATATTATTAAGTATTTTATATTTTTATTTATTTATTTATATACTTATATAAATAAGTAAATAACCACATGGCGCATTATCGAGGAAGTATGAGAATCGTGTACAGGTCGAAATCATTTACAGGAAAGAAATGGCTTACTATATTTTCTTTTACTACATTTTACTACTTTACAGCCTTTTCTACTTTTTTTAATTTTATTTGAAAGATCTAGGACTTTGAAATCCATGCTTCTACACTTATTTTTATATATCTTCTCAATGGCATGATGGATACTAATTCATAGCCATAACTTTAATTGGCCTGTCAAGTTGTTTTCATACGTATGTTTTTCTAATTTTTGCATTTATAAGTTTTATGAATTCTCTATATTCCTCTTCTTTGTCAACATAAATTTCCAATTGATGGTTCTTCATCATATTGACTTTGTAGTTTGTATTTATTTCTTTGAGTAATTCATTAGCCTTTTCAGTTTTTTTTGCAAAATTGGCTTTTTTAGTAGTAATCAGTAAAATTACTTGCATTTGAATTACTCCCAAACCTTTTTTATAACAGTCATCACACTAATTCATTTTATATTTTTCTTTATCTTTTTAGCTAGTATATTCCTAGTGGCATAAGTCTGCATTCCCTATAATCCACTGCATTGATTTTGGAAAGTTGGTGGTAACTTCGGCATTAATCCAACCTTTTTAATTAGGTCAGATGCGATTTGAAGAAATTTGCTTTTTAGTTTCACTCGGTCCGTCAAATTTTTGGAAGATTGTGCTTTCTTAATAACTCCGACACGCGTTTAGTTAGAATCTCTTATAAATTAGCATAAGTCTAATTTATATATTATGTATGTATTATAATTTATACAAAATTTATTAGATTAAAAAAGACAAATCATAAAATTATTACACAGTTTTTTTGTTTATTTAAAAAAAATAATGAAGAGTTAAAACAATTCGACTATAAGGAGAGAACTAAAGGGTTCGTACAGGAATTTAAGAGTTGATAAGGGCAACTGTATTCTTCCTTGTTTTTTAAATAATTTTCAAAGGCCGCGTTTGAAGCCAAATGCAGTTCTCATTATTTTCTCCAATAATCCTGAATGTTAATTTAAAAAAAAATAATAAAAAGTTAAAACAATTCGATTATAAGGAGAGGATTAAAGGGTTCGTACGGATATTTAAGAGTTGACAAAGGCAACTGTATTCTTCCTCGTTTATAATGTTATTTATTAAATTACATTTTGTAAAAAAAACGAGGAAGAGTGCAGTACAGTGGACTGTGTTAACTCTGGGATAACCGTAAGAACGTAATATATGCAGTTTCCATAAAACTTGATCATCTTTTACAAAATTTCAGATGTTTTAGTTAACTGAGTGCCGAGATATATTTATGCAAATTTTGGAGTTGTATGACAATGAGTTTTTATTGGGAGTGGTACGAAATCCCCAAAATCTAGAATCCCCGAGGACGAAATTCCCAAAAACAAAATCTCCAAAAACAAAATCCCCAAAATCAAAATCCCCAAAGCCAAATCCCCCAAAATAAATAAAAGAATCCCGAATAACGATTATCTATCTAACTTTTCCAAATATGCTATATTACCATTTAATACTAAGCGGCAAATGTATAATAATTTATACTATACATATGTATTATATATCATTCATTCATCAGTGACATATACGATATGTAAATAACTGGGAGGATAACTGGTAATTTTAAGGGGCTGTAAGTCCGGAACCCTATATAATAATTAAAAAAACCCATGAACATACTTAAAAATATATTATTGAACCCTTAATTTTCATGTTTTGCAGAAGAAAAATTTTTACAGGTGCCTAAGTTACAGGTGTCTAAAAATAGCAAATTTTCAATTTTTGAGGCGTAATAACTCTTAAAGAGGGGGCATTATCAAAAAATTTCTGAGGAAACTTATACTAATTCTCAAAATTTTAGGTTCCTATCTCAAAGCGTTACGGACTTATGAGAGTAGAAATATCATGCAAAACGGTAAATATAAATAGTAAATTACAAACTATTGCATAATTTTGATATTGTTTTATAGAGGGAAGAACATTTCTGCACCTCTAGTGTTTTTAGATGGTAAAACTACGCAGAGCCTGAGATATATACATCTGAAAATAGGAGTTTTTTGTAACTTTGGAGGGCTGTAACTTAGGAACCCTGTACAATTAAAAGAAACCATTAACACACATACAAATATATTACTGGAGCTATAATTTTTTTGTCTTGCCGAAGAAAAATGTGTACAAGTGCCTAAGTTAAAGGTGTTAAATAGCAAATTTTCAATTTTTAAGCCCTAACAGCTTATAAACAGGGGGTAGTCCAAAAAAAATTCTGAGCAAACTTATACTAATTCTAAGAGTTTTTTCTGCTCTCAAAATTTTAAGTCCCTATTTGAAAGCGTTCCGGAGTTATGAGGGTAGAAAAATCATACAAAATTTGGTGTATGTGAGATTTAACATTATTTTATGGACATTTTCTTTTTGGAAACAAATTGAGAGACCCTAAACAAATGAGACCCTAAATTTTTAATTTTTAAATGCATAAAAATACATCATTTAGGTACAAAATTATTTATTAAAAGAATAAAATATAATTTAATAATTTTGTACATACATGGAAATTGATTTTGATAAGTAAAAATGATAAATATTTTTTTTTTTTGTTTTGTTTAAACTTTTTTATTGTTTATTGATATTTTTATTCTATCATACATTTAAAAAGTTTTGAAAACTGGTTTTACTTGTAAATGTAAAAAGCTAGACTAATTTCATATTATATTAAATGATTAACAAGGAAGAAGTGCATTTTATTTATTTATTTATTACACAAATGTAATGCAATATTAATGAACCATCGGCTACTAAGGCCATTATAGTTTTTTATACTATTATTAAATTATATAGTAATATTATTTATTTTGTTTATATTATATACTAAATATTTACATTATATTTGTTCGTAAGGGGGTATTTAAAGAAAAAACACTTACGACTTGTGCAGGGACCGAACTCACACTTCTTCGGTTAATACGCCACACGCCTACTTTCTAGGCTACCAAAGCCCCAGAAGTGCCTTTTTTTTTAAATAATCTTCATATTAATTTGTTGCTTTATCAAAAGTATACTAATTATATAAAAGTATAAAACGATTTAGTTACTTTCTAGTTTTGGGGATTTTGACTTTGGGGATTTTGGTTTTGGTTATTTTGGCTTTGGGGATTTTGTCCTGAAGATTTCGTACTCAACCCGTTATTTTCATTTAAAAAGAGAAGTTGTATGTGAAATATCAGAATTTAAAAAAAAAAAAATTAAAGTCATTTATTCCAAAAAAAATCTAATTTTGAGTTTATAAATCTAAAATTTCATAACGGTATATGCCATAAGTTAAAAAATTAACCATAGAAAGCATTCGTGGGGTTATTTTAATAATTGTGATTTTATCCTAAATCTTTTATTAACTTATAACAATTCTTTTATTATCTTATAACAATTTAAGTTATTCAAGATCTCCACCAATCTTATTTTCTACTTTTTAAGGGGTTAGATTTGTTTTAATAAAAGCTGTTAAAACTTTTTTTTTTACATTGTGTTATTTCATATTTTTTATTTATTATTTATTTGCATAACTCGTCAAAATATTAGGGAAACTTTTCCACTTTAATAGGATGGTGGAATTTATTTATATTTTATTTCAAATTTCCAAATAAATCAAGCAAGTTTTAATTATAATGAAATTTTTTATAATTAAAAAAGTTATTTCGAAGTCGCTCACACAGAGAAAATATAAATTTTACAAAAATTTTCTTTTGATTCTTGGCAATTACTACTTAATTTTCTCACCCTAATATATTCAAGCAATGTGGGTAGATATTTTTATTTTTAATGAAGTTTGATACAAAAACGATTTTCAGTTTATAAAGAACGACTCATTTTTGAGGTTGTCCTTTTATTTTTATTAAGTATATTTTTAATATATCCTTTATTTCTAACAAGTTAAAGGTTTATTTTTTAAATTGAAAAAAATGAAAATTTTAAACATAATTATTTTAATTACAATTAAAAAAACACTTCAATCTCTTCCTACAAACGATCTGATTGATAAAATAACTGAACAAAATCAGGACATAGAAATAGCAATAGTATATTATGAAAAGCACGATCTAATAGCTGACGATTTAAATGAAGTTTATAAGAATATTCTTGAAAAGGGAGAATTAAGTGTTGTTACACATTCCATGGAATCCGAAAATAAATTTAAATTAGATATAAATATGAATTTAAATTTTTTACTAATTTTATTTGTTAATTATGTAAATCTAACACAAATTTTGGAAACAGCTGCTCTAATATTAATTGAACAACGACATACAAAAACTGTGTTGTTTGTGTACATAAGAAATACAACAGAATATTTAGAGGAAATTTTCAAGCAAAATGTAATGCCATTTTGTTTTCAAAATGGTATACTAAATTATTTATTAATATTCAAAACTCAAAGCGAATGGAATGAAACTCTAACAGCATATAGAAGTTATCCGTTCCCAGAACCAATAATTAATTCATTTCAATTCAATAAGAGCTCTAATGAAACGATTTTTCTTGATACAGCCAGAAATCTTCACGGGTGTAAAATCAGAACAGCAATAATTCCGGCTCCACCACGAGTTATTAGATATACAAACAGGTAAAACTCTGAAATATTTATTTAAATATTATTTTGAAATATTTTCGTTATAGACAAGGTGTTGACAAATATGGAGGATCATTCTACCATTTTACCGAAACTTTTGCAAAAGCTGTTAATGCAAGTCTCTATGAACCATTTCCGTTTAAAGAAAATGAAAATATGGCTAATTATATTGAATTCATTTGCAAATTGAAAGATACCCCAGATATTATATTAATTTCTTTAGCTTGTAATGGTAAATTAGTTTATCCTTTAGGATTGGAAACAAATTGTTTGGCTTTTCCAATAAAAGCAAATGCTTTGAAAAAAAATTTATATTTTACGCTACCATTTGATACAATTACATGGCTTTTATTATTTTTGACAATATTTTTTTTAGCTTGCTTTGAAAACATATCATGTAAGGTATTTTTTAATAAGAATGCGTGGAGTAAATCACTTCTGAACGCGCTGCTAAAGCTTGTTTATCAAAATTTCAAAGATTCTTTTACTAAATGTAAGTGGAAAATGAGAATATTTAATTTAATAATAATTTTATTCGGTTTTATAATAACAAATCTTTATTTAGCGTTCTTAACAACATTTTTAATTAATCCCATTAATTTACCAACACCCAAAACCTTTTTTGAAATAAAAGAAAGGAATATAAGAGTAATGGTTACAAACCATACTTATCAACATATTTTAAGAGAATTAAACCTACCCGAAAATTTAAAAGATATTATTTATAATGTTTCAAAAACAACGTTTCAATTTATAATGTTTCAACAAAGCATAGAACTCCACTTAATTCATCTTATGCATATGTTACACCATCAGATTCTTGGAAATATTTATCCGAGTTACAAGATTTCTATTATAAAAAAAAAATTTTCCAACTAAGTGAAATTTGTACTCAAAGTTTTTTTCGTAGAGTAACAACCAAATCTCACATATTGAATCATGAACAAATGACTCAACATATGATGAGAGTTCAAGAAAATGGTTTACTTTTAAATTGGTTGAAAATGGTTGTAATTGAAAGTGTTGAAGGCAAAATTATAGATAATTTAAATGGAACAGCAGATGAAGATTTGAAACCAATATCAATTCAAGAATTTTCATTTGTTTGGTTCATCCTAGGATTCGGTTGGTTTATAAGCATTTTATGTTTCGTTTTTGAACTACTTAGTCACAAATTTGTTATTAATTTGAATTATAAATAAATTTATTTTGTTTAAAGTTTTTATTTGTCTCAGTTTACCAAATTTAATTTATTTTCTATCATTGTAATGAGTTGAAATTTTATAGGTGTGTATATTAAATGATGATACGAAATTTTAAGATTTTAATTCACAGAATAATTTCTGTAATAAATCTTCATATTTTTAGTGGAAACGTATCTATGATTACGTTAAAAGATATTGGGTCGAATGCATAAAACTGAGTTTGAACTCAAATCTCACTCTTTTAAGCAAAAACTCAGTTTAGCATGCAAAAAACTTTGTTTGAGCTCATACTTCTATGATTTTCTCAGAGAGTTAGAGTTTGCTTAATAACTAAAATTTCCCTTATTTCCCTTATTTGGTATGCAAAAAAATTAAGTTTTTTAAATTTTTATTAGTTTTTGAGTCGAAGGTTATGAGTTAGCTATTTAAAGCGTCTTTCAAATTAAGTTTTCAAAAGTAAATAATTAAAAGATATTGATAATTAATAGAATTTGAATTGAAACTGGAATTTTTTCTATTTATTTATGAAGTACAATGTTTGCCATTTATACTCTGAAAATCATTTCTCCCATGTGACCACGCCTTGCATCTCTAGAGTACCTGGTTCTTTTATCAAAATTTTCGGTCACATTCTGGCATAGCTCTATCTCACCAATAACTCGAATAATTTCTGCTTTCAATACTTCAACGTTTCGAGGATTATCCTTGTAGACCAGAGAAAGAAGTCTAACAGTACCAAATCTCAGGATCTTGAAGGCCAATTCACGTCACCGAATCTGGAAATAACACGGTCTGGTTTGTATGCAGTAATTGCAGTCTTTCTCTGGCTGTATGACACGTAGCCCCATCTTGTTGAAACTACATGTCCTCGGTATCAATATTTTACAGTTTTCGCCACAAAAAAGTTGTGATCATGTCGCGATATCTGGTACCGTTAACGGTTATGGGTCTTCCAGTATCATTTTCAAAAAAGTACGGACCAATCACACCACCAGATCACAATGCACACCATACAGTGACTCTTTGCTTCGCTGCGCTGGCTTCTCTTGGCTCACCCGTGGGTTTTCCTCTTCCAAAATACGGCAGTTTTGTTTATTAACGTAGCCACCGATCTCGAAATGTGCTTTGTCCGATAAGATGATTTTTTTTGAAAAATCGTCGTTTTGTTCCAGTATCCAATTGACAAAGTCCCGATGCATGAATTGATCTAGTGGCAGCAATTCTTATGTCAATCTTTGTGCATAATACGCCATACAGTTGACTCAGAAAGTCCCAATTGTTGTGAACCTCGGGAAATTGAGATGTTGACTATCACCATCTCAATTTCCCGAGCTGTAACACTATCACTTACAGCACCAATATTTTCTTGTGAACGACCGGCACGAGCATACTGATGTCTTTGTCGATCTTGTACTGCACCAGTTTGTTGAAATTTCCGCACAAGATTACCAATTTGTTGCTCAGTTGAACGATTATGTCGACCATAAACATCGTGTAATTTGCGAAATACGTTTCTTACAGAACGACAATTTTCATAAAATACTTCAATAATTTCAACACGTTGTTGTAATGTTCACGACCCCATTTTTTAAATGGCAAACCTTCAACTGTCAAAATGACATATAATATGGGTGCGTTCAATGTTTGAAGTGTGTTACACAGGCGCTTACTTTTATAAACTCAATTTGAATGACCTTATAGTTACTCGAATTTAAAATGGCTGAGTTTATAATAATTGATTCATCCAAAAAAGTTGCAATAAAAGAAAATTTCAAGGAAATAATACTAAAAATTAGAATAGATTTGAAGAAGAAAATATAAAATTTTTAGTGGGCTCATTTTTGGAAGAAAATTATAAAACCAGCGGCATTGCACAAACAAATTTTGACAAATTGCCTACATTTTTAAGAAATATTGATGAGCCTGGGTTTCAAATTGGTGTATGAATTTATGTGGTAATCCACCAATAAACGGTTTCTAGAACAATTGAAGAAATATCATCAAAAATTGTAAGAAAAAGTAGGCAATGGATTAAATATATATTATAAAATAAAAGTAAACCGGGTTTTAAATACAAAAAAATATGATAACGATACTAATTTATTTATTTATATTTTGTGTGAACGTAAAATGAATATTACGCCCAAATTTTGAACCTTTTCCGTAGGGATGTAGCGCACTGTAAAATTAGAGACTTAACCTATATTTTATTGCTTAACTAACTTATTTTTTATACCCGTACGATAGGATCGGGTATAATAAAATTACTCCTCCGTTTGTAACACCTCGAAATAAGCGAGCTAGATATACCTTCAAAGGTATTGATCGGATCAGAAAAAAATTCTAAGACTTTTGAGCCATGTCCGTCCGTCCGTCCGTCCGTCCGTCCGTCAGCACGCTAACTCAAAAACTAAGAAAGCTAGAATCTTGAAATTGACACAAAATATTCTGGGAGTAATTTGTAGGTTCCCTATTTTTTTTGGTTGAGTTTGGACCAAAACTTAGGGTAGCTCTCGAACACCTAACTTTTAGATCCCCACATTTTTTTTGAAATAGAGCTATGAAATTTTAGCTGCTGATAGATCTCACAAAAATATTAATTTTATTTTTAATAACTTTTTTTTGTAGCCCCACCCGTTACGGAGCTACAGCTCCCCAAAGGTTCAAAAATGCTCTATATTTAAATTGTTATAGCACAAGTTGTATAAGGTATATCTTCATTTTGAAAACGCCAAACGATTACTATTTTTATTAGCTTTAAAAGTATGTATACAATAAATATATATTTGTGGCATACGGTGTCTTAATTTACCGTTATGCCAAACTCAAATTTTGCAAAATCCTTTAACCCTTCTATCTTCTAAACGGTTTAAGTTGGAAACTTGAAATTTTGACATAAGTTAGATCTTTGAAAATAAGTATGAGTCATTTCAGAAATTTTTTTTGTATCACCCCCCGTTTAGGAGCTGTAAGGAGTCAAAAACTGAAAATTTCCTATTTTTAAAAACCTGTAACTTGAACACCTGTTAAAATTTTTTTGAAGTAATACACAAAAATTAAAGCTTCAACATTATACTCTTATTTCTGTTAACAACTTTTTTTAATAATATAGGGTTACTTTATAATTGACGAAAGTGTTACTTGATTTTTTCAAATTTTCTAACAAATTTCTTCAACAAATTGTTCGCATTTTGTTTTACTCGATAATTTGAAATTGTTGAAGATATAATGCGTAGTACAAAAAAATGTAAATAAATAAACAACATAACGGTTGCTTGAAGAATTTTTATTTATATGATATTGATATACATACATACCTATATAATATCATGTTATTTACATATCGTATATGCCACTAGTGAGTGAATGATAAGAGTATATATGTATATTATATAGTGCCGTATTTACATACATATATGTATTTTATTGTACTTATAAGAAATTATTCTGTCAATGGAATATTTAAATATAATATAATACAATATTTAAAATTATATTTACTGTTTTGTACTTAGTAAATTTAATATACATTTACCGCTTAGTATTAAATGGTACTATAGAATATTTTTGAAAAAGTTTTGGATTGATAATCGTTATGTGGAAGGTTAGAATCTGCTTTTGAAGAATGTACATATAAACGTATACATAGTTTGAATATATGTACAACCCATAGTACTAGAAATTATAAAATTCACCCAAATTATTTTAAAATACTAAAATATTAAGAAAATAATATTGTAAGCAGAGTGACAGGCTGTGAACATACTAACGGTTCATACGGGTATCTAAGAGTTGACAAAGTCAACTGTATTCTTCCTCGTTTTTTAATATTTTTTGTTTTAATAGTTTGATTTAACTTCATTTTATTCTTATATTTTTCATACTAATGTGTGACTTATTTATTGGAAGTTTTTGCTTATCTGTAATTTGTTGCTATATGATTGTTATATTTCATTCCAAATTCCATGTGCGGTGAGAATCTGTCTTATTTCTTCTGTTTTGCTTGTTGAATTTGCTTCCATTATATTGTTGTTTAATTTTGGTTGGCTGCATGGACATACTAATCAAATATGTTTTATTGTCAGCTGTTCGTTGTTTATTGTCAGCTGTCAGAAAGTGCATTGAGGTGAAGTTGTGTGATCAAATTAGGATTTGTGGGAGGCTAGTGTGCAGCCTAATCTGGATCGAGTTATTTTTATTCCAAGATTTCTGAGTAAATTTTTTACTAAAGTTTGTTTATTGAATATTGGAGACTGGGTTTTTAAAAATGATGTGGACGTGTTCCATTCTTCTTGTTTGTGATTTCTGTAGTATGTTACTATTTGGCCTTTTACATTAGTGTAAGTGGGGTCATGTGTATATATTGTTGGTCTTTTCAGAGTTAGTTTTGCTTTTTTATCTGCTATTCATCTGCCTCTTTATCTTCTTTATCTGCCAATTCACATGTGAATTTTGTTTTTTTTTAACTATCTATTCATCAACATTTTTTGAATAAAATATGTATATATATATTTTTTTAATTTTTTTTAACATATTTAGCAAAACGCAATACATACAATATTTTTATGTATGTTGCTAAATTATTTTGTTTACAACATTTGTTTAGTATTTAAATCAAAATATTTGCTGTCAACATTCTTTAATGCATATTGAATATGCATGGTTAAAAATTAAGATTTTATGTTCGTAATATGTTCATTAAATATTTAAGTGTTGTATAGTGCAGAGGAGACTATACAGGTTTTGAAAGTAAGAGTAATTTGGTTCGAATTCAGTTCGTGTATGTACATTTTTTTTTTTTTTGTTAACTGTATTCATCAACATTTTTTTTATAAAATTTTATGTATAATATACACATATTATTTGATCTTTCCTCGTATAATAATTTAGTTCAATCAATCTTGATGTGCACATGTGTTTTGTATTAGGATTTACCAAAATATAATATTTTTATGTTGCTAAATTATTTTGTTTTAAAACATTTGTTTAATATTTAAATCAGAATATTTGTTGTCAACATTCTTTATTGTATATTGAATATGCATGACGTTAAAAATTAATTTTTTATGTGTTTTATTTCGGAACATTTATTATGTATATTGTGTATATAGATATACATATAAAATTTTATTCAAAATAATTCCAATTGCCAAATTCAAACTACATACATACATACATAATATTATTTTTGTACATAGTGAAGAATATAAAAAGTAAAGATCAGTACAAAATTATGCTTTTGCGTATTAGGAATTATGATTTACAAACAAAATTTCGTCAACACAAAAAAATAAAACTACCTAAATATATATGTAAGTATGTACGAGCGTATATTATATTATGTTGAACTAATTTCCTAAATTATTTTGTTCCGCTCCATTTGTTTATAATTTAAATCAAGATATTTGTCAACATTTTTTAATGCATGATCTTAAGCGATTACTAAGTAGGTAGGTGTTCAAGGTTAGATATTTGTTTGGATATACGATATACTACTAATACTATACTATAGAAATATACAGTAAAATACATTTAGGTATTTATGGATTGTAATATTTATAATCACAGTTTTTATACCCGTACGATAGGATCGGGTATAATAAAATTACTCCTCCGTTTGTAACACCTCGAAATAAGCGAGCTAGATATACCTTCAAAGGTATGGATCGGATCAGAAAAAAATTCTAAGACTTTTGAGCCATGTCCGTCCGTCCGTCCGTCCGTCCGTCCGTCCGTCAGCACGCTAACTCAAAAACTAAGAAAGCTAGAATCTTGAAATTTACACAAAATATTTTGGGAGTAATTTGTAGGTTCCCTATTTTTTTTGGTTGAGTTTGGACCAAGCCTTAGGGTAGCTCTCGAACACCTAATTTTTAGATCCCGACTTTTTTTTTGAAATAGAGCTATGTAATTTTAACTGCTGATAGATCTCATAAAAATATTAATTTTATTTTTAATAACTTTTTTTTGTAGCCCCACCCGTTACGGAGCTACAGCTCCCCAAAGGTTCAAAAAAGCTCTATATTTAAATTGTTATAGCACAAGTTGTATAAGGTATATCTTCATTTTGAAAACGCCAAACTATTACTACTTTTATTAGCTTTAAAATTATATATACAATAAATATATATTTGTGGCATACGGTGTCTTAATTTACCGTTATGCGAAACTAAAATTTTGCAAAATCCTTTAACCCTTCTATCTTCTGAACGGGTTAAGTTGGAAACTTGAAATTTTGACAGAAGTTAGATCTTTGAAAATAAGTATGAGTCATTTCAGAAATTTTTTTTGTATCACCCCCCGTTTAGGAGCTGTAAGGAGTCAAAAACTGAAAATTTCCTATTTTTAAACACCTGTAACTTGAACACCTGTTAAAATTTTTTTGAAATAATACACAAAAATTAAAGCTTCGACATCATACTCTTATTTCTGACATCATACTCTTATAATATAGGGTTACTTTATAATTGACGAAAGTGTTACTTGATTTTTTCAAATTTTCTAACAAATTTCTTTAAAACGAATTTTTTCCATTTTGTTTTACTCGATAATTTGAAATTGTTGAGGATATAATGCGTAATACATAAAAATGCAAATAAATAAACCACATAACGGTTGCTTGAAGAATTTTTATTTATATGATATTAATATATATACATACGTATATAATATCATGTTTATTTACATATCGTATATGTCACTAGTGAATGAATGATAAGAGTATAGATGTATATTATATAGCGCCGTATTTACATACATATATGTATTTTATTGTACTTATAAGAAATTATTCTGTCAATGGAATATTTAAATATAATATAATACAATATTTAAAATTATATTTACTATTTTGTACTAAGTAAATTTAATATACATTTACCGCTTAGTATTAAATGGTACTATAGAATATTTGAAAAAGTTTTGGATTGATAATCGTTATGTGAAAGGTTAGAATCTGCTTTTGAAGAATGTACATATAAACATATAGTTTGAATATATGTACAACCCATAGTTCTAGAAATTATAAAATTCGCCCAAATTATTTTAAAATAATAAAATATTAAAAAAATAATATTGTGAGCAGAGTGACAGGCTGTTAACATACTAACGGTTCGTACGGGTATCTAAGAGTTGACAAAGGCAACTGTATTCTTCCTCGTTGGATACATATTTTACCCTTCGAGGTATTTCCATTATTTATGAATTACTGGAATAAAAAATGTTTACTCTTGCTGTAATGGAATCGATTTAACTAAGTCTCTTAATACACTTACATTTGGTATAAAATTGTAAAACGTATTTTATATCAGAAACAGTAATTAATGTATGTGTCAATAAAAAATATCCCATATTATATGCTTTTAATATAATTTCCTCGGTGTTGGTTTATTTATTTATTTATTTATTTATTAATTTATTTGTCATTCTGTCACGCTTTTTATTATCTTCGTAGTCTGTTAGCAACATTTGTAAGTGTAGTATGGTGCAGAGGATAGTGTACAGGTTTCAAAAGTGGAGATCATGTTGTTCGAATCCAGTTCACATGCAAAATTTTTTTTTTTTTAACTATCTATTCATCCACATTTTTTGAATAAAATAAAATAATATGTAAAAAAAATATTTTTTAAAATATGCTTTTATCGAAACCAAATTCGCCCCCTAAAAAGTAGAAAATAAAATTGTTTGCCAAACTTTAGCTTTTTTGACTGTTATAATATAAAAGTGAATTGCTAGTGCAAGCATTTTGGAATGTGACAACCATGTGAACACGAACCTCAAATTTCCTAGATTTTTATTTAACCTTATTCCAGCAATTTACTTTTATATTATAACAGTCCAAAATGCTTGCACTAGCAATTCACTTTTATATTATAACAGTCAAAAAAGCTAAAGTTTTGCAATCAATTTTATTTTCTACTTTTTAGGGGGCGAATTTGGTTTCGATAAAAGCATATTTTAAAAAATATTTTTTTTACATAGTATTTTATTTTTTAAATTCAAATTAGGTGTTTCATTTAAAACTAAAAAGTATAAAATAAAATAATATGTAAAAAAAAATATTTTTTAAGATATGCTTTTATCAAAACCGAATTCGCCCGAATTATGTTATGTTTTTTTCTTATGTTTCTTATAATGTTTTCTTGGTTGTCTATGTTTTTAATAGCTTTGATTGTGCTTAAGCTATCTGTGAATATAATGTGTGGTGTATTTGTTGCTAGTGCTATTGTGATTGATTTTTGCAGTGCTATAGTTTCTGCAGTGAATGGGGGACTTTTCGGATTAGTGATGCATATTTCAAGTGTCTTTTAAACCGTCGGTGTATATAGGGGTGTATTGGTTATCGTCGTCAGCTATTTTTTGGTAGAGTTTTCTGTATGTTGTGTTTGTGATGGATTTTTTAGGGTATTTTTCTGAATAGTTAATTATGTTTGATTACCAATTGCCCCAATGCAGCTCGTTTTTTGTGTTTTGTACTTTTTGTTTTAGTTGCATTCCTGTGTCTGTTGTTGGTACTATTGCTTTTTTGATTGATGATTCATTTCTTATTTCTGAGTTTTCGTGGATGGTTTTGTGTACTATCTTGTGGAATGGATGAATTGGGTGCAGATATGTATTAGTAATTTATCTCGCGGCAAGTATGTTTCTTCTCTCTTCAATTGGCCAGTTTATTTCTTTAAGCAGGGCGTCTGTTTTAGTTGATGAGAGAGCTCCCATTTCAATGCGTGCTAATTGGTTTATTGCTGTTTCTATTTTGTTCATAGCTGTTCTCGAAACGAAGCCATAAGTAGTCAAGCAATAGTCCACTTTTCCAAATTGGCAATTGCTGAAGCTATTTCTACCAGCGCTCCAGCTTTTTCTGGCATATTGTTTTTATGAGGCTGTTTGGTTTTTTTAAGTATTTACTACGTTTTGGGTATGTTTCTTAAATTTTAGCGATTTGGAAAGTGTAAGGCCCACTATTTTTATATGTTCATTGTAATGTATTTGGGTGTTGAGGAGTGTAGTAAATTTTTCTTTGTATTTTCTTTTCCTGCAGAAATGTGCAGCTTCTGTTTTGTTATGCGCTATGTTGCCATCGTTTGTATTCAACTCACTATTCGTCGTATTGTTTACAAATTTGAAAATGAATTTTCTTTATGTAAACAAACAGAATTCCAGAATATTTTGGAGTGATGAAAATCCACGAAGCTGTTCAGAAACCATTACATCCAGATATAGTCACTGTTGTTGAGAATAATATGGAAGATATGTGGTTTCAACAAAATGGTGTCACCTGCCACACAGCCACTTTAACAATCGATTAATTGAAAATAAAATTTGGTGATGAAATTATCTCAAGATTCAGTTAATTATCCTCCCAGGTTGTTACAACTGAATTAACTAATAATAAAGAAAAAAAATATATATGTGGCTCCTTAAAATTATATAAAGTATCTCTTGCCTTGTGTTTTATTAAGTTAGAGGGAAACCATTTAACAGTTTGCTATATGGAAGAAAGAATTTTTGAATTATATTAAAGTGTGGTGCTGTTGTAAGTTACCTTTTACCTACATAATCTAAAACATTTTTAATATATTGTTGTTTTTGTAATTGCTATTTTTATACTTTAATATTTATGTATTAAATTTTTCCATTGATTTTTTTAAATTTTTATAAATTTTATTATCGGCGCTAAGTTAAAATTTATTTTTTTTTTTGTTTTGTACAAGTAAATCAATTTACTTCACTAAAATATGTTTTTTTGTTTTTATTGAATAATTTAATTTTTTCTCTGTTTAAATAAAATTTTTTTAAAAAGAACATAAAAACCATTTTTTGTTTAAATTTTAAAAAACTAACTTTTTTAGCATCTGTCTTCTATAAACTTTGCAGACAGTTGACAAAAAAATCTTTTTATACCCGTGCGATAAGTAACAGGTATAATAAAATTACTCCTCCGTTTGTAACACCTCGAAATAAGCGAGCTAGACATACCTTCAAAGGTATGGATCGGATCAAAATCAAATTCTGAGTCGATTAAGCCATGTCCGTCCGTCCGTCCGTCAGCACGCTAACTCAAAAACTAAAAAAGCTAGAATCTTAAAATTTACACAAAATATTCTGGGAGCAATTTGTAGGTTTCCTATTTTTTTGGTTGAGTTCCAACCAAAACTTCGGGTAGCTCCCGAACAACTAACTTTTAGATCTCCACAATTTTTTTCAAATAGAGCCATGCAATTTTAACTGCTGATAGATATCATAAAAATATTAATTTTATGATAATATTAATTTTTCTGTAGCCCCACCCGTTAAGGAGCTACAGATCCCCAAAGTTCGAAAAATCTCTATATTTAAATTGTTATAACACAAGCTCTAAAAGGTATATCTTCAATCTGAAAATTCCAAACGATAGGTGCTATTATGAGCTTTACAAACATGTATATAATAAATATATACTTGTGCTATACGGTGTCTTAATTTACCGTTATGCGAAACTGAATTATTGCAAAATCCTTTAACCCTTCTATCTTCTAAACGGTTTAAGTTGGAAACTTGAAATTTTGACAGAAGTTAGATCTTAAGTATGAAAATAAGTATGAGTCATTTCAGAAATTTTTTTTTGTATCACTCCTTGTTTAGGAGCTGTAGGGGTCCAAAACTGAAAATTTCCTATTTTTAAAAACCTGTAACTTGAACACCTGTTAAAATTTTTTTGAAGTAGTACATAAAAATTAAAGCTTTAACATTATACTCTTATTTCTGTTGACAACTTTTTTTAATAATATAGGGTTACTTTATAATTGACGAAAGTGTTACTTGATTTTTTCAAATTTTCTAACAAACTTTCTAACAAATTTGTTTAACGAATTTTTTGCATTTTGTTTTACTCGATAATTTGAAATTGTTGAGGATACAATGCGTAGTACAAAAAAATGTAAATAAATAAACAACATAACGGTTGCTTGAAGAATATTTATTTATATGAAATTGATATACATACATACTTATATAATATCATGTTTATTTACATATCGTATATGTCACTGATGAATGAATGATAAGAGTATAGATGTATATTATATAGCGCCGTATTTACATACATATATGTATGTATTTTATTGTACTTAAGAAATTATTCTATGAATGGAAATATCTTTAAAGAAATATTGCAATGTATGGCGATATACTTAAAACAATGTAAATATACTATGTGAGTTTTATAGTTGAACTACAATATTCTTAAAAAAATAAAACTACCGTTTCTTAACTTTATTTATTATTTCTTACGAACTTTATTTTTATATTGAAATTTACTAGACAAATACAATATTTTATTAACACAAACAATTTAGTATGTTTTATTATACTTGACCATGTCAGGTCTTGATTAACAAATTACAATTTAACAACTCATTTCTTATTCTAATTATCGTCCTATTTATATTATAAATTATGTTGGTTCAGCTATTTTGGACATGAGAAACTTATTATTAAAATTATTATACAAACGCATTATTTTGATTATACAACTTATTTTGAATATTACTTTTGTAATATGATCATTTAATAATTTTATAATAATTTAATTACAAAAACAAATTTAACTTTTTGGTGTAATTCGAGCAATAATATTTATTGTGGGAAACTGTATTTTATTTATTTCATAATCAATTTAATAAGAAGTAATTTTATTATTCCAGACAAAACATGATATTAACTTTATATTTAAATTATTGGTTAATAATTTAAATGTAATTAGATTGAAATCTGATATATATTTTTTAAGTTATTGCAAATGATAAATTCTATTATTTAGCAATAACAGGAAATGCAAATTTAGCGTCTGTTATTTTTGTGGGAGTGGAATTTATTTGGATAATAGCAGGTATTGCTGACGTTGTTGTATTTTCAACAGGTGGATTATCAGACGAATACGTAACTTCTGCGCATTAATATAATATAATATATAAAATTATATTTACTATTTTGTACTATGGTACTATAGAATATTTGAAAAATTTTTGGATTGATAATCGTTATGTGGAAGGTTAGAATCTGCTTTAAGAATGTATAAACATATAGTTTGAATATATGTACAACCCATAGTTCTAGAAATTATAAAATTCACCCAAATTATTTTAAAATACTAAAATATTAAAAAAATATTATTGTAAGCAGAGTGACAGGCTGTGAACATACTAACGGTTCGTACGGGTATCTAAGAGTTGACAAAGGCAACTGTATGCTTTCTCGTTTTATTAAGAAAATAATTTTCTTGCAGTATGTTTTTTGTTTTTATTTTTGTAACAATTATGATAGGAAAAAAAAAATTAAATGAGTACTGATAGATTTGTTTTGAAATGAATAGAATTTAATATAAAGGAATTAAATACATGGATGTAAAAAATTGTGTTAAATTGTGTTAAAATATTGCTAAATTTCAATAGAAGTTTGTTTACAAAAGGAAACTTTTTTATTGATTAGACAATATAAAATAAAAACAAAATTTAATATTTTGATATAGATGCACTCCTAACAAACACAAAAATTGAGAAAATTTTTTCATATTCAAAATAAAATTTAAGAAATACGAGGAAGAGTGCAGTAGAGTAGACTGTATCAACTCTGGGATACCCGTATGAACGTAATATGTCCTGTTTCTATAAAACTTGATCATCTTTTAAAAACATTCAGATGTTTTAGTACCGACGTTAACTAGAGAGATATATTTATGTAAATTGTGGAGTTGTATGACAGCTACCCGAATCTATTGCGCCTAGCTTCATTAAGTTCCAAGAAATGTAAGAAGCCTGAACCGGCTGCTTTAGACCAATCAAATTTTACAAAAGTTTTTGGCATGTAACTCGACACCTTTTCACTAAATTTCAGATAACTAGCTTCAATAGACACTGAGTTATTTTATTTAAAAAGAGAAGTTGTATTTTAGCTACCCGAACTTGTTGCACCACAGCAAATTTTACAGAAGTTGTTACCATAAAACTGAATCATTATTTGTAAGATTTCAGGCGCTTAGCTTCATTAAGTTCCAAGAAAAGTTAGAAGCCTGAACCGGCTGCTTTAGATCAATCAAATTTTACAAAAATTGTTGGCATGTAACTCAACAACTTTTTACTAAATTTCAGATAGCTAGCTTCAATAGACACTGAGTTATTTTAATTTAAAAAGAGAAGTTGTATGGCAGCTACCCGAACCCTTTGCACCAGTACAACCAAATTTTACAGAAGTTGTGGTCATAAAACTTGATCATCATTTGTAAGATTTTAGACCCCTAGCTTCATTGAGTTCCAAGAGGTGCAAAAAGTCTAAACCGGCTGATCTAGACCAACCAAAGCTTACAAAGTTTTTGGCATGTAACTCGACACCTCTTCACAAAATTTCAGAAACCGAGCTTCAATAGACACTGAGTTACTCTCATTTAAACGGAGAAGTTGTGTGGCAGCTACCCGAACCTGTCGTACCATCATAACCAAATTTTACAGAAGTTGTTGCCATAAAACTTGATCATCATTTACAAAATTGCAGATACCTAGTTTGTATAGATACTGAGTTATTTCCATATAAAGAAAAAAGTTGTATGTCAGCTATTCGAACCCGGTGGCCAAAAATTCTGGATTTAAATAGCAAAACTAACAATTTGGCAAAAGTGACGTGAAAAAAATTCCAGCCTCCCAGCTCCCTCGTGCGTGCGGATGTACGTGCGGATGGAGTTATCGTGCGGATGGGCGTACCGACAGACGGACAAACGAACAGCCGTACATAGCTTAATCGACTAAGAATTCGATTCTGAGCCGATCCATACTTTTGACACTATATCTAGCTCGACTACTTGAAGGTGTCACAAATATAATGGCAAATTTATTATACCCTTGAACATAGTTCAGACGGATGTAAAAACAAGACAGCATGTAAACCAGAGATTTTTAAAGCCGCACATTATTCAAAAGGCTGCCTTGGAGTTTGGACTGAAGAAAGTTTAGAATTGTGATTTGCAGTGTACCAAAGTTTCTATGTTTTCTTTGAATTTTATATGTAAATTTTTTTTATATGAAAATATGGAATGTGAATGAAAACGATCAATGTTATGAAAACATGGAAATGAAAATTATGTTTAATTTTATTTTATATGAAAAATTATGGAAAATCAATAGGTATTTTCTTCAGTTTTAAGGAAACCCTTTATAGTTAAGGAAAGCTGTTAACATTGTGTCTTACTATGACAAAAATTGTACAGGGAGCCTCGGTGGAATAGTGGGTAAGAGCGTATAAAATATGCTGTAAACACCGAGGGAGTGTGGGTTCGAATCCCACACACGTCGTAAGAGTAATTCCCCCTTACGACATTTACAATCACGCCTGAACAGGAAAGGCTGTGTAACTTCCTGTCCACATTTATGTGGCAGAGAAATGCTTTAAAAAAAAAAAAAACTTGTACAGATGGTTAAGTTACATGGGGAAGTCCAACAATTTTAAAACGCTTTCTGCAGTTTGTAATCTGTTAAATTTTTTTTTTAAAGTAAAATAAAAAAATTAAAGATTGGACATTATGTTTTCATATTTGTTACCGATTTATCGTAAATATATGTTAAAACTTAAAATTGGATAAAACATCTCTTACTTTTTCATAGTTCTATTCACAGTTCTATTCAAAAAAAATTCCAAATTGTGATGAAAAACTCTTAAATAGAGAGAGATCGAAAAGAGTTTCTGATGAAACTTATGTTAATTCCAAAAGATCTTTTTATAGTCTCAATATATTAAGGTTCTAATTAAAAATCTGCCTAGGTGTGTGTTGAGAATTATTATTTGTGCTTAGAATATACAAATAAGAAGAAATTATGAAAAATAAAGGTACACTTTCTATAATTTTAAGAAACGCGAAATAATCCAAAATTCAACCAATAGTTAAGACCCCGTCCTTTCATACGAAAGGTGCCGGGTTCAGGTCATACAGATTAATACAGCCTAGATCATATAGATTAATATAAAATAATATAGATTTTTCTTATAATTGATAATGAGTATAATATAATTAAATCAAAAATAAGTATTATATTATAATTTATAATTAATATCATATTGTAATAAAAATAAAAATAATAATAAAACTCAATTCTTGTATAGATGATATAGATGACGTAGAAATGAATTTTAGTCAAATATGAATAATAAATGACTTACTGGATACGTATGCTCTTTATAGGAGTGGCAACGGTTTAAGCATGTAAAAATATAATATTAAGCCTTTAATTTTTGGGTATTAATTTGTAAAAATTTGAACAGATGCCCAAGATACAAAATTGTTAAAATAGTAAATTATCAAATTTTTACGCTTAATAGCTGTTAAACAGAGGGAGGTACAAAATAATTTTCTAAGACAACTTTGGCTAATTCTGTAAGATTTTTCGTTCCTCAAAATTTCAAGGTTCCATGTAAAAACGTTACGGTGATATGTGAAAGTTGCAAAATTTTTTAAAATTTTGTTTTCATGTAACGGTAAATTTTAATTATTAAATTAAAATGTATAATTTTGATATTGATTTATGAAGATAAAAAAAAGGTTCTGCGGTATGGCGTTTTTAAAATTGATTGTTTGTTTTTAAGATTGAAAAAATATTAAGCAGAACTTAAGCAGAATATATAAATTTTTAAAGTTTAAGGGTCTGTTGCTTCGTAAAGGCTGGTACTACATAAAAATATTGTTCTACAATATTAATTTTTTTTTTCGAGACATACCCAACCCATGGTTAAAATTTCATTGCTGTATTTTTAACTGTGTAGAAGTTTACTAAACAGATAGACGGACGGACCCTGTGAAATTAATAAGCAAATTTTTCAAAGGTTTTTTGAAGAATGTGCTAATAACTAAAATTATAAGTACAAGTAATAACAAAAGAATGTACAGCAATGTTATATTATCTTAACAGTACTGTAAGGTGACATCAGATGTCGCTTATCATAATCATCTTTATATTACATTATAATTTATTTTTCTTTTTACTGTGATAAAGCTTTGATTAATGCAGCAAATATGCATTATTCAGATTTTACAGATTAAATAGAATTTCAAAATAATTTGAAAGATAAAAACAGAGTTTTTATAACTTCCTTTTTTTCCTCAAAAAAAAAATTTAACTCTAACCAACACAAATACGAAATAAGATAGATAATAAATAAATTAACATAACAAAGGCTTTTTTTTTTTTTTTGTGTTTAGTATTTTTGGAAAATATTTGACAAAGAAAATTAACATAAAATGATTAAAAATTTGCTTAGTATAGGTACACATAATAACCATTTTATTTTTAATTTTTGTTATTATTTCGTTTTCTAAAGCACATGTTGTTCACAAATTTAATCAGAATATCTGTTTAGTTTTCTTTTTGGTGATGATTTTTTTGTTGTTGTGGAAATTTGGTAATAAGGTAATTAGTTTTTTTTTTCTATATATTTTAATCTTATAATAGAATTTATATATAACTAGATTTATTGAGGTTAAAATTGATTATGAATGTATTGAATATAAAAAAAATTTGTTTTAAATTTGCTTATAAGTTTCACTTTGTCCGTCTGTTCATCCGTCTGTTTACAAAACTGTTACATCGTTTAACATAGAATAATGAAATTTTAACCACGAATAGGTTTCTGGAAAAAATGATTGTTGAGAAACCACTTTTTAATTAGTCCCAGCCCATTAATGAAATGTTCCCTCAAAGTTAAAAAAAAAAGTAATATTTTCAAATGCGTATATCTAAGGTTCAGCTTAACGATAATTGAAAAAAAAAAGTTTTTGATTATTCACAATTTTTTTTACTATAAAATTTCTTATTATAAACTTCTAATAATTAGTGAAAATCACTATATTCTAAAATGCTTTGAAAAATATGCAAATTTTAACATCTTTGATTTTATATTTTGCCTTTTCAATTAACTTATCTTATACTTACTTGATAAGATTACAGTTAATTTAAAATTTAAAATGAAAAAGTGTCTATTTATAGAATTTTGTTTGCTAAAATTAGTTTAGAATAATTTGAGTTAGAATACCTAATCAACAACATTAGACTTAAAATGTGTGAAACATTTAAAATATTTAATACTGCTTGAGGCATTTGCTTCCGGAGCGCATTTTTCGAAAAATAAAGCGCTGCAAATTAAATAAATTTTAATCCCATTAATTTATTTAGAATAATTATTTTTATATATTTTATAATTAGTTTTTAAATATATGGCAACTCTATTTAAAACGGTTCGTCTGTTATAGACAGTACATACATTGTCTTATTATATTATTTTTATAATATATCCTTTGAGGAATACTATTTTATAATATGAATGGATGCATATAATAAAAGCAAAAAAAAAATTATTTAAATTCCTTTGTTTTTGCATACTTATTCATTCTTTTGTCTCTTATCATTCTGTTTTTAGCACATTTCCAAAACAAATTTTAAAAACAATTTTTTATTATAGTTTTACTTTGTCGGTGCGTTCATCCGTCTGCTGTTTATCAAACCTCAGCATTATTTAAAATTAAGTAATGAAATTTTGATCATAAATACGCCTTTTAAAAATAATAATGTTAATAATTCTATGGGTAGTGTAACTCTTGCAAGAATTTCTTTGTATAATACCACTCATTTAAGAGCCTCTTAAAGTTAAAAAAAATCTCTAGTTCCAAATGTGTATATATCTTATATATATTTTGCTTACATTTTTTCAATCTAAAAACGACAATTAACAGGACACTTTTTTTTAAGTTTATAAAACAATAATAAAATAATAAAATTTTTGTAATTTAGCTTTTAAATTTACCGGTACGTGAGTACAATATTTTGTAAGATTTTGCTTGCTTTATAACTCCGACCCGCTTTTGGTTAGAACCTCGCAAGTGATCTTAGAAAATTTCTTTGTAACTATCCCTTAATGCTATTAAGGATCAAACATGGAAAATTTGCTGACACCAGTAATTTATGGGCACTTGTACAAATTTTTTTAAAGTAAAAAACAAACATAGAAGCTTCAATATTAAATTTTTACAACTATTAAGAGATTTTCTTATTTACATTTTCTTATATAAAATCTAAAAAAAATTACCAACATTTTGGCATACAAGTCATTTAATACCAGGCTGTTTTATTATCTTTTGCAAAATGTGCACCTTTGAAAACCTTGTGCTTTACCTATTAACTTGTTTTATTTAATTAAAATATCATAATTTGCTTTTATGAACATTTTTCGTCTTTACTCTTATTTTGCCCAATTCATTATATGCAATATGCTAAAAGAATCGTATGATGCTTCGATTCGTAGTAAAAAAGGTATTTAAAAAGAATAAATGCGTTATAATATTTTCAATTATATTAAAAAACTGACAAAAACGGAATTTTTTATATAGAGATGGTTAAAGGTTCGTTATGAATTTTGTAAAATAAATTACAAATATATAAACTACAAATAAATTAAAGTTATAAGACCTTGGTTTTTTAGCGCACGATACTGCAAAGTCACATAAAATTTGACATGTTAAATGTGGTCATCTCAAGTAACAATTGAAATGCCAGATATATAAATGTTTTATAATGACTTATGTTCTGTCAAATTAATTTATGAAGCTTTTTTACTTTACCTAATGGCTTTAAGATTAAAAAGTTTTATAATACGGTTTTATAGAACCCTTAGAGACTTCGTAATATTTGTATTTTTCTCATCAAACCATTTGATCTAAACTTTGACTTTCAAACTGCTTTACAGTTTTATAGTACACTTGTGATATTTGATAAAACTATTTATAAATCCATAATAAAACTAGTATCATCATCTTGGGAAAGTCTTACCATTGTGATTTGGCAAGAATGCTATAAAACCTACAATATATCTAATTTATATCTAATATAGTTTATATCTAATGTAGTTCTAACCTAAGTTTGTATCTAATTTAGTCTTAAGAATTTTCAGTCTTCGCTAAAACCATATTAAAATAAAAAAAACCTTTCCATAGTCATTAGATTTTTGTTGAGAACACTTGATTTTATTAATGTGAGCAGAAAAGTGTACTAAAAAACTTATTTTAATTACTAATTTATTCTTAAGAGTTTTTATCTTTTTTAAAATTAGACCAAAACCAGAAAAGCTTGAAAAGTGCTGCTTGGTTTTATTTACAGCCATTTTTAACTTTAACTTTGCAGAAGAATTGATCTTTTTCCTTTTTATCTGCGGTAAATTTTTCAAGAATTTTATGTAGACTTAAATGGCTAAATCAATTCACAATTCGATTCTCAGCAAGATATTTTTATCTTGTCTTCTTTAAGATATTAATCTCTCTGTTTTAGAGCCAGATGTCAAAAATTGAAAATTTGGTATTTTTAGTCATATCCTTTGCAAATGTTTTCAAAATAAAACCCAAAAATTACAGCTTCAGTATTATATTTTTTCATCTTTTAAAAGCTTTTATTAATATTATAAAGGGTTTCCCTTAAAATTGAAGAAACTGTCGCTAAAATTTTCACAATATTATCTTAAATATTTTTTATATATTTTGTAAGAAAAATTATAAATTATGATGCAAGTCACAATTCCAAACTGTTTTTAATTGGTTTTTTTTTGGAAAATGTGCGCCTTTAAAAACTTTTGGTTTTACTGCCTAGTCTTATTTCTCTCTCTCTCTATCTTTTGAAACTATATTTAAAATTTAAAATAAATTTTCAAAAAGTTGGAGAGAAATTTATTATTATCTTAAATTTTATCTAAGTTCTATCTGTGTAGAATTGAATCAGAAAAACTTATAGTTTAAACCTTAAAGTTAAAAAACAAATATTATATAACAATATTTTACATATTAATAAAAGGTTCCGGAAATTAAGGAAATATTTAAACTTTCTTTTCCTTGGTTAAAGTTTTGCTGAGCAAACAGGAAATAATTTTCAATTTATGTTTATTATTACTTTAATAGTATATTAATTTTGTGAGTGATTTTTAAGTATACAAATTTGACTCTAGACATATTGAAAAAATATAATAAATATTATACATATTACTAAATATTTAAATAAAAGAATTGTTTTGTTTCTATATAGAGCTAAAATATATATATTTTTTTATTAATGAATGTCTAATATCTTTTAGGAAATTATAATTTGCAAAATTGACGACAAAAGCCAGATCGCGTATTCTATATCTGTACGATTAAATTTAAGACGTGTGGTTTCATATTGTTATATTCTTTTTAGTAGATTTTTAAAAAAATTTTGCAAAAATGTGCCGAATAGTTTCTCTTTGTGCGTCCGTTCGTCTGTTTCGTAACTTCTATACCGTTAAAGATACGGTAATGGAATTTTAACCATGGGTAGATTTTTATAAAAAAAATTAATGTTGTATTACAACTTTTCTATGTCTGGCTCCATTACGGAACTACACTCCCCCAAACTTTGGAAAAGTCCTATTTTTAAATCTGTGTATCTCAAGTTCTGCTTAGCATTTTTTCAATTTAAAAACGCCTTTCTACATTACTGTTTGCCTTTATAAATCAATCAATCATCAATAATATCAAAATTATACATTTTTATTTTTAAATTTAGTATTTAAATTTACGGTTATGTGAAAACAAAATTGGGGATGATTTTTCTTCCTTCATATATAGGCACGTTTTTAGATAGGTATTTTAGAATTAGTATAACTTTTTTTTTTTAAAAATTTTTGGAGCTTTTAAGAAAGTGACGGTAGTATATCCCTTATTTAAGAGCTATTATGGCTCACAAATTGTAAATTTGTTATTTTTAGACACCTGTAGAATCTTTTCGTCTATAAGATATAAAAATTAAAGCTCCAGTTATATATATTATCTGTGTTAACGATTTCTCTTAGTTATATGGGTTACGGATTGCAGCCCCTCAAAATTGCAAAAAAATCCCTATTTTGAAACCTATATATCTTAGGTTCTGCGTTGTAGTTTTACAATCTAAAAACGCTGGAATAACGAATCTTTTCTTACCTTCATAAAACAATATCAAAATTATGCAATGTTTTGATATTTACTATTTAACCCTACAGTACTCGCGCAATATATTTTTCATAAGTACTCGCGCTGGGTCATATTGACCTTAAAATATTTAATTATAACAAAATAAAAAAACAAAAATTAAAAACAGGTGCCAAACTAAAAATATTCATAAAATATTTTGCATTTATATTTTGCATTTTTAAAATTTTTGTTGTAGCTGCTATAAACCTATACCAAACTTCATGAAACTTTACAGTCTTATGTATAATTTGATAATAAACATTACTTCAAAGGAAAGTTTAATAGTATTTAGAACAAAAAATTCAAAATAAAAGCAAATACAGATTTTAGGAAATGGGAAAACCTAGACTGTTTTTCATATTGCAAATATGAAATAAGGTTTCAAAAAATCAACCATAAAATGACAGTTATTGCTACAGAAAATATTAAAACTCAGAAACTGGGAAAATGAAGAGCATTATGTTTAAGAAAAAATAGTTGTTGGCTACTAAAATAGATTTGGGTCGAAAAGCCCCTTCGCGAGTACTGGCGGGTTAAATTTGCCGTTATGTGAAAACATAACGAAATTTTGCAAGATTTTTTCTTCTTCATAACTCAAGCACGCTTTTAGTTAGAACCTTAAAATTTTAAGAAAAGAAAGATGTTTTAGAATTAGTGTAAGCTGTCTGAGAAATTTTTTTTTACCACCTCCTGTTTAAGGACTATTAGGGCTTGAAAATTGAAATTTTGCCATTTTTAAACACCTGTAACGTAGGTACCTGTATAGTTTTTTCAAAATAAAAGGCAAAAATTAAAGCTTCAACTTTATAATTTTAATTTAGCAGAGTTCCAAAATTGAAGAAAATGTCTCTTTATTTTTCGTATTTTTTCTTATTGTATGAAATCGTAAGAAAATTGTAAAATTTTAATGGAAGTCACGAATCTAAATAGTTTGTATATTGTCTCTTGAAAACTGTGCACCTTTAAAAATTGTTTGTTTATATTTTGCTTTGTTTTATTTTTTTTATCACTTAATCTGTAGCATAAAAGTTTTGACTATAGTTATTTGAAGAGCTTTTTAAGTTTTAGTTGAACCAGAATATCCAGCAATACCAGTTGAACTAGAATGTTTCAAGACCCAACTAACCAAAATTAAATAAATTTAAACTGCATAAAAATTTTAGATACAATAAATTTTAGACAACAAGAGCTTAAAAGTATAAGCCAGCACCTTGTTGAATTTTTTCTTAATAGTTTATTTAAAAAAAACATTAAAAAAAAATGTTTGTAAATTAAGAGAAAATAAAATAGTCCTGTATAACTACAAAACGACATAATACATACTTTTACAATAAATTTTCTCTTTATTATACTTTATAAGTTTTAGGCATACATTTTTAATAATTCACTGCATAGTCATTTAACATTTTTTTGTAAATAATATAACATAACATAAAATAAATAAAATATTAAATAATATACAGTATAATAAATTAATCTGTTGAATGTAAAGTATTTACTTTAGAGATAAATGCTGCAAAGTGAAATAAAATATAATACATCATACATATATAATTGAATAGAAGTAGAGTTATTTTGAAGCTCTTTACTCTCTAGTCTCCAAAATTGAAAATATATAAACTTATAGTACAAAGTTACATATATACAATTAAAATAATTTCGTTTTTAACTAAAAAAACTTTGTGGATTTTTCTCTGGCTTTTGATAATTAAATTTCTGCAAAGTTAAGAAAAAGTACATCTGTAAAAGAGAAATGTAGAACAAAACCATTTTATATAATATGTATGTATACTTATTACTTGTGTGTGAATAGTCCTAAACTATATGTAGTACTTATATTTATATATTTAGTTGTAAAGAAAATTTTTGACCTACATAAAAATCAGTCTTTCAACAATGCTGAACAGAAATAGTTAAACCGGTTAAAGATTTTGTTATTAATTTCAAATAGTAGATTTTTTAACGTTAATTTTTTATTTGAGTGGGAAAACTTTTTTTTCCTAAAAATAATCAAACTTTATAATTTTGATTATTTTCAAACAGAAATACTTTATTTTCGTAAACTATACAGTTAATAGACCTTAAATAGACCTTTTTTGCAATTTTGAGGGGCTGTAAGTCCGGAACCCTATATAACTAAGAAAAATCGTTAGCACGTGTAAAAATATATTACTGAAGCTTTAATTTTTATGTCTTGCCGGAGAAAAATGTGTACAGATGCCTAAGTTACAGGTGTTTAGCAATAATAGCAAAAGTTCAACTTTTGAGCCCTAATAGCTCATAAACAGCAGGTGGTCCAAAAAATTTTTCTGAGTACTAATTCTAAAAGTTTTTCTTGGTTTTCACATAACCGTAAATTTAAATACTAAATTTAAAAAAAATTGTATAAAATGAAATTTTATGAAACCTACCCATGGTTAAAATTGTTTTTTCTATCTTTAACTTTTTATCTTTATCTTTTTATATAATGCCTATAACTTTGTATCAAATAAAGTATTGTTATCGGGAATATTTTCCAAATCAATAAAACGAATCTTTTTAATTAATTAACTCGTTTTAATTTTCATTATGAATTTAATTATACTAATCTTATAAAGATACATTACTATATATTTATTTCTTTTAATATTTTATTTTGTATCTATTATTAAAATAATTATTATAAGAAAAACTTCTTTAGCGTTTTTTGCTAAAATATGTAATCAATGAAATAAAAGTAAATGCTGTTATCAATTTTTTAAATTTTGCTTTAATAATTATTTAATGTTAAATTAAAAATTTTAAAGTTTTGAGAATAAATTATTATATTGGTTTAACTTTTCTCTTTTTAAAGAAAGTTTTAGAATTTTGACATATTTTGACCATTACGATTTATTTGGTCGGAAAATACCATTTTTGGAAAGAAAATTTCTATTTCTCTGTTTCTGAATATTCTGAATTTAAACACCATATACTTTGGTAAAAATTCAGTTTTCTAAAAAGAGGTAATGCGTGCATTTAAGTAAAATAAATTTAAAACTAAACGAAAGTCAAGAAGATCATTAACATCTTTCTTCAAAATAACTCTCCAAATTTCCCACTTTATCCTTCATAGCCCTAATTATCCCAAATCCAATTTCCCAAGTAATTCCTAATGTTTGATTTTAAATGAGGTTAGTTTTGGTTAAGGTCCAACACTACCCAAAGGAACCTTGTACAGAGAACATAGTTATTTTCGATGTTTTCCATCGTCCCTTGTAAAAAAAAACGTAAAAAAACAATGCAGAATGAATATCAACGGACCATTTTAAAAGATGCATATTTTTGAAAAGACAGTTAAAACAGTTTATTTTATATATATATAAAAAAAAGAAAAATAAAGAGACACTTTCTTCAATTTTAAGGAAACTCTATATAATAAAGAAACGCAATGACGCCTATAATAGTGAAGCTTTAATTTTTGTTTTTAAAATCTTGATTTTGCGCCCTAAGTATGTCATATTTATATATAAGAATTTTCTGATCAAATACAGGTATATACTAAATATTCTCAGGTATTTACTAAATATATTCAGTATTTTGCTAAATATATTCAGGTATTTACTAAATAAGTTCAGATTTTCTTTTTTGGATTTGGAAATATTTTGAGGCGCTGCAGTTTCGTAATTAGTGAGATTACATAAAAAAATTGTTCTACAACATTAAGAGAGCTTTGCTTGGTTAAAATTTCATTTCAGTCATTGTGTCTTAAACGGTGTAGAAGTTTTGTAAACAGACAACGGATAGACGAACAGATTGAAACTAATAAGAAAATCTGATAGCCAAAAGAGATTTGATTGACTAGAATGAATACTTTCACCAAATGATGAATAACAATTTTTCATTCCCATTTTATAAAAGAATACTCTATAACTTAAATTTGCACAAAGTTATGGAAAGATTTCCTAAAATTTCTAAAATTAGTTTTCTATTTAATTTTTGAGGTAGATTCGACAATGTTTCAATTAAATTTTAAGTTTTATAAATTTCTAGTGTTAGATAGACAAGAGTAAACATTTCACACTTTTTTAATCTTTTAAATATAAATTAATTTATATTTTTTATGTTGACTCGTAGGGAAATATGATGAAATGTAAAATATAGAAATATAAAAAATAGCAAGTTCATATCTCGAAGAAACACTATCGAGAAACTACATAGAATTTTGAATCAGTTCAAAAAATTATTATTTTCAAGAGATTTAAATATATTTGGTTTTTTTTTAGAATTAATTGTAGTTTTATAATTAGTATAATTATCAAAATTATGATTCATTATAATTCAACCTATTTTTTTTTTTGTCAAAATGATGAACACATATTAACAATAGATGTATGGTAATTTAATGGATTTTGAGTATATAATATGATAATAAATTATAAGATTATTAATTTATTAATGGAATATTCAGGGGAATTATTGATTATTTTAAATATTAGTGTCGAGATTTGTATTTGTGATAAAAATTATAATATTGTTATATCAGTACACAATTAATTCATTTTTAATAGTTTGGTTTTTATAAAATATTAATTAATATTTATTTTTATTCGCATCAGAACATGATATTGAAGTGAAACGAGTATGAATACTAAAATATAGTAATAGAACTATTCTTTTTTTTATACCCGTATGAACTATGTTCAAGGGTATATGGGTACAAGTCAAAGATATGGATCGGCTCAGAATCGAATTCTTAGTCGATTAAGCTATGTACGTCCGTCCGTCCGCATGATAAGTAAAAAAATAAAGGAGCTAGGAGGCTGAAATTTTTTTTCTTTCAATGGAAATAACGCAGTCTCTATTCAAGCTAGGTGTCCGGAATTTGCAAATGCAAATGATGATCAAGTTTAATGGCAATAACTTTTGTAAAATTTGGTTGTGATGTCTTCCAAATGATGATCAAGTTTTATGGCCACAACTTCTGTAAAATTTGGTTGTGCTGGTGCAATAAATTCGGGTAGCTGTCATACAACTCCACAATTTACATAAATATATCTCTGTAGTTAACTTCCGTACTAAAATATCTGAATGTTTTTAAAAAATGATCAAGTTTTATAGAAAGGAGATATATTACGTTCATACGGGTATGCCAGAGTTGACACAGAGTTGTCTACTTTACTGCATTCTTCCTTGTTTTTTTAAATTTTGATTTTAGTATATTTTAAGAATAAAAACCATCCGATAGTCTAAAAATTTTGAGCATGCATTTAAATAAAAAGATGCTGCAGAATGGGCACATTTTTCATAGAGCTGAAAATGCCGCCAAATGTTTGAGGCTTATTTCCCATTGTAAATCATTCTTTTCTTATAGAAATGCGAAAAATACTTCTATTCCAGCTTGTGTGATCTCTTCTATCAAAAAAATTCCCTTCTACAATTTGGACTACAATTTTTTAAAAAGAATCTTTTTGGGTTGATTTCTAATTTACCCTCCAATTTTTTCTAAATATCCTATTTCCCTCTCATTTTCATTCTCCCATTTAGCTAAATCTACATTGGTATAAAGGAATCCTTTCCCAGTGTTTTTATAATTTTTTGCTTTATATTAATATACAAGTAATATCTATTTTAGAAATAATGGAGGCTATGCAAATTATTGAAATTTATTGATTTCTTTCCTACCGTTTTAGAGTTGGTTACAAATCAGGATTTCAACAATATGTTTACCGAGACTTTGATTTGTTTTTATATAAAAGTATGTCAAAACTCCAAATGAAATTTTGGATATTGCTTCAAAAGGTGCGCCATTATTTACTTTGTATATTATACATTTCTAAAAAAAAATTCGATCATTTATTTCGGTGGTTAATTAATTTTTTTTAAGTTTTTATTATGTATTTTTATTTTTAAAATTAATTTAATTTGAATATTATATCGTATTATAAGGGAATTTTTTTCGATATCTACTTGTCATTTAGAAGCAAAACTTAAAAAAAATCTGAATAATTTATTATTTTATTTTAGATCTTATTACGTTATATACTATTTGACAGTGTTTTCGTATTGATTAATTTAATTTTATTAACTTAATTTAAAATAATTTTTTATTGAATTCTAACAATTTTCACTAGCGGCTCTTTTTTTTTTTCCAAAATTGAAAAATAAATTCATTTATCGAAAGATGCAGTCAAAAAAATACATAATAGATATGTATTTTCTTATTTGAAAAAATTTTATCTATTAAATATTTTATATTATATTGTGTGTTTATTCACTTTTAATAGATTCAATGTTTTTCAAAATCAATAATATAAATCTTTTCAATTTAAAAAAACAACAAGGCAGAATGTAAACCAACTGTTTTAAAAGCGGACATTTCCAAAAGATAATACAAACTGTTTAACTGTTTAGAATAATTTTGTTACTTGCACCAAAGTTTGAAAATTTCATATAATAAGAAAAAATGTCAAAAAAGAAAATTTTCAATATTTGAACCCTAATAGTTCTTAAAGAAACGGTGGTGCAAAAAAATTTGCTGAGGCAACTTGTATTATAAAAGTTCTTTCTTGTCTCAAAATTTTAAGTTCCTATCTGAAAGCGTACCGGAGTTATGAAAAAAGAAATATCATGCAAAATGTGATTTTCACATAACGTTAAATTTAAATAGTAAATAACAAAATATTTATAATTTTAAAAATATTTTATGGAAGTAAAAAAATTTCCGGTCTTATAGCGTTTTTAGATTGTAAAACTACTACAAATAACCTGAGATATTATATACAACTGAAAATAGGACTTTTTTGCAATTTTGAGGGGCTGTAATTCTGAAACCCTATACAACTTCAAGAAACCGTTAACACACGTATAAAATATATTACTGGAGCTTTAATTTTTATGTCTTGCCGAAGAAAAATTTGTACAGGTGTCGAAGTTAAAGATTTTTAAAATAATTTACTGATGAATGGCATTTTCAGATTGAAAAAATGTTAAGTAGAACATGAGATATACGCATTTGAAAAAATGGATGGGAGCTACTGGATGAAAAAGTTGTTCTAGAACATTAATTTTTTTATGAGATCTACCTTTGATTGAAATTTGTTTTCTCTGTCTTTAACGGTGTAGAAGTTTTGCAAACAGACGGACAGAGTGTAACTAATAAATACATTTTGTCAAATTTTTTTTTGGGAAATCTGCTAAAAACAAAAATGATACTTAAAGAATTTTATATTATTTTAAATTATCAAAATAATTTCTTTTTATAGAATTTTTAACATAACATTAAAAATATTTTTGTTAGAAGATTGTAAAAGAAAAATATAATTTAAAAATAATAAATGCAGATATTTACAATTCAATTCAGATAATATCATTATCATTTTAATATATTTTTTCTTATCACAAAATATTCAGATTTAAACAATTAAAAAAAATGTTAAGATACTAAGTAAGAAATATCAAAAATAAAAAAAAAATTAGAAAAAGAAATTAAAAAATCTTAAAAAGTTTGCAAAAATAAGTAATAAAATTTAAATCTGTTGATTTTTTTTTAATTATCTTTTCTTCTAATTATACTATGTTGTAAATCTAGAATCAAAATCAAGTAAAAATTTAAATTATAATCTTTTTTTGTTTTAAAAAAATATTAATTTAGTTTTCAATTATTCAATTTGTTTTATTTTTATAAAAATTTATAAAGATTTTTAATTTCTTCTTTAAACATTTTGTCAGACTGTTATTTTTAGATTTAGTTAGAAAAATTAAATTGTTTAAAAAATTTTGAAAACTTGTTTAAATATTCTTAAGCTTTTTACTCTTTAAATGTATAAAAATAAACCTTTAAAAGTTTTTTTTAACTATGGCAGAACAGAATGTAGCTAAAATAAAACGTAACGTAAATCTAACCGCATAGTACATAATGTTGGATATCAAGATATTGTTCTATTTTAACTGTTTATGTATCTGTAGGTATTGTATAGATAACTGTAGGTATCTTAATTTAGATATCTAAGAAACTGTTTTAACAGTGTTATTACACGTTTCATTTTGTTGAAAAAAAATCACTCATTTTCGAGCATTTTCAATTACATATAAATACGAGTATTTTTACATTGTACCTTAAAAGTTGGCTGTAAAGGGGGTATTACATGATTTTTAAACATACATAATTAATAGATATTCTATTTGTGAGGTTATTGATTACTTCATAAAACAAATTTTATTTCCTTAACCTTTTTGTGAGTTCCCGCCATTTTGGTTAGGCAGCCAGCGACAAGCAGAGAAACAGGAATCATTGCTTCCATGTTTTTATAGGAAATATTCTTTATTTTGCTAATTTTGGAGTATCTTTTGAAAATAAAAGGCAATGCGTATTCAGTTCCGTAAAACGCTAGGTTAAGTTAGGTAAGATTAAGGTGGCTGCGAAAAAGGCACACTTAGACTGTATTTGGTCCACTGTGATACCACATAGAAGCTTTTCTATTCCACTCGTTAAAACCAATTTAAGCTTTTTGGAAAGCGAATAATACTCTTCACATTTTCGCGATTGAACTCTTTATCGATTCCCTTCCACCACATTAGGACTCCGTACATATGAATGGGTCTTACTACGGATGTGTATAGCCAGTAAGTCATGTATGGCTGAAGCCCCCATTTCCTACCAATGGCTTTTTTGCACAAGTAGAGTGCTATTGAGGCCTTCTTTACTCTTTCTGAGATGTTAGCGTTCCAGCTTAACTTCCTGTCTAGAGTTAGACCCAGAAATTTCGCTATTTTGCCATTTCGCTAAAGGCAAGAACGCTCCCATTTAACGAAGGCGGCTTTATTTTAGGAATTTTATATTTCCTTGTAAAGAGGACCAGTTCGGTTTTCTGTGGATTTACTGACAGTCCACAGTCTGTAGCCCATGTTGTGATTTTGTTTAGTGTAAGATGCAAAACGTCCCGGAGACTGTCTGGGAACTTACTACTGACAACGACAGCAACATTGTCCGCATAGGCGATTGTTGTGCAACCATATTCAAAAGAAGGGGAGATAGCACCCCTCCTTGCGGAGTCCCTCTCTTCACAAACCTTTTTGTAGAAGCGTTGTCTAAATTGGCACTGATGGCTCTGCTATTTAGCATATTAGCTATCAGTGCTCTTAGCAAAAACGCTAAACGCTAAGTAATATAAACACTAAGTAATATAATTAAAATAAAATTATTTTTTTTTAAAACTATTTATTAATAATTCTAATAAAATTCAGACTTTTCATTACTATAAAAGTGATATTCTGTAAATTCATTAATAATTTTTCTAACAATTATATTTTATTCGTCTTGTATTAGTTACTTACTTAAAAATTGTTGTTACATTGTAATATACGGTGTTCTTTATATATATACATATATCTTAAATACATACACTATGCGTATAAGTAACTTAAAGTAATATAAATTTTACTTTAAAAAATTAGTATATCTTATGTAAAATAAAAATAAAAAACAAGAAGCACCCCCTTAAGACTAATTCAATTAAATTAGTAGGGAATTCATATGCCGTGATAAATTTTTGTGAATATTTTTAACTCAAATTTGTAAATTAAAATTTTCACACATTATTCGGTGTCAACTCTCAATTTATGTTATAAAATATTTCAATTATTTTTTTTTTTTTTGCTTTTCAATAATGGCTCTTAAATTTAATGGAATAATTTTGTTAAATAAATTTTGTTAGAAGATTTACTATGCAATGCGTAAATGAGTAAATTATTGTTATTACAATTTGATGGAATAAAAACGCTTATGAAATTTTAAGTGCAAATGAAAAACAATTATGTGAATTTATGTAAAATTTTTATTCTTTTCTATATACATATCAATATATAAAAATGTATTGTTAATATTTTAAAGTGTTTGATAAGAATTTTTCGCAGTTGTTATTTCAGTCATGAGAATGTGTTTCTTTTCTATATGCCACAGGAGCAGTATATCTATCGTCCATTATTTAAAATATAATTAAATAGCTTTCGGATTGATTTCAAAATTGTTAGATTTTTCTTTTAAACAACATTTTCAACTAATTAATTAAGAAATCCTTTAAATTATTACTGTTGATCTCGGGGTTATTCAAGTCGTTCAAAATCATTATATCCATCAAGATTTCAATCATATTCAGCACGAAATTCACTATAAATATTACTATAAACTGGCATATCGAAGGAAGCGCATTTCAAAACCTAAACTAGAAATCCGCACCGGAATAGTAAAAACAAACTCCTTTTGGATTTATGATGACTTTAAAGTTAGAAAAATATAAAATTTCTGTTAGTTTTCTAATTGGGAGATGCGATTATCATCTTATTACGTCAAGCTTTTGAATAAGTATATCGCTCAAACAGAATTTAATTCCCAAGAGACTAATGTGGACACTACAACCGGGTTGAATGGGAAGGCTTCAACAGTCTTTTGGACAATTTTGCTTGGTCGATCTGCTTCCGTCATAGGAACATTGACTTTGTTTCAGATGCCATATTAAAACAATTATGCTAGATATGAAAATATTCATTCCTAACTCATTAAATCTTGTTAAACCAAAATTCAGTACGTGGTTTAATGGAATCTGCGAAAATGTAATGGAAGCCAACGAAAAGCACTTAAAAAGGTATAAGGACGAAGTTTCGGAGATTTAATTGCTGGATAAAGTAGCGAAGAACAACTGCAAGAGAATTATTAATCAGCAAAAGTTTCTTTATAATCAAAGATTGAGAAGGGAAATAATTAATTTCCCTAAGAGTGTAAACAATATCTTTTGTAAGTAATCAATTCCACAGGTGATAGACACTGACAATATCAAATTCGGTTAGCAAAGCAAATTTGTTTGTAAAGTTCTCGCTCCTACAATCCAATCTCCGTAATCTTTTCAGTTGATCTTACTAAGATTAAAATTTTTCAAAGGGTATATTTCAGGACGCGCTGTGCTGAAAGTTTTGAAGAATCTGAATGTTAAAAAGTCCCCAGATCCAATGGAATTTCAGCTATGGTTCTCAAACATATTGCCTCTCCCATTTCGAAATCTCTGCGAAATCGTTTATCACAATCATTTTTCACAAGATATCCAATTTTCAAACGAGGAAGAATACAGTTGCCTTTGTCAACTCTTAGATACCCGTACGAACCGTTAGTATGTTCACAGCCTGTCACTCTGCTTACAATATTATTTTTTTATTTTAGTATTTTAAAATAATTTGGGTGAATTTTATAATTTCTAGAACTTATGGGTTGTACATATATTCAAACTATATGTTTATATGTACATTCTTCTAAAGCAGATTCTAACCTTCCACATAACGATTATCAATCCAAAACTTTTTCAAATATTCTATAGTACCATTTAATACCAAGCGGTAAATGTATATTAAATTGACTTAGTACAAAATAATAAATATAATTTTAAATATTATATTATATTATATTTAAATATTCCATTGACAGAATAATTTCTTATAAGTACAATAAAATACATATATTTATGTAAATACGGCGCTATATAATATACATATATACTCTTATCATTCATTCACTAGTGACATATACGATATGTAAATAAACATGATATTATATAAGTATGTATATATATCAATATCATATAAATAATAATAAAAATTCTTCAAGCAACCGTTATGTTGTTTATTTATTTACATTTTTTTATACTACGCATTATATGCTCAACAATTTCAAATTATCGAGTAAAACAAAATGGAAAAAATTCGTTTTAAAGAAATTTGTTAGAAAATTTGAAAAAATCAAGTAACACTTTCGTCAATTATAAAGTAACCCTATATTATTAAAAAAAGTTGTTAACAGAAATAAGAGTATAATGTTGAAGCTTTAATTTTTGTGTATTACTTCAAAAAAATTTTAACAGGTGTTCAAGTTACAGGTGTTTAAAAATAGAAAATTTTCAGTTTTTGACCCCTTACAGCTCCTAAACGGAGGGTGATACAAAAAAAATTTCTGAAATGACTCATACTTATTTTTAAAGATCTAACTTGTGTCAAAATTTCAAGTTTCCAACTTAAACCGTTTAGAAGATAGAAGGGTTAAAGGATTTTGTAAAATTTGAGTTTCGCATAACGGTAAATTAAGACACCGTATGTCACAAATATATGTATATTGTATATATACTTTTAAAGCTAATAAAAGTAGTAATCGTTTGGCGTTTTCAAAATAAAGATATACCTTATACAACTTGTGCTATAACAATTTAAATATAGAGCTTTTTTGAACCTTTGGGGAGCTGTAGCTCCGTAACGGGTGGGGCTACAAAAAAAAGTTATTAAAAATAAAATTAATATTTTTGTGATATCTATCAGCAGTTAAAATTTTATAGCTCTATTTCAAAAAAAATGTAGGGATCTAAAAGTTAGGTGTTCGAGAGCTACCCTAAGGCTTGAAGGCTTAACTACCCTAAGGTAAATAAAAGGTTGAAGAAATATCATGATGGTAGGAGTTTTTTAAATGATCGCCAATACCACTTTAGAAGCCTAAATTCAAGAGATGACATGTTAACATATCTCTGCGAAAAGTTGAATATTGATATTCACTGCTCCATTGAATCTGAGAACACAACTCTTGATATCTTAAAAGCCTTCAATCGAGTATGACACTCAGCCCTTCTGAATAAATGTAGGGCCATTGCTCTGGGTAGTTCAAGCATCAAAAACTGTTTTCTTGTTTTTGATCAATGACGTACTCTTATCTACGGTTAGTTCAATGTAAAGCTTTGCTGATAACAGCACTCTGGTGACATCCTACGATTTCTTGAAAACTATTTAATGTAACACGATATTTTAGCTAATTTTATTAGCTTAGTAAATCACGATTTAGCAAACACAGTTGACTTCAATACCGCTAAAACTCAAAGTTGTGTGATTTTTTGGAAAAGAAATCATCTTCATACAATCCTGCGATTTCAAGGAAGAATAATACAACAGCCCGAAAGCCTTAATATTTTAGGAATGTTAACCAAAAAATTTTGTGCAATGAACATATTTTTGAAGTACGTCATTGAGTTACATCGACAAAGGCCAAAATCACGCGCTTTGTCTTATTGGCGACCCTGCCGTTTTAGTAACTCTTATTCCTTTTACCATTCATTGAAATGTCGGAGCTTTATCTTTTTCTTATAGTAATCTCGTTGGGTAGGTTTCGCCACTTACTCAAACGATTTAAACTCATTAATGTCTCCCCTCAAACAATTATAATAACACAAGAAAGGGAGCAAGTGCTCATATATATGTGGAAATTCCTAGAGCGTTTAAAATTGGTTACGGAAATTCATTTGTTGTAAGAAGACGAAACGTGCATGCTTTTACCAAATATGTTCCCATCTGTGAACAATATTCCATTTTACAATTTACACTTATAAGAACCTTTTCAAGTTCGTATCCAATTTATGTTGTAATTCCTCTCTTTTGTCGTATTTTCTTCTCTTATTTCTTCAAATCCACACCAACAATGTACAAAGTAATCCTTACCTAGACGTTTACTAGCGCGTCAAAAGAAATAACTTTTTTGATTTCTAAAAACTATAATTCAGGAACCGAGAACCGTCCAAAATTTACAAAAGTGTAATTAACCTGTAGTTTAAATGTAATTTTTTTGTACAAAATACATTAAACTACAAGGTTAATGTTGACTAAAACTTAATATGTGATTAATATAACTAATGGTAAAGCGAATAGTTTTACAGTTTCAATTAATTGTTTCAATTAAATTGTTACAAAAGTGTTGTATTGTTAAAAATTAAATTTTATTTTACAAATTTTATAAAATTCTTCAGTGAAACTAAATTATTTTAATAAATTCAAATAAATTTTACTTTTGTTTTTGACGAACTGTACACAAAAAATTGAATTATTTGAGATATTGATTCTATTATTTATTTTTTTTAAATTTATTTATAAATATTTTATTTAAAATACAATTCAAATTATATTATAAAACAAATGGAATTAGAAAGATGTGAAATTAAATGTTTTTAATGGCGAACATTTTAAGAATCACATGAAAAACAGTTAAGAATTGTGACTTACATCAAAATTTGAAATGTTTTTTTAGATGTTTTTATGTAAGAAAGAGAAATTAAGAGACACATTCTTTAAATTTTAAGCAAATCTCATTTTAATTAAGAAAAGTTGTGAACATAATATAAATACATTAATTGTTTCATTAATTTTTTATTTTAATTTAAATTTTGAAGAAACATATGCGTATTTTCAAACATCATACACATTTCATATTTATTCTCAAAGCTTATAACAGCTTGCTAAAGAAGTTCTTTTAGAAAGTTAATTTTTAACAACAATTATCTATGAATAAAATTTCAATGCTCCAACGAAAAGGTAAAAGGTTAAAAGGTAGAAATTTTCTAAATAGACTGACCGACGGGCAGACTGAAATTAATAAGTAACCTTTTTGCAAATTGTGCTAAAAAGTCAAAATTAATAACGTTTCCCGTGAAAAAAATGTGCTAAACAGATTTATTTATTTATATTGTATCTGGTTTGTATGCTATATTAGCAGTTAGAAATTGACCCTTTGCCATCTGCGTCATGCTAAAAAAAAAATATTTAAATTAAAATGACACCGAAGAAATGTAGGAAGTGATATCAAAATATAACTTTAAAATTGTGTTCGAAAACATAACTAAACATAGTTAGATAATATTATTACCTTCTACTCTCAATATGGTTGAAAATTTGAAATACATATGTATAATTGAAACTTAGTTAGAGGAAATGTGTGAAATTTCTCTTAATAGTGCCGGTCCAAATATAATCACAACCTTTGGGATGAATCTTTAAATACAAATGTAAAGTTTTGCTCTCAGGTTAAGGACTTAGGAAGGATGCATCGGGTTTGAGAAAATTTTGGAATTATGAAAGGTGAAATCAAAAATTAAAGGAGATATTTTGTAAAAAAAAATGATAATATTCTTTTTAAACTTCATTAAAAGGAAACACATGCAATGTTAAATAGCTCCATATACGCGACGGACTCGGTAAAGGAGAAATAGTATTATCTACTTTATTAAATTTTCTTTACCGACCGCATATATTAATGTATAAGGTAGGTATTGTTTTCATACTAAAAATTTGTACCCGAGATTTTGGCAAATATGCACTACTCCGGTGTGGAGAAGGCTGTACATTTTTTTTTAGCATGATGTCTGTTTTTGGGTGTGTGTGTGTGTGTGCGTGTGTGAGTGGGTATGTCTGTGGGCACGTGTACAGCTTAAACGACTGAGCGGACTTTTTTGTAATTTCATATTTTAGGTTTTGACGTAAATATCTCGGATTGATAAGCTTTTGGAGCAAATCGAACAACCACAAGTGGTAGTTTACTAGTGTGCTTTTTAAGTTTTAAAAATTTTATGAGAAAAATTATTAAGAAAACGTTGTTACACAAGTAAAGAGCTACAAACTTTGCCATAGAACATTTTTTCATCCGACTAACTTTAACTTTTATTTAATTTTTTTTCTAAGTCCAAATTTCATACATAACATTTGAATGAATTTGAATTTCCATATGAATGAACAATTTTTTTTGTTTTTTTTTTATATATATCTCTAAAAATTTATACACATACATGGTACTTATATCTATCCGTATTATTTTTTTATTAATGCCATAAAATTAAAATGGTAAAATTTTTGTTAGCAGATTCAACATTAATCTTATGTTTGTTTTGTATTTGTTTACAGTTTTTATTATTTTTTACTTCTAATATTTTTGAATGAAAAAAATCATGTAGGTCATGATGTAATGTAAATGGACATATATTTTCGATTTCATTGCTTATTATTGTTATTGAATAAAACAAAATGTTTTTAAATTATTAGAAGTTATTTTGCTTCTTAAATTATTAGAAGTTATTTTGGAAACTTCCGGACGAGCACCTTTAAATTTAGTACAATGATATTCTGGCAAGTTTTCTTTATGTCCCTGAGATGGATTTGATAAATTGGAGTGGCAATTCGGGTACCTGATAGACGCCTCCTAAGGACTAACAAACATATCTTCGAAATTAATAAAGATAGAAACTTGAAATTTTTTACAAGTGTGTCAAGCATATCCCAAAAGGATGCCTCTTTTAGGTTCCTGAAATTCGAGTTGAATAAGGCAGAAAAGGGAAGAAGTTCAAGCAGCTGCGAAAAAACTTATGAATTTTTAATTTAATTCGAATTATTCGTAGTGTATGGTATTAATGTAGGGTATTAATAATAAGTGCTGTAGGGTATTAATAAGTCGGTTGCATCGACTTACTGTTACATTTACTTGTTTTTTCTTTCATTTATTATACCCGTACGATAAGGATCGGGTGTATTAAAATTGCTCCTCCGGTTTTAACACCGCCAAATAAGCCAGCTAGATATATCTTCAAAGGTATGGGTCGGATCAGAAAAAAATTCTAAGGCGATTGAGCTTTGTCCGTCCGTCAGTCCTTCAGCAAGATAACTCAAAAACTAAGAAAGCTAGAGTCTTGAAATTAACACAAAATATTCTTACAACAATTTGTAGGTCCCTATTTTTGTCGTTGAGATCTGACCACAACTTCGGGTAGCTCTCGAATAACTAACTTTTAGATTTCCACATATTTTTTGAAATAGAGCCATGAAATTTTAACTGCTGATAGATATCATAAAAATATTATTTTTATTGTTAACAACTTTTTTCTGTAGCCCCACCCGTTACGGAGCTACAGCTCTCGATGTTCGAAAAAGCTCTATATTTAAATTGTTATAACACAAGTTGTATAATGTATATCTTCATTATTAGCTTTAAAAATATATATAGAATAAATATACACTGTGACATACGGTGTCTTAATTTACCGTTTTGCGAAACTCACATTTTGCAAAATTCTTGATTCCTTCTGTCTTCCAAACGGTTTATTTTTAGAGAAGTTAGGTCTTTGAAAATAAGTATGAGTGATTTCAGAAAATATTTTTGTATCGCGTCTCGTTTCAAAGCTGCATGGGGTCAAAAACTAAAAAATTTCTTATTTTCAAATACCTGTAACTTGATCACCTGTCCAAATTTTTTTGAAGTAATATACAAAAATTAAAGCTCCAACATTATATTTTTATTTCTATTAACAACTTTTTTTAATATTATAGCGTTACCTTAAAATTGACGAAATTGTGACTTCATTTTTCTAACAAATTTTTTTAACGATTTTTTTGCATTTTTTTTACTCGATAATTTGAAATTGTTGATGATGATGAGTGGTACAAAAAAAATTAAATAAATAAAAAATATAACGGTTGCTTGAAGAATTTATATTTATATGATATTAGTATACATACTTATACAACTCATGTTTATTTACATATCGTATATGTCACTGATGAATGAATGATATATAATACATATGTATAGTGTAAATTATTATACTTTTGCCGCTTAGTATTAAATAGCACTATAGCATATTTGGAAAAGTTTTCGATGGGTAATCGTTATGTGGAAAATTAAGAAGGCTATGAACATATTAACGGTTCGTACAGGTATCCGAGAGTTGACAAAGGCAACTGTATTCTTCCTTGTTTTAATATCGATTTATTTTTGTTTGTATCTTTCGTCATTGATTAAGTTGTTGTATTGAAACAAAATCTATGTATAAAATTTTATTTAACCATGATTTTCATTATTTTCTTGTCACATTTTATAAAATTAAAGCAATTTAAAATAAAAGTCAATCAACGGGACACATTATCTAGACATTTTTTTTATACAACAAAATTGTGGTAAATTAAAAAAAGAAAAAGGAAATAAAATTCATCTACTACAAATGTTTAATGTGGTAAGGAATTTAATCACTCAATTCTTGGAACTTTAATTCTTTTATAAAATCCAAACAATACAAACAAAATAAAAACCTCAATAAGACTTAAAAAAATTAACAAATCAGAATGAGATAGTAATAGGTATAAAAATACAAAATTGCAATTCATATAAAATAAAATGTCTTTGTATTTGTATCCATCAATTAATTAAATGGACTATTTTTAAGATCTTGACTTCTTTAAAATTATTTATGTATTATTTAACATACATATATTTGAGTTTATGCATAGGTTTTTAAATTAAAAATTGAAAAAATCAATTCACATATGAATTCTTTTATGGAACTAAATGTATTAGTGTACACGCAATCGCAAAGCATCATTTACATGCTAATGATAAAAGTGCCAATAAAAAATATTAGCAAATTACTAATTAGAAATTACTGCATTTGATTTTGAAAATTTTATTAATATTCTTTTTTCTTCTAAACAACTTCAAAAACTGTAACGAAAAAATCAGTGTGATGACAGAACTTTTACAATTATATACAGGATGTTTCCGACTCGATGGTCTTGCTTAAAATGGGTGATCGGGCATGTCGAGACGAATGAAATATTGTATCTGAGAATGAAAGAGCACGTCCTGTTCATGAGAAGGACGCTGGCGTTAAAGTAAAATACCCAGTTGTTGTAGATGAATACCTAAAAATACAAGAAGGTAAAGACAGGACTAAACGTATTCCTGGTACAAGAACTGGCCAGAAGCGTAACATATCTCAAGATGGGATCAGTAATGTAACTAAGGGCCAATAGAAAACATGGGCAAGCCACAATGGCATCAGAGGATGCCAAGTGTGAAAAGATCCCCAAGAAGAGAAGGGCTTTTTCTGGAAATGTTGCCCAAAAAAGGCAATCTTATAAAGAAGTAGCTATTAATCACCTAAAGCTTATTAGATTTCTTAGTTTATTTTTATTGAAACCTATCAGTTTTTCATATCTTTTCCGGTTAGACTTTCCCAGAGTTTCTCAGCTACAGTTTTGCTCTTCTATTTTTATTACTTCTCTTATTTTGTGTACACTTATGCGATTTGCTTCCTCTATTCCCCTGTACAAGGTTTCCAGGTACCTAGGAGAGTGTTGCTTTAGTATTTGTTCAATTCAGGCGATTTAGTATCACTAATTTGTATTTAGTTGTTTGCGAGTTTAGTGTCTTTATAGTTGCTTAAGTGTCTCATAGAATAAATATTTCGAGTTTGCATTATACGCATCTTTCCATTGAATACACTTCAGCTTGAAATATGCTACAGAATTTTCCCAACTTTTCATTAACATTTGATTTCTGATTCCATTTACTTCAGACCCAGTTTCTTTCGATATTTTGAACTGTTAGTAAAGCTATTTCAGTACATGTTGTCCAAAAGTATTACTTCACTCTCTTTTTGTACTATATTTTTATCGTGAAATGTTTTATAAAACTGTATTTCGTAGTCATTTCATCTTGGGAAAGTTAAATAAGAAATATATATTCTGTAAGTATAGGCTACAGTCGCTGTAGTTTACCCTTGAGATATCACAACATAAAAAAATCTGGGTGGGTTAAATTTATTTCTATTATATTTATTAAAAACCTTCTCATTAGTTTCAATGAAATTTAAGGCTTCTGTACTATTTATAAATAGAGAAACAAATTTAAACCAGCTGGATTGAAGGCCAGTCCTATCTCAAAATCGAGAAATCCGGTAAGTAATTTAAAATTTCTAAGGTTCTGCTTTAGTTAATATGTTCTGTTTTTCTTATAGATTTTGTTTATCTATTAATTTCAAATCTCCAACAGTCCTAAATTTAGCAAAGTAATTCATGTAATATAATAGTTTGTAAATATTTGTTGAAGTATTTCTTCTATATGTAGTCAATAATTTTCAATGCGTTGAACTGGTTACGTTCCATTTTGAAATCTCCCAAGTTCACAAAAGAGTTAACGAGTATTTCATATTCTAAAGTTTTTTTCCCCACCCTTTTATTCATACACATAATTCCTATCATAAAGTAAACAAACATTTAATTTAGCATTGAAATCCTGATAATGCAATTAAGTATTTAATATAAGATATCAGTAAAAGTAATTAATTTCTAATTATTAATCAAGTTAAAAATATTTTTAATCGAATTTTCTTTAACCAATTTATTCTTTTCTAAAATTAGCAATCATTATAATTATTAATTTTTCTCGGAAAAATCTAAACAATTCAAATTTCATGTTAAATAAAATCAAAGAAATCTATATTTCTATATTTATATAGATACATTAGTATTGAAAAGGTATTAGTTGTTGTTCCTTTAGAGAAAAGTGAATACTCGTAATTTGACAATTTTCGAAATTATACCTTAAATACCTTTCATTGATTTTTCATTTAAACAATTTTAAAGATAAATATTATTTTTTTTTTTTATTTATTTCAAAGTTATTCTTAAATTTCAATTAAAGGCTTTAATTCCAATCTTAAATATTAAATCAAATAACTTTTAAATTTTGTGTACCTACAAATCAAGATGTATATGATATCGTCATATATTTATATTAAAATATATTGTATCTATAAATATTATAGATACAATTTCAAATTGTATAAAATATAGAACGAAATAAATGTTTAAAAATATTGCGTATTTTTTTTTTCTTATCTTTTGACAGGCACAGGCATTATATAAAAATTTTCTTTTAGTTAAAAATAATTTATAACAAAAGTGTTTATTGTATGGCATGGTAGTATAGCTTATGTTTTTGATGTTTTAATGTAATATTAAGATATAAAAAGAGCGTGTTTGGATTCGAATGTTCATCTTAAATTGTGTAGGTAAATATCATATTATAACCATGTGAACTTCACATGTTTATTTAACTGTTAATAATAACTACTTCAGTTCTGGATAGTATAGGTTGACATTATACTAATTAAGAAGATTAATTCGATCCTACAATTTAACGGAATTTTGATCCTTACACCGCTTCACATCCTTTTTTAAGAACGTATGGAAATCAAATCAAAAAGTTTAATATAAATATTTCGTTATTTAAATGAGTCCAATAAAAAAATTCTAAGTTTCATTTAAATTCGAAGTTTACTGTTGACTGATTTTAAAAAAACTAATTAAATTAGAATTAATAAACTTATTTGTACAATACAAATTTAGTCCAGTTGACCCTTTAAGATATTGACCCTTTATTGATATTCATAAAATTATTCGCTACGTTTTCACTTAATTTCATTATTTGAATGTTAATTCTTCTGGTAATTCCTTGTCGGAGAAGATTTAAAAAAATCAAATAAATTAAATCGGTATAAATATTTAATAATATACCCCGCAACTCTATAAACTATCAAAATTTCGAACATAATTCGGAAAGCTTTTAAAGATCACCATACTTTTATTTTTACCCAGCTAAAACTTTAAACCAATTTTTACGTAAAATAAACATTTTCTGTAGTCTACAATCTAAATGATTTGGTTTCTATAACGTTAAATATACAAATTTATAGTAGGGTTTTTTTTTAAATTATAATCTATGATTAACAACACTAACATTTTGCAGAATTTAGTTATATTCTAATGTTACTAAATATCAAAAGCGATAGAGCGTTGCAGAGAAGTATTGAAAATACTCTCCTCATGGAACACTATCTATTGATTCGGGTCTCACGGCATGAGGGTATTCAAGGAAATGAGTTGGCAGGAGAGCTGGCGAAACATGGATCAGTGCTTGAAATAAGCGTTGGGAATATCCCATTTGGTCACGTAGCTATACGAACATGTAGGAATTGACGAGATATAAAACAAGGAGCACTTTCTCTGCACCTGTCTTCGTCTGTAAAGGAAAAAGTGGAAATATCTCGGTAGTTAGATTAAGATGTATTCTCTGACATAGATTTCAGTAGCCTTCAAAACTTCTTTTGTCAGTGTGGCATTAAACTTGGAAAACTTAACATCAACTCTGGCTGAATAGGTTCTCCTATTTGGCCAGAGTTGATGTTAAGTTACAAGGCACGTGTAGTTTAAGTCAAAGGTACGTGTAATTGGGAGTAGAAAAGAGTAGTTTACTTTATAAATGGAACGCAAACAATATCCTTTTAATTTAATTTTTTTATATTTATCAAAAATTTCAAAAAAAATATTTTTGAACAATAAAATTTGAATAAGTTGATAAAATAATATTCGGTTTCTTCAAAAGTTTTATATTTATTTAAGGATGTCCAAAATATTTTTAGTAAAGTTCGAAAATATAACAATAATTAAGTGAGAAATTCTATCAATAACAAGGAAAATTTCTTTCTAAAATTTTTAAACCCAAAAAAATCCTATCTATATAAAAATGAATTGATATTCAAAATAGAAAGGTAAAAATACTTCAATTAAAGTGATTTTAAGATAATTTTTCGTTCTTCTGAAAAAAATTCGAGAGATTTCCAATTAACTTTTTCTTCTATGAATTTTTTGTTTTTTTTTTTACCTTCCTTTTTATATTTTATTTTTTTTTTCTTATTATTTTTTATTGTTTTTTTTTTTTTGTGCCAATTTTAGGGATTAGAGAAAATGGCTTTTTGTATTATACATATTATTGTAGTATTTTGTTATATTGTTATTGTTGTTTGTAACGGTTCGTTCTAATCCATGAACAAATGAAAATTATTATTTATATATTTTATTATTGTTGTCTGTTTTTAGTTTTGTTAAAAGATACAGTTATTGTTATTGTTAATTTTCTTTTATTTATTTTTCTTTATTTAAAAATAGAGTTTGAGTAATTGCTTTAGAATAGAATAATTTAAAAATGGTGAATAAAGTAAGAAATCAAATAAATTTTTATTTAAAGGTATAAAGGTATATGTTTTTTTATATATAGATAGACAAGTGTGAATGATAAAATTACTCATTGATAACTTAATAAATATCTGAATTTTGTAGATAATGGGTAAAATAAAGAAAAAAAAATAATATAATAAAACAAAAAAATAATATCTACCTATTGAAAATATCTAATATATAAAACAGAAAGTTTTTCTGTATGTCTGTTTGTTCGCTGATAATGAAGCACTCAGACAAATGAAACGAAATTAGAATGAAATTATAGACCGATTCGTTGCCATCTTGTTTTGGTTTATTATTCTGGCTAAACAGTTTGTTAGATTGAATTCAAATCTTACAGAAACATTGCACAAAAAAGATTCCATAGACTAATCTTTTTTAGATTTGGTAACCATTTGGAGCCCAAAAATTTGATGTAATCGAATTGTACACAATATTGCAGGACGTTTTTATAGTTATGGAAAAAGTTAAAAACAAATTTTTGTTGATTTCCGTTAATTCGGTCCACTTCGACTATAAGTTAAATTTTTTTCATTTATGTTTTTCCTGTATACTCAGTTTGGAAATTTAGTTTAAAATTTCCACAATTGTTAAGTGTTGGCAATTGTTAAGTGTAAGGAGTTCAATAAAATTATTTGCTTGCAATGCATTGCTCCATGTTGGCCCGAAGATATGACAAAAATTATTTTCTTAGTGATTTATTGCCAATTATGGAGCAATTACAAATTTTTAACAGATAGATTTTATAATCTTAAGGCCATTGTAAATATAAAATAAGTAATAATAAAAATAAACGTTTCTGAAGAAATTTTTGATTAGTCAGCTGTCATCGCTAATACACAATGTTCAATATTATGCTGATGCTGTAATAAAGTAAGATTTGTAGATCTATGGAACTCACATACTAATGGGTTAATTAATCATAATTTAATTAATACTGTTGTCTCCATCTAGGATTTCTTCAAAAATCTAAAACTCAAAAAGAAATCCGCTGTCTCCACCATAGGACCGACCCTTATTATACAAAAAGCATTATGCAAAATTTCATAGATTTACATATACATAATAATTTATATTAAAGCAAAATAACTTCTAATAATTTACTATGTGTATGTATGTAAAAATAATAAAAACTGTAAATAAATACAAAACAAACATAACATTAATATTGAATTTGCTAACAAATATTTTACAGTTTGAACTTTGCGTCATCAATAAGAGAATACATACATGCATTGGTATGTAAATTTTTAGAGACATAAAAAATATAAAAAATTGCATATGGCGGGTTAAATATGTATGAAATTTGTACTTAGAAAAAAATTAAATAAAACTTAAAGTTAGTCGGATCAAAAATTAAATGAATGTATGAAATTTGTACTTAGAAAAAAATTAAATAAAGTTAGTCGGATCAAAAAATGTTCCATCGCAAATGTTCCAAATGTTCCTCTTTCCTTGTGTAAAAACTTTTTCTTAATAATTTTTCTCTAATGTTTTTCTGTTACAAAATATGTGCAAAAAACTTAAAAATTACATTAGTAAACTACCACTGGTGGTTGTCCGATTTGCTCCAAAAACTTATCAATCCGAGATATTTACGTCGCAACCTTAAAAATGAAATTTCAAAAAATTCCGCTCAGTTGTTTAGGCTGTACATGTGACCATAGCCATACCCAACATACACACACACACACACAGACAGACAGCAGGCTAAAAAAATTTTACAGCTTTCTAAATTTCGGGTACAAATTTTTGGTGTGAAAACAATACTTACATTCTACATTAATGTATGTCGTCGGTAAAAAAACAATTGCAAAAACTTTTTATTCTCTCGGGCCGGGTTGTTCTGTTTAAAAATAAAAGATTATTAAAAGTAAAACACCCAATGTACATACATAATTCATACAATTGCTTATTTCTTTATATTATTTTGATTTACAATTAATAAAAATAACCCAATATTTTAAATCCTAATCGTAAAAATAAAAAATTATGATATTCATTGCTTATATTTAAAAGCAATCTTATAACTTTTTATATTCATGTTCTGTTTTGAACATAAATCAAAAAGGAATATTACTGGTTATAGAAAGTTCGACATTAATTATTACTTTAAATAAAAATTAAGCAAAACTATAAAGTTTAGTTTGTTTCCATTATAAAACTTATAATTTATGAATTTAAAAAATTAAAAAAATAATAAAGACATAAATAATTTTAAGTATTTAAAGAAAACGGACATTTTTATTTTATATTATACAGTTACAGGATGTAAAAAATGTGTTAAAGATAAAAGTATAATATGAAATATCGAAAAATGCAAAAAATTGTTCTGGGAGGGGATTGTTGCCAATTTCGAACGATTCTATGAAAAACTGAGTCAAATTTTCTTTAGAATATTATATTATATCTTATCATTTTAAAAATAATTTAGTAACAATTTTTGTAATGCTATAAATATAATTAAAGAAAAATTTTGTGTTTAATATATATTATCTGATTCACAGATAATTTACTTCCAAAATAATTCACAAAAGCGTCAAATTTTTCAATTTCCGTTTTTTTTTTTGTCAATTTTCTGTGTCAGAAACTCTTTCTATGTGTATAATTTTCTAACATAATATGATATTTAAGTGATTTAAATAATAATAGTAACAATTAAATAATAATTTTATTTCTGCTTAAATTTTAATTATTTCTAAAAAAAAATTAAGAAAAAATAAAATGTATATGGCTCGTTTTCTTTATATTATCAATCAAATATTACAATATTATCTGAACATGACATTATCTCATATGACATTTAAATCGATATTATTATGTTATTATCTATAATATGAATAATTTACGTTAATTTGATTATCATTTTAACATTAAATTTAATATAATATTTAGAATATGTACATATTTAAATAAAATATTAATTGAAAATTATTAAAATAAAAAAAATTTTCTTAAAACCGAAAGCAAAAAATTAAGTCAGAAAGTAAATACATCCTATTACTAACTTAATTTGGTGACAAAATTTTTATAATATTCGAATTCAGATATCAGAATATATAATAATGTTCGAAAAAAATTTCAAAAAGTTCGAAAAATAGTTAAAAAAAATATCTTTGATGATAGAAACCTTTTTTTTGTTTTTTTATTTATTTCATAAGTAATTAAATTAATACCTGATAAAAAGTTAATTCCATATTGAAGGTAGCATTGCTATTATTCCATATTATTCCATACGAATGGTAAGTTGAAGGAATGAAAGCAATGCTTCCTAATTTTTTTTTAAACTTTAATTTAAAACAAAATAGGGATTTCAATGGTTATTTCAATTGTGCAGTGACAGGACGCCCGAGAAAATTAAGCTCACCGGCGTTAATTTCTTTTTGAATTGGAATTAAAGCCCATAATTAAAAGGAATTAAAATCCGCAAGCTTTAATTCCTTTTGAATTGGAGTTAAGATCCACATTATTTTTTATTGTTAAAAGAATAGAGTAATAGAATATGTAGAGCAATCGCATTAAGATGGATTTTAAAGTTTTGGATAAAAATTGGCGTATCTCCTTTTTCCAGAATAATTAGTAATATGTATATGTGCGAGATTCTGAATTGGGAGAGATTTTAGAGTTGGTTACAAAATTAGGGTTATATGCTTTTTCGAAAATATGTATGTAAGTAATACACCTATTGTCAGGGATTTTAGAATTAAATTCAAAATCAAAATCGAAATTCAAAATCAGGATTATACGCTTTTTACAGAATATTTAGATATATGTATATGCGAGTTTTCAATTAGGAGGATTATCTACATATTTTGGAAAAAGCGTATAACTCTGACTTTGCAACCAGCTCTAAAATCTCTCCTAATACAGAAACTCGCATACGCATATATGTAAATATTCTGTAGAAGGCGTATAACCCTGATTTTGAATTAAATTCTAAAATCCTTCCCAAAATCCCTGAGGCCTTAACAATGAGACAAAAGTCCCATGGGGCTTCTGACTATGGTACTTCTCACATATCACCAAATAAAATTCAGTCACCTGAAACACAGGCTAATGGTAGTAACCTTTGTGTTATTCAGTAGGCTTTAATCCTTTTAAATTTAATTGAATTAAGTAGGCTTTAATTAAGACCCCCGGGCTTTATTTCCTCGGGCGTTCTGCCACTGCATCTATTCCTATGTGTAAAATAACAAATTTGTCTGTCAGATCGCTTGTTTTCATTGTGCTGTTTTAACTGTTCTTTCGATTGAGCTAAAATTTTACAAAAGGCGACAAATAAGCCAAAGAAACCTATCCATTCATTTGACCCTTATGGTACATCAATTTTGGTTTGTAATACGAATTAAATAAAATATGTGACTTCTAGATGTGACTTCTATAAAATTACAAAAAATTCTGTAATAAATATTCGTCCGGTGAAACCTTTTTAGAACATTTTTCAAAAAAATTTTGAAAAATTTGCCTTAATTACTTTCACTCTGTCCGACTGTTTACAAAACTTCTATACCGTCAAACACAGTACAATGAAAATTTAACAATGAATAGGTATGTTAAAAAAATGAATGTTGTAGAAAACGTTACTAGTTGCGGACCTAAAAGGTTTTTCAAATTTAAACAAGGCATAATATAAACCAACGGTTCTTAAAAGCTCACATTTCCAAACGATAATACAAACTGTTGGGAATTGTGGCTTTCACCAAAATTTGAAAATTTCATATAAGAAAAATCTGAAAATATGATTTTTGGAATTTTAAGGGGCTGTAAGTCCGAAACCCTACATCGGTTAACACACGTAAAAATATATTGCTGAAATTTTAAGTTTTAAGTTTTAAGTTTTATGTCTTGCCGAAGAAAACTTTATACAGGTGCCTAAGTTATAGATTTCTCAAAATGGTAAACAGGAGATGGTACAAGAAAATTTCTGAGGAAACTGATACTAATTCTAGAAGTTCTTTTTTGTTTCAATATTTCAAGTTCTTATCTAAAAGCCTACCGGATTTATGAAAAAAGAAATATTGTATAATAATACAATACAAAATATTGCATAATTTTAATATTGTTTTATAAAGATAAAAGAGTTTCCGGTCTTCTAGCTTTATTAGATTGCTACTACGCAGAGCCTGACATATATACATCAGAAAATAGGCCTTTTCTGCAAATTTGAAGAGCTGTAACATCGTTACCCTATACAATTAAAAAAAACCCTATGCAATTAAAATATACCCTATACTACACAATTTATGTTACACACGTAAAAATATATTACTGGTACTTTAATTTTTATGTCTTGCCGAATAAAAAGGTATACAGGTATACAGACCTAAGTTACAGGTGTTTAAAATTAACAGATTTTCAATTTTTGAGCCCTAATTGCTCACAAACAGGGAGCGGTCCAAACAGGGAGCGGTGCTGAGGATACTTATACTGACTCTAAAAGTTTTAAATGTATACTAATATTATTTATTTTGTTTATATTATATACTATATATTTACAGGGGCTTCGGTAGCCTAGTGGGTAGGTGTGTGGCGTATTAACCGAAGGAGTGTGGGTTCGATCCCTGCACAGGTCGTAAGAGTTTTTTTTTCTTTACATACCGCCCTTACGACCAAATATAATGTAAATATATAGAATATAATATAAACAAAATAAATAATATTAGTATATAATTTAATAATAGTATAAAAACCTATAATGGCCTTAGTAGCCGATGGTTCAATAATATTGCACTATATTAATGTATGTAATATTAATATAAATAAATAAATAAATAAATAAATAAATATATATTTACATTATATTTGGTCGTAAGTGGGAATGTAAAGAAAAAAAAACACTTACGACCTGTGCAGGGATCGATCCTACACTCCTTTGGTTAATACGCCACACGCATACCCACTTGGCTACCGAAGCCCCTAGCCCGTGATTATTTTATTTATTTATTTATTTATATTAAAATTACATACATTAATGTAGTGCAATATTATTGAACCATCGGCTACTAAGGCCATTATAGGTTTTTATACTATTATTAAAAAATTATATACTAATATTATTTATTTTGTTTATATTATATACTATATATTTACATTATATTAGGTCGTAAGGGGGGTATGTAAAGAAAAAAACGTACGACCTGTGCAAGGATTGAACCCACACTCCTTCGGTTAATACGCCACACGTCTACCCACTAGGCTACCGAAGCCCCCGTGATTATTTTGCGATTACCAATATTTAATGAAAATATAAAATTGCATAATTATAGGCTAAATTTAAAAAAGTTAAGGACAAACTTAATTCTATCGTAATTTTCAAATGCTATATAACTATTATTAAAATATCTTTCACCATATTTAATTCTTTATTAATTATTATGTATAAAATATTATCGATGTAATTCTTATTCCGTAATTACAAAAGATTTCATCATATTTATAAAATTTTTTTTTACGAAAATATTTGAAAGTTAAATGCAGATAAATATTAAAATGAACATTCTCATAAAAAATCATTGTTCGCTACTGAAAACTGTGATGCCTTTTGTTAAATTAGGGCAATGTCCTTATGTATTTTTAATTATGTTTTTATAATGTGTAAATGTTATGGTACATGAAATTAATGTTAAGGTTGGTATATAGACAAGGTATAACATTTTATCCTTGATAAATTTTTGGGATTTGCTTTTTTTTTTTTGTTTTTTTTTTTTATAAATACATAGTCTTATTTACTTAAATGTGCTTTAAAAAAAAAACTAAGTATACATGTAGCCAAAAAGTTAATTTTGAATTTATCCGCTTGTGTATTTATATTTTTAATATTTTAATATAAATTAACTAAAAAAGCTTACGCATATGGTCATTAAATAATTTTTATAGAGTAAAAAAAAAAATATAATATTCTGCATTGCAAACATTTTATGATGTAAAATTTTTTTTTTGATATATCCTAAATATTAAAAATTATTTTCAAAGTAAACAAAAAAAAAGTTTTTTAATCTGAAAAAATTTATTGTAGTTTTTAAGAGTTGGTTTTCTATGGGTATTCTAAAAGGATGTACCTATTTCATTTCATTTCTTAATATAGAAGTTGAATTTTGATTTAAAAGAAAAAGGGTTATATTAAAAATTTTTTTTTTAATTTTTATAAATAAAATATTGCATATATAATAATAATTCTATTTTCTATTTAATATACAAGTGTATGTATAATTTTGTCTTAAAAATTTTGAAGAAAAAAAAAATAATTTCTTTAAAAAGGATATACTTAAAAAGTTTTTCTATAAAAGTATTCAAACAATTTTAAATTGAATTTTATGTATTATTAATATGAAAGGTAATAAAAAATTTTTTAAACAACTATTCTTAAGAAAAAAGGAAAACTTTTCTTTTATTCATTTATCAGAGATTGAATTTTGCTTTAGAAAGTTTTGTTCTATTCAATTTAAATTACTAGAAAATTAGTTTTTAAATACCTAGAATAATTTTAAAACTTATGATGTTTTTCTTTCTAAATTTTATAAAATTTTTAATTTGTCTTCAAAATTTTAACGTGTTTTCCGACAATAATATGTATAATAAAAATTTAGCTGAAATTTCTGATCAAAAATACAAAAATTCTTTTGGAAAAAAGTTTAAAATTTAATTTTATAGAGTAGAAAATTAACTATATCTTTACATTTATCTTAATATATAAAAACGTTGGCGCGTTTGTGTGAAACCGCATCACGCCTAAACCAATCCTCATATTAAAGTCATATTTACAACGTTAGTTCATTTGGTACTCCGGATAGTTTTTGTTTTTTATATTTTTATTTTTTAGGTTACGCTGCAGACATGTCATACAACGTCAAGTGTTTTTTATACCAAAAACTATCTTCTTATCCTCTAATCACAACAAAATGCTCCAAGCTAATCAGTCATGATTACCCTATTGAATCTGTATATAAATATTTTGAAAAAGTTCAGAAAAAGTCATAGGTGCCATACTACTTCAAGTGTTTTTATACCAAAAACTATCTTCTGATCCTCTAATCACAGCAAAACGCTCCAAGCTAACCGGTCATGACTACCCTATTGATTCTGTATATAAGTATTTTGAAAAGGTTCACAGATACATTCAAATTAACAAGAAATATGAGCGTTCAAATACAAAATGATCCAACAGCAGAAGAGTTTTCAAAACAATTACTCGAAATTGGTGATGAAAAAATACCAATAAATCCAATCACTCAAAATATTAAATTATCATAAAATTTTTGTAATATTGTATCTATACAAAATTAACTCATACAAAAAGTGTTTCCAAAATATTGAAGTCAATTATTCACACCATCAATGGTTAAGCGAACAAGTTATTTTAGCAGCAAAAAATATTGGCGTTGATATCAATCTTACTATGCAAAATATGATTAATACACAATTGTTTACATTTAAATGAATTGATACAGTCGTCGATGAAATTGAAGAAGTTAATTATCCAACTAAATTTTTAAATTCATTGGACGTACCAGGTATGCCACCACATCATTTAGCATTAAAAATTGGATCTCTAATAATTTTATTAGTTATTAAAAAAATTTTGCTAAAGATCCTTGAAGCCACAGTTATTAATGGGGGATCAATTATTAATTTAAAAGAGGAAATGTGTTATTTTACGAAGTTGCAGCTCCTCAAAATTGCAAAAAAGCCCTATTTTCAGGTGTGTATAACACAGGCTCTGTGTAGTAGTTTTGCAATCTAAAAACACAAGAAGACCGAACATTGTCTCTATAAAACAATATCAAAATTATGTAATATTTTGTAATTTACTATTTAAATTTACCGTTATTTGAGAATCAAATTTTCCATGATATTTCTTTTTTCATAACTTCGGCAAACTTTTACATAGGAACTTGACATTTTGAGACAAGAAAGAACTTCTAGAATTAGTATAAGTTTTCTTAGAAAATTTGTTTGTATCGCCCCCGGTTTAAGAACTATTAGAGCTCAAAAATTGATAATTTGCTATTTTTAGAAGCCTGTAACTTAGGCACCTATACAAATTTTTCTTCGGCAATACATAAAAATTAAAGTTCTAGTAATATATTTTTACGCGTGTTAACGATTTTTGATATATAGCTTTCCTGACTTACAGCCCTTCAAAATTGCAAAACAGTCCTATTTTCACATATTTTGTTATGAAATTTTAAAATTTTGGTGCAAGTCACAATTCTAAACAGTTTGTATTATCTTTTGGAAATGTGCGCTTTAAAAACCGTTGGTTTACATTCCATCTTGTTTATAAATCGTTTCGTTTTCACTTATTTTACACCAGGCTTTAGTTTTTTCGATTTAATTCATGTATTTTTAATGTACTATTTTGTAATTTTAAAAGTTTTTCATCGCATATTTAAAATTAAAAAAAAAAAAAATATTTTTATTAAAATTTGTATAAATACAAAAAGAAATTTAAATTTTTACCAAAAAAATCCTTTGTTTTGTTTTTTAAATTGTACTTATAAAGCTTGAACGTATACGTACAGTTTGTATATTACTGAACTAAACGTTTCTTAAAAATGACATTTAAATTAACGAACTTATGGAACGGAATAAGCGTTTATTGTGGTTGATTGAAAACGTGTAGATTTTGACGAACTCTAGGATCTCGTATCGTTTCATTTCTAGTTTTTTGTTTCCGACTTTAAATTTTAGAAACAAGAAAATTTAAAAAAATGTTTATTTACATTTTTTAGTATCTTAACTATACTATAATTTTTCTTTTTACATTGTTCGCAATGTTTCAAGCAGTATTTATTTATATATTTCTTTTATACTGTATAATATATACATATTCATATAGATATAATTTAGTTGTCAAAGGAGAAATAAAATGAATCGCTAGAATCGAGAGAATCAAAGTACATATATATGTATAAATGTAAAACTTAAATGCAGTTTTCCTTGCTTTTTTTTTGTATTCGTATATCGGAAATGTGCAATAAAAGTTTTGAAAAATAAATACTTAGAAAATCGGAAATAGATAAAATTTTCAATTACTTAAATAAATATCAAACTTCCTTTACAAATTTTATTGTATTGTATTTCTTTATGTCAATTAAAATCCTCATTCAATTAAAATTGTTATAATTATTTAGTGGTATTATAAAAGTTTTATTATTATTTTAAATTGATATTTTCCTTTCGTTTGAATTATCAATTTAAAAAATGTTGTAGTAGTAAATAACTCTTGTAAATGACAAATTTAAATTATTAGAAAACAAGGTAGAATGTAAACCAACGGTTTTTAAAAGCGCACATTTCCAAACTCAATACAAACTGTTTAGAATTGTGACTTGCAAAAAAATTTGAAAATTTCATGTAATAAGAAAAAACGTGAAAAGGGACATTTTAAAAATTTTGAGAGGCCGTAATTCCGGAACCCTATATAACTAAGAAAAGCCGTTAACACGCGTAAAAATATATTATTGAACCTTTAATTTTCATGCCTTGCCGAAGAAAAATTTTTACAGGTGCCTAAGTAACAGGTGTCTAAAAATTGCAAATTTTCAATTTTTGAGGCGTAATAACTCTTAAAGAGGGGGTGTTACCAAAAAATTTTCTGAGGAAACTTATACTAATTCTAAAAGTTCTTTCTTGCCTCAAAATTTCAAGTTTCTATCTAGAAGCGTGCCGGAGTTATGAAAGTAGAAAAATCATGCAAAATTTGGTTTTCAGATAACGGTAAATTTAAATAGTAAATTACAAAATATTACATAATTTTGATATTGTTTTATATAGATAATAAAATTTTCGATCTTCTGACGGTTTTAGATTGCAAAATTATTACGCAGAGCCCGAGATATATACATCTGAAAATGGGGCTTTTTCGCAATTTTGAAGAGCTGCAACTTTGGAACCCTTTACAATTAAAATAAACCTTTAACACACGTAAAAATATATTATTGTAGCTTTAATTTTTATATCTTACAGAAGCAAAATGTGTACAGGTTCCTAAGTTACAGGTGTTTAAAAATAGCAAATTTTCAATTTTTAAGCCCTAATAGCTCATAAACAGGGGGTGGTCCGAAAAAATTTTCTGAGGAAACTTATACTAATTCTAAAAGTTCTTTCTTGCCTCAAAATTTCAAGCGTCTATCTAGAAGCGTGGCGGAGTTATGAAAGTAGAAAAATCATGCAAAATTTGGTTTTCACATAACGGTAAATTTAAATACTAAATTTAAAAAAATTGTATAATTTTGATATTAATTTACAAAGATAAAAGAAATATCTGCCGTTTTCAGATTGAAAAAATCTTAAGCAGAACATAAGATATATGCATTTAAAAATAGGGCTTTTTCAAAGTTTGAGGGCTGTAGCTCCGTAATGGATGGGGCTACATGAAAAAGTTGTTCCACAAAATTATTTTTTTTATGAGACCTACCCATGGTTAAAATTTTTTTTCTCTATCTTTAACGGTGTAGAAGTTTTGTAAACAGACGGACGGACGGACGGACGGACGGACGGACAGAGTGAAACTAATAAGCACATTTTTTCAAAAATTTTTTGGAAATGTGCTAAAAATAGGGCTTTATCAAAGTTTGAAGGGGTGTAGCTCCGTAATGGCAGGGGTTACATGAAAAAGTTGTTCCACAAAATTATTTTTTTTATGAGACCTACCCATGGTTAAAATTTTTTTTCTCTATCTTTAACGGTGTAGAAGTTTTGTAAACAGACGGACGGACAGAGTGAAACTAATAAGCACATTTTTTCAAAATTTTTTTGGAAATGTGCTAAAAAGGGATATATTTATTTTCTGCATTTTGCATTATAGAGGTTAATGTAAAATTTGAATTCAGAGGTTCGTTTGATGTTGAATCTTTGTTTCCCCCCTTCTTCAGTTTTTAAATATGCATTTCTTCACATTTCTTCTATCTTTATCATTTAAATATTTTAAAAATGTTTGTTAATCCAAAGTAACACATAATATTCTTTGCTTTTCTTTTGATTGTGATTTCTTCGATAAAATTTAATACTAATTATAATAATAAGATAATACTAATTTAAAATATTATTTTGTTATCTTATCCCTTCTCTTTAAGTATTTCTTGCAGAGAGGCCTGGTCTAATTACATTCCTAATACTTGGTCCTCCTAATAATTCTTAAGGTTTTGAAGTATTTTGTAATAATAATGTTCGATATAAATAGAAGATCCTGTAATTGAATGCACCATTAGTCGCAATTATTCTAAATGCTGAAGATGGTGTATTAAAATACCGAAATGCACCCAGAACAATAATTTGAATGAAAAACTTATTTTAATTAAATTTCATTTATTTTATTTAAATTAAAATTAATAAGTAAAACCATAAAAGGTGGCAAAAATTTAACGATTAAAAGTTAGAAAAATAACTAAGCTTCATTTTTTTCTAGCTGCTAACTTTCCATTGACTAAAGAACTTTCATATTACATAATAACATTTTTATTTTTGTCAAACAGTATGCAGATCTTTAGTAGAAAAAGATGGGTAGATTTTTGTTTTGTACAGAATCATATGAACTTGGTTTTAGTCTATAAGAAGAGTAAATCACAGACAACAAATTGGTGTATCAGCTAACGAAGCACTGATTACAGCTTCAGCTAAGTATTGAACATACTCCATTTGTCCACATGCCATTACAAAGCAAACAAATTCAATATATTAAAGAAACATTTTTTGGCTTCACTAAAGATGGCGAATAGAAAATACAGGATGATGACTTTGAAAGATTATAACCCGATTGATTGATTTATTTGTATAGTATATAACAGAATTTGCTATCTATCTAACAGAACTTGCTAATTTTCTATGGGATATTGTCTGATCGGTAGCCATGCTAGAACATTGGATAGGTATCAGAATTTTAACATTAGTTTTGCAGAGCCTGAAAACACTTTTCTCATCTGAACTGTTTTCTTTTGAAAGTGAAAAAACTATATCTACAGTTCTTTTTCTAAGATTTAGTTAAATTTTAGAGAACTAATTTAAGAGATTTTCAAATTTTTTTGCGTTAGAGGAGTGTCATTGTAGCATAAGTCATTACCTCAGTTTTTATTAATAGAAAAAAATTAGATAGAAGTTTCTTAACTTATTCTTAGGTATAGCATTCAATATAACTTTTACTGTAATATAAATGTAAGGAAATATTTTAAGAACATATTACACCAAGTCAGGTTTCACTGTTTCAGGTTCTTTTTTTTTTTTTTAGCTTTGTTAATAAAGTAATTTATTTTTCTATTGTCAGAGAATTTTTAAATATATTAATATATTTTTATTCAAATGAAAAATTTAAAGATGTATGTACATAATATATGCAATATAAATTATAACCATTGTTTGATAAATTCAAATGTACAAAAATATAGAAAGAACATTGTAGATTCGAAATATAAATAATAAAAAAGAAAATATATCCCATCCATAATAGATACGATTATTTTTCTTTTGTTCTCATTTTTCTAAACCATTCAAAAAACCACAATATTTAAAAAAGTATGTAGTATAAACATATAAACAAATTATTATTCTTGAGAGATTTGAAAAATTCTATCAATTTAAATAATTAAATAAATAAATTTAATAATATGTTGCTTAAATCTGAATAACATAAAATCAACTTATACGAAGCCATAATTTGTGTTTATACAATTTTTTTGTTGAGTTTAAATTCCGTTTAAATAAAAATTTATTTATTCATTTTGAAAATAAATTTCGTTGAATTCGTCCAAAAAATTAAATATAAAAGATATGCTCTTTTATTTTAACCCTACAGAATATTTTTTTCATAAGTACTCGCGTTGGGTCATATTGATCCAAGCTTAAAAATACATAAGTGTGCGTTAATAATATAAGATATTATCTTAAAAGATTTTTTATTTCATAAATTCAGTTTTTATTTCAAAGAGATTATTTAAGTCAAAAATAAAAACATTTATTATATATTTTATATTTATATTTTGTATTTTTGACACTTTTTGTTGCACCTTCTGTAAACGTACACAAAAATTCATAAAACTTTACAGTCAAGGGTAAAATTGGATAATATACATTTCTTCAATATGAAGTTTAATAATGTTTAGAACAAAAAAATTTTTTTTTTTTTTATTGCATTTCTCTGGCGGACAGGAAATTACACAGCCTTTCCTGTTCAGGCGTGGCTGTAAATGTCGTAAGGGGAAATAACTCTTAGGATGTGTTTGGGATTCGAACCCACACTCTCTCGGTGTTTACAGCGTATTTTATACGCTCTTACCTACTAGGCCACCGAGGCCCAATAAAAAATTCTAAATATAAACAAATAAAATGTTTAGGAAATTGGAAATTAAGTCATCAAGACTGTTTTTCACATTGCAAATAATTTTTAAAAAAATCAATGAGATAATGACACTGTTATTGTTTCAGAAAATATTAACATTTAACTAAATTTGGAAAATAAATGCTTAAAAAAACAAAACTTATTGGCTTCTAAAACAAATTTGGGCTGGTAAGACTCGTACGCGAGTACCAGATCGTTAAGAATCTTTATTTCTGAATCTTTATATAAGAATCTTTATGTTTTGATTTTTAAAAAAATATTTAACAGATCCTGTTTTAGTAATCACATTTTTTTTTTTTAAAGAACTTTTTATTTTTAACACCTTTGTTCACTCTTCAACAGACCGAAAACAACATTCGAAAATTATTTGCCTTGATGACATAATATGGCATTATGTTACAACACTATTTTATAATTTTTTTTTTTTCGGTAATTTCAAAATAATATAAAATATTTTAGTATTAAAATAATATTAAATTATTTTTACTGTTTGTTGACTTCATTTTATGGTTATTTGGAACTGAAAACAACAAAGTAAAAAAACAAAAAAACCAAAAAGAAAAAATAAGAAAAGCCTAAAATGTCGACAATAAATTCATAATGAAAAAAATCTAAACGTTATTAACAAGGGAATTTTCTTTTCGGTTGATGGTTGAACTAAAAAGAAAATTATTTTATTATATTGTATAATATAGGAAATTAAATAAGGAAATAATGGTTCCAAATTAAATTTGTTTGACAACAATTAAATGAAAAAGAAATAAAGCAACGAATTGATCACTGAATTATTAAAAAAAAAAAAAAAATAATGGTGGTTTTTGATAGAAAGTTCGGGAAAATTAAAAAAAAGAAGAAATAAAAACAATGTTCTTTTTATTTCAATTTCTAAATTAATTTACTTCGAAATTGTCAATTGTATAGTGTTGTCAGTCAGTCAGGAATTTGTGTTAGTAAAGGATAATAATATATTAGGAAAAAAAAATAAAAGTTCTTATTTGTGACTATATTAGGTACCTAATTCCTACTTCCACCCGAACAAAGTAAGAAACTGGCTATTAGTACATTCATTCATTTTTACTATTCTGAAAATCAGTAAAGAAATTGAAATATTTTTTAATTAGTTTGATAGTGGTTTGATAATGGTATCTTTTATTATTTGAAGATTTAGATGGCTGACATAATTTTCTTTTTATTACAGTCTATCTATCTATCTATCTATCTATATTCAATCTAAATATCTTTAAGATAATAAAAAGTTTTAAATTTTGTGCCCATATTTACATGTATTTTAGATACATAATAGTTAATTAGATGTAGATTAGGTCAGGGATTGGTAAGCATTTGGCCGAAGCAAATAAACATTTTATTTTAACCGAATCATAATGTGAGGGAAAAAAAATTTTTCTTTTATTACGTTTTATAAAAAAGCTTTAATTATTCACGCTATAGTAAAACTGTTTTTTAATGTTCCATTAAGTTGTTATAGTTGGCTTGTCCAAAGCTAATTTTTTCAATATTTCTAAGTAAGTATATAATTAAGTATATAATAAAAATCTTAAACGAACAAAAAAGTAACAAACTGTCTACTGTTTCTTGTATCTATTAAGTATCTTAAAAATTCTTTTAAAATATTCAAATTTTTTCAATTTATATAGAACCCAATAATTTTTACTACTCAAGGATTTTAAAGTGAATAAATATTTGAAAGATTATAATTTCTAGTTATCTGACCTATGGGCGTTGTAGTTAAGTTGCCGAAGTTAAGTTGGGCGTTGTAGTTAAGTTGCTAAAATATCTTAGATTTAAATCCCGATCAGATCATATCTAATAAGTATTCAATAGTAATAATTTATCGTAATGTTTATAGTTTATCATATCAAATCGTAATAAAATGTTCTTTTTATCAGCATAAATATTATATTTGATGTGTCTTTTAATAATATTGTACCAAAGCTACTGCCGAGTAATCAACATCTTTGTGACAATAAGTATTTAAGCTAAGAAGGACTATATATATGTCTAATATAAATAACATGGGACTTAGTGGATGCCTTTAATTGAAGTGAAGAATTTTGTTTTTAAAATTGAATTTTTAAAATAATTATATCTACAGTTAAATCAAATTAATTTACACTTTATAAAATAAGTTAGATTGATTAAATGAATTATTCTAGCATTAAATTAGTCAAAAACTTATATATGAAAAAAAAAACTAACCCATGCAATATTTAATATCTTTAAAACTAGAGCGCAGACATGCAAATAAACGATTTTCATTTTAATAAATTCTATCTCTTCTAACTAATAAATTTATTTTTTACTTTAAAGAAAACAAAAAAATAAAAAAGCAAGCTAAATTTCTCCCACCTGATATTTTTTAACAAGGATTTATTAATTATTATTATGGTACAATTTTCATATATTAAAACAAAAATAAAGGGGAAAAAACTTCTAAAATTACCAAAACTGCCTTAAGCTTAACTTTTACCTTTAACTTTTAGAAAATACAAATTTTCAAAAGGAAAAAAATTTAAAAAATCTGAAAAAAGCTAAATAAGAAAGAAAAAAAAAAAGGTGCATACCTACTATAACATGAAACATAAAACTTTAACATAAAAATCCTTAGGTCATATATAATTAGATACTTTTCAAAAATAAAAACAAAAAACAATCCCATTAATATGATACATATATTTTTTTTTTATAATATTACGTATATTACGGGTGTACTTAAATGTGTTCTGTACGAATGATGTTTTTGAATTTTAATACAAATGTTAAGATTTTGAATTTTAATACTAATGTGAAGGTTACTTTAATAAAGTTTATTTTAAAGTTCATAATTTTTAGCAGACACTGAAAGAATAAAAAAATTAATTATTTAAATAATGTTGTATCTTTAAAGTAATTTAAAACATTTAGGTTATACTATTTGAATTGCAATATGAGCCCTTCCGAGTTTAGCCTACTTAAAATAATTAATCTTTTCCATCCATTACGGAGGTACAGTCCCTCAAATTTTGAAGAAAGTCTATTTTTAAATGTGTATATCTCATGTTCTGCTTAACATTTTTGCAACTTTTTTACGTTTTTTAAATTTTGTATTTAAATTTACCGTAACTTAAAATTTAGTATTTAAATTTACCGTAAATGTGAAAAACAAATTTTGCATGTTTTTCTTCCTTCATAACTTCGGCACGCATTTTAGATAGGGACTTGAAATTTTGAGGGGAAAAAGAACTTTTAAAATAAGTATTAATTTTCTCAGAAAATTTTTTGTACCATCCTCTGTTTAAGAGCTATTAGGGCTGAAAAAATTGAAAATTTGCTAATTTTAGACTCCTGTAATTTAGACACCTGTACAAATTTTTCTTCGACAAAACATTTTTGGCAGTATGATTTATACGAACAAAAAGAAAATTCAATGTTTTGTTACTGCATATTACCATAAAAATGATATTATAAAGTTAAACTAAAACCGAAGTAGTTGTAAAATCAAAGTTTTTAAAAGGCGCACATTTTCCAAAAGACAATAAAAACTCTTTTACAATTGTACTTCTTCAGGTAAGTTACAAGTGTTTAAAAATAGTACATTTTAATTTTTTTATTTCTAAAAGGTTTAAAACCTTTTTACCCTTATAGCCTTTGAACGGGTATAAAAATATTTCTGAGGTAATTGTGAAAAATTGTTTTTCTCTCAGCGTTCTCTAATTTCTCAAAGTGTTCTATCTTAAGGCGTTCTGCAGATATGAAGGAAGCAAAATTTTGCAAAATTTTGCTATTACATAACTGTAAATTTAAAATCTAAATTGCGAAAAAATGTATAATTTTGATATTGATCTATAAAGCTAAAAAAAAGTCCTGATGTTTGGCGTTTTTAGATTGAAAAAATATTAACAGAACCTAAGATATAAAGATTTAAACAACGCACTTTTCCCACCTTCAAGAGGCTGTAGCATCCTAATGGGTAGTTTGGTAGGTATAAGAGGCTCATTCCACTAGCTGGTTAAGTAGTGCGTTAGCACCGTTTTTCTACCACTTCCGTCATCACAAGGCTTATATTAAGATTATATTGAGTTCAGTATTAAGACTATATTCTACCGCTACCGCTGGGATGGTTGGGACTACATAAAAAATTTGTTCTTAAGCATTTTTTTTTGTAATCTAAGAAACCTATCTATGGTTAAAATTTCATTATTCTTAAACCGTGTAGAAATTTATAAACAGACGGACACGGGGACAAAGTGGTGCTGATAGAGTGAAACTAATAAGTTATAGTTTTTCAAAAATTTTTCGAAGAACGTACTAGAAAGCTTTCGGATTAATGCTATATGTACTATTAGCTTTCCTGGTTCCAGCCTGGAATTCCTGGTTCCATTATGGGAGCCAAGTCGTTTGTTTTTTAGTTAGTAACCCAGAAAGCTCAGAGCCTCCCAATTTAAAATCACGGTAGTCTAACAGTCTTTTAGAGTGCGGCTCTCTAAAAGCTTTTTAAAAGATTTTTCACCCCTCACGAAAAGAAAAAAAATTAGCTTTCCTGATTTGTTAAGTATTTCGTGTACATATTTTCTTAAATTATTTAGAAAATAGAACTTTATTTTTTTTTTTTAATTTATTAGAAAACTGAATAGAACTCGATAGTGATAGTAACAATAAACCAGTGATAGTAAAAATATTATTCAACAAATTACCGGCTGATATTATATAATAAATAGAAGATTTGGTATATATTTTAGGTCAAATCTTTTGTGTTCAGAAGATTGACGGAAATTCAAACATTTTTATCTCGTAGTTTATGATTTGCGATAGGTGTTACCGAGTATTAAATCGTTAACCGTCAGTGGTTCTCGAGTGAACAATTTAACTTTTACAATGAGTATCGTTCAAATATATTAAAAGACAAAACTTTTTGATTTAAAAAGCAAATTAGTACGCCTAGTTAAAAAGTTTTTTTTTTATCTTCTTTCCAGCAAAGTTGCATAACCTTAGAAGTCATCTTAGAGTTATATCTGTTGTTATGTTTTCTTTACAATGCTATATTTTTAAAGTCACATCACATATTTTATTTTATTTTGATTTATAAAATATCTAATAAAAAGCATCTTTTCAAAACTATCCTAAATCTCTTTTGTTACAATTAAAATTAAAAGTTTTTGCACTCAAGGTTTTTAGATTTTTTTTTTATAAAAAATTTGCTAAATATTTTTTATGTAAAGTCCACTTTTCCACTTAATTTCCAAGTCCAAGTTTTTAAGGATAAGTTCAGTTGAATTAATTATTTATTTGATTAATATAGAAGAGATACAAAGTCACGAATGTTTTTTTTTAAATATATTTATATTTTATCTTTTGAAATTTGGGGCTTTCATATAATTAATTGTATATTTATCGTTTGATGAAGTTTCTAAAAAAAATTTTAATTTTATTCGTTTTCTCTATAATTTAAAATTCGATGAGGAATGTTTATTATATTAACAGATTTATTACTTTTTTTTCTTTATCACCTTTTTATCCTCTGTACCATTATGAAGTATCTAAAAATACTTTTTGAATTAGTATATTATTCACTAATGCTGATGATTTAATGATAGAAAAAAGAAGGGGGCATTCTTTAATAAAGTATTTCTATTTTCAAATTGAAACTGATTTAATATACAGCAAATCAATCAACGCTTTTTATTTTGAAGAGGAGTTCAAAACGGAAACAGCTAGATCCTTTTTTCCTTTCATGCCATTCTTCAATTTTTTTTTTTTTCAATATTAACGCTTAAGTGTTTGAATTATTCAAATTTTTTTCCCAGTTTTACAAAATATTTTTTTTTTTGTGTCAAACTTTCATATCTGTGGAATGTTTGCTTTTTGTAGAATAATTTTTGTGAACTTTGGAAATTACAAGAAGTAATTGAGGGGTAAAAGAAAATTCTCTTTATATTTTTACATGATTTTTTTTTCTGTTGATTGAAAAGTGATTCAGAGAATTTTTGTATTCATATTTTTGATTATCGTATTCGAAAAAATAATTTAAAGAGAAAAAAAAAATTATGTATTTGAATTTCAATGATGCTGTCAATCATTAGGGACAAAGAGTTTTTCGTTTCTTAATTTTAGGGTCGGTATTTTTTATTTGTTTTTTCAGATTATTAGCAAATGATACCATAAAAACATTTTGGTTTTTTGCTAAATTTTTTTTTTTACAGCGAATCAAAAGTAATGAATAATGATATATTGTTAAACAGAAGGGAAATTTCTTTCATGATTTTATCTAGGATTGTGTTTTTGTTGTTACTTTTAAATTTTCAGAAGCACCTAAAAATTGTTACAATGATCGTTGTTTGCCTTTGCCTTTGTTTGCCTTTTGTTGAATTTGTTAAGTTAATATTAAAAATACACGTATATTGCGTTGTAAATAGGTTTTTATCTTTTTAAAAACTATTCTATAATTTGAAAATAAAAATCAGTTTTTGGGTAATTTTTCTTTACAATCTTCAACTAATATATATTTTTTTTTTCAACACCCTCTTTTCTCTAGTTGTGATCACTAATTAACAATTAAAGACGAATTTAATGCCAGTTAAAAAAATGTACACCACAATAGTTTTTCATATGTAGTGTGGAATTTTTCAAAGCTTTACTGGAAACTTTGAAGTTAAGAATAACATGCAGTAAATTGAAGGCTCCCTTAAATAATTATTTAGTCTGCTTCTCTAACTATAACTACTCCAATATTTTGTTTTATTGTAAGTGGTCCATTTATTATAGGAAATTTATTCGAATAATTTCTTGTACGGTTTCGGTTTAAAAACTAACCACTACCGATATGCAACTATTGCGATTCAGTGTTGAAAATTAAGCACATAGTTACGGAATGCTCCTTCATAAAAAAAACTATTTCCTAATTAGTTAGAGAACTTCCTTTAATGAGATTCAAAAAATTTATCGAAATATTTTTACTCATACAAAATATTAAACAAATTATTTATTTTATTGTCCATGTATCAAAAAAAAAAAAAATTCTTTCAACATGAATATAACAAATCAGAACAAAAACAAAATTTTTTTTAAATAATATTCCTATTTTGATTTGTCCAAGTCCAACGGTCCAACAGAATTTTAAAAACTTATAAAGAAATACTGAAATGAAACCTAATTAGGCTTGTACATTTTTGACCATATGTTCAATTAACACCTTCTATAGAATCATCCACGAAACACTGAACTGCAGAAACCGAGAGGAAATCAGTAAATTCAAAGAGCGTTTTTAAATACTGATATGAATACGTATTTGGGAAATTTTGATTGGTCGATGTGCTTTCGACACAGGATGCTGCAGATGCCATTAGTAAAACAATTATGTTAGGAATGAAACTTTTCATTCCCAGAACTTATAAATCGGTTAAATCAAGATCCAAGCCTTGGTTTAATGACATCTGCAGAAGAGCAAACGAATTCAAGGAAAAGTATTTCAAAATGTATAAGGGTAATGTTTTGCATTCTTCATTGGCAGATCTTAAAGCGGTCAGGAACATTTGCAAGAGAGTTATCAATCAAAAAAACTTTCTTTACAACCAAAGGTTGAGAAGAAAGATAATAACACTGAACCTCCTCACTGCAACCGTTCTTTTTGGACATTTGTGAAGTGTAAAGAAGAACTTTTGCGAATTCTTTTTTGCACCACTGATTGATAACAATACAATAACGGTATAATTCCAAATTCAGTTGATAAAGCAAATTTGTTTGCAAAAACCTTCGCAGCAAATTCCACACTCCCTCCTACAGTACAATCTCCCCCAACATTACTTTCTGTTGATCGCACTAGGGTTAAAGTTCTGCAAAGTGTATACTTTACTTTCGAACTCGTACTGTAGTAAAAGTTCTGAAGAATCTGAATTTCATACAGTCTGGTCCTGGTCTAATGGAATTCCTGCAATGGTTCTTCGACATATTGCCTCTTCGATTTCGAAACCTCTGCGCAATCTTTTCTCTTTATCATTTTCAACTGGTAGATATCCCAGTCAATGGAAAATTGCACATGTTCCAAAAACTTTGCACCAAAATTTTCGAGTTACCTCGACAAAATTCAAAATCGCGCCTTACGCCTAATTAGCGACCCGTCGAGCAAATATCACTCACTCTTCTTAACACTAGTCGAATATTGGAGCAGTTTTTCGATTTTATAGATATCTTGTAGGTAATGACACTTGCTCAAATGAACTTAAGTCAAGTATGTATGCCTCCTCTTAAACAATTCCAACATAATAACAGAGAGGCTTTAAGTGCTCTAGTAAGAGGTAAGAGGTTAAGTAATGTGTGTTTAAATAATGTGTTTAAATAATACGATAGCAATATTAACAATTTAGCATTTGTTAATATAATATTCTTTTTTTTTAGGCGAATTCTCTTTCCGTAATCATAGTACATAGTACATAATACATAATTTTATTCTTTTCTTAAAAATGTCTGTAATTAATTCTGTAATGTAGCAAACTATTGGACTTTTGTTTTTGTTTTTTTTTTTTTTTTTTTTTCAGTATTCATCGTTCTTTAATACTTAATTTTTTTTGTGTTATTTATTTGAGTTTAATGAGAAAAAAGTAAATTTGTAATTTAATTAAAATATGTATGTATGTGTGAATATTTATTTTTTTTGTTTGAATTATAAAATTGTTTAAAATAGGTATGCTAGAAAAACATTGGGCCATAAAATGCAGTGATTTAAAATCCTTCGATTTTTCTTGTTTTAAAAAAAGTCTATTTTAAAATTTAATATTTTTATGCAGCTACCTATTACTTAAAAAAATGTTTACATTATTTTATTTCATACTTTTTAGTTTTAAATCAAACGCAAAGTTTGAATTTAAATAGCTATTATACATGCATACAGACATACATACAAACATATATGTAATTAAGCATAATATTTAATTTGTAAAACATAAAAATTTATACTTTAACATTTAAACTCGAGTAAAACATAAACAATACAAAAAAAAATGCTTTTGTAGCACCCCGTACAATACTCCTTAAACGTATTACGGCTCAAAAATTTATATGTTCCTATTTTTAAACACCTGTAACTTAGGCCCCTGTAAAAATTTTTTCAAAATAAAAGGTAAAAATTTAAGCTTCAACTTTTTAATTTTTCATTGTGTTAATGGTTTTTTTTAATTAAAAATAAAACAAGGTAGAATGTAAACCAACGGTTTTTAAAAGCGCACATTTCCAAAACTCAATACAAACTGTTTAGAAGTGTGACTTACACAAAAATTTGAAAATTTCATGTAATAAGAAAAAATGTGAAAATAGGACATTTTTGAAATTTTGAGGGGCCGTAAGTCCGGAATCTTTTACAATTAAGAAAAGCCGTTAACACACATAAAAGTATATTATTGAATCTTTAATTTTTATGTCTTGCCGAAGAAAAATTTGTACAGGTGCCTAAGTTACAGGTGTCTAAAAATACCAAATTTTCAATTTTTGAGGCGTAATAACTCTTAAAGAGGGGGTGTTACTAAAAAATTTTCTGAGGAAGCTTATACTAATTCTAAAAGTTCTTTCTTGTCTCAAAATTTCAGGTTCCTATCTAAAGGGGTGCCGGAGTTATGAAAAAAGAAATTTCATGCAAAATGTGGTTTTCACATAACGGTAAATTTAAATCGTAAATTACAAAATATTACATAATTTTGATATTGTTTTATATAGATAATAAAATTTTCGATCTTCTGACGGTTTTAGATTGCAAAATTATTACGCAGAGCCCGAGATATATACATCTGAAAATGGGGCTTTTTCGCAATTTTGAAGAGCTGCAAATTTGGAACCCTTTACAACTAAAATAAACCTTTAACACACGTAAAAATATATTACTGTAGCTTTAATTTTTATATCTTGCAGAAGTAAAATATGTACAGGTTCCTAAGTTACAGGTGTTTAAAAATAGCAAATTTTCAATTTTTAAGCCCTAATAGCTCATAAACAGGGGGTGGTCCGAAAAAATTTTCTGAGCAAACTTTTACTAATTCTAAAAGTTCTTTCTTGCCTCAAAATTTCAAGCTTCTATCTAGAAGCGTGGCGGAGTTATGAAAGTAGAAAAATCATGCAAAATTTGGTTTTCACATAACGGTAAATTTAAATACTAAATTTAAAAAAATTGTACAATTTTGATATTAATTTACAAAGTTAAAAAAAATACCTGTCGAATGACGTTTTGAGATTGAAAAAATCTTAAGCAGAACATAAGATATATGCATTTAAAAATAGGGCTTTTTCAAAGTTTGAGGGGTTGTAGCTCCGTAATGGGGGGGGCTACATGAAAAAGTTGTTCCACAAAATTATTTTTTTTATGAGACCTACCCATGGTTAAAATTTTTTTTCTCTATCTTTAACGGTGTAGAAGTTTTGTAAACAGACGGACGGACGGACGGACGGACGGACAGAGTGAAACTAATAAGCACATTTTTTAAAATTTTTTTTGGAAATGTGCTAAAAAATTATGATATTTAATATTTTTTCTTTTTATATGAAATTCCAAAAAATATTTCAAATTTTGATTCTAGTGACAATTCTAAACAGTTTGTACTGTCTTTTGAAAAATGTGCTCCTTTAAAAACCGTTAATTTACATTCTGCCTTATTTTTTTATCTTATCTGGAATAACATAATTTATGATTTATAAGTATAATATCGAATAAATAGAAATTTAATAGCATACGTTTCCTATTTTACGGTTATAACGTTTTTTTTTTAAAGCTTATTATTATCAATTTCAACTTTAACATCTAATATTCAAGTTTAAATAAATAAAAACACATTAATATGAAATAAACTTCACTTGTTTTTGCAGATGCTTTTCTTATTTTAAAATAATATTTTCTTCATCGAAACCTCAAAAAGAACAACAATAAAATATGTTATAAAGTTAGAAACTTTGGAAATTATATCGGAAAATATACGATAAAAAAAAAACTTTTTTCATTATTTGTTTACAAGAATATTTTCAACAAGGGTTTCTTTTAAAAAATTTTTTTGAAAACAAGTTGTGATGACTTTATAATAACTTACAAAATGTTTGTAGTTATTATTAAAATGTTTAAAGTCATTGATATGGTATGTTTTGATATTATAATTTTGTTGAGCATGTATTTTAGAAATAATAACAAAAAGAAAAATTATTGAAATTTAATTTTCATATACGAACGTTATACAATCACATTCCAATTATGCGACATAAAACTATTTTGAAAATAGAATTGTTAGCTCTCTAGCGCTATCAACAATTTCTTTTTAACTTGTAACTATTCTAAAAGAATCTTTTAGGTTCGTTTCCAATTTTACCATACAATTCCCTCTTGTTATCGTATTTTCCTCTCCCATTTCCTATCCCTTTTCGTCACGCCTGCTTTAACACTGTATAAAATAATTTATCCTGGAATTTGGCTAGCTAGCTAATGTATAAAGTTTTCAAATTAAAATTTCATTATATTTTTCGATGTATGGATGTAATCAGAATGTCAGGCTTTAATTATAACCTTTAAATATAACTGTGATTTCTTTTCAAATCTTAAAACATATAATTCTTTTTCCTCGCGTAACAGAAACTGTTAAAAAGTGTACTGTATAAAAAAGCCAAAAAGGAATGAAAGTCGGATATTTACCTTCTGCCATCAAAATAAAAAAATTTTTTGAAATGCTCCCTATTATAATAATTATGCTTTAAAAATTTTTTACATTACTAGTAGTTGGTAATAGAGGTTCTTCTGTATTATTATAAATGTTCTCATAACTCTCAAAGAATAAGAGGTACATATTAATTTCGTTTCAAACTTAAAATCAAAAATAATTTAATTTTTTTTTTTTAATTGATATGAAAATACATATATGTATATGAAGCTTTTATATATTATAGACAATAAGTACATTAAACTTCGAGGCCGTCAATTAAAGTCATACGAATTAGGGCCATAATGGCCTAAAATAAAGCCATATCGACTTATTCAAATGAGAAATAAAATCACATCGTTTTTATAAATTTTGCGAATTACTTAGAAAATAATTAAGAGTCGCAAGTCTGTGAAGGTCTTCTGCTTATTTACCATCACATAATTAATGATGACTTTACGAATTACAGCTTTATAGAATATATGAAAAATCTATTTAAAAAAAACATTTTTTTAAAATTCTTTGTTATTATAACGTATCTATGATTTTAGTGTTGGTTACAAAATCAAAGTTTCAATAATTTGTTTAGTGGTAGTTTGGAGGTGGCAACCCTCACTATTTTAATTGTCTTGTTGCTCAAATATTTAATATACCTTGTTGTTAAAATATGTATGTACAAAAAATAATTATAAGGGAATTATTGTCGGTTACAAAGGAAGCGTCATGTGGGTATTTCATTCGCCTGTATAATAACATTTGACTGTAAGTTGCGTGTATTATTATTTGACTGTTTATACCCGTACGAATGTATGTTCAAGGGTTCAATAAATATTCAATAAGTATGTTCAATAAATATGTCATTAAGTTTATGACAACTTAAAGGAGTCGAGCTAGATATAGGCTCAAAGATATGAATCGGCTCAGAGTTGAATACTGAGTCGATTAAACCATGTACGTCCGTTCGTCTGCCCGATAACTAAAAAAATAAAAAAGCTAGGAGGCTGAAATTTTTTCAACGTCAATTTTGTAAAATTGTTAAAGCATAATTTATATCCCAATAACTTCGTAATTAATAAAGCTAGACGTCAAACATTTTCTAAAAAATTATCAAGTTTAATGGTAATAACTTTTATGAAGTTTGTTGTTTGGTTGCTCTATAGTACAGCAAATTTAGGCTTTTTGTATATCTTGGCACTTAATGAATCTAGGGGTCTGAAATGTTACAAAAGATGATCAAGTTTTATGCCAATAACTTCTGTAAAATTTGGTAGTGTTAGTGCAACACGTTCGAGTACCTGCCATACAACTTCGTTAAAATTGAATATAACTCGGTGTCTATTGAGGCTAGATATCGGAAATTTTCTTCAAAAGACGTTGAGTTGTATACTAAGAACTTCTGTAAAATTTGGTTGTGCTAGAGCACCAGGTTTAGGTAGTTTGCACATCTTGGAAGTTATTAAAATTAGTTATCAAAATGAAATACAATCAAATAAAATACAGTCAAGTGTCATATCAAAGTGTCAGTCAAATCATATCAAACTACAGTCTTGAAATACTAATCCGCTTACAAAATGAATGTTTCAATAATATGTTTGGTAGGATTTTGTGGCGGCATCCTCCACTGTTTTACATGGCTTGCTGTTAAAATATAAATGTAAGAAAGAAAAATTAGGAAACCTTTATGGTTAGTTCGAAAATTAGCGTTATTCGCTTTTTCCACAATATGTATGAGATTCTGAATTTGGAAGGATTTTATAGTTGGTTATTTTTTTGTTTTTTTTTTTACTAGGGTTGGTGGAAAACTGGAAAGTCACCAAGAGGAACTGCACGTGCTTCCTCACGGTAGTGTTGGACTTTAATCAACTAAAACCACCCCCCTTTTAAAACCAAACTTTAGGATGGAACCTTTAATTCGAATGTACAGTTTGGTTTTGGGGATAGGGATGTGGGAAGAATAATTGGGGAAATTGGCATTAGGAAATCTGGATTATGAGGCATTGGGAAATCTGGATTATACAGTCAGAGTTGCACCTTTTTCCATAATAATCATACTTATGTATATGACAGATTAAAACTTTAGAAAGATTTGTAGTTCGTTACAATATTACTGTTGTCCCTTTCACCAGAATATGTACATATAGTGGCCGCACAAAATAATGCGGTTAAAATATAGCGAGGAGGGATTTTCTAGTCGGATTTAAAATCAGAGTTATACGCTTTTTCCAAAATATTTAGCAGATTTTACAGTTGGATTCAAAATCAGAGTATTCCCTTTTTTCCAAAATATTTCCAATTAAATATAGATTGATTATCGCGACATTTTATCCGCTACATTTTGTTCTAGAACCGCGTAAACTGCTTCTATTTGAAGAAAAAAGATTTCATTTTTAAAAAGCAAATAAAATCATTATGATCTTAATTCGTATAGTTTTAATAACGCCGAAACTTCATAATTTTCTTCTTTCTATTACAAATAGAAATTTGAAAATGAAAAATAAATTTTCTTTTTCGAGTTATCCTGTAAACTATCCAAGGTATTTTTAAACAAAATAGTATTTTCAAAAATTAGTTACTGGAACTTTTCATTTTAGTTATAATTTATTATTTATTATAATCCTCCCACAAACAAAAAATATAACACAATGAATAATAAAAACGAATGTCGATGTATGTATTACATATTTTTTTATAGCCGTACGATAGGATCGGGTATAATAAAATTACTCCTCCGTTTGTAACACCTCGAAATAAGCGAGCTAGATATACCTTCAAAGGTATGGATCGGATCAGAAAAAACTTCTAAGACGTTTGAGCCATGTCCGTCCGTCCGTCAGCACACTAACTGCTGATAGATCTCACAAAAATATTAATTTTATTTTTAATAACTTTCTTTTGTAGCCCCACCCGTTTAGGAGCTACACCTCCCGAAAGGTTCAAAAAAGCTCTATATTTAAATTATTATAGCACAAGTTGTGTAAGATATATCTTCATTTTGAAAACGCCAAACGATTACTACTTTTATTAGCTTTAAAATTATATATACAATAAATGTATATTTGTGGCATACGGTGTCTTAATTTACCGTTATGCGAAACTCAAATTTTGCAAAATTCTTTAACCCTTCTATCTTCTAAACGGTTTAAGTTGGAAACTTGAAATTTTTACAGAAGTTAGACCTTTAAAAATAAGTATGAGTCATTTCAGAAATTTTTTTTGTATCACCCCCGTTTAGGAGCTGTAAGGGGTCAAAAACTGAAAATTTCCTATTTTTAAACACCTGTAACTTGAACACCTGTTAAAATTTTTTTCAAGTAATACACAAAAACTAAAGCTTCAACATTATACTCTTATTTCTGTTAACAACTTTTTTTTAATAATATAGGGTTACTTTATAATTGACGAAAGTGGTACTTGATTTTTTCAAATTTTCTAACAAATTTCTTTAAAACGAATTTTTTGCATTTTATTTTACTCGATAATTTGAAATTGTTGAGGATATAATGCGTAGTACAAAAAAATGTAAATAAATAAACAACATAACGGTTGCTTGAAGAATTTTTATTTATATGATATTGATATATATACATACTTATATAATATCATGTTTATTTACATATCGTATATGTCACTAGTGAGTGAATGATAAGAGTATATATGTATATTATATAGCGCCGTATTTACATACATACATATACGTATTTTATTGTACTTATAAGAAATTATTCTGTCAATGGAATATTTAAATATAATATAATATAATATTTAAAATTATATTTACTATTTTGTACTAAGTAAATTTAATATACATTTACCGCTTAGTATTAAATGGTACTAAAGAATATTTGAAAAAGTTTTGGATTGATAATCGTTATGTGGAAGATTAGAATCTGCTTTTGAAGAACGTACATATAAACATATAATTTGGATATATGTACAACCCATAGTTCTAGAAATTATAAAATTCACCCGAATTATTTTAAAATACTAAAATATTAAAAAAATAATATTGTAAGCAGAGTGACAGGCCGTGAACATACTAACGGTTCGTACGGGTGTCTAAGAGTTGACAAAGACAACTGTATTCTTCCTCGTTATACCCGTACGATAGGATCGGGTATAATAAAATTACTCCTCCGTTTGTAACACCTCGAAATAAGCGAGCTAGATATACCTTCAAAGGTATGGATCGGATCAGAAAAAAATTCTAAGACTTTTGAGCCATGTCCATCCGTCCGTCCGTCAGCACGCTAACTCAAAAACTAAGAAAGCTAGAATCTTCAAATTTACACAAAATATTCTGGGAGTAATTTGTAGGTTCCCTATTTTTTTTGGTTGAGTTTGGACCAAGCCTTAGGGTAGCTCTCGAACACCTAACTTTTAGGTCCCGACATTTTTTTTGAAATAGAGCTATGAAATTTTAACTGCTGATAGATCTCACAAAAATATTAATTTTATTTTTAATACTTTTTTTTTGTAGCCCCACCCGTTACGGAGCTACAGCTCCCCAAAGGCTCAAAAAAGCTCTATATTTAAATTGTTATAGCAAAAGTTGTATAAGGTATATCTTCATTTTGAAAACGCCAAACGATTACCACTTTAATTAGCTTTAAAAGTATATATACAATAAATACATATTTGTGGCATACGGTGTCTTAAGTTACCGTTATGCAAAACTAAAATTTTTCAAAATCCTTTAACCCTTCTATCTTCTAAATGGTTTAAGTTGGAAACTTGAAATTTTGACAGAAGTTAGATCTTTGAAAATAAGTATGAGTCATTTCAGAAATTTTTTTGTATCACCCCCCGTTTAGGAGTTGTAAGGGGTCAAAAACTGAAAATTTCCAATTTTTAAACACCTGTAACTTGAACACCTGTTAAAATTTTTTTGAAGCAATACACAAAAATTAAAGCTTCAATATTATACTTTTATTTCTGTAAATAACTTTTTTTAATAATATATGGTTACTTTATAATTGACGAAAGAGTTACTTGATTTTTTCAAATTTTCTAATAAATTTCTTTAACGAATTTTTTCCATTTTGTTTTACTCGATAATTTAAAATTGTTGAGGATATAATGCGTAGTACAAAAATGTAAATAAATAAACAACATAACGGTTACTTGAAGAATTTTTATTATTATTTATATGATATTGATATATATACATACTTATATAATATCATGTTTATTTACATATCGTATATGTCACTAGTTAATGAATGATAAGAATATAGATGTATATTATATAGCGCCGTATTTACATACATATATGTATTTTATTGTACTTATAAGAAATTATTCTGTCAATGGAATATTTAAATATAATATAATATAATATTTAAAATTATATTTACTATTTTGTACTAAGTAAATTTAATATACATTTACCGCTTAATATTAAATGGTACTATAGAATATTTGAAAAAGTTTTGGATTGATAATCGTTATGTTAAAATCTGCTTTTGAAGAATGTATAAACATATAGTTTGAATATATGTACAAGCCATAATTCTAGAAATTATAAAATTCACCCAAATTATTTAAAAATACTAAAATATTAAAAACATAATATTGTGAGCAGAGTGACAGGCTGTGAACATACTAACGGTTCGTACGGGTATCTAAGAGTTGACAAAGTCAACTGTATTCTTCCTCGTTATTATAAATTTTTGGTATAAAATTTATTTTAAATTTTTTATTTATGTTCTTAAATCCGATACAGACTTTCATTTAAACTGTCCTGTAAACTGTACTTTATTTGTATTTTATAGTAATCTGCTAAAATTTCTGTTCGTTCAATCATAATTTTTTTAACAGTTACTTATAGTTTTGATCTGTAAAAAAGTAATGGTTTTTTTTTTAAATAAGTTTCCATGCACAGCAAAATAGGTCTGCCTAACAATATCTTTTTAATTTTAGGTATAGAATTTTTCAGTTATAAATTTTTTTGACTGTTATAAAAAAATCATTAATATTTGTCAATTTTTCAATATTATGATACTTCCAGAATCTTTCGATGATTTCCATTATCTGCAATCAAAACAAAAAAACTTAAAATTAATAATAAATAAAAAAATATAAAGAACATAGTCTTTTTATTTTTAATTAATTTTATTTTTAAAAAACATATCATTATTCAGTTATTCTTTTTACCGAATTAATCTTTAAATATAAAAAGTTAATATAACCTTATTGAGCGCCTTGCATTATGCAATATAATATCAACATCGCAGTACAATATTTTTTTAAGCTTACGAAAGGGGCTTCGGTAGCCTAGTGGGTAGGCGTGTGGCGCATTAACCGAAGAAGTATGGGTTCGATCCCTGCACAGGTCGTAAGTGTTTTTTTCTTTACATACCCCCCTTACGACCAAATATAATGTAAATATCTTAATATAATAAAAGGCAATCTCCTGCTGCTGCTATTTGCGTGCCCTTTTTTTAAATTTTAATTAATCGAATTAATACTAAAGATTTGAAGTTTAAAATTTGGGATTTTTATTATTTTGTTCAGATTTCTGATTTAGGTTGCTGGTATCTTGAGATACATTTCTAAATATAGTGAAATTGTAACTTCATTACATATAATATTAACTCTTCCTCATATAATTCTTATCGGAAATTGTATTCTTAAACATTAGAAAAAAGAGTGTTATAATATAGTTTGAAAATAATTAAATTTATTTATTTAAATTTAATTATCTATAATATAATACACAAGATGTTGGCGAGACCTTGCCAACATGTAAAAAAATATATTTTATATCTATAATAAAACATTCACACTGAATGTAAACTAAACTAGCAATGATGATATTTTTGTATATTTATTTAATAATTTAAAATTTTATTACCAGAGACACAAATTTTTGACTCAAAGTATTATCAAGAGACACAAACCGTTCATTAAATATATAAATAAATTTAGTAAATATTATTAGTGACCAAATTTTCCGCTAGAAGTATTATCAGAGACACAAACCCTTCATTAAAAGTGAGTACAGTCAAAAAAGGAAAAGTACATACTTAAAAACACATTTTCAATCAAAATAAATTCAGCAAATTTTTAATTTTTAAATTTGACCGCTACGTCCATTATGAACTGGTCGCAGCGGTAAATTAAAAATAAATTATTAATCTTCTGTTGGCATTTTCAATCTTTGTTTTGGAAAAAAAAAAATAAAAATAGGTACTCTTAATAAAATTAAAACGCCTGAAAGTGAAAAAGTGAGAGTGAGCAAAGTTTATAGTAAACCTCATATTATTTATAAGAAAAAAATAATAGGCCGATTTTATTCTTGATTTTGTTTTCATTAGTATAAAAGCTGGTGAAAGCTTCGTAACGTACTTTAAAATAGTTTTGTTTATTTAGGTTGAAATTTAGATTTTTAAGCTAAATTTTCGGTAGAACTGGTATAACATAAAATATTCGAAATTTTTTTATTAATGTAAAATTCGGCTGACTTAAATAATTATATTTCATAACAAAAGTCAGAAACTTACTAAATATTATAGAAACAGATATTTTTCTTAAAAAAAAAAGAAAAAAATAACATAGAAAATATCATTTTAGAAGCCTTCTCTCACAAAAGATTCATAATTTTGTACTAGACCTGAAATTAATGATTGAATTTCTGATAATGTACACAATATAATGATAAGACCTTGCCAACATGTAAAAAAAAAAATATTTTATTTCTATAATAAACCACTCACACTGAATGTAAACTAAACTGGCAATGATGATATTTCTATATATTTATTTAATAATTTAAAATTTTATTATCAGAGACATAAATCTTCGACTAAAAGCCTTATCAGAGACACAAATGTTTACTTTTTAAAAAGTACTTTCGCCACAAAATTTAAAGCAAATTTTTAATTTTTAAATTTGACCGCCACATCCATTATGAACTGGTCGCAGCGGTAAATTAAAAATAAATTATTATTCTTATGTTGGCAGTTTTCAAATGACTCTTTGTTTTGGAAAAAATAAAAATACTCTTAATAAAATTAAAAGACCTGAAAGTGAAAAGAGCAAAGTTTATAGTAAGCCTTATATTTATAAGAAAAAAATAATAGGCCGATTTAATTCTTGATTTTGTTTTCACTATTATAAAAGCTGGTAAAAGCTTCGCAACAGACTTTATAGTAGCTGATAGTAGTTTTGTTTATTTAGGTTAGAATTTTGATTTTTTAAGCTGAATTTTTGATATAACATAAAATATTTGAATTTTTTTTATTAATATAAAATTCGGCAGACTTAACTAATTATATTTCATAACAGAAATCAGAAACTTACTAAATATTATAGAAATGGAAATTTTTCTTAAAAAAAAAAGAAAAAATAACATAGAAAATATCATTTTAGAAGCCTTCTCTCACAATAGATTCATAATTTTGTACTAATTTATTATTAGACCATTAAATTAAAAAGCTGTCGAAAACGACCGTCACAAAAAAAAAAGACCCCGAAAATTTATGAAATTACATTATCAGAGACATGAATCTTTTATTAAATATACCAAAGACCTCTTCCAAAGTACATTTAAATAAAATAAATTCAGCTAATTTTTTTCAAGCAAAAAAAAAATAAACGCAAAAGACTTGAAAGTAGTTTTGGTAATTGAAGTAATTTCGCGGCGAAAACAACTGTTTTTCATCGACATAAAATTTTTTTTTTAAAACTAAAGAAAAATAGAGAGTAAAATTTTAACAAATATTAAAATTATTTCGATTATTGGGAGTGTTTTAAATGTAATAAAAAAAAGTCGTAGCGGTTAGTAGGTGAATTCGAATTTCGTAGCAAATGAAGATCGGGACAAGATGATTTCTTCGTAAAATATTATATGAAAATAAAAGAAAAAGATGAAGAACATTTTTTGAAACTAACAAGACTGAATGTGTCTTCATTTAATTTACTATTTTCCTTATTACTTCCTCGATTAATTTTTCTTCAAATGACATATTATTATCTTAACCTATCTACAAATTGAATGTTCAAAAAATGGCATTAAAAATTGTTTTTGAATTTTAATTTCAGAATATAACTATATTGATTTCGCCGCTACCAAATTGTAAAATATAAATTTTTCAGTCGGGCAAAAAAATCGCCGGCATTTTTTCGCCGGTCTTTATTGTGCACTTTATACATGTGTTTCAAACAATTTTTGAGATATCGGCACGAACTTTTACCCTGAATGTGTTTTTAGCTTGGACCTTTTTTCTTAATGATTAAAAAAATGTCAAAAATTACCGCCACGAAAAAACGGCGAAAAAAAATTATTTTATGATTTTTTATATTATATTAAGTAAGTGATTCCAAAGTTTTTTAATGGTGCTGATGTCAAAATGAAATTTTTAAGGAGTTTATTAAGGAAGTCCGTAGGATAACGTAAATGTTTTTGCATCTATAGAAATTGTGCAATTGCACAGGGGATTTTCTAGTATAAATTTAATTTATAAAATTTAATTTATTTAAATTAAATTTATTTATCTGCAATTATTAATTAAATAGACATCAAAATAGTTTATTTGGTTATGTATCTAACCGTATTATGTGGCTTGATTTCAATTTTTATTATCTTTTTATGATTCCAAATTGACCTCAAAATTCTTACTCTTAATTTTCCATGTCTGTCTTATATTTAGCTTTCTATTGTAATTTTTATTTGATAGTTTTCTTTTTATAATGGTTACATAATTCCCTTTTTTAATGCTTATATTGCAAAAAAAAAAACACCATTCTAAAAAACAGAAAAAATCTTATACATCTCTTTAATTATTTTTATATTTAAAAAAATAAACGTGAATCGGTCCAGTAAAAAAACCATTTTGTGGTGGGATTTGAACATTTTAAAAATGATCAAGTTTCGTCAATTCAAGAAGCCAAACAATTAACAACAAATACCCATAATAAATTTTTTGAAGTTTTGTTTATTTTCTTTTTTATTTACTACAAAAAAGGTATCCCTATTTAAGAGTACTTAAGAAGCCATTTTATTTTGATAAGATTTATTTCATTTTTTTTTCCTTTCAATTATTATTAAAGGTATACAAAATGCCTTCCCTTCTCACCAGCCTCTGTATTTTCTTGTGTTCTAATTTAATCTGTCAAAAGCATAAAAAAAAGAAAATGTTAATCTCTAGGCTGAAAAATGTAGACAAAAAAAAAACAAAGAAACGAAATTCATGGAATAAAAAAAAATTAACAAATAAAATCCTTGAATTAGGAAAGATTTTCCAATTATTTAAATAAAATTTCTGGTTTTTTTTTTTTTTTTTGTGTTTTGTCAGGATTTTACTTTCTTGTTTTGTTAGCAACGAACTTTAATTTTTATAGCAATTTTAAGTATAATTTTTATCTTAAATTTCATTTAAAAATGTTTTTCTGTCAATACCCGCTATCAGAAAAGATCAAGAACTACGAGTAGGTATCTAATTTTAGCAGAAATCTTTCAATAATCATTTTTGTTTTTTGCTTGCTAATAGTTTTGAACTGTTAAGCTGATAATTATGATCCTGGCCATGCCATGGGAGAAAAAAAGTTTAACTTATAGAATTGATCTCAATAAATTAGCTGGATCTGAATTAGTTAGAATGGGTTAAATGCATAAAACTGAGCTTGAACTAAAATTTTCCTTTTTGGAACGAAAACCAGTTCAAGCGTAGTTTTCGTTTGAAAAGATGAGAATCGAGTTCCAGCTCAGTTTTATACATTTGATCGAATAAGTTTAATTACTAGTTAAGAAAATAGCTTTAAACCTTTAGACATGTAAAATTATGCATGGGAATCGATTTGTTCATATTTTGTAAAAGTATTATATTTGAAATTTAAAGTATGATAAAAATTTTTTGTTTTCGATATATGTAACATTTGGATTTGGTTTATTTATATACTTATATACATATCTACTTATATATATTTATATACTATTATATATGAGTTATGTGATTTTTATACTCGAACGAAAGTAGAGCTCAGGCTAGATATAATAAATTTGTTATTACGTATGTGACATATTAAAAGAAACGAGCTTGTTATGATATAGTATATATATTCTTGCTTAAAATCGAATTCTGAATCGATTAAATCATATATGTCCGTCCGTCCGAATGATAACTCAAAAAATAAAGCAGCTGGGATTCTAAAATTTTTACAATTTTTTTTTTGCTAGTTTCGCTATTTAAATTGAACAAGTTCGAGCGGTGTGTTTCAGTAGTTGCCATACAACTTGTTTTTTTCATGTACCTAAGCATAATTTATATCATCATATCTTAGTACTTACATAATTAAGTTAGACATTTGAAATTTTATAAAAAATGATCAAGTTGTATCATGTTGTATGGTTGGTTGGGGCAACGGCTCCCAGTAGCTATAATTCTACTCAATACAACTAAATGCAGATAAATTTTATGGAAACACCATACATTATGTTCTTGCGAGTATCCCTGAGTTTCGTTATAAATCAAAATTTCTTATTGGCATAACTTGGTATTTCTTTTGTAATATGTTTACACATTTTCCAATTATTGATATGTGAAACATTTATTATTGTTTGTTATTAATTGAAATCTGATGATGGATGGTACCTGAATCAGATCAAAAACCAGATAAAAAGTTTTCAGTTTTACTTTGATTCAAAATAATATAAAAACTTTCGACATGTTATTCATTAGTGCAATAAAATTTATTTTGTAAAACACAAACCAATTTTAAGGTAATGAAAATGAAAATAAAAAAATGTAAGCTAAAATAAAATTTTTTTTTTTTTTTTAGTGCATTCCTCTGCCACATAAATGTGAACAGGAAATTACACAGCCTTTCCTTTACAGGCGTGGCTGTAAATGTCGTAAGGGGGAGTAACACTTACGGCGTGTGTGGGTTTCGAACCCACAATCCCTCGGTGTTTACAGCGTATTTTATACGCTCTTACTCACTAGACCACCGAGGCCCCTAAAAAAAATAAAATTTGAAAATATGACAGTCTAAGATAATTTAATAAATTTCGGAAACTAAATATAGATAACACAGTATAATCTTTTAATAGCATACTATTCAGGTATCTTCTTCTCTTCTACTCTAGCTTTTTAAAAGATAAAACGATCAGCAGTAATTAAAAATGCGAATTTTTATTTAGATTGAAAAAATAACTTCCGTTATTACAGGTTTCTGTTATTCGGTTATTACAGGTTATTACAGCAGTTAAAACAATAATAATTGCAGATTTCGGCGCCTACAGCAAAATTCTGCAATGAATTCAGTTTTGACAGAAAATATGGAATTTGGTGATCCACGATTAAAAAAAGTCTAGTGGGTAAGAGCGTATGGAAGACGTTGTAAACAAACTGAAGGTGTGGGTTTAAATTTCACACACGTCGTAAGAATAATTCCCCATTAAGACATTTACAGCCACGCCTGAAAAGGAAAGGCTGTGTAATAAACAAAAAAAAAAAAAAAAAATGGAAGTATTTTATCGAGTTGTCATGTTTAGATTTAATAAACACAGACATTTTGAGAAAAATGTTATAAGTTTTGTAAAAAATAGCATTCAAAAAAATAAAAAAGCAAATCTCGTTTCGAAAAATTAAAAAAAAAAATTGATATGAATAATTTCAAGGTTTAATCCAAGGTTTGTAGAACTTTAACATATCTATAAAGATCTGATTAGATATAACATTTTAATACATTATATTTTTCAATACTTAAGAACAATAAAAACTGCATTCAAATGAAAAAAACCTTCCATTATCAAATACATATTTTATAATACGAAATATTTGAAACATAAAAAGATTTGAATTTACACTTGCAATTCCAAGATTAACATTTTCATCTTCTTTTTAGCACATTTCCAAAAAAATTTTGAAAAAATGTGCTTATTAGCTTCATTCTGTCCGACCGTACATCCGTCTGTTTACAAAACTTCTACACCGTTAAAGATAGAGAAATAAACTGTTAACCATGTGTAGGTCTCATAAAAAAATTAATTTTGTGCAACAACTTTTTCATTTAGCTCCATCCATTACGGAGCGACAGCCCCCAAACTTTGAAAAAGGTCTATTTTTGAATGCGTATATCTCATGTTCCGCTTAACATTTTTGCAATCTGAAAACGTCATTCGATAGGTATTTTACCTTTGTAAATTATTATCAATATTATACAATTTTTTTAAATTTAGTATTTACCGTTATGTGAAAATCAAATTTTGCATCATGGTTTTACTCTCATAACTCCGGAATGCTTGAAATTTTGAGAGTAGAAAGAACTTTTAGAATTAGTATAAGTTTTCTTAGAAAATTTTTTTGTAGTACCTCCAGTTTAAGAGCTATTAGGGCTCAAAAGTTGAAATTTTGCGTTTTTTAGGCACCTGTTACTTAGGCACCTATAGAAATTTTTCTTCGGCAAGACATAAGAATCAAAGCTCCAGTAATATATTTTTATGTGTGTAATATGTGTGTTTTTCTTAGTTATATAGGGTTCTGGACTTACAGCCCCTCAAAATTCCAGAAAAGTCCTATTTTAACATTTTTTTTTATTACATGAAATTTAAAAATTTTTGTGCAAGTCACAATTCTGAACAGTTTGCATTGTCTTTTGGAAATATGCGCTTTTAAAAACCGTTAATTTTAATCAAAATGTTATTATAAGAGATTTTAATAAAGAACTACAAATCATTTAAAACATTGTGGGAACTGCCACCCCGAGATCCCCGTTAAACTAATTATTGAAACTCTGATTTTGTAACCAATTCTATACTCTTTCCTAATTATTTTTCTCATATAAACTTCAATATTTGGTTGGTCATAAGACCCTAAACTTTTTTGTGGTGTTGTACCTCATAGCTAGGGGATATATTTTCCTCAACTTTAGACGAGCCGTAAACTCCTAAATCGCTGGTGGGATAAACTTCCCTAATTGGTGGGACCTAATACCCAAGAGTAATATTATGACTCGGGGCCTCATGACACTTCGCTGTTATTTTGTAAAACTCATTAAGCAAATCGGAAATTAAGCTTTTAGAGTGGAAAATTTATATTAATTTATAATATATTAAGGCTTATAGATATGTTTATGAATGTAGGATGAAAAATCTATTTCAAGATATAACTATGTTTTGCCTATGCTACATTATTCATACATTAATTGATTATTTAATTGATAAAATTTAAAAAAATTTTTTTCCTATCCTTACTTCTTTTATAACATTTTTGTAGATCTAATATGTCAATCTAATATTTATTCCATAATAATATAAAAATATAAAAGAAAAATTAATTTAAAAGATTGCGGTGAAGTGAAGTATTCCACCAAAATAACCTTCAAAAAATTTTTTTGAGATTTTATTGTTATTCCTTTTTCTTATCCTTAGCATTTATTTTTGTTTACTAAATTATATGGATTATAAAATGTATTGTATTTTTCTATTTATTTAAATAATAATATATTCTTCAAATTTATATGTATATATATATATGTATATTATATATTTATTATATTGTATATATTAGATATAATATTATATTTATAACTATTCTATGTATTTCAGTTTTTCAAAGGTTTGGTAATTACAACTTGTACAAATCATCTACCCTAATTTTTTTTCTTTAGACATTAAATAAAAATAATCAAAGCAAGAATTTCAAATCTGGGGCTGTTATCCCTTCCCATTTTAGAAGTACAAATTTTCTTTTGAAAATGTTTACTTTCCAATTACCGTCTCTTCTTCCATTTGTAATCATATATATTTATACCTATTTGTTTTAGGTTCACCTTTTGCAACTGAACATTTTAATTTTTATATGTCAAGTTAAAATTAATACTTTTGAGTTGATGGTCAAATAAAAATTACGATACTCTTAGAGGAATATTTGCCAAAAAAAAAAATTGGTTAGGCACTTTGGATAACCTCTTTAGCATACTTTAGCATACTTAATATTATAAAAAAAACATAACGATATTTGTTTAATTAGGGCATGCTTGAGACGAAAGAAAAACCATACGATTAGAAAAAGGTTCCATTTGCAGATGGTATGAATTTTTAAGCAGAAATATAAGAAAATATTGAAGAAAACTATAGTCCTATATTTGAAATGTACTAGGAACTGTTATAAGGAACTGATTTCTTGTAGATTGCGAGTACATTAAGTTATGTGTTATGATTTTATGAATTTTGCTTTTGTAAAAAAAATATCTATTTTCTATGAATATTTACATAAACAAGACAGAATGTAAACAAACGGTTTTTAAAGGTGCAAAAGTGTTTAACTGTGACTTGCACCATAATTTTAAAGTTTTCTTAGAATTTGATACAATAGGAAAAAATGTTAAAAATAAAACGATACTTTCATCAATTTTGCGAAAGCTCTACATAATTAAGAAAAACCATTAACTCATGGAAAATGAAATAGTCGAAGCTTTTAAATTTTGCCTTTCATTTTAAAAAACTTTTTACAGATGTTAATTTCTGAGGAAACTTATACAAATTCTATAAAAGATCTTGTTTCTCTTAAAATTTTAATGTTCTTGAAAACGTTCACGAGTTATGAAGAAAGAAAAATCTTACAAAATTTAGTTTTCACATAACGGTAAATTTGAATAATAAATTACAAAATATTGCATAATTTTTGTTGTATAAAGGTAAGAAAATTTCCGGTTTAACAGTGTTTTTATAGACAATATCTACTTGCCCATAAATATCCTTTTTTTTCACTAAACAATTGGCACCCTTATTTTAATTCACTTACAAGAATTTTATACATTTAAAAAATTTTAAACAAAATGCCACTGCAATCAATTTAAGATTTGAATTATCATTAACTTAATTAGTGCCAAAAAATTAACGCTGTTTAATTTTCTATATTAAAGCCAAAATAAAAAAACTTTAGAAATCAACTGTTCTAACCGAAGTTGTCTTTGATATTATAAATTCCATGAAATCTAAAAAAGAACCTGGCTGTAGTATTTATTAATAGAAACAAAACCTTTGAACTAATTTATTTCAAAATAATCCTTAAAAACTATAAGTCAATAGATTTTCAAATTAAAACCTTATTTGTCTATCGTCTATTAGTTGTCATCTTTTGAAGTTCTATTTAGATAAATTAATTTTTAAAACTTATATTACAAACTCAGAAGTTCCACGAGCAAGTCATGCAAATTCTTTACTTTTTAAAGTTTCGACCTATGACAATCCCGTATATGTTTATCTGATTATTATCTTCACAGTTTTACTGATAATGCCAACATTAGCAAAATTATAACTAACATTTGGGATTGTGAATTGCAGCATGACCTCAATCATTTTGATATATGGTGCAGAAACAAAAATATTGAATTAAATATTAATAATAGCCGAATTTTGAACTTTGTAAGAATACGAGCTGATTTGTTATTTTTTTTTAATCTTGGTTAGGCTGATCCGATACATCTTCCGTCTTATGACGGTAGATTCCCTTTGATAAACGTTCCTCACCCCCATCACGCCGTTTAGTTACTGATATCATGTTTGTTCAGTAAGTTATTCGCGGGAATATTAGTGCCTGTTTTATTTGACGAAATGACGTTTATTGAAAATCTAAATTTATTCTATTCTATTTTTGTTTTCTCACGCCACTTCAGGTTACAGTCTATTGAGTCTAATTCGAATATATTGAGGGAGACCAACTCAACGCCTCAGCTCTTTGATACTGGCGCCAACAAACTAACAATAAGAGCCAGACTTTACGCGAGCATGATTAACACCCCTAGTTTGCATGGTTATTATCCGATTGTAATTTAACTTATAAAACCTCGCATTAATAAACCAAGAGATGATTACATTATTTTCTTTATTAGGTTTTTAGTTTTTAGCTCTTATTTAATATCACTAAATACTTTTATAAGTCTGTATGTTATTCATAATTTACTACCAAACTAAGCCAAACAAATAAATAAATGAACATTAAATCAGTCAGTGACAATTCTCTAAAAAATAAATTAACTGATTCTTGTACTGAACAAAACTTCTAATACGAAAATTATTAGATTTGGTTTAAGAATTTTCTCAATCTTTACAAATAAAAATACGGTTACCATTTTTTAATCAATTATGAATATTTAAACAATTTTACGTTACTAATAAATGTATTGTAATCGTGTGTATGTCAGTTAGTCATAATGTAAATTAATTATGACAAATTTGTAACACTTTAATTTAGGTGATCTGCAATTATGTGTTATTATTTTATGAAGTATAGAAAATATCAAAATATTAAACAGATGGAATCAATTAAAGATATCAATTAGCAATTTTTGGCAATCGGAAATTCAAATTTATAATACAAGAACTCGTAGATAAATTTGAAAGATAAAAGTATATTCATATTCATCCAAACTGATTATTATGTACATTGATCAAACATGACTCTGTTTGTCTCTATAATTTAAGAGAAAGAAAAGAGGACGGGATTTTGCGGTTTTTTTCTTTTAAAGAAAAAGGCAATATAAAGGGTTTGAATTGATATTTTAATTAAATATAAATATCAAAATAAAAAAACAAGGGTTTTCAAAAAAGCACATTTCCAAAACTAAAAAAATGTTCCATAATAAATTTGGGGTAAATAGCATACAAGTATATAAGTTGTAAATTTATATTTATAATAATATAAAAATTTAAAGAAATCGTTAGAAAAATTTTTTAGAAAACATTGAGAAAAATCAAGTCACACTTTTGTCAATTCTGATGGAACCCTATATTATCAAGAAAAGCTGTTAACACGAATAAAAATATAATATTGGAGCTTTAATTTTTGTATATTATACTTCAAAAAATTGCTAACAGGTGTTTAAAATTAGGGGATTGTTACTTTTTGGCCCTTTACAGCTCCTAAATGGAGGCGACACAAAAATATTTTCTGAAATGAGTCATACTTATTTTCAAAGATCTATAACTTATCTGAATTTCAAGTTTCTATCCTAAAGCGTTTGGAATATTGAGAGGGTTAAGAATTTTGCAAAAATTTAATTTCGCATATCGGTAAATCAAAATACCCTATAACAAATACCGATTTTATATATATATATATTTATGAAATAATAATATATATATACCTATTTATAAAACTAATAAAAGCAGCATAACGTTTGGTATTTTCAGATTGAAGATATACCTTGTATAGAACAATTTAAATATAGAGCGTTTTCGAACTTTGCGGGGCTGTTGCTCCGTAATGATCGGGGCTACAAAAAAAGTTGTTCCATAAAATTAATTTTTTCAGATTGAGGACATCTATCTGTAGTTAAAATTTCATTGCTCTATTTCAAACGGTGTAGAACTTTTGTAAATATTCTGGTGTCCGGGTACAGAAAACAAACGGACAGAGTTAAAGTAATACGAACAGTTTTTCAAAATTTTTTGAAATTGTGCTAAAAAACGGAAAAATTAATTAGACAGTTTTGATTAAAAATGTTATTTTTTACTGTTTAATATTTTGGAAAATAAATTTTCCCAAAAGCGGTTCATTTTCTTTTCATAAAATTGTTTTTGTTATCATTTCATTTGTAAAAAATGTTTAATGTAATAGAAATTGTATTGTACAAGTAATTTTTTTTTTAATGAAATGTTTTTTATTTCATTAATAACTTATTTAAATTCTAATCACATTTTCTCCAACATATTTTATAATGAAAAAATTTATTAATATTATGGAAAATAAATAGCAAAAAAAAATTATTTTTTTTATGTCCTTATACTAATCCTTTAATATTGTTCTTTATGAAATAAATGGTGCTCAAAGCTCTAAATTTGTTGAGATTTTCAAAAAATTAAAGCGAATCCTGATTTTATGTACAGCTTATTTTGTAAAATAAATGGCTGTTATAGCAAAAAAAAAAAAAAACAAAAAAATGTAATATGAGCTTTTTCTGATAATATTCTTGTGCTGGAAAAGGATAAAAAAGAACTCAATAATGAATTTATAATTAACACTTTAAGTACCTGTATTGTAATGGGTTGTATGGCTTTTAATCTGGGTTATATACGTTTATTCCGTAAAGTTTCAACCATAGGTAAATAATGAAATTCTATCAAAACTATAGTTTTTGTAACAATTAAATTTGTTGTTACTTTTAAATGAGATTTCAGAGTTACTCTGATAACCGAAGGTGAAAATTTCCATAATAACATATGTATTATTAAAAGCGTAACTCAAAAAGTTTCGGCATTATTTATTGCCGTTTAAGACTTCATTTATTATTTATTAAGACTAGTCTAAATAATTAGGTCTGGTCGATTTATGTTTTGAATCAGATAACCAAAAGTTAGGTTTTAAATATAAAGGAATTCATTCACCCAAAATTATTAGTTTATAACCAAAAGTCGTTTATTTTAGGCAACGATGTTCGGACAACGATGTTATATAATAAGTTTGAAAGTCTTTTCTTTGAACGAAATCCCATTAAATGACTAGGTTTCATCCACTAAGTCAATCCTAACTAAACATTTTAAGCGATATTTTTTTTTTATATCGTTTCAAAAATTTTGTATTGAATATACTGTGATAGTATAGTTTAAGTATGTGAGTCATTTGCATAGAGACATAAAAGTCTAATTTTATGCGCAAATTGATATTTCTTTTCCCTGCATTGAACTTTAAATAAAAAACTTTTTTTTGTAGCAGCAAAATATTTTTAAAGCAAAAAAGTGATTTAATGAATTGCCTCAACAATTGAAAATACAATAATATTTGAATCATAGTTATAGCTAGTTAGTTATATAATAGATAGTTAGTTATAGATAGTTATATAATAGTTTCAGTAAATACTTTTATGTCAAAACTTCAGATTTATCAAGAATTCCGACGGCAATTTTTTCATGTTTCTAATACCTTCCTTGCACTATGTATAAAATAAATATTATAAGGTTTTCCACCATTTTTAAGGTCAAAATCTTTCAACTAAGTTATACATTACATATTTCCAAACTAAATAATTAAACAACACAGAATGTAAAACCAAACGTTTTTATAAGAGCAAATTTTCCACAAGTGTTCCACAACAGTTCGGAATTGTGACTTCCACCAAAATTTCTACATTTTCTTAAAATTTTATATATAAGAAAAAATTCAATAGAATCAAAAGAAACTATCTTCAGTTTTGAGGAATTACTATATGTATATCTAGAAAAAGCTGTTAAGACATGTACAACTATAATGTTTGAGACTTTAGTTTTAATTTTTACGTTTTACATCGAAAAAATTTGCAGATATGCAATTTAATAGTTCTTACGAACAGGTGAAAGTGCCAAACATTTTCTAATTTATGTTAATTTTAAAAGGTTTTTTTCTCCAAATTGTACAGCTCTCACTAAAAGCGATCAGAAGATATAAAGGAAATAAAATTCTGGAAAATTTTGTTTTCACATAACAGTAAACTTAATACTATATTGGAAAAACTTGTATAAGCGACTGTAGCTTTTTAACAGATATAGAGTTACATAGATGACTTGTCCTGGAACACTAATTATTTTACAAGACCTACCTATGGTGTATTTCATTGTTCTATGTGTAACGGTCTAGAAATTTTGTAAACAGACTGATAGACAGAATAAAACTAATAAGCAAATTATTCAAATCTTTTTTAGTCAATAAAAAGTTTTTATTTTAAAGAAATTTTATTTTTAAAAATTGATTTTTAAAAATTGTTTTAAATAATGAAAGCAAAATAATGTCTTAAAATAGCAAAAATGAAAAAAAAAAGATTAATCAAGATTTTAACAATAACGTCCGTATTAACGATTTTTAGATCTTCCTTACAAATGTTTTATGAAGAACAAAAATTCTTACGGATTAACTAATACAATATTATATATACTTTCAGGTTTTTTTTTTCTGGTAGTTCAAACAAAGCAAAGCAAAGCAAAATAAAAAATTAAATATAAATTAAATAAGATTAAACAATCTTAGAAAATTAGGAAATATTTAAGTGTTTGGTTTAACTGCTCTAATTAAGATAATTACAAATTGCTCTAATTACCCCGCAACGTCTTACAAAAAATTAAAGTTATATAACTGCCGAAGTATCACTCTCATTAATTACATTTTATAAAACTTATTTTAAATTATCCTATATGCATAAATTGGAATTTTTAAATATTATCTACTATATGTCAGTTTAAATAACGTAGAAAATATAATAATTTCATAATAAGAATTAGACAACAAATATATGAAATAAATGGTGCAGTGGAAGAACACCCGAGGCATTAAGGGGGCCGCGGGCTTTAATTCCTTTTGAATTGAAATTAAGACTTACACTATTTTTTGTTATTAAAAGAAAAGACTAATAGAATATATACAGCAAACGCATTAGGAGGGATTTTAGAGTTTTGGTTAAAAATTGGGTTTTCCAGAATATTTACTAAAATGTATATGTGCGAATTTCAGAATTGGAAGAGATTTTAGAGTTGGTTGCAAAATCAGGATTATATGCTTTTTCCAAAATATGTATATAAGTAATACCCCTATTGTCAGGGATTTTAGGAGGGATTTTAGAATTGAATTTAAAATCAGGATTATACGCCTTTTACAAAATATTTAAATATATGCATATGCGAATTCTCAATTAGGAGGATTGTATACATATTCTGCAAAAAGCGTATAACCCTAATTTTGTAACCAACTCTAAAGTCTCTCCTAATTGATTCAGAAACTCGAATATGCATATATCTAAATATTCTGTAAAAGGCGTAAAATCCCTCCCAAAATTCTTGAGGCCCTTACATTGAGACAAAACTGGACTTCTGGCATGTCATCAAATAAAATCCACTCAAATGAAATACAGGCTCATGATAGTAACCTTTGTGTTACTCAATGGGTTTTAATTCTTTTTCGAAATGGAGTTAAAGCCCACTATCTAGTGGAATTAAACTCCTTGGTCTTTAATTCTTTTTTGAAAGAGATTTAAAGCCCTCGGGTTTTATTTCCTCGGGCGTTCTGACACTGCACCAGATAAATATTTATGCAGATATTTGACTTATTTGACTTGATTAAGTGCGGGGATATGTTATGTTCATTAAGTACGGAGATATATGTATTATTATACCGAACCCACCAAATTTAACAACAGCTATTGTTATAAAAATTTATAATATATTACAAAATTTCAACGGTCTGACTTAATTAAGTACCAAGATATTAGGATATAAATTATGTTTAAATTAAAAAAGAAATTGTGTGGCAACTACCCGAATCTATTACTCTAGTCCAACCTTTTCATATAAAAAGGAAGCTGTATATGAAAGCTACTTGAACGCGCTGTTCGAAGTTGCTCAATTTAAATGGTGAAACTAACAATTTTACAAAAGTGAAAGTTAAAATGTTTAGAATTGCAGCTTTAGTTTTTCAGATTCATTCATTCAGATTCGGTTCTAAGAAAGTTAATATATATATATATTTTGTTATATAGCTCGTCTCTTTCAAGATGTCACTAACGTAATGGCGAATTTTTTTTATACCATGAGAATTACGTTCGTATGAGTAATAATGAAAAGTTAAAAAAATAATATTATAAGTGAGTGTAAACAATAGTGTGTTATATGCACAAATGTTATCAAATTTTCTATATTGTATTTTGAATACTCATCCAGCCATTCATTATATCCAGCCAATGGTGTTGTGGTTAAGACTCCGGCCTTTCATACGAAAGGTCTCGGGTTCAAACCACGGCTGGGTCATATAGATTAATAAAATAATATAGATTTTTCTTATAATATATAATTAGTATAATATAATTAAATTAAAAATAAATATATATGTCTTATAAATTATAATTAATATCATATTGTAATATATAATAAAATAATAATCAGCCAAGCAATCAACAGCTTAGTGAAATAATGATTTCAGAAACTGAATCTTAGTTAAATATGAATAATAAATGACTTAGTGGATGCCCTATGTTCCTTATAGAAGTGGCAAGAAAAAAAAAATGTTGAACACTATAAAGGATTCGTAGCGGTTTTTAGACTTGAAAAGGGCAACACCGTACTCATCTTTGTTTTATATGTAGTTAAAAAAAATTTGTTTTGTTCTCTTGAATAAATCGACTAGAGAGAAATAATATTTAAAACGTGTCAATTTTTATGTCGAGCTCTACTAAAAATTTCTCTACAATTTTTTTTATAGAACAAAATTTTCGTAGAGAAACAGTGTCGAGCAAAAGGCGTAAAGTAGAGTAATTTTTTCTATAAATCTCCACCATTTTTGAAAACATTTTTCAAAAAAATTAGCAGATTTTCAATGTATTCGTCCGTCCATCCGTTCACACTTTTATACTTTTCCACTGTATTTAGGACATAACAATAAAATTTTAAATGTGGATGGATCTTCTAAAAAAATTGATATTGTGGAGCAATTATTTTGTGTAGCTCCTTCCACAGAGTTATAATCCTCCCAAAGTACAAAAATGTGCTATTTTAAAATGTTTATACTTTAAGTTCTGCTTAATAATTTTGCAATCTAGAGACATTAAACAACCTTTTGTTCTGCTTTATAATCTATGACAAAATTACATAATTTTTAATATTTAAATTTACTGTTATATGAAAATAAATTTTGCTTCCTTTATAAAAAATTATAAGAGAAGATAAGCGAAGTTAAAAAATGCATTAGCATTAGGTTACTTTAGAAAATTTTTTGTATAAAACTTGAACAGATTATTATGAGCTAAAAAACAAAAATTTATAATTTTCATATAGACTTTAAGTTACAGAAGTTACAATTTGTTTTGAAGTAAAATGCAAAAAACTAAACTTCACAATTATATTTTTATATGGGCGTTTTCTAAAATTGAAGAAAAGTGTCCTTTCTTTTTTCACAATTTTTCCTTATACCTATATATAACACTCTCAGAACTCTCAAAACCTTTAGTTTTACGCACAAAATTGTTTCTCTTTCATACAAAGAAAGCTTTAAAGATCAAAATTGGTGAACTGTCCTTGGAACTTCTACTGGTGTTAAAGATATAATTCTGCACTTGGAGTATATATAACATTGTAGACCCTCCTGTAAAATGCGTTATTATGAATGGATTTTTGTATATTACTAAAAGATCCTTATTAATTTCTGGAATATTAAATTATCATAATTAATATATTAATCAAGATTTAAAAAATCTATTATTTTTCAGTTATAATAAAATTTAATTAACTAAACTTTCCGATTGAATTATTTTATAACATGACATCATTTATTTCTAAAATAATGATAATTAAATTCAGTAGTAAAATCTTCAATTTATTTTAATTAAATTTGAAAGTTTGCATCGTACAGAATATTTTTAATTAAAAAAAATTAATGTTAATATATTTGTTAAATAAATTAAATAGAAAGATTTTACGATTAAGATACTCGTAAATTAGTAAAATTCAAACAATTTTCAATAATACTTAGCTATTAGACCTAAAACATTCTTTTTGGCAATAAAAATATAGTAATCGGTGTCCTGAAATAATGTCCTAATAAATATCGCAGAATCATATCACGTTTTCGATATTGCAATAACACCGAAATCATGACACTCAAAAGTATTAAAACTGAATGATTTTTATTATTATATCTGATATGGTTATTTGGATAACAATGTAGGCTTTGCCTGGGACTATTGGCAAGGAAGAATAGCAAGAAATAATCTCCCAAAAAAAATTAAATAACACCCCAAAAATTTGTTCGGGATATAATGCCCTATATCTAAAAGTTCAATGAAGAAATCTCATGAAGAAACTAGGGTATTATTTTATTATGTCGGGGTTTTAGTGTATTTTTTATTTGGGTCCTTATTTCATGTGAATAATCCCCTAAAATGAAATTAATTTGCAAATGAAATAACCCCTTAAAACTGCCTATCTTTATACAATTTAAACATTTCAATTTTTCTTTTACACATAACATAAACATGAAAGAATTTGAAATAAACATGAAAGAAATAGCAAATGCCCGCTAAACAAATTATTGAAACTTTGATTTTGTAACCAATTCTAAAATTTATCTTAATTCAGAATCTCACATATACATCTATCTATCTACACATATGCATACACATATACATGTAGAACTCCTATTTTTCTAAAAAAAATTTTCAGGATTATAAAATTTCGGGAGAATTTGAGTTTTTTTTTTTTGAATTTTGATTTTCGGGATTTTGTTGTACAGGCAAATTGTAGTTATCTCTTAATAAATATATATTATTTCATTATAATTTGGAGGTTATTCCACTTTATTGCAGGATTATTTTATTTTAGTAATACCCCAACTTCATAATGAAATATTCTTCCATTTTATTGAGTGTTATTTAAATTTTTTTGGCGGATTATTTCTTGCGGAACTATTGATGGAACCAAAAATATATTTTTTAAATAGAGAGGATTGTAGTCCCAAAGTTGCCTTGTTTTAGTTAACCCTTCTAAAAAAAAGTAATACATTCCTATACAAATATTAATATAGACAGCCTGAAGACAAATACGTATTTTTAAAAGCCTCAGAAAAATATAACAAGGAAGGTTTCTGGAATGAGCGGAGCAGATAACATGTTTTGAATATAAAACGAGAAGAAGACATAATATTTAAAAAACATAATATTTGGAAAATAGAAATAAAAACGAGGAAGAATACAGTTGCCTTTGTCAACTCTTAGATACCCGTACGAACCGTTAGTATGTTAACAGCCTGTCACTCTGCTTACAATATTATTTTTTTAATATTTTAGTATTTTAAAATAATTTGGGTGAATTTTATAATTTCTAGAACTTTTTGGGTTGTACATATATTCAAACTATGTGTTTATATGTACATTGTTCGAAAGCAGATTCTAACCTTCCACATAACGATTATCAATCCAAAACTTTTTCAAATATTCTATAGTAACATTTAATACTAAGCGGTAAATGTATATTAAATTTACTTAGTACAAAATAGTAAATATAATTTTAAATATTATATTATATTATATTTAAATATTCCATTGACAGAATAATTTCTTATAAGTACAATAAAATACATATATGTATGTAAATACGGCACTATATAATATACATCTATATTCTTATCATTCATTCACTAGTGACATATACATGAACATAAACATGATATTATATAAGTATGTATATATATTAATATCATATAAATAAAAATTCTTCAAGCAACCGTTATGTTGTTTATTTATTTGCATTTTTATGTACTACGCATTATATCCTCAACAATTTCAAATTATCGAATAAAACAAAATGGAAAAAATTCGTTAAAGAAATTTGTTAGAAAATTTGAAAAAATCAAGTAACACTTTCGTCAATTATAAAGTAACCCTATATTATTAAAGAAAGTTGTTAACAGAAATAAGAGTATGATGTTGAAACTTTAATTTTTGTGTATTACTTCAAAAAGATTCTAACAGGTGTTCAAGTTACAAGTGTTTAAAAATAGGAAATTTTCAGTTTTTGACTCCTTACAGCTCCTAAACGGGGGGTGATACAAAAAAAATTTCTGAAATGACTCATACTTATTTTCAAAGATCTAACTTCTGTCAAAATTTCAAGTTTCCAACTTAAACCGTTTAGAAGATAGAAGGGTTAAAGGATTTTGCAAAATTTTAGTTTCGCATAACGGTAAATTAAGACACCGTATGCCACAAATATATATTTATTGCATATATACTTTTAAAGCTAATAAAAGTAGTAATCGTTTGGCGTTTTCAAAATGAAGATATACCTTATAAAACTTGTGCTATAACAATTTAAATATAGAGCTTTTTTGAACCTTTGGGGAGCTGTAGCTCCGTAACGGGTGGGGCTACAAAAAAAAATTATTAAAAATAAAATTAATATTTTTGTGAGATCTATCAGCGGTTAAAATTTTATAGCTCTATTTCGAAAAAATGTGGGAATCTAAAAGTTAGGTGTTCGAGAGCTACCCTAAGGCTTGGTCCAAACTCAACCAAAAAAAATAGGGAACCTACAAATTACTCCCAAAATATTTTGTGTAAATTTCAAGATTCTAGCTTTCTTAGTTTTTGAGTTAGCGTGCTGACGGACGGACGGACGGACGGACGGACGGACGGACATGGCTCAAAAGTCTTAGAATTTTTTTCTGATCCGATCCATACCTTTGAAGGTATATCTAGCTCGCTTATTTCGAGGTGCTACAAACGGAGGAGTAATTTTATTATACCCGATCCTATCGTACGGGTATAATAAGGAGTTTATTTTGCCCTCGGAAAGCTAATAAAACCGAATTCAGAAAAATCACGATTTCTGTTTTATTACCAATTGGGCATTACTCATTGAGGCATTATTACAGGTTACTATATTGATCCGGATATTTAATTAAAAAAATAAGAAATTTAATTAAATATGTATATGAAATTATATTTTATTAGAAAAAAAAATACCATTAAAGTGATATTATGCGTTAAGTACAAAGTATTAAAAAAAATTTACTAAACTTCAAATGGACATAATTATTTACTTCAAAAGTTCATCTTTTAAATTAAATCTCTTTGACCTCAATAAAAATTATGAATTTTATTGATGTCAAATATACTTCTGAAAGTTTTTAATTTATGTGGCTTATTATATTTTAATCCATTTATACAACATCTTGTTTCCAAGAAAAATATTAAAATTAATATAAGCTATAGTTTAAAATGCACAAATTTTAATAAATGCAATTAATATTATTTATTTTATATTATTTCAATTCTTTCCAAGTCTAGGTAACTATTATATTATTATGCATAATTATTATTATATCTTATTATTTAAAAATAATGAAAGACAGCAATATTTTATCATACATCTATTACAATATTTTCTCTAATTTTTAACTTCTTATGCGAAAGCACAAATCACCATAGAGCACATTATGAATGCTGTCTGTTTGTGTTCTAAGATGATGTGGTTTCTTCCGCCGTCCATTTGTTTTACTAAACCTTTACATTAAACGGAATAAAATTAGCGAGGGATAGGAAGCATTAGCAAATTAATATGAACTTTTTTATGTAGTCGAACCGTTTATGAAGCTATTTGTCAAAGTTGGGAAAAGATTTTTTCAATCTAGCATCATCAAACGTCAAGAAATTTTTTAAGTTTTATAAAATTTAAAAAAAAAAATAAAAAAAAATTGTCAATGAATAAATAAATCACCATCTAATTGCTACTTAAAAAAACGTTTTCTTTCTACTTCTATTCTGCTGTTTAACGAAGGACAACTTTAATCACAAAAGCTATGTTCTGTATTAAAATTCAAATTAAATATTTTCATTTCCTCTAGTACAGTTTACACATTTATGCTTATCTTCTTTGCACTCATTAATTAAATGACTTTCCCCACATATTAAACATAATTTATCCTTATTTTCGCATTTATCAATTCCGTGACCCAACGACAAACATTTAAAACACCTTCTAACATCAAAACTTTCATATACCTTACATCTATCCTATCCAATTTTAATTTTACCAATACTCATAATAGTTTTAAAATCCTCAAAATCTACCTCAATTATTGCATTAAATTCATTATATTTTTTATAATATGAGAATCTGGTATATTGAAAAGAAGTTAAATCGCAATATTGTTTAATAAAATCGAGGAAAAGTGTAGAGTATATATATAGCAACTATAGGATACCTAGTTAGTATAGTAAGAAAAATTTATGAAAAATCAAAGGATGTTTTGTTCGGCTTTAAGCAAACCCTATATACATAATTAAAAAAGTCGTTAACACATATAATAATATAATATTGAAACTGTTTATATCTTACTGATGACAAATTGTACAGATCTTACAAATGGCTAAATATAGTGAATTTTAAACTTTTGACTCTTAATAACTGTTAAACGGGAGAAACTGCAAACATTTTTTGTAAGATAGTTTATGGTAATTTTTAAAAATCCTTTTTTTGTTTTCAAAATTCCGAGACTCTGACTAAAATCAATCAGAACGAGGAAGAATACAGGTGCCTTTGTCAACTCTTAGATACCCGTACGACACGTGAGTATGTTCACAGCTTGTCACTCTGCTTACAATATTATTTTTTTAATATTTTAGTATTTTAAAATAATTTGGGTGAATTTTATAATTTTTATATTTAATTTAACATTTTTATAAAATAAAGTCGACTTTAGATATATTATAGTTGATTCACTTTGGTTTTAAGAGTTACAGAATTTCCAAAAAAAGTAAAATATGTTATTTTCAGATTATATCTTATATTATCGAATTTTATACAAAAGCCATATTACTTGATACGGGTTAGAAATACTGTACAAATACTCATATTTAAAAGGATATGTGAGATTCTTTTAATATGTGAGATTTCTTTAAAGATTCTTTTAAAAGTAATACTATAAGGAAGAAATTTCAAATACTATAAGGAAGTGTGTTTATTAATTTTTAGCACGTTTCTACAAAAAATCTGCAAAAAATGTGCCTATTAGTTCCACTCTGTCCGTCAGTTTACAAAAGGTCTACACCGTTAAAGGTAGAGAAATGAAATTTTAACCATGGGTAGATCTTATAAAAACATTAATTTTGTAGAACAACTTTTTCATGTAGGCACATCCATTACGGTACTACAGCCCCTCAAATTTTCAAAAAGTCCCATTTATAAATGTGTTATCTCAAGTTCTGCTTCAATTTAAAAACCCCATTCGGCAGTTTTTTTTTTTGAAAAGTATAAATTTAGAAATCAATATTAAAATTATACATTTTTTTTAAATATACATAGATAGTATTTAAATTTACCGTTATGTGACAACCAAATTTTGCATGAATTTTCTTACTTCATAACTCCGGAACGCTTTTAGTTAAAAGTTAGAACCATAACATTTTAAGAGAAGAAAGACCTTTTAGAATTAGAATAAGTTATATCAGAAAGTTGTTTTGTACCACGGGAGATGCGTTTAAGAGCTATTAGGACTCAAAAATTGAAATTTCGCAATTTGTATGTACTTGTAACTTAAGTACCTGTACAAATTTTTTCAAAATAAAAGACAAAATTAAAGCTTCAACTTTATAATTTTACATGTGTTAATGATTTTTGTTAATTATGTAGAGTGCCTTAAAATTTATAATAGTGTCTCTTTATTTTTCATATTTTTTTCTTATTATATCAATTTCTAAGAAAATTGTCATATTTTGTCACAGTTCTAAAGAGTTTGTATTATCTTTTGGAAATGTGCTCTTTTAAAAATCGTTCGTTTACATTATCCTGTATTTTAATTTAGCATGACTGTACTCAGGTTGCTATAACTGTTAGCATCAAGGTATGTAATAAGAAATATACATATTTATCTTGTAATTTAAGATTGCATAGTTACATATATTCTGCTTTTAATATTAAAATTTAAAAAAAAGTAATGGAATACATTAAAAATCTAAAGAAAACAAATATTTATTCTAGGTTATATTATACTAAAGAGCAACGAAATGGTAGAAAGTTACTAGAATTTGCTGGTACAACTAAACTAATAAACCTTAGAATTATAAAAAAACTGAAGTAATAATTTTTACAACTACAGAACACTACCTTAACACAACAAGCTTATGTATTTGAGTTATAAACAAAAAAAAAATGAATAAAATAAATTATACAAAATTCAGCGTCAGAAGACAATTTTAAAAATAATTTCTTGAGCTAAATGAAAGGTTACCCTATTTGTGGAAGATTAACTGTAAGGAATGTAAAATTTTTAGGAAAAAACTTTCTAAGGAATTACGCGAAGACGTCATAACGTAACTTCACACCCCTTAAAATAAACATGGATAAACATGTTATATTTAAATACATTTGTTTTTATATTATAAGGGTTATATTCTATGCACTTCCACGTGGTTCGTCTATCTTATAATGGTATAATAGGGGGATATGCACGTGGTTTTGAATATAGCCCTTAGAATCAAGATAAATGAAATATTCGGGTGCTATAAATCCCGCCCCTGTTTTTGTGTACTTTTTTTAATATACTCTTCAGTAAATGCCGCCCCTGTTAATGTGTAGTCAAATTCTATGTTGAATCCCAATTCATATAATCGACATTTCCATTTAGAAAAATAGAATTTATGGAAAAAGTACAATCCGTCAAAAATCTGAAAGGAAAACCAAATTCGTCAAAACAGTAACTGAAATTATTTTTAAAATTGCGCCAAAACAGAATTAAATTGTGTATAAAGAGCCTGTAATTGGTGTACGTACATATATTTAGGTTATTTGGTATTGTGAGGGAAGACTATTATGTCTCTTTATTTATCGAGTTCGAACCAAATGTATTAAAGGTACATAGAGAAAACGGAATAGGTATCCGCAAAACATTCGCAAAATGCACAAACAGAATTTAGATCAAAATTCAGTTAAATTTCTTTATAGGCCACGTTGTTTGTAACAATATTGCCGTTGTTCGTTTTACCTTGCCTTAATGTAAAAAATCTAAAAATAAAAGACCGTATATTTGGCGTACAATCCTTGATTAAGATTGTACGTTATACAGAGGGCGAGAAAAATCTTAAAATATATGTAGCTACTGATGTTCAAAGCTTGAAACGGAATTCATAATATGTAGTGTGTGGCTGAAAAATTATAATTTATAATTATAGATTATGGTAATATATATGGGATATTAAACCATTTTCGAACGTGTTCGGAGATCTATCAAAGTGATTTCGTATTAGTTTTATTAAAAAATTATCGATTCTGACAATATTAGCTTTACAGTACAAACATTTGGAATTGGAATAAAAATGTATATTGAATGAACCCCCTCGAATAATCTATGTTTGAAAATTAAATTAAGTTGCGTACTTTTAGGACATAAAGTTATAATTTAACTTTAATTTAATACTTACCCATGCGTAACTTTAATAAGACATTAAATTATTTTATTTTCATACTTCATAAATTACTGAAACCTACTAGAAACGGGTATAAATTCATATAGGGGTCCCCCCTTACTTACATATAGGGGTCCCTCCCCCTTACATAAGAAATTACATAATGACGTCATCATGGAACGGTACTGTATAATGTCGTGTTTCCGAATATATATGGCATTGCTGGCGGAAAGATCATTTAAAGGTCAAATTGGTTATTTCAAAATTTGCTTGACATTTTGCAGTATTATAAGTAAACCGTTATATATTTTGTCTAGAAAATTATATACAATCGATTTAGATACAAAATTGTAGGGAATTCTCCAAACCTTAATATGAATCTCCTTTCATTTCAATCGTTGTTACCGTTTCAGAGATACTGCAGTTCAAAACAGAAAATGTGGCTATAAAAAAATATTTTTTCCAGAATTTCTAGAAACACTCATATTTTGAAAATTTTCAAGGCAACCTGTAATTATTATTACAACGTTAAAAAGGCTCATTTACGGTCTTTTCAGCGAAGTCCCAGCAAGGAGTAAAAATGCAAAAATTGAACCAACAATTTTAATTAAAAAAAACCATTTCATACTTTATGTTCTAGTTTTTATTAAAATATATTATTAGATGTTTTCTTTAAAGTACTTTGTAGTGACATAATTATTATGCAACGTGAAATATATTATATGTAAAGAAATAATTTGGAGGGATATTAGAGTTAGTTTCAAAATCAGGGTTTCAATTATAGGTTTAGCAGGGATTTGGAGGCGGCAGTCTTCACTATATGAAATGCTTTTGTTTTGAAATGTAAATGATAAAAATATAATTCTGAGAAATTTTAGAGTTGGTTTCAAAATAATAGTTTCAATAATTAATTGGTTTAGCGAGGGGTTTCGGAGTGACAGCCCCCACAACATACATTTGTTTTGAAATATACATAGGAAAAATACAATTGTGAGGGATTTTAGAGTTGGATTTAGAATCAGGATTGCCACTTTTTGCAGAATATTTATTTATATAATATGTATCTGTGAGATTCTGAATTAGGAGGGATTTTAGAGTTGGTTTCAAAATCAGGATTATACGCTTTCTACAGAATATTTATAATAAATATTAATATTTATATATTTATATTATTTATTTTTATATAAACATATATGTATGTATATTAATTTTTATTTTTTTTGTTTGTAAATTTGCTATCACAAATTTTAAACCAACTATAAAATTTCTGCTGATTCATAATATATATATATATATATATATTCTGGAAAAAGCGGCCATCCCAATTTTGAATCGAACACTTAAATGCCTCCCAATTCAGATGCTTGTATGTACATAAAAGATCATTATTTTGATTTTGTAGCCAACTCTAAAGTCCTTGCCAATTATATTGTTACATACATATTTCAACAACAAAACTTTTAAAATTGTGGAGGTTACCACCGCTACATTCCTCTAAACAAATTATCAAAATCCAACTTGATATTGTCTCCAACTCTAAAGTGTACCGTACTTACATTTTCACACAGATATTCCAACAACAAAATAAAAAGGCAAAATAAATGTATGAGAAATAAAGTATGAAAATGTTTTTTTTATTAAAATTGATGTTTCAGTTTCGGATTTGTGCCCTCTGGTGGGATTATTTGCCAATATATACCACATACTTATTATGTACCGTTCAAAAGTGTCTGAATAGATCTTTCTAACTATATAATAAGGAATATGTGGTGTCATACAAAAATTTCAGATATATATTATATAGTAATTTATTTTGAAAGCATGCATTTTTTTTTTTTTTTTAAATTCCCACTTTTAAGTGGAATATCTCAGAAACAGTAGTACCGATTAAGATGAAACAAGATGTATATTAACGATAGTATTATGTTTTACCATATTGTAGAAAATTGTTCCAGTTTATTGTCTTACGGGGAAAATGTAACGGTTTAATTAAAACAGTACAAAATGTTAAGAAAATTTTGTAGTGCATTTTTCAGCCACTAGATAGCGTTTCCGCCACCATTGCGGAAAAGTGACGTCATACAGTTCCGTTGAGTTATGACGTCATCACGTAACTCCAGCCTCTTATACGGAAGTATCTCCCTAAGAGGTAGGTAGGCAAAAGTAAATAAGCTAAAAAAGGCCATCCACGAACATTTTAATATTTTTACGATAAAAACAAATATCTTAGAATAACAGTTAGTGAAACAAAGTGTATACATCTAATGGCAATCTTTCAAAAATAACAAAAAAACAACGAATTTTATTTTATATTACTATATACAATGTTCCAGGAAAATTCTATTTTCTTTCTTTTCCGTTTTCTTTATTATTATGGGTAATAAAAAATCAAAATTATTATAAGAAAAATAAAACAAATATATTTTAAAAGAATTTTATTTTATTCCTTTTCTTTTTTTCAGAATATTACCAAATTGAGTACCATTAATATTATATATTTATGTATGCATATATATAAGTATATATTATATATCTAACAAAATTCTTATAAATACTTAAAATAAATATCTTTATTGTTTTTTTTTGTTTTAAAAGGAAATAAAAACAAAAACAATAATATTAAAAGTATCTATTTTTTTTCTCCTTGATTTATTCGAATTACATTAAATTAGTTTTATTTTTTTCTTTATGTTTTTTCTTTATTTTTTTTGGTTAATTTTACTTTAATTGTATTGTTTTGTTGCCTTAAAAGAAGTTAAGTATTTTCAAGAATATTTTATGTTTTATTTAAATGTTTTATGTTTTACATAAAATTATAAAAACGCATAAAATATTCACAAACTATTAGACAAAACAAAACTACGTATGCCTTTTAAATGAAAAATTAAATTAGTCCTTTAAAATTCCGAATAGCCAAAAATATTTAAAAATAAAATTGCAATGCAAAAAATAAAAATGTCGAATGAATGTTATGTAAAATGAAACAAGGCAGAATGTCAACCAACAGTTTTGAAAAGCGCACATTTCTAAAAGATAATACAAACTGTTTAGAATTGTGACTTACGCTAAAATTTGAAAATTTCATATAGGAAAAAATGTGGAAATAGGATTTTTTTGCAATTTTAAGGGGCTGTAAGTGCGGAAGGCTATAGAACTAAAGAAAACCGTTAACAAAGGTAAACTTATACTACTGAAGCTTTAATTTGTATGTCTTGTCGAAGAAAAATTTGTACATGTGCCTAAGTTGCAGGTGTCTAAAAAAAATTTTTGTTTTTTGAGCTCGTATAGCTCTTAAACAGGAGGTGACACAAAATAATTTTCTGAACTTATACTAATTCTAAAAGTTGTTTCTTGTCTCAAAATTTCAAGTTCCTATCCAAAAAAATAGGAGTTATGAAAAAAGAAAAATTATGCAAAATTTGGTTTTCACATAACGGTAAATTTAAATAGTAAATTACAAAATATTGCGTAATTTTGATATTATTTTTATAGAGGTAAGAATATTTCCGGTCTTATAGCATTTTTGAGTTGTAAAACTACTACGCAGAGTCTGAGATATATTTATGGGAAAATAAGAATTTTCTGTAATTTTGAGAGGCTGTAACTCTGGAACTCTACTAAAAGAAACCGCTAACACACGTAAAAATATTTTACTGGAGCTTTAATATTTATGACTTGCTGAAGAAAAATGTGTACAGATACGTAAGTTACAGGTGTTTAAAATTAACAAAATTTAATTTTTGACCCCTAATAGCTTATAAGAAGGAGGCGGTCCAAAAAAATTTTCTGAGGAAACTTATACTAAGTCTAAAAGTTCTTTCTTGTCTCAAAATGCCAAGTCCGTATCTAAAAGCGTGCCGGAGTTATGAAGGCAGAAAAATCATGAAAAATTTGGTTTCATTTAATGGTAAATTTAAATATTCAATTTAAATAAATTATATAATTTTGATATTGATTTGCAAAGATATAACACATTCCTATCGTTTCCAGATTGACAAAACGTTAAGTAAAACATGAGATATAATCATTTAGAGATAGGGCTTTTTCAAACTTGAAGGGGCTGCAGCTCCTTTCAGAAAGGAATGGGGCTATATGAAAAATCTTGTTGTACAACATTATTTTTTTTTTCTGAGACCTACTCATGGTTAAAATTTGTTTTCTCTATCTTTAACGGTGTAGAAGTTTTGTAAACAGACGAACAAACGGATGGACGAACAGAGTGAAACTTATAGGCGCATTTTTCAAAATTTTTTTGGAAATGTGGCTTTTAAATTAAAAAATATTAAAATTTTATTTTAATTGAAAAATATACCATAATAAGTTTTGCGGAAAAAAAATTTAAAATAATAAATAAAAATTAAAAAGTTTAGAAAAAATTGTTAGAAAATATAATTGAAAAAAATAAAATCACACTTTCGACAATTTTAAGGTAACGCTATATTATTAAGAAAAGTTGTTAACAGAAATAGAAATATAATGTTGGAGCTTTAATTTGGCAACTTTACTTTATACATAGACTTCCATTAAGTCGTCTGACAAAATGTAACTTTTCTTTTTCCAAAATGTCGACTTTGTAAAATGTTGGCTGAGAAAATGTCGTCGATTCTTAGAATATCGACAAAATCATAAATTTTTACGAACAAATAAATATAATTAATTATACATATTATATCAATTTTTTGCATGAAATAGATACACGCATTAAGCGTCGATATATTATAAGTATTGAATTTAGATTTGAACTCAAAATCATAGTTTTAATTTTATAGCGGAAAATTAATTATTTTTCATATGAAATTGTGAAAATTCAATTACGCATGGACATAAGTACTATAAAAATTGATTTTAGAGTTGGATTCAAAATCAGAATTGCCGCTTTTTCCAGAATATGTATATATATATGTATATGCCAGATTCTGAATTAGGAAGGATTTTAGAGTTGATTTCTTTTCCAGAATGTGTATATATAATATGTCTGTGTAGAAGTTTTGTAAATACTCGGAGCGTCCGAGCAAAAAGGCAGGACAGACAAGCAGACGGACAGATAGAGAGACGGGCAGAGTGAAACCAATAGGTAAAATTTTTATAAGTTTTTGAAAATGAACTAAAAGAGTAGTAAAATCTTTTTTCAAAAATATTATAACCTTGGATAATGGATAATATGTAAATATATCTTAACTGTGAGGTTGTTAGAAAACTTGAATGTCAAGGATCTTATTGAGGGTCATCGCATTAACGATTATTTCCATATTTTCTTATAATAAATTTTGTAGAATACACATAGAAGTATTTATTTAGATACCTTTTATAAAGGATATAAATAAACACTAAAGAATAAGTTTTGTAAACATTTGATTTCAATTGTATTGAATACATAAAACAAAATAAAAAAACAAATATATATTGAGAAAATAATGTTTTCATAATTTTTGTTATATTTTTTTTAGAAAAATCCTTGAAAGAACTTCGTGAATGATTGAATGATCTTTATGGATTTTTTTTCTTTTTTTAACTTTTATTATATTGTATGTTATATAGAAAATCTAAAGCTATTACTAAGATGATTTTTGCCGCCAATTCTCCCACCCATAATATGATGCAGGGATTGTGAATAGGGTGGAGACAAAAATATTAATCTTAAATTGTGGGAGTGTCATGAAATAGAAAATCTCGTAGACGTAAGTTGACTTGTTATTTAAATTTCAGTACATTATACGAGTCAGCGAACACATGTAGAGGTAATATGTTCCACATATAGAATCCAAATACTACTTCAACGGTATTTATAATAGTAGAGCAATACCTAAACAGGAAGAAGTTTTCCAAATTTATAAAATAATATATCCCAGGAATTTTGAACGAACTATATCGTATAACCAGAAATCAGTATAAGAGGATTCTTAACAAGCAAAAGTTGTTATAAAATATACAGTTAAAGGATAACTATTACACTTCTCAGAACTACAAAATCCTTTTGAATCTATGCAAAAACCCTTAACTAAAATATTGGTTGTTCTTTATTTACACCAATTGTTGGTAGTAATGGCAAAATTGTATTAAACACCAAGCAAAAAGTAAACTAATTAATTAAAAATGTTACTTCCAACTTATTAATACATTTATACAGTTAACATAAAATTTCATTTAAACTCATGCAGCTCGTACAGCCCTTGTAATTTAAGCAAAAAATAAGTCAGCCGTTTTAAGGAAAATAACAGCCACAATTTGAACGATAACAATTCCTCAATTACTAAGCTCCTGTACTTGCTTTTCCTCCTATCTCTCCTCTATTACTAAGCCTCTGTAGGTACCCCAGCCATAAAGAAATTACGTCGCATCTGAAAAAAATGCATCGCATCCGAAAAAAGGTTATTAAAGCAATTACCTATTGCTACCACTTCGGTCTTCTGGAAAGCAATTGAGAACTTAATAAATAAAAGACCTTTGAAATATTTAGATGATTCAAATTAGATGGATTGTAAAACAGTGGGCCTCGATTGTGTTTCCCTAAAAATCATTATATTTACAAGAAGGAGAAGGAGATCATTATATCTATAAGAAAGATGTATAAGATGTAACAGTTACATGTAGTTTGCTTGCTTAAAATAGTTTGCAAATTGTTGACTCAAAGATCTACGATATCGAACTATAATTATTAACTTTTATGAAAATCTATCTGAAAGTTGGACGAAGAAAACTTTTTCATGTCATTTTATAGTTATATATTAAGCATAATTATCAAAAAACTATCGTCATTCTTTATTTACTAAAAAATAGTTTATCGTATTTTATTTATTTAGTAATTTTTAACCAAAACACAATATTGAACATATCCCATTTTTGCTTAATGAGGCATATCTCTGTAACCAAATCACACACCATCAACCATGAACAAAAAATATCAAATTTCAACACTAAAATAAAGAAAACAAATGAAAATGGTCCTTAACGTTTACTACATAGTTTATTGCTTGTTTTATAAATTTTCCAAAAAAAGAAAGAAAAACGAAACATCCAAAAAAAAAATGGAAATTTTCCAAAAAAAGAAAGGTTCCACGGCAAACATAAAATAATTTTAATATTTTTATAGTGTTCACCTTTCTGATTTTGATGCAGTATATTTTTCAAGGTTTTCATTATATTTTTAGAAAAATGTTAAAGTATAATGTAAAAAATTTAAGAGTACATATAATGTTAAAATATAAAGGAAAACTTAAATGTAAGCAACATACCCGAAAACACATGAGCAAAAAAAACACTACTCAGAAAGCCTTTAAATATTACAAGAAAAATGTTCTTAAAAAAAGCATATACAAAATGTTAAACCTAAAATAAAATGAAATGATAACTCAACAAATGTTCTTAACTTAAATGAGAAATTTTTATAAGAAATTTGTAAACAATTGTAAGACATATGACTGTACGTCAATCCGAATCGACTACGGTAAAACAAGCCGCCAAAGAACTCTATCGAAGAAAAGTCCCGGGGAACTAATAAACATATTTATAGACATATTTTATTTCATTTGTAAACCCATTTATAGTAATAATGGAGAAAAGTTTTCTGGGAAATCTTGAATGAATTGATGAGACTAATGCAGTCAAAATGCAATATATTCTTGCTTCCTTAGGCTTCGCAGAAAACAACAAGACAAACAATGTGGCAATTTACATTAATTAGACTTAGTGTGGACAGATATTATGCCAAATTCAAGGCAAAATAAAGTTGGCTATAGATTTCAGATCCTTACATTCGAAGGAATTCTGGTATTAGCCGACCATAACTAATTTACCTCCTGAAACTTAACAGAGCAAATTTCAGAATATATACCGGAATAAAGACAGGACCAGAACGATATGTATAACAAAAATACTAGATGTATAAGATTTTTAATTTTAATAAATAATTATAAACATTTTAATATTAATAAATAATTAGGTATAATATTTTCTACACAAAATTAATAAAGAATTAAAAATTTTTTTTTTTTGGAAAATAAACTTTAGTAAGAAAACTAACTTAAAATCATTCATCTTTATTTAAAAAATTTAAAATAAATGTATGTAAATATTTTCACAATTATTATTAGATAAAAATGCTTATCTTAGTGTTAAGGGGTTTCATTTGTTTCAATACTTTTATTTTTAGTTGCGAAAAATTGAAAAATTTGAATCACGCAGAAAGAATGGATGGAACCGACATAAGAATATGTTAGTTGGCGGGCAGGAGACGAGAACGGTACTATATGTACTTTGCAAATGTCTTACGTTCGAATTAAAAAAAAAAGACATTTGGGAGGGTGTTACTGGGAACATCTCTCCAAAGTGAGGTCGTTTGGCCAGGAGAGCATAGCCCGATTCTTTATGCGCATTAAGTCGCACGGAAAACTGTTAATATAAGAACGCATCTCATGAATTTGCAGATCAAATTGGATCGAAGAGCCTATAAGGGTAGGTATAACGCCCCTCTATTTCCTCTACCAAAGAATAACGTCAAGAATAGTTTTTAGGAGTTATTTAATTTACAAAGCTTTTTTATTTTGGAAAATTTTATCATATGACATAAAATCTCATAGAGAAAGTGATATGAAAATCAAAAATAATGTCAAATTTTAAATTGTGTTCCTAAAATTTAAAAATTTATAAGTTTTGAATAAATTCCAATAAATCATAAAATTTCAACTCTCATTATTATAAATCATGTTGTTGCAATATTTATCTCCTTTCTTTCTCCATATAAATTTACTAGAATGGATAAAAGTCAACTAACTTTAATATAAAATTATCATTACGCAAATTGCATTATTAATAAATAATCTCTATATATAATAAATGATAACCTAATTATGAGTATATTATATACCTATTTAAATATAATTTTTATTGAAAAAAGGATCTATATAACTTTATCATAACATAATATACAACAAAATAAATGATAATATCTCAATTAAAGTTAATTTTAAAATTAACAGGATATTTTTTGTTTTAGTTTATATTCATGTAAAGGATATTAAATTATTATAAAATTTTTACTTTCGAATGTAATAATATAAATAATGCATTTGAGTACATTTGGAAAACTTTAATATGAATTTAGGGTATCTTTTCCATTAAAATTGCATAAAAATTTGTTGTGTAAAGAAAATATAGTAGATCACATTATTTTAAAATATAAGGCCTGAGATTTAATTATTTTCTTTAAAAAATTTTAATAGATTTCCAATTAACAAACTTAGCTACGGAAATGTAAATTATTAATTTTTCATCATAGGAATTAAAAAATTTGTTTTGAGTCAATTCACATTAATTTTTATATTATTTTAAAAAAAATTTTCCTCTAAGGCATGTACTAATCTTCTAAAGACACGAGGAATACGCTCTTGATAGTGTTACATTCGTCAGTAAGAATGTAACACTACTAAGAGCGTATTCTTCGTGTCTCCACCTCCTTCTTTTACCAATATATGGGAGGAAACTAATACAGTAAATTGGCTAAGGAATAGGGATAAGAGAGGATATAATTGAACTGGGGAACATATTTCGGAGAGTGGAACTGTAAAAGAACAATGACATGATTGCACCTATTATTATTACTATTCTGTTATTAGTGACGATAGCCTTCAACATTAATAACATGAAATAGTATATAAAGCATTTCTGCATCAGTAAGTAATTTAAGGAAGCCCCATTGTCACTCTATAGCAGATATTATTATTAGTGTATTAGTATTAGTTATTAATAATATTATTATTTACACCACGAGTTACGTATTGGTTATATACATGAATGTCTTAATAGATGAAATCGTGAATGTTGAACCATCTTCCACCTTGTGTGTTACTTGGATGTGGATGATTATATTTTCAATTTATATAGGATTATATAGGATTTTAATTAGAACCTCAACCACCTACCTCCATTTCATTTCCACAAAATTTAAACCTTTTTCTAGTCCATAACAACATCATCTCTTGTTTAAAAAGTATAATAGTACTAAAGGTTCCCTAATCTATTGTTTGGTGAAAAATTGAGATGGTGTTAATAAAATAAAGCTTTATTCGATAATTCCCACTCACCCCGTAAAAAAAATTAGTGCAGTTCAAAATTGTGTATTGAAATTTTTAAGTAAACTTTAAAATTACTCTTAATAAAAATATGTCAAGATTATTAAGTGAAAATGCAATAAATAAAATAAATATTGATTTTACTCCAATTAAAGAAAAGACATTTTGATAAAGGCACGACACGATAAAGACATTTTAATTGTTTACAGCATAACAATTGCTCCGATACAAGTGAATTTGCATTTAGTTCAAATCTCTTCAGAATGGCAATTAGATGTAGAGCCTTTTTCTTTTGTCTATACTTTAAGTCATCATTTTAATTTAACCAAATATATTTAAAATATAATTTTTTTAATTTATAATTTTTATAATTGTTAATGTCTTAATAGTGTGACTTCACTTACCACATATATCATTGACTCTTTTAATTTTCTTAATTTAAATTTCATTTATTATAATAAAAAATGAAATTTTTATTTTTTAGAGTGTTTATCTCACCCATTAGTTTTAATAACTCAAAAACTATACAAGGTATAGATAAGTTATTGGAACCATTTTGGAAAGAGAAGAAAAAAACTAATGACGTCATAAACACCACAATTTGTTTTTAGTTTGAGGCTTCTTAATTACCCTGTACCAAAACCGTTGAATATATCTTATAACATTTACAGGTCCTTTGAAAGGAAATTTTTAGGACTTTCAATTAAGTCTTGTCAGTTGTCCGTAGTTCCAGAAATGTAAGTTATGTGCTCTTTAAGTAATTTGAAAACATTTTCAAAACCTTTAATGTCCCCACCGCTTAGTCAAACCTATACAGCGTTTCATTACGTGATCTAGATACCCAATAGTAAACTTTGGAAAGGATCCAACAATTAAGTATATCTCAAAATTTTTAGAGTAAATCAAGATTTTTAAATTTTTTATAAATTATAGAAAAAAAAAAAAATAATTAATGTAATTGTGTAATAAAAACGAACGAAAGTAGTATAGATATTTTCATTTTTAGTATATTTTACATACATATTTACATTTTGTTCCCCAAATTAAATGCTTTATTTTTAGTAAATTTAAGATTAGAGATAAAATTGCAATATAAAATACAATTTTTAAAATGTCACAAAAATAAACTTTTTCTTACCCCACATAATCTTTTTTTTATCGAAAATAAAAACCCCCTCACGTACTTTTTATTTAAAACACAATCTATTAAAAATTTGTTAAATTTTCCATTTGAATCTTTTATGGAATGTCTTTAGTAGATAAAATCTAAAATTTCAATATTTACTAAACCATTTAAATAAAACTTAAGTTCATTTAAAAATTTTAAAAAAGTAAAATTGTTTATCTCTCTAAATTTTTTAAGTGATTAACGATATATTGAAACAAATGTTTTCGTGTATGTTAAAATGGATGTTAATCATAATTATTATAATGCCAGGGTAAACAAAACAAATGACCTAATACTTTCACTTCTTTAGTAGTTTCACTTGTAAGAATATGAAGCATATTATTAATTAACTTTTAATATTCTAAAATTAAATTAGTTTAATTAAAAATATTTACGGGAATATTGTTAGATATTGATAACATTTAATATGTACAGAATATAATCATTATATTCTGTTAAAATATAAATTCAATCCATATTATTAATGTATACACTTATTCCTATAACCCTATATCAAATATATAATATTTTCATAAAATTTAATTTAAGATTATTGAATATGAAAATAGCGTGCATGGTACATATTTATACCTTATAACCAAATTACCATAATAAACTATAATATTGAATTAAACTTTTATATTGAATTAATATAAAAATATGTTATATATTCTATATGATATAATATATATGATATTATAAAGATAGGGCACAAAATCCCTAAATCAAAATTCCAAGTTCAAAATCCCAAAACAAAAAATCCCAAAGTATGAAATTACTACTGATGACACTGACTGAAATGACTACTGACTGATGGTATAAATGACATTTCAAATAAATCCATTAAAAAACTTCCTGATTCTTGCATAGCATACATTAAAAGTATTACGAACGCATCTCTTAAACTAGGATATTTCCCATCGTCATGGAAAATAGCAAAAGTAATTGCAATCCCTAAACCTCAACAACCACCTGATTCAATTAACAGTTATAGACCAATTAGTCTGTTATCAAACTTTTAAAAACTATTTGAAAAACTAATTAAAAATAAAGTACTGCCTTTTATAAATGATAAAAAAAATACTACGAAATGAACAATTTGGGTTCAGATCTGGGCACAACACCATCCATCCATTGTTACGGTTCAAAAATTATATGAAGGGCAACATGTCGAAGGGTCAGTTCGTGGGAATGATAAATTCAGCCTTTGATTCAGTTTGGCACAATGGGTTAGTGCATAAGCTTATGAAACTAAAATTACCACTATATTTGATTAAAATGTTTGGCACAGTTTCTTATCAAATAGAAAATTTTGTGTTAGTATAGGAGCAAACTTCTCCGATATGTTCGACATCCCATCTCGTGTGCCACAAGGTTCTATTTTAGGACCCATACTATACAACAATTATACACACGACATTCCTTGCTCCGAAAGCTCTGAAATATCGATATTCTCAAACGATACTTTTATTTACACTAACGGTGTACTGGCTACTTATCAAAATAATTCTGCAAATGGAAAATGTCCATTAATGCAGATAAAACAAAAGCCATACATTTCACCCGCAAAAGAAAAAGCTGTTACAAACCGAAAAATAAACTAGTTTTAAACTCCCAAAAAATAAACTGGTATACTGAAGCTAAATTTCTGGGAGCCACAATATAGATGACAAACTAACTTTCAAGGAACATATTTCTAACACAATTAAAAAAGTAAAGAAAACAATTTGCCAATATTATGTTATGGAGCTCCAGTGTGGATTGATAGCGCAAATATCTACATCAATAACCTACAAGTTTCCCAAAATATAATCTTAACAATGATGTTGAATTTGCCTTTTTATTTTTTTAGAAATAAATTACATGATAAAGCAAAATTACTTACTATCGAAGAAAATCTTTTTAAAATTGTTGATAAATTTAAAGAATCAACTATAAACTCTGATAATACTCTTATTAAAAATTTATATAGACAATAAGCTAAAGTTATTTTTAAGGATAGATTAGATAGTTTTAAGTAAGATTAGGGACTAGCTTAATTTTTATTAAAAATAAATAATTATATAAGGTTTTGATCTCGTTTTTCTTGAAATTGTATATATTATAGTTGTAAATAAAGCTGTAATGTTGTAAAGCTTACCAATTCCACAACATAAAATCCCAAAAAAAAAACCAAAAAAAATTCACAAAATCTCTTCAGAAATCCTTGCGTTACTAAATATCCTTGATAAAATATCGTCCTTTTCCATAATGATATATATATATATATCTGGAAAAGAAAGGAACTCTGATTTCATAAACCATAACTTAAAAATCCTCCTATTTCAGAATTTCGTATATACATAATATATGTTACCTGATATATTCTGGAAAAAGCAAATTTTTTATATAGATACTTCAATAATAAAGTATTTAAAATTTTTGGGGCTCCAAACCCCACTAAACAAATTATTGGAATCATGATCTTTTTATCATCTAAAGAATATGTATTTTAAATTTCGGACTCTTTTTAATAGTTTTTTTTTTTTGAGATTTTGTATCATTCAATTTTTTTATATTGTGGGGTTATGGTGAACTTCCATAATAAAATTGGGGAGCGGCACGAAATCCCAAAATATAAAATCTCAAATGAATATTTATTTATATGTATATGCAAGGTTCTGAATTAAGAAAGACTATAGAGGTGGATTGAAAATAAGGGTTCTAATCATTGGTTCAACGGAGTTTGGGGGTGGCATTTTTAAATATAAGTATGTAAAATAAATAATTAGGAGGCCCTTGGAGTTGGTTACAAAATCAGAGTTTTACGTCTTTTACAAAATATTGATATTTATGTTTATCACATATTCTGAGCTTGGAGTAATTTTTAGTTGGTTATGAAATCAAGGTTATATGCTTTTTCGAAAATATTTAGAAAAAGAAATATAAATATGTAGGCATATATTCTTTTTTACATTTTTTTTTCTAACATTTTTCGCATTCACTTTTTTGTTTTAATTTTTTTCTACAATTTTTGCATACAATATTTTTGTTTTCAATAAATCGACCCGAATTAAATAAAATTGAAAAGTAATTAAAATAACAAAACTTTTAAAACATTAGTGACACCCTTCCAATAATATTATGATAAAATACTGTTTCTTGAAACTGATAAAACTGATAATGAAATATTGATCATATGTTTTTTGAATCTGAGAATTACAGATTCAAAAGTGTTGCCTCTCACATGTATGAGAACTCAAATTTGTTAAATTAATAACTTGTTACTTTATTAAGTTCAATGATGAATGTTTGTATTATCTTTAAAGAATTAAAGAAAATATTTTAAAATTCCTTTTATTTTTAAAAAATTCTAAATATAAATTCCATTTTTTATGACTATATCAATTTACTTTAAAGCGAAAATGCTTCAGATGGGTTAAAAAAGAATAAGAATTTATGATATTCATAGAATTATGTTTGAAGTCGTGTTCTTCATTTATGTTAAATATTCACTTTTATCTTTTATTTAAAAATCGATTCATCACAATATAAAATTTTTCTTCTAAAATTTAAGTGATATTCATACCTTTAGAATATTAAATATAACAACAACCTCACCTCTGTGTTGGATAAGAATCCTGTTGAGATAATAATATAAAACTTCAGTTACTTTAAAAAAAAATATGTTAAAAAATATTTTTATAAAATATTCTTTAAAATACAAGTCCTATACTATCTTAGATAATTTTGAATGCCTTTCATCTTAAGATTGAATTTATAGATTTTTATGAAACCAAAAAGTATTGCTTGAAGACATTTTTTTTTCAAAAATATGCGATTTAGCTGCGACATAGAAAATATTTAAATAAGAAATATATAAAGAATAAATGATAACATTTTATGTAAGGTTCACTAGCTTTTTTATACCATGGGAATATAAAATTTGAGTTATGTATGTAAAAAGAAGTAATTTATTGAATAAATTTTATCTATCACTTGATAAACTTTGGGGCATTATTGTTTTATTTTAAATTTTAAAAAGATTGAAGACTAAAAAATGTTAAATAAAAAGTGATTTGAAAAAATTCAAATACTTCTACGAATGTTTAATGTAAAAGATAACATCGTATCGAGTAAAGAATCGATCCTAGTCAATTTTGAACAAACTATAACAATATAAGACCATAGTTGTATAAATATAGATCCTGTAATTGCAGAAATTATTCGCCATTTTACCTTTAACACACCTAAATTTGTTACAATTTTTTACCTTTTACCACCTTTTTACAATTTTTTCTCAATTTAAACCGGTCGAATAAAAAATAGATATATTCTTATTTATGATATGAAAGAATTTTTTCACTTTGGGAGTATGAGGAAAGCCTTTAGACTCATCTGACAACTCATTAAAATCCCTATTCATTTTTTCTTTAAATAAAACTGTTTCTATCATTAACATATTAATTCATTATTTAATTATTCAATTAACATATTAATTCACATTGCTTCATACATAAAAATAATCGGTATAGTTCTTGATTCATATACTCAATTGAACGGATATTTAAAGTCGTTTATATAAATAAAAGGGGATAGTTCATTATTGCACTAAGCCATTTTCCAAAATTCTATTTGGCATGAAGTTAATTAATTCATCTACATTAAATATAAATAATTATTACCAAACATCTTGTAGTGTACCACATCCAGTTAATTCTATCCAGTTCAATCGGAAATTGATACATGGCCGACATGTTATTCAAGGGTACAAGATTCGAAATCATTAAAAGTGGAACTTGAATTCACATTAATGACAAATAATTAATTTCTATTATAAACACTGTGTCAGTAATGAAAAATGTAAAAATTGAATACCAATAACTCTATATAATATGAAAAGCCTTAGGGCCGTATGTGGTCACACACGTATTACTCCACAAATAATGCCACATCAGTAGCAATAACATTTAAGACTTGATTCCGATTAAATGTACTGCTTATGAGAACATACGGTCCCTTAGAGCGTTTCAGTACCTATCGTCTTTTGCACTAAATACTACCTATTTGAACGTATCGTACTTCATTATATATTAAATTTTTAATATTCTCTCGACTACAATAGATATTGGCACTAAAAGAGTAATATAAATATTATAAGAAAAGAAGAAAAAAATAAACAAACGTAAGCTATTTAACGAGAGTTGCCTTTCTCTAAAATACATATTTATATTGTTATAAGTATATCGCCATACATTGCAATATTTCTTTAAAAATAATTCCATTCATAGGATAAATATTTTATAAGTACAATAAAATACATATATGTATGTAAATACGGCGCTGCAAAATGCAAAAAATTCGTTAAAGAAATTTGTTAGAAAATTTGAAAAATCAAGTAACACTTTCGTCAATTATAAAGTAACCCTATATTATTAAAAAAAGTTATTAACAGATATAAGAGTATAATGTTGAAGCTTTAATTTTTGTGTATTACTTCAAAAAAAATTTTTAACAGGTGTTCAAGTTACAGGTGTTTAAAAATAGGAAATTTTCAGTTTTTACCCCTCACAGCTACTAAACGGGGGGTGATACAAAAACAAATTCTGAAATGACTCATACTTATTTTCAAAGATCTAACTTCTATTAAAATTTCAAGTTCCCAACTTAAACCGTTTAGAAGATAGAAGGGTTAAAGCATTTTGCAAAATTTTAGTTTCGCATAACGATCCATACCTTTGAAGGTATATCTAGCTCGCTTATTTCGAGGTGTTACAAACGGAGGAGTAATTTTATTATACCCGATCCTATCATATGGGTATAAACATATAAATTTAATTTCTTTTAATTCCAGTGACTGCACCATATGGTGTTATTCCATTTTCGCAAAATTAATATAAATAAAGCTGAAATAAAATGGCTTTTTAGCTGATGGCAAAATAATTTAAACATATAGCGTTCTATGCTATAAAAATGGTGCAGCGTCATACTCCTGCAGGCCAGAAATCCATTATAGTGATATGTCCCAGATAATACAATTAATTATAATATGCAACTATACTGTTATAAATAATAAATAATTGCATTATACCAAATTAGGAATTCCTCTGAAGCAGAAACAAAGTAAAGATAATTACTTAATAATAAATTAATAATTGATTTGTACATAAATAATAAGGAAGTAATTTAGTTGGTTGGTTACAAAATTAGGGTTCCAATAAATTGTTTGCGGGGGAATTGTAAATTGTGGCGATATGACAAAAGTCCCAGAGTCATAAGTCGCCTAGAGACTACCTACGGACGTTCCCTAAAACGATTTTAACTCCTGTAAAACGGCCAACAGCTCCTTGGGGACTTATGACTTCCATAAACTGAAATATTTATAATTCAGTATTAAAAGAATCAATTATTATAATTATTTCCAAAATTTATAAAAGTATTGATTTGAATATTTTTTGATACGATTTTACCATTGGGTACTAAATCATAGAGTATTCCCTTTTTTCAGAATGATAAGATTTTAGAGTTGGATACAAAATCAGGGTATTTCCTTTATCCAGGTATTTCTTTTATCCAAATAAATACTCTAGGAAAAAGGTAACCTTGATCTTGTAATCAACTTTAAAATACATATAGAACCTAATATAGAATCTCACTTAGACGAAACTAGGAGAGATTTTAGAGTTGGATACAAAATCAGTGTATGACTTTTATCCATAACAAATAAATAAATACTCTGGAGAAAGTTGCAACCTTGATTTTGTAACCAACTTTAAAATTCCTCCTAAGTTCTAATATATAATATTGCATGGATGTAAATACATAACATGTAAATACTTAATGTTATAGGGAATTATGTCTTAGTTTTTAGGGGACCTTTGGTGCAGTCATCGGAGTTATAATCTCCTAGGGACTTTCGGCTTATTTTTTGAGTCACGGCTTTTTGACTAATTGTACATGAATTGTACATGTTAAAATATGTATGTTAAAAAATAATTAGAAAAGACTTTAGGGTTGGTATTTTAGAATTGCATTATTGTATCATAACCCATCATTATGAACTTGTGGCCTGTAGTAGTATAGGACACGCCACCTATATTTTGTATTGTCACTGCGATTTTTTGCGGAAATATTCATATACTATAATTAGTTTGACCCAATATTTTAAGCCATTATGACTCCTTTTTATGTTTGTGACCGATTAGGCACCTATAAAAATATACAATATGGTAATACTGTTTCTACACTTTGAAATTTATTAACTGTCATAAATTTCTAAAAAGAAAAAAATCGTATATAAATAAAATGTAAAATGCTAGTGTCAATAGCTAGTTCAATAAGTTCAGAAACTCTCTAAGAGTGGCTAAGAGATTAATTAATTATGAGTAATACGAAGTGAAATTTTCGAGATCAATTTAATACATAAATCTCAACATCCCAACCGAACATACATATTTTAAATACTTCATAAACATGTCTTGTTACATTATCTTATTATTCCCATGGTGCGGTGGATAGTGGACTATAGATTTATGCTAATAAATTATAACTATTTAAAATAAAAATGATGCTATTAATACTAAATGCTAACGGTAAAAGTTTTAAACTACAACAAAATTATAAAAGAAATATTATTAAATTTTTTAATTATTTTGCAGTATCTAAAAAATTAAAAGGTGTTGGAAAAAAATAATTAGTTTTTCAAGTTAAAAAATAAATTAAAAGATTTCTTAAGAAAAGTTTAAGGATTTTCCCATTTTTTTTTTTAAGTTTTTATTTATCTCCTTAAGCGATAATTTTTTTTTTTGCTCTACTTCAAGTAATATTTTAATAAATTTTCTCAATTAAGAAAATGTTTCTTCAGCAAAAAAAAAAAAAAACAATAACGATAACGATAACATAAAACACCCTAAAGAGGTTTCAATTTTTTATTTAACCCCAAAAAAAAAAAAACATAAACTTTTGGATTTTTGGAATTACTTGAAGGGAAGTTTTCTTTCATTTTTAATATAAAAACCTTTTAAATATGACTCATAATTTTATTAAAATTTAATTTTTAATAAATTAGTCAACACACGAAGTCTCTTCTAAAATCAACACACGAAGTTCCTCTAAAATAAGGGGAAAAAAATTTAATTGCAGTGTGGCAGATACAGGAAAGTGTTTCCGAAACAAACAAAACACTTCTATGACAGGTGGATTGTCTTAAATGACCGTAAAAGATAATATTTATACTAATTAATTCTTGAATGATCTTATCAATCAACTTATCTTAGAAAGATAAGCAAACATTGTGGATAAACACATGATAAGATAATCAGAAAGTAGGAATTAGGAAAGTTTAAAAATGTTATAAAAATTTTTTTTTTTTTATAAAAAATTTATTCAATTTCTGGTGATGAAATTATATGAAATTTTAAATTACTGTTTTAGTAAGATGTTAGCGCAAAAATTCGAGAATTAAAAAGAGGTCAAGTTTTAAGCTTCGAATATTATTTTCTACCTATTAATGTACGTTTTAATGTGTTTATTTAGAAACAACGTTTAATTTATAATTACTCTATTTAGAGATTAATAATTAAGATAATTGAATAATTAAATAACTAAGTTGTATATAAGTTTATAAACCTTTTTAGGTTATATATCTAAAGTGTTATAATAGTTTTGCCTTAAACTTATCAGTATGCTACCTAAATATAATAAAATACAAGTAGCTTCTGCTGCTGCTGATCAGTGTGCCCCACCGTTATGTTAAATGTTAATTTAACATTGATATCTATAAAAAAAAAAAGTAATGCTGCGAACAGAAATATACTAAGGGCTACTCTGATTGTTTTTAAATATTTTCAATAAGAGAGCGTAAAAGTCATCCATTTGTCAAATATTTATAAAAATTAATAAAAAAGTCCTAACGTTAATAACAGAAAAATAGAAAAAAGAAAATATTCAAATGTAGTATTGCGAAGAGAAATAAAAAAATAAAGCAGTGTGTAAAATCAAAGCTTTTAAATGAGCACAATTTAAAATATAAAATCGCAATATTTTCAATTAAATTTTGAATTTTTTGTGTGTAACATTTTCCTAATTGTATGCTATCTTTTATACTTTCCAGCCAATAATATCGATATATGAATGAGTTTATAGGTATATAGTTATTATAGTGGACGTTAAACATAAACCAACAAAAAAAAATTCAGAATTTAATTGAAAATATTGCGATTTTATATTTTAAATTGTGCTCATTTAAAAGCTTATAGGTAATAATTTCTATTTTTTAAAAATACTGTATGTATAAATTTAATATTAAAAAAAAATAAAAGAAATACTTAGCGTAAAGTTCAGTCCATAATATAGATATATGAATGGATATATGGGTACGCTTATATGTAGTTATAGATTTATTATTTTTTTAATATCAACAATTATATTTATATGAATGGATAGTAAACATAAACATGTTATACTTTACTTTAGGTACATTGTCCGATAGCCTTGAAGTTTTACATAACGGTACCTAGTGACGTCACCTGTATTTCAAAGAACATTACTTTTGGCGTAAAGGTCATTTAAAGGTCAAATTGATTATTTGGAAATTTTCCTAACATTTTGTAGTATTATACTTAAATCGTTATATTTCCGTCTACGATAGTATACAGGAACCAATTTTTTACAACATTGTGGGGCCTAATATTATCTTTAATAAATTTCTTGCTTCATCATAATCAGCTATATGGCAATATGTCTTTATCACTCAAAAAAAACTTTAAAAAAATAAATAACATATATTTAGGTCAAATAACAAAAGCATATTTTTTATTATTATGGAAATATAATATATATTATATTATAATATATAATATAGTTATAAAAAAAAAACAAAAATGTAATTCCTATATCAATAAACTTAATATTTTATAACTTTTAAATATAAAAAGCAATTTAAGTAAATTTATCTGTTGATTATAAATATATTGTAGTGGATTTTTCTACAATTTGCCTGCATATTGGAAACAATATTGGACTAATAAGTTCAACATAAGTTTTTTTATTTCTTCAAAACAATCAAAGCATAATTTATAACTATTGCATGGCATTAATAAAATTGATCTTCTGTTTTCGATACAGATTTCGCATATTAAATTATCTTCAAGGTTATTTACATGTCCATTATTTTGATCGCCGTTAACATTATCATCATCATCATCTATATCATTACTTTTATTTGAGACTTCTTCTGCTGTAGTATTATCATCAGATGTTATTAAATTTTTAAAACAAGTTAATTGTTGTAAACCATCATTTAATGATATTATATTATTATCTATTTTTTTTACAATCCTTCGATAGACTCATCTCGATAGTTTTTTCTTCGTTGCTGATACAGAAATACTTGATCATTAACAGATTTTATTAAATTGGATAATTTAGTATAATCTTGATCTAATATTAAATCCAAAAATTTTAAAAAAATTCCATTTTTGGCCAATTTTGAAGTTAGTTTTTATAAACTTAACTACACTTGTCGTTCTACTACTGAGTTTGTAAACTATCATATTTTCTACTCCAATCTATAATTAAAAAAAATATATATATATATATATTACAAAAGTTATAAATATCATTTTACGGTAAATATTAATCACTTTTGAAATCCATTGTCGTTCGAAATATCTGATAAATGGTTGGAAAAAACTTACAGCATTCTCATGAATTGCGAATTTTGAGCTTAACGCTTTTTCCTTTAAAATTTCATATGCAGCAATTATATCTGTTGGTTTTAATAATGGTAAAACCAAAAATTTTTGAAAATGTCTTTTAGCCTCAGTAGTACTATTTAAATATTTTCTTAAATTTTCAATTTTATTCGCATTACGTTTTACTGCGTAGGTATAATGAAATCAACATGGTTTAATTTTGACTTCTGGATATACAGCTTTTATTGCTTTTTAGCACATTTCCAAAAAAATTTTGAAAAAATGTGCTTATTAGTTTCACTCTGTCCGTCCGTCTGTTTACAAAACTTCTACACCGTTAAAGATAGAGAAAAAAATTTTTAACCATGGGTAGGTCTCATAAAAAAAATAATTTTGTGGAACAACTTTTTCATGTAGCCTTCCCATTACGGAGCTACAGCCTCTCAAACTTTGAAAAAGCCCTATTTTTAAATGCATATATCTTATGTTCTGCTTAAGATTTTTTCAATCTGAAAACGTCATTCGACAGGTATTTTTTTTAACTTTGTAAATTAATATCAAAATTATACAATTTTTTTAAATTTAGTATTTGAATTTACTGTTATGTGAAAACCAAATTTTGCATGATGTTTCTACTTTCATAACTCCGGCACGCTTCTAGGTAGAAGCTTGAAATTTTGAGGCAAGAAAGAACTTTTAGAATTAGTATAAATTTTCTCAGAAAATTTTTTTAGTAGTACTCCCTATTTAAGAGTTATTATGTCTCAAAAATTGAAAATTTGCTATTTTTAGACACCTGTAACTTAGGCACCTGTAAAAATTTTTCTTCGTTCAATAATATATTTTTACGTAACTTTTAAGCCGTTAACTTTTCTTAGTTGTATAGGATTTCGGACTTACGGCGCCTCAAAATTTCTAAAATTTCCTATTTTCACATTTTTCTTATTACATGAAATTTTCAAATTTTTGTGTAAGTCACACTTTTAAACAGTTTGCATTGAGTTTTGGAAATCTGCGCTTTTAAAAACCGTTGGTTTACATTCTATCTTGTTTTAATCCTGATTCAAAATCTGTTTGAACCGATGTTGGTTTCAAATCAAATAAGTTTGTCTTAATAAATTGTAATGAATGTAAATAAATTGCTTCAGATTTTGCTGACATTAGTATGTATGTAAATGGAAATATCTAAAAATAATAATAGAAATATAATATATATTACTCGTATTATTAATTAAATTTGAATACTTAATTAACAATAGGTGCGCGCAGATACGCTGCTGATACGCTGGCGTTTTTTTGTTTTTCATTTGGTATTAATAAATTATTTAACAAATAATAATTCAAATTTGTTTTTCAGTTGGTATTAATAATAATTTACTATATTTTCATAACCCCGCAATTATTTCAAATTTTAACAATGTACTATTATTTTCTTTACCATCATTCATTTTCACCATTTTATTTTTTTCATAATTTACCATCATACGTTTTACTTTTACTACAGTTTAATGAAAACTGATAATAATAAAGTAACGATAACTTATAATAATAAGTATAAGTATAAGTATTAATAATTAGTATTATAAATATAATATTTATTAGAAAAAGTTATTTTCTAATAATCTATTCAGGGGCGGAATCTAGGGACTAATAATCAATTCAGAGAATCAATCTAGGGACGAAGATATATATCTAAGTATTAAATATTAAATAAATATATATCTAAGTATTTAAATTTTTAATATTTTGTAAAATTTTCCATAATCAAATAAAATAACCTAATAAAACGTATTGAACAACCCTGTCTCGTAATTCTTGCGGGGCTACTTCGCCGGTCCTGAATCTGTTGATCTATTTGTATTGTCAGTAAAATTTTATATTATATAAAACTTTTATTGAAATTAAAAATTTAGAAAAGCAGGAAGCAATTACTATATGGATTTATCTCTCAAAATGATAAGAAAACTATATGGCTTTATCACACAATTCAATGAGAGATGAAGCCATATTTCCGCGTATGGCTTTATCACATATGGCCCTATAGCACGTCACCACTTTTCTGAATATCAACTACTACTCAAGAAAACACTTTAGCACAAAGTTTTACATTTATCAATTCCTAAACATAATATTTGAATAAATTTACTAAAATTAAATTGTTCATAAAACTGAGGCAACTTTCACAAAAGCTATACATTTTTTTACTTATACCCGTCATATGATGGGCTTTTTTACTAATATCTTATAAAAGTATTGACTTTGCACACTAATATCATTAGAGATATTAACTTTTTTTGATCTTGCTTATATTTTTCTCTATACATATTATAGAGTGTACCCCTCATATTGTATAGCAAATCATGTCTGAAAATGAGAAATTAATAAAATATTATATTATATAATTTTTACTGATGAATTTTCTTATCATTTTATTAACATACCATTTGCTTAACATTTTTTTCATCTAAAAACGCCAAACATTCAGAGAAAAAATATCCTTCAGAATCTGTATAAGTTGCCTTAGAAAAATTTTTTATACCTCTCTCTGTTGAAGGACTATAATAGTAAGGGGCAAAATTTAAAATTTGCTATTTGTCGACACCTATAACTTAGGCAACTGTATAAATTTTTCCAAAGTAAAAGCTAAAAATTATAGCTCTTAGATTACTCTTGTACATATTTTAGCAGCTTTTCCTTTATATAATAGCTATTCTAAAAGAATTTATAAAATTTGGTACAATAAGTAGAACAATGAAATTTTAACCATCGATAGCTCTCCTAAAATAGTTACCATTATGTGAAGATAAAGTTTTGCAAAATTTTGCTTCCTTCATTGCTCCGTTACACTTTTAGTTACAACCTCGAAATTTTGAAAGAAGAAAAATCTTTGAGATTTTGTAAAAGTTACGTTAAAAATTTTTTTGTACCGCTCCCTATTTAAAAGCTATTAGAGGACAAAAATTGAAACTTTGCTATTTTTAGACACTTGTAAAATTTTTTTCAAAATAAAAAGCAAAAAAACTAAGCCTTAATTATTATAAGTTTACATGTGCTAATAATTTTTGTTAATTATATAGCGTTTCATTAAAAATAATAAAAATGTATGTTAATTTTGCACATTTTGTCTTATATTCTAATAGAATTAAAAGTTCTGGTGGAAGTCGCAAAGTCTAATTTTTAGGTTAAAATGTGCCTTTCTAAACTGTTGTTTTCCATTCTACCCTGTTTGAGTTACAATTAAACAAACTAAAATAACTTTTAACAAAGTTGTTGCTTTTTTTTTTGTAGTAATAAATGTTCATGTCGCGTAGGTAACGTAATATACAATGTTTTTCCATTTCTGGTTAAACATTAAAAAAATTATTTTTGTGCTCCTATAAGAATATACAAATCAAATTCAATGCTTTTTATACATACATCAAATTGTATACATATATGAATATGTTACAATAAATTAGCTTCCGTTTTCAAAATAAGAAATTAGATTACTTGTCATATCTTTCCGGTCTTTTATATTCAACTATGTTGAAAGGGTTCAAAACCAGTTTTAGCTTTTATACTTTTAATAACGATGAAGAGTACAAACTTTACTGTGTCAATTCTAAAATATCCGAATGAATATAATACACTCTGTTGTCATAAAATTTAATCATCTTTTACAAAATTTTATATATCTAATTTTTTTAAGTACCGAAAATATTATTTATGTTATTTTTTTATAACCAAATTTTACACTAGTTGTTGGCCATCTCTTGAAAAATTTCAGATATTTAACTTTAACTTAATTTTGCAGTTATATGAAGGATACCAGCTGAATTTTGTAGAAGTTGATAACATAAAATTAAACTCCTTTTGACAAAATTTCAGATATCCGGATTAAATTTGGGAGCCAGCCGTATTGGGATTTCTTGATAAAGTGCAAAACAAAGCAATTCGTATAATAAACGATGGTAATTTCACCTCAATGCTCTCTAAACTTGGTTTCGGTCGTCTAACATGAATAATTACTTCGCTTGATAAATACGTTTTACAAGTGGATGCTAATTCTGATAAAATTAAAAATTTGATGCCTTCATACAAAACCAACTAAAGAGAAACAAGAAGACATTCTGCTGACCCTTCCTATATATCTCATAGAGATCAGCTTACGGAAATTAGCTTGTGGTACGAAACTCGCATTGAGAAACCATCTCTCATCTCATGGGTTCCCTAAAATTGGCGAGAATTACACATATGTACAACGTCCAAAAGTTCAAGGTGAGCATTAACAACTTTGTCAATAATGGCCGAATGCATAAAATTGAGCTTGAACTCAAATCTGACATTTTAAAAGAAAAACTATGAGGTGAGTTTACAAAATTGAGATTGCAGTTCAAGCTCAATCTTAAGCATTTGGCGTAATATTCCTATCAATTCGAAATCAATTTTCATTTTCTAAGCTTAATGTATATTAAAAAACAAAAAAGAAAAGGACGTTCTTCAGTGGGCTTGTTCCAAACCTCAATACTTTCTTGAGCAGAAGTTCTAAGATAAAAATTCCACAGCAGAACAAAATTGCAAAATGCCTGCACCCTACGTTCATTATTTTTTGAGTTATCGAATGCATGCACATATTTAAATCGACTCAGAATTTCTTATGAAGAATATATGTATATACTTTACTGTATTCTTTAAAGTGTCACAAACGTAGAGCATATGTAAAAAACAATATAAAAAGCAAGGTAATCAATTTTATTTAGGTTAGGCATTACATCATCTATTTTAACTCTTTGAATTCTATTGCTTGGGTTACGTAACCATTTTTATTTCATACCTTCAATTCCGAATGAATATAATTTTTTAATCATAATTGCTCTATCCAGTGTTTCAAAGGCTTTTTTTAAGTCCAGGAATAATGTAATAATTATATTTCCTTATATATTTCCTATCTGTTTCTTTTTTCTACTCATTTAATACCCAGTTCCCTGATATTTCCGTTGAGTGGTCTTTTCTAAATCCTAACTGTTCTTCGCATAATATATGGTTGTAGATCATGTCATTTCCTAATTTCTAATATTTTTTCAAAAATTGGTAACATCTTAACAGAACGAAATTGATCTGCACTCTTCGCTTTAGCAACTTTTTTTACAGGTACGATTACTGATTCTTTCCAAGATTCTACAAATAAACTTTAAGATAAGGATTTATGATTATATTAATCAAGATTTGGTAAAATAAATGCTTATTATCTTCAATAAAACTTAAATTCATTCCATTAAAATCTTTTTTCTTATTTATAGTTTTCATAATATTTATTAATTGAACTTCATCTATAGTACTAAATCTAAAACCTTCACTAATGCTAATAATGTTGTCGTCATGATTTACATTAGGTATGTTTTCATAAATTTCTTTCCCACCATATATAAAGTATTTGTTTAATATATTCGGTATCTCAAATTTATTCCTTACTTTTATATTTCTTAAACCTAATTAATTCAGTTCATTGTACTTTTTTTGAAATATATATGTATATTTTTTTATCACAGCCCCCATGTATGTTTAGAATTTGCAATTTTTCTTCAGTTTGTTTTAATATTGCACTTTTTTCTTCAGTTTCTTTTAATATTGCAATTTTGCACTTTTTCTTCAGTTTCTCTTAATACAAGAATTTTTTGTTTTATTTCCTTTTGCACGACTGAATTTTACACTATTAGTGCACATATTCATATCATCATAATTTATTAGATCATACATTCCATTCTTCATAAATTCATTTTCAAAAATTTTTTTATTATATTTTATGTATTTAATTGCTTTAGATTTTTATTTTCATATAAATTTATCATAATTGTTTCATGATCCGAAATATTATAATCTTTGGCTACCTTTGCTTCAATTTTTCAAAATCGATCAACTAAAATATAGGATATTTTTCTTTTTCTCATCAAAGCAGAGTCAGAGTTGTTAAGCTTGTGTAGAAAAAATTGTGTTTCTTTTTATGCTCAGATTATACAGATTATCCATTTTGTGTTTCAGATTTCATAGAGTTGTCAAAACATACTTTCCCTCCTCTAGTTGCTACTTAAATATTCTTTTTTTTCCACTTGTATTCTGCTGATTAACGAAGGACAACTTTTATCACAAACGCTATGTTCTTTATTAAAATTAAGGTTAAGTTTTTTATTAGCTGTACTACAGTTTACGCATTTATGTTTATCTTTTTTGCATTCACTAATTAAATGATTTTCCTTTTTAACATAATTTACTTTCATTTACGCATTTATCAATTCCACCATACGATAGACATTTGAAACATCTTCTAACATCAAAACTTTCATATACTTTTCATCGATCCCATCCAATTTTAATTTTGACAATTCCCATAATATTTTTGATATCCTCAAAATCTACTACAATTATTGCATTAAATTCCTTATATTTTTTTTGTTTTATATGAATTAATCAGCTTAACTACATTAGTTGAGTTTAATTTGTTCTGCGCTTTAATTTTATTCAAAATTTCTTCCAAATTATAGTACCAAAAGAGAAAATTAATATTTTTTCTCTTTTGGTACTATAATTTCATACTACTTACTACTTGGTTCACTTTTTAGTTTACTCACTTTTTCATTCATATCACACCACACAGTTATTGATTCATTCCTATTTTCTTTAATTTCACCTACTTTAAGGTTTACTGGGTCAATATTTTTTTATATATTATATTATATGGAAATAACTCAGTATCTATCGAAGTTAGGTTTCTCAAATTTTGCAAAACCGTGTTGAGTTACAGGCCAACAATACTTATAAAATTTGGTTGTGCTGGGGCGACAGATTCGGGTAGCTACCATACAACTTCTCTTTTTAAATGTAAATTGTCTATTAAAGCTAGGTATCTGAAATTTTGTGAAGAAGTGTCGAGTTACATCCCAACAATTTTTATAATTTGATTGGTCTAGAGCAGCCGGTTCAGGTTTCTTGCACCTCGTGGAACTTAAGGAAGCTAAGCGTCTACAATCTTACAAATGAGGTTCAAGTTCTATGGCAAAAACTTCTGCACAATTTGGTTGTGCTGGCGAAATATATCTCGGTAGTTAACGTCGGTACTAAAACATCTGAAATTGTTTAAAAGATAATCAAGTTATATAGAGACAGGATATATTTTTCATCTGTAATAAATAGATAAAATAAATAATAATAAAAAAAATATATACATACATATATATATATATAGAATAAGTTTATAAATCAGAAATTATATAAAAATTTTCAGTTATTATCAGTTTTTTTTATATCATGAAGACTATGTGAAGGTCCCTTTGGGTAGAATAAAGATTGATTTTTGAATTCTTTAGAGAAATTAAATTGATAAAAAAAGAATAGAAACAAAAAAATGGATAACAAAAGAAAATTAGATTGAAAAGGATTTTTAAAAGATTAAATTATTCCTATCGTTAAATAATATCCTTCAAATGGAAAAAATTCTCCACAGTATTTTACTGTTTTTATTTTTAATATTTAAATCAAACCTGACGAAAACATTAACGAAACAAAAAACTAATATTGATGAACTGATTTATATCTTTAAGATAATATTTTATTTCCTGTGGGTTTTAATTATTTTGCGAATAAAATAAATAAATTACAATACATACAAAATTCAAACCGTACCAAAATAATATAACCATAATATCTTTGTTGTTTCCAACTTCAAATGGTTCAGTTAAATTAAATCGGCGGAATATAATAGCATTTTTAATTTTTAGCACATTTCCAAAAAAATTTTGAAAAAATGTGCTTATTAGTTTCACTCTGTCCGTCCGTCCGTCCGTCCGTCTGTTTACAAAACTTCTACACCGTTAAAGATAGAGAAAAAAAATTTTAACCTTAGGTAGGTCTCATAAAAAAAATAATTTTGTGGAACAACTTTTTTCATGTAGCCCCCCCTCATTACGGAGCTACAGCCCCTCAAACTTTGAAAAAGCCCTATTTTTAAATACATATATCTTATGTTCTGCTTAAGATTTTTTCAATCTGAAAACGTCATTCGACAGGTATTTCTTTTATCTTTGTAAATTAATATCAAAATTATACAATTTTTTTAAATTTAGTATTTAAATTTACCGTTATGTGAAAACCAAATTTTGCACGATTTTTCTACTTTCATAACTCCGGCATGCTTTTAGATAGAGGGTTGAAATTTTGAGGCAAGAAAGAACTTTTAGAATTAGTATAAGATTGCTCAGAAAATTTTTTGGTAGCACCTCTTCTTTAAGAGTTATTACGCCTCAAAAATTGAAAATTTGCTATTTTTAGACACCTGTAACTTAGGCACCTGTACAAATTTTTCTTCGGCAAGACATGAAAATTAAAGGTTCAATAATATATGTTTACGTGTGTTAACGGCTTTTCTTAATTATATAGGATTCCAGAATTACGGCCCCTCAAAATTTCAAAAATGTCTATTTTCACGTTTTTTCTTATTACATGAAATTTTCAAATTTTTGTGTAAGTCACAATTCTAAACAGTTTGTATTGAGTTTTGGAAATGTGCGCTTTTAAAAACCGTTGGTTTACATTCTACCTTGTTTAATATTAAGTCATTAAGTAATTTTAGAATTGATTTAATTCAATTTTAAAAACTCAATTTTACTTGAATTAGTTAATGGTTGTAATAATTGATTGTTAGATAATACGTAGCTAAAAGCAAACAAATCCACAAAAATTATTTTTTAATGAAAGCCTAACAAAAACATTGCAGAAAAAAGCTTATTGTTCGATGAAAGTAGAGAGTTGAAAGTGTTATGAACTGATATGGGATGATGATAAGTGGGCAGACTATTGTGCGGCAGTTTTTATTGTTCATTTACGACTGTTTCTTATTAAATGATACCATAGAATATCGAAAAATTATATAATAAGCACAGTCTTTTTTTTTTTATTTTAAAGACATTTTATAACAAGGTAGAATGTAAATCAACGGCTTTTAAAAGCGCACATTTCCAAAACACAATACAAACTGTTTAGAATTGTGACTTGCACAAAATTGAGAAAATTTCATGTAATTAAAAAAAACGCGAAAATAATAATTTCCTGGAATTTTGAAGGGCTGCAAATCCGGAACCCTATATAACTAAAAAAAACCGTTAACACACGTAAAAATATATTACTAGAGCTTTAATTTTTATGTCTTGCCGAAGAAAAATGTGTACAGGTGCCTAAAAATAGCAAATTTTCAATTTTTCAGTTATAATACCTCTTAAACAGGGGGTGGTGCAAAAAAATTTTCTAAGGAAACTTATACTAATTCTAAAAGTTCTCAAAATTTTAGGTTGATATCTAAAGGCGTGCCGGAGTTATGAAAAAAGAAATTTCATTCAAAATGTGGTTTTCACATAACGGTAAATTTAAATAGTAAATTACAAAATATTTCATAATTTTGATATTGTTTTATGTAGATAATAAAATTTTCGGTCTTCTGGCGGTTCTAGATTGCAAAACTATTACGCAGAGCCCGAGATATATACATCTGAAAATGGGGCTTTTTCGAAATTTTGAAGAGCTGTAACTCTGGAACCCTATACAAATAAAATAAACCTACAAATAAATAACACACGTAAAAATATATTTCTCTAGCTTTAATTTTTATATCTTCCCGAAGCAAAATGTGTACAGCTTCCTAAGTTAAAGGTGTTTAAAAATAGCAAATTTTCAATTTTCGAGCGTTAATAGCTCATAAACAGGGTGTGGCCCAAAACAATTTTCTGAGCAAACTTATACTAATTCTAAAAGTTCTTTCTTCCCTCAAAATTTCAAGCTTCTATCTAAAAGCGTGCCGGAGTAACATCATGCAAAATTTGGTTTTCACATAACAGTAAATTTAAATACTAAATTTAAAAAAATAATAAGTATATTTTTTATATTTACAAGGTTAAAGAAAATACCTGTCGAAAGACGTTTGAGATTGAAAAAATCTTAAGCAGAACATAAGATATGTGCATTTAAAAATAGGGTTTTTTCAAAGTTTGAGGGGCTGTAGCTCCGTAATGGATGGGGCTACATGAAAAAGTTGTTCTACAAAATTATTCTTTTTATGAGACCTACCCATGGTTAAAATTTTTTTTCTCTATCTTTAACGATGTAGAACTTTAGTAAACAGAAAGACGGACGGACGGACAGAGTGAAACTAATAAGCACATTTTTTCAAATTTTTTTTGGAAATGTACTAAAAAGGAAGAGTGTAATTTGACTGCATCAAGGAGTAATATGAACACACGAACGTAACAAAATAAATGCTTCTTCGGTAAAATTTATTTTAAACTGTACTACAACTACTCCAACCCGTTGCACCATAACATCCTAATTTTAGACAAATTATTGCTATAAAACTTGATCGGTTTTTCACATTTTCACATACCCAGGTTAATTAATTAGGCAGTAAATAATTAGCATATAAAACAAGACATGCAGAATGCAAAATCTAGAGTTTTTAAAGTTATATTAGAATATATACCTATAGATTTAGGATATTGTTCCAAAATTTCTAGTTTCCTTAAATTTTTATATATAAGAAAAAACACTTTCTTCAATTTTAAGGAAACCCTATATAATTAAGAAAAACTGCTAACTACATGATAATGTTGTAGCTTTATTTTTATTTTCGTTTTATTTTGAAAACATTTCTACAGCTACCTAAGTTACAGATGTTTAAAGTTGGTAAATTTTCAATGTTTGATCTAATAGCTCTTAAAATGTACTGAGGATATCTTATGCTAATTCAGACAGATTTTTCTTTTCTAAAAAAATAAAAGCGTCGCAAAGTTATGAACAAAGAAAAATCTTGCATAATTTTATGTTGAAATAACTACAAATTTAAATACTAATTATAAACAATTGTATGTATATGATTTTGATACTGGAGATAGATTAATGTTTTAGATCAAACATTTTTTAGCAGAACTTGAATGTGAACACTTCAATAATGAATGAAGCTACATAAAAAAGTTTTTCTAACTTATTAATTTTTGGTTAGAATTCCATTGTTTTGTCACAATGTTGAAATAAACAGACAAACGGATGAACGGAGTGAAACTAATAAGCCAATTTTTTTTTTTGTTAAATCTTCTAAAATTATCAAAGCCAAAACTCACTAACTTATAGTTTTAAAGTTCTTTTTGTTTCAATTTCTCTTCCTATACTTTTATTGAATAGCTACATACATGACTTTTATTTATCCATCTTTCATGTTTTCACATCTGATTTTTGCTCTAAATAAGGTTGTACGTACACCATTTTTCACACTGAAAATCGCACAAATAATATAAAATAATTTTTAAAGCAGTTTGATATATTAATTTTTTACTACAAATTTATTTTAAAGATAATTTAAGATAGGTACTATAATATTTAATTAAATTAACACCACTTCAAAGCTTTAATATTTATTTTTTATTTAATAAAAAAAAATTTTTTTTTTATTTTAACTAGAAAATTTTTCATGAAATTGCATAAAAAACTTAATAATTTGTTCCAGAAAAATTCTTTGTTGTTTTATTATACTTGTACGATATGACAGTCTCGGGTATATTAAAATTGCTTCTTCATTTATAACACCTCGAAATTAGCATGCTAGATATAAGCTAAAGTGTATGAATCAAGTTTTGTCTGTCCGTTCGTTCGCCCGTACATCCGTCTGTACCATATTTTGGGGTAGATCTCCATCCGTCTGTCCGTAAGTATGAACAAAACTTCGGGTAGCCCTCGGACAACTAACTTTTTCAAGTCTGTATTTTTCATACAAAATTTTTGTATAACAAGAATTGATATAATTCTTTTTGCAAAATTTCAAAAATGTGCTTATTAGTTTCAATCTGTGCATCTGTACCTACATCCGTTCATCCTGGAAATAAGTATGAGCCATCTCAGGAAATATTTTTGTGTCGCTCTCTCGTTAAAAGCTGTAATAGCATAGGGATTCCGCAAAGCTACTATATCGCACTCGCTTGTGGGCCAAATGTTTGATTTCTGCCCACGTTTTACCGCTATTATCAATTTCCTTAGCCACAGACCTTCTCCATGTTATTTTAGGTCTACTCACACTTCTTTTTCCCTGTGGATTCCAGTCGAGCGCCTGGCGTGCAATATTCTCTGGCGCTTTCCCAAGTGTGTGACCTATTCATCTCCATTTCTTGTTCTTGATTTGGCAGAGTATGGTTTCTTGTCTAGAGATACTTAGTAGGTCCTCATTTGATATTCTTCTAGGCCATCTTATATTTTGAATTGTTCGGAGGCATTTATTTTCAAATACTTGTAATTTATTTGTTGCAGAGTTTTTGATTAACCAGGTTTCATTGCCGTAGAGTAGAATCGATTTCACACAGGCTTCATATATCCTTATTTTCGTGCCTTTGGTTAACTGTGGTGATCTCCAGATTGGCCAAAGTCTCCCGAATGCCATCTTTGCTAATTTTATTCGATTCTCAATGTCTTCTTCTGCTCCTCCGTTTGCGGTAAGAATACTGCCAAGGTAGTTGAAACTTGTCACATCCTTTATGTTGTTTATTGCCAGTGGATTGGAATTGTTTGCATTCAATCTTAGGGACTTTGTTTTTGCAATATTTATATTGTGTCCTACTTTATGTGCTTTTGTGTTTAGGGAATCTAGTTTTTGTTGCATATTCCTGTATGTATGTGCAAGTAGAGCAATGTCATCAGCATATTTTAGGCGAGATGTAAGGGTCCAATTGATTCCTGTTTGGTGTATTAGTGAATTCCAATACGTCGTCGAGAACGATGTTGAACAGGATTGGGAAAAGTAGACATCCTTGTTTGACTCCAGCCTTGAGGCTTATCGGATCGCTAAGGTTTCCATTGTGGAGAACCCTGGACTCGGCGTTGGTGTACATATTTTGGATGATATTTCTGATTTTAGGTGGTATATTCCTTCTTCTGAGAGCCTTCCAGATGGCCCTGTGTTTTATTTTATCGAATGCTCTTTCAAGGTCCACGTAAAGGTCCACGTTATGTAAAGTAGTGATTTCCATCCTGCTGATTGTTCGATTATCAAACGCAGAATATTTGAGTGATCTGTACAGCTGCGCTGCTTTCCAAAAACCTGCTTGTTGCTCACGAAGGGTGTCCTTTATTCGTGCTTCAATTCTGGAGTGTATTATGAGAGCGAGTAATTTATTTAGTGTGTTTAGGACTGTAATACCACGCCAATTTTTGCATTCTTGGAGATTTCCCTTTTTTGGAAGTTTTATTATGATTCCTGTTTTCCAGCTTTCCGATATGGCATCATTGTTCCAAATTTCTTCCAAGATAGGCTGAAGAACTTCTGCTATATATCCTGTGTTTGTTTGGAGAAGTTCTTCAGGTATTCCATCTATACCCGGCGCTTTGTTGCTTTTCAGCCTTGAAAGTGCAGCTATAATTTCTCTGTTTGATGGGGCATTTACAGTAATTCGGCTTCTTGTGTCTGCAGTAGGAGAACTTTCTTCTTCTTTATCGCTTTCATTACTATCTCCACTATCTTCGTTGTTTGTTTCTTTGAAATGTTCTTTCCATCTCTGGATTTGCTCTTGGATTGAAGTGAGCATTTGTCCATTCTTATTTCTAATTGGACGATTTTTCATTAAGTTCTGTTTTGTGAGAATTCTTACTTTGTTGTAGAGGGATCGCATATTATTTTGGCTTGCTGCTCTTTGTGCATCAGCTGCAATATTGTTGAAGAATTTCCTTTTGTCTCTTCTGGCACTTTTCTTTACTTCTTTCGCTTTCAGGTTATATTGGTTTTTGACTTCATCCGATTAGGTTAGTAATAGTTTTTCTCTAAGTTTCCTTCTTTGCTGAATTAGGGTCCAGGTTTCATCGGATATCCACTCTTTCTTATTAGGTATTGCTTTACATAAGACTTCACCAACTTGAAGTAAGATAGACTGTAAATTGTCTGTATTAATTTGCTGATTCTGCAGCTTTGTTACAAATTCTCTTTTTGTATTATTGCATTTTAGTTTTACAGTATTGATTTGGTGCTTTCTTTTGATTGTGTTATTCTGAGTGGTTTTGAGTCTTATTCTTATGTCTCCTGTTAGCAGCGTATGATCACTATGAACATCTACTTTAAAAGAAATATTTAGAAATATTGCGATATATGGCGATATTTAATTGCAACTGTTTGTGTGCTTACCTTGCAAGCGTCAAACAGTTGCAATTAAATCGCATTACATTTTGAAAAAGCATTGTATCTCAAAAGCATTGCTGATTTTGGCCTACAACCTCCCTCAGCGACCAAGCATGGTCGACTTTTATATTAAGGGTTTATATAAACAGTTTCAGGGACCAAGCATGGCATTCTAGAATATTAGTCCCCAAAAAAAGTAGTAAAGCCCGCCAAGACCTTTTCAATGATACCCCATATGAGGATATTCGGTTATAAATATTGAAATCCCCACACAATATATAAAGAGCTAAAAGGGCTTCTTTGGAACCAAAAAGATCCAATTTCAGATTTTTCTGGCTGGTTTCACACAAAACTCTATTACAGCTAGTCTCTAGCACAACTAGAAGTGCTTCATCTTTTTGATACGAAGTGTAAAAGAGAGTGAGTGAGTGGTTTAATGCATTTGTTAAGTGCTGCTTTATATATATGTATGTATAATGACTCAGTGTTGCCAGAAATTTCTTGAGCTTAGTCGATTTAGCCGAAAATTTGCCGAGAAAAAACGGCTAAAATTGCTGCTGAAATTCCTGAAGCATTTTGTCCGGCTAAAACTAAGTAGAAAAACAACAGAATATATTCAAAGTTTTTTATGATTAATATTATCAAAAAAATAGAAAGTAGTACATATTAAAATGATAGTTTAAGTGAAACATTAAATGATTTTTTGATCTCAATGTTAAATTTAGAAATTTTTTTTTTTGAAATGATTTTTTTTTTTATTATTTATTTCAATTTTAATTTACAATTAGTAAAAAAAAAACCTTACAAAACTAATTTTTAATCTACGTTTCTTCCCAACTAAATTTTAAAACTATAGTTAAATTTTTTTAGTTAATACATCTTTTTATTATTTTGACCTATTTGTATATTTTTATTTTTCAATGAAAAAATTTCGTTTATTAGATTTTTATTGTGCTTTTGGAAAAATTTAAAAACCAAAAATTTTTCTATTTTTATTTTATTAAAAACTTAAGACTATCTTAGCCTAACCTTAAAACTATGCCTAACTAACTTACGCTAAGCCTATTCTAAGGTTAGATTTATTATCTACTTGTATTTTCATTCGTTTAACCACCAGATGTGGCTTTTTTTAATTTTTTTATCCCTTTCTGGGATAAACATGTCATATTTAAATAAATGTGTCTCTATATTATGAGGGTTATATTCTATGCACTTACATGTGGCCCGTCTATTATAGTGATATAATAGCCGGACATGTTCGTGGTTTTTGATATACCCTTTTGAATCAAGATATATAAAATGTTCGGGTGCTACAAATCCCGTTATTAAGCTATTTTTAATATACTCTTCATTGTGGTAATATATTCTGGATATTAATCCATTTTCAACCGTATTAAGAGATCTTTCGAAGTGATTACGAATTAATTTTATGAAAAAATTATCGAATCTTATTATATTAGCTTTACGGTACAAGCACTTATTTGAGTAAAAATGCTTGTAGTCCGTATCAGGTTTTCTATGTAGGTTAACACAAGATCTTATGCATTTTCGTTCGAATTTCCTGATTTTTTCCATTTGGCTTGCGCTAATGTTGAACCAAATTGGTCTTGCGTATGAGATTGTTGATCTAATTAGACATTGATAAGCTAATATTTTGACCTTTTCTTTAATATTTTTGCTGTAAAACAATTTTTGGCACGCCATAAAAGCTTTGGTTCGTTTTTCTATTATTTTTTTTACATGGTGTATAAAGTTAAGGTTTTGCTGCAAGTATACACCCAGATATTTAACAACACTTGCATTTTTTATATTATAGTTGTTTCGCATTTATCTATGTTCATATTAAATAACCAAGTTCTACAGTATTCAGAAATAAGGTTAAACTGTTTTTGAACATTTGATTGTAATATTACTACCTGTAGAATATACAATAAGATCATCTGCAAATGCAATTGCGTAGTTATCACCTTTTATTTTATTTAACTGCTCTAATAGCTCTATTGTGTATATAGAAAATAGAATTGGTGAGTTTACTGTGCCTTGTTGGAGGCCATTCTTAATTCTAAACACTTTACCAGTTTCATTTGATATAACTAATTTGTTTTCAAAAACTATGTCTACTATTAATCTAATCATATTGTTTGGGAAATCCAGTTTTATCAGTTTGTAAATTAGACCTTCAAGCCATACGCTATTGAAAGCCTTTTCTAGATCAATTAGGCATGCACCAACACATTCGTTTTTATTAATGTGCCAGCATATGTTCGATGTTATTTTATTTATAGCATGGATTGTACTGTGTTTATACCTGAATCCAAATTGGTTTTCAGGTATTAACTGTTTTTCACTGGCAAAATTGATGATTTTGTCATATATTATTGTTTCATAAACTTTACTAATATTTGGTAGTAAACTTATGGGTCTGTAGTTGTTAGGATTTGTTGGTTCCTTACCCGGTTTTTTTAGCATAATTACTTTGGCTATCGTCCATGCTTTTGGGAAATAGCAATAGTTCAATGCATTATTAAACAAAATAACCATGTTTTTTATCATTTTAACATTTAAGTTTTTTAACACAATATTAGGAATGTTATCTACTCCAGCAGATGTTTTGTTCTTTAAGTTTTTTAGTCTGAAGAATAGATCATCGTAATTTGTAAGGAAGTTATTTCTATTTAGTATGTTAGATGATGTGTTAGTTATGTCAAATAAAATTAAAGGTTCATTATTTACTTGTTTTTGGACGCATAATTGTTTGAAGGATTGTACTATATTGTATACTGTTTGGTTGAATGTTGTATTATCTGCAACTGTTATTTTGTGGCAATTTTCAAGAAAATTACCTAGAACATCCGATATATGATTCTTTTCGTTAATGATGTATTTGTTTTTTTGAGATTTACTTAATTTTGTTAGGTCTATGTTGCTAGCAGTTATTATATTGATGTCTTGCGTATCTATGTGTAATTGTTTAACATCCCCAATATGTTGTTTTATTTCGGCAAACATATTGCGGCTCTTGGGTGAAATTTTACTCAATCTGTTTGTCCAGTAGTTTAGAAATATAAGATGTAAATAATTATGTAAAATATAAATATTAAAAAGCAAAATGAAAGAAATTAGTTGTGGAATATTCTTTAGATAAAACTATAAAAATTACAAAGTTTTAATTATTAATAATTTCTAAAACTGCATTGAAAGCTTCTTCAAAGTCCAAGTCTCCTTCCTTTTCATATTTTGTATTTTTATGAATTTCGTTTATCACTTCAATGGGAACTATAAAATTGTGGCAGCAATTATCTCCTTGCAATAAGTCTTTATTGTAAAGAATACTATTAATTAATTTGTTTTGAACGTTGAATATTAATTTGTTTTATTTAATAATACCTTTGCATTTTTCTATTACAAATCTTCTTAGTTATATTTGAATTTGAATATTTGACAATAATTGGCATTACTATTAAACTCCATGTACAAAACACTACATATTTTCATTTTATAACAATTGACAGAATTAAGGTGGACTTCCATTAATCTTTAAACATTTATAGAGGTGTCGCAAATTATGTTTTAATTTAAAAAAAAATAATATAGATCGTGTCAAAAATCAAAATTAATTTAAAATTTCAAAAAAAAATGAAAAAAACGCGTTTTTGTCCCTATTTAGCCAGAAACTTTTTTAATAAAAACGACTATAAAAACGGCTAAATGTTTTAAGATTTTTTTACCGGCTAAATTTAGCCAGAAATAGGCTAAAATGGTATTAATATACGTATTAATATTATATTTGCTACTTTTTGGTAAGTTTAATTTTTTAAACTTTAAAATAAATTTTTATTAAATCGTACTGATGTTAATAAATCATATAGTTGGAAAAGTTTTGCATTCATAATTTTTAGGTTAAGCTGGTAGTTTCGAAAATACGTTGGAAGTATCATTTAAACCATAGTTCCAGAAATTATAAAACTCACGCAAGTTATTTTAAAACAAGTAAATGTAACAGTAAGTCGATACAACCGACTTATTAATAACCTGCACTTGAATAATTCGAATTAAATTAAAAATTCATAAGTTTTTTGGCAGCTGATGCTTGAACTTCTTCCCTTTTCTGTCTTATTCAACTCGAATTTCAGAACCGTAAAAGAGGCATCCTCCTGGGATAAAATAATAAAATATAATGTAAAATTTCAACTTTCTATCTTAATTAATTTCGAAGATATGCTTGTTAGTCCTTGGGAGGCGTGTGTCAGGAATACTAATTGCCACTCAAATTCATCAAATCCATCTCAGGAACAAAAGAAAACATGCCAGAACACCATTGTACTAAATTTAAAGGTTCTACTTTTGTTAGTTTTGGAGATATGCTAGTTTGCTCTTGTGCTCATCTAGAAGTTTCCAAAATACGAACCCATGGTTCAAATACTTTCAAATGTCAGTTTCCAATTTTACAGAAAAGCAAACATAACAGAACACCCTTGTCCTAAAATTAAAGGTTCTATCTTTGTTGGTTGTGGAGATATAATCGTTTGCTCTGGGCCTCGTTCGGAAGCTGCCAAGACCCGAACCCATGAACCAAATCCTCCCAAATTTCAGAAACATAAATAAAACACGAAAGAACGCCACTGTACCAAATTCAAAGATTCTATCTTTGTTGGTTTTGGAGATAAATTGTTTGCTCTGGGGCTCGTTCGGAAGCTTCCAAAATCCGAACCCACGGACCAAATCCTCTCAAATTTCAGAGACATAAATCAAACAGGAAGGAACAACATTGTAAAAAATTTCAAAGTTCTATCTTTGTTGGTTTTGGAGATAATCTCTTTTGCTCCGGAATAATTCGGTAGCTTCCAGAATCCGAACCCATGAACCGATTTTGTCCAGATCCGAACTTAGCCTTCCTTTCGTAATTAGTAACCTACTATATAAATTTCATCAAGATAGCTTTACTATTTTTTGAGTTATCGTGCGAACGGACGGACGGACGGACATCGTTTCCTCGCTTCCTTTTGGTGATTACAAACTCCATACCAAAATTAATATACCCTATGCTTTAGATGTAGAGTATAATAATGATAAATTAACAAAATAATGTATAGTATAATATTATAGTAACAGAGTGATACTATATTGTATTATAAACACAATAAAAATTTCATACGGGTATTTAAGAGTTGACAAGGGCAACTGTATTTCATTCTCCTTTTTAAATTGAATTTTAATTAAATTTTTCTAAAATAATTAGTAATTCACACAATTTTTAATTAAATGGCTATGGTTAACAATACTTAGTAACATAATTAAACAAAATTAGGTCAAATATTTATGATTTTATTTTAAATTATTTGCTAGTGATTTTAAAGTCGTTAGAAATTTTTATATTCATTTGTATTATTGCTAAATATTAGATAACAAGATATAATACATAATATGTAATTTAGATTTTTGGGCCTAAAGAACAACTAAAATATGCGCTTCGACTTCATATTAAGGTCCTATTTGTTTCTTTTGTAATGTTAAGCTAAACAGTTTACTTAAATATTTATTGAGATGAATCAATATTTTATATTGAGATATAAATTTTTATTGAGATCTTATTTTAATTTTCTTCAAGGAACCTACTTTATTTTGAAGCCCGAATGATAATATATCTACTTACAATAAGATTTTGCAACCAGTCCCTTTGTCTCAAATTAAACTGAAATTTTTAATAATATACATAATTCTAACCCAGAATTGAAAGAAGAAAATAAAGGTTGCTTTAGTTGCTTAAAGTATAATGCAACAAAGAAGGTCACCTTATATATTATGCTATAATAGCTAAATAGATTTGACTGAAACTGATTTATTAAGTAATTGAAGCATTTTTTGATCAATCATTGAACCAATATAATAACGCATTGATTATGTCACAGACCTCTCAATCGAAAAGTTTCGAATTCAAACGTCACCAATGTAAAATTTAAATAAATAATATAAGTATATAAAATCTAATAGTAGCTAGTTCAAAAAGCACGCAAAGGTTTCATGAAATATATCGACTAAAATAGATACTATAGATTGGTACAAACAAAATAAATACAATTGAATCATGAAGTGTCGGCGCCTAACAATATTATAACTGCTTTCTTATGATGAATGAATAAAACGTTTAACATTATATTTAAGATTTGCTAAAACAAAAATTTGTTAAGTCATAGCGGTTAAAGAATTTCACAACACTAATAAAATTAAAATTCTAAAATAAAAACATTCATTGTTATTATGCAAAATTTAATATTTTAATACAATTATCTTACATTTTATTGATATATTTGAACGTTTAGATTAATTGTATAATTTTCTAATTGAATTTTTATAGTATTAAAAGAAGAATAAATTTAAACCTTACAAATAACAGCAAACAAAAAAAAAAAAAAAACTCTTCCCATTAAAAATTAAATAAATTTTTAAAAGTTCTATCAACACAAGTAATTTAATATCTACGTTTCTTTTTGTTCCACACTTGCTTTTATCAAAATCAAAACACGTATCTTACGGATATAATATGTATAAATAATTTAGTAAAATTACATTATGTTGTGGGTGGTTAAAGTTTAATTTATTCATAGACGTGGTTTTTTGTTATACCACAGTTAAAAGTTTATATTCTGATGTTTTTATGATACTTTATATAAAATTTTTATATATTATTTAAAAATTCATTTTAAGTATAACCTAAAATATTTTTTCTTCTTTATCAATTTATTTTTACAAGGTTTAATTTCTTTAGAATTAAATTCCGGGAAAGAAGTTTTCAAGTAATGGAGAATTTTCTTTGAGAAAAATTTAATTGTTATTTTATTTTGATTGTTTAATTTTTTCTATAGGGAATACAAAAATACTTTTTTTTTTTCTCCATCACTGATTAAGTAATTAATTAATCGATTATTATATTAATTTCGTCAATGTTATTTCTTAATTCATGCATTGTTATTTATAGGAGTTTACCACTTAGGTAATTTTTTTGTTTCAATTATAATTTTTTATGTAGAATTTTTACATTCTGAATAAGTTATGCAACTTATTGACGATTTTTATTTAGAGATATACTTTTCAATGTCGCTTATTATATTAAATTTAAATTTTTAAGATTGAACTTGTCAGGTACAAAATGTGCCTAAAATTACCTTTTTACGTAAATTCACAATATGATTGAAATTTATTTTCTGGGGTATTTTTATTGTAGCAGTTTTCGAAGCATCAGTTAGTTAGTTTTCGAATACATTTTGATTTCAGCTTAAAAATACTAAATAGTTCCTAATTAACTATTTTCCAGTCGCATGAAAAATAAAGCCGCAAAAAAAAAATAAATGGAATAAAGCGGCAAATTTAATTTTTTTTGCGGCATTTTTTAATTTTGTTTCGGCAATATTTCATTGCATTGTGGCGTTATTTCGTTTTATTGCGGCATTATTTCAGTCTTGTTTTTTATAATGAAATAACGCCTCAAAAAGATTTCTTACTAAAATCAAATTTAATAAAACTAAAACAATTAATAACTAAATAATTTTTTTTGAGTATTTTTCTAACACAGTACACTCGCCTTGCATCATTCTCTTCTATTCTGCAATGTATGTATTTTGAAATTTCAAAGGGCTATTATATTTCTTAAACTATACCTGTCCGATTTGAAAAAAAATAATTTTATGCACTTCTCCTGAAAAATATGTTTCCAAAGAGCTTCATTCCGAAAAAATAGTTTAGGCCAGTAATTTCTTCTAAAAAGGGGGGGCAAAAATTCATGTTTTCCGATTTATATAATGTTGATGATATAACAAATATTTATGTGTTCTAAAGCCTGTGAAATCAATATATTGCTGGAATTGCTGAAAGCAATATTTTAAAAATTTAAGGTTATGAATTTTGGAATTATGAATTAGACAGCTGATTTTTATATCCGTACGATAAGTAAATTACTCCTCCGTTTCTAACACCTCGAAATGAGCGAGCCAGATATACCTTCAAAGGTATGGATCGGATCAAAATCAAATTCTGAGTCTGATGAATGAATGATGTGTATATAATAAAAATATTGATATATGTATATATATTATATATATATGTATATAAATATGTAGCGGCGTATAGGTATACGTATTTTGTTGTATTTATAAGAAATTATTCTATAAATGAAATATTTTTAAAGAAATAATGCAATATATGGTATATGTATTCGATATACATATAATAATATATATTATAAATAGATATGAATATTAACATAAATATATATGGTATTTTGTAGTAAGTTTAATATAAATTAATATACATTTGTCGCTTAGTATTAAGTACTACTAGGTTTATAATATTTGCAAAAGTTTTGGATTGATAATCGTCAGGTGGAAGGTTAGAATCTGCTTTTGAAGAATGTATAAACATATAGTTTGAATATTATATGTACAAACCATAGTTCTAGAAATTATAAAATTTACCCAAATTTTTTTAAAATACTGAAAAATTTAAAAAAAAAGTAAATGTAACAGAAAGTCGATGTAACCGACTTATTAATAGCTTACACCTGAATAATTCCAATTAAATTTAAAATCCATAAGTTTTTTGGCAGCTGCTTGAACTTCTTCCCTTTTCTTCCTTATTCAACTCGAATTTCAGAAATGTAAAAGAGGCATCCTCCTGAGACATGCTTGACACCCTTGTAGAAAATTTCAAGTTTCTATCTTTATTAATTTCGAAGATATGCTTGTTAGTCCTTGGGAGCTGTGTATCAGGTACCCGAATTGGCACTCCAATTCATCAAATCCATCTCAGGAACATAAAGAAAACATGCCAGAACATCATTGTACTAAATTTAAAGGTTCTACTTTTGTTGGTTATGGAGATAAGTTTGTTTGCTCTTGTGCTCGTTCGGAAGTTTCCAAAATACGAAACCAAGGACTAAATCCTTCCAAATTTCAGAAAAATGAATAAAACACGAAAGAACACCATTGTACTAAATTAAAAGGTTCTATCTTTGCTGGTTTTGAAGATAATCTATTTTGCTCCGAAATCATTCGGAAGCTCCCAGAATCCGAACCCATGAACGGATTTTGTCCAGATTCAAACTTAGGCTTCCTTTCTTAATTAGTAACCCACTATATAAATTTCATTTCATCATACCTTTACTAGTTTCTGAGTTATCGTGCGAACGGACGGACGGAGATCGTTAAATCGACTCAGGAAGTGATCCTGATTCAAAATATATATATGTTTATTTTTAAACATCTGTAACTTGAACACCTGTTAAAATTTTTTTGAAGTAATACATAAAAATTAAAGCTTCAACATTATACTCTTATTTCTGTTAACAACTTTTTTAATAATATAGGGTTACTTTATAATTGACGAAAGTGTTACTTGATTTTTTCAAATTTTCTAACAAATTTCTTTAACAAATTTTTTGCATTTGTTTTACTCGATAATTTGAAATTGTTGAGGATACAATGCGTAGTACAAAAAAATGTAAATAAATAAACAACTTAACGGTTGCTTGAAGAATTTTTATTTATATGATATTGATATACATACATACTTATAAAATAACATGTTGATTTACATATAGTATATGCCACTGATGAATGAATGATAAGAGTATAGATGTATATTATATAGCGCTATATTTACATACATTAACGGTAATTTTAAATATTATTATACCCCTACGATAGGATCGGGTATAATAAATTACTCCTCCGTTTGTAACACCTCGAAATAAGCGAGCTAGATATAACTTCAAAGGTATGGATCGGATCAGAAAAAAATTCTAAGACTTTTGAGCCATGTCCGTCCGTCCGTCCGTCCGGCAGCACGCTCGCTAACTCAAAAACTAAGAAAGCTAGAATCTAGAAATTTACACAAAATATTCTGGGAGTAATTTGTAGGTTCCCTATTTTTTTTGGTTGAGTTTGGACCAAAACTTAGGGTAGCTCTCGAACACCTAACTTTTAGATCCCCTCATTTTTTTTGAAATAGAGCTATGAAATTTTAACTGCTGATAGATCTCACAAAAATATTAATTTTATTTTTTATAGCTTTTTTTTGTAGCCCCACCCGTTACGGAGCTACAGCTCCCCAAAGGTTCAAAAAAGCTCTATATTTAAATTGTTATAGAACAAGTTGTATAAGGTATATCTTCATTTTAAAAACGCCAAACGATTACTACTTTTATTAGCTTTAAAAGTATATATACAATAAATATATATTTGTGGCATACGGTGTCTTAATTTACCGTTATGCGAAACTAAAATTTTCCAAAATCCTTTAACCCTTCTATCTTCTAAACAGTTTAAGTTGGAAACTTGAAATTTTGACAGAAGTTAGATCTTTAAAAAAAAGTATGAGTCATTTCAGAAATTTTTTTTGTATCATCCCCCGTTTAGGAGCTGTAAGGGGTCAAAAACTGAAATTACATTTACCGTTTAGTATTAAATGGTACTATAGAATATTTGAAAAAATTTTGAATTGATAATCATTATGTGGAAGGTTAGAATCTGCTTTTGAAGAATGTATAAACATAGTTTGAATGTATGTACAAACCATAGTTCTAGAAAATATAAAATTCAGTCAAATTATCTTAAAATAGTAAAAAATTAAAAAATAATATTATAAGCAGATAGACAGGCTATGAACATACTGTATTCTTCCTCGTATTTATTTTAAAAGTTAATTAACTACTTAATTAACTACTTAAATAACTCACTTTCATTCTATTTCTGCTGCTGACTTATTCAAAAATCAATATTCGATTTAGGATTTATATTTTATTTCAAATTTCCATTAAAATCAAATAATTTTTAGCACATTTCCAAAAAAATTTTGAAAAAAATTGCCTATTATTTTCACTCTGTCCGTCCGTTCGTCCGTTTACAAAACTTCTACACCGTTAAAGATAGAGAAAAAAAATTTACCCATTTGTAGGTCTCATAAAAAAATTAATGTTATAGAAAAACTTTTTCATGTAGCCCCATCCATTACGGAGCTGTAGCCCATCAAACTTTAAAAAGCCTTATTTTTAAATGCGTATATTTCATGTTCTGTTTAACATTTTTTCAATCTGAAAATGCCATTTGTCAGGATTTTTTTTTCACCTTTGTAAGTCAAAATCAAAATTTTAGAATCCTTTTAAAATTAGTAGGTAAATTTACCGTTATGTGAAAACCAAATTTTTCCTGATTTTTCTACCTTCATAACTCCGGCACGCGTTTAGATAGAGTCTTGAAATTTTGAGGGAAGAAAGAACTTTTAGAATTAGTATAAGTTCCTCAGAAATTTTTTTTTGGACCACCTCCTGTTTATGAGCTATTAGGGCTCAAAAATTGTAAATTTGCTATTTTTAAATACCTGTAACTTAGGCACCCTGTAAAATTTTTCTTCGGAAAGACATAAAAATTAAGCTTCAGTAATATATTTTTACTAGTGTTAACTGGTTTTCTTAGTTTAATAGGGTACCGGACTTACAGCCTCTCAAAATTGCAAAAAAGTTATATTTTCACATTTTTTCTTGTTATATGAAATTTTTGTATTTTGGCGTAAATCACAATTCTAAACAGGTTGTATTAGCTTTTGGAAATGTGCGCTTTTAAAAACAGTTGGTTTACATTCTGCCTCATTTTTTTTAATGAAATATTTTTGTTTCTCGACTGGGAATAACTACAATATTTTTGTTTAATTCTAAAATTTAACTTAATTTTCTCTCACCTTAATTACATAATTTCTTTTAATGACAAAATTTAATGTAGAATAGATTTTTAGTTTAAAGTAAACAGCTCAGTTTCATGGCTGTTCTTTTATTTAAAAACGAGGAAGAATACGGTTGACTTTGTCAACTCTTAGATACCCGTACGAACCGTTAGTATGTTCACAGCCTGTCACTTTGCTTACAATATTATTTTTTAAATATTTTAGTATTTTAAAATAATTTGGGTGAATTTTATAATTTCTAGAATTATGGGTTGTACATATATTCAAACTATATGTTTATACATTCTTCAAAAGCAGATTTTAACATAACGATTATCAATCCAAAACTTTTTCAAATATTCTATAGTACCATTTAATACTAAGCGGTAAATGTATATTAAATTTACTTAGTACAAAATAGTAAATATAATTTTAAATATTATATTATATTATATTTAAATATTCCATTGACAGAATATTTTCTTATAAGTACAATAAAATACATATATGTATATAAATACGGCGCTATATAATATACATCTATACTCTTATCATTCATTCACTAGTGACATATACGATATGTAAATAAACATTATATTATATAAGTATGTATATATATCAATATCATATAAATAAAAATTCTTCAAGCAACCGTTATGTTGTTTATTAATTTAGATTTTTTTGTATTCCGCATTATATCCTCAACAATTTCAAATTATCGAGTAAAACAAAATGGAAAAAATTCGTTAAAAAAATTTGTTAGAAAATTTGAAAAAATCAAGTAACACTTTCGTCAATTATAAAGTAACCCTATATTATTAAAAAAAGTTTTTAGCAGAAATAAAAGTATAATGTTGAAGCTTTCATTTTTGTGTATTACTTCAAAAAAATTTTAACAGGTGTTCAAGTTACAGGTGTTTAAAAATAGGAAATTTTCAGTTTTTGACCCCTTACAGCTCCTAAACGGGGGGTGATACAAAAAAAATTTCTGAAATGACTCATACTTATTTTCAAAGATCTAACTTCTGTCAAAATTTCAACGGTTTAGAAGATAGAAGGGTTAAAGGATTTTGCAAAATTTGAGTTTCGCATAACGGTAAATTAAAACACCGTATGCCACAAATATATATTTACAGTATATATACTTTTAAAGCTAATGAAAGTAGTAATCGTTTGGCGTTTTCAAAATGAAGATATACCTTATACAACTTGTGCTATAACAATTTAAATATAGTGCTCTTTTGAACCTTTGGGGAGCTGTAGCTCCGTAACGGGTGGGGCTACAAGAAAAAGTTATTAAAAATAAAATTAATATTTTTGTGAGATCTATCAGCAGTTAAAATTTCATAGCTCTATTTCAAAAAAAATGTGGGGATCTAAAAGTTAGGTGTTCGAGAGCTACCCTAAGGCTTGGTCCAAACTCAACCAAAAAAAATAGGGAACCTACAAATTACTCCAAGAATATTTTGTGTAAATTTCAAGATTCTAGCTTTCTTAGTTTTTGAGTTAGCGTGCTGACGGACGGACGGACGGACGGACATGGCTCAAAAGTCTTAGAATTTTTTTCTGATCCGATCCATACCTTTGAAGGTATATCTAGCTCGCTTATTTCGAGGTGTTACAAACGGAGGAGTAATTTTATTATACCCGATCCTATCGTACGGGTATAAAAAAAATATTATTAATAATGTAATAATTATCGAATTAAATTGTAATCCACAGTAAAAACTAAAATGTTAAAAATATTAATTTTATTTACAATCACAAAAACATTTGATTTGTTTGTTTTTCGGAAAATGATTTAATAAAAAAAAATTACTGAACAAAATCGTGATATAGAAACCGTAATGGTATATTATGAAAAATACAAATTAAAAACCAGTGATTTTGGTGAAATATGTAGAAATATTTTAGAAAAGGACAATTAAGTTTAGTCCATGGATCTTTTAAAAATCTAGAATTCAAATGTCGTTTTCATGAACAAATTAACCAATTTTTACTCATTTTATTTTAGTCCTAGATTCTAATAATTTAATAAAAAAAAAATAACAAAAAATTTCAATAATTTAAAACAGAAACATACTAAAATTGTACTTATTGTGTCCGATCAAAATAATTTTGGAGGAATCCGGGTTGTTCACCAATATTTTCTAAACCAATGTTGTTTTGAAAATGGAATTATAAATTTATTATTAATATTAAAAAAAAACAAAATAAATGGAAAGAAGTTGTAACAGTAAATAGAAGTCATCCGTTCAGAACTGAAACATCCCAAAATCAGAACTGAAAATATTTCAATTTGATGTCAGCTCCAATGAAAGTATTTTTCTTGATACAGCTGGAAATCTTCATGGATTTCTTATTTTATATCCATCGAAATCTTCATGGATATAAAATAAGAACATCCCCGCCACGAGTTATTAGATATTCTAACAGGTAAAACATTTTAATATACAAGCTGTCCAGCTCTCAATAGTTTTCTTCGCACTGTGCTTCAGTGGAAGGAACCAATTCTATTTCTAACGGTTTTCAAGATACCACTATTCAAGATCACCAATCCGAAACATTTTTGTTTTTATTTCGACTTCTTCGATCACCCAGTTGAACGACGATCATTGAGAACTTTACACCCGGTATATTTACTTAAAGATTATTATAAAAAATTTTTATTACAGAAAAGGTGTTCACAAATATGGAGGAACGCCCTTCCACCTTGCCGAAGGTTTTGCAAAATCTGTTAGAGAAAACCTCTTTGAACCGTTTTCATTCAAAGGCAATAATGACATAACTAAATACGCTAAATCTTTGTGCAAGCAATCAGCAAAACTTGACCTAACGTTAACACCAATCGGATGCAATGGAGGTAGATTAGTTTATCCTTTTCAAATGTCAATTAAAAAAGAGTTTATATTTTACCATTTGATAATATTACATGGCTTTTACTACTATTTTTAACAATTTTTTTTTTTTTGGTTGTTTTGAAAACACATCATTTAAAGCATTTTTGAATAAAAGTGAATGAGGTAAGGTAATTCTAAACGCACTTCTAAATCTTGTTTATCAAAATTTTGATGATTCTTTTATTAAATATAAATGGAAACTTAGAATGTTCATTTTAATAATATAAATAATAATAATTTTATTCGACTTTGTAATAACAAATATTTATGTGGCATTTCTAACAACATTTTTGATTGATCCCATTTATTTATCAACACCTAAAAAAGTATTTGAAATGAAGGAAAGAAATATGAAAGTGATGGCTGATAATTTTAATTCTAGAGCAATTTTAGAAAAGCTAAACTCACCAAAAGATTCTGAGGATGTGGTTTATAACGTTTCAAAATTAACTTTTGAGAAGAATAAAACTCAGCTCGTCTTATGAATATTTACAGATTCTTGGAACTACTTATCCGAATTACAAGATTTCTATTATGGCAAAAAAAATTTTTGAAAAAAGTGAATTTTGTATTGATACTTTCTATTGTAGATTTAATACAATTTCTAACATATTAAATGATGAACGAATGACTGAACATATGATGAGAGTTCATGAAAATGGTTTGTTTTTGAAATGGAGCAAAATGGAAGCAATTGAGACAGTTGAAGGTAAAATTGTGGAAAAACTTATTTTTAAAACAGTTGGCCAATTTCATTTAAACAATTTGAATTTGTTTGGTTTATTTTAGAATTTGGATGGTTTTTAAGCACTTTATGTTTTGTTATTGAACTTTTTACTAAAAAATTTTATAGACATTTTAATCATAAATACATAACATAAATATAAATTTTAGTATATAAATTGTCAGAAAAACTAAACTGACTAATTCTTATGACTCTATGAACTGTAAAAGCATCTTTTTAGCACTTTCCCAAAAAAAATTTTGAAAAAATGTGCCTATTAGTTTCACTCTATCCGTCCCTCCGTCTGTCCGTCTGTTTACAAAACTTCTACACCATTAAAAATAGAGAAAACAAATTTTAACCATGAGTAGGTCTCATAAAATAATTAATTTTGTGGAACAACTTTTTCATGTAGCCCCATCCATCAGGGAACTACAACACCTCAAACTTTGAAAAAGCCTTATTTTTAAACGCGTATATTTCATGTTCCGCTTAACATTTTTTCAATCTGAAAACTCCATTCTACAGAATTTTTTTTTACCTTTCTAAATCAATATCAAAAATTTTATATAGTTTTTAAATTTAGTATTTAAATTTACCGTTAAGTGAAAATAAAATTTTGCATGATTTTTCTACCTGCATAACTCCGGCACGCTTTTCGATAGGGGCTTGAAATTTTGAGGCAAGAAAGAACTTTGAGCATTAGTAAAAGTTTGCTCAAATGGTTTTTTGGCAGCACTCCCTCTTTAAGAGTTATTATGCCTCAACAATTGAAAATTTGCTATTTTTAGACACTTGTAATCTAGGCACCTGTACAAATTTTTCTTCGGCAAGACATAAAAATTAATGTAAAAATTTTCAAATTTTTGTGCAAGTCACAATTCTAAACAGTTTGTATTGTTTTTTGGAAATGTGCGCTTTTAAAAACCGTTGGTTTACATTCTACCTTGTTTACTTCTCTTTTACAACTAAACAGTTTCTGTAAAAAATTTAGTTTAAGTATTTAATAATAATTAAAAGTAATTTTCAAATTTATCTTATTATTTTATTATTATTTAACTATGTGTATAGTTTATTATCATTTATTATACTTTTAATTTACGCTATCACTTTTGATCTATATAAACATTTTGAAACAAGAAAATTTAACATGTTTGGAAACATTTTCCTTTTCGTAGGTTATAGACTTAAAATTCAATATATTTTTAGATATGGAATTATCAGAACTATCTTTTAGAAACTTATTGTATTGCTTCATCTACAAAACCAAATATGAGAGATTTGTCAAATTCATAGTTTTATATAGTTAAAATACATATTATACATAGTTAAAAAAGACAGAAGAAAATTCATATTTGGAGACATTTTATAAAATGCTACTGCAATCTGGCAAACTGTATAATTATCTACAACTTAAAAATATGTATATGACAACGGCAAAAAAGGAATTAAAATCTCTATGTAAAAGTACTTGCTTTTTGATTTCTGAAATTTTAATGACGAAGAAAATTGAAATTTTATTTAAAATTTGTAAGGCCTAATGAATGAATGAACTTGAATAAAAATTTTAATATCTTTCCATCTAACTTAAGCAATAAATTAAATACATTAAAATAAATACAATTTAATATTTCAAATCACACACTGAAAATATTATACTTAAATGCACGCAGTTTAAGAAATAAAAATGATGAGATAGAGGCTAAACTGAAAATGCAAAACAAAGAAATCGATGTAATTTGTATTACTAAATCATGGTTAAAACCTGTAGGAAACCAAATATTTTAAACTAAGTAATTTTTCCGCAGCATATTCATGTCCTCCAGATAAAAAAGGGTGGTGGACGTGTAATTTTTATAAACAAAAATACACTTGCAATTCAGTCTATTGTCTTAGCAACAGTCTATTGTCTTATGGTAGTCTTTTAAGTAAGTATAAATATTACAAAAAAAAAATTATGTTTTAACATAATAAACACATACAGATCACCGCTGTTAAATATTATAAAACTTAATTCTTTTTTAGATAAACTTAAAAAATGAATTATAAAAGCTAATTCATGTATACAAATATATATGACAGGTGATTTTAATTTAAATTTATTTGATAATATAATTTAATAAATAAATATAAAAACTTTATGTCAGAAAATAATTTGTTTTATTTACAATGAAAAAATTGTAACTAGACACATGTATTGATCATTTTGTACACAAACAATTTAAATTGTAAATTTATCACATACTAATATTGACTTATTTGACCATAGATAGGGTGGTGACTTTCACGTTGCTGCGTGAAAGCCTCAAATAGCACTAGATTGCGTGATTTTGATACCACTGCACTCAAGTGACCTGTGTTTTAAGATTGTTTACGGTTTTATATTCAGCATAAGGAGTTCAGATACAAAATCATTTGGTTGATTTTGTGTTCAGAGAGCTCGATGAGGTTGTGGTAGAGCGGTTGAACTTGTCAGAGGAGTCTGGCTCTAGCTAAGGCCGGGCATCTGCAAAGAAATGGCTCCAGGTTTTCACTTTCGTTTGCGTCTTTTGAACTCCTGCAGGAGCTGTTGTGTAGTATACCTAATTTGGCTGCATGTGTGCCTACTGGCCAGTGACCTGTGGTGATTACCACTAGCCTGGTGATGGCTATGCGAGATTTGGATATTAATTCATTTGATCTCCTTTTATTTAGGTAGCTCACAATGTTCTAGATATGGAGCAAAGGCTTAGATTACTCCACCTCTGTTTCAATTTCGCTGTAAACAAAGAAAGGTTCCGTTCCTTTACGGTCCTAATTGGGCAACTGACTCTTTCAGAAGAGTTAGTGTTTTGAGCGACTTTTTTCTTTATTAATTCGTCAGCTTTTTCATTTCCTTCAATATCATTATGCCCAGGCAGGCACCCACAAGAAGTTTATGTTAAGCTTTTCGCTTGTTAGGGTAAATTTTAATAATAATTTTAACAATAAAATCGAGAAAGAGTGCAGTAGAGTAGATTGTGTCAACGCAGGGATACCCGTATGAACATATTATATGCTGTTTCCATAAAACTTGATCATCTTTTACAAAATTGCATATGTTTTAGTACTGACATTAAATACGGAAATATATTTATGTAAATTTTGGAGTTATATGACAGCTATCCGGACCTCTTGCACCAGCACAATCAAATTTTACAGAAGTTATTGCCCTAAAACTTCATCATCTTTTGTAAGATTCCAGATGCCTATCTTTATTAACTTCCAAGATGTGCAAACCACTTGAACCTGCTCCTGTATAGCACAACCAAATTTTACAGAAGTTTGTAGTATACAAATCGACATCTTTTCAAAAGATTTTGGATTTCTAACCTCAATGAATATTGAGTTCATTTAAAAAGAGAAATTGTAAGGCAGCTACCCGAACCTTGCACCAGCACAATCAAATTTTACGAAAGAAATTGCCATAAGACTTGATCATCTTTTGTAAGATTTCAGACGCTTACCTTCATTAAGTTCCAAAAGGTGCAAGAAGCCTGAACAGGCTGGTCTTGACCAACCAAAAATAACAAAAGTTGTTGTCATGGTTGGTCAGTTGTTTATCTGACTCATGGCGCAGTGGTTAAGTCGCCAACCTTTCAATCGAAGAGTTCAAACCCCGGTCAGGCCATAAATAAAAAATATGTAATACTTTTATATCGTAATAATGTATATGTATAATTAATAGTAGTAATAATAACAATAATAATATTAATAATAATAATAGTAATAGTAATAATAACAATAATTATAATAATAATAATAATAGTAATAATAATAATAGCTGCTACAGTGGGGCTATCTTTGGTTATATCATGCAAGTAAGGTGTTATATACTGCTGCACGTTGTAATACACGGATGGCGCTGACTCTGTAGTAAAATAATAATAATATTAATAAGAATACTAATACCAATAATAGTAGCCGCTACAGTGACAGGGGGGGTTGCCTTCAATAATTATCTCATGTAAGTACTCTATAACTATTACTACATGTTGTAACTGTTGTGACGGCTTTAGTCACTGTTAGCAAAATAATTCTCTGTTTAAGTCACTGTTAGTAATAATAATAGGCGGATTCATTGTTTCCTTACAGTCCCACTCCCAATTTAATGTTTCCGTATTCATTTCCTATTTTTTCCTATCCCTACTCCCTAGCCAATATACTACGTTCTCAGGTAAGGGTTTCATCCCATTATATTGGCTAAAGGGGGAGGTGGGTTTAGTCAGTACCAATCTGATACTACCAAGAGGGAAATTCTTGGTGTCTTTGGGAGATTCCCACCTCCCTTAGGAAGAAAAAAAAAAAAAAAAAGATCTATAATCCCTTACACATCTATAACCCCTCAAAGTTGGAAAGGCCTATTTTTAAATTTTTATTCCTCAGTTTCTGCTAAAAAATGTTCAATATAAAAACGCCAAACCGCAAAAAAATTTCTTTAGCTATTTATTATTTGATTTACTATTTGATATTTATAAAAAATATTTATATAAAATAGTAAAATAAATTATATAATTATTGCAAACCGTAATGTGATAACAAAATTTTACAAGATTTTGCTTCCTTGATATCCCCGGAACGCTTTTAGATAGAACCTTCAAGTTGTGAGAAAAAAGATCTTTGACAATTAAGTTATCCCAACAAATTTGTATTTACGACTCGTTATATAAAAGCTGCTAGGGGTTAGAAATTCAAGACATAAATTAAACACTTGTAATTTATGCACCTTCAAAATTAAATTTTTACATTCTTAAGAGCTTTTCTTAACTTTATATATTTTCTTATATATAAAATTCTGGAAAAATTTATAAATTTTGCTGCGAGTCACAATAAAATACTAAACTTTTGGAAAATGTGTGCATTAAAAACATTTTGTTTTATATCTTTTTAAATATCAAAAAAACGATTATATTGTCTAAATGTCTACTTAAGTAGTTATGTTATTAATTTTTATTATGTTTTCCTTATAATTGTTTCGCCATTTAAATAAAAAAAAAAAAAATAACAAATAAATAGAATAAGAGAGAATACTTTTATACTGAAATATAATATTTAACACATTTTTAAATAAAATTTGAAAAAATATAACTATTTGTTTCACTCTGTTCGTCCGTCCGTCCGTCTGTTTAAAAAACTTTTACACTGTTAAAGATAGAACAATAAAATTTTAACTACGGTAGATCTCAGGGTTAATGCTGCAGAACAACTGTTTTAATGTAGCTCCATACATTACGGAGCTACAGCTTCTCAAACTTTGAAAATGTCTTATTTTTAAATGTACATCTCGAGTTCTTTTCATAATTTAATCAATTTAAAAACCCCATTCGACAGGATATCAATATATATCAATAACAAAATTATACATACCTAGATTTCCCGTTATGAGAAAAACTTTATTGAATTAGTATAAAATCGTTTGTACCACCTCTTGTTAAGAGCTAGAACTCAAAAATTAAAAATTTGCTATTTTTAGACCGCTGTCACTTCGGCACCTGTAGATAGATATTTTTTCAAAATAAAACGCAAAAAAAATTAAAGCTTCTACTTTATAATTTTACATCTGGTAATGTCTTTTCTTAATTATGTATAGGGTCCCCTAGAACTTATAAAAGTGTTTTTTAATTTTTAACATTTTTTTCTTATTATATGAAATTCTAGGAAAATTTTCAAATTTTGGTGCAGAGTCACAATTCTAAATAGTTTGTATTGTATTTTTGAAATGTATGCGTCATTAAAAAGCATTAGTTTACATTCTGCTTTTGTTTCTTTAAATATATTATATTATTAACTGCTTGCTTTTTTTAACTGGTAAATAGGCAAGAAAAGAAAATCTCTACGAAAAATAATAATACTAGATTCTCTTCGAAAAGTAATAATAATACTAATAATAATAAAGATACCATAATATGATGACTTACAATACAACAAAAAAAGATATTTCATGTTTTAGTAAGTAATTTTTTAATGCTCCGTTTTATAGATAAATTCAATTATGGATTTACAAGCCGTTCAAAAATTTTCTCTATTGTTGTTTGCTTTTTACATTGCTTTTATTAATATTGGCAGTTCAATAAAATTAATTGCATTTTAGTTATATCAATTTTATACAGAAAATCCATCTAAAAAATTTTTTTTTTTTTCTGTATGCAAAATATGGTACATGTAATTGAACTTTTTATAAAATTTTAAAATATGCAATCAAATTACAAAATTACATTAAAATGCAATTAAGCTTAAAATATTTTTATATTGTGAGGAAATACATTAATTTTTTGGCTTTCAATATTTTATGTTATTATTTTCTTTCCTTTTATTTAATAAATGTTAATGGATTTCAAACAACAAAAAAATAAAAAAAAAATATAATTTGCTTTAAACTTTTATATTAATGGATAAGTTGTGATAAACAATTAAGCTTAAAATAAATTTTGATATTTTTAATCTGATAATATTTGAAGGTGACATAAGAACAATTTTTATTTAATTATATTATAATAATTTATTATTAAAATTTTAATTCATTACTTTAATTATAATAATATCAGATGTCAAATTATTTGTGTAGTACGTATTTTATTACATAAGTATATTAGTATATATGTATGACTGTGTTTTTTTTTTTTTAAATGCATTTCTCTGCCACATAAATGTGGACAGGAAATTGCACAGTCTTTCCTGTTCAGGCGTGGCTGTAAGTGTCGTAAGGGGGAATAACTCTTACAACGTCTGTGGGATTCGAACCCACACTTCGTCGGTGTTTACAGCGTTTTATACGCTCTTACTCACTAGGCCACCGAGGCAACATGACTGTGTTAACTCTAAGATACCCGTAGGAATAGAATATATGTATATATACGCTATTTTCATAAAATTTAATCATCTTTAAAAACGTAAATTCGGAGTTATATGTGACAGGTAGTCGACCGGGTTGCACCAAAACAACGAAATTTAACAGAAATTGTTGCCATAAAATTTGATCATCTTTTACAAAATCTCAAATATTAAGATTTTTTGAGGTCCAAGATATGAGTTCCAAAAGAATAACCAAATTTTACAAAAATCGTTGGCATAAAACGAAACTTTGGCGAACACGTCAGTTGAACTTGTTCAGTTTAAATAACGGAACTAATATTTACATTAAATTATATGTAATATCCGAATCCTCGTTTCATTATTTTTTTGACGAAGCAGACTATATACATACTAACTATACATACTTTAAATTAGTTGCAAGACCAGATTGTTTTGTAATTTTGCACAAATGAAATTATATAAAGGCAGAATGAAATTAGGAGGTTTTAAAGGAACATATTTTTCAAAAGACAATACAAACAGTTTCAAAATTATTGTGACTTACATTAAAAATGGTAAATTTTCTTAGAATTTCATATAAAAGAAAAAATTGTTAAAAATCAAGTGGAACTTTCTTTAATTTTAAGGCAACTCTACATAATTAAGTTAAGTTGCTAATACATGTCTAAACAAAATTTTGAGGTTTAAATTTTGGACTTTTATTTTTATGCCTGAGTTACAGGTTTTTAAAAATAACATTTATTTTCGTAATAATAGGAACAAGGAACAAAAACTTTCTTTCTTATTATAAAGAAACTTTAATATACATGTATACAGTATATAGTTTCTTTATGATTTTATTTAAAATGTAAAAATACAATTTTCAATAATTAATGCCTTTACGAATTTAAAATTTCTTTGCAAACGATAATTTTTGTAAAAACATGGTCATTATTATCATTTAGAAGATGCCCCTGATTTATTGAATATTGGAAAATCAATATATGTTTGTATAGATATTATTTATATTATCCTTTTAAGTTTTGAACATCAATCACTACATATTTTTTACGATTTTTTTACTATAAAACCTATACATAATATTAATAATAAAACATAAACAACACATTTCATATTTTTACATTACATTACAGTAGTATGGTACCTACGATAGTCGGTAGTAATAACAAAACGTACACAAGAGAATAACAAAAAAGAACACAAAATTATAAGAGACATTCACACTTACACTCTTTAAAATTGTGTATTTTTTTTTTCCTCTCGAGCCTCGAGTCTCGACTCGACTTCAACGGTTCAACTCAAGACCTAAGTACGTCGAGACTAATTTCATACTTCAAAATTTTGTACACCCTTATATGGCTATAATCGAGACTCACATCAATTATGAAATTATTAATACGCGCGATACGTGAGACTCATTGCAATTCTCTCACAACTACATTCATGTGTTTTCTGTTCTTGGCCTGTTTACTTAGGGCTTGGTATGTAATGTACCTTAACTTATGCATGTATAAAGAAAAAAATTTAAAAATTGATAAAAATCATCATTTATCACAATATGTATTGAAATTTTAAATAATGATGAATTATATTGATCTGATATTAATAATCAATATATATCGTAGTATGTACTTATGTATGACCAGCGGGCAGAGCCTCTTTAAAATTCAAATATATAATTGTTTTGGTTCTGTACTTCTATTAAATGTTTGCATTTATGTATGAATGTTTGTATATTATTTGAAGCCATTAGAAAACTTTTCTAATTGTATTCTTTTTTGAATTCAATTTCTTCTCATATAAGTACTCAAATTTAGGTATACAGCAGTTCTTACAACCAAAATTAAATTTAAATAATTTTTTATTTTTAAATATTTTGTATGTCAATTTTATGCAGGATTACCTTTTGTAAAATTGTGGTAATATTTGTGCAGTTTTCTCTCCCTCTGTACCATGTACAATCTTAATGAAGGATTGAACGCCAAATATACGGTCTTTTCAGATTTTAAATTGTTTACATTAGGGCAAGGTAAAACGAACAATGGCAATATTGTTACAGACAATATTGTTTGGCCTATAAAAAAATTTAAGTGAATTTTGCTCTAAACTTTGTTTGTGCATTTTACGAATGTTTTACGGATACGTATTCTGCTTTCCCCACGTACCTTTCAAACAATTATTTCGAACTCGATAAATAAATAGACATAATAGTCCTCACTCACAATACCAAATAATCTAAATATTCGTACACCAATTACAGACTCTTTATACAATTTAATTCTGTCTTGGCGTTATTTTAAAAATAATTTCAATTAGTGTTTTGACTAATTTGGTTTTGCTTCTTCAATTCTATTTTTCTAAACTGCAGCTGTCTATTATATGAATTGGGATTCAACATAGAATTTGACTGCATATTAACAGGGACCCCTAGTAAGTATAGATTATACATTATATACTATATGTTACATATGTGTATTCTTTACATGGGTTTTTATAAAAATGGAAAATTAATAATGAAAATGAAAAATTTTTCGAAAAATATTTATATTATAAGATGGCTGTACTGAATATTTATCATTTAAAACAAAAAAAAAATGAAAGTCGGATGGTAAATAATTGAGTAAAAGGGTTTTAAATTTCTACCATTTACAGATTTGCCGCTTAGTATTAAATAGTACTAGATATTATCATTTTTGAAAAAGTTTTGGATTGATAATAGTCAGGTGGAAAGCTAGAATCGGCTTTTGAAGAATGTATAAACATTTACTTTGGATATTATATGTACAAACTATAGTTCCAGAAATTATAAAATTCACCCAAATTGTTTTAAAATACTAAAAAATTAAAAAAAAAATTTTATCTATAAGCAGAGTGACAGACTATAAACATACTAACGGGTTCGTACCGGTATCTAAGAGTTGACAAAGCCAACTGTATTTTTCCTCGTTTTATTTATATAATATGTATGTATGTCGATAAAATTATTTACTGTTATACAATTAATCAAATTAGACTAGTTTAGTTTAAAAAGCTTCATAAAAAAGTATAAAATAAAGGAAGTCTTATATTATATTAAAAGGAAAACTTGTTTTGTTACTTAATTTGGACACTTATAAGATTGAAAATATATACTACTATTATAGTTTATTAATGCATAGCATTTTACATGCCATCAAAGTCATACATTCTACATGCCTTCTTAACCATGCATTCTACTTGCCTTCTCAGTCATGCCTTCTATTTTTATTTTAAAATTATTTTTAAATTAATAATAGAAAATAAAATTGAAAATAGAAGATAAAATTGATTGCAAAAATTGAAACACGAACCCCAAATTTCTCAGATATGCGTTAACCTTATTCCAGCAATTTACTTTTATATTATAACAGTTCAAAATGCTCAAGTTTTACAATCAATTTTATTTTTTACCTTTTATGGCACGAATTTGGTTTTGATAAAAGCATATTTTAAAAAATATTTTTTTTACATATTATTTTATTTTATTAGTTATTACCGACCGCACATATTAATGTGCAAGGTAGGTATTATTTTCACTGCTAAAATTTGAACACATTACTCTAGTGCCTAAAAAACTGTAAAGATTTTTTTGATGTCTGCTGTGTGTGTGTATGTGAGTATTTCTTGTGTACATTGGTATCTTGGGTATAAATTTTGGGTACAAAAACAATTAGGTACTTCCTTAATCATTCATGTATGCGTTCGGTAAAAATATTTGTGAGTTAAAAAAATATTACTATACTATTATGCAATTTTTAAATTGAAATAAATGCGTTTCGTTTAAAACTAAAAAGTATGTATATTGATATGAATTAAAATTAAAGAATTTTTTTTTTTAATTAATATGCTTTACGTCTAACTCTCTAAAAAGTAGAAAATAAAATTAATGGTAGATCTTGAACAACCCAAATTAATGTTAAATGATAATGAAAGAGATAATGATTTTGATTTTACCATAACATCAAATGATTTACGATGTTTTTTTATTATCTTTCAACAATTTGAGATACTGAGTAGATCTGCAATTTTATTTTCAACTTTTATTACCGAGGCAAATATACATAACTCCGGTGTGGCGAAGGCAGTAAAAAATTTTTTAGCATGATGTCCGTCTGTGTTTGTGTGGGTGCGCGTGTGTGTATGTCTATGGGCACGTGTACAGCTTAAACGACTTTGCGGAATTTTTTGAAATTTCATATTTAAGGTTTTGATGTAAATATCTCGGAATGATAAGCTTTTGGAGCAAATCGGACAACCGCAAGTGGTAGTTTACTAGTGTACTTTTTAAGTTTTTTACGAATATTTCGTAACAGAAAAATTTTATGAGAAAAATTATTAAGAAAAAATTGTTACACAAGTAAAGAACATTTTTTGATCCGACTAATTTTAACTTTTATTTAATTTTTTTTCTAAGTCGAAATTTCATGCATAACACTCCATATGACTTTAAATGAACAATTTTTTTTTGTTTTTTTTTTTATATTTTTAAAAATTTATATATATATTATTATGTACTTATATCTATGCATATTATTCTTTTGTTGATGACATAAAATTAAAACGATAACATTTTTGTTAACAGATTCAATATTAATCTTATGTTTGTTTTGTATTTGTTTACAGTTTTTATTATTTTTTTCTTCTAATATTTTTGAATGAAAAAAAATCATGTACATATAATAATGTAAATGGATGTATGAATTAATGCACATATATTTACGATTTCATTGCTTATTATTGTTATTGAATAAAACAAAATATTGTTAAATTATTAGAAATTTTAATATAAATTATTATGTAAAAAATCTATAAATTTTGGCATTGTACTTTTCGCGTAGTGACGGTCGGTCCTGTGGTGGAGACAGCTGATTTTTTTCTATAATTTTCACCATACGTTTTTATTTTAAACTGCATTATGTTTATTACATTCAGTGGTTATAAGAAACAACATTATTTTAGTTAAGTTTTGACTGTTGTTTTTTAAATTAAAACTGTCATTGAACTGTAAATTATTAACATTTAATTCTAAATTTCAAACACTATATTATGTAGGACATAATAACATATTTCTTATTTTTACAAAATATTATATGTATTATCAATTATTGCCCTTAAGATAAATTTTTAATATTGTTCAATGATAAAAAAAAAGTAATCAAAAAGGCTTTTAGACAAATTAAAAACATAAAAAAACAATAAAAATAATTTAAACTTTAAATAATATGTACATATATAAAATATATTTCAGTTGTTTATTAAAAGTTTCTATAGTGCCCGGATAAATTTTTTGTAATACCAAACTTAGAATAACATGAATTATTATATGAAATATTTTTTTAATATTTCTAACTTTTAAAAATAACTCTTAGAAAAATACACTTAAAAAGTTGAAATGAACTTTTCCAAAGTTAACAATTGGTTTTATATTTTATAAAACTTTATAAGACATAAATTATAAAAGTTTTCATTTTAATTTTTAGCACATTTTCAAAAATATTTAAAAAAATAAAATAGTTTATTAGTATTGCTCTGTCAGTCAGCCAGTCTGCTTACAAAACAATTTCACCCTGCTTGTGACAAAGAATAGGTATATTGTTTTTATTATATAGGTTAAAGAATTGGGATCCGTACTAAATCCTCTGCTTATAAACAACCTTCTTTTAAAATCCTTTTAGACAAAATCCTACTTTTACAAAATCCTACTTTCCAAAATCCTCCTTTTTTTTGAAAAATCGTAAAAATTCCTTTTTTATTTGAAAAATCTTAAAAAATCCTCTTTTTTTTTGAAAAATTATAAAAAATTTTATTTTTTGTTTTTTGAACATTAAAATGGCTCCGTGTTGTAAGTTCGGATGTCTTAAGTTCAAAAAAAAAGACATAAGTTCGACATATTAAAAGTTTTTAAAAGATTATTAGTATTGACTTAGTATTAAACCTTCTGGGGAGGAGTTATATCCCCTTTTCCAGAAGGCTTACCCTAAAATATTTTGGCTTTTTTACAATTTGTTTCACTTAAGCCTACTGGAAACGGGTTATAGGGTTAAAAAGAAGCGTGATATTTTGGTTGAATTACTTTTCTGATTGAGTTTTAAGAAAAATTCCCTACGTATATTTTCTCCTAAACCGATCAGAAATAACTTTTGCGTCTTTATCTTTTTTTAAATTATTACTCACTGCAGAGTAATAATCAAAAATTTCTTCTGACGGCATAAAAGCCATTTTTAATCATCCTAATGTTTAGGCTGAATTTTTTATTTTGAGCGTATTTGATGGCAAAACCTTTCGATTGTACTTGCCCCCAAATAATTTGCCCTAAATAAAAAAAAACAGCCTTTAAATTCAGACGACTAAAAGTGTGTTCTTGATGCAGCAAAACTGGCTTCTTCAAAATCTGGTATCATACGGCTTGGGCTGAAAACTAGGTTACATTAACTACCGATCCGAATAAGCTCTGATAAAAATAAGTCGTAATCTTCTTTACTTTTCGAGCTGGTCAAGCAAAAAACAAGGAGTAATGTTTCGTTTTCAATTCTCCCATGGATAGAAAAAAGCTGACACATAATTCTTGGAACTACATCAGAGTTCCCCCGATCCGCCCATCCCTCAATCTGTAATGGATAAAAGTGTCAGACTTCGTCGGGTACCTAATAATAAGAAGGAATATTATAAGATTAATTTTTAATTTTATTTTTTAATTCTGTATTACATTGTATTTATTTAAGTGAAGAATTTTTTTTTTAATATAGTATAAATTAACTAATTTGTGTAGAGTTTTATTCATTATTTCAGCTATGCAAAAAAAACTAAGAAAGCAAGTGTAAAATTATCTTATTTTTTTCTTAAATTTTTGTGGATTTTGAAAATGTAGGATTGTGGAAAAGAGGATTTTGGCAAAAATAGTTTTTTAAAAGAGGATTAGATCATAGACCCTAAAGAATTAATTTAATATGGATTTTTTTTTTATATTTAAATATTTTTTACAAATAAAGTTTATCACTTTAATACATTGAAATTTTAAACTATGAAAACTGAATTTTACGAGTAATTGGGCATATGAAAAATCTTCATTTTTGAATACTGCCTTGTTTTAGTTTCTAAGTCAAAAAATTCTCAATATACAAAAATTTTGATCGGGAATTAAAGCCATACGAATTAAAGCGATAATGATTTTAATTAGCATTCAATAGCGAAATAAAGCCATATGGCTGATTTTTTAATTCAAATACGAAATTAAGTCATATTGTTTTCGAAATATTTACGAATTAAAGCCTAACTACGAATTAACTTCAAATCTATATGGAATCTTAACTTTATAATTGTTATAGGTTAAGTATATGAGATATGAAGTTTGGTTACAGTTAAAAGCTAGTATTACATTTTTATATTGTTTTAACATAATGGTTTATCAGAGGGGGTTAGATATTTTGATATGCTCGTGCTAGAGAAAATAAGAAAATCTGTTAATTTATGAAGCGTTCTATCATATTATACATACATTTAACACATTATTTAACCAGAGTTACATTTATAATTAAAAACGAAGAAGTGTGTCAAATCTGCGGTACTCGTATGAACGTAATATCCTGTTTCTACAAAACTTGATCATCTTTTAAAAAATTTTAGATGTGTTGGTACCGACGTTAACTACTGAGATATATTTATGTAAATTGTGGAGTTAATGACAGCACAAGCAGAATCTATTGTGCGAGCACATCCAAATTTTGCAAGTTGTTGTCAAAGAACTTGATATCATCTTTTGTAAAATTTCAGACGCTAGCTTCATGAAGTTCCAAGAGGTGCAAGAAGCCTGAACCGGCTGCTCTAGACCAACCAAATTTTACAAAAATTGCTGGCATGTAATTCGACACCTCTTCTCCAAATTTAAGATACCCAGCTTCAATAGAAGGCGGAAAATACTGAATTTAAATAGCGAAACTAACAATTTTTGATGTACAAAAAGTGATGTACAAATCTTAATCGACTCAAAACTCGATTGTGAGCCGATCCATACTTTGACACTATATCTAGCTCGACTCCTTTAAGGTGTCACAAACGAACATAGTTCATACGGGTATAAAAATCTAAAATTTTTTTTTTTAATTCAACAAGAATTTTACACAAAATTTAAACAATTCATTAAAAACAGTAATATGTAAAAAAAAAAATTTAAAGGATTTGAAAGGACATCGCATTGAAAAATGCAAAAATATTGCAATAATATATACGTTTTATATAAAGGGAAAAATAAAAAAATAATGGAGGGAGCAGATTACATATTTTGAAAAATTTAAAAATATGAAATTTATCAATTTAAATTTTGAATTCTGATTTTCCGTTTAGTACTTACTTTTGCTATCCAGCCAATAGTGTAGTGGTTAGGCCAAAATCTTATCATTTGACAGAAGTCGGGTTTTCAAAAACTAATTGAATCATAAAGAATAAAATCTTTTCTAGCACATTTCCAAAAAAATTTTGAAAAAATGTGCTTATTAGTTTCACTCTGTTCGTCCGTCCGTCCGTCTGTTTACAAAACTTCTACACCGTTAAAGATAGAGAAAAAAAATTTTAACCATGGGTAGGTCCCATAAAAAAAATAATTTTGTGGAACAACTTTTTCATGTAGCCCCACCCATTACGGAGCTACAGCCCCTCAAACTTTGAAAAAGCCTTATTTTTAAATGCATACATCTTATGTTCTGCTTAAGATTTTTTCAATCAGAAAACGCCATTCGACAGGTATTTTTTTTAACTTTGTAAATTAATATCAAAATTATACAATTTTATTAAATTTAGTATTTAAATTTACCGTTATGTGAAAACCAAATTTTGCATGATTTTTCTACTTTCATAACTCCGGCACGCTTCTAGATAAAGGCTTTAAATTTTTTTAGAATTAGTATAAGTTTGCTCAGAAAATTTTTTTGGACCACCCCCTGTTTATGAGGTATTAGGGCTTAAAAATTGAAAATTTGCTATTTTTAAACACCTGTAACTTAGGAACCTGTACACATTTTACTTCTACAAGATATAAAAATTAAAGCTACAGTAATATATTTTTACGTGTGTTAAAGGTTTATTTTAGTTGTAGAGGGTTCCAAAGTTGCAGCTCTTCAAAATTTCGAAAAAGCCACATTTTCAGATGTATATATCTCAGGCTCTGCGTAATAGTTTTGCAATCTAAAACCGAAGATCGAAAATTTTATTATCTATATAAAACAGTATCACAATTATGTAATATTTTTTAATTTACTATTTAAATTTACCGTTATGTGAAACCACATTTTGCATGAAATTTCTTTTTTCATAACTCCGGCACGCCTTTGGATAGGAACCTGAAATTTTGAGACAAGAAAGAACTTTTTGAATTAGTATAAGTTTCCTTAGAAAATTTTTTGGTGGCGCCCTCTCTTTAAGGGTTATTACGCCTCAAAAATTTGCTATTTTTAGACACCTGTAACTTAGGCACCTGTAAAAATTTTTCTTCGGCAAGACATGAAAATTAAAGGTTCAATAATATATTTTTACGTGTGTTAACGGCTTTTTTTAGTTATATAGGATTACGGCCCCTCAAAATTTCAAAAATGTCCTATTTTCACATATTTTCTTATTACAAAAAATTTCTTAAATTTTATTTTTTAAATTTTCAAATTTTTGTGTCACAAGTCACAATTTCTAAACAGTTTGTATTGTGTTTTGGAAATGTGCGCTTTTAAAAACCGTTGGTTCACATTCTACCTTGTTTAAGTTTATACCTCTGTCACATAAATTTGACAAGAAATTATACAGTGTTTCCTTTTCAGGCGTAGCTGTAAATGTTGAAAGAGATTATTCTGACGACGTGTGTGGGATTTGAACCCAGGTCCCTCGGCGTTTGCAGCGTATTTTATATACCTATATGGCATGTATAAAAGAAATTTTAAAATGTGATCATTTTTGTAATAGGTCCTTATAGCCTAAATTCAATCTTAATTCAATTTAAAACAAAATAAAATAATAATAAAAAATTTTTTTAAAAAACAGCTTTTTTTAAAGTAAAAAGTAGAAAATAAATTTTTAATTGCGAATTTTTCTGTAATTTTCTAAATTATATTGTTACGATGAAAGTTTCTTTAAGAAAATATCTTAATAAAACTTCATTATACAATCAACATAATATTATACAATCGTATTACAGAAACGTAATTATAACATTATCGAATCCTAATATACTTACAACGCTGTAAACACCGATTGTAATTTCCTGTCCACATTTATGTGGCAGAGAATGCATATATACATAAAAAAAAAACAAAATATACTTACATCATATAATGTAAACAAAAAAAATCCATTATTCTTATTATTATTATATTACTCTTATACTCTTAAATATCTACACGCATACATATAATGAATTATGCAACAAACAAAAATTTAAATATAACTAGAAAATCCCCTGTGCAATTGCACAATTTCTATAGATTCAAAAACATTTACGTTATCATACTGACTCCCTTAATAAACTACCTAAAAATTTCATTTTTACATCAGCACCATTAAAAAAAACGTTGAAATCACTTACTTACTTGTAATAGAAAAAACACATAAAACAAATCTAAACACATAAAATTAAAAATGTTAGGTACAGTTTATTAATTTTTTCTCGCCGTTTTTTCGTGGCGGTAATTTTTGACAGTTTTTTAATCATTGAGAAAAAATGGTCCAAGCTAAAAACACATTCTGGGTAAAAGTTCGTGCCGATATCTCAAAAATTGTTTAAAACACATACCAAAAGTGCACAATAAAATATATATAATAAATAGTATAAAGTGCGCAATAAAAACCGGCGAAAAACCAACCAACACCAACCGCTACTACATTTTTTTTTTGTTACATTTAAAACAATCCCAATAATCGAAATAATTTTAATATTTGTTAAAATTTTACTCTCTATTTTCTTTAGTTTTAAAAAAAAATTTTTATACCGTTGAAAAACAGTTGTTTTCGCCGCGAAATTACTTTAATTACCAAAACTACTTTCAAGTCTTTTGCGTTCATTTTTTTTGCTTGAAAAAAATTTGCTGAATTTATTTTATTTAAATGTACTTTAGAAGAGGTCTTTGGTATATTTTAAAAGATTCATGTCTCTGATAATGAAATTTCATAAATTTTCGGGGGCTTTTTTTTTGTGACGGTCGTTTTCGACAGCTTTTTAATTTAATGGTATAATAATAAATTAGTACAAAATTATGAATCTATTGTGAGAGAAGGCTTCTAAAATGATATTTTCTATGTTAGTTTCTTTTTTTTTTTTATCTATTTCTATAATATTTGGTAAGTTCCAGACTTCTGTTATGAAATATAATTATTTAAGTCTGCCGAATTTTATATTAATAAAAAAATTTCGAATATTTTATGTTATACCAGTTATACCGAAAATTTAGCTTAAAAATCTAAATTTCAACCTAAATAAACAAAACTACTTTAAAGTCTGTTACGAAGCTTTTACCAGCTTTTATACTAAGGAAAAGAAAATCAAGAATAAAATCGACCTATTATTTTTATACCCGTATGAACTATGTTCAAGGGTATAATAAATTTGCCATTACGTTTGTGACACCTTAAAGGAGTCGAGCTAGATATAGTGTCAAAGGTATGGATTGGCTCAGAATCGAATTCTGAGTTGATTAAGCCATGTACGTCCGTCCGTCCGTCCGCACGATAACTCAAAAAATAAAGGAGCTAGGGGGCTGAAATTTTTTTTACGTCACTTTTGCAAAATTGTTAGTTTTGCTATTTAAATCCAACATTTTCGGTCAGCGGGTTCGAGTAGCTGCCATACAACTTCTATCTTTATATAGAAATAACTCAGTATCTATTCAAGCTAGGTTTCTGAAATTTTGCAAATGATGATCAAGTTTTATGGCAACAACTTCTGTAAAATTTGGTTGTGCTGGTGCAGCGGGTTCGGGTAGCTGCCATACAACTTCTCCGTTTAAATAAGAATAACTCAGTGTTCATTGAAGCTAGGAATCTGAAATTTAGTAAAGAGGTGTCGAGTTACATGCCAACAACTTTTGTAAAATTTGGTTGGTCTAGAGCAGCCGGTTCAGACTTCTTGCACCTCTTGGAACCTAATGAAGCTAGGCGTCTGAAATTTTGCAAATAATGATCAAGTTTTATGGCAACAACTTTTGTAAAATTTGGTTGTGGTGGTGCGGCGAGTTCGGGTAGCTGCCATACAAAATCTCTTTTTAAATGAAAAGAACTCAGTGTCCGTCCGCACGATAACTCAAAAAATAGAGGAGCTAGGAGGCTGAAAATTTTTTTACGTCACTTTTGTAAAATTGTTAGTTTTGCTATTTAACTCCAGCATTTTCTGTCCCCGGGTTCGGGTAGCTGCCATACAACGTCTTTCTTTAAATAGAAATAACCCAGTGTCTGTTCAATCTAGGTATCTGAAATTTTGCGAATGATGATCAAGTTTTATGGCAACAACTTCTGCAAAATTTGGTTGTGGTGGTGTGACGGGTTCGGGTAGCTGCCATACAAAATCTCTTTTTAAATGAAAGAACTCAGTGTCCGTCCGCACTATAACTCAAAAAATTGAGGAGCTAGGAGGCTGAAAATTTTTTTACGTTACTTTTGTAAAATTGTTAGTTTTGCTATTTAACTCCAGCATTTTCGGCCGCCGGGTTCGAGTAGCTGCCATACAACGTCTTTCTTTAAATGGAAATAACCCAGTGTCTGTTCAATCTAGGTATCTGCAATTTTGCGAATGATGATCAAGTTTTATGGCAACAACTTCTACAAAATTTGGTTGTGGTGGTGCGACGGGTTCGGGTAGCTGCCATACAACTTCTCTTTTTAAATGAAAATAACTCAGTATCCGTCCGCACGATAACTCAAAAAATAAAGGAGTTAGGAGGCTGAAATTTTTTTACGTCACTTTTACAAAATTGTTAGTTTTGCTATTTAACTCCAGCATTTTCTGTCCCCGGGTTCGGGTAGCTGCCATACAACGTCTTTCTTTAAATAGAAATAACCCAGTGTCTGTTCAATCTAGGTATCTGAAATTTTGCGAATGATGATCAAGTTTTATGGCAACAACTTCTGCAAAATTTGGTTGTGGTGGTGTGACGGGTTCGAGTAGCTGCCATACAAAATCTCTTTTTAAATGAAAGAACTCAGTGTCCGTCCGCACTATAACTCAAAAAATAGAGGAGCTAGGAGGCTGAAAATTTTTTTACGTTACTTTTGTAAAATTGTTAGTTTTGCTATTTAACTCCAGCATTTTCGGCCGCCGGGTTCGAGTAGCTGCCATTCAACTTCTTTCTTTAAATGGAAATAACCCAGTGTCTATTCAATCTAGGAATCTGAAATTTTGCAAATGATGATCGAGTTTTATAGCAACAACTACTGTAAAATTTTGTTGTGATGATATGACAGGTTCGGATAGTTGCCATACAACTTTTCTTTTTAAATGAAAATAACTCAGTGTCTATTGAAGCTAGCTATCTGAAATTTAGTGAAAAAGTGTCGAGTTGCATGCCAAAAACTTTTGTAAAATTTGAATGGTCTAAAGCAGCCGGTTCAGGCTTTTTGCATTTCTTGGAACTTAATGAAGCTAGGCGCAATAGATTCGGGTAGCTATCATACAACTCCACAATTTACATAAATATATCTCTGTAGTTCGGTACTAAAACTCTGAATGTTTTTAAAAGATGATCAAGTTTTATAGAAACAGGATATATTACGTTCATACGGGTATCCCAGAGTTGACACAGTCTACTCTACTGCACTCTTCCTCGTTTTCTTATAAATATGAGGCTTACTATAAACTTTGCTCTTTTCACTTTCAGGCGATTGTGAGGCGAAGATTGAAAACGCCAACAGAAGATTGATAATTTATTTTTAATTTACCGCTGCGACCAGTTCATAATGGATGTGGCGGTCAAATTTAAAAATTTAAAATTTGCTGAATTTATTTTTATTGAAAATGTGTGTTTTTTAAGTATGTACTTTTCCTTTTTTGACTGTACTCACTTTTAATGAACGGTTTGTGTCTCTGATAATACTTCTAGTGGAAAATTTGGTCTTTGGTAATAATATTTACAAAATTTATTTATATTTTTAATGAACGGTTTGTGTCTCTTGATAATACTTTGAGTCAAAGATTTGTGTCTCTGGTAATAAAATTTTAACTTATTAAATAAATATACAGAAATATCATCATTGCCAGTTTAGTTTACATTCAGTGTGAGTGTTTTATTATAGATATAAAATATATTTTTTTACATGTTGGCAAGGTCTCGCCAACATCTTGTGTATTATATTATAGATTGCCGTTTCTTTGTTTGTCTGTTTCATGAAAAAGAAAAATGTATAAACTAAATATATAAAATTATATATGTGTTATACCTATATATGTATTTAGTTTTGTGTAATTAAAAGGCAACAACCAAATAAATACATGTCAAGGCAAGTTTCATATTTTTATTTTACTCTGTAATAATTCTGTTAAAAAATCTGTAATATCCTTGTATGAACATTTTATTTTGCTAATTTAGTTAACTTATCTACTGTTTTTTGGTATTATTATTTTAGAATAATGTATTGTTACCGGAATCTAAACCCAAAATTTTAAGTCTCTAGCTCAACGGAAAGTGTGTCTAAAACAGCTTGCAAGATTGCAAGATTCCTTTAACCACGAGTAAGTTCAATAAAAGCTGTTAATAAAAAGATACAATAATAATATTAAATTTCTTTACCTTCTACTAAATTTTTCCGTTACATTCTAAAGAATATTGTAGGGAATTTTTATTCTTAAGATACTTTATACTAATGTTAAGTTTTTGTTAGGTTTTTGTTTTTTTTCCTTTTAATTTAAATTATAGTTTCTTTCGATCTCTATATATGTAATTATTTTATTATTAATTAATAAATATAGGTACATATTTACACCGAAACAGTGGAATTTCTAATTAAGTTTTTATATTATAATATGCACCTCCTTATACAATAATAATTAATAATATAGTAAATATGTTTGTTTTTATAGATAAAGTATATGTGTATAAAGTATACAATAATTAAATTTTGTACAAGTCAATCATAATGAATTAAAAAATAATTAAATGATTTTTTAATTGATTCCTAAAAGAAGTTTGTTGTCATTATTTTTGTGATTAAAAATTCTTATTATTTTTCTTAATTATATTAGATGACAAGAGATGACAATAAGTTTATAATATAATATAATATAACTAGGGCCCCCTGAAAGCAAATTAAATTTGCCAAAACAGTAACTGAAATTATTTTTAAAATAGCGCCAAAACAGAATTGAATTGTATAAGAAGCCTGTAGTTGATGTACGTATTATTTGGTATTGTGGTATTGTGAGTGAGGACTATTATGTATATTTATCTATCGAGTTGGAAATAAATGTTTTGAAGATACATGGAGAAAACGGAATAGGTATCCGTAAAACATGTGCAAAATGCACAAACAAAGTTTGGAGCAAAATTCAGTTAAAAATTTCTTTATAGGCTACGTTGTCTGTAACAATATTGCCTTTGTTCGTTTTACCTTGCCTTAATGTAAAAAAATTAAAATCTGAAAAAAGACCGTATATTTGGCGTACAATCCTTGATCACTGAGCAAGTGCTCACTGAGAATCGAATTCTGAGTCGATTAAGCCATGTACGTCCGTCCGCCCGTCCGCACGATAACTCACAAAATAAAGGAGCTAGGAAGCTGATTTTTTTTACGTCACTTTTGCAAAATTATTAGTCTCGCTATTTAAACCCAGCTTTTTCGGCCGCCGGCTTCGAGTAGATGCCATACAACTTCTTTCTTTATATGGAAATAACTCAGTATCTGTTGAAGCTAAGTATATTGCAATTTTACAAAATTGTGTCGAGTTACAGGACTGTGATATTTGGTTGTGCTGGTGCGACAGGTTCGGGTAGCTGCCATACACTTTCTCTTTTTAAATGAAAATAACTCATTGTCTAGTGAAACTAGGTTTCTGAATTTTGTAAAGAGGTGTCAAGTTACATGCCAAAAACTTTTGTAAACTTTGGTTGAAATAGAGCAGGCTTCAGGCTTCTTGCACCTCTTGGAATTTAATGAAACTATGCGTCTAAAATCTTACAAATCACCGATGATAAAGTTTTATGGCGCAAACTTCTGTAAAATTTGGTTGCATTGGTGCAATAGATTTGGGTAGCTGTCATACAACTCCACAATTTACATAGACCCGGCAGTTGTAACATCGGTATTAAAATATCAGAAATTGTTTATAAGATGATCAAGTTATATAGAAACAGAATATATTACGTTCATACAGGTATCCCAGAGTTGACACAGTCTACTCTAAAGTACTCTTCCTCGTTTTCTTTATACATACATAAGTTAAAGTACATACATACATATAGCCAAAGCACAGTCGGGACTCGGGAAGAAAAAAAAAGTAAAAAACATACACAATTTTAAAGAGAGTAAGTGAAAATGTCTCTTTGTGTTTTTAGCACATTTCTAAAAAAATTGTGAAAAAAGGTGCCTATTTGTTTCACTCTGTCCGTTCGTCTGTTTTCAAACCTTCTACTCCGTTAAAGATAGAGAAAAAAAATTTTGAATCATGGGTAGGTCTCATAAAAAAATTAATGTTGTAGAACAACCTTTTCATGTAGCCGCACGCATTACGGAGCTGCAGTCACACAAACATTGAAAAACCCTTTTTCCTAAATGCATATATCTCATGTTCTAGTTTCTACTTAGGTTAGGTTAGGTTAAGGTGGCTGCCAAAAATGCACACTTAGACTGATTATACCCATTGTCATTCCAATATCTGCGTTTTAAGTGAAAGCAGATCATTTGATCATTTTAAATCGGTTTTGGGCCATATCAATCTTGTGATATTGAACGAGGCCAAGTTTGACCATTAGTTAATTCAAGTTTAACCATTTCCGTTCGAAGTAACGTTTTGCTTCTAGATAGAGGTACCCATAGTCTTGCCTTGTCCGACAGGGCTTGTAAGGTTGTACCAATTCTTGCAAGTTCTTCAGCTTTTTCATTTCCCGAAAACCTCGATGACCTGGTACCCCGCAAAGCTGAATGCTAAACTGTCTGGCCATCTCGTTAAAAAGTTTTCGGCAGTTTATCACAGTCTTCGAAGTTGTATATCTTAATTCCAGAGATTTTTAGAGATTCTATCTGACGGAATGCGTACTTGCTTTACAGCCAAAACGCTTCTATTCAGTAGAGTCAATTCTTCTTGGATTGCCATAATTTCCGCTTGGAAGACCCTACAATGGTCTAGCAGTCGGAAATGATAACGATATTCAGATTTTCTGAGAAGACCCCGCATCCTACACTGCTGTTCATTTTTGAACCATCCGTGTAGAATTGTACTCCTTCGAAGATCATCAGTGTTTCGAGTTCCAACTCTCACGACTTGGTATGCTCGTCACGTGAGATTTCTCGAAGAAGTAGTTCACCAAAACGGGAGTGGAATTGAATTGATTTAAGATATCCGAGTGACCTTCTCGTGAATTGATTGACACTGGGATGTAGCTTTTATTCTTACAGCTGTGTTTGCGGCTGCAAATTTGCTATAATATTCTATAGGCATTAGATTAAGCATGATGTCTAGTGGAGCAGAAGGGGTTGTTATTAAAAAGCCACTAATACATAGTGTGGCAGTTCTTTGAACCCTAGCTATTGCCTTCCGGTTGACCTCTTTATCGATTGCCTTCAATCATCCTAGGACTCCGTTCATAAGTATGGGTCTTATTACGGATGTGTGTCGCCAGTAGATCATGTATGGCTGAAACTCCCATTTCGTACCAATGGATTTTTTGCACGAGTAGAGTGCTATAGAGGCCTTCATCAAAAAATTTTTTTTATAATGGGATGAAACCTTTACCTGATAATGCAATATATTATGTACAGAAAGTAGGGATAGAAAAGGATAGGATAATAGAATCTGGGATCATTGATTGGGAGTGGGCCTGCAAAGAAACAATGAATCCGCCTATTATTATTATTTTACTAAGACGTTACAATATGCAGTAATATATAACACCTTACTGCATGAGGTAATTATTGAAGGCAACCCTACTATCACTGTAGCAGCTATTATTATTGGTTTTAGTGAGTCAGTGCCATCACTGGATTATAACCTGCAGTAGTATATAACACCTTCCTGCATGATATAACCAAAGATAGCTCCACTGTAGCAGCTATTATTATTATTATTATTATTATTGTTATTATTATTATTATTATTATTATTATTATTATTATTATTATTAATATTATTATTAATTATACGATATACATTACTATTATATAAAATTACTACATATTTTTTATTTATATGAACTGATCGGGGTTTGAGCCCAAGACGCTCCGATTAAAAGGCTGGCGACTTAACTACTACTTCATCAGTCAGATAACATTTCAGGCGGCTAAACTCAAAATACTATACCGTTGTTGAATTAATGAACTCCTTTGGAAGATATATCCGATCAAATCATTAAATACTATAATTTTCTTTCTTGGAAATCAATTTTCATTATTTGCTAGACTTTACATTCAGAGAATTTTATATGGTTGACGCATCTTTTAATAGATATTATGTATCTATGCATTAATGATGATTATTGTATGCGTTTGATGATAATTACATTTACATTTGATGTTGTACAAAGGTAACTTTGATTAAGCATAAATAAACAAACAAATAAAAATTAATTATTATAAGTACTCTATTTAATATAAATTTTACATTGGATGATTTAGAAAAACAATGCCTAGTACTCACAAATATTTTTTATATTATTAATCTATATTTTATACATAATTTTATTTCTTCTATTTTAATTTACACCTCGTTATTAATAGGTTTCAAATAGATTTGATATCTTAATAAACTCTTGTAAAAATGGGGGAAAAATTTTAAATAATATTTTTTATTGAAAATTTCTGACACTTTAGTCATAAGGGAAAAACAAAAAAAAAAAAAAATGCAATTATCAAAATTAAAGGCTTCTTATATTTTATAATCCTTTCCTATATGTACAGATATCAGTCTGGCAACTTTTATCCAAAATTCAATGATAAATTATTGAAAACATAAAATTCAAAAGAAAATGTTATTTTTATTTTTACTTTCATATTATATGCTATTTTTTATCCTTATTTTTTTTCCCTATGTACATATATCCTTTTTATTGTAAAATAGTATTTTGTAAAAACCAATTTGAAAAATGTTTTTGAAAAGTGTCTGCGAATTGAAATTCTCCTGAGATTATTATTTCCATCAAAATAGAAAAATGATTTATATCAAAATTTTGACATAAGAAATGAAATTGAAAATAATTTTTGATATTGATTGAAATACGCATAATACTTTACAAAAAGTCACATATCATTTGTCAGGATATGAAAAATTTATTTAGAAAATTTTGGATTAAAATGTGGAATCAAATCATGTGGAAAAAAAAATATTTTTGGGGTTAAATAAAAAAACAAAACAAAAAATGTTTTTTTTTTTTGTTTGTCAAGTCACATTTTTTTTTTTTTATTTAATTTTTTGATTGTTTTTTTTTTATTTTTTTTTTTTATTTTGAACAAAAAGGAAAATCTTTTCAAACATTATCCTTTTTTGAAAAATACTTAAACAATACTAACTATTAGGCTTATAAAAGTTTTTACTTAAAATATAAAATTTTTTTTTCAATATTAAATTTATAAAAACAATTTATGACTTTAAATTTTTGTGTAAAAAATTCTTAATCAAATTTAAAAAAAAACAAGGTAGAATGTAAACCAACGGTTTTTAAAAGCGCACATTTCCAAAACTCAATACAAACTGTTTAGAAGTGTGACTTACACAAAAATTTCATGTAATAAGAAAAAATGTGAAAATAGGACATTTTTGAAATTTTGAGGGGCCGTAACTCCGGAATCCTATATAACTAAGAAAAGCCGTTAACACACGTAAAAGATTATTGTTGAACCTTTAATTTTCATGTCTTGCCGAAGAAAAATTTGTACAGGTGCCTAAGTTACAGGTGTCTAAAAATAGCAAATTTTCAATTTTTGAGGCGTAATAACTCTTAAAGAGGGGGTGTTACCAAAAAATTTTCTGAGGAAACTTATACTAATTCTAAAAGTTCTTTCTTGTCTCAAAATTTCCTATCTAAAGGCGTGCCGGAGTTATGAAAAAAGAAATTTCATGCAAAATGTGGTTTTCACATAACGGTAAATTTAAATAGTAAATTACAAAATATTACATAATTTTGATATTGTTTTATATATATAATAAAATTTTTGATCTTCTGGCGGTTTTAGATTGCAAAATTATTACGCAGAGCCCGAGATATATATATCTGAAAATGGGGCTTTTTCGCAATTTTGAAGAGCTGCAACTTTGGAACCCTTTACAATTAAAATAAACCTTTAACACACGTAAAAATATATTATTGTAGCTTTAATTTTTATATCTTGAAGAAGTAAAATATGTACAGGTTCCTAAGTTACAGGTGTTTAAAAATAGCAAATTTTCAATTTTTAAGCCCTAATAGCTCATAAACAGGGGGTGGCCCGAAAAAATTTTCTGAGCAAACTTATACTAATTCTAAAAGTTCTTTCTTGCCTGAAAATTTCAAGCTTCTATCTAGAAGCGTGCCGGAGTTATGAAAGTAGAAAAATCTTGCAAAATTTGGTTTTCACATAACGGTAAATTTAAATACTAAATTTAAAAAAATTGTATAATTTTGATATTAATTTACAAAGATAAAAGAAATACCTGTCGAATGACGTTTTCAGAATGAAAAAATCTTGAGCAGAACATAAGATATATGCATTTAAAAATAGGACTTTTTCAAAGTTTGAGGGGCTGTAGCTCCGTAATGGGGGAGGGGCTACATGAAAAAGTTGTTCCACAAAATAATTTTTTTTATGAGACCTACCTATGGTTAAAATTTTTTTTCTCTATCTTTAACGGTGTAGAAGTTTTGTAAACAGACGGACGGACGGACAGAGTGAAACTAATAAGCACATTTTTTCAAAATTTTTTTGGAAATGTGCTAAAAAGCCATTTGATTTAACTAAAAGTTGTCGTAACTTTAAAGTAAAGCAAAATAATATCAACTTTAAAGTAAAGCATTAAAGTAAAGCAAATTGGAAAGTATATAATTTATAGATTACTTCGAAAAAATCATTTTAAGCTGTTATAAAAAAAAAGAAAGAAAACATACTTTAAAATTTTTCAATGGCCTTTTAATCCTAGAGGATTTTATTAGATAAACCCTCATATATAAGCGTTTGTTATAAATAAGAAATAAAAATAAATGCTATACTTTATTATAGAAATTTTAGTTCTTTAATCAACTGAATGAGTAATACTTGAAAATTACTGGGAAGAAAACTTATTAAATGTCACACTTAGAAGAATTTCTTCACTAAAGATTACAAAGAGTATCCATATATAGAGTGAAAATTTTGTAAAACTTCAACTAACATAAAAAAAAAAAAAATAGGTTGAACCCGTTAATAATGTAATTTTCATCATAATATATTATGTAAATATTAAAAAACATTAAAAAAATTGTACTATTTTTCTTAGTACCTCACCTATATTTTATTTTTTTTTTAATTATTATTTACTTATTCACTGTATGCTTGAGCATTTCATTTACCAAATGAACGAATATCAATATTTTCACAAAGAAAAACAAGAATACACTAAAGTCTAAAATGATATAAAAAAATCCTTAGAGCAAATCGTTTAAATATAAAATAAAATAACAAACACCTAGAAAACAAAATGGAAAATCGAAAAATTATATTTTAGCCTAAAAAAAAAAAAAATAAAAAGTTAAATAAAAGATAAAGGATTTCCTTTTTACTTCCTTTTTTTATCTCTCAATATACATAATATTTGAAATAGGTTTTGCAAAAAATTTCCATTTTTAAACTATCAATAGAATAAAACAGAATATAACATAAAAAAATATAATAATATTGTGGTTTATTTAGAATTTAGATGGAAAAACTATGCTGAATTTACAATTTTTCTAAAAATTCAAAACAAAATAGAAAAAAAAAAAAAATAATAATAACAAAAATTAAACAAAAATATAAAAACAAATTTGCAAAAAAAAGAAAAATTTGTTGATATAATTTTATTAGTGTTGCCAATAGTTATATAGAAAAAATGTTATAATTAACTAAAAATTGTATAAATTATAAATAAAACAAAGACAAATTTTCTCAAATCTGACATGTATAAAATTTAATTAATAAGAATCTCAATTAAATTTTAAAGGCATTAATTAATAGTTTTTTTAATGTAGAGAAATTTTTGAAATAAATTTTAATTAGGTTGGTAACAAAGTTCGTAAAGTATTTTAAAATATTTTTCTCAACAAATTATTAGCTAATTAAACAAATCAATATGTAAAACCAAGATATTTAGACTTTTGAATTAAATTTCTAATTTTTTAAAAGATAATTTGATCAAATTTATGAAACTCTATACAAAGTTAAGTCTGTAAGGGTAAGTAGGAGATTATTAAAAGAAACGAATTGATTATAAATGAGATGACAAAGTACAGATCAAAGTTTGAGCCAAGTTTCGATACTCCCATTTGTCCATGTACCTGTGTCCAAAACCTCAAATTCAATATTATAGGAAGAAGTTCTTTGTAGATTCAACTTCCAGTATAATCATAATCGCATGTGGCCGGATTTGAGTTTAAAACGTTTCAATTGTCCTGACCTGAATTAAATTAGACCTGAATTAAAACAATTGATTGGTGTTATACTAAGGGTCATTGTCTTATAGGTAAACATGCTAGACATTGAGAAATAGACCTTATAGAAAGCGTGGGAACTCTATCTGAACCTGTTCTAGTCCTGCATGAAAAGGCGAGATGTTTCTGGAAATTTCTTTTCGAAATATTCAGTTGAACTCTTTAATATGAATCTGAGAATTTTTTAAAACTTCTTCCGTCAGAATGGTATCATCATCGCATATATCGAAGGAAACTCAACACTAACTTTTGTCCAATTTCTAGTCTTCTACTTTTTGAGGATGCATTTCGGATCTAGAGTATGTAGTGATTATAATCGCGTAAACTTAACCTTCATCGATAAAAAAATAAATAAGTATTTAAATAAGTGTGGAAATATAATATTTGAACTATAAATTCCGTATCCGGCGTTTATGAAACTGCCAGAATTCTTTATCAATTCATTTAAAATCACAACCAAAATTTTTTCAATCCAAATGGTATATCTAATTTTTTATGAATAACATGCCTATATAGAATAATTTCTTTTTATTATATATAGAAACTGTATGTATTGACTGTTAATATTAAAAATTATAATAATAATAATAATGATAATGATTTTATGTCTTTGTTTTCTTTTTAAATTTATTTGTCCTTTTACTTGTTTTAATATTTTAACATTTTTTCTTTACATGTTTATATTTATTTTTTTCTTCTGTCTTTTCGATTTTCTTTAACTTTCTTTACAATATAAAGACATTTTTTTTTTTTTTGAAATATGACTACAAACTTTTACTAAAATTACCTATATACAGATACATATATGGGTATAGTTCGAAATACCGAAGTATAATTTCTTAATTGTATAAAATTTATTTATCCTTATTTACAATGTAATTACTAAATTGAGTCTTAAATTACAAAATGTTTTTATTTTTAATTGTACGTTATATATCTATAAGATTTATTTTATATCTTAAGGTATTTTAAATATTTAAAATAAAATGCTTTTAAAATGTTGCGAAATTATTTACAGCAAAAATAAAACTGAACATATTTTTAAACTAGAAAAATATTCAACATGTATATAAGAATGTACATCTATATACGAGTACCAAACTATAATTTATTATACGAGTAGCTATATAGTAGCTTATATACACGAGTAACTTATATTAGTAGCTATATACGAGTATTATATTGAAATGGAACCCCAAAATTTTAAAGAGAAAGTAATTCATATAGCTGACATGAATGTATGAAAATTAAAGAAAGATAAATAAAAATATAGATACAAAAAATTGAAACGTTAATATAACTTTGATGTGGCCGAAAACAGTATAAGTCTATTTTTGGCAAAAATTAGATAAATGCAGCATCAGAATCCAGAACGAAAATGTCATATTCTGTAAAAACCAGACAAGACCAAGCTAAATATATTATGTATATATTATGTGGTTTAAAAGGCAATGGTCATAACAACATTGGTAAATTCTGCAAAAAAAAATGGGCGGTAAAAAAACATAATTGGACTTATATATACTGTTATAACCAAGAAAAATGTTAAAATTGTGGATAATTCATCATGAACTTATACTTAATTGACCAATATTATATAAATATACACAAAACAAAGTCTCGTTTTATTTTGATTTTTTATTCGCGCTACAATTCCGTTTAATTGTTTTTTTATTTTCATAAAACAAAAATTATCAATCAAGTCTTGTATGAAACATGATGAATCAATTTTTGTTAGGCGTTAAAAATTGCGTTACATTTTGTTTTTGGAAAGATATATATTATTATTTTGGTTAATATTTCAAAATCATTATTCTGCCGTTAGTCGAAGTGTGGACATTAATATCGAACATCTTAATTAAGTATAAAGAACTATTTTTAGAAAGTGTTGATTTGATTTTGATTATAGCGAATTTATATTAACCATTTAATAATATTTTCTAGCAAAACTTATTACTCGTTTTGCTAGAAAATATGATTAAATGGTATAACTTATAAAAAGTTAAGGAAGTTGTCATTTTAATTTAAAAAAATGTACTTAAACTTAAATAATGATTTTTATAGTAAATAAAGTTGGGTATAATATTTAATATTTTATTTATTTATTTATTTATATTAATATTACATACATAAATGTAATGCAATATTATTGAACCATCGGCTACTAAGGCCATTATAGGTTTTTATACTATTATTAAATTATATACTAATATTATTTATTTTGTTTATATTATATACTATATATTTACATTATATTTGGTCGTAAGGGGGTATGTAAAGAAAAAAACACTTACTACCTGTCTAGGGATCGAACCCGCACTCCTCCGGTTAATACGCTACACGTCTACCCACTAGGCTACCGAAACCCCGTATTGGATATGTTTTTTTTTAAATAAATTAAAAAAATTTTCCAAAGATCGGACAAAATAATTTATATAAAATTAGAATTTTATTACACTTAAGTACTCGAGCAAAACTGCTAATAATGTTTGCTAATGGAACAAAATCTTGCTTAGCTAGTAAACTTATAATAGCGTCAGCCGACAATATTCATTAGTCATGTTGATATAGCAACAGTAAACCCAATTTTATTCTATAATTTTACTTTATTTTAAAACGTTTGCAAAAGTCATATTCCAATACAATAATAAAGTGCACCAATCAAGAATTAATATTAAAAAGATGGGATGGGACAAAAAAATTGTACAGCCTTTCCTTTCTAGTTGTGGCTATAAATGTTATAAGGAGGAATTGAAGATAAAGGGGAGTACCACGTGTAGGGTATTCGAATCCACAGTCCCTCAATATTTACGCGTGCGATTAGTAGCTACTAGTAGGTTTAGCTATAGGTTTTACATGGTTTAATTGAAAACAGAAAATCATAACAAAAAAAAATCTTATGAAAAAAATTTTCTTTTTCGTTGTAATTAAGGAGAAAATACGTACAAATTGGTAGTGATTACATAAAAATACAAATAAGTCTAAAAAAAATATCTTTTATTTTATTATTACACCTATTCCCAACGGTTATGCTATATTGAATCAAATAGATATAATATTTAATTTTTTTTTTTTATCTTGAAAATTTATTTTAATAATTTCTGACAATGCCAACTTCTGTGATTGACTAAATTATAAAATAATTCATTATTATTTAGACCGAATAAATGCAGAATTGCTTAAATTTTTATGCAGTACCTACCTTGAATTTGAAGGTTATGAAATCGATTAATATTTGTACTTGAGTTCTAAATATTTACATTCTAGCTTAATTATACCAAAGGATTTAGGACTGTTCAACTGCCTAACTGGCAATGAAAATACAAAGTAACATTTTTCACATTTTCTTTTGCATATTTCGTCAAATTGTCGGAAAATCTTCTCCCAAACTTCAAATAGATAAAAATGTAATATAAAAAAGAACAAATATTTAACCTAATATTAGGTGCTATTATGAAAATTGAATAAAGTAAATTTTATTTAGAGCAAAAAAAAAAAAAAATATAAAAAGAAAATAAATTGACAAAAAAAGTAAACAAATAAATAAGGCTATAAAAAATAAAAAAAATGATTCATAAAAGACATCCGTAACAGTAAAATTGTGATAAATTATGAAAACTTAAATAAATTTCAAGCATGTGTGACTCAGAAAATTAAATTAAAAATATTAAAAGTGAATATTGACTTATTTAAAATGACTAAATTTAATAGGGAAAAATCTTCAATCTTGACAAAAGCTTCTCTAATCACTTTACTTTAAATCAAATTTTAATAGAGGGTTCAAAAAACAAAATTTTAATAGAGGGTTCAATAGAATTGCATAATAATTTCCAAAAAAAAATTCAGCAGTAAAAAAAACATTTTACTCTTTAATTTTATTATTGTTAAACCTAAATTAAATTTAATTACATACTTAATACTTATGCTTACTTGGTGGGGCGTTATAAGACGAAAAATCCATAACTTACGCATATGATCTAATGAGTGCTATTCGTAAATTATAGTTTTATGACTGATTTGAATGAATGGTGTAATTTGAATGAGTGGTAAGCCTACAAAATTTTATAGCGTTACCGTTATGTATCATTCGATTAAAGTTTATGTAAGAGGAGTAATATCCTACAACAGGGCTATGTAGGTTTATTTTCAGAAAATTTATGCAAAATATGAAAATAAATATGTGAGGTAGACTTGAGTGGATTGGATCACAATTGAAAAATTAGTTGATTAAGTTTTGCCCGTTCGTCCGTCCCTTCTTCATCGGTCAGCACCATAACCCAAGAGTTAGAGAGGATACATTCGTACAATCTGTGTATATAATACATACATAATATATTATATACATATATTATGGATTGCGTCATATTGTAAGTGTATTTCATTTTGAATATTGTAAGTATGTCTTTTGTGTAGGTAGTAAAATTTTAAAATACATACCTACCTATATATTTTTCATTTAATATTAAATAGTTGTTAAAGCCTTGGATGAATAATTGTTTTGGTGGTAAGTTTAAATTGTAGAGCGTTATTTTTTACTTTGGGAGAACCATAATTTTTTTGTTATGTATATATTATATTTATTTGGTTTTAGAAAAAATTTATATAATAATAATTTCAAGTATTATTGCACCTGCAATTTGCAAACTCTCTTGTTTTTGATGAAATCAAACCACGTAGATATCCTACAAAATTCTAAACCTAAATATCTACCTATCCTACAAAACTTATAAAACTAAATAAGGTAAAGCTTGAAATTATTAGACTAAAGCTTTTTTTTTCAAAATAATGAAAAGTTTAAAATAATATAATAAGCAGAGTGATACTACACTATAACGGGTTTGTATGGGTATTTAAGAGTTTCTAAGGGTAACTGTATCTTCAACGTTTTATTTAACAAATTTGTAAATTATGGCTTTTTAACACCTCACCTACTTACTTATTTATATATTGGAAATGGACTAAATTTGAAGAAATTCGAAATATAACATAATATAATATTATTTATCAAAACTTTCTAAAACATTTTACAGTTCTTTATAATAAAAAAAAGTTGTAGAAGAATATCTGATAAGAGGTGAGAGAAAACAAAATTTCCAAAACATATATACCGGAAAAACGAAAATAATTTTTTTTTTCTTATTTTCTTAGTTATATTAAAGATGATTTAACAGGAAATTGATTACTTTTGAAATGATAAATACTTTCTTTAATTATGGTATGATTAACGATATATTTTCTAAATTATTTAGTAGTTTATCCAATACCTGTGGTCATCGACAAATCAATACAAAACTTTTTCCTTTCAATTTGTTCATTTTAATGCTAATACTTTTCTATTAACTATTCTATTAAAAATTATTATAATGTGAAATTAAGATTTGGTAATGATAGAAAATAAAAAAAATTATTTTAATTAATCGAAAAGATGTTCTAATAATAATAGAAAAATATAAATTAGGAAATCTTAATAATTGATTCAATGTGTGGTATAGAATTCAGTTAGGATTTTCTTAAACCAAAAAAAAATTGTAAACCTTCAATGAACATTTCTAAAAACTAAGAGGTATAAAGTATATGATTAAGAGGGATAAGACACTGCTACCTTTTAATGTAGATCTATTGTTCTCCATCTGTTACTACATGTTGTGGATTTTGCATCCATTTATAATACTTTTGTCGTCATTGTGCCTCTAAGAAAGTACAGATTTGTAAGAGGTTTATTGCTAGCAGTCCATCTTTGGCAAAGTAATATGCTCCTAGGTGCACATATTTTGGTCGGCGTAAAGGTCAGCAGTTTTTAAGTATGTGACCTGGAGATTCCTCTTTTTCTTGACGGAATCTGCATGTACCGTTACTTTTTATTCCAATTTTCTTCCACTGTCTCCTTAGCGGGCAATGTCCCGACAGGAATCGTATTAGAATTCTCAGTTTATTTTTACTGAATCCAATGATTTGAGCATATATTTTCAAATTTTCCATATAGTTGGCTCCTACAGTTTTCCTCTTCGATTTTTAGTACTTCTCTTATTTTGTGTTAACCTATGCTACAAAAAGGTTCTTGGACTGCAAAGCGAGTTGTAGGTCTTTTTTTTGCAGGACGATCCGCTTCCTCATTTCCCTCTATACCTATAGATGTCCATGTACCCATTGGAGGGTTACTTTATTATTTGTTCCGAAGCGGTTTAATTTCAGTAAGCAGTCCCAAATTAATTGGGTTTTAATTGTTGGTAAGTTTAGTGCCTTTATGGCTGCTTGGGTGTCTGATAAAATAGCTATTTCTCTATTTTTATATCGTCTACCGAGATTGCATTGCACGCACCTTTCGATGTCATATATACTTAAATATATACATTGCACGCACTTCGATTGCATATATGCTACGGCCTTATGCTGTTTCGTGGTTAAGTGGTTGTGATGGCATTCCAATAATTGGCGTTTCTTAAACAATAAAATTGAATTACTTATGTTATAATATGATTACATAATATAGTACACGATCTCTTGATCAATATATATATAATCTTGTGTAGAAACCATCTTGATTTTTTCTAAAAAATTAAGTTACATATGTTTTTATCATTTTCATTTAAATTATAAAAATAGATAGGTACTATTTTGACATTTCAATTAAAATCTTCAGAAAAATTTTACATGGTGAAATGAAAATGAAATATAAAATGAGAAGAGTAACAAAAAAGAGTAACAGAGTAACAAACAAATATTTTTTTAACGGTCAAAACAAACAATTTTCAGCCACAATATAAACATATATATTCGTTATAATTTATAACATTGGTACTAACACATCTGAAATTGTTTAAAAGATTATCAAGTTATATAGAAACAGGATATATTACGTTCATTCGGGTATCCCAGAGTTGACATAGTCTACTCTACTGCACTCTTCCTCGTTTTATTTTATTTTTTTGTTTTGGCGCCTTGAAAATTTATGATTATCAAAATATTTAGATAATTAATGTCTTTCCTAATTTGTTTATATCTTTAGTACTTTTCTTTTTCTGAGCACTAAAACGATACACAATTTATTAAAATATATTATAAAAACAAAAGAGAGGTATTTATACATATTATAATACTTTTAAATAAACGTTAAAGCAATTTAGGTAATTAATACCTTAAGTTTTGGATTTTGTTTTTTTTTTTTGGTTTTTACCATATTTTTATTAAATTTTAAAATTTGGCGTATTTATTTTTCTCTGTCCGGCTATGCTTTTATCTTTTCGCGAATATAAATAGAATTAATTGACAGATTTTTAGCAGTGAATAACATCTTAATTAAAATTTTCTTTTACAGAATTGTTGTGATAGACCATTAAAGTCGAAAATATTCCTAATTAGAAATATTATATTCAATTCATAATTTATTAACAGTAAGTAATATTTTACTCAACTAACAATAAATATTATCGTTTTAATCTAAAAAATATGAAAATTTCAGCCTCCTAGTCCTAGCTCCTTTGTTTTTTGAGTTATCGTGCAGTCGGACGGACGGGTGGGCGGGCTTGGTTGGCTTAATCGACTCAGAATTCGAATCTGAGCCGATCCATACCTTTTACACTATATTTAGCTCGACTCCTTCAAGGTGTCACAAACGTAATGGCAAATTTATTATACTCTTGAACATTGTTCAAACAAGTATAAACAGTCAAACGGCTGATTCCTTTTAAATCAAACTGGTATTCACTTCGATGTATTTAATCGTGATACCAAAATATAAACATTTGGCTCTTCATGTCAAGTGTCAAATACTTAAAAAAATACAAAATTAAGAGAGGTAAATTTGAAAATAACAATAACTAAGTCGAAAAAAAAAATTTTATTCCCTTCAAACAAATTATTACTGTAATTTTCGAAAATTTAGATTTTCTTGTTACCTTGATCGTTTCACAAAAGCTGTGGAACTTTTTGGACGACTTAAAACTTGAGACATTTCAATGCATAAAACGCTTTCCGTAAATTAATGTTGGAAAAGTAACTTCAAGTTTTTTCTTGAATTTATTTTTGATTTTTTGAAGCAAAAGTTCCAAAAAAAAATTTAAAGCCATTAAGAGTAAATAATTGAAATTTTAAATAACTCAACTCTAATCAACTAAAATAATTTTTTTTTTATTATTTTCTTAATAATAAATTTTAAATTAAAATGGTTACATTACATTAACATTTTGGAATTTTTCCCTTTTAAAATTAATTTTTTTTTTTAAATGCTTATAATAATTTTCTTTTAACAAGAAATTCTAAACTGTGGAAAATGTCATAAATAAACAACTTTTTTATGACATTTCTAGTTAATAAAACAATTAAATTCGTTTTATATTTCTTTTTATAATAAATAACTTTTCAGTAAAAGTTTGAAACTTAAAATTGAAGATTGGCCACTTTCAAAGTTTTGAAATTGTGGATCCTTTTCAAAAATAAAAAAATAAAACTTTATTCAAGAAGATTCGAAATTAGTATTTTTTTAATCATAATAAATATATATGTATCTGAATAACCAATGTCTATATTATATAAAACAATCACATATATGTATTATATATGTAATATGTACATAATTATACATAAATATTTTATCATGCAGACTAAATTAAAACAAAAGAGAAAGTTTTTTTTTTTTTATTATAAAAAATATTATCTGTTGAATTTATATTTTATTATTATTGCAGATAAGCAGAAAATTAACTGTTATAATATATAAAAAATAATTTTATATAATATACTCTATATATCGCTTATTTTTCTCTCTTTAAAAATGTATATTTAGAAAATTTTATGTATCTAAATATTGTATATTATATACTAATGTTAAAGTAGAAAAAAACAAAGAAAAAACAAATCATAAAAATAAAAATGTGGAACATAAAAGGTATAACATAAATAAATGTAAGCAGGTGAAAATAAGTATGAATACTATTATAAAAATGTTCGACCTATAAAATAAAAATTTTAATATATTATTAAGATTTAAATACATAAGTACCTACAGCTAGTACAGATTGTTTTTAAAGTTGAATGGTTACTATGGCTGATTATATGATTTTAATCCTTTTTCTATTACAAAAGAAAAATAAATAAAAACATAATTTGATTACAGATTAAAATTGCGAAACAAAATATTTTTTTTTTTTTTTTTTATTATTAAACTTTATTTTGCCCATTGTAACATTCTTAAAATAACTTAGACTAGAAAAAATTTAATAAAACAGATTTTGATATCTTCTAATTAATTTTTAAACAAAATGGTATAATTTTATTTGAATTTTTGTGATTAATATATAAGGCTATAGTAAAAACAATCAATATAGAGGTGACCTCGATGATCTAATCGAAAAGAGTGTATAAAATACGCTCTAAACATAGAAGGAGTGTAGCTTCGAATCCCACACACATTGTAAGAATAATTTCACCTTAACACGTTTACAGTCACACCATAATTCCTTTATCACATTTATATGGCAAACGAATTGCACCTTTTTATTATATGGTACCTTTTGGAACTTAATGAAAGTAAACGTCTGAAATCTTACAAAAGATGATCAAGTTTTATGGCAATTACTTTCGTAAGATTTGATTCTGTTGATGCAAGGTTCGGGTAGCTGCCCTACAATTTCTCTTTTTAAATGAAAAAAACTCAATATCCATTGAGGTTAGAAATCCAAAATCTTTTGAAAAGATGTCGAGTTGTATACTAACAATTTCTGTAAACTTTGGTTGTGCTACAGCAGCAGGTTCAGGTAATTTGCACATCTTGGAAGTTAACGAAGGTAGGCATCTGAAATCTTACAAAAGATGATCAAGTTTTATGGCAATAATTTCCGTAAAATTTGATTGTGCTGGTGCAACAGCTTCGGTTAGCTATCATACAACTCCAAAATTTATATAAACATATTTTGTTACTTAACTTCGGTACCAAAACATATAAAATTTTGTAAACGATGATAAGGTTTTATGGAAACACCATATATTATGTTCATAGGGGTATCCCAGAATTGACACTGTCTATTCTACTACACTTTTCCTCATTTTCCTATCGGAATGCTTGAAAAGACTGGAATTTTTTTTAAACTTTATAAATCAATATAAATTGCAGTTCTTCTATATCTCCGTACAGTTTTTACTCAGAGCCTTGAATTGAGGAGGAGGCAAAAGTTTTGAAAATGTGCATAATTTACTTAAGAAAAAAATTTTGTACTTGACCCTATTTATGAGCTAACATTTTCTATAATTTAAATACTGCTTTGTTTTTTTTTATATTTATTTTAACGTTAAATTTAAATATGCATTTCAATCAATACTTTGTATTTTTTCCCAGACGTATGCTCACATAATCTATATAAAATTTTAATACTTTGTTTGTTTTTTGCAATTTATTAAGTTTGTTGTTATGTATATATGTATTGTTTTTTTTTTACATAATATGCAGACTTAAGCATCCCAATTTTTTTAAGGTGGATATTAAGTTTGTGGATATTTTTATTAAATTCTTTTGTTTATTAACTTTTCTGACCCTTTTTTTATGAAAATGAAGAAGATAAAAAAATATTTTCTTTTCCCTTTTATTTATACTTCATTTTAATTTTGTAGATTGTAATTAAATAAATTCTTTAAAATTAAAATAATAAAAATTAAATCATGCAAAATTTAAATGAAAAAAATACAAAAAATTTATTTTGAATAATTTTGTTTTTTTGTTGAAGTAAAAATATAAAAACGAGAATTTTTAAAATTAAGGATTTTTAATGGCGCGTGTTTTCAAAATTTTAATATAATCGGATTTAAGATAAAAATAGAATTTATTGTAAAAAAAAAAACAAAATTAAAAAAAACATAATATAATATTCAAAATTTTGCTCTGAAAATAATCAAAAATTACTTTGAGATAAATTTGCATTTAAACGATTCGATTTTTGTTAGAATTTGCCAACATTGCAAAAAAATTATGAAAAAAACTTTCTTAAACTTTAAGTGAATTTTATTTTGTTAAAAAAAAAGCGGTTTACACGTCATGTATGAATATAAATTTTTAAATTTTACTTAAAAAAATTTGCACAGAAAGTTATAGAAATTTGAAAGTAATCATTTTTAACCGTAATTTTTTACGCGAAACTTAAATTACTTAAATATCTTTCAATTTCTAAATTCTTCGACTAGTCTTATATGTAAAAATCTACAGAAATCTTCTGTGAGTTAGTAGAACTAGACCAAAATTTTTTTCCAGAATTTATTTTATTTTATGATCTTTTTTTTAAATTTTATTTTTTACAAAACTATAAATTTCTGTTTTTAAATACGTGGTAGATATGAAAATCTAAAATATTGTAAATTTAACATTTAATTACAGAAAATGTTAAATTAATTATCAAACGGTAAAATTTTAAAATTTGTTTTTGATATTATAATTTTGGAAACTTTATAGTGATAAAATAGTATGTCAACAAAAACTTATAACTATAAAATCGCTATAAAAATTTTTTTTGGTTTTGGGAATTTTTTCTGCTTAACAGATGAGACTTGAGCAAAATTAATTATTTGTAAAGTTAATATTTTGTTTGACCTATGTGACTTTATTTCAAACGATGGAGAAGTTTTGTAAGCAGGCAGGCAAGCAAACTGTTTCAATAAAACATGAAGAGAAAAATTGTCTTTAATTTAAAAAAAAAATCTTATGAAATTAACTTACATTAACCTACTTTATACAAATTTGCACAGGTCTCCATATATTACAGGTCTTTAAAAATTTAGAATTTTCAATTTTTGCCGCCTAATAAAACCTCTTAAAGAGGGGAAGTAAAAACACTTTTCTGAAGAAACTTATTTTCTTTTTAAAAGATGTTCCTCTGAAAACTTCATGGACTTTAAAACTGCTCCGGCAATACAAAGAAAACAAAACTACCAAAGTATTTGTTTAACATAACGATAAATTTAAACACGAAATTGCATAAAATTATATTACTTTTATACGATATTAATTAATAATATCGTCTCGACCTTTACTGTTCCAATTCTGAAGAGATTTATATCTGAATGGGGTTATTTGATGTGGCTACATAAAAAGGCTCCTCTACGAAATTAATGTTTTTATTAGTTTATCCTTAGAGTGTAGAAATTTTGTGAACTGGCAGATAGACGAACAGATTGATACTAATAAGGTACATTATTTTCAAAAATATTTTTGAAAATATGCCAAAAATGAAAAAAATGTGGGATGCACTTTAATCTATATCACATTATAAAAATTGTTTTGTTTAAGGATTGTAGGATTTTAAAAGTTTCATTATAATATAAAAATAGACTACTACAGTATTTGTTATTAACTTGAAGGAGTTCTAAGATCAAAATCATTTTCCTGGAATTAACATATTGCTTCAAGTTATTTATCTTTAAAGGTTGAAAAATAAATAACAACATTATTATTATTGTTTTCTTATATGGAAATTATTTAATTTTTAAAATTGCAGAAAAGAATGGCGAAAAATTTTGATTATGTCTACAACAATTTTAGTCTCCTATTTTAAATTAGTGGAATATGGAAAAAAACAAAAATAAAATTTTATAAATGTAATAAAATGACGTGTAACTGATAATTTACAAAACAAAACTGTTTTTATAAAATTCGTCGTTTTTCTCATATCTAAAGTGTTTGCTTCACGAAGCTACCCTTTCGATAAAAATAACATCCTTTTTGGTATAAAACTAGAAATCTGGGAACATTTAAGTTCATTTTTATAATTAAATAGTTTAATAGGTAATTAACGTTTGACCAGCTGTCACTGTCAGAGAATTAAATTAATATAATACTTGAAGTCATTTTTTCAGTCACCTTTAAAACAAAGTGCAAATATAAATTACTAGACAAGATTGTATTTAAAAAAGGCTTATATTATATTATTCAGCGGCCTCGGAAGCCTAGTGGGTGAGAACGTATAAAATACGCTGTAAACACCGAGGGAGTGTGGGTTCGAGTCCCACTCACGTCGTAAGAGTTATTTCCTCTTACGACATTTACAGCCACGCCTGAAGCGGAAAAGCTGTGTAATTTCCTATCCACATTTATGTGGCAGAGAAATGCATTAAAATATATATATATATATATATTCAGTCTCAATAAGGAGATTTTTAAAATCTTTAGCAATCCTTTAATAATATGTTACAAAAAAGATTTATTATTCAAATTCATTCCAATGCATCGTACTCTAAAACTTTTTTATAACGATGTAATATTATATCCAGCAATGATGTAGCAATTAAGACACTGGCATTTCATACGAAAGCTGAAATTTAGTTGAATATGAATAATAAATTGATTAATGGATGCCCTATGCAAGGAGCCCTATATAAGAGTGGCAAGAGAAAAAAAGTATGATATTACTAGAAGAATGCTTCGGCGTTTCCCGTAGTATTTTGTTGGTTTAATGAAATAAAAATTAATAAATTTTATTTTCGTATATTTCGCTAGCATTAATTATTGAGGATTGGATATTGCTTTGGAATGATTTCATCGTTGCTTGTGTAGTGTTGTCCTTGTAGGTAAACTTTTTTTACTGAGAGGCAGTACATAGTTAATAGGAAATGAGAAATATTATTATATCTCTCGCCCTATATTGCTTTTTACACGAGCTTTTTATTTAAAGTTATAGAAACTTTTAAAAAATAAAAAATTTACGGGCTATAACCAACTTGATCCAGTAAACTTTTTTATTAAGGAAAAATATTTTTAAAAAATTTAAAGATGAAAATTTAATTAGCATAAGCCATCGAAAATATTGGGAACGATTCTATATCCATTCAGCGAACTCGTTCTATAACGAACTACGTTTCTATAAAGTTTGGACTTAATCACAAACAACAAACAAACCAAGAATTACATTTACTGTTTTTTTTATAATAGATAATTCATTAGTCCTTTTTATTTTATATTAGTAGAAAATAATTTACTAACTTAAGGTATGATAACTATACAATTTAGTAAAAAATATTAATAATAAAAGAAAACGCAATTGTACTTAATTGTATTAAATACATATGTATACAAAATATATGAAAAAATATCTATTAAAAGAATGTAGAGTCAAAAGTCCCATGGTCAAAAGTCAAATTGGGATTTCTGAGTTACCTGTATAAGACGAAATCCATGACGATTTATGACATTTTTTAAAGGGATTTACTTTTCAAAGTTAGCCAAAAGTTAAATTTAAAAAAAACTTCTTTAGTTTTCTTGCTTTATAAAGTTATAGTTTAGTTTTCTTGCTTTAGTTTTAGTTTTCTTGCTTTAAAGTTATAGTTATGAAATAAATATGCTAGCTCAATATTAGCCCAACTATTAAATATTTTTACATAATATAATATAATATAAATATATTATTATATTAAAGGTGTTGGAACTTATTATTATATAAAATTGGGTGAAGGTGTGAAACCTAAATTTATAACCAACTAAAAAATCCCTCCTAAATCAGAATCTCGTATATAAATACTCATACATACATACTCTGGAAAAAGGGTATAGCCATTATACCCAACTACAAAATCTACCTAATTCTTCCAAAAATTTTTTTAATACCCCGAAACTTCTACTAACAAATTTATTCAAATCTTGTTTTGTGGGCTAATTTTGATACCTACACAATGAAGATATTTTTACTTTTATATTTAATAAAAAAAATTTCTGTGCGTTCAAAGTTTGTCTGCAAAATCGTAGTTTACTAGGAGCTTTTGTAAGAAATTTTGCAAAATATACTTATGTTATTCAATAAGTTTTTATTTTAACAAAAACGAGGAAGAGTGCAGTAGAGTAGACTGTGTCAACTCTGGGATACCCGTATGAACGTAATATATCCTGTTTCTATAAAACTTGATCATCTTTTAAAAACATTCAGAGTTTTAGTACCGAACTACAGAGATATATTTATGTAAATTGTGGAGTTGTATGATAGCTACCCGAATCTATTGCGCTTAGCTTCATTAAGTTCCAAGAAATGCAAAAAGCCTGAACCGGCTGCTTTAGACCATTCAAATTTTACAAAAGTTTTTGGCATGCAACTCGACACTTTTTCACTAAATTTCAGATAGCTAGCTTAAATAGAGACTGAGTTATTTTCATTTAAAAAGAGAAGTTGTATGGCAACTATCCGAACCTGTCATATCATCACAACAAAATTTTACAGAAGTTGTTGCCATAAAACTCGATCATCATTTGCAAAATTTCAGATACCTAGATTGAATAGACACTGGGTTATTTCCATTTAAAGAAAGAAGTTGTATGGCAGCTACTCGAACCCGGCGGCCGAAAATGCTGGAGTTAAATAGCAAAACTAACAATTTTGTAAAAGTGACGTAAAAAAAATTGCAGCCTCCTAACTCCTTTATTTTTTGAGTTATCGTGCGGACGGACACTGAGCTATTTTCATTTAAAAAGAGAAGTTGTATGGCAGCTACCCGAACCCGTCGCACCACCACAACCAAATTTTGCAGAAGTTGTTGCCATAAAACTTGATCATCATTCGCAAAATTGCAGATACCTACATTGAACCGACACTGGGTTATTTCCATTTAAAGAAAGACGTTGTATGGCAGCTACTCGAACCCGGCGGCCGAAAATGCTGGAGTTAAATAGCAAAACTAACAATTTTACAAAAGTAACGTAAAAAAATTTTCAGCCTCCTAGCTCTTCTATTTTTTGAGTTATAGTGCGGACAGACACTGAGTTCTTTCATTTAAAAAGAGATTTTGTATGGCAGCTACCCGAACCCGTCACACCACCACAACCAAATTTTGCAGAAGTTGTTGCCATAAAACTTGATCATCATTCGCAAAATTTCAGATACCTAGATTGAACAGACACTGGGTTATTTCTATTTAAAGAAAGACGTTGTATGGCAGCTACCCGAACCCGGGGACAGAAAATGCTGGAGTTAAATAGCAAAACTAACAATTTTACAAAAGTGACGTAAAAAAATGTTCAGCCTCCTAGCTCCTCTATTTTTTGAGTTATCGTGCGGACGGACACTGAGTTCTTTTCATTTAAAAAGAGATTTTGTATGGCAGCTACCCGAACCCGTCGCACCAAAAACCAAATTTTGTAGAAGTTGTTGCCATAAAACTTGATCATCATTTGCAAGATTTCAGACGCCTAGCTTTATTAACTTCCAAGAGGTGCAAGAAGCCTGAACCGGCTGTTCTAAGCCAAAAAAATTTTACAAAAGTTGTTGGCATATAATTCGACACTTCTTTACTAAATTTCAGATTCCTAGCTTGAATAAACACTGAGTTATTCTCATTTAACCGGATAAGTTGTATGGCAGCTACCCGAACCCGCTGCACCAGCACAACCAAATTTTACAAAAGTTGTTGCCATTAAACTTGATCATCATTTGCAAAATTTCAGACGCCTAGCTTCATTAGGTTCCAAGAGGTGCAAGAAGTCTGAACCGGCTGTTCTAGACCAACTAAATTTTACAAAAGTTGTTGGCATGTAACTCGACACCTCTGTACTAAATTTCAGATTCCTAGCTTCAATAAACACTGAGTTATTCTCATTTAAACGGAGAAGTTGTATGGCAGCTACCCGAACCCGCTGCACCAGCACAACCAAATTTTACAGAAGTTGTTGCCATAAAACTTGATCATCATTTGCAAAATTTCAGAAACCTAGCTTGAATAGATACTGAGTTATTTCTATATAAAGATAGAAGTTGTATGGCAGCTACTCGAACCCGCCGACCGAAAATGTTGGATTTCAATAGCAAAACTAACAATTTTGCAAAAGTGACGTAAAAAAAGCCCCTAGCTCCTTTATTTTTTGAGTTATCGTGCGGACGGACGGACGGACGGACGGACGGACGTACATGGCTTAATCGACTCAGAATTCGATTCTGAGCCGATCCATACCTTTGACACTATATCTAGTTCGACTCCTTTAAGGTGTCACAAACGTAATGGCAAATTTATTATACCCTTGAACATAGTTCATACGGGTATAAAAAAAAATATAAATTGTAAACTGTATTCAAGTTATAATAATAAAAAATCAAAGTACCATACAGAAATTTTGGAACTGCAACTCACTTAAGTTGATCATAACTCCATTATGGGCTTATGATATATTGTATATAACAGAGAATAATATATTGTATATATGTATATATATATATAATAGTGTATATCATTATAATATATTTATTTAGGACTGTTATCTCAATCAGAGAAATAAATCAGAAATACCGTCGAACTTTTGACCCTGCACCAAACAAAAGTTCTTAAATATTAAAACATAATTCATAAATTCTCATTAACTTTTCAAAACTAAAAATATTAAAAAGTTTTTTCCAAGACTATATTAGTATATTGTTGCACTAGAATAATATAGTATCGTATTAAAATTTATTTATCCTTTCAAGAATTCTATTAAGAGTAAAAAATGGGTGTTAAAAAACAAACAAGTCAATTAAAAAATATATTTTAATGTTGTTATACCCTACACCTAAAGTATAGGGTATATTAACTTTGGTATGGTGTTTGTAACCACCAAAAGGAAGCGAGTTAGGTATAGACATGTATATATATTCTGAATCAGGATCACCGCCGGAGTCGATTTAGCGATGTCCGTCCGTCCGTCCGTACGCACGATAACTCAAAAAATAATGATACTATTTTGATGAAATTTATATAGTAGGTTACTAATTACGAAAGAAAGGCTAAGTTCGAATCTGGACAAAATCCGTCCATGGGTTCGGATTCTGGAAGCTTCTGAATGATTCCGGCTTTTGGAGATAATCTCCGCAAACGAGATTATCTCCAAAAGCAACAAAGATAGAACCTTCAAATTTTGTACAATGATGTTTCTTCCCGTTCGATTTATGTCTCTGAAATTTAAGAGGATTTGGTCCATGGGTTTTGGATTTGGAAGCTTCCGAACGAGCCCCAGAGCAAATGAGATTATCTCCAAAACCAATAAAGATATAACCTTTACTTTTGGCAGAATGGTGTTCTTTCATGTATGATTTAGGCCTCTGAAATTTAGGAGAATTTGGTCCATGGGTTTGGATTTGGAAGCTTCCGAACGACCACCAGAGCAAATGAGATTATCTCCAAAACCAACAAAGATATAACCTTTAAATTTGGCAGGGTGGTGTTCTTTCATGTTTTATTTAAGTCTCTGAAATGTGAGAAGATTTGGTCCATGGGTTCGGGTTTTGGAAACTTCCGAACGAGCCCCAGAGCAAACGAGATTATCTCCAAAACCAATAAAGATAGAACCTTTAAATTTTTTATAATGATGTTTCTTCCAGTTTGATTTATGTCTCTAAAATTTAAGAGGATGTGGTCCATGGGTTTGGATTTTGGAAGCTTCCCAACGAGCCCCAGAGCAAATGAGATTATCTCCAAAAACAACAAAAATATATATAACCTTTAAATTTGGCCGAATGGTGTTTTTTCATGTTTGATTTAAGTCTCTGAAATTTGAGAGGATTTGGCCATGGGTTTAAATTTGAAAGAATTTGAACCGGGGATTCGAATTTTGGAAGCTTCCGAACGAGCCGCAGAGCAAATGTGATTATATCCAATACGAACAAAGGTAGAACCTTTGAATTTGGTACAATGGTGTTCTTTCGTGTTTGATTTATGTCTCTGAAATTTAAGAGGATTTGGTCCATGAGTTTGGTTTTGGAAGCTTCCGAACGAGCACCAGAGCAAATGAGATTATCTCCAAAACCAACAAAGATATAACCTTTAAATTTGGCAGGGTGGTGTTCTTTCATGTTTTATTTAAGTCTCTGAAATGTGAGAAGATTTGGTCCATGGGTTCGGGTTTTGGAAACTTCCGAAAGAGCCCCAGAGCAAACGAGATTATCTCCAAAACCAATAAAGATAGAACCTTTAAATTTTTTATAATGATGTTTCTTCCAGTTTTATTTATGTCTCTGAAATTTAAGAGGATGTAGTCTATGGGTTTGGATTTTGGAAGCTTCCGAACGAGCCCCAGAGCAAATGAGATTATCTCCAAAAACAACAAATATATAACCTTTACTTTTGGCATAATGGTGTTCTTTCATGTATGATTTAGGCCTCTGAAATTTGAGAGGATTTGGTCCTTGGGTTCGGATTTTGAAAGCTTCCGAACGAGCCTCAGAGCAAATGATATTATCTCCAAATGCAACAAAGATATAACCTTTAAATTAGGCAGAATGGTGTTCCTTCATGTTTGATTTATGTTTCTGAAATTTGTGAGGATTTGGTCCATGGGTTCAAATCTTGGAAGCTTCCGGACGAGCCCCAGAGCAAACGAGTATATCTCCACAACCAACAAAGATAGAACTTTTATTTTTAGTACAAAGGTGTTCTGTTATGTTTCCTTTTCTGTAAAATTGGAAACTGACATTTGAAAGAATTTGAACCATGGGTTCGTATTTTGGAAACTTCCGGACGAGCACAAGAGCAACGAGCATATCTCCAAAACCAACAAAAGTAGAACCTTTAAATTTAATAGAATGGTGTTCTGGCAAGTTTTCTTTATGTTCCTGAGATGGATTCGATGAATTGGAGTGGCAATTCGGGTAGCTGAAACAAACATCCCAAGGACTATCAATCTCCGAAAATAATTAAGATAGAAACTTAAAATTTTATACAAGGGTGTCAAGCATATCCCAAGCGGATGCCTCTTTTACGTTCTTGAAATTCGAGTTGAATAAGACAGAAAAGGGAAGAAGTTCAAGCAGCTGCCAAAAACACTTATGGATTGTTAATTTAATTCGAATTATTCAGGTGTAGGGTATTAATAAGTCGGTTGCATCGACTTACTGTTACATTTACTTGTTTTTAATGAAAATTCTAATGAAAAAATATAGATAACACATCCATAATGTAAAAACTATTAATAGCATTTAACTTGTTTTGCTAAAACTTTATATTCTAATATACTTTCATAGCTAATATAGAGATGTATTAAACAGGTCTATAATTTTTCTAGTTTTTTATTAAAATTGATTTATGCAACATATACTAATGGACATATATACCTAGGTGGCGTAATAGTAAATACCCATATACTAAACATGTGCACAAATGCATTTGAAATCGCTTTCAAAACATTCATATTTGAACAAATGTTGTGTATACTCGTTTTGAAGTTTTCAAATTGAGTAAATATGCGAGAGAAAATTTTGAGTACTCAATTTGTTCAAGAGAAATAAAATCAAAACATAAAATATAGTGTAACTCATTAGCAAACTGTATTAAAAACAAAACCATTTGATTCATTTGATTTATACAGTGAGTACACTGAATATTTTTTGCTTTGTATATGGGGAGTAATGCGAAACAGCATAAATATTGAGTTAAGAAAACCTTTTTACACAATATATTGAAAGTACGTTTTTTTTTTAAAAAAGTGCGTCCAAAACTAAGAAAAACCTATAGGTATATTCTCTAAGGTTAAATATTTTCCTATTAAAAAATTTGCTAAGTAAAACGACAACTTGATGACGGCTTGATATCGGCTTGATCGACAACGAATCACTAGAACGAATTAATAGATAGTAACAAAAATTAACCGACAGTTACTCTTTTGCCGAGGAGTAACATTTTTACAAATTATAGGGGAACAAAAAATATAAAATTTGTGTTTTAATAAGATATTGCACCGGAACGGGTTAACAAATGCAATATAAGAAAAAAACTAAAATTTTTAATTATTTTGGTTCTCTTTTTAAATAACATATTTTATATTTAATTTTTCAAAGAATTTTAATTTCAAAGCCTATCAGCAGGATACTTTTGTGTACTTAGAATTAAATTTATATTGTAACTGCTAATAGGAAAAACCCAATTATGTAAGTACATAAAATAAAAAAAAATGGTTGGTAAAAATTTAATTACTTATATCGTATAGTAATTTAGTTTTTTTTTTTTTGTTTGGTTGGGGTATAAATTAATAGAAATTCGAAAGTATTCAATTGTTTTTGTCAATTAGTTAAAGCTACAAAGGGACTGATTTAATAGAATCTTTTGTTTATCACTATAAGTATACGTAGTATATAATAATATGATGTTTATAAAACAAAATAGAAACAGACATACATATGAGTAGTAAACCAATTTATTGATTACAAACCTAAAATGTTTTGTATATAGGTAAGTTTTATGAAATGAATTCTTAATCCTTTTTCTAAAAGTGAACTGATGTTTATTTAGTGATTTGAAATCTGACCGAAGCTATAATGGTGGTTGTCCAAAGATTAAATACACGTAATAAAATTTCATGTATAATGTTAATTAACGTGTCTAATCTGATGAAAATGGTCTTTTTATGTATTTGGTTTTGTTTCATAAACAGTGATATAACACACTGAGTGTATAAAAAATGGAAAAAAAAATTTTCTGCAAAAATTAATGAAAATTAAAGTGTTTCTTTTTTGTTAATATTTTTAAATTCAAAAATTCTTGAATCTTGAATAAATGGGTTCTTTAAAATGTACCTGTTATAACGGTAATGACAATTATTGTTGAAGATGGATTATCTAATATATAAAGCAGAAAATGTGTTTGTTTGTTTTTTTGTTTGTCTCAGATTCACATGAAAACCAAATGTTCGATTGCAACCAAATTTTGCACATTTTTAAGAGCTTGAAAGGAGTTATAGACTATATCGAGGTTCTGTTCATTAACCCATTACTGTCCCAGAGCTGCCCGTTAACGTTTTTTGTTTTTCATTGTCCTTCCTAAACGATTTGACCAATTGAGTTGAAAATTAGCACAAGTGTTGAGCTTTTGCATAGAAGCTCAACATTTGTAAAAAACTTTCAATAATCTCTTTTATACGACAATCATCATGTCATCAGTCAGGAATACATTACTAACATGTGGTGCACCAATATAAGATGAAATGTGTGCATAACATATCTATAATATACGTATGTTTAAAAATACTACAAACACAATCAATTAAATTGCAAAACATATTTACATTTCTATACAGTATTTAATCAAAAATGAGTACACACATATTTAAAGAACAAAAAACCTTACATTCTTAGAAATATGTGCTGTAGAAGCTGTAACGGTGAATCTATATAAAAAAGTGGTTTTGCAACATTACTTTTTTAAGCGACATATGTGTGGTTACAATTTTATTGCTTTTCACTAAACGGTGTAAAAGTTTTGTAACAGACGGACGAACAGAGTGAAACTAAAACGAATTGTCTCTAATTCTTCGCTCTGTTTATTCAATTTGCTAAAAAAATTGAATGAAATGTAATTAACTTATATTAATTAAATATAATAAAAATTAGAAATATTAACTACCAGCATCTGTAAATGCATAGTAAAAATTTAACAATATTAATTAAATTATTTAAGTTATTTAAGTCATACTTAAATCTTTCGTAACCGTATATTTGAAATTGTAATGGTTCAACAGTTTAATATTGTCTCATAGTCAATGCCCTCCTGTATATTCGAAATTGCAACCTATGTAAGGATTTGAAAGTAGAAATGGTTGATAGTGTCATTAAAAAGTATACCCAAAGCAATCAACAACGATTGTAACAACACATCAATTTTGAAGATAATAGCTCCTGGGTGTCTTATAACTAGAAGATTCGAAGCGAAAGTTCGGATTAGTAAAATGATAACATAAAGCAAAAGAGTGACCTAATATCTCATAATCAAAGGAACTCTTATTATTAAATATTGACTAGATTGTTATACAAAATAACAAAAGTTATATTAATATTAAGAAATTTGAACAATACATTTTCTTAATTTATTATCTTAGCAATTCGAGTTGTTTCTTTTTTATTTGTCTTAGAAGATTAGAAAGAAGAAGGATCTGAAAAGAAATAAAGGAAACAAAATAAATAATAATTTATGAGAATAACGTACGCTACGTTTATAATACTATAGTCCGATGATACCTTCCGCAAAATACTTTTAATTTAATGTAATAGATATTATTCAAAAGATATTTATCCAAATGACAAACTGCACTTTCATTATACCCGTACGATAGGATCGGGTATAATAAAATTACTCCTCCGTTTGTAACACCTCGAAATAAGCGAGCTAGATATACCTTCAAAGGTATGGATCGGATCAGAAAAAAATTCTAAGACTTTTGAGCCATGTCCGTCCGTCCGTCCGTCAGCACACTAACTCAAAAATTAAGAAAGCTAGAAGCTTGAAATTTACACAAAATATTTTGGGAGTAATTTGTAGGTTCCCTATTTTTTTTGGTTGAGTTTGGACCAAGCCTTAGGGTAGCTCTCGAACACCTAACTTTTAGATCCCGACATTTTTTTTGAAATAGAGCTATGAAATTTTAACTGCTGATAGATCTCACAAAAATATTAATTTTATTTTTTATAACTTTTTTTCGTAGCCCCACCCGTTACGGAGCTACAGCTCCCCAAAGGTTCAAAAAAGCTCTATATTTAAATTGTTATAGCACAAGTTGTGTAAGGTATATCTTCATTTTGAAAACGCCAAACGATTACTACTTTTATTAACTTTAAAAGTATATATACAATAAATATATATTTATGGCATACGGTGTCTTAATTTACCGTTATGCGAAACTAAAATTTTGCAAAATCCTTTAACCCTTCTATCTTCTAAACGGTTTAAGTTACAACGGTTCGTACGGGTATCTAAGAGTTGACAAAGGCAACTGTATTCTTCCTCGTTTTAAAATTAATTTTAATATTCAAATTTTTATTTCGTAAAATAATAATAATATTAATACTAATAGCTGTTACAGTCGAGCTGCCGTAAGTTATTACTTTTTGCTGGACTAAGCTTTACTATTGCATGTAGGGTTTCTGATATCTGTTAAACAGAAACAGAAAACGAGGAAGAATACAGTTGCCTATGTCAACAGTCAGATACCCGTACGAACCATTAGTATGTCCATAGCCTTCTTAACCTTTCACATAACGATGATCAATCCAAAACTTTTCCAAATATGCTATAGTGCCATTTAATACTAAGCGGCAAATGTATAATAATTTACTACACATATGTATTATATACAATGACATATACAATATGCAAATAAACATGAATTATATAAGTACGTATACTAATATCATATAAATATAAATTCTTCAAACAACCGTTATTTTTATACCCGTACGATAGGATCGGGTATAATAAAATTACTCCTCCGTTTGTAACACCTCGAAATAAGCGAGCTAGATATACCTTCAAAGGTATGGATCGGATCAGAAAAAAATTCTAAGACTTTTGAGCCATGTCCGTCCGTTCGTCCGTCAGCACGCTAACTCAAAAACTAAGAAGGCTATAATCTTGAAATTTACACAAAATATTCTTGGAGTAATTTGTAGGTTCCCTATTTTTTTTGGTTGAGTTTGGACCAAACCTTAAGGTAGCTCTCGAACACCTAACTTTTAGATCCCCACATTTTTTTTGAAATTGAGCTATGAAATTTTAACTGCTGATAGATCTCACAAAAATATTAATTTTATTTTTAATAACTTTTTTTTGTAGCCCCACCCGTTACGGAGCTACAGCTCCCCAAAGGTTCAAAAAAGCTCTATATTTAAATTGTTATAGCACAAGTTGTATAAGATATATCTTCATTTTGAAAGCGCCAAACGATTACTACTTTTATTAACTTTAAAAGTATATATACAATAAATATATATTTGTGGCATACGGTGTCTTAATTTACCGTTATGCGAAACTCAAATTGTGCAAAATTCTTTAACCCTTCTATCTTCTAAACGGTTAAAGTTAGAAACTTGAAATTTTGACAGAAGTTAGAATTAGTATGAGTCATTTCAGAAATTTTTTTTGTATCACTCTCCGTTTAGAAGCTGTAAGGGGTCAAAAACTGAAAATTTCCCATTTTTAAACACCTGTAACTTGAACACCTGTTAAAATTTTTTTGAAATAATACACAAAAATTAAAGCTTTAACATTGTACTGTTATTTCTGTTAACAACTTTTTTTAATAATATAGGGTTACTTTATAATTGACGAAAGTGTTACTTGATTTTTTCAAATTTTCTAACAAATTTCATTAACGAATTTTTTCCATTTTGTTTTACTCGATAATTTGAAATTGATGAGGATACAATGCGTAGTACAAAAAAATGTAAATAAATAAACAACATGACGGTTGCTTGAAGAATTTTTATTTACATATATGATATTGATATACATACATACTTATATAATATCATGTTTATTTACATATCGTTTATGTCACTGAGAGAAAAACCACAAATATATCGGACGAATTAACAAATTGTACAAGTGTTCAGAAAATATCGGAGATATGCCAAAATATTGGACGAAATTTAGCTGGCTGAAACTAAATTTTCTATAATTATTTCCGATATTTTTAACACATACATCAAAAATGTGTATGTACACAAAACAAATGGGCACACTACTATTATGCTTATGGATACATGACATTTTAATTCATTATTTTTCTCCCTTTTTGCTATTGGTAGTATTAATTATAGTTTACTCTTTCTAAATATCCGATATCGAATGAAATTTTTTCCATGAAAATTAGCCTTTATTGTTATTGAATAAAACAAAATGTTGTTAAATTATTAGAAGTTATTTTGCTTTGATGTAAATTATTATGTAGAAAATCTATAAATTTTGGCATTGTACTTTTGGTGTGTCGTGGCGGTCGGTCCTGTGGTGGAGACATCTGATTTTTTGTACTACGCATCATCCTCAACAATTTCAAATTATGAGAAAAAAAAAAAAAGCAAAAAAATCGTTAAAAAAATTTGTTAGAAAAATTTAGCAAAATGATGTCACACTTTCGTCAATTTTAAGGTAACCCCATATTATTAAGAAAAGTTGTTAATAGAAAAAAAATATAATATTTGAGCTCTAATTTTTGTATATTATTTCAAAAAAATTTGTACAGGTGTTCAAGTTACAGGTGTTTAAAAAAGTGTACAGGTGTGGATCCCATACAGCTCCGAAACTGGGGTGATGCAAAAATATTTTCTGAAATGACTTATACTTATTTTCAAAGACCTAACCTCCCAATTTCAAGTTTCTAACTTAAACCGTTTGGAAGAAAGAAGGAGTCACGAATTTGCAAAATTTTAGTTTCGCAAAACGGTAAATTAAGACACCATATGCCACAAGTATACATTTATTGTATACATATTTTTAAAGCTAGTAAAAGCAGTAATCGTTTTCAAATTGAAGATATACCTTATACAACTTATGTTATAACAATTTAAATATACAGCTTTTTCGAACTTTGGGGGGCTGTAGCTCCGTAACGGGTGGGGCAACAGAAAAAGGTTATTAAGAATAAAATGATTAAAGAATATTATTATTTAATAAGAATTAAAATTTTTATAATATCTATCAGCATATCAGCATATCTATCAGCATATATCTATATTCAAAAAAAAATGTGGGGATCTAACAGTTAGGTGTTCGAGAACTACCCCAGATTTTGGTCGGATCTCAACCAAAAAAACTAGGGAACCTACAAATGCATGTAAGAATATTTTGTGTTAATTTCAATACTGCCGGACGGACGGGCAAAGCTTAATCGACTTAGAATTTGATTCTGATCCGATCTATACTTTTGAAGGTATACCTAGCTAGCTTATTTCGAGGTGTTACAAACGAAGGAGCAGTTTAGTATAGCCGATCCTTATCGTACGGTAATGAATTTATTTTTCAGTTTTTATTAAGTTAAAATTTTAAATTTCAAAAATGATAGCAAAAACAAAACTTTTTCTACTACATATAATCCAACTTGATCCTTCTATCAGCATTTCAATGAGAGTGATGAATGCCAGAAAATCATTTCAGATTTAAGACAATATAATTCTAAATAAAAGAAAAATGAAAATTGGAAAAGATTTTTTATGTATCTAATATATTAATTATATAATTTAAGATTTAATTCCTATTTAATGATTTTGGGATCTGACCTTGGTCGATTATTTTTATATTCTCCTTCTTTCTTGTTTTGTGTTCTTTTTTTTAACCCATTTTAACAAATATTCGAAACATTATTTTTGATAAAAAGAAAAACCAATGATATCTAATGTTGAAATGAACAATGAACTTATAAGATTATAGATCCTTTCTACAATAATTATATTGGGTTTTTATGTTTGAAACAATGAAAATACTAATTTTTTTCTGTTTTTCTTTTGTGTCTTTGTGTTTTTCATAAATTTCTTTTTTATAAATTGAAAGTATGCTACTACTATCGAAAATTATTAGTAGTGTTCCAATTTCCAAGGACATGCATTTTGGTACTTTGTATTTAAGATATTTGTTTCGATAAGGTAACTGTTTGATTTTCATACTTCATTACATTGAAATTACAAACAGTTTTATCTTGAAAAGTGTTTCTTTTAGATATCGTTAGAAGACTATAAAGGATACATCAATACTAGTTTGATTTTTTTTCTGTAAATAAATCTCAAATTATCGTGAAGTTTTCAATTTTAATAGAAATTATAATAATTTTGTACAAATAAAATAAATTGTGTTTTTTGTTTGCCAAAATCAATTTTTCTTATCTTCAGATTGAATTAAAATACAATCATTTTCATTGGGTAGATTTCGGTACCAAATCATTTTTTAATTAAAATATTCATCAATTATTGAACCGCTTAATAAATCAACTAAGTTGTAACAAGGTCGAATACTTTGTAAAAGAGAAAATGGTTATATGGTATTAAAGATACGCAACCTACAAAACATATTAATTTCATTGATCAAAATAGGCAAACTCTCTTAGAATAAACCGGGTAAGTTTAATCAAGAATATAATCAAATAAAGCTGAAATGATATACTTAAATCCTATTTATTGCAGAGGTTTTTCTAGATTTTATTAATTTTATTAGAAACATTTTTTAAAGAAATACAAATTTTTAGAGTAACTACATATCTTTTGACAGGAACTTCAATGTATAATAATATCTATTATATAACTAATACACGTATATATAATTACAATATAAATATAATAATATATATTATAATATATCCGGGTTAATATTAGATAATTAATTTTCTGATTTTATTCCATTTAATATCTATACTCTCTTAAAAAAATTTCAAAGTTTTTCTTTTATTTCGTTCATTATTTGATGAGTCCTTCGTTAATTTTATTTTTATTTGTTTTTTTTTTCTTTTTTTTTTTGTATTTTAAGTATTATAACTGAAAGCATTTTTCTTACATTATCAAGTTTTCTCTTTTATTATGCCTGGTTCAAATTATAGCAATTAAGAAGGTCCTGAAGGACTGATTTTGGTCCTTCACAATTATTTTTATAAATGGGTGGCTTTTTTGTTTTTAATATTTGTGATACGTAAAATTTTAACAGGATATAATGTAATACAGAGCAAAAAAATATATTTCCAAGGATAATTTTTTTAACTTTTTAAATATTAAAGTTTAACAGAAATCTTAATATTTACGTGCAATTGAACAAAAAGTGAATGTAATAAATAGTATAAAAAAACTTTTATTTTAATTTAAAATAAATTGTCACATTAAAATTTGTACTTTATATTAATTATGTAAAATACACATTCATTTCAAGGACAAAAGAACAATATGTACATTATATTATGATAAAGTTTAAGATTAATCCATAAGGGATTTTAAAGTTATGTGTATTTAAATTTAAAAAAAAATATATTTAAATGTTAATTATCTTAGGGATAAATAGTTATTCTTCAAAATAATAATATATAAAAATGATAGTAATGCATGTGAAGGACTATCTTCTTTTTTCCACTACTGTAAGGAGCATAGGAGTATTCATTAAATCATTTATTATTCACATTTGACTAAGCTTCAGTTTATGAAATCATTAGTTTCACTAAGTCGTTGATTACTACAGATTGTAAATATTGTCTTCAAAAATAACATCTTTTATCTGTAGAACATCTATTATATACAAGAATTCTATTTTTTTTTTTTTTTTAAATTATTATATATTACGACATAATTAGAAATATGCTGTGTAATACCAACAAAAAAATTAAACTTCTATAGGTTCCAGGGGACTGTGGTATAAGTGGCAAGGAACTAGCGGATACGGATGTCAAACTCGCTATTAAAACACCGGCATTTACCTTTGCACATACGTCATATAGCTCTAAAATTAAGGAAGCAAAAAATGTTATTCAAAATATTAGACAAACAAAGTGGAATTCATCCAATTTTTTCTAAAGAGTCATTGGCCCGAGGCGAATGGTCCTCCTGTCTATACTATAGATAACAGAAACTTAGGTAGAAAAGTAACTAGAATTAGATTAGGCCACACAATAAGTATCAAAAAATATTTATTTATTTGAAAAAACTCAGCCACCATCTTGCATTTTTTGTCATAATGTAATGACAATAAAACACATATTTTTAGAATGTTTAGCAGCTAGAAGGGTGCTTGAAAAACACTCGACCACCGCCAAAGAAGCACTTAAACCTAAAAAAGAAAATTTAGCTATAATAGAAGAAATTGTAAAATTGTTCCAAATATGGGAAACCATTTAGTTATAAAACTATTTAGTTACTTATAATAAAAAGAGGAAAGGGAGGAGGAAATAAAATTAAAATTAAAATAAAATTTTCAAAAATAAAATTAAAATGTTTAACTAACTAAAATGAAATTAAAATATAGGATAAGTGGAATATAAAAATAATGTCAATACTATTGTAAATAATATAATGTAAGTAACATAATCTAATGTATTAAAAACTTATTAGCCAGGCCCAAAATGGCCTTTGTAGCCGAGGGTCTTACTAATGTTTTTATAATTTATTGTATTAATATTAGATTAAATAAATAAATAAAAAAAATATATATATACTATTCGTTAAATCGTCTTCAATATATATATACAAAAATGTGACAGGTAGCTATAACCCCTGTTTCCTGGTAGGAATGTGGGGTGTACGAGATATTATGTGATATATTAAGTATTTATATATTGCGATATATGAATATTTTTTTTTATATTATAATTATTGTACCCAGCCGGGATTCGAACCTGAGACCTCTCATTCCATTATGAATGAGAAGCGGTGCGTCAGCCACTGCACCAATGGCTGGATTGAAATGAAATAGCTACATCTTCTTAGCACATACATACATAGAAAACCAACTCTTAAAATCTATAATAAATTTTTTCAGGATAATTTTTTTTTTTTTTGTCTACTTCCCTACTTTCACAATTGCAAAATTAAAATAATCTTTAATAATTAAAGTATATAAAAAAGGTAACATATAAAATTTTTCCAATGCATAAAATTTTTTTTTTTACTCTGAAAATCATTTAATGACCCTATGTAAGCTTTTTGGTTAATTTATATTAAAATATTAAAAGTATAAATACACAAGCGGATAAATTTAAAATTAACTTTTTGACTATATGTATACTCTGTTTTTTTAAAGCACATTAAAGTAAATAAGACTATGTATTTATAAAAAAAAAAAAACAATAAAAAAAAAAACAAATCCCAAAAATTTATCAAGGATAAAATGTTATACCTTGTCTATGTACCAACCTTAGCATTAATTTCATGTGCCATAACATTTACACATTATAAAAACATAATTAAAAATACATAAGGACATGGCTTCAATTTAACAAAAGGCACCACATTTTTCAGTGGCGAGTAATGATTTTTTATGAAAATGTTCATTTTAATATTTATCTGCATTTAACTTTCAAATATTCTCGTAAAAAAAAAAATTTTTAAATTATAATGAAATCTTTTGTATTTATAAAACAAGAATAATATCGATAATATTTTATGCATAATAATTAATAAAGAATTAAATACCATGAAAGATATTTTAATAATATTTGTATAATATTTGAAAATTAGGATAGTTAGGTTTTTGCCTATTTTAAATTTAGCATATAATTATGCAATTTTATTTTGCCATTAAATATTGGAAATGAGAAAATAATCGTGACTTTGGGTGCCCGGTGTCCTAGTGGTTAAGCACGTTGCTTATTAATAGTGTTGGTTCAAATCCTGTATAGATATAAAATTTTATTAATTGAAAACAAAACCCCCTTACTACCAAATATAGTGTAAATATATAATATATAATATATACAAAATAAATAGTATTAGTATATAATTTAATAATAGTATTCGACCTATAATGGCCTTAACAGCCCATGGTTTTGTAATATTGCAATATCCTATTTGATTTGTAATATTAATAAAAATAATAATAAATAAATAAATAATAAATAATATTAATGTAAATACTAATAATAGTATCCGACCTATAATGGTCTTAGTAGCCGATGGTTTTGTAATATTGGATGCTGTGTGATTGGATCCTATAATGCTATGTGACTTTATTTATTAATATTAATATAAAAAAAATAAAAATATTTTTCGTTACATCGTCTTTAATTTTTATTTATTTTATAAAAGTTTGTTAAATATTTTAATTAATAAATTTGTTTTTTTCATTATTATTAAACTGCTTAATTGTATTCAAAATTCTAAAGTTTTTAACCCTTCTGTTATGCATATGGGTCAAAATTTCCCAAAAGCAAGTTTTGATGTTCACATTTTCTAAACTATAAACTTTACAAACTTCAAATCTACCGACTTTAATTTTAATAGATGTATAAATGTATTTTAAAAAGTAGAAAGATGAACTGTTGCCGTGGAACCCCCTATACAAAAGGTTACATATCCTGTATTCTTGGACAAAAATTTCCCATTAATAAAAATTAGAACAATTTCTATTTGATTAAGCAATTTTTTGTTTTTGTTCTATTGTTTTCGGTTAAAAACTACAATAACATCGATTTGAAAATTGCAAGGGGCCTCGGTGGCCTAGTGGGTAAGAGCGTATAAAATACGCTGTAAACACTGAGGGAGTGTGGGTTCGAATCCCACACACGTCGTAAGAGTTATTCCCCACACGGTGTAAGAGTTATTCCCCCTTACGACATTTACAGGAAAGGCTGTGTAATTTCCTGTCCACATTTATGTGGCAGAGAAATGCATTAAAAATAAAAAAAAAATATTGCAATACACAAGTAGGCGACGAAAAAAAAATTACTTGTTATTTTTTACCACTATTTTATCGTCTCTGAAGAACAGAATTTTATGAAAAAATATTTTAGTTGGGTTGATAATTTTCTTTAGTGAATATTATATTGATTGTGTTTTTATGAAATTTATAAACATGTCACGAAGAGTAAGTTATAACTTATTATATATTTATGTACAGTGGACACCTGCGTTTTTGCTTTGAAATGTTGTCAAAATACTTATATTGTTTTGTTTGTTATTTCGAATGATTTAGAAAATTTTGAATGAAATAGAAGTTGAGGAGCTTATTAATATTAGTTCTGATGATGATGGTTCACAAAATTCTTCATATTCGGATTTTGAAGATGCAATTTTATAAGATAATAGATCTAATTCTGAAGTTCTTATTTCTGATGGAGAAAGTGAAGCATCAGAGGTAGATTTTATCATGTCCACAAATAATATTAGTTATTTGTCAAAAGATAATAAAATTGTTTGGCATAAAGAACCAACAAACAGTTATAAAGGAAGATTGGGTGCTGAAAATATTTTATGTACCAAACCAGCATCTACTCAATTTGCAACGGCCCGAGTGACTGATATAAAATCATCTTTCGAATTGTTTATGTCTAAAGAAATTGAGACAATAATTATTGAAATGACAAATATCGAAGGTAGGTTTATAAAAAATATTTTTTCTTCGATAAAAATCTTGAAGTTTTTTTTAGGAAATAGTGTAGCTGTAAAAGTCGTAAGGGGGAATAACTCTTACGACGTGTGTGGGATTCGAATCACACTCCCTCGGTGTTTACAGCGTATTTTATACGCTCTTACCCACTAGGCCACCGAGGCCCCTTGCAATATTCAAATCGATGTTATTGTAATTTGGTAGTGAATGGGCAACAATTGATACTTTTTTATTTCAAGCCTATTTTGGATTGTTATTACTTGCTGGTGTATATAGATCTAAAGGAGAAGCATTAGAATCTCTGTAGGATAGTGTAAAAGGTCGCCCAATTTTTAAAGCAACAATGAGTTTGAAAAAATTTCGAAATATTACTCGTGTACTTCGTTTTGATAACATACAAGATCGAGAAGAACGGCGTCAACGAGATAACATAGCACCGGTTCGAATTTTATAGGACAAATGGCAAAATAATTTATGAAAAATGCATAATCCCAGTGAATTCGTTACTGTAGTTGAACAACTTGTGCTTTATCGAGGAAGGTGTCCATTTAAACAATATATTCCATCAAAGCCGGCCAAATATGGTCTGAAAATATGGGTTTTATGTGATGCTTTTTCTAGTTATGCTTAGCGGCTTCAGGTTTAATAATAGCACAGGTAAGATAATAATCTACTAAAATATGAATGTAAGTTAATATAATATAGGTAACTAGAATTTCATGTTTTTTAGGCACAGATAGAAATTGTTCATCTGAAATAAACCAAGATATGAGAGTTGTACTTGATTTTACCCAACATCTCCAAGAACGCAACGTAACTTGCGATAATTTTTTACTACTCATTAATTGGGCTGTGAACTTCTAAAAAGAAAATTAACCATGGTTGGCAATGTAAGAAAAAATAAAGCATTTCTTCCTCTAAATGCACTTAACACAAAACAAAAACCTGTATGTTCATCCGAATTCTTTTTCGACCATACAAATAACATAACTGTGGTTTTCTATATACGAAAAAAGAATCGTTGTGTTAGTCTACTTGGTAAATTACATCACAAAATAGAAATTTGTAATGATAACCAAACAAAACCTGAGATTATCAAATTTTATAATAAAACAAAATGTGGGGTGGACGTTTTAGATCAACTTATAGCAACTTACAGTTGCAAACGAAGAATTAATAGATGGCCAATGGTTTTATTTTCTAATATAGTGGATATTCCAGCATACAATGGCTTTGTCATTTGGACAGAAATTTATTCTTCATGGAATAATAACAAAAAATATAAGCGAAGACTATTTCTGGAAGAATTAGCCTTTGCTTTGATTAATCCAGATATAGAAAGACAACCCCCCAAATCCCATGATTTGTGTGCTAAAACATATCAAGAAAATATTCAGATTGCGAATACAAAAGATAAGCAAGATAAACCAAGTTTGAAAAGAGCAAGTGGCTTTATTTGCCCACAACTTTCTAATACTACAAAATTTTGTACTAAATGTAATAAATCTAACAAATTTATTTATAAAGTTCATTCTAATATTAAAATTAACTGTAAAAAATGTGAAGAATTGCAATAAAAATATATTGGGCAATTTTGACCCATGATTACAGTTTACGTGATTTTTTTTAAGACAGGATAAGGGAGAAATATATTATGTATTTTAAATCTTTTAAAATAAATATATTTATTAAAAAAAAAAGTACACTATATAATATGATTGTTATCTATTTCTATTTTAAATAGATATTGAATTTTACAATTAGTTTTTTGTTGATAGATTTATTAAATACAGATAAAATCTTCACTTATTTTGTCCATCACTGTTATAGTAGGGGAACCGAACATTGGCTGTGACTCTTAATCGATTTGGAACATATTAATAAAATTTCAACTAATTAGTAAATAGATTTGTTTGCAAAGAAAATAGAATAAAGATAAATAACAGATTTTTCAACAAAATAAAACATAAAAGAGATCAAACAAGGACAAGATTAAATTAAAAGAATAATGGCAGTATGAATTGAAAAAAATTAAATATAATCAGATTTGGCCATAAACGTTTATCTCAAAATAATCTTTTTTAAAATTAAACATTTAAGCCTTAATTTTACTTACACAATTGTGATATATGTATAAAATATAAAGATTCGAAAAAAAGAGTACGAAAAACCAACAGAATCTTACAAATTATTATTAAATTAATTTTGAAACTGATTTTGTATTGAAAAATGGTTATTTTGTCATATAACAGAATATAAATTTTAAAAAAGGATATCGTCAAATGTGTTGACAGAAACCTTTCGTACATATTGATTTTAATAAAATAATAATTTTTAAAATGGAACATTGACCTTGATGTATAAATATAATATATAGATATATACATACATACTTTACAACTTGATATAGTATCCAAAAACCTCCAAAAAAGTTTTTATACTTGAGTCAAGTTCTATTCTACTTTGAACTAATGTGGTAGCCATATAAAAATATATGTACCTATGTATTTTTTACGATTACGGCTCTATGAAATAAGTTCGAAAGAAAATTTTGGGTTTTTTCGACTTTATTTCATTTTTGATTTTTCGATTTTTATTTTGAAATTTCGATTTTATTTCATAATGAATGGGTCATTATGAATGACCCATTTGAATGGGTCATACAGCCATATTTTGTTATGTCTCATTCGATTAAAAATAATTTAAAAGAAAAACTATTAAACTCTAGAATCCAACTCTAAAACTCTTCCTAATTCAGAATCTCGCATATACATATAATATGTAAGAATTCTGAAAAAGGGGAAATACTCTGATTTTGTAACCAACTATAAAAATCCTCCTCAATATCACATAAATTATTCAATATTTTCAAAAGGTTTCAAACAATTTTCTGTCAGTCTCGTGACGGTCTTCGCGGCTCCTTCTTCGAACCATTCTTCATCCCTTCCTGAGCTCTCTCCTTTACAACTACCTCCACGCTTCTCTTAAAGGATTGGGGCCTACTGCCTCTGAACGAGGGTGCGCAAGCAAACAGTGGCGCGCGAGCTAACGAAGGCGCATGGGCGAAAGCAGTCGCGGGAGAGCAGCCCCTCATTCCTTCTTTTTTTTTATTTTCATAAAAATGTCTAAATTTCCACAAAATTTATTAGATAATATTTTTCACAGTTAGAATTTAATATTTTTCGTATGAAAATCTGAAACCTTTTTTTTCTACACCTATGATTTCAAATTCTTTGTTCTGTAAAAATGAGGTACAAAAATTATTACAAAATAAAGGTTGCCCTTTTCCGGGTTCTGCCTGTAGGTATATTTATCTATTTGGATGAATTTTATAGTCGGTTACGAAACCAGGGTTATCCTTTTTTCCAGAATCTTTACATATATATATTCTGGAAAAAGCGGATATCTTGCTTTTGTAACCAATCTTTCCTAAATATTTTCTTTCATACCTATTTTAGCACCAAAGGTTTTGCAAATATTTTTAAACATCAATCAAACAACAATTATACATAAAAAATTATATTTGAATCAGAGAATAATTTAATTATGGGCTTATGACACAAAATGTTTTATTAAAATATGGCTTTATGACCTTTCAAATGAGTATTTCCACCGTATATAATATTTCTTTAATTAGAAAATTATTTTTAATTAATTATTACAAGATTTAAGAGATTTTCATTTAATTATTTGCACTTATTTCATTTTTTAATTTTCGTACTTATTTCTTTATGAATTATTAATTAAGTATTAATTCGTAATTATTTCGTTCGATCTTATTTCATAGAGCCATATTTTGCATGTTATGTAAAAAAAATTGAGTCCTTTACAAAGAAATGCTGATTTAAAAACATAAGAGACAATTTGCTGAGAACATTTACTTTGTATATTAATATTAAATAAACCATGTTAAAGAAAAAAAAAAAAACACTCTAATTATATAAAAATGTATATATAAATATAAATATATATATAAATAATAAAAAAAGTTAAACAATGTTTTCATATAACATGCTTTCCAGAAATTTAGTCCTTGATAGACTCCTTAAACAATTTACAATGATCCTTGTGCTATTTTGTCATGTCAAGCATTATTTTGTCAAACCAAAAAAAAAAAAAAACAAAAAAGAAAAATACCAAGAACCATAATGCAGTTTCTATTCTTTGCAGTATTTTATTTTTATTTTTAATTTATTTGCATATCGAAATGTGTATTTGTGCAGGGACGAAGTGTTTAAATATTGATTTGACTAAGCGTTTCCCTTTGCGAAAAAAAAACAAACCCAGTCTTCATATATCTATTAATTACAATCAAAATTTAAAAAAACTTCGATGAAAAAGGTTCCTTTGATTGATTGTGTAACACAAATAATAATAAAAGAAATATTACCAAAGTTAGCAAACATTTGCACTGATGAGATTTAGATTTGTACGTCATAAAATTGCATGAATAATAGAAAAACTTAAAATTTAATAATGTTATAAATAGTAACTACTTAGTCAAAAAGTATAATTAGAGGCACATTTTATTTATTTATGAAAAATTAAATTCAAAAAATATTTTAAATTTAAAGGAGTTAGTAAATTATAGTTAGTAGTAAAAGTAAATCTACTTCGATGCTAATTATTTAGAATTAGTATAAAGTTAATTCCATTTCTACAAATCTTAATTAAAAGGTACTAGTCTTTAAAAACTAAACTGAATAAAAATATCTACAATATTGTGCATTGGCTAAGCATTTGTTTTAACTACCGTGAAGAAAAATTCTAAAAATTAACTAATCCGCAAAAAATAATGAACCTCCAAAAAAATTTTAGCAAAAATATTGTAGGTTAGTTAACTTTTGTCTTGGGGCTTAGTGACATGAAGGCTACTTCATAACACCTAACTTTACACTATATTTATAAGAAATAATCATATGCTTCGATTTTTTAAACTACACACAAATTTTAGTTTATTCTTTCAACTTTTGTAACTAAAAATTGTGTAAAAAGCTAAAAAAGTCAAATGATAGGTAGGTGCATTATTTAAAAAGTTTCTAATTATGTTAGTACCATATGAATCATGTATCAGATGATGCCACTAGTTAAAAAACGATTACATTTTATGCACTTGCTGTTTATTGTTTACACAAATATCTATATAATAAAAGTTATTTGATTGATTTCTTAGTACATGGTTGTATTTATACTTGGTATAAATTTAGTTGGTCTTTAAATTTTCAAAAATATTTTGTTTTAAAAATTAATTTTGAAAAACTCTTAATTCATATATGGTGCTTCAGTGGCATAGTGGTTAAGAGTGTTTAAAATAGGCTGTAAATACCGAAGGAGTGTAGGTTGGAATGTCCCACACACGCCGTAAGAATAATTCTCCCTTACAACATTTACAGCCATATCTGAAAAGGAAGGCTGTAAAATTTCCTTGTAACATTTAGGTGGCAGAAGAATAAACTAAAGAAAAATTGATCCAAATATTTTAAAATAGTTTTTTTTTTGTCAACAAAAAATTATATATTATGTGGATATTATATAACCATTTAATAAATAAGAAGATACTTTTAAAACTAAGTAGGTTTGCACCCCAATAACATTAAAAAGCAGACGCTATAAAATTGCTATTTCTTAAACATCCTGCTGCTTTTTTTATACAAATGTTTTCATCAACTTTTCTTTCTTTTTTAGCAAATTCTATTTTGATTTATTTTCATATAATATTTAAAAAAAATTTTTTTTTTTATTTTGTTTATGTCTAGAATAATATGTCTGAATCTTTAGACAGCTTGTTATTACTTTTTCTTCATTTTTACCGTCTGGACTTTGAAATTTGCAATAAAATTCCTAGAAAATAAAATATAAAATTATATATATATAAAATAATATAAAAAAATAAAATATTATATTTAAAAGGACAATTTTTTTTTTTAGATATACAGGAGCATAAGTTTTTATACACTCTTATAATATATATATATGTATTAAATAAATAATCTCTCGTTCTCATTTTTTCTAAACATTAAAAAGAAAAAGAAAACGTTCTACTTAGTAAAATTATTATTTTTAAAGAATTTAAAGAAAAAATCTCGGCTGCCGGAAATAGTTCCGCAAAATATAATTAAAGGAAATAACACCCAAAAAAATTGGCTATTATTATTCATTATGAAATTACACCCCAACTTCAAAATAAATTAATCCGCCAAATTCTTTAAGATGTTATCTACTAAGAAAACTTAAATAATGTATATTAATTAAAGGATCATTTACATTTGCAAAAACAACATAATCTCGAAAAATAGGACGGATCTTAGAGTTGGCTACGAAATCAGGATATTCCATTTTTCTAGAATATTTACATACATATAAATGTGGACAGGAAATTACACAGCGTTTCCTGTTTAGACGTGGCGGTAAATGTAGTAAGCGGGAATAACTCTTACGACGTGTGTGGGATTCGAACCCACACTCCATCGGTGTTTACAGCGTATGGCCTAGTGGGTAAGAGCGTATAAATCATATCCACTACGCCAGCGAGTGGGTAAGAGCGTATAAATCTTACCCACTAGGCCACCGAGGCCCCAGGACAAATTTTACATTTGGATATATTCAAAATCTGGATATTCCCTTTTCCCATAATATTTTTATACATGTATATGTCAGGTTCTAAATTAGACTCTCTTCATAATTATGAATTTGAGGGATTATTTAATTTGCAAAATTATTTTGTTTTGGGGGATTATTTCATATAAAGTAAGACACCAAAAACAAAATGAAATAAGTCGGCAAAAAAATTAAATAATGTCCTAATTTTTGCGGTGTTATTTGATTTTTTTTTTGGGGATTATAACGGGAGCCAAAAATCTCATCGCCCAAAATAAATTATTTTATCTTGTTGCGTTATTATAAACATAGTTGTTGATATCTATTTTCTAATATTGACTACATTTTCTGAAAAAATATATATATTGATATATCTAATATAGATACATATGTATATACTTATATGTATAACATACTTATAATACTTAATTTGTTTGAATTGATGAAGGATTTATTTTTTTTTGTTAAAAGCTGATGCTAGATTTCTTATAAATTAACTTTTTTGAAAGTATGCAACCATCTTAAAAAAATATTTTTTATATTATAACTCTCTTTTAATGTTTTTCATTAATTTTTTATAGAGAATGTATAATTAATTAAAATTACACTTCTAAATATATCATCTTATATTTCAGATAATCACTAAATTAAGAATTTATTTAACGAGATACTAATTTGCTTATTTTTAAAAATAATAAAAAATCTAATTAAATACTGCAACTTTTTTAAAATTCTGGCTGTTCGTTGATTGATTTGATTTTTTTTGTGAATTTAATTTCTATAACTCTTTTTTTCCACAACTAAGCGTCCAAAACATCTATTGTTTAGCATGTAAAAATTTTTTTCAAAATTTCAGGATAGTGTTATTTGCGGTGCGGGGACCTCAAGCCATAAATCACTCATTTGATTGGGTCATAAAACCATATTTTAAAAAAAATTTGTAACATAGAGCCATAATTAAATTTTAAAACAACCAACAGTCTCCGCAAACGCAATATAAACTTACACCTTTGCGAATACCTCAAGAAAAGGGATGTCAAAACTAAAGATCGAGGTGCTTTCCTGAAACAAATTTGGGTCTTTAAAAAAATAATAGAATATAGAAAAATATAATATATATATAATATATATCATTAAAAATTATTGAAGTTTTTCTAATTTCTTATCCATATGCAGGCCACTTTTGTTAAGACAAGTTAATTATTTTTTTAAAACTAAAGAAAAATAGAGAATAAAATTTTAAAAAATATTAAAATTGTTTCGTTTATTGGGATTGTTTTAAATGTAACAAAAAACAAAAAATCTTAGCGGTTGATGGGTGAATTCGAATTTCATAGCAAATGAAGATCGGAACAAGATGATTTTTTCGTAAAATATATATGGAAATAAAAGAAAAGGATGAAGAACATTTTTTGAAACTAACAAGAATGAATGTGTCTTCATTTAATTTACTATTTTCCTTATTACTTCCTCGATTAATTTTTCTTCAAATGACATATTATTATCTTAACCTATCTACGAATGTTAACAAAATGACATTAAAAATTGTTTTTGAATTTTAATGTCACAATATAACTATATTGATTTCGCCGCTACAAAATTGTAAAATATAAATTCTTCAGCCGGGCAAAAAAATCGCCGGCATTTTTTCGCCGGTTTTTATTGTACACTTTGTACATATTGTGTTTCAAACAATTTTTGACATATCGCCACGAACTTTTACCCTGAATGTGTTTTTAGCTTGGACCATTTTTTCTGAATGATTAAAAAACTGTCAAAAATTACAGTCACGAAAAAACGGCGAGAAAAAAAAATAAACTGTACCTAGTTTTTTAATTTTATGTGTTCAAATTTCTTTTATGTTTTGTTTCTATTACATCAAGTAAGTGATTTTAACGTTTTTTTAATGGTGCTGATGTAAAAATAAAATGTTTAGGTAGTTTATTAAAGGAGTCAGTATGATGACGTAAATGATTTTGCATCTACAGAAATTGTGCAATTGCACAGGGGATTTTCTAGTTATTATATAAAGCCTTAAAAACTCCACTTTGAGCAGCTTCATTTCTACACCTTCCTAAAATTGTTCAAAAATCAATTTTTAAATGTAATATAGGTATGATATTTGATTTAATAATTCAAGAAGAAATAAATACAAACATCTTTTATTTTATAACTAGCTATGTACATAATACATTTATATATTGTATATATTGTTTTCTTACACTTAAAAAATTCTTCAAGGTTGATCATCCCCTAGGAATACATATACATTTTTTATTTTAATTCTTAACTATTATTATATAATTTGTTCTCTTCCATTTAAGTAATGCATAATTTTTAGTTCACTTTTCAAAACAAATTTGAAAAATTTGCTTATTAGTTTTATTCTGTCCATTCGTCCTTCTGTTTGCAAAATTTCTACATCGTTTACATCAGAATAATGAAATTTTAAACATGGAAAAAGATGTCTAACAAGTGGAGTTTTCGATTTCTGACTCCTAATAACACTTAAACAGGGGAAGGTACAACATTTTTTTCTGAAGTAAATAATTTTTAAAAATACGAAGGCATCAACATCTTGCAAAATATTGTTTTCAGATAACGGTAACTTTACATACTAAGCTTTCTTTGACGTTTGACATTTTTAAGTTGAAAAATTATTAAACAGAATACGAGATACAAGCATTTGAAAATAGGGGTATTTCAAACTTTAAGGGGTTGTAACACCGTAATATGTAGGACTAGGTTCCACAATATTAAATGTTTTATGAGGCTATGCATGGTGAGGCTATGGGTGTTGCAGTTTTGTAAACAGACTGACAGATGGACGGATATAGTGAATATAAGCAAATTTTTAAAATTTGTTTATCATTTATCAAAGAAAAAATTTTTATCAATTAACTTTTTTAAATTAAATGTTGATATTATCCAAACATCTCGATTTAAAAATTAAAGGTCGTATTAATATTTATACTCGTATAAATTTTAAAGAACGTAATAATTTTTAAAAAGAACTGTTCAAATATTTATACTCGTATATGTACCTACCCATAACATAATTTAATTTCCTTTTTTTAAACTTCCTGAATGAAATCTGAAAACTTGTAATTTTTATAAAAAGGTATCGCTGATTCTTTTAACCTGTAGTTCATTAACTTCGATTTTCCTAATTTGATTTGTTGCAATTTTAGTTTCCCGGGTTTGTATTGAAATTCCAAAAAACTTTGAAACCATTTAAGTCTTCAAGCAATTTATGTAATAATTAATTGAATTGTATTTGCAACCCTCATTTCCTTGATTAATATGGGATTTTATTCAGTTCAGCCTCGGTAGCTCCCTATGCTGCTTTTTTTATTAATTTATTTAGAATTATACAAGTAATTCTAAATAAATACATAAAATATCAGTAAAGTTCTCGGCTGCTGAGGGCATTTTGGGCTACCTAAAAAAAATTTGAACTTTATTATAAGCTTTAATAGAATTTTAGGTTATAGAATTATAAGAAGAATTATTAATTATGAAGAGAAATAAACAACAAAATTATTTTTAAAGGAGAAACTTATTTTTAAATCTATAAAGTCTATTAGCAATGTTTTTGTAATATAGAATTCAATGAACGTATTATTTTGACCGGCGACTTTTGCATATTGGTGTGTTGTTTTTTCCAAGGTAGATAGGTAACTAGCGACTGTAAATGCACATTATTATAGCTAATTTAAACCCGTTGTGACACTTTGTGTCAGTATTTCTTCTAATTAAACTATTGGGAACTTCTTAGATATAAAACGCTGTAAATTGATTAGGTTCATCTCCGACAGTTCGAAAAGGTTATTTAAGAAGAATCACCTAAGAAATTTTGTTGTTTCTAGAACAAGAGCAAGGACATACACACAACAGGTGAAAGATTCATTTCTCCTCTTCTTCATATTTGTTGCGTTTGTTAAATTCACATGAGGAAAATCGAAATACATTTTGACATGTCTGCCATTAAGCCACCGAGGCCCTTTTAGTACTGTTATAAATTTCGGTTATAAATAAACAATATCATCATTATTATTAATTGCATACTGTGGGAGATTTTTTTTGTTTTTTTGTTCAGTTAAAGTTTAACCATATCCAACACAAAGTCTCTAATGAAAGAAACAATTGATTACAAACTAAGATATCTTAAAAAAACAACCTTAAAACTTTTTGTTATAATTTTTAAATATTATATAATTTTCTCATCCTTAAAAATTCTAGTTATAAGTAGTTTTTTATTTCTTTTATATTTTGTATTGTATACACAAAAAATGTTTAGTTTAAAAAGAACAATTCAATTTAGAGGTTCTTTTAATTCACAAAACTTTTAATTATATTATTCATTTTTATCTATAGTTATTTTTAATAAATAAAACTTTAATTTTGATTTAAAAAAAAAATGAAATTCTATACGATAATTATCTTAATAACAATTATTAACCTACTTGAATCTTTTTCTATGAATGATCTAATTAATAAAATAACTGAACAAAATCGGGAAATAAGAACAGCAATAGCATATTATGAAAAACACGAACTAATAACACCTGATTTAGATAAAATCTGTAAAGATATATTTAAAAAAGGAAATATAAGTTTTGTTATACAATCCATGGAACCAGAAAATGAATTTCAATTTTATAAATATATTAATAAAAATTTTTTACTTATTCAATTTATAAATCATCAAAATCTAACACAAAAGTTAGACAGAACAGTTCAACTTTTAAAATAACAACGTCATGCTAAAATTATTTTTGTTGTATATATTGAAAATCAAATTGAATATTTAGAGAAACTTTTTAAGAAAATTGTAATGGCATTTTGTTTCAAAAATGGAATATTAAACTATTTATTAATATTCAAAACGGAAACAATTTGGAATGAAACTGTCACAGTGTATAGAAGTCGTCCATTCCCACGACCAAAAATGAATACATTTCAATTTAATATGAACTCAAATGAAATACTTTTTCTTGATACAGCTAGAAATCTTCATGGATATGAGATTAGAGCGGTAATAGTTCCATCACCTCCACGTCTAATTAAATTTACTAACAGGTTAAAAAAATTTATTATGTAATGAATATTATTTTAAATTTATTTTTTTTTTAGAAAAGGTATTCAAAAATATGGAGGAATATTCTATCATACTGGTGAAACATTTGCAAAAGCTATAAATGCAACTCTATATGAACCATTTGTTTTTAAAAAGAATTTCAATATGGCTCAATATATGAACATTATTTGTAAAAATTCAAATCTTTATGACTTACAATTTTTCACAAGCAGTTGTCCCCATGCTATTGCACTTTACCCAATAGGAATGTATTCAACATGTTTAGCATTTCCAAAAATTGCGAATGCTTTAAAAAAAAATTTATATTTTACGCAACCATTTGATACAATTATTTGGATTTTATTAACTTTAACTATTGTTTTTTTAGCTTGTTTTGAAATCATATCATTAAAGCTATTTTTTAATAGGAATGAATTGAGTAAGTCACTGTTAAATGCGTTACTTAAACTAATTTATCAACACTTCAATGATTCATTTATTGAACATAAATGGAAAATTAGAATATTTAATTTATTTATAATTTTATTCGGTTTTATAATAACAAATATTTACTTGGCATTCTTAACAACATTTTTAATTGATCCTATTTATTTACCAACACCCAAGAATGTTTTTGAAATGAAAGAAAGAAATATAAAAGTAATGATGTCAAATGTTACTTTTGCAGGTTTTATTAAAACACTTGATCCAACAAAACGTTTACAGGAAGTATTGTTTAATGTTTCGAAAGAAATTTTTGAAAAGCATAGAAATCCACTTAATACATCATATGCATATGTTACACCAATAGATTCTTGGGACTTTTTATCTGAATTACAAGATTTCTATTATAGAAAAAGATTTTTTCAACTAAGTGAAATTTGTACTGGTGATATATATCGTAAATTACAAAGTTTATCTCACATCTTAAATCATGAACGATATACTGAACATGTTATGAGAGTTCAAGAAAATGGTTTACTTTTGAAATGGTCAAAAATGGTTGTAATGGAAAGTATTGAAGGCAAAATTATAGATAAATTAAATGTAACACAAGATAATGTTTTAAATCCACTTTCAATTAAAGAATTTTCATTTGTTTGGTTCATTTTAGAATTCGGTTGGTTTCTTAGCACTTTATGTTTTATTTTTGAACTACTAACTCACAAATTTGTTATGAAATTTATTAATAAATAGAGTTTAAATATGTATATTTTTTTAATATATATATATAGTTTATTTAGTTTTAGCATGTAATAATATGTAAATTTAGAAAAAGGTAAATAAAAAATTTGAGTAAAAAGACTTTGATATCATATATACTTATATATCATCATACTGAATTACTTTCGCATCTGGAAACTAGTTGGTATCGGTGTTAAGTATAAAATGTACTTTGAAGTTAAATAATCTAGGACTTTTTTCAGGTTTAAAGTTTAAATGTAGATGCTCACAGTAATTTTTAATATCTATAATTTTCTTAAAATAAATAGATTTCAGACTTTGATCATGTGATTACAAAATTCCAATAAAAGTTATAAGTCCCAACAGAATAAGATAATTTCATAGCCATACTCTAGCTACCCAACAAAGAATTTTTGTGAAATTACATTTTATCTTCCGAAAATAATACACCTAAATATTTACAAAATCATATCAAGGGAATTCAAATTAATAATCCTAATATTTTCAATATTATAAAATATGAATAAATATTATCCTAGTGTCTGAAAATATAGAGCCTTTTTATAAAATCAGAGCTTTTTTCATAAAATGAAATCAATTTATAATTTGGTCATTACAATATACTTTCATATAATTTTAGGTTAGGATCTAAGCGTATGTTATAACTGGGACCAGCTCGTCTAAACCCATTTCTTAAAGAAACACGTGCCATATTTTGCATAACATCCCATTTGGTAAATAACTTTTTTAAAAAAATAATCATTTGACAAAATTTCTTTTATACTAATGGGACCCATTGCATGTAACAAATACATAATAACAAAAACATTTAAATATGGCATAAAATTAAACACAAAATATGATGTAATTTCAAATAGCATTTTTTTATTTGCGTTTTATGTGTATTTCTACAGAGTTTGAATGCAAATACTGGATTGCATGTATTAGGAGCGTAAACGCCCATTTTTCTTGACAGTTGGCTTAGTTTTTTTTTTTTTTTTCTTTATTTCAGTTGAATTCAATATAATTACATTAATCCCAATATTATTCCTTTACATAAATTGATATTTTGTAAAAAATTTTTAAATTTATCAAAAAGAAACAAAATTAATAATTTATAAAATACTTCAAAGTTAAGTGACCTAGCCTAAACTGTCTGGTCGAATTAGTTAATATATATTAATTATACGTTAATCAAATTATACGATCCTAATACGAGTATGGTTCATAAATATATACACTCAAAAAAGAGCATAATATAATCAATACATATATTTCACTTACAAAATTAAATAATCTAATTTTACTAATAAATTTAAGTTTTATTATTTGATTCTCATCTTAACTGTTTTACTGTTCTCATTATTTACTCGGTTATTATTTTATTACTTTAATTCAAGAAGACCATGAGTAAATTAATTTAAATTAGTTTAATTTACTATGTAAGTAGATATGTATGTTAGCTATGCATATAAAAAATTGTTTTCTAATAATTTACATATTTGGTTTATGATAAGTTGTGGGTATGTAACAAAAAACAAGTTATTCTCTTTTTGAAGAGAGAGAAACTGTTTATTTCTTTATTATTTGAAGGCAAATCATTATATTATGTCATTACGCAATTGTAAAGACAATAATTCATTTTCTGTTTTTCCGTTCGGAATAACGAAAGATAATAATTTGGTTTGTTTCTTGCATTATAATTATAAAATTCGATATTTTGATTTAAAATAAAATTATGTTTGATATAATTATTTATTATTTTGAAAGCTAAAATGTATAATTCTCTATTGCAAATAAAATGGAGGCTTTGAAATTGAGGTGAATACAGTAAGTCTGTTGGATGTACTAATGGGTAATTATGGATAATTTTAAGAGCTTTCTTATGAAAAATATTTAGTTTATTTATGTGAACCTTGGATGCTCTACTCCAGATAGTTATATTTTGTTAACTTTCCATATTAAATTTTGTTTTTGAAGCATTTTGAAGCATTTCAATTCTTTCAAAAACGGTGTGTGGGGTAACATCTATGAGAGTTTGTTTTAGTTTTATAATTTTTGTTTTAGTTTTATAATTTTAGTTTTATAATCTTTTAATATTGATGACAATATTTCTCTCACGTCTGTATACAATTTAAATTTAGAGATGAAAAATGTAATTGCGGAGAATAATGCACAAATTAAGAGTTTACTGGTAGAGAGAGATTGTTTAAAAGAGAAAATCAAGTCTCTTGAAACTAAGGTGAATAAGCTGGAATTACTGCAGAGGAAAAAATATATTGATATCATTGGAATTCGAAAAGTAAATGAAAGCAACGTAAAAGAGAAAGTTATATTTCTTCTTTCAAAGCTAGATAGTAATATTTCAAAAAATGACATTTCACAATACTATATTAAAAAAATAAATAATAATAAAATAAATAAACAAACTTAAAAAAAAAAACAAGTAAATGTAACAGTAAGTCGATACAACTGACTTATTAATAACCTGCACCTGAATAATTCGAATTAAATTCGAAAAAAATCCATGTTTTTTTGGCAGCTGCTTGAACTTTTTCCCTTTTCTGTCATATTCAACTCGACTTTCAGGAACGTAAAAGAGGCATTCTCTTGGGATATGCTTGATACCTCTGTAAAAAATTGTAAATTTCTATCTTTATTAATTTCGAAGATTGTTAGTCCTTGGGAGATGTGTGTCAGATACCCGAATTGCCACTCCAATTCATCGAATCCATCTCAGTAACATAAAGAAAACATGCCAGAACACCATTGTACTAAATTTAAAGGTTCTACTTTTGTTAGTTTTGGAGATATGCTCGTTGCTCTTGTGCTCGTCCGGAAGTTTCCAAAATACGAATCCATGGTTCAAATTCTTTCAAATGTCAGTTTCCAATTTTACAGAAAAGGAAACATAACAGAACACCTTTGTACTAAAAAAAAAAGCTCTATCTTTGTTGGTTGTGGAGATATACTCGTTTGCTCTGGGGCTCGTTCGGAAGCTTCCAAGATAAGAACCCATGAACCAAATCCTTTCAAATTTCAGAGACTTATATAAAACATGAAAGAACACCACTCTGCCAAATTTAAAGGTTATATCTTAGTTGGTTTTGGAGATAATCTCATTTGCTCTGAGGCTCGTTCGGAAGCTTCCAAAATCCGAACCCAAGGATCAAATCCTCTCAAATTTAAGAGACCTAAATCAAACATGAAAGAACACCATTATGCCAAATTTAAAGATTATATCTTTGTCGTTTTTGGAGATAATCTCATTTGCTCTGGGGCTCGTTGGGAAGCTTCCAAAATCCAAACCCATGGACCAAATCCTCTTAAATTTCAGACACGTAAATCGAAAGGGAAGGAACATCATTGTACAAAATTTAAAGGTTCTGTCTTTGTTGATTCTGCAGATAATCTCGTTTGCTCTGGGGCTCGTTCGGAAGCTTCCAAAATCCACCAAATGCTCTCAAATTTTAGAGACTTAAATAAAACATGAAAGAACACCACTCTGTCAAATTTGAAGGTTATATCTTTATTGGTTTTAGAGATAATCTCATTTGCTCTGGTGCTCGTTCAGAAGCTTCCAAAATCCAAACCCATGGACCAAATCTTCTTAAATTTCAGAGACGTAAATCGAAAGGGAAGGAACATTATTGTACAAAATTTAAAGATTCTATTTTTGTTGGTTTTGGAGATAATCTTGTTTGCTCCGGAATCATTCGGAAGCTTCCAGAATCCGAACCCATGGACCGATTTTGTCCAGATTAGCCTTTCGTAATTAGTAACCTACTTACGAGCTTAGCCTTCCTTTCGTAATTAGTAACCTACTATATAAATTTCATTAAGATAGCTTTATTAGTTTTTAAGTTATCGTGCGAACGGACGGACGGACGGACGGAGATCGTTAAATCGACTCAGAAGGTGATCCTGATTTAGAATATATATACATGTCCATATCTAACTCGCTTCCTTTTGGTGGTTACAAACACCATACCAAAGTTAATATACCCTATACTTTAGGTGTAGGGTATAATAATGTTAATATTGTGATGTGTTAAATTTTCAACTTTTGAAAAAAAAATTTCAATAATGAAGAGGAAAAAATCAATTGCAAATTTGTCACCAATTTTTGGAACAGATAATAAGGACAATTCCATTTATATCAACGATTCTTTGACGCAGTATTGAAGGTTGCTGTTCCATCGAGCTCACCAATTAAAACAAGAAAAAAGCTATAAATTTCTTTGAATCTGGAACTCAAAAATCTTTATGCGTAGAAAGAATGGTGAAAAAACAATAGAAATTAGTTGTTTTGATGATTTTGTTAAACTATAATTTCTCTTATTGTTGTTTCTTTTATAGTAGAACTTCTTAATTAATTATTTTTTAAATCTTCAAAACAACTAACATATTTTCTATTCGTTTTGATTTACATTCTTCTTCAAAAATTTTAGTTTTTCATCAAAATATTAGAAGTTTGAGGAAAAACTTTATATATCTTGTAAGCTATCTCTATTCACTTGTAACATTGCCTGACGTCATATTCTTAACAGAAATTTGTATTTTTGAAGAGGAAAAAGATATTTATTCCTAATTACAATATTGAAGTCTGTTACAATAACTCTTATTATGCTGGTGGTGTTGTTGTTTATCTTAGAAATGATCTTAATTGTAAGTTTTTCAATTTCAATTTTATCTCATGTGATTTGTTAAAAGTTTTCATTGATTTTGGTGGAGTTAATTTTTGTTTTGTATGCATCTATAAACTTCATGATATTACTATTGGTACTTTTGTTGAAGAATTATCAAGTTTCTTAACTACAATATCTTCAAAAAATCTTATTTTATTAGGATATCTTAACATTAATATTTTATTGAACAATAATAGTGATGTTGATAATTATTTAGCCTTTTTGTTTTCGTTTGGTCTCATTTCAGTTATTTCTGAACCTACACGGCTCTCTGCCGGCACTTGCCTTGACCATATTTTTATTCGTCATGCCTTTAATAATGCTTTTTCGTATTCGAGTGAGGTCTTGGATTTGGACATATCTTATCATTGCTTAATTTCTTTATCTATTTTCATTTCAGATAGTATTAACGTTCAATATAGAAAAACTAATTCATATAATTTTACTGAAATCAATTTTGCTGCACTTACAGATAGATTAAGATTTGAGTGTTGGAATAATGTATATAGTTCTTCTGACGCTTCTCTTGCCTATTCTAGATTCATTGAAATTCTATTTGATCATATTAGTCATTGTTCACATCAAGTTATTCGCAATTCCGAAAAAAGGTTAAAATCTTGGATGCCTCATTCCTTGTTACACTTAATACAACGCAGAATAAAATGTGCTATTTAGTAAAATTTTATCCTAATATTGTGCGTCTTAAATTACCTTATAAAAAATTGTGCAAAAAAATTAAAAATGGTGTTGTTAAGTGTAAAGATAATTATTTTATTTCTAAATTTAACATTAACCGTGGTAATGCAAAAAAATGAATGGAAAGTCGTTAATGAAATTTTAAACAAAAATCTTCCTAATAATGACATTGTACTAGAGATTGATAATAGAATTGTTAGAAATGCTTTAACTATAGCAAATTTTTTTAATACAATTTTTTTAATAATACGTTAATTTTACTAATAACTTGACTTTAAATTCAACTGCTATGGCTATGGATTCCTATTTTTCTTTGATTGTAGGTGAACTAAACCAGTACAATAGTTTTAATTTCGAAGCTATTACTTCTTTTGAAGTGTATAAGCTAATCTGCAATTTGAATAATAGTGCTTCTATATCTTATGACAAATTATCTAATAAAATTCTTAAGAAAATTTCGTTTGATGTTGCCGATGTCTTGTGTTTTATTTTTAATTACAGTGTTCATTCTTGCCTTTTTCCGGAGGAATTAAAAATTGCAGAGGTTATTCCTTTGTTCAAGAAAGGTTCTTCTGTGAATGTTAATAGCTATCGGCCCATTTCTCTTCTTTCTCCAATTACAAACATTTTTGAAAAGGCTATCAAAAAACGCATTATTAATTTTTTGGATAAAAACTATTTTTTCAATAAGAATTAATTTGGCTTTAGAATTGGTAAGAGCATCGAGGATGCACTACTTAAATTGATTAATATTTATTGATATTTCAAAAGCATTCGATACTGTCTGCTATCAGATTCTGTTAGAAAAATTGTATAAAGCTGGCTTTCGCGGTTTTATGCTTGATTGGTTTAGCTCCTATCTTAAAGAGAGAAAACAGAGAGTAAGTATTGATGGTAATTTCAGTTCCTTGAAAAATGTTCTAGTTGGGGTTCCTCAAGGGTCAGTCCTTGAACCTATTTTGTTTAAATATACATTAATTCTTTATTCACACAGACTTTCAAAGGCAAACTCAAGGCATTTGCTGATGATACCTGTTTCACTTATTCTTGTAAAAATTCTTTTGATATTATTTGTAACTTAAATTACGACTTAAACTTGATTAGGCAATGGTTGTTTTTACACAAATTAGTTGTTAGTCCAAAAACTAAATATATGTGTTTCAGTTTATCAAACGTTTCCCTAATTGATTTTTAGCACATTTCCAAAAAAATTTTGAAAAAATGTGCTTATTAGTTTCACTCTGTCCGTCCGTCCGTCCGTCCGTCCGTCTGTTTTCAAAACTTCTACACCGTTAAAGATAGAGAAAAAAAATTTTAACCATAGGTAGGTCTCATAAAAAAAATAATTTTGTGGAACAACTTTTTCATGTAGCCCCCCCCATTACGGAGCTACAGCCCCTCAAACTTTGAAAAAGCTTTATTTTTTAATGCATATATCTTATGTTCTGCTTAAGATTTTTTCAATCTAAAAACGTCATTCGACAGGTATTTCTTTTATCTTTGTAAATTAATATCAAAATTATACAATTTTTTTAAATTTAGTATTTAAATTTACCGTTATGTGAAAACCAAATTTTGCATGATTTTTCTACTTTCATAACTCCGGCACGCTTCTAGATAAAAGCTTGAAATTTTGAGGCAAGAAAGAACTTTTAGAATTAGTATAAGTTTGCTCAGAAAATTTTTTCGGACCACCCCCTGTTTATGAGCTATTAGGGCTTAAAAATTGAAAATTTGCTATTTTTAAACACCTGTAACTTAGGAACCTGTACACATTTTACTTCTGCAAGATATAAAAATTAAAGCTACAATAATATATTTTTACGTGTGTTAAAGGTTTATTTTAATTGTAAAGGGTTCCAAAGTTGCCGCTCTTCAAAATTGCAAAAAAGCCCCATTTTCAGATGTATATATCTCGGGCTCTGCGTAATAATTTTGCAATCTAAAACCGCCAGAAGATCGAAAATTTTATTATCTATATAAAACAATATCAAAATTATGTAATATTTTGTAATTTACTATTTAAATTTACCGTTATGTGAAAACCACATTTTGCATGAAATTTTTTTTTTCATAACTCCGGCACCCCTTTAGATAGGAACCTGAAATTTTGAGACAAGAAAGAACTTTTAGAATTAGTATAAGTTTCCTCAGAAAATTTTTTGGTAACACCCCTTCTTTAAGAGTTATTACGCCTCAAAAATTTAAAATTTGCTATTTTTAGACACCTGTAACTTAGGCACCTGTACAAATTTTTCTTCGGCAAGACATAAAAATTAAAGCTTCAATAATATATTTTTACGTGTGTTAACGGCTTTTCTTAGTTATATAGGATTCCGGACTTATAGCCCCTCAAAATTTCAAAAATGTCCTATTTTCACATTTTTTCTTATTACATGAAATTTTCAAATTTTTGTGTAAGTCACACTTCTAAACAGTTTGTATTGAGTTTTGGAAATGTGCGCTTTTAAAAACCGTTGGTTTACATTCTACCTTGTTGATTATCTTACCACTCTCCTAGCTGTAAGAAATTTCCACTTTTCTTAGATAACACACTTAATTTTTCTTTTAATGAATATTTTTCTTGTTGTGACACATGTTTTACTATTGATTGTGTCAAAACCTTCAAATATCTTGGAATTTTAATTGATGATGGTTTAAAATGGTCAAATCACTGTTCTCATTTGAAGAAAAGTCTTAACAATGTAAACAGACTTTTATATCATCTACAGAAGTTTTGTTCTTTGGAACTGTTAAAATTGATATATTTTGGTTTATTTAACTCAAAACTTCAGTATGTGATTACTTGTTGGGGTGGAACATATTTCAGCAGAATTAGTGGTTTGCTATATTCTCATAAGCACGCCATTCAAATTATTTCAAGGAAAAGTCATTTTTCTTCTAGTTTTCCTTTATTTAAAGAACTTAATATTCTTCCGCTCGACACCTTTATTTTTATAAAACGCTGAAAATCTTTTTTATTAAATCGAGCTATCTAATTCAACGTCATATTTTAAACTATAATTTAAGAATCAATAATGACACTTTTGCATCGATTCCTAGATCCCGTACTTCTCATTTTGGTCACTTCTTCGATATTTTTGCTCCAAAAATTTTCAACAAACTTCCTAGTTTTATAAGAAATGATAGAAATCCATCTTCATCAAATATACGTCGTTGGCTTTTTCAATTTGACAACTCTGAAATCGAGTATTTATCGGTTAACTTGATATAATTTTAATAAATCGTGCTTTCTTAATTTCAGATTAGTAATTTTTGTGTTGTTTTTCCTCAAATTTCATTGTCCTAGTGATTTTAATTTTTCCTTTATTTTACTTTTGCATTTATTCGTATTATATTTTATATTTTGTTTTTTTTATCAACCCCATTGTTAATTTGTAAATTATTTTATTTTTATTATAAAATAATATATGTAATGCTTTAGAGTTTTTCATTTGTCGGATCCCATCGTCACTTATAGATTAGTATAAAAGATGGACCGTTTTATTATTTCCTTTGAATTGCATAACTAACATTAAAATTTAATGAATTAAACTTTGGATATATAGTTTTAGTTTTAAGTTTATAATGTAGTTTTGTATTCTCATAATTTGGAAATAAAAGTAATGAAATGAAAAAAATTAAATTTATGTAAGAGATACTCTGTCAAAAAAAGGAAATTAGGAAGAATTTTAGAGTTGGTTAAAATAAAATATGTATGTAAAAAACAAATTAAAACGGATTTTAGAGTTGGTTACAAAATCCGGGTTTCAATGATTTATTTATTTTTTCTAATTCTTTATTGTTTAGACGCTTTAAATTTTAAGTTCTGCAATATGCATTGAGAGATGATCGAAGACTAATATTGAGCTGTAAATTTTTTGTTCTAAATTTTAAATTTTATTAAGTAATATAAATTACACATTAATGTATTGTTGGGATCATCATGATTAACACCACAAATCTTATTCCGTAACCACGAACTTAAATTTTATCCACAAAGAAATGATAATACCCTTATCAACGCAATATATGCTTAAAAGTTTGCATAAAACTTAATTTCAGATGCTTTAGTACCGACGTTAAAAACCAAGATATATTTATGTACATTTTGGAGTTGTATGACGGCTAACCAAACCTGTTGCACCAGCACAACCAAATTTTACAGAAATTATGGCCATAAAACTTGATCATCATTTGTAAGATTTCGGACGCCTAGCTTCATTAAGTTCCAAGAGATACAAGAAGCCTGAAACGGCTGCTCTAGGTCAACCAGATTTTACAAAAATTGTTGGCTTGTAACTCGACACCATTTTGCAAAATTTCAGATACCTAGCTTCAAAAGATACTGAATTATTTTCATATAAAGAAAGAAATTGTATGGCAACTACTCGAACCGGAAGCCGAAAATGCTGAATTTAAACAGCGAATCTAAGAATTTTGTGTAAATTGTCATTATCTTAAAAGGAAATACTTGTAAATTGAAAACTATTATTATTATTTAATCAACTTTTTTCTTTTAAATTACTTGCTTGTTATCGATTTATCGATTGTGTAAATTGTTCATTAATATACGAGTATAAGTAGATTTTATTTCATGTCCTCATTAAAATCAAATAAAATCAAATGTCCTCAAATTTTAAATTTTTGTTTGACTTAAAAATATGCTTGGAATTATTGTTAAGCCCTTGAGAATAACTATAAATTACCTAAAATGTTACTTAATTTTTTCATCCTGAAAAATTCAAGTAAAGTATTTTTTTACCTGTTGAAGTTAAATACAAAATAAATTTTTAGTTGAAAGTGAATAATTCGATCTCCAGGTTCTTCTGTTATTCCAAAACTTTACATTCTTTGTTGAATTATATTTATTGATTTTTGTATTGTACAAAAAAAAATTTTAGTTATAAATTGAATTTTTATAAACACAAAAAAACAAAAAATAAATAAAATGTTAAAAATATTGTTTTTAATTGCAATCACCAAAAGACTTTATTCATTTTCTATAAATGATTTAATTATTAAAATAACTGAACAACATAATGATTTAGAAACAGCTATAGTATATTTTAAAAATCATGAATTAATAAAATCTAATCTAGATGAAATCTATAAGAATATTTTTGAAAAAGGAAAACTAAGTGTTATTACACAACCCATGGAAGAAGAAAATGAATTCAAATTCTATGAAAAAATTAACTCAAACTTTTTACTCGTACAATTAATGACTTATCAAAATCTTACACAAAACTTGGAAAAAACTGCCAAATTTTTAAAACTTCAAAGTCATGCTAAAATAATTTTTATTGTGCACATTGAAAATACAACAGAATATTTAAATAAATTTTTCAAAAAATATGTAATGCCAGTTTGTTTCAAAAATGGAATATTAAACTATTTATTAATATTCAAAACAGAAACAATTTGGAATGAAACTGTCACAGTGTATAGAAGTCGTCCATTCCCACGACCAAAAATGAATACATTTCAATTTAATATGAACTCAAATGAAATACTTTTTCTTGATACAGCTAGAAATCTTCATGGATATGAGATCAGAGCGGTAATAGTTCCATCACCTCCACGTCTAATTAAATTTACTAACAGGTTAAAAAAATTTATTATGTAATGAGTATTATTTTAAATTTATTTTTTTTTTAGAAAAGGTATTCAAAAATATGGAGGAATATTCTATCATACTGGTGAAACATTTGCAAAAGCTATAAATGCAACTCTATATGAACCATTTGTTTTTAAAAAGAATTTCAATATGGCTCAATATATGAACATTATTTGTAAAAATTCAAATCTTTATGACTTACAATTTATCACAAGCGATTGTCCCCATGCTATTACACTTTACCCAATAGGAATGTATTCAACATGTTTAGCATTTCCAAAAATTGCGAATGCTTTAAAAAAAAATTTATATTTTACGCAACCATTTGATACAATTATTTGGATTTTATTAACTTTAACTATTGTTTTTTTAGCTTGTTTTGAAATCATATCATTAAAGCTATTTTTTAATAGGAATGAATTGAGTAAGTCACTGTTAAATGCGTTACTTAAACTAATTTATCAACACTTCAATGATTCATTTATTGAACATAAATGGAAAATTAGAATATTTAATTTATTTATAATTTTATTCGGTTTTATAATAACAAATATTTACTTGGCATTCTTAACAACATTTTTAATTGATCCTATTTATTTACCAACACCCAAGAATGTTTTTGAAATGAAAGAAAGAAATATAAAAGTAATGGTGTCAAATGTTAATTTTCAAACTTTTATTAAGACACTTGATCCAATAAAACGTTTAGAGGAAGTGTTGTTTAATGTTTCTAAAGAAATTTTTGAAAAGCATAGAAATCCACTTAATTCATCATATGCATATGTTACACCAATAGATTCTTGGGACTTTTTATCTGAATTACAAGATTTCTATTATAGAAAAAGATTTTTTCAACTAAGTGAAATTTGTACTGGTGATATATATCGTAAATTACAAAGTTTATCTCACATCTTAAATCATGAACGATATACTGAACATGTTATGAGAGTTCAAGAAAATGGTTTACTTTTGAAATGGTCAAAAATGGTTGTAATGGAAAGTATTGAAGGCAAAATTATAGATAAATTAAATGTAACACAAGATAATGTTTTAAATCCACTTTCAATTAAAGAATTTTCATTTGTTTGGCTCATTTTAGAATTCGGTTGGTTTCTTAGCACTTTATGTTTTATTTTTGAACTACTAACTCACAAATTTGTTATGAAATTTATTAATAAATAGATTTCTAATATGTATATTTTTTAAATATATATATATATAGTTTATTTAGTTTTAGCATGTAATAATATGTAAATTTAGAAAAAGGTAAATAAAAAATTTGAGTAAAAAGACTTTGATTTCATATATACTTATATATCATCATACTGAACTACTTTCGCATCTGGAAACTAGTTGGTATCGGTGTTAAGTATAAAATGTACTTTGAAGTTAAATAATCTAGGACTTTTTTCAGGTTTAAAGTTTAAATGTAGATGCTCACAGTAATTTTTAATATCTATAATTTTCTTAAAATAAATAGATTTCAGACTTTGATCATGTGATTACAAAATTCCAATAAAAGTTATAAGTCTCAACAGAACAAGATAATTTCATAGCCATACTCTAGCTAACCAACAAAGAATTTTTGTGAAATGACATTATTATCTTCCGAAAATAATATACCTAAATATTTACAAAATCATATCAAAGGAATTCTAATTAATAATACTAATATTTTTAATATTATATAATATGAATAAGTTTATTTATTTATTTATTTGTTTATTATTTCTAAAAGAGCAATTTGCCTGTACAGAGTGTATACAGAGTGTATGTATAAAATTTGATTTTTATACCCGTACGATAGGATCGGGTATAATAAAATTACTCCTCCGTTTGTAACACCTCGAAATAAGCGAGCTAGATATACCTTCAAAGGTATGGATCGGATCAGAAAAAAATTCTAAGACTTTTGAGCCATGTCCGTCCGTCCGTCCGTCCGTCAGCACGCTAACTCAAAAACTAAGAAAGCTAGAATATTGAAATTTACACAAAATATTTTGGGAGTAATTTGTAGGTTCCTTATTTTTTTTGGTTGAGTTTGGAGCTAGCCTTAGGGTAGCTCTCGAACACCTAACTTTTAGATCCCCACATTTTTTTTGCAATAGAGCTATGAAATTTTAACTACTGATAGATCTCACAAAAATATTAATTTTATTTTTAATAACTTTTTTTTGTAGCCCCACCCGTTACGGAGTTACAGCTCCCCAAAGGTTCAAAAAAGCTCCATATTTAAATTATTATAGCACAAGTTGTATAAGGTATATCTTCATTTTGAAAACGCCAAATGATTACTACTTTCATTAGCTTTAAAAGTATATATACAATAAATATATAGTTTTGGCATACGGTGTCTTAATTTACCGTTATGCAAAACTCAAATTTTGCAAAATTCTTTAACCCTTCTATCTTCTAAACGGTTAAAGTTGGAAACTTGAAATTTTGACAGAAATTAGATATTTGAAAATTAGTATGAGTCATTTCAGAAATTTTTTTTGTATCACCCCCCGTTTAGGAGCTGTAAGGGGTCAAAAACTGAAAATTTCCTATTTTTAAACACCTGTAACTTGAACACCTGTTAAAATTTTTTTGAAGTAATACACAAAAATTAAAGCTCCAACATTATACTTTTATTTCTGTTAACAACTTTTTTTAATAATATAGGGTTACTTTATAATTGACGAAAGTGTTACTTGATTTTTTCAAATTTTCTAACAAATTTCTTTAACGAATTTTTTCCATTTTATTTTACTCGATAATTTGAAATTGTTGAGGATATAATGCGTAGTACAAAAAAATGTAATTAAATAAACAACATAACGGTTGCTTGAAGAATTTTTATTTATATGATATTGATATATATACATACTTATATAATATCATGTTTATTTACATATCGTATATGTCACTAGTGAATGAATGATAAGAGTATAGATGTATATTATATAGCGCCGTATTTACATACATATATGTATTTTATTGTACTTATAAGAAATTATTCTGTCAATGGAATATTTAAATATAATATAATATAATATTTAAAATTATATTTATTATTTTGTACTAAGTAAATTTAATATACATTTACCGCTTAGTATTAAATGGTACTATAGAATATTTGAAAAAGTTTTGGATTGATAATCGTTATGTGGAAGGTTAGAATCTGCTTTAGAAGAATGTACATATAAACATATAGTTTGAATATATGTACAACCCATAGTTCTAGAAATTATAAAATTCACCCAAATTATTTTAAAATACTAAAATATTAAAAAAATAATATTGTAAGCAGAGTGACAGGCTGTGAACATACTAACGGTTCGTACGGGTATCTAAGAGTTGACAAAGTCAACTGTATTCTTCCTCGTTTAAAAAAGAAACACAAACATGAATGCAAAAATTAAGTTAAATTATACAAAAGCAAGATATTTAATTTAGTACCTAATAAAGCACAACTTAAACATATCTTAATCTATACCTACATATATGTACACCTAAATCTTACATTATTGTTTTCATTTTTATACCCGATAGGATCGATAGGATCAGGTATAATAAAATTACTCCTCCGTTTGTAACACCTCGAAATAAGCGAGCTAGATATACCTTCAAAGATATGAATCGGATCAGAAAAAAATTCTAAGACTTTTGAGGCATGTCCGTCCGTCCGTCCGTCCGTCAGCACGCTAACGCAAAAACTAAGAAAGCTAGAATCTTGAAATTTACACAAAATATTCTGGGAGTAATTTGTAGGTTCCCTATTTTTTTTGGTTGAGTTTGGACCAAACCTTAAGGTAGCTCTCGAACACCTAACTTTTAGATCCCCACATTTTTTTTGAAATAGAGCTATGAAATTTTAACTGCTGATAGATCTCACAAAAATATTAATTTTATTTTTAATAACTTTTTTTTGTAGCCCCACCCGTTACGGAGCTACAGCTCTCCAAAGGTTCAAAAAAGCTCTATATTTAAATTGTTATAGCACAAGTTGTATAAGGTATATCTTCATTTTGAAAACGGCAAACGATTACTACTTTTATTAGCTTTAAAAGTATATATACAATAAATATATATTTGTGGCATACGGTGTCATAATTTACCGTTATGCGAAACTCAAATTTTGCAAAATCCTTTAACCCTTCTATCTTCTAAACGGTTTAAGTTGGAAACTTGAAATTTTGAAAGTTAGAACTTTAAAAATAAGTATAATTCTTTCCAGAAATTTGTTTTGTATCACTCTCCGTTTAGGAGCTGTAAGGGGTCAAAAACTGAAAATTTCCTATTTTTAAACACCTGTAACTTGAACACCTGTTAAAATTTTTTTGAAGTAATACACAAAAATTAAAGCTTTAACATTATACTCTTATTTCTGTTAACAACTTTTTTAATAATATAGGGTTACTTTATAATTGACGAAAGTGTTACTTGATTTTTTCAAACTTTCTAACAAATTTCTTTAACGAATTTTTTGCATTTTATTTTACTCGATAATTTGAAATTGTTGAGGTTATAATGCGTAGTACAAAAAAATGTAATTAAATAAACAACATAACGGTTGCTTGAAGAATTTTTATTTATATGATATTGATATACATACATATTTATATAACATCATGTTTATTTACATATCGTATATGTCACTAGCGAATAAATGATAAGAGCATAAACTACATAAATATCAAGACCGGAACAAGACCCCTAAGAATGTATTTGTGCAAAATTTAAAGATGTATTGTGAAAATTGAGGAGTTTTGACAGTTTCTTTTTTTCATTTTTTTGCTTAGAAAAAAGTAGAAAATTAAGAAATTTTAGCAATTTTCATTTACAACTTTAAATATGAAATATTACCCTAAATATATCGAAATTTATATTAAAATAAAATTCAAAATTTTTTGTAACCCATATCAAAAATTCAAGGTTCAACTTGAATTTTTAATTATATTTTTCTCAAAATATATTTTCCAACTTTTTCTAGCATTTCTTGACTCCAGCCATTTTGAAACGTTTAAATAACAAAAAAAAAGTTTTTTTCTTTGCTATCTGTCAATTTTTTAAAAGCTTTCTAAAAAAAAGTGGGAACAAAATTTAATTTTATATCGAGTTTTAATATATATAATTTTAATGAAAATATATAAATTATATATTAAACAAAAATTTAGAGTTTTTCCTAAATACTGGGGAAAAAATTAACTTTCTATCAATTTTTTTTAGTATCATTACAAGTATTGGAAAAAAAAAGAACCTGAAATTTTTGATAAGCAATTTTATTTTTTCGATACACACTATAAAAAAAAGTAAGGTGTATTAAGAATAGTGCAATATTTATATTTTTTAATATAATTTTTTTAATTGCTTTTTAATTATGGTTCGTACTTGTTGTGTACGAGCATTTTCCCTAATATTCCGGATTTAAAATTAGTTGATGAAAATTGTATTTTTAATTTTAATAATTTAGTAACTAAAATTGAAGAAAAAATTGATTTAAATGGCTGACTTTTGTTATACTGTTTAGAAAATGAGAATTATTACTGTTTAGAAATGAGAATTGAGAAAAAACTCGGTGGAAAGGTATAGTTATAATACAATAATAATGTCATTTTTAATCTATGCCCATTCTAAATCTACATATTCAGTTCTTAGTAAATTTCTTTTTCTTGCCTCTATTAGGTATCTTCGAAAATTATCTTCAAGTTTACATATAACACCAGATCATAAAAATGACGAAAATGATGATCATTATTTAACTGCGGCATCTTAGTCCTTAAATACATAAACTTAAATACATATTATTCATATACAGATCTACTATATGCACACGAAATAAATAGCATATCAATTTTTAAATTAATTTAATTCGCTCACTTTTTTTGTGCTATTACTGTACCAAATTATTGCTCTCTTTAAAGAGCTTTAAGCTTTAGGAAAAAAATGAAAAAATTTTACAAAATTCGGGTAGACTGTTTTTTATCAACGTTTTTATAAATAAAAAAATTATAAATTCAATTTTTTTTTGTATTCAGATAGTGTAAAAAATGATGAATTTTAAGGTTTACTTAGAAATTTTTTCAAAAAAATGTCTATTTTAGAAGTTATTAAAGATTTAAAGTTACCCCACTATTTAGCTTTTACTTTTCCCATAAGAGCCAATGTAAATAGTGGGGTAAATTGAGCTTTCGTTCTCTTCAGTTCCTTTTTTGATAGTTTATGTAGTTTATGGATAAGAGTAAAGAGATGTATATTATATAGCGCCGTATTTACATACATACATATATGTATTTTATTGTACTTATAAGAAATTATTCTATGAATGGAAATATTTTTAAAGAAATATTGCAATGTATGGCGATATACTTATAACAATATAAATATACTATGTGCGCATTAATATAATATAATATTTAAAATTATATTTACTATTTTGTACTAAGTAAATTTAATATACATTTACCGCTCAGTAATAAATGGTACTATAGAATATTTGAAAAAGTTTTGGATTGATAATCGTTATGTGGAAGGTTAAAATCTGCTTTTGAAGAATGTATAAACATATAGTTTGAATATATGTACAACCCATAGTTCTAGAAATTATAAAATTCACTCAAATTATTTTAAAATACTAAAATATTAAAAAAATAATATTGTAAGCAGAGTGACAGGCTGTGAACATACTAACGGTTCGTACGGGTATCTAAGAGTTGACAAAGGCAACTGTATTCTTCTTCGTTTTAAATATAATTCTAAATTAGTATATTTTTTGTTTTTCTATTTTTATACCCATATGAACTATGTTCAAGGGTATAATAAATTTGCCATTACGTTTGTGACACCTTAAAGGAGTCGAGCTAGATATAGCATAAAAAGTATGGATCGGCTCAGAATCAAATTCTGAGTCGATTAAGCCATGTACGTCGGTCCGTTCGTCCGTCCGTCCGCACGATAACTTAAAAAATAAAGGAGCTAGGAGGCTGAAATTTTTTTTACGTCACTTTTGCAAAATTGTTAATTTTTCTATTTAAATACAACATATTCGGTCGGCGGGTTCGAGTAGCTTCCATACAACTTCTTTCTTTAAATAGAAATAACTCAGTATCTATTCAAGCTAGATTTCTGAAATTTTGCAAATGATGATCAAATTTTATGGCAACAACTTCTGCAAATATTGGTTGTGTTGGTGCGGCGAGTTTGGGTAGCTGCCATACAACTTATCCATTTAAATCAGAATAACTCAGTGTCTATTGAATCTGAAAATTGGTAAAGAGGTGTCGAGTTACATGCGAACAACTTTTGTAAAATTTGGTTGGTCTAGATAAGCCGGTTCAGGCTTCTCGCACCTCTTGGAAGTTAATGAGGCTAGGCGTCTGAAATTATACAAATGATGATCAAGTTTTATGGCAACAACTTCTGCTAAAATTGGTTGTGCTGGTTTCGGGTAGCTGCCATACAATTTCTCTTTTAAATGAAAATAACTCAATGTCCATCCGCACGATAACTCAAAAAATAAAGGAGCTAGGAGGCTGACAGTTTTTTTTACGATACGACGGGTTCGGGTAGCTACCATACAACTTCTCTTTTTAAATGAAAGTAACTCAGTATCCGTCCGCACGATAACTCAAAAAATAGAGGAGCTAGGAGGCTGAAATTTTTTTACGTCACTTTTGCAAAATTGTTAGTTTTGCTATTTAACTCCAGCATTTTCGGCCGCCGGGTTCGAGTCAAACAACTTCTTTCTTTAAATGGAAATAACCCAGTGTCTATTCAATCTAGGTATCTGAAATTTTGCGAATGATGATCAAGTTTTATGGAAACAACTTCTGCAAAATTTAGTTGTGGTGGTGGGACGGGTTCAGGTAGCTGCCATACAACTTCTCTTTTTAAATGAAAATAACTCAGTGTATATTAAAGCTAGCTATCTAAAATTTAGTGAAAAAGTGTCGAGTTGCATACCAAAAACTTTTGTAAAATTTGATTGGTCTAAAGCAGCCGATTCAGGCTTCTTGCATTTGTTGGAACTTAATAAAGCTAGGAGCAATAGATTCGGGTAGCTGTCATACAACTTCATAATTTACATAAATATATCTCTGTATTCGGTACTAAAACATCTGAATGTTTTTAAAACATGATCAAGTTTTATAGAAACAGGATATATTACGTTCATACGGGTATCTCGGAGTTGACACAGTCTACTCTACTGTACTCTTCCTCGTTTTTTTCTTTTTTGAACTTTTGTTTTTAATTAAATATTTTTTTAGTTTATTTATTTATTTTAATTTTAATTGATTATGTTTACTTATTACATTAAATTTAAAAAGTATTTTTTTCATTTTCACTTTAAGTTTGTTTTTATGACAAGTTTTGATATCAGCTTATTGTATATTGTTATTGCTGCATTGTATAAGCCCATAAGACCAAAGTATTTGGCTTTATTTAATGTGACTTACCGTTCTGGTGTTGTAAACGTGTAGTTCAATATTGTGAATGATGCGTGAATTAGATGTAATTAAATTATTTGTAATATTGTGCACATATGTAGTGCTTGAATATTTCAATGGTCTTATGAATTTCTGTTGTCGAAGCACGTTGTTCAAAACCAAACAGATTTTTTATTGCCTTGTTTTGAGTCGTTTGTAGCATTTTAGTATTTTTTAAATGAGTGTTTCGCCACATCATGATACCATATGTCATAGTTTAATGAAATAGACTATAGAATATTAATTTCTTTGTTTCAGTTGGTACTCCATTCTTTGCATTTCTAAATAAACCTGCTATACGACGACATTTCTTGGCTATTTCATTTGACTGGTAGTTCCATTTTAATTCATTGTCTATGTTAATATCTAAGTATTTATAGACTTGGACTTCCTCAATAAAACAATGTTTAAAATTCACTTTGAGCGATATGTTTAGACGTTTCTTGAATACCATGAATTTAGTTTTTTTTTACGTTGGAAGTAAACTTATGACGGGACATCCAGTTCTTTACTATTTTGTTTCGCCTTGAAAACTATATATTCTATTATATTCAATTACTTTTACATCACTTTTTAACTTCCCACATTCAGCATATTGCTTTCTCTCAGATACGTGGTATTTAAATTATTTGTATTCATTCCCCATGATACCACACTCATATAGGATGTAAAGCAATATTTTTCTGTCAACTGAATCGAATGCTTTGCCAAAATCAAAAAATATAAGCGATACCTTCAGTTTTTTCCCAATTCCATCTTGAACATATGTAATCAGATCAAAGAGGGCATCACTTGTATTCCTTTTTTGTTTAAAGCCGTATTGTTGCACATCTATTAGATTTATTTAAATAATTGATCAACTGTTACATGTTAACATTAACATTATACTTACATGTGTTTCTAATGTTTTCCTTATTATTGATGATATTGATATTGGTCTGAAATTACATATATTATTTTTATCGTCAACTCGTTTGAATACTGGGATAACTTTACTAATTTTTAGAATTCTTCGCATAATACCTTCATTCAGTAAAGTATTGATTATATCCTTTATATTATTTACTAACTCATCTTTACATATTTTTAGTATTTTGTTTAGATTTTATCATAACCTGTTGCATTTGTATTGTTATCCTAGTTATCCCTGTTGTATTAGTACATGTTATCCTAGTGTCTGAAAATATATAGCCTTTTTTATAAAAACAGAGCCTTTATCATAAAATGAAAGCAATTTATAATTTGGTCATTACAATATACTTAAATATAATTTTTGGTTAGGATCTAAGCATATCTTATAACTGGGACCAGCTCGTCTAAACCCATTTCTCAAAAAAACAAGTGTCATATTTTCGCATAACATCCCATTTGGTAAATAACTTTTTTTAAAAAATAATCATTTGGCAAAATTTCTTTTATACTAATGGGACCCATTACATGTAACAAATAATAACAAAAACATTTAAATATGGCATAAAATTAAACACAAAATATGATGTAATTTCAAATAGCTTTTTCTTATTTGCATTTTATGCGTATTCTTATAGAGTTTGAATGCAAACTCTGGATTACATGTGTTAGGAGCGTAAACGCCTATTTTTCTTGACAGTTGGCTAATTATATTTTGTTAACTTTCTATATTAAATTTTGCTTTTGCAGCATTTATGTAAGAGGAGTTCTGTAAAAAGAAGGAATTTAAAGGGAATTTTAGAGTTAGTTAAAGTAAAATATGTATGTAAAAAACAAATTAAAACGAATTTTAGAGTTGGTTACAAAATCAGGGTTTCAATGATTTATTTATTTTTTCTAATTCCTTATTGTTTAGACGCTTTAAGTTTTAAGTTCAGCAATGTGCATTGATAGATGATCGAAGATTAATATTGAGCTGTAAATCTTTTGTTATAAATTTTAAATTTTAGTTTTATTAAGTCTAATCTAAATTACACATTAATGTATTGTTGGGATCATCATGATTAAATCTAACCACAAATCTTATTCCGTAATCACGAACTTAAATGTTATCCACAAATAAATGATAATACCCGTATCAACGCAATGTATGCTTAAAAGTTTGCATAAAACTTAATTTCAGATGCTTTAGTACCGACGTTAAGAACCGAGATATATTTATGTACATTTTGGAGTTGTATGACGGCTAACCGAATCTGTTGCACCAGCCCAACCAAATTTTATAGAACTTGTTGCCATAAAACTTCGCCACCATTTGTAAGATTTCAGACGCCTAGCTTCATTAAGTTCCAAGAGATACAAGAAGCCTGAAACGGCTGATCTAGGTCAACCAAATTTTACAAAAATTGTTGGCGAGTAACTCCACACCTCTTCACTAAATTTCAGATACCTAGCGTAAATAGAAACTGAGTTATTTTCATTTAAAAAGAGAAGTTGTGCCATCACAACCAAATTTTACAGAAGTTGTTGCCATAAAACTTGATCATCATTTGAAAGATTTCAGACGCCTAGCTTCATTAAGTTCCAAGAAATGCAAGAAGCCTGAAACAGCTGCTCTATAGATCAACCAAATTTTACAAAAATTGTTGGCTTGTAACTCGACACCATTTTGCAAAATTTCAGATACCTAGCTTCAATAGATACTGAATTATTTTCATATAAAAAAAGAAATTGTATGGCAACTACTTGAACCGGAAGCCGAAAATGATGAATTTAAATAGCGAAACTAATGTCGTTTTCTTTTCTGAAAAAAAAAGTTTGACCTGACAAAGTGCAAAACTGAAAAAAGTAAAACCTATTTTTTCTAGTTTTGCACTTTTTTTTTGACCTGAACATTTTTTAGAATAGAACAGAAAAAGAGCAACATTTTTTTTTTCAGTTTGCTGCACTGATTTCTTTATCTACAAATTATATTTTACTTATTTAAAAATTTTAAAACTTTTGTTTCTAATCAAATATAATTTTTTTTTTTTGTAAACTAGATATTAAACTCAACCAAATAAATGAAAATAATGTATTTATATATTGCCATTAATTACTATTTACTATTTAACTGACAGTGACAATTATATACATATATTTTTTAAAGTTGTTATTCTGGAGAGTGCAAAACTCATTTTATCGCCCCGTCAATATTTCCAGGTCAAGCTTTAAAAAAGATTCTGTGGCAATAAACAACAACCGCTTAAGTCGAGTTAAGACTAAATTGTGTTATTAACACAATTGATTCCGCGTATCATGATGTATATACACACAAAATTTCATGTTCCTACTCTTCTTCTAACAAAGCAATTTTATATTACACATAATCGCTTAAGTCGGTATGGTACACGATTTGCATTTGTAATAAAAATCTAAGTCTACTTTAGATTACAATGAAATAAAAATGCGTTTTTTTACTTATCTTAACTTAAGTTATTATTACACATGTTTATTTTACAATATGTTCCTAAATCGCAAAGACAATAATAACAGCTTATATCGAGTTAAGCTTTTTTTGAACAATTTTTAATTCTCCATATAGCTTTCTTATTTCGAGCTAAGCGATTATTACAAAATAATAATAAAATTTATTTAGAGTTAAGCGATTATTATACCCTACAGATTAAGTATAGGGTATATTAACTTTGGTATGGTGTTTGTAACCACCAAAAGGAAGCGAGTTAGGTATAGACATGTATATATATTCTGAATCAGGATCACCGCCGGAGTCGATTTAGCGATGTCCGTCCGTACGCGCGATAACTCAAAAAATAATGATGCTATCTTGATGAAATTTATACTGTAGGTTAACAATGACTAAGGTAAGGCGGGGATTGTAAATGGGCGAAATCGGACCATGCGTTCGAGTACCTCCCATACAACTTCCAAAACCTAATACGCATATTTTCGAAATTAATAAAGATAGAAACTTAACATTTTGTACGAGGATGTGTTTTTCTGAATCCCTGATATCCCCAAAATTTGAGATGAAGTGGAGTGGTTGTTCGGGTACCTCCCATACAACTCCCAAAACCGAACATGCATATCTTCGAAATTAATAAAGATAGGAACTTCAAATTTGATACGAGGGTGCTGTTTCCTAAATCCCTGATTTGCCTAAAATTTGAGATGAATTGGAGTGGTCGTTCGGGTACCTCCCATACAACTCCCAAAACCGAACAAGCATATCTTCGAAATTAATAAAGACAGAAACTTCAAATTTGGTACAAGGGTGTTGTTTCCTGAATCCCTGATTTGTCCAAAATTTAAGATGAATTAGAATGGTTGTTCGGGTATCTGCCACACAACTCCTAAGACCAAACAAGCATATCTTCGAAATTAATAAATATATAAACTTGAAATTTGGTATAAGAATGTTCTACCCTGTTGATGTCTCTAAAATTTGAGATGAATTGGGGTGGTGGTCCGCGTGCCTTCACACACTTCCCAAGACCTAACAATCATATTTTCGAATTTAATAAAGATATAAACCTGAAATTTTGTACAAAGGTTGTAACAGCATTTATTTTTTTAGCTTGTATTAAATACCTAACTAAAATAACTTATGAATTTTTAATTTAATTTGAATGTTTTAGGTGTAGGGTATAAATAAGTCGGTTGCATCGACTTACTGTTATTTTTACTTGTTGAAAATTTAAATTGTTCCCAAACGATTATTTGCTAGACATAAGCTGTTATTACATATCGTCTTTTTTCTAGTTCATGTACACTTAACTCACTTTAGCTATTATTACATGTGCATCGACAAGCAGTTAAAATACAGTTAAGCGATTTTTGTTCTTTTTGTTTTTCTGTTATTCGGGTTTTCAGTTAAGATTTAAGAGTAAAACTTAGTAATAAAAATTTGTTTTTCTGTTCAGTTAAGAATAAAATTAGTTGCAGTAGCAATGTTTTGTTTTAATATTTGATGAAAGAATAATATTAGTGCATAAAGTAATAATAATAACTCAATATTAATTATAAAAATTGTAATAAAAAAAAGTAATAATCTCTCGACGTTCATTGATGATGATAAATTTGGTTCGTAGAAATCAACAAAGAGATATGAATGAAAAGCAAGGTAAGAATAACATTATTTTTAAAATGTATGGAATTTGATAACATAATAAATAGCAAAATAATAAAATAAATTATAATATTATATATATTATAATGTACTGACTGAATTAATAGTCTAACTGAAACATTAGACTAATAGTAATTAGACTAACTGAATTAATAGTCTAACTGAAATAAAAACTAAATTTTAAGCTTAAAAAAGTTTAAATAGTTGAATATAGCTACAAGCATCTTCAAATAAGTACAAAATCTGAGAGAATAAACCCGATATTTTATTATCATAACTTTTAAAATATATTGAAACATGTATTGATTAGAAAACGGTTGAAAATTTCAATAACAATAATAACTAAAAATATAATTTGGATAATTTTTCAGAGTTCATTCTTTTCAAATTTTTAGTTTCAATTGTTTGAATGCTTGTTATTAATTTTTTAAAATCGATTTCAAGAAATTTATTTTAGCGGTCTAAATTTTTTTTTTTGTTTAAAGAAATGTAGTTGGTATGTTTTTTTTCTGAATTAATACTAATAAGAATTAAAAATCCAGAACTATGGAGTTTATTTATTTTTTATTTTATTTTAAAAAATTTCAATCGCAAATTAAATATATTATTATAAAAGTATGATTTTATAAAATGATTTAAAATAATGATGTCCTTATGATTTAGATAAAACGCTTGTGCTTCAAAATGATGCATGCAAAGAAGTAAATTTTGCAAATAAAGAAAATGAATGCATTACAAAACATAATTGGAATATCGAAAATATTGTTTTTAATGAAACGGCATCGTCAATGCATGGATTTCGGTATGATGTTGATAAATTAATTGAAAAATTTGGTAGTAACTCTGATGTTGAGAGACACTGTGATGTAAAAACATCTTTAGATTTTGATTCCGATGACAATATTCGGGATCCTGATTATAAGATATCTGAAGCGGAAACTTCCATAGACACTGACATAGAAGAAATGGGTAGGTAAATTGAAGAAAACCTATCAAATTCTTTATTAACCCATTTTGATGAAAACAACAATAATCAAACCAAAAAAATTTAAAATTCATACTCAAGAAAACTATCCAAAGAAAACGAAATAAAGGTGTTTCCTATACAAACACTAAAAACACAGTTGTATGTGGAAGAAAATTTGTTCCCTTAAATTCTGATTGCCGCAGTAAATGTCGGCACAAAATTCCGAAAATGACACAAATGCAATATTTCAATTCATATTGGGGACTCGGAACGTACAACCAGAGGATCCTATTTATTTCAGCTTTGATTGAAATAGCAGAAAAAAAAAACAGAAACTTTAGCAAAGCATATAGAAAATCCTCGGAACCGTAAAAATCATATACTGTATCATTTGCAATATGAAAGACAAAAAATCAAGGTGTGTCAAAAATGTTTTAAACAATGTTTTGACGAAACTGAAAGTTTTTTAAAGAGTGTGGTTAAGAAAAAATTGGAACAGCCGCATAAAGAATTTGTTGATAAACGCGGGGCTTTATTAGGAACTAATCAACTTTGTTGTTGACAATATTAAAAAACATATAAACAGCTTTCCTTCGTACGAAAGCCACTACTCGAGAAGACATACCAGTTTAAAATATTTTCATGCTGATCTGACAATTGCCGAAATGTACAGATTATATTGTGAGGAATTTTCATCTGAAGCAGCAAGCCTTAGCAAATATACTGAAATTTTTAAAAGTAAGACTATTGTAATTTTTTGTGAGATTACATACTTAACTTCAACAATTTTTTTTACAGCAATGCATATTAATTTAAAAAACCAAAACTGGATACCTGTAACAAATGTGACACGTTAAAATCAAAAATTGATTTAGCCAAGCAGGAAACAGATAGCGCAGTTTTAGAACAACTGAAGGAAGAACTATCTGTACATCACAATTTAGCAGAATTCGCATATGAGTCGAAAAGGAGAGATAAAAATATCGCAATGGGCAATTCTGATATAAAAGTTTATAACTTTGATCTACAGCAATATTTGCCCACACCATTTTTGCGAACTTCTACTTTATTTTATAAGAGGCAACTTTATACGTACAACCTTACTGTCCATGATTGTCTCACAGGAGCTCCATATTGTTATATGTGGTACGAAGCTCTGTCAGCAAGAGGAAGTAATCAGATGTCATCATGTCTTTTTAGACACATATCCAACCTTCAAGTAGATCTTCATGTCAAACATCTTGTGTTTTACAGTGATAGTTGGGCTGAACAAAAATTCTTTCATATCTTCTATGTTTGTATTAGCGCTTGAAAATCATCAAAATCTTCAAATTAAAGATCACAAGTTCCTAGAGCCAGGCAATACGCAATATGTTGACTACGCGGTGATTGAAAAAAAGAAAAAACAATTTCATAAGATCTATCGGGACGAAAGGAAAATTCAATGTAATTGAAATAAAAAAGAAAGATTTTTTTTAACTTTTCTCTGTTTTTGAAAACAAAATTTATGTGGAGATCAAATAATGAAAATGGTGCAAGATTTGTATGGAAAACAGTTAAATGGTTGAGATACGATAAACAGAATCTTGGAAAAGTTCTATATAAGACTTTTAAACGATGACGAACCATTTAAAATTTTAAATATCCGAAAGCGCGGAATAAATACTGTGAACTTAAATGATCTTCCTCAACTTGAAGAGGAAATTAAAATTAATATAAAAAAGAAAAAAGATCTCATAGATTTGTTGATTTTTGTAGACCCTTGTTTTCATGCATTTTATAAAAGTCTTCCTACTACAGAAACAGATACACCAGATACACACCCAGACTTAACACAGACAGATTCAGATGAAGAATAGTTATTTTAAGTTGTATTATTTATTACTATTATTTTCATATCTGATTTGCTTTGTAGTAATTTGAATTTTTTATTTTATAAGCAAATTGAATTATTTTATTTTTAAGCAATTATTTTGTTTCTAAAACCAAACTGAATTATTTTATTTTTAAGCAATTTGAACTAATTAATATCGTTACATTGTTTTTATTTTTGTGTTCATTTTCTATTATCTATATGTTATCTACAATATAATAAATTTCTTTTCTGAATATAAATAAATAATAAATTATTAAGTCAAATTTAAAAAATTGAATAAATGAAGTTTGTTTTTATTTTCCGACATTACAGCTTAACTAATTTTTCAGAAGAACAATCATTATATAATAACAACTTAAGTCTATTTAGTAATAAAAGTAACTAAATATTAATTTAGTTAATAAACGCTTAAATCGATATTAGTCAAAGTAGGTAAGAATTTAGCAAATTATTGTTTTACCATAAACGCTTAAGTCGATATAACCTTACAAAAAATCGCTTTTAAAATATGTTATAATCGCTTATGTTCTTTTTTTGTTAATATTTTCTAAAATAACAATAAAATAAAAAATTTTTTGATGCAATTTATTTATCTCTAATAAAACCTTTAATTTAAAACAAATTCTACTGTAATTGCTTTTCTAATTTTTACTTAATGAATTTAAACTTTCAAATCGCATTTACTCGAAACTTCCATTTTAGACTTAAGCGGTTGTTGTTTATTGCCACAGAAATGTTGCCATGTGCGAGTTTTGCCCTAAATTTTTTTCAGAAAAGAACACGAATTCATTTTTCAGTTTTGCATTTTTTTTGAGAAAAGAACGGAAAAAATGTGATCTGAAAAAAAAGTGCAACCCCAGGTCAAAACTTATTTCAGAAAAGAACACGAATTCATTTTTCAGTTTTGCATTTTTTTTGAGAAAAGAACGGAAAAAATGTGATCTGAAAAAAAAGTGCAACCCCAGGTCAAAACTTATTTCAGAAAAGAAAACGACATAAGAATTTTGTGTAAATTGTCATTATCTTAAAAGGATATACTTGTAAATTGAAAACTATTATTATTATTTAATCAACTTTTTTCTTTTAAATTACTTGCTTGTTATCGATTTATCGATTGTGTAAATTGTTCATTAATATACGAGTATAAGTATATTTTATTTCATGTCCTCATTAAAATCAAATGTCCTCAAATTTTAAATTTTTGTTTGACTTAAAAATATGCTTGGAATTATTGTTAAGCCCTTGAGAATAACTATAAATTACCTAAAATGTTACTTAATTTTTTCATCCTGAAAAATTCAAGTAAAGTATTTTTTTAGCTGTTGAAGTTAAATACAAAATAAATTTTTAGTTGAAAGTGAATAATTCGATCTCGAGGTTCTTCTGTTATTCCAAAAACTTTTGTATTATTATTTTTTATAAATTTTAGTTATAAATTGAATTTTTATTAACAAAAAAAAAAAAAAAACAAAAAATAAATAAAATGTTAAAAATATTGTTTTTAATTGCAATCACCAAAAGACTTTATTCATTTTCTATAAGTGATTTAATTATTAAAATAACTGAACAACATAATGATTTAGAAACAGCTATAGTATATTTTAAAAATCATGAATTAATAAAATCTAATCTAGATGAAATCTATAAGAATATTTTTGAAAAGGGAAAACTAAGTGTTATTACACAACCCATGGAAGAAGAAAATGAATTCAAATTCTATGAAAAAATTAACTCAAACGTTTTACTCGTACAATTAATGACTTATCAAAATCTTACACAAAACTTGGAAAAAACTGCCAAATTTTTAAAACTTCAAAGTCATGCTAAAATAATTTTTATTGTGCACATTGACAATACAACAGAATATTTAAATAAATTTTTCAAAAAATATGTAATGCCAGTTTGTTTCAAAAATGGAATATTAAACTATTTATTAATATTTAAAACGGAAACAATTTGGAATGAAACTGTCACAGTGTATAGAAGTCGTCCATTCCCACGACCAAAAATGAATGCATTTCAATTTAATATGAACTCAAATGAAAAACTTTTTCTAGATACAGCAAAAAACCTTCACGGGTATTTAATAAGGCCCATACATTAAAAAACTTGTTTAAAAACATGTTTCTAAACATGCGAAGTTTAATCGTGTGGTTTCGAAACAGTTTGTCAAACAGTTTAACAAAATCAAATTTTTTTAATTTTGAATAGGCGGAGTCATAAGTTTCTGAAAATGTTTCAGCGTGTATGGTAATGTTTAAAACCAAAACATAAATAAAATTAGTTGGTAATAAATTGTTGTGCTGTTCACATCTATATATGTTTTTTTTTTATACCTATATAGATTTTTAAAATAATTTATAGATAAATAATTTAAAATAAAATCTAAAATGTCTGTAAAAAATAATATAGACTGGACAAATTTTTTCGAAGAATTTCAAAATATGCCACAATTATGGCAAATCTCTTCTAATGTATATAAAAATAAACGTTTGCGAGATGAAGGGCGGAAAAGTTCAAGTTTTCAAAAGAGTTTCCTGCCGCTAAAAATCTTTAAGTAGAATGAAGTCTAACCTTTGCAGAAATCGCATCGCGCATCAAAGTATTTTGCATTTCGATTAATCGTTTCTCTTTTCGTAAAAGATCTTGAAAATTTCCTTCTCCCATTTTTAAATAATTCCTATAATAATTTGGTTCTTTTCCAGTAATTTCCATTAAGAGTTCTTGATTTGAATATTTATTTTTATTGAGTAACCACTTTTTCACCCATTTCTTTTTTTTTTTTTATTATCAAAGCGATAATTATTTTATCGCCCATATGTTCTACTTTGAAATATAAAAATACTGAAGTTTCTAAACTTGTTTAAGTAAAAGTCTGCTCGTGTATGGTGAACACATAAACAAGTTTATGAACATGTTTTTAAACAAGTTTTTTAGTGTGTGGGTGCCATAAAATCAGAGCAGTAATAATTCCGGCACCACCACAACTTATTAAATATACTGACAGGTAAGATATTGTTATATTTATTTTGAATATTATTTTAAATTATTTATATTATAGAAATAGTATTCAGAAATATGGCGGACCATTTTATCATACTGGTGAGAGTTTTGCAAAAGCTGTTAATGCAATCCTTTACGAACCATTTCCTTTTACAAAACATTTAAATTCGAATAAATATAAAACGTTAACTTGCAAAAATGTACATTCTTATGATTTACAATTAATAACAACATAATGCCAAACAAAAAATATTTATCCTTTGGCAATTGAATTAAACTTGCTTAGCATTTTCAAAACAGTTTAATGGTTTAAAAAAGAATTTATATTTTACACAACCATTTGATACAATTACATGGATTTTAATAATATTTACAATTCTTTTTTTTTTTAGCTCGCTTTGAAACCATAATATCATTAAAAGTTTTTTTTTAATAGGAATGAATTGAGTAAGTCACTGTTATAATTTTATTCGGTTTTATAATAACAAATATTTAATTGGCATTCTTAACAACATTTTTAATTGATCCTATTTATTTACCAACACCCAAGAATATTTTTGAAATGAAAGAAAGAAATATAAAAGTAATGATGTCAAATGTTACTTTTGCAGCTTTTATTAAAACACTTGATCCAACAAAACGTTTAAAGGAAGTGTTTTTTAATGTTTCGAAAGAAATTTTTGAAAAGCATAGAAATCCACTTAATTCATCATATTCATATGCAACACCATCAGATTCTTGGAGTTTAAAATTTCTATTATAGTAAAAATTATTTTGAATTAAGTAAAATTTGTACTGTTGGTTTGTATCGTAAACTGCAAATAATGTCTAACATATTAAATTATGAACGGCTAACAGAACATATGATGAGAGTCCATGAAAATGGTTTATTTTCGAAATGGTCGAAAATGGTTGTAAATGAAAGTATTGAAGGCAATATTATGGAAAAATTAAATATAACAATGGAAGATGATTCAAAACCACTCTCAAACAATGAATTTTCTTGGATTCGGTTGGTGCCTTAGTACTTTATGTTTTATTTTTGAAATATTAAATCATAAATTGCGAATGAATACAATTACTGCTCAAACCTAAATCATTATTTTTTTAAATAAACATAGTTTTTTTCAACTAATTAATCCCTATACATATAAGGAAACAGAAAAACATATTTGATTAAAAATAAATTCTATTTTAGTTAAGAAGATATAGAACTATATATATAGAAACTTAATAACATTTAGTTTAGCACGATTATTTTTTTAAATGTTGCTTTAAAAACTAATGATTTTTCTTATAAAAATACTTTCTTAAATTTTTGATTTTAAATTTGGTAAAGTAAACAGATTCCAAATTGGTTTAGCGAAGCAAAAATCAACTAGCTCGATATTTATGGGAGAAAACAATATATGTACTTATATGATGAATCAACACAAAGCTGTCAAAATCTCTTCATTTATACATGTTACCCTATAACGGATTTTTCGTATTAGAGAACAGGATAAAATATAAAAACGGAATAAAAATAAATTGTTTTAAAATATAGTTTTTTATTTTGTTACCATAGCACTGATATTATAAACAATTTATTTTTTGATTAACTAATAAATAATGATGTTTGGATATTGTACAAGGTATATTATATAACCAAATATAATATATATAATATATAACATATGTATATGTAGCTAAACTATTATATAAAATCCGTAAACGTTTTCAACAATATTTTTCATAGCAAAAACTAATACTGTAGGTACATAACAGAAAAAAATAATAAAACAAGTAAGTTTGAAATTTTATTAAAAATAAAATTTAAGGACTGGCGAAATATTTTCTAGTATGTTTTGAACTTTGCCAAATATTTCAATTAATACGTAAATAGACCTCTTATTGAACGATTATTTTTAAGCATTTTTATTTTCAGAAATCTAATTTTTAATAGATTTTTAGGAAAAAAATATTTAATTTGAATGAAAACAGTGCAATATTATGCATATGCTTGTATAACGATGCATACATAATATATGTATGTATATAAATCATAATATTAATTTTGATACAAATTTCAACAAATAATTTTAGTGCTGGAAAAATGCTGGGAAAAAAGTAAGTGTCATAACACCATATGATATATAAATATAAGTATAGCTCCGCATATGGTTGTATGTGTTTTTTGTACTTACTTATAAGAAGTAATATTTTTTTTTAGTTTTCTACTCCCTTTACCAGCATAGAACTTCCATAAAGCCTATCGATCTGCTTCTCTTTTGTGCTATTGCTTTCGTTTGTGATCATGTTTTGTTCATTTCTGTTATTTGTCGTTCTACTGTTCTACGCCATGTTTTCTTAGATCTACCAATATTCCTTTTTCCTTGGGGGCTCCATTCTAGGACCTATCTAACTATGCAATTAGGAGATCTTCTAAGAACGTGACCGATCTAAACGCTTTAATGTTCCATTGTGCAAATCTTGTCCTTAAACGTGTGACAATTGTCGATACTGTTTTTCTGATTTTTTCAATCCTATTTCTATTCCGAGGTTCTGATTTTTGAATTCAAGGCTAAAAATTCTCCTAATAAACAATCTCACATACACATATATATAAATATTCTGGAAAAAGCGTATAACCCTACTTTTGACTCCAACTTTTTCCTTCTAATTATTTTTTTTTACACATAGGGCAATTTGTTTATATTACAAGTTTTAAATACATAAAAAAACATAATTTATTTTAGGGATTTTGTTTTTGGGGGTTTTTTATTTGGGGATTTTGTTTTACTGGGGTTTTCGTTTCTTAAATATTTTGTTCTTATCCTAATATGCATTTGTCGCTTAGTAACAGATAAATGGTTTTGTAGTATAATAGGTAGTTGGTGAAGACTTGGATTACTAATGGTTAGGATGACAGGTTCGAATCTGTATTGGAAGAGTTTAATTATCTTGTAATTCAGTTTATGTAGATATATATATTTTTAACACATATGATTTTCGATTTTCAAAGTTCCAAATTTTCGAATACGATTTTAGTTTAGGGAAAATAGCACTACGCGGTAAGGCACCAGGTTTTGACAGCTTTATCTTTACATTACAATTACAATACATTAAAAATTCTAATATTTTTTCCTTTCTAATATTTATAACAAACAAATATATTTTTTTAAAATCACTTCTTTTAATGGGGGCCTCGGTCGCCTAGTGGGTAATAGCGTATAAAATACGCTGTAGACACCGATGGAGTGTGGGTTCGAATCCCAGACACATCGTAAGATTTATTCCCCCTTACGACATTTACAGCCACAACAGAAAAGGCTGTGTAATTGTAAAAAAAAAAACAAAAAAAAAAAACTTCTTTAAATTTAAGATTCTTTGAATGACATCTTATTGTTTTAATCCTTCCTAAGTGAATGTTTGTTCAGAATCTAAGGAATCATTATGGGAATTTTACATTTCACAAAATTAAATATAAATTAAAAATTAAATATTAAATTTTAATAAATAACTACATTACATCGAGTCATAAAATTTCTTTGTCGGAAGTAGAGTTTTTGCACCGGAATTCGGAAATAAAGTTACTTTGTAGAAAGAAAAGGATTGCTGAATATTTACAACATTAAAATGTTTGTTTAAAAATAAATGACTGTCAGAAAACTCCTTTTATAACATTGTTTTTATACCCGTATCAACTATGTTCAAGGGTATAATAAATTTGCCATTACATTTGTGACCTTAAAGGAGTGAAGTTAGATATAGTGTCAAAAGTATGGATCGGCTTAAAATCGAATTTTGAGTCGATTTAGCCATATACGTCTGTCCGCCCGATATCTCTTTTTTTCTTTTCTATTTAAATTCAGTTGTCAAACAATTTCTTTCTTTGTATGAAAATAACTCAGTGTCTATTAAAGCTAAAATATCTGAAATTTTGTGAAGACGTGCTGAGTTACATGCCAACAATTATTGTAAAATTTTGTTGATCTAGAGCAGCCGGTTCAGGCTTCTTACACCTCTTGGAACTTAATAAAGCTGGGCGTCTGAAATCTTACAAATGATGATCAAGTTTTATGGCAACAACTTTTGTAAAATTTGGTTGTGGTGATGCAATAGATTTTGGTAGCTGTCATACAACTCCACAATTTACATAAATATATCTCGGTAGTTGTAACGTTATAATGTTCGGTACTAGAACATCTGAAATTGTTTAAAAGATGATCAAGTTATATAGAAACAGAATATATTACGTTGATACGGGTATCCCAGAGTTGACATAGTTGACTACTCTACTGCACTCTTCCTCATTTTTTTTTTGTTCTTCTGGTTGAAAAAGTTTTTGTGAAATTTTCTAACTTTCAAGTCATCATATTACAATCAATATGAATCAAAAAGTTTTATAAGAATTTTTCCGTATTATTTACTTTTAATGTGAAAGAAAATCCAAAGAAAATATAACAAATTTTGTTTTCTGATAAATATTAAGATTCAAACTAAATTACTTTATTTTTGCTTAATCATTGGTTAAGATGAAAATCTAGTTAATTTTGCTAAAAACTTTGTTTGTTTTATATTAATTTTTCTTCTTATTTGATTTTAAAATGTAAGTTAATCGATTCCCTTTAGCCCACACTCTACAAATATTGTACATGGAACTACGTTTTGTAAACTTACGTTGTATATGTGTAAAATTTCTGTATATTTTTTTGCTGCCAAAAAAATATCATATAAATCATTAAAGAATATGGTAACAAATTTATATTACATTTTTTTTGCTTATCATTTGCATAACAAACAAGAAGTTACATTTTAAATAAGAACTGTACGGCCACCGTTAATAGAAGTTAAGCTTTTTTAAAAATTGAAGCAACAATTTTGATGGTGTCTAGTGGGTAGTACTTATTACTTATTAAAACACACGGATAGCTTCAAAAATATTTAATACTATACTTAAATGTAATTTTCAGACAATAGAACAAAAATTTGATTTAAAAATAACCAACTTTCAAAGGGAAAATAAAAATTTGTAGTAAAAAAGATGATAAATATATTCTAAATTTCTTTTTGCATAACAATTACTAGGAACCTCCGGTAATAACTTAAAGAAACTACATTAATTTAAAAAAAAAAAATTAACTATATCATTCAGTAGGTAGGTAGCATTGATTTTAAATATGTTATTATAATAGATCTTATAATAATGGAATAATGAATTTGAATCCTGTCAATGTCATTACTTTTAATACAAGTAATTTTTGATGTGATGACAGAAAACTTGAGAAATAAAGTCCACGGTTTTTACTGTTAAACAATTTAAGTTGAAATCAAAGCCAATAATTAAAAGGAATTAAAATCCGTAGAATTTAATTCTGTTTCAATTATAAGGCCAATTGAATCTCTTTTAAAATTAAGGCAAACACTGCTTCCTATTGGCATGCAAAAAAACAAGAACAGAGTGTTAGATAAAAAAAAATTAAGGAAAAATTTTAAAGGTTTTAAAACCATGATTATACCCTTTTGAAAGAAATATACATATAATATGTATATGTGAAAAAAGACGGATTTCATAGTTGCTTACTTGCTTACAGGCCAATGACACTTCAGTCAAATGATAGTACAGTTAAATGAAAATACAGGTACGTGACATCCAGTCAAATGAAATTTTATGATTCGTATACGAAAAAAGTAAAAAAAATCCCTTCTTGAAATAGAATGAAATCCCACAATCTAGGAATTTCAGTTTCAAGAAATGTAAATAATCACATAAACTCAGACGTATATTAGTAAATTTATTGTGTATTCATATTCAATTTCACATGAATTTAACTTAATTTTTATTGAAAATAGCTGATAAAATTTAAACAATGTAATGCACAATGATTTGCTCCTGAAAAATTAAATATAAATTATATTGATCTTGGAATGAAGAATTTTGAAAATGCTATATTAAAAATGTCGACCTTCTAACCTCTAACCAGACCCACTATTTTATTTATTTTATCATAATTTAATTAAAACTAGAAAATCCCCTTTGCAATTGCACAATTTCAATAGATGCAAAAACATTTACGTTATCATACTGACTCCGTTAATAAACTCCTTAAAAATTTCATTTTTACATCAGCACCATTAAAAAAACGTTGGGATCACTTATTTGATGTAATAGAAAAACATACATAAAACAAATCTAAACACATAAAATAGAAAAAGCTAGGTACAGTTTATTAATTTTTCTCACCGTTTTTTTATGGCGGTAATTTTTGGCAGTTTTTTAATCATTGAGAAAAAATGGTCCAAGCTAAAAACACACTCAGGGTAAAAGTTCGTGGCGATATGCCAAAAATTGTTTGAAACACATGTATAAAGTGCCGGCGAAAAAATGCAAGCGATTTTTTTGCCCGGCTGAAAAATTTATATTTTACAATTTTGTAGCGACAAAAATTAATATAGTTATATTGGTGACATTAAAATTCAAAAATAATTTTTAATGCCATTTTTTTAACATTCGATTTGTAGATAGGTTAAGATAATAATATGTCATTTGAAGAAAAATTAATCGCGAAAGTAATAAGGAAAATAGTAAATTAAACGAAGACACATTCAGTTAGTTTCAAAAAATGTTCTTCATCCTTTTCTTTTATTTCCCTATAATATTTTACGAAGAAATCATCTTTTTCCGATCTTCATTTGCTATGACATTCGAATTCACCCACCAACCGCTAAGATTTTTTGTTTTTTGTTACATTTAAACCCAATCCCAATTATCGAAATAATTTTAATATTTTTTAAAATTTTACTCTCTATTTTTTTAGTTCTAAAAAAAAAATTTTATGTCAATAAAAAACAGCTGTTTTCGCCGCGAAATTTTCGATCCGAATTCGTCCACCGCCATCGGTCGCCGCCCTGAATGTGTTTTTACCTTTTACCTCGAGCTAAAACTTTATAAAACTTACTTATTAAATAATTAGTGTTATTTTTTGTTTGCAAAAATATTTCTGTCAATCTTAGTGTTTTCGTAATGAAATTTCTAAATATGGCGAATTTTGTATTAAAATAAAGTTTTTAATTTTTCTACATTTATTTGAAAGATTTTTACTTTATTTAACAAAACTACTTTCAAGTCTTTTGCGTTTATTTTTTTTGCTTGAAAAAAATTTGCTAAATTTATTTTATTTAAATGTACTTTGAAAGAGGTCTTTGGTATATTTAATAAAAGATTCATGTCTCCGATAGTGCAATTTCATAAATTTTCGGGCTCTTTTCTTTTTGTGACGGTCGTTTTTAACAGCTTTTTAATTAAACTTATAGAACTCTCGCGCCTTTTTCTGTGGCGATGAAATCTTTCCCGTGACGGAATTCACACATACTAAGCAATTTCAAAGACTATATCTGACCTGATGATATTATGATGTTATTTGATATTATATAATAAATCTTATATTTTTCCATGGCTAACAATATTATTAATGGTCTACTACAAAAATTATGAATCTATTGTGAGAGAAGGCTTCTAAAATTATATTTTCTTTTGTTTTTTAAAGAAAAACTAGAAAATCCCCTGTGCAATTGCACAAATTCTATAGATTCAAAAACATTTACGTTATCATACTGACTCCCTTAATAAACTACCTAAAAATTTCATTTTTACATCAGCACCATTAAAAAAAACGTTGAAATCACTTACTTACTTGTAATAGAAAAAAAACATAAAACAAATCTAAACACATAAAATTAAAAATGTTAGGTACAGTTTATTAATTTATTCTCGCCGTTTTTTCGTGGCGATAATTTTTGACAGTTTTTTAATTATTGAGAAAAAATGGTCCAAGCTAAAAACACATTCAGGGTAAAAGTTCGTGCCGATATCTCAAAAATTGTTTGAAACACATGTATAAAGTGCACAATAAAAACCGGCGAAAAACCAACCAACACCAACCGCTACGACATTTATTTTTTGTTACATTTAAAACACTCCCAATAATCGAAATAATTTTAATATTTGTTAAAATTTTACTCTCTATTTTTCTTTAGTTTTAAAAAAATAAATTTTATGTCGATGAAAAACAGTTGTTTTCGCCGCGAAATTGCTTCAATTACCAAAACTACTTTCAAGTCTTTTGCGTTTATTTTTTTTTTGCTTGAAAAAAATTTGCTGAATTTATTTTATTTAAATGTACTTTGGAAGAGGTCTTTGGTATATTTAATAAAAGATTCATGTCTCTGATAATGTAATTTCATAAATTTTCGGGGTCTTTTTTTTTGTGACGGTCGTTTTCGACAGTTTTTTAATTTAATGGTCTAATAATAAATTAGTACAAAATTATGAATCTATTGTGAGAAAAGGCTTCTAAAATGATATTTTCTATGTTATTTTTTCTTTTTTTTTTAAGAAAAATATCAATTTCTATAATATTTAGTAAGTTTCTGACTTTTGTTATGAAATATAATTATTTAAGTCAGCCGAATTTTACATTAATAAAAAAATTCAAATATTTTATGTTATATCAAAAATTCATCATAAAAAATCAAAATTCTAACCTAAATAAACAAAACTACTATAAAGTCTGTTGCGAAGCTTTTACCAACTTTTATAATAGTGAAAACAAAATCAAGAATTAAATCGGCCTATTATTTTTTTCTTATAAATATAAGGCTTACTATAAACTTTGCTCTTTTCACTTTCAGGTCTTTTAATTTTATTAAGAGTATTTTTATTTTTTTCAAAACAAAGAGTCATTTGAAAACTGCCAACAGAAGAATAATAATTTATTTTTAATTTACCGCTGCGACCAGTTCATAATGGATGTGGCGGTCAAATTTAAAAATTAAAAATTTGCTTTAAATTTTGTGTCGAAAGTACTTTTTAAAAAGTAAACATTTATGTCTCTGATAATAAAATTTTAAATTATTAAATAAATATATAGAAATATCATCATTGCCAGTTTAGTTTACATTCAGTGTGAGTGGTTTATTATAGAAATAAAATATTTTTTTTTTACATGTTGGCAAGGTCTTATCATTATATTGTGTATATTATCAGAAATTCAATCATTAATTTCACGTATAATATTATCTGATCTGATTAATAAATCTTATTTTCTAAAATGATATTTTTTCTAGGCTTCTAGGCTTCTAAAATGATATTTTCTATGTTATTTTTTTCTTTTTTTTTTAAGAAAAATATCCGTTTCTATAATATTTAGTAAGTTTCTGACTTTTGTTATGAAATATAATTATTTAAGTCAGCCGAATTTTACATTAATAAAAAAATTTCGAATATTTTATGTTATACCAGTTCTACCGAAAATTTAGCTTAAAAATCTAAATTTCACCTAAATAAACAAAACTATTTTAAAGTATGTTACAAAGCTTTTACCAGCTTTTATACTAATGAAAACAAAATCAAGAATAAAATCGGCCTATTATTTTTTTCTTATAAATATGAGGTTTACTATAAACTTTGCTCACTCTCACTTTTTCACTTTCAGGCGTTTTAATTTTATTAAGAGTACCTATTTTTATTTTTTTTTTCCAAAACAAAGATTGAAAATGCCAACAGAAGATTACTAATTTATTTTTAATTTACCGCTGCGACCAGTTCATAATGGACGTAGCGGTCAAATTTAAAAATTAAAAATTTGCTGAATTTATTTTGATTGAAAATGTGTTTTTTAAGCATGTACTTTTCCTTTTTTGACTGTACTCACTTTTAATGAAGGGTTTGTGTCTCTGATAATACATCTAGCGGAAAATTTGGTCACTCGTAATAATATTTACTAAATTTATTTATATTTTTAATGAACGGTTTGTGTCTCTTGATAATACTTTGAGTCAAAAATTTGTGTCTTTGGTAATAAAATTTTAAATTATTAAATAAATATACAGAAATATCATCATTGCCAGTTTAGTTTACATTCAGTGTGAGTGTTTTATTATAGATATAAAATATATTTTTTTACATGTTGGCAAGGTCTCGCCAACATCTTGTGTATTATATTATAGATATCCATTTCTATAATATTTAGTAAGTTTCTGACTTCTGTTATGAAATATAATTATTTAAGTCTGCCGAATTTTAAATTAATAAAAAAAATTCGAATATTTTATATTATATCAAAAATTCTGTTTAAAAATCAAAAATTTCAACCTAAAACTACTAAAGTCTAAACAAAACTACTTTAAAGTCTGTTGCAAAGCTTTTACCAGCTTTTATAATAGTGAAAACAAAGTACTATAAACTTTGCTCTTTTCACTTTCAGGCCTTTAAATTTTATTAAAATTTTTTTTTTTTTTTTTCAAAACAAAGAATTATATAAAAACTGCCAACAGAAGATTAATAATTTATTTTTAATTTACCGCTGCGACCAGTAATGGATGTGGCAGTCAAATTTAAAAATTAAAAATTTGCTTTAAATCGAAATAGAATTAGTATCGAAAATGGTTTTTAAAAAGTAAAAAATCTTAAAATTTTTACTTTTAATGAAAATTGTGTCTCTGATAATACTTTTAGTCGAAGATTTGTGTCTCTGATAATAAAATTTTCAATTATTAAATAAATATACAGAAATATCATAATTGACAGTTTAGTTTACATTCAGTGTGAATGGTTTATTATAGAAATTAAATAATTTTTTTTACATGTTGGCAAGGTCTCGCCTATTTTATATCGCCTCAAATTTTTTTATAGATATAAAAATACAATAATAAGGAGATTTCATTTGATTTCATTTCCTTTGCAATTTTCGCTTTATTTCTTTTTCGAAACGCTAATAATTTGAAAAATTCGTTATTTCATTTCCTTTGCAATTTTCGCTTTATTTCTTTTTCGAAACGCTAATAATTTGAAAAATTCGTTGTTTCCGCATCGAAAAGGAAATACAGCCGATTCGGCTTTATTGACTGGGGCAATATCACAATTAAATACAGGTTTTATATAATATGCTTAATACAGGAGCAATATTTAATATAATTTTAGAAGTCACCTCCCATCAACTGCTAAAAAGTTAAAAATTCAACTGAATAATGGAAAATTTGATAGCATCTTTAAATACGTCGCTTAAATACAATAGCGTTCTTTAAAAAAATTCTACCAGTTATTAATAATTTATTGTATTATTTCTGAATGTACGAAATAAAGTCCCAAAGTGGAAATAAATCATAACAATAATGAATGTATATATTAGTTTGCAATCTCAAACTTTTATAAAACTTTTGATGAAAGATAATTTTAAAATTCTTATTATCATTATTTTTTTCAAATATCCACCTTTACAAACTTCAGTTTCATATTGTTTTGTTTAATCCATTCTTTTTCATCGTTTAGAAGTGAAATTTTAATTAAAAAATTTCCATAATTATTATCTACCTATTTATACTTAAAAAAAAACACTTTTCGCGGTTCTTTTTGGCGAAAATACACATAAAGTTCCTTTATTTCTGCATATAATTAACATTATATTAAAACTTATTATATGTTTCTTAGTTGAAATCAATATAATCGATTATATTAATTTATGAACTCACAATACTAATTTTGAATCGAATTGAAAACAATGGGGAATCAAAAAGGAATTAATAAAAAGCCAAATATTTACCTGGAAAACAAAAATAAATAAATACGAAATACGAAAACAGAGAAAATGAAATCTAAAAAAATAATCAAGAATTTAATTTAATTTCAGAACAAAAAACCAAAAGAATTTTATGTTAATTTACCACCTCTTTCTCCATTTCTCTAAAGGACATTAACTGATTTCAATGAGGGTACGAAAATAAAATGTTAAATTATTTATTTAAAGATATAAGGTAGTATCTTATTATTAGATAGAAATTTGGAAAATTTAGAATTTTTTTTTAATGGATATATTTGAGTTTTATTCATATTGAAAAATAAAATTAAAATATTTTAGTAAATTTTAAGAAACTTTGGTTCTTTACACCTTAGGCGAAAATTATAACTTCAGAGAGGATTATTCTTTTAAGAAAAGAAAATAATAAACAATTCAAAATAATTGTTAACGGTTAAATAGATAAATATATTAATAAAAGAAAATAAATTAGTAACGATTCCCCTAAAAAATCCCAACTCACAAAATCCAAAAAACAAGTAAGTTTGAAATTTTATTAAAAATAAAATTTAAGGACTGGCGAAATATTTTTTGTGTTCTTTGAATTTTGCAACATATTTCAATTAATTCGTAAATAGAAATTTTATTGAACGGTTATTTTCAAACATTTCTATTTTCAGCAATCAGATTTCTAATTTTTAACAAATTTTTAAGAAAAAAATACTAAAAAAAATCAGCTGTCTCCACCACAGGACCGACCGCCACTACACAAAAAGTACAATGCCAAAATTTATAGGTTTTTTACATAATAATTTATATCAAAGCAAAATAACTTCTAATAATTTAATAACATTTTGTTTTATTCAATAACAATAATTATAAGCAATGAAATCGTAAAAATATATGTACATTCATTCATACATCCATTTATTATTATTATTATTGTAATCTAGATACATGATTTTTTTTTCATTCAAAAAATAATATTAAAAGTTAAAAATAACAAGAACTGTAAACAAATACAAAATAAACATAAGATTAATATTAAATCTGCTAACAAAAATTTTACCGTTTTAATTTTATGTCATCAACAAATGAATAATATGCATTGGCATAGATATAAGTACATGGAGTGTTACGTATGAAATTTGGACTTAGAAAAAAAATTAAACAAAAGTTAAAGTTAGTCGGATCAAAAAATGTTCTATGGCAAAGTTGTTCCCCTTTACTTGTGTAACAACTTTTTCTTAATAATTTTTCTCACAAAATTTTTCTGTTACGAAATATTCGTAAAAAACTTAAAAAGTACACTAGTAAACTACCACTTGCGGTTGTCTAATTTGCTCCAAAAGCTTATCAATCCGAGATATTTACGTCAAAACCTTAAATATGAAATTTCAAAAAATTCCGCTCAGTCGTTTAAGCTGTACACGTGCCTACAGACATACCCATACACGCACACAAGCACCCACACACACACACACACAGACGGACATCATGCTGAAAATTTTTTTACAGCCTTCTCCAGCCTAGTGCATTTTTGCGAAAACTCGGGTACAAATTTTTAGTATGAAAACAATACCTACCTTATACATTAATGTATGCGGTCGGTAAAAAGTGCAATATTATTGAATTTTAAAATTTGTGATGCATACATAATATACTTACAATAGGTACATATACATAAATCATAAATTATGTTATATAAATTTTAAAGATCTACCATTAAATTTTATTTTCAAAATGTACATACATGTAACTCGTTTTTTACAGATTTACAATTCAATTCAATTTTTAAAGTAAAAATACAAATAATTTTTCATATTATATTACCTTAATGGAAGCTACGAATTTTTATTAGAATAATCAGTAATACTAATTCTCATTCCAAAAATAGCAAATTTCTATATACAGTCAAAATCGGTTATAACGACATATCGTTTATTACGACCACTTTTAAAAGTCCCGATTTTAAGTTCATATAATTTCAAACAAATTTATATCGGAAATAACGACATCACTTATAACGACTTATTTTTACTTCAAAAAAGAAAAAAATATCGTTTATAACGACGAAAAAACAAAATAAAGAAAAATACATACATTATTATTAGTTACGAAAAAAAGCATCAAACGATTGACCCGTTACTTTTTGCCGCCTACTTGTCGCCTGGTTGTGGTTTTTTATACCCGTACGATAGGATCGGGTATAATAAAATTACTCCTCCGTTTGTAACACCTCGAAATAAGCGAGCTAGATATACCTTCAAAGGTATGGATCGGATCAGAAAACAATTCTAAGACTTTTGAGCCATGTCCGTCCGTCCGTCCGTTAGCACGCTAACTCAAAAACTAAGAAAGCTAGAATCTTGAAATTTACACAAAATATTTTGGGAGTAATTTGTAGGTTCCCTATTTTTTTTGGTTGAGCTTGGACCAAGCCTTAGGGTTGCTCTCGAACACCTAACTTTTAGATCCCCACATTTTTTTTGCAATAGAGCTATGAAATTTTTACTACTGATAGATCTCACAAAAATATTAATTTTATTTTTAATAACTTTTTTTTGTAGCCCCACCCGTTACGGAGCTACAGCTCCCCAAAGGTTCAAAAAAGCTCTATATTTAAATTGTTATAGCACAAGTTGTATAAGGTATATCTTCATTTTGAAAACGCCAAATGATTACTACTTTCATTAGCTTTAACAGTATATATACAATAAATATATAATTTTGGCATACGGTGTCTTAATTTACCGTTATGCGAAATTCAAATTTTGCAAAATTCTTTAAACCTTCCATCTTCTAAACGGTTTAAGTTGGAAACTTGAAATTTTGGCAGAAGTTAGATCTTCAAAAATAAGTATGAGTCATTTCAGAAATTTTTTTGTATCACCCTCCGTTTAGGAGCTGTAAGGGGTCAAAAACTGAAAATTTCCTATTTTGAAACACCTGTAACTTGAACACCTGTTAAAATTTTTTTGAAGTAATACACAAAAATTAAAGCTCCAACATTATACTTTTATTTCTGTTAACAACTTTTTTTAATAATATAGGGTTACTTTATAATTGACGAAAGTGTTACTTGATTTTTTCAAATTTTCTAACAAATTTCTTTAACGAATTTTTTCCATTTTGTTTTACTCGATAATTTGAAATTGTTGAGGATATAATGCGTAGTACAAAAAAATGTAATTAAATAAACAACATAACAGTTGCTTGAAGAATTTTTATTTATATGATATTGATATATATATATACATACTTATATAATATCATGTTTATTTACATATCGTATATGTCACTAGTGAATGAATGATAAGAGTATAGATGTATATTATATAGCGCCATATTTACATACATATATGCATTTTATTGTACTTATAAGAAATTATTCTGTCAATGGAATATTTAAATATAATATAATATAATATTTAAAATTATATTTACTGTTTTGTACTTAGTAAATTTAATATACATTTACCGCTTAGTATTAAATGGTACTATAGAATATTTGAAAAAGTTTTGGATTGATAATCGTTATGTGGAAGGTTAGAATCTGCTTTTGAAGAATGTACATATAAACATATAGTTTGAATATATGTACAACCCATAGTTCTAGAAATTATAAAATTCACTCAAATTATTTTAAAATACTAAAATATTAAAAAAATAATATTGTAAGCAGAGTGACAGGCTGTGAACATACTAACGGTTCGTACGGGTATCTAAGAGTTGACAAAGTCAACTGTATTCTTCCTCGTTTTTTTTTATTTTTTGTTAAAAACGGTGAAATAAAGACTTGAATAAATAAATAAATAATACTTCTTTTAATTTATAATAAAAAAATTTTGATATTGTTTATAACGACCTATCGGATATAACGACCAAATTTGTCGGTCCGCTCAATGTCGTTATAACTGATATTGACTGTAAATACAATCAATCGGTCCAGAAATTTTTTAGCTTAATTTATTTTTACAAAATGTACTTCCATACACAATTTGTCTGTAATGTATGATATGACATATATTATATGTATAGTATTGTTTTAGTGTTTGTTTTATTTTAATTCTTACACAAAACAGAAAAAAAAACAAAAAATACGTAAATAGACACCTAACACTACGTAGCTCTATAAATACAACTATATATTATCATTCATATTCAAACTATGTATAAATGCATGTGTATACTGTATAGTAATAGCATATTATTGTATAGATAAGAAACATAAACAAAAATACGTAGCTATGGATACTTAACACTACATAGCTCTATAAATACAATATTGTTGTATATTATTAATATATTTGAATATAATTCATATTCAAACTATATGTATAGCAATAGCATATATTGTACAGAAACATAAAATTCGGAAAAAAAAAGAAAAAAGGAGGAAAACAAAGGCTCATATATTTCGCCAATAAACAACTCCAAATCCTAACTACACAAAAATCATAAAATCCAAACAGGGCAAAATCCAAATACCTCAAAACTGAAAACACAATCTCCGGCTGTTTTTAATGGGAGCATGCATCCCAGTTTGCCTAAATCCAGTTTGCAAAAAAACATTTTGCATAATGTCATTTGACATAAAAGGCTTATTATTTCAAAAAGACTTATCATAATCAACCAAACCAAATCTCAACCAAAACTTGGATCTCAACCAAAACTTCGGGTAACTCTCGAACAACTAACTTTTAGATCTCTACATTTTTTTTGAAATAGAGCCATGAAATTTTAACTTCTGATAGATATCATAAAAAATTAATTTTCTTAAAATAACTTCAGCTACAGCCCCCAAAGTTCGAAAAAGCTCTATATTTAAATTGTTATAACACAAGTTGTATAAGGTATATCTTCGATTTGAAAACGCTAAACGATTACTGCTTTTATTAGCTTTAAATATATATATACAATAAATATATACTTGTGGCATACGGTGTCTTAATTTACCGTTATGAAAAACTTAAATTTTGCAAAATTTTTGATTCCTTCTATCTTCCAAACGGCTTAAGTTAGAAACTTGAAATTTTGAGAGGAGTTAGGTCTTTAAAAATAAGTATGAGTCATTTCAGAAAATATTTTTGTATCGCCCCCCGTTTCGGAGCTGTATGGGGTCAAAAACTAAAAAATTCCTCATTTTTAAACACCTGTAACTTAAATTTTTTTGAAGTATTATACAAAAATTAAAGCTTTAACATTATATTTTTATTCCTATTAACAACTTTTCTTAATAATTACCTTAAATTAAGAGTTACCTTAAAATTGACGAAAGTGTGACTTAATTTTTCTAAATTTTTCTAACAAATTTTTTTAACGATATTTTTGAATTTTTTTTTACTCGATAATTTGAAATTGTTGAGGATGATGCGTAGTACAAAAAAAATTAAATAAATAAAAAATATAACGGTTGCTTGAAGAATTTATATTTATATGATATGAGTATACATACTTATATAACTCATGTTTATTTCCATATCGTATATGTCACTGATGAATGAATGGTATATAATACATATGTATAGTATAAATTATTATACTTTTGCCGCTTAGTATTAAATGGTAATAACATATTTGGAAAAGTTTTGGACTGATAATCGTTATGTGGATGGTTACAATCTGCTTTTGAAGAATGTATATACATATAGTTTGAATATATGTACAATTCATAGTTCTAGAAATTATAAACTTCACCCAAATTATTTTAAAATACCGAAAAATTATAAATATAATATTATAAGCAGAGTGACAAGCTATGAACATACTAACGGTTCGTACGGGTATCTAAAAGTTTCTCTTGTATTATTCAATAAATTACACTAAATACACCGAGTACTTATATTTTAAAGATATTTGAAGTATTCTAATTTTTACTGTTCAAAACATTAAAGCTGTTAAGATACAAAACCTTTTATTCATTCCCATTTGAAACAATAGAAATGAATATGATATATATCTGGTTAGATTTGAATGTAATTCATATTCTAAGCTTTTTGAATGAATGCAGGGAATTAGATTCATTAGTCTTAAAAAGAGAATGCATTTGTGCAGATATCTAATATGCACATATAACAGATTTTGAATTATGAGGGATATGAAGATTATGACTAAATTCCATGTCTCATATAGAATTTTGACTTTTTAATAATATCTGATCAATAAATAGAAAGGAATAGTATGTAATATGCAATTAAATAATAAAATTGGTAATAAGTGTTTGATTTTAAAGTTTAGTAGTTAATAATTTTTACTTTTTAAAATTTATTTTCGTTTTCCAAAAATATATGTTGTGTCAAACCATCACTATTTTTTCATCATCGTCCATTTCTGCTAACAGTTTGTCATAATATTGCGGTATGGAATTATATGGTAAAAAACTATCTCTCATTTGCAAAGAAAATTTTTCATTTTGTCCGTATTTTCTTTGAAGACCCGAATTATATACAATGCATTTGATATAAATATAAATTTGATATAAAAACTATTTATATTTTTACTTGAAGAAGATATGTTCAGAATAAAATTTTAAAAACTTTCTATTATCGTGTTGTTCAATCTAAACTACAATACAGTTTGGCCTGCTGGGGTGGTACATACCATAATGAAATATTACCATTATTACTTCTTCAAAAACACCTAGTTTGTAAAAAATCTAGATTTCATAACAGTCTTCCATTATTTCGCAATTTAAAAATTTTACCTATTCGATACTTATATTGCTAAAGAAAGTTGGGGCTACCCTACCTTCTTCAATCTAAGAATATTTTTTATAAGATCAGGTCACTTAAATCACAGTTTTTCTGAAATTTATGCACTTCGTTCTTAATTTTCTTGCATTAGTAACTGTTCCGAATTTTCGTACCACAACTTTTGAAAACTTTTTTTCTGTCACATCGTGCCGATTATATAATAAACTTTCTTCTGAAACACGTTGTATCAGAACTCTGCCCAAATTCAGTAAACAAGTAAAGTCTTGGTTATTAAATAAGACTTATATTGAGGTGGAAGGATTGTTCAATACAATATGTAAATTTTCTATAACTATGGACAAGGTTTACTTTTGAATTTTAAGGTTTCTTTTAAATTTCTTTTCTGGAATTTTCTTTTTAATTGTGTTTAATATACTTAATAATTACTATTTCAATTTATCAGTTGTAAATTACATCAAAATTTATTTATTTGTATATGTATATATACATATTTTAATTTTTATCTATTTTTTTTTTCTTTTTTTGTTTTTTAATGAATCCCCACACATAATGTTTTTCATGATTTTGGATATGTATATTTTTAGCTTAGAAAATATTTGAATGTATTCTAAGTAGAATTTGATACTATTTTTATTAGCACATTTCCAAAAAAATTGTTAAAGATAGAGAAAAAAAATTTTAACCATGGGTAGGTGTCATAAAAACAATTAATTTTGTGGAACAACTTTTTATGCAGTCCTCAGGGAACTACAGCCCCTCAAACTTTGAAAAAGCCCTATTTTTAAACGCGTATATTTCATGTTCCGCTCTTAACATTTTTTCAATCTGAGAACGCCATTCGACAGGATTTTTTACCTTTATAAATCAATATCAAAAATATATATAATTTTAAAATTTAGTATTTAAATTTACCGTTATGTGAAAACCAAATTTTGTATGATTTTTCTACTCTCATAACTCCGGCACGCTTGAAGCGGCACGCGCTTAGGTAGGGGTTTGAAATTTTGAGACCAGGAAGAACTTTTAGAATGTATAGTATAAGTTTCCTCAGAATATTTTTGGGTAGCACCTTCTCTTTAAGAGTTATTACCCCTCAAAAATTGGAAATTTGCTATTTTTAAACACCTGTAACTTAGGCACCTGTAAAAAGTTTTCCTCAGCAAGACATGAAAATTAAAGGTTGAATAATATATTTTTTAATACAATAATACACAATACAAATCCATCGTTATAGTAAATAAAAAAAATTAGAATTTAGTGAAATTGTATAAATCGTTATTGTCAAATAACATTAGGCGAAATGTTGTTTTGGGAAATGGCTTTCGGCCAACTATCATGAACCCTTTTAGCTTTTAATAGATGCGTTTTTTCTACAATATTCCTCATTTCATATTGAATTAATTAAAAAAATAAAATTAAATAGCATTTATTTAATATATATATTATTAGTGGAGACTGCCGCCCCCAAACTTCTCCCAAAAATATTATTAAAGACTTCTTTGGAAACCAACTATAAAATCCTTTTTAATTATTTTTTTACATACATATTTTAATAACTAGGCATTTAAAATGGTGGTGGATAACCCGCGGCTAAGCCAATTATTGAAATCCTGATTTTGTACCCAACTATAAAAATTTTGTAGAATTTGTAGAGTTATAACATAATAGTAGTTTTATCCACTCAACCAATAAACCAATGTAAACCAATGAAAGAAATATTAAAGTAAAAGCTGAAATTTTTAATTTTAAGAGCTTTTTAAAAGTTGAATTTTTACTTTTTAAGAAAATTTCTCCACAAGCTTTCTTGTTTCTTTGGCACTTTCTCTAAAGTCATTACTTTATCATAGATCTGTTAATGTAAAGGTTCTAATTACTTTGTTATATATTGATTTATTTGTTTTGCTATTAGCTTGAATTAGTATTTCTGCAGTTCACTGGTCTTTTCAATCCTAATTTTCTCCTTGATATCTTTTTCAGGTTTAATTGCTCTTATAAATTTTGTCTTATATAAAAAATTGGCTTTCTTTTTGATAAGTGTTATTGTACCTAACTTCTTTGTTTTTGCACGTCATTATATTTATAAATATATAGATAATATAAAATATAGCTACATATAAAGAAAGTAAAGTTTTTGGAAAATTAAGGTGAAAATCTTAAAACAATTCTTTTTTTTTCCGAATTTATGGGATAAGTTTATCCTCTTTTTGAACTTGTCAAAATAAAAAACGATTAATGGTTTTTTCATATTTATGGTTTTTTATGAAAAACTTAAAACTTTCCTAAAATGATTCAAAATTTATTTAAAATTTATTTTATACAGTAAAATAGAATCTGAAAAGAATTTTATTTATAGCTAAAGGTTGAAGACTGTATTTCATTCCTTTAGAATATATATAAGTTATTCTAGGTTATTGAACCACTGTCTGGCTAATAACCGCCCTCATAGAGAAAAAAATATTTTGTCTTATTTTTTTTTTTGGAATTTAAAAAATTCTTTAGGAATTTTTTGATTAATTAAGGATAAAATAAGATGAAAATATTCTATAATTGATTTCTTATAACGGTTTAAGAATATTTCAAATCTGGAATGTTTATAATATGAAAGCTATTAAATTAAAATGTTAACAATAACAAATTAATTTTGTATAAGGATTTATCGAAATACCCGTAAGAACAAAATTAAGTTGGCGCTACTGGATTTTTAAGAATTAAGTTTAAAATTTATAATATTTAAGTTATTGAACTGAAATGCAGAATATAATTGTAAGGGTATCAAATAGTGAACAAAATAGTAATTGGTAAAGGAAAATCATTTAAATAATAAAAGCAAGACAATTTAGTTGTTAACAAACCTGATGTAACTATGAAGTAAACCCAAAAAACTACTCTCTTATATAGTTATAAGTTTCTTTTCCTAAAGAACGTATTCTGAATATTTCGTTTTAGCATTATAAATTAACTTAGTATATAGAATATTCTTAAAGAACTCTACCAAACAGTTTAAAATATTTAAGAATTGCCCATATTTTAATTTAACCATCAGAAATTTGGTTAATTTTTAGGCAATCTTTATTTAAGCCTTAAACCATAATATAGTAGTTTATTAAATCAAAAATTTAACAGCAAATTTTTTCTTACGGTTCGTCATTTTCGAATTTGTTTATCGTTTGCCGAGAAAAATTTCCACAAAAAAAAATGAATAAATTTGAATAAAATTGCTAGGAGATGCACAAAAATATGAAGCTGTGGATTTCTCCTGCATGGTTGAAAATTCTCTAAAGATAGAAAAGATACTCCGTAGCACAATGTATGCATGATTTTTACCGAATAAACCCCATCTGTCCTCAAACTAGCCGAACAGACTAAAACCATTAATTTTTAGTTCTAACGGTTTTTGTTAGTAAATCTTATGTAATTTCCTTAAAAAATTTATACTTCCGCTATATCCCTGCTAGGTCTGATTCTTTTAAAGCCTTCACTGTAGTAATCTTATTTTCTATAAATACAGGCTTACGAATGGTCTTCTAAAAACCTGTGAAATAAATCAAATTAAAACCAATGAATTATTTTAATGCAGCGACATGGGAAAAGAGGTTCATACTCTACAATCTTGACTTAAAAGCTAATGTAAAATTCGTTAGATGTTTGAAAAAAAGTATTTTTATTTGTTTAATCGATTAAGAAAATTTCACGAGAATGAATATGATAATGGATCTGACCCTTAGTTAAAGACTACTAAAATTAGGAATACAACTATTATTAGGAATACAACTGGTAACGGTTAAAAAAAAGTAAATTTAACAAAACACTTTAAAAAGTCACCTACATATATTATCTCCAAATAGACAAAAAAAGTTATTTAGAAAACATTGAATTTAGTTGTAGAAAATAAATAAAGATTTAATATTTTTTTTTTTTTTTTTATCAAAAATGGATTTAAAAAACTGGAAAACATGTAGTTTAAAAATAAATACAGATTAGAAAGAAAAAAAATTATAATAATTTTTTCTAATATTTACTAGCAAAAAAAAGTGCAGGAAAATAACACCACATGGACTCAACCTTTATGACCATTTACTCCATCATATCAAGTTCGTCTTAATTTCATCTAGCAATGGGTTATAATTACACTTCTGCGTTGTACTTTTCTTAGCCCACTTTTGAAAGAGATAGGTGAAAATTATCACTTTTTAAAAAAGAGAGAAAATTATTTCTACGAGATATCAAAATTATGTAATCGCAAGAAGGATTTTAAAGTTGATTACAAATTCAGAATTATAAATTTTGTTTGGCAGATTCTAAATTACGGGGCTAATGTTTAGTTGTCACAAATACTTGGATACATCACTATACAGACACATATACTGGAAAAATCGTATAACCCTGATTTCAAACCCTGATCTAACCCTAATTCAAAAATCAAATATTGTAATTTCAAAATTCTTGATTGGAATACGTAAATATTACAAAAATTATAAAAATCAGGGTTACTCTATCCGTTCCGAAATATTTTATACAGTTAAATGAAGTACAGTCCAATGACAGTCTAGCAAAATTATAGTATGAAAGTGAAAACGCAGTCAAATGAAATACAGGCAACTGACATACAGATGACATAAACTTATTTTTATTGTAATATATATGTATAACAGTATAAACACTCATTTACACATTCTTTTATATTATTATGTAATAGGTTATTAATTATGTAATTCATTTTTCAATCTATTTTTTTTTAGTTTTATAAAATTAAGGAATTTATTTTAAGTTTCAAAAATATTCAATATCTTTGAAATTTTTTTAATAGAAATTTACTTAATTTTTGCTAAAATTTAAAAGGCATTAATTCCACTAATTTTCGTGGGCAATTTTTCCCACTGCTAATGGGAATTAAGTTTGATTAAATAATTTTCTACATTAGTGGTATAAATTTCCATTTGAATTTCTTTCCCTGTGCCACAAAAACCATAATATATAATATTATAAAAGAATATATATGTATTACACAAGTATGTATTTATATCCTTGAATGTTTTTCTTAGTCGAATAATTTTTAGGATAATCATTTTTTTTTTTTTTTTTTGAATTTATACAAGTTATGGATGAAATGTAGTAAAAATAAAAATAAACAAGGTAGAATGTAAACCAACGGTTTTTAAAAGCGCACATTTCCAAAACTCAATACAAACTGTTTAGAAGTGTGACTTACACAAAAATTTGAAAATTTCATGTAATAAGAAAAAATGTGAAAATAGGACATTTTTGAAATTTTGAGGGGCCGTAAGTCCGGAATCCTATATAACTAAGAAAAGCCGTTAACACACCTTTAATTTTCATTTCTTGCCGAAGAAAAATTTTTACAGGTGCCTAAGTTACAGGTGTCTAAAAATAGCAAATTTTCAATTTTTGAGGCGTAATAACTCTTAAAGAGGGGGTGTTACCAAAAATTTTTCTGAGGAAACTTATACTAATTCTAAAAGTTCTTTCTTGTCTCAAAATTTCAGGTTCCTATCTAAAGGGGTGCCGGAGTTATGAAAAAAGAAATTTCATGCAAAATGTGGTTTTCACATAACGGTAAATTTAAATCGTAAATTACAAAATATTACATAATTTTGATATTGTTTTATATAGATAATAAAATTTTCGATCTTCTGCCGGTTTTAGATTGCAAAACTATTACGCAGAGCCCGAGATATATACATCTGAAAATGGGGCTTTTTCGTAATTTTGAAGAGCTGCAACTTTGGAACCCTTTACAACTAAAACAAACCTTTAACACACATTAAAATATATTACTGTAGCTTTAAATTTTATATCTTGCAGAAGTAAAATGTGTACAGGTGCCTAAGTTACAGGTGTTTAAAAATAGCAAATTTTCAATTTTTAAGCCCTAATAGCTCATAAACAGGGGGTGGTCCGAAAAAATTTTCTGAGCAAACTTATACTAATTCTCAAAGTTCTTTCTTGCCTCAAAATTTCAAACCTCTATCTAAAAGCGTGCCGGAGTTATGAAAGTAGAAAAATCATGCAAAATTTGGTTTTCACATAACGGTAAATTTAAATACTAAATTTAAAAAATTTGTATAATTTTGATATTAATTTACAAAGATAAAAGAAATACCTGTCGAATAACGTTTTCAGATTGAAAAAATCTTGAGCAGAACATAAGATATATGCATTTAAAAATAGGGCTTTTTCAAAGTTTGAGGGGCTGTAGCTCCGTAATGGGGGGGGCTACATGAAAAAGTTGTTCCACAAAATTATTTTTTTTATAAGACCTACCTATGGTTAAAATTTTTTTTCTCTATCTTTAATGGTGTAGAAGTTTTGTAAACAGACGGACGGATGGACGGACGGACGGACGGACAGAGTGAAACTAATAAGCACATTTTTTCAAAATTTTTTTGGAAATGTGCTAAAAAATAGTACACTTGTCTGACTAGGGTCACCATGTAAAGCATTAATCAGACTATTTTTATTTGTGTTCAAAAAATGTAAATATAAATTTTCGAATAGAAAATAACCTTTGTCTAGGTTTTTAATACATTTGTTAAAAGATTCTATTATAGAAATTTAATGGATAAAGTGAATAATTTAAAAGGAGAAGGAAATAAAAACAAAATGTTAAAAAAACAACATGATAACTTTTTTTTATAGGATAAAAAAAATTCAATTTGTCATATTTATATATATATAAATGTAATTTGTATAAAACATTTTATTTATGTTCAACAAAAAAAAAAAAAAAATTGAGTTATAATCATAAAAATTAAATTAAAGAAGAAAAGAATATTTCTCGAAATTTCCGTAACTCTATTTTAATTTTAAACAATTTTGTTTTAATTAAATTTCCTGGAAACTATATGTAAAAATCTATTATTTATTTTATAATTATTTTTTAGCACATTTCCAAAAAAAAAAAAATATGAAAAAATGTGCGTATTAGTTTTACTTTGCCCTTCCGTCTATCAATTTCAAACACATCTAAACCGTTTAAAATAAAGAAATAAAATTTGGATCATGTATAATAGGTCTTATAAATAAACAATATTCTGGAGAAACTTTTATATGCAGCCTCATCCATTATGGAGTAGCCTCATCCATTAGAGAGTTCCCCAAAATTAGTAAAAATCGTATATTTAAATGGGTATATCTGAAGTTCCTCTTAATACACCTCCAATTTAAAAATATCAATTTAATAATAATATTTGTGCATTAAATAGTTTTCTTGACCACATAGAGTTTTCTTCAAACTCAAGAAAGTCTTTCTTTATTGTCTATAAATGTTTCTTACTTACTTCAAAATTATTGTTTATTACGTGATTTTAAAAATATACAATGGATGATCTTAATTTAATATTCTTCAATTTAACAAACTTTTAAATATAGCTCAGTAGGACTCCTGACTGAAGACGCCTATGTTCCACACAAGCTAGAATTTAAAAGAAAAATTTTTCATCAGTTTTACAAGTAGATAGTTAGAAAATCTATCAGAATTTCTAGGTAGTATGTTAAAAAATGTTTGTCATAAAATATTGCAAAGAAATTGTAGTTTGTAAGTTAGACTCTTTATCAGAAATTTTCTATAGATTCAACTCTAAAACTACGTCATGAGTAAAAAAAATCACAATCTATTCAACATAAAGGTTATGCAGTTTATGAAAAGAAAACGTATTTGCTCTTCAAGGTGGTACAATAAGATATGACAGACCTCGAGTGGAAAATGTGAAAGAAGTGAATGTTGAGACGTATTCAAAATAATATTTTGAAGCATACAAATACATTTGCACCATCAAAATAAAAAAAAAACTCCACAAAATCAGATTTAAATATGTACATATATAAGTGTCTTCATTTATCTGGTATCTTCATTTTACAGGTAAGAATCTATTGCTTCTGTTATATCGTTACTAATGATTATTTTTCTTTCTTTATATTTTTTAGATCGCAAAATTAAACAACACTTGATTTATTTGAATGTAAAATAGATTGGTCATAGCCATGTTGGTTTAGACTGTTAGAGCCATGTTGTCAAAACAAAACGTATATCAAATTATCTTTTCAATGATGTATTAAGGAGAAGGCAACAAAAATCTACAAATAAATATTTGGTTTCACTGTAAATACCACACTTTTCTTCATTTTGGGAGGAAAAACTGGTATACCATAATACAAAATACAATGAATAACTCTATTGAAACTGGATTGCGGAAAAAAATTTACTAGTAATTGTGAAATATTATAATATAACCAAAGTGTGCCACCCCAATTAAAGGAATGAGCTAGATGTACTATTTGTTATGAAAAAGAAAATATTACTAAAAATAACATGCTTATATGAAGCAATTTGTAAAAAACTTACATGTAAAAAGGAACATAATCATATAATTTTGTAACCATATCTTGAAGAAAACTTAATTTAATTCTTTTTATACCCGTATGAACTATGAGTATAATAAATTTGCCATTACGTTTGTGACACATTAAAGGAGTCGAGCTAGATATAGTGTCAAAGGTATGGATCGACTCAGAATCGAATTCTGAGTCGATTAAGCCAAGTACGTCCGTCCATACGCATGATAACTCCAAAAATAAAGGAACTAGCAAGCTGTAATTCTTTTTACGTCACTATTGCAAAATTGTTAGTTTTGCTATTTAAATCCAGCTTTATCGGCCGCCGGGAATAATTCAGTATCTATTGAAGCTAGGTATCTGAAATTTTGGAAAATCGTGTCGAGTTACAGGCCAACAATATATTAAAATTTGGTTATGCTTGTGTGACAGGTTCGGGTAGCTGCCATACAACTTCTCTTTTCAAATGAAAATAACTCATGGTCTATTGAAGTTAGGTATTTGAAATTTTGTAAAGAGGTGTCGAGGTACATGCCAGAAAGTTTTGTAAACTTTGGTTAGTCTAGAGCAGCCGATTCAGGCTTTTTGCACCTCTTGGCACTTAATGAAGTCTGAAATCTAACAAATGACGATCAAGTTTTATGGCAACAACTTCTGTAAAATTTGGTTGTGGTGGTGCGGCGCGTTCAGGTAGCTGCCATACAACTTCTCTTTTTAAATGAAAATAACTCTAAATAAAGCTAGGAATCTGAAATTTAGAAAAGAGGTGTCGATTTGCATGCCAATAACTTTCGTAAAATTTGATTGGTCTAGAGCAGCCGGTTCAGGCTTCTTGCACCTCTTGGAACTTAATGAAGCTGGGTGTCTGAAGTCTTACAATTGAAGATAAAGTTTTATGGCAACAACTTCTGTAAAATTTGGTTGTGCTGGTGCAACAGGTTCGGTTAACCGTCATACTCCAAACTCCAAAATGTACATAAATATATCCCGGCAGTAATAACGTTGGTACTAAAACATCAATTTTTTAAAAGATGACCATAGTTATATATAAACATGATATATTACGTTCATACGGGTATCCCGGAGTTGATACAGTCTACTCTGAAGCACTCTTCCTCGTTTTTATATAATTCTTAAAACATGTTTTCTAGTTTGTTCTTGAATAAAAATTTCAAATAAAACTGTTTTATCTTATTTTTATGAAAAATAACGTGTAGAAATTTTCACATAAGGAAAAAAAGCAAGTTTTTTTCAAGATGGGTTGAAGGCTATATATCACAGTAACTCAACTCAAAAATGTTTACATATTTTGTTATTATTATAGGTATAAATGTATTTCTCAATATTTACATTAATTTAATTAACCGCTCATAATTGAACGATATTTTAACAAGGATGCAAACATCAATAATTTTTTTTTTGGCAAACATTATAAAATTTTAATGAATACTAATTTAATCAATTGACCATATACATAATTGTACATAAGGATATACATATATGTAGATATAAATATATTAAATAAAATTAAATATTCCAATGTAAATAATTTTTTTAATTAAAATAATTAAATATATGCGTAAAAGCATTTTTATTTTACTTTTACATTAATTAATGATAAATATACCAGTGCCGGATCATGACTACAATTAGCCAGAATTGATTACGGGCAGCATTAAAAAAACAATATTACAAATTTATTAATAAAAAAAATAATTTTTTTTTTTAAGGGAGTTGCGAATCTTCCAAAGACACCAAGAATTTCCCCTTGATAGTGTCAGATTCTTACTGACTAAGCCCACCTCCCCCTTTATCCAATATAATGGGATGAAACCCTTACCTGCTAATGCAGTATATTGGCTCGGGAGTAGCGATAGGAAAGGATAGGAAATGGATACGAAAATATTGAATTAGGAGTGGCACTGTAAGGAAACAATGAATCCGTCTATTATTATTACTATTTTGCTAATAGTGACTATGCCGTTACAACGGTTTTTTTTTTATTTAACTTTTATTTAATAATTTACATTCTAATTTAACCTAAAAAAAGTTACTACAAAAACGGGTTTATTTTCAAAATATTAATTAACATATAAAAATACAATATTTTTTTTTGTTAAATTTTTTTCATATGTTTTAAAATTTTTTTTGCATTTTCTTATATCTATTTTTGAGGATTAATTTATAATTTTTTTAACATTGAAGACTAGAAAAACAATGTTTCTTATTTATTTTTTTTTATAATAAAATTCCTACCCTAATTTAACCTATCTTAACCTAATTACTCTAGCTTATACCTAATATTGGTTCAAAACCTTATTTATGACCTATCTAACCACCAATAGTTTTTTCTAAGACGTGTATCTCTAAATGGCATGTTTGTATCAAATTTTAATCTATCTCCGTTTATATTACCCGGATTATATTCAATTTTTTTACATGTAGCCCGTCTACTATAATGATATAGTAGAGGGACATGATTTTCTGTTAGTATAAAACCATTTTTGTCAAGAAAGATAAAATGCTCAGGAGCAATGAATCCCGTGAGCAAAGTCTTTCTAATGTACTCCTCATTGTGGTAGAATGTGATATTAAACCATTTTCAGGAGTGTTTAATGCTCTCTCATAATGATTTCGAATTAGTTTTATCATAAAACTGTCGATTCTATTTATGTTTGCTTCTTTGTACAAATATTTATTGGAATAGAAATATTTATACTCAGATTCGGGTTTTCTGTTTTTGTTAATGCATACTCTTATACACTTTCTTTCAAACTTTCTGAATTACCGAATTACCGAATTGCCGTTACAACGGTTACAACATGCAGTAGTATTATAACACCTTACTGCATAAAGTAATAATTGAAGGCAACCCCCCACTGTCGCTGTCGCAGCTTTTATTATTAGTATTGGTATTTTTATAGCAAAATGTTATAACATTTTCATTACCGATGTAGTGTTAATAAAATCATAATAAAAGCATATTAAAAAAAAAAATCATCGTAAGGGGCCTTTGTAATGAGATTCGATTTTTAATAATTTCCTTTTCAAAAACTGTAATATGGTACGTCTATAAAGAACAAATATTCGAAGACTATCATAAAGTTTTGTTAACAATATTAAATGCTCTAAAAAAGAGGAAATAGACTAGTTAAGTTCAAATTCTTTTAATAAATGTTGTGTTTACCATCTGACCTCAAAAAATGGTACCTAAAAAATGTTTGTACAAAACAAGTAAATAAAAGAACTTATTAAGACTAAATGTAAGATCCTTAAATTACACAATTCTTCATAATATAGTAAATAAATAGCATTATACGAATTAAAGAAAAACAAATAAAAAATACATTACAAGTTAATTTCTTTAAAATTGAATAAAATATTTATTAACAGTCCGATACTGTATACTTATGACTGAAAAAATGACTTCGTATTAAATTTTAAACATATTAAGTAATTACTTAAAACTCATAAAAATTAATTATAAAAAAAACATGCACAGCAGTTAAAGGATAATTTTGTTATAGTATGCAAAATGATGACTTTATTATAGTATGCAAAATTGACTTTTGCAATATTACCTTATTATGCTTTTCTAAAATAGTTCTTTGAATTTCTAATTTTGAACAAATTTGAAGGTCGTTTAAAATATTTTTCGTACTCGTACAATTAAAGTAACTCATCAACAGAATTCCAAATGAAAGGAATCAAAATCGCCAGAAAAATAGTTTCAATGTTAAAAAATTTGTGTTTTAGAAACGAAAAAGCCATAGTTATTTTGAATTATCTTAATAGTGTAGGTATACCTTAATTAGTTTCCTAGACCGCAAAATGATTAATATTTTTAATAAGAAAGTTTATGATATACATATTTTGTTAAAATAAAATTACAGAGTAGATTTTATATTTAATTTAATTTGAATTAAAAATTTCTAATAAATAAATTTCGAACCCAAACTTTAAAAAATTCTAACAATAAAATGCAATAGGATTGAGATCAATTAGATAATAAGTTAGTTTAGGAAAAAAGAAGAAAGAATATCAGTTCCAAAAAACCAATAACCACAAGCATTATGCAATACAGTTAAAATTTCTATATTAGAGTACGCAAACGACCTCTAAAAGTTTTTAAAAATACAGAAATTTCGAAATTACATGACAGCTACACGAATCCGTTCCACCAGCCTAATCAAATTTTCAAAGGTTGTTGAAATGCCAAAATATGACAGTTTACGCTAGAGCAACAAAACTTCAGAAAAATTATTGTCATAATGTCATTGTCATATTGTCATTTAAGTACCAAAATATGAGAATACAAATTTCGGATTTGTATGTCAGCTATCCAAAACTCTTGCTAGGAAAACGAGACTAGATATTTTGCTTTAAGGCTTAGCACAGTCACTTTTATTTTTATTAAACCGATCAAAAAAAAAACCAAATCTTAAAACAAATTATACGAAAATAATAATATTGGAAAAATCATAAAAATTATATGATTACTATCCACATATTTGTTCTAAACACTTCTCCCAACATCCAAAAGCTTGCCCAGTTTCTTCATTCCTATTTTCGCCAATTCCAACATCAAACTGGTTGAAACGCCTTCTTTTTCTTCCACATTCAAATTGAATTTCAGGAACGTAAAAGAGACATGATTTAACACCCTTGTACAAAATTTCAAGTTTTATCTTTATTAATTTCGAAGATATGCTTGTTAGGCCTTGGCAGGCGTGTGTCAGCTACCCGAACCATCAATTCATCTCAAGTTTCAGAGGCGTAAAGGAAACATTACAAAACATCCTTGTACCAATTTTAAAGGTTCTATCTTTTTTGGTTTTGAAGCTATGCTTCTTTGCTCTTTGGCTAGTTCGAAAGCTTTCAAAATCTGAACCCATGGTCCAAATCATCTCAAATATCAGTTTTCAATTTTAAAGAAAAGAAAACATGACAGAACACCCTTGTACCAAATCTAAGGTTCTATCTTTATTGGTTTTGGAGATATACTCGTTTGCTCTGAGGCTCATTCGGAAGCTTTCAAAATCCGAATAGTCCAAAACCTTTTAAATATCAGGGACATAAAGAAAAAATGAGAGAACACCTTTATACCAAATTTAAAGATTGATCTTGCGCTCGTTCAGAAGCTCCCAAAATCCGAACCCGTGGACCGATTTTGCGCAAATGCAATTCCCGCCTTTCCTTCGTAATTAGTAACCTACTATATACATCTCATAAAGATAGCTTTATTAGTTTTTGAATTATCGAGCGAACGGACGGACTGTCAGACATCGTTAAATCGACTCAGGTGGTGACACTGATTAAGAATATATATACATCTCCATATCTAAATTCTTTCCTTTTGGTGGTTACAAACGCCTCACCAAAGTTAATATACCTTATACTTTAGGTGTAGGGTTGTAGCAGATAATATAAAAAATTATTTAAGTTATAACCAAAAAAAAAACATTAAAAACTGCAATAAGAAAACAACAAAATTATGGACATATTGTTAGAGAGGAAAACTGATGATCAAAGGAAGGACAGTTGATGCAATAAAAATCCGAGATTTGATTTTTTATTATAGATAAATGAAAATGTAATTTATAAGATTTTATTTACTTAGAGTAAAATAGAAAAGCCAATCAAAGGCTTATCCATAATATCAACGTCCAGGAATTATAATGTCATCGTGCTGTAAATAACTTAATAGGAAACAAAGAAATTAAATCTGATTGAAATTTGAAAAAATGTATATTTATCATTCTTAATCTTATTAGAATTAACGCTTAATATATCTATAAGTTTTAAGAGATTTAATTCTTTTTTTAGATTTCTTGATTTAAAAACATAAGGATAATAAAATTTAACGTAGTACACAGAAATACCAGATATATCTAAATATCAAAAATATTTTTAATTATTTTATCCTTTTTATTTTCCAGTTTCATAAATACACCAATAGATAATATTTTGAATTAGTTTTTTGTTTTCGGTTTTCTTTTTTCTTAGTTAAAAAATATTTCGAATTTTTAAATTCAAGTCACACATGATTTAGGGTTAAGGTATATAGTTAGTTTTCTTTGAACAATAAATACATGGTAAGCATATAAAAATATACAAAAGAAAGAAAAGAAAAACCATTTGAAATGATTTTAAATTGTTCATGAAAATGGTTTCAACTGACTTTAAATGTATAAATTTACATAAAATTAAACCGATTCTATTGTATAAATTTGAACTTGAATTGTCAAATTTAAAAAAAAGTTATAAAAAAAAAAGAAAACTGAACGACTTGATAGAAAAATTTATTTTGTAAATCAATTTTAAAGAGAAAAAGAAATCTGTGATATGAATACAAAATACGGTTAAATTTATATCCTAACATATTACAGTTATAGCATAAAATAAAATGTTATTTTAAATGAATTGTTAATAACAGTTTGACATTTATTTAACATATAGCTAATATTTTTTTTTCTGTGGTAAAATTTAAAGAATTTTAAATGATAATTATAACGAACAATAACAATAATATTTTTTAATATATATAAAAACTCTATTGAATTGGTTTACACTTCCTTATAACTTCTTTATTCTTCCTTATAACGTTTACGCTTCCTTATAACTTATTAGTTCAAATAAATAATTGCTTTAGCAATTTGAAATCTGTTATAAAAGGTTTTCCGCAACGTTCAATTTTAGGTCCCGTCCTCTTTAATTTTTATATTAATTATATTTGTGAATTAAGTTGGCAGGGTCCTTGCAATTGTATTCTGATGACGCTGTATTAAAATTTACTGTAAGAAATGAAAGCGAATTAAAAAGTTCAATAGACACAGATCTTCGCATAATAATTATATGGTTATAAAAAAGTAAAACGAAAATATTATTATTTGAGAACAAAAAGTTTCAAAGTACCAATTTTTTATTTAGTAATTCGACAATCGAAGTTGTCAATTCAATTAAATAATTAGGTTTAGTAATGGATAAAAGTTTAAAATGGGACGAGCATATAGACTATGTTTCTAGAAAAAGATCACCTTATGTTTTTATCTTAAAAAATGAACCTTTCTATCATAAAAATCTCTATTCGTTATTTATTCTTCCTATGTTTTATTTAATTTTAAATCTTTTGTGGAGTAGTTCATCTCAATATCTTTTAAGAAAGTTAAATATTTAAAAAAAAAAGGCGATCAGAACAATACATATATGGATTGCCAACAAGATTTCCTTCGGCATCACTTTATATACCTTTAGATATCTAAGTTTTGCAAATATGTGTAAAAAACAACTGCTCCTAACTACTTTTAAAATAATTAAGAATAAAAGCATCACTTCATTCATAAAACTAACTTCTACGTCTTATCACTTTTTAAAAAAGAACAGCAAAAGAAAAATTGCATTTTCCATCTTTTGCAAAAATTTTTATTTGGAAAATTATTGTGAAAAAAATGTTATGAAATTATAATAAAAATGAAAATATAAAACAAAAAAAAAAATTGGCCTATAGATGTCAAATTATATTTAACCAGACCAGAATAATAAGACCAGACAGCTTATATGCTGCGGTCGTAAAAAACCTAATATACATTATATACAAATTATATATTTTTATGAATTAAAAACTTAGAATTAAAATTAAATCTGAATTGTATATAAACGTTTATTTTTTTTAAATAAAGTAAACAAAAAAAAAACTTTAATATAAAGTTATTGTTATTATAAAGTAATTTTTTTTTAGTGAATTTGCCAGCCACATAAATGTAACAAGGAAATTACACAGCGTTTCCTTTTCAGACGTGGCTGTACATGTCGTTGGGGGGAACTACTTTTACGACGGGTGTGGGACTCGAACCCACACTCACTCGGTGTTTTACATTTTATACGCTCTTACCCACTAGACCACCGACGCCGATAAAGTAATTCTTTCGTATATTTAAAAAAAACCAAAAATTTTCCTAAAAAAAAACAACCGTTTAATCACACTGGAAATAAAACACAAAAAATTAAAAACGACTGGCTCTAACCAGTGGACTACGATTTTTTTTCTTTCTACCATTCAAAAATTATTACAGTTTTGGGAAACTTTGTTCAGGTAATTGATCAAATTAGATACAATGAGATAAAATCTCCTTTTGTTCATTTCAGGATGTCAAAGGTTCGCTATAATAATATTATTATATTATAATATTAATGAAACGACTGATATTAAAAATTTCAGCTCATCCACTTTTTGCTTCTAAGAGTTGAAAGACAACAAGAATACAAATGATGAACTGACTCAATCAAATAGTTTCTTATAAAATTTGAACTAAAAGTAATTTCTATTTAATAAAAAGATCTCTAAAACCTTTGGGGAAATAACATCTAAATATGAATAAATCTAACAATAATATATCTAATATTGAAATGAAATGAAATCTAAAAAATATGAAAATACATATTGCAAAAAATTCAATTAACCAACAAAATAACTGAACAAGTTCCCAATTTTTTTTTAGAAATCTATAAAAGCAATATATTAAAAAAACATCAAAACCCACATTAAACCTTAATTTTGAAACAACCTATAAAATTAATCCTAATAATTTTTTGATACATATATTTTAACAATAAAACTTTTAAAATGGTTAGGACTGCCTCTACTAAGTCTAATAATAGAGATTGAAAGCAAATGATTGAAACTCAGATATCTAATATCTAACAATTTTTAATACTTTTATTTTGTATTAAACTGATTAAGAAATTATTACAAATGTTTTAATCAATTGATTGGTTATCATTTATTAAAAAGATTGGTCATCATTTTTGAATATAAAGTTTCGGAAAAATTAAATACGCTTTTTCCAGATATTGTATGAATCCAGAACATAATGTTGATAAAAAAAAATGTTTATACATTCACATCAATAAATCAGTACACATATGAGCTGTTTCACCCTTTGTTTTAGACTTTCGTCTCACAAAGATATATCAGAATCCTCAATGAGACTTTTAACAGTCTAACACTAACATTTATCCTGTTTTATAGATACTTTATTCGAGTAGGCTCTTGTTCTAACAATTTTAAAAGTTTGATAATTCTGCTTAGAACATTCTAGAGCATTCCAGAATACATGATTAGAATGGCGATGATTAGATATACAACATGCAAAGATTCAAGGTGAAAATGAACAATATTGTTTACAATATGCCTGCCAATTTAAAATCAATTTTCATTCCCTAACTCAACTCCCATTGATCAGGCAGTACATGACTACTAAAAGTCATATAGCCTATTGTTTGGCCAAAAAAGAGAGGTGGTGTTTAGCCGATTAAATTCTAACATATTTATAAAATTATTACATATTTATATTTATATAATTATTCTAACATACTTATTTTTTAGATTTTTACTATTAGATCTTATTTGACAGAACCGATGGGTTGCAGGTTTCATGCAAAAATTTGCATTTAATTTGTAAATAAATTTGTGTAAAATTTATATATTAAGAGAACTTTAAACAAACTTTTCTATTTCAATAGAATGATATTATGAAAAAAATATTTTCCTTTCATACAAATTTTTGTGAAAAAATATAAGAATTTTATGAAAGAGCTGTCCAAGTTTTTAATCAAAATCAAACATCAAAACCATATTTCGCTATAAAATATTTGAAGAAACAATGCAATTTTTGAAATTAGTTTTTTTTAATTAAATTCTTTAAAACCTCAGAATAGAAACTGTATTTTCAATTAAAAAGCATGATTGTTTAATAAAAATAAAAAAAGTATTTAAAAAATGTAATAAATTATAAAGGAATGATCTATTCTTCGATATTCATGTATTTTTAAATATGAGTATATTAGGTATTAGCAGTTTGAATACGACCCGCTAAAGAAACACTTAAAGAAATTTGAAATAAAAAATGACAGTAAATTCAGATTCTATCAAGAAGAAGAAGAGACTCCAGATCACTTACTCAAAAACTTCAGAGCTTTATACTCCGTTTAAGCTATGTGGATCTAGTAGCATATTACTTTGCCGAATATGAACTGCCAATAATAAATCAGTAAGAAGTATTACAAGTGGAGGCAAAATATACAACACGTAGTAACAGTGACAGCACAATTTAAATCTACATCAAAAATGGCGCACTGTTATTTATACCCCTTAAATAACAATCTAATCTAATCTAAATCTGAGTGGGTATATCTTATGAGCGTTGTATGAAATTTAAGTTAAGGAGATTAGGTTAAGAACAACTATTTTATAATTAAAATATGATTTTTACTTTATCAAAAAATTTCGTAAACAAATTACTCTGATTTCAAAAAATCATTAAATGGAAATTCATTAAATTTTTAATACTTATTACCTTTTACAAAGATAAACTTAAAGATAAAATTTGATGTCTAAAGAGTTTCATAATGTTAAATGTTTGTATAAAAGTATATCACATATATACGTTTTATTTTTCATAAATACAATTCTTTTATCTCCAAAGATCAAATTAAAAAATTAAACAAAAAACAAACATTTTAAAAAAATGTTTGCAAAATAAGAGAATTTTGAGTAAAATTTCAAATAAGAGTTTCTTTTATTATTTGTGTATCAAACAAACAACTATTTCTTAAGCATATTTTTTAATTAAACAGAAAAATCTCTTTAAAAAAAAAGTTTTTTCTTTTTGATAAAAAGTGATCAGACTTTTAACTTATATTTTAATTTTATTCATTGTAACCGAAACATAATATTGCAGACAGGATGCATGTGGGCATATGCATTGCAATCGATCCGCAATTTTTTTTAAATTAAATTATATGTTTTTTCTAAGAAAAAATTCTTAATATTTAGAAGGGACCTCGGTGGCCTAGTAGTTAAGAGCGTATAAAATACGCTCTAAACACCGAGGAAGTGTGGGTCACACACGTCATAAGAGTAATTCCCCCTTGCGATATTTTACGACATTAAGTCATAGGTTATTTAAAAAACAAGATTTTAATTTCGCTTTGCAGTACATGAGTACTAGTATGACCTCTACCTACATTGTTTAGTTAAAAAATGAAGTTAGCGTTTATTGAGTGAATGTGCCATACACTCACAAAAGACTCGTACACGTTTCACTTCTCTATTATAGAGCTTTTAGATGAATCCCACCTACCCTCGCAAAAAAAAACCTAATTCACCTAATCCTTAAATCAGGATTTCAGAATACAGATTTTCCATGTTTCTTACCTACTTACATTATATAATCTTATAATCGACATCTTATTACAACTTAGATAATAATTAAAGACGTATATAAGTTAAAAATTAACGTCGTATATTAGTTATATGGGGTGTCCGTATCCGTTCAAACCTTGTATCTGTACGGCGAAGTTTTTTTTTTGGGTGCGAAAAATTTAAAAAATCATTTCAACAAATAAAATAAATTCAGTTTTCAAAAACAAAAGTTGGTAAATTTTTCAACAAAAAAATCCTAATAAAAATAAAAAACAAACTGCGAATTTTAAAGATTCTGTTTATTAACTAAGGATAATACTAAAGAACCTAATTCACTTTAACATAACAAAAGTAGCATTAAATGATTTTTTTTTTAATTTTTTAGATAAGCTTTAAAATAGGCTTACATTATGTAGTAAATATAATGCCTTCCGCAGAATATAATCGCTCAAAAATATGAAAAGGAAAGCATTTATTATAGAGAAGTAAAAATATTAAACTAAATACTTAAGACGAATAAGACGTTTCCCATCATATAACACCTTACAATGAACAGTTCTGCAAAATTAAAAAAAAAAAAAAGAAGTAAATTAGCAGTCAACCAAGTGTGAAAGAGATGTTAAATAAAAACTGTATGTTCCCAAGGGAATTTAACAAAAAAATTCTTCTTTTAGATTTTTCTGTTTATTCTATTTTTATTATTTTAATTTTCATAAATAATTTAGTTACAAATTTTAAAGTAAGAAAAAAATAGAAAAAATATAAATATTATATTTTTAATATAAAAATAAAAAATTCTATTTATTTTCAGAATTTTTAGCACATTTTTTAAAAATGTTCTTGTTAGTTTAACGAACGCTATCCACCTATCATATCTGCGGTACGTTTTTAGTTGAAAATTTGAAAGAAGAAAAATCATTCACAATTGTCATAATCAGATGTACCTCCGTAATTGAATATTTGCTTAGGTACTATTTTCAGACACCATCCCCGTACAAATTTTTTCAGAGTAAAACACAAAAATTATAGTTTTAACATTATATTTTGATATCGGCACCTAACACCTTTTATAATTAACTAAGATTCCCTTAAAATTAAAGAAGAGACATTTTATTTTTATTACCCTTCCACATAAATGTGATAATAATATTAAACAGTATTTCCCGTTCAAGATGTAGCTGTAGATATCGTTTATTATTTGAAGTATGTGGGATTTGAAACCACTCTCCCTGTAAGAAAAATTACAAATTTTGATGCGAATCAGAATAAAAACTAAAAGTCTATATTGCTTCATTGGAAAATGTCCCTTTAAAAACCATTGATTAACATACTGTCCTTTCATTTTATTCGTAATAATACAATTTTTTTTTTCAAAATTTATTTTATTTTTAGTTTTATAATTTTTATGCAAAGAAAAATTTGTTTATTTCAGCTCCTTGAGACTTTAATACCAATAAATCCAAATAGAATCTCTTTTCTTTTTTAGATATCCTTGAAAAGTTCCCAAAGTATATTTTTAGCTTTTCAATCTTTTGTTTTTAAATTTTTTATTTCAGTTTATTCCTTAAGAGTTTGTTTTTAAGGTTTGTATTGATATTTTTATGTTTTTATACCCGTACGATAGGATCGGGTATAATAAAATTACTCCTCCGTTTGTAACACCTCGAAATAAGCGAGCTAGATATACCTTCAAAGGTATGGATCGGATCAGAAAAAAATTCTAAGACTTTTGAGCCATGTCCGTCCGTCCGTCCGTCCGTCCGTCAGCACGCTAACTCAAAAACTAAGAAAGCTAGAATCTTGAAATTTACACAAAATATTCTGGGAGTAATTTGTAGGTTCCCTATTTTTTTTGGTTGAGTTTGGACCAAGCCTTAGGGTAGCTCTCGAACACCTAACTTTTAGATCTCCACATTTTTTTTGCAATAGAGCTATGAAATTTTAACAGCTAATAGATCTCATAAAAATATTAATTTTATTTTTAATAACTTTTTTTTGTAGCCCCACCCGTTACGGAGCTACAGCTCCCCAAAGGTTCAAAAAAGCTCTATATTTAAATTGTTATAGCACAAGTTCTATAAGGTATATCTTCATTTTGAAAACGCCAAACGATTACTACTTTCATTAGCTTTAAAAGTATATATACAATAAATATATATTTTTGGCATACGGTGTCTTAATTTACCGTTATGCGAAACTCAAATTTTGCAAAATTCTTTAACCCTTCCATCTTCTAAACGGTTAAAGTTGGAAACTGACTGTTAAAGTTGAAATTTTGACAGAAGTTAGATCTTTGAAAATTAGTATGAGTCATTTCAGAAATTTTTTTTGTATCACCCCCCGTTTAGGAGCTGTAAGGGGTCAAAAACTGAAAATTTCCTATTTTTACATACCTGTAACTTGAACACCTGTTAAAATTTTTTTGAAGTAATACACAAAAATTAAAGCTCCAACATTATATTTTTATTTCTGTTAACAACTTTTTTTAATAATATAGGGTTACTTTATAATTGACGAAAGTGTTACTTGATTTTTTCAAATTTTCTAACAAATTTCATTAACGAATTTTTTCCATTTTGTTTTACTCGATAATTTGAAATTGTTGAGGATATAATGCGTAGTACAAAAAAATGTAATTAAATAAACAACATAACGGTTGCTTGAAGAATTTTTATTTATATGATATTGATATATATACATACTTATATAATATCATGTTTATTTACATATCGTATATGTCACTACTGAATGAATGATAAGCGTATAGATGTATATTATATAGCGCCGTATTTACATACACATATGTATTTTATTGTACTTATAAGAAATTATTCTGTCAATGGAATATTTAAATATAATATAAAATAATATTTAAAATTATATTTACTGTTTTGTACTTAGTAAATTTAATATACATTTACCGCTTAGTATTAAATGGTACTATAGAATATTTGAAAAAGTTTTGGATTGATAATCGTTATGTGGAAGGTTAGAATCTGCTTTTGAAGAATGTACATATAAACATATAGTTTGAATATATGTACAACCCATAGTTCTAGAAATTATAAAATTCACCCAAATTATTTTAAAATACTAAAATATTAAAAAAATAATATTGTAAGCAGAGTGACAGGCTGTGAACATACTAACGGTTCGTACGGGTATCTAAGAGTTGACAAAGTCAACTGTATTCTTCCTCGTTATTTTTATGAAATACATAAATTTGTTTTTCGGGAAAATGTTTTCAAAATCAATTTTTACAGTCCTTAAAATAAGTTCCTTTAAGGCAAAAAAAGAAAATATCAAAAAAATTTATAAATTAATTCTTATAAAAATAATCTTAGAAGTTAAATTATTTGTTTTTAGAAATTATTTTATGGTTCTATTTTATCCCTTAATTAGAATATTTAATCTCATCGTATAGAATACACATAGCTCCAAAGTATTAAAAAATTGTTTATCAATTAATGCAGTAAAATGTTCTGTACTTACCACTTATCATATTTTATTAAAATTTATATCTGAATCCAGGTCTCTTGAGATTTTTCCTAAAGAATTAAAATAAAATTATGTTATGGAAATGATTGTTTGATTTGATCCTAAAGAATTAAATTTTTTACAAGAGCCTAAATTATTAAGACAATAAAGAAATCAATTAAAACCTAACAGTTTAAACAAAGAATTTTTGTTTCTACTCCCTGTTGCTAATGCTCTCAGAAAGACGTCTAATCTACTTTATTAATTTGACTTCTATCCATATTTTCTCTCTCTCTCTATCCATATTTTCTCTCTCTCTCTATCCATATTTTCTCTCCAAATGGTCTTACCAACTTATTTCAGAGCCCATTTTTCATCTTTTCTTACGGTTCCATTATAATGCCTGTTTGGCAATGGAATCTGTGTTCAATATGTGGTCTATCCTGTTGTATTTCTTTTTCTTATTTGTATGAGAATAGGTTCTTGTTGTATTACTAGCCACAATATTCTTCATTTATTTTTTCTTCGTGACCAGCATTTCCTCCACATAATACGGAAACATTTGTTGATGAAAACCAACATCTTGTTTATATGGCATATTCTTTTATTATCGAAGTTTCGCTGTCATATAGGAGAGTTCATTTCAAGCAGGAGTAGAATAGGAGTCGAATAGTTTAATTTTCGCTGTCCTGGCTATTTCTTTAGATCTCTATATTTTTCATAACCTCTGTTCAAATATAGTTTGTTTTTTATGTCTTCGCTTACATCTGCATTTTTTGTTATTAAGTTTCCCAGGTATTTGAAGCTTTTACAACTTCTATCAGTTTATCTTCAAAAGTGATAATAGTTGAATTGTTTGCATTTATTCTCATCACTTTTGTTTTTCTCATATTTATTTGGAACCCTACTTCTGCTGCACATTCTTTCATTCTATTTAGGTATCTGTTCTTATAAAATTATAAATAGAATACTGTTCTGTTCTTTTAATTTTAGGTGAGTATGTGCAAGAAGACAATATATCATCCACATTGTCGAGGTCTTCTAGTTTGTTTTTCAGTTGCCAGTTAATACCTTCTAGAATGTTATTGGATTTTCGCGTGATTTCATCTAGGGCTAAGTTGAACAACATTAAAGATAATGGATAACTTTGACTACATTCCTGAGTATAATTGGCTCACTCAATAAAACAAGATTATTAGGTTTAATAAAATATTTGATGGATAGGTCAGAATTACTTTGTTATCTTAAAGTAAAAACTACAATGGCAGCTAAAGTAAAATAAATAGATAACTTTAATATTTTCAATTTAAATCAACTTAAAACATTATACTTGAATACAAGAGCCTACATTATATCCAAAGAGCAAGTTAATTATAATTACTGCAATATTAAAAGCAATTTTATTTTATTACAAGATATAAAAATCAAATTACTAAATTATTTTCTTTTGAAAGATCTTCTTTCTTTTCAATTGTTTCCAAGATAAATGAATTTTTTTTTATATAAAATAATATATAAGTGAGAAAATTAATGTTGTAATTACCTATGTACTCCACGAACGTGTCCTAACAATAAAATATCAAAACAGGAAAAGAAAAAAACACATAATACGTGCTAAAATTCCTTTCACGAAAACAAAGAAAAAGAACAGAAATGTTTGTAAAAATAGAAAAAAAGAATTTAATACTTACAGCATTTATAGTATTTTCCTTCTCTACAAATAACAAAGTAGGGATATGCTATTTCGAAGTAGAAATTCCCAGGAACAAAAAAAAAAAAACAAAAAATAGGTATACCTATAATGTATTTTATACCTGGAAGCTATTATGTTTATTATTTTTTTTACAATTGTTGGATTATATTAAAAGGATATTAAAAGGATTCTTTTTAAATACATGAAATTTAAAAAAAAACAAGGTAGAATGTAAACCAACGGTTTTTAAAAGCGCACATTTCCAAAACTCAATACAAACTGTTTAGAAGTGTGACTTACACAAAAATTTGAAAATTTCATGTAATAAGAAAAAACTTGAAAATAGGACATTTTTGAGATTTTGAGGGGCCGTAAGTCCGGAATCCTATATAATTAAGAAAAACTGTTAACACACGTAAAAATATATTATTGAAGCTTTAATTTTTATGTCTTGCCGAAGAAAAATTTTTACAGGTGCCTAAGTTACAGGTGTCTAAAAATAGCAAATTTTCAATTTTTGAGGCGTAATAACTCTTAAAGAGGGGGCGTTACCAAAAAATTTTCTGAGGAAACTTACACTAATTCTAAAAGTTCTTTCTTGTCTCAAAATTTCAGGTTCCTATCTAAAGGGGTGCCGGAGTTATGAAAAAAGAAATTTCATGCAAAATGTGGTTTTCACATAACGGTAAATTTAAATCGTAAATTACAAATTATTACATAATTTTGATATTGTTTTATATAGATAATAAAATTTTCGATCTTCTACCTGTTTTAGATTGCAAAACTATTACGCAAAGCCCGAGATATATACATCTGAAAATGGGGCTTTTTTATAATTTTGAAGAGCTGCAGCTTTGAAACCCTTTACAACTAAAATAAACCTTTCACACACGTAAAAATATATTATTGTAGCTTTAATTTTTACATCTTGCAGAAGTAAAATGTGTGCAGGTGCCTAAGTTACAGGTGTCTAAAAATAGCAAATTTTAAATATTTGAGGCGTAATACCTCTTAAAGAGGGGGCGTTACCAAAAAATTTTCTGAGGAAACTTATACTAATTCTAAAAGTTCTTTCTTGTCTCAAAATTTCAGGTTCCTATCTAAAGGGGTGCCGGAGTTATGAAAAAAGAAATTTCATGCAAAATGTGGTTTTCACATAACGGTAAATTTAAATCGTAAATTACAAAATATTACATAATTTTGATATTGTTTTATATAGATAATAAAATTTTCGATCTTCTGCCGGTTTTAGATTGCAAAACTATTACGCAGAGCCCGAGATATATACATCTGAAAATGGGGATTTTTTACAATTTTGAAGAGCTGCAACTTTGGAACCCTTTACAACTAAAATAAACCTTTCACACACGTAAAAATATATTATTGTAGCTTTAATTTTTACATCTTGCAGAAGTAAAATGTGTGCAGGTTCCTAAGTTACAGGTGTTTAAAAATAGCAAATTTTCAATTTTTAAGCCCTAATAGCTCATAAACAGGGGGTGGTCCGAAAAAATTTTCTGAGCAAACTTATACTAATTCTAAAAGTTCTTTCTTGCCTCAAAATTTCAAGCTTCTATCTAGAAGCGTGCCGGAGTTATGAAAGTAGAAAAATCATGCAAAATTTGGTTTTCACATAACGGTAAATTTAAATACTAAATTTAAAAAAATTGTATAATTTTGATATAAATTTACAAAGATAAAAGAAATACCTGTCGAATGACGTTTTCAGATTGCAAAAATCTTAAGCAGAACATAAGATATATGCATTTAAAAATAGGGCTTTTTCAAAGTTTGAGGGGGTGTAGCTCCGTAATGGGGGGGGCTACATGAAAAAGTTGTTCCACAAAATTATTTTTTTTATGAGACCTACCTATAGTTAAAATTTTTTTTCTCTATCTTTAACGGTGTAGAAGTTTTGTAAACAGACGGACGGACGGACGGACGGACGGACAGAGTGAAACTAATAAGCACATTTTTTCAAAATTTTTTTGGAAATGTGCTAAAAAGCATGATTTATGAAAGCTTTTAAAAAATTCAAATTTTTTTAATTTCATATAAATAAATGAAATATAATATCTAATATGTAAAACATCCATTCACACCTTACATCTAGTTTTTTTTTTATAATATGAAAATGGATTTTAAAGTTAACATAACTGTATCTAAACCAATTTTTGAGCCACTTACAAACGTTTTTCAAAAAGTTTAATTATTCTTTGTTATCTGGCCTAAAGAGTAATGGTTAAGCCGGTAACCTTACAATTAAAAGGTCTTGGGTTCAAACGCCGAACAAATCATATTTAGTAATCTACATCGTAAAAGTTTATATCGTAATATTCTATTATCGTAATATAAAAATAATAAATAAATAATTCTTGCAATATATATAACATAATGTTTGCGTATCATAATCTTGTGTCCTAGCTTTTTAATGTAATACGAGTAATAGAGGGCTTAGGAGATGGGCAAGAAAATATAAGATCAATATCAGATTAGTGGAATCAAAACTCTAAAGTGAAAAATATTGGTATTCTATATGTGTTTCAAGATGATACGTTTTAAAAATGATTACCCGTATTTTTCTTAAAAACTTTTTGTATAAATATGACATTACTTTTGTTCTTCTAAATCTGTGAGAAATTATATACGTCATAACAAGTTACGAAGTTATTTAAAATAGAAATAAGATTGAAGATTGCGGTATGTCAGTAAAATATAACACGGCAATATAGGATCTAGGTTTTGTTGATGTCTTAGGAAAATTAACAAGGAACAAAATATACAAATCATTGGATTTCGCCTTTTACAACGAAGATTGATTAAGTCAATCCGCATAATTAAAATTAAACTAAATTGAATCATTTCTATATATCGGGGCTAAAAAGTTGAACACTATTTAAGAAATTTATAAAAAGATATTTTTTTTTAAATTAATATCATAAATGTTAAAGATTTTAATCTAGAGGAAATCTCAGAAATATAACGCTTTTAAATGGCATACACTTTTATTTTTTCACCCCTAAAAGATTTTAAATAGAAGGAAGTACAAAACTTTTTTTCTGGGACAAATTACGATTCTTAAATTATTTTCAAAAATCTTCCTCATCTCAAAATTTGAAAATTATGATTTTGTAAAATTTCAAAACTGCATTCTAGAGATATACAAAAAAATTTTTATATCTATCGCTTATATAACTTAAAATTTACTGTCGTTAGGTGTCTTTAGATTAAAGAAATATTTAATAAAACTTAAGATATAAATAATTGAAAAGAGGGATCTTATTAACTTGAAGCGGAATAAAACAAAATGAGCTAGGTAAAAGAATTTTTCTATTTTCATGAGAACTACCTATTCTTCCTTTTCTCAATTTAATAAAGAGACCGAAGGACTTAAAGACGAATTGACTGAGATAGTTTAAACAAGCCCATTAAAAAATAAAATAAATTTGAAAAATGTAATTTTTTTGTAACTCATCTCTTCTCTAAAAAGGATAAAAGTAAACTTGACATATTTTTAATAGGGGGAAGGGAGAAGGGTAATATAATTTGTACAAATAAGTAAAAATTTCACTATTTTAGAATTAATCAGTTATTAAGGTTATTTATTATCTTTAAGAAAATTAAAAATTAATTTCCATTACTAAAACTGAAATAAAATCACTAAAATCCAAAATTAAAGTACGAATATTCGCTCATAAAACGGTAAGAGTATAACAATAAAATAAAATTTCCTCTTTTTATTACACATTCTTTTTTAATGGATTTTCGTGATTTATTTTTGATTTATATAAAATAAAATAAAAGTCTTCTTTATCCCATTTTTTTTAAACTATGATAAGGTCTCTTATAAATATCTTATAAAAATATAAAAATTTAAAGAAATTACATTACATGAACAGAAAAACACAATAAATGAAAAACTAAAAGAACACTATTTATTTATTACTTTTTACAGTTAATTCAATTCTTGGGTCCGATTTCCCGATTATCGCTATATTGAGAAAATAATCAATATTCATAATAAAATTGACTGAGTGAAAATATAGGATAATATCACTGTTGGTTATGCAATGGTAATTAATAGTTTTATTATTGTTTTTTTTTTCTTCTAATTTGTTATATTAAAATTAGGTTATGTAAAATTTATTTTAACGTAAAAGGATTCCAAATTTTAATAAATAACTGTTAAAAAGGTAGGAATTCTAAATTTTTTGATTTCGTCATCTATTGTCCGACTGTTAAATCGTAAAATTTTTTTTTTTTAATGTATTTCTCTGCACATAAATGTGGACAGGAAATTACACAGCCTTTCTTATTCAGAATTGGCTGTAAATGTCGTAAGGGGGAATAACTCTACCTACAATTATTCGATTCGAACCTATAATTTCTCGGTGTTTACAGCGTATTTTATACGCTTTTACCCACTAGGCCACCGAGGCCCCTTCGTAAAATTTATATTAATAATGTAAAGTGTAAAATTTCTAGAAAGAAAATTTTAGGAAATAAAATGACATTTTCTCTAATTGTAAAGAAACTTTATATCACATAAATTATGTTTGAACTTCCATTTTTGGCAGTCTCTTTTAAAAAAGTTGCGTTTCAGTTCCAAATGACGCAAAACTTATTTATTGTTAACCTCTGATAGCTGCTGATAGCCTCAAATGCAACATTTTTTAAGAAAAATCTTTTCTAAGCTTTGATATTTGTAAACCACGATTTGTGAACATTGTTTAGGTTGGGCATAATCGTAAAAGTGTAATACAAATTGCAAAAATGAAAATAAGGCAGTTCCTATATAAAAGTGCTTATTTATATCGACTGTTTTATTTATATCAAAGATTGCAAGTATTTTTACATCAGCATTTCTATGTTTTTAAATAAGGGATTTCTGTAAGGAAAATTGTTAAAAATTTACTGACCTTTTGTCCAATATTAAAAAAGCCACTATTTAATTAAGAAAAAAATCTATTTTATTATATAGCTCCTCAAGTTTTATTTATGTATCTCTATCACTTCAGGATAACAAACTTATAAATACTGAATTCTGTTAGAAATTTCTATATAAGTTACGATACGAATTCTCTAACTTATATATCATAAGTACTAATAATTTTTATACCCGTACGATAGGATCGGGTATAATAAAATTACTCCTCCGTTTGTAACACCTCGACATAAGCGAGCTAGATATACCTTCAAAGGTATGGATCGGATCAGAAAAAAATTCTAAGACTTTTGAGCCATGTCCGTCCGTCCGTCAGCACGCTAACTCAAAAACTAAGAAAGCTGGAATCTTGAAATTTACACAAAATATTCTGGGAATAATTTGTAGGTTCCCTATTTTTCTTGGTTGAGTTTGGACCAAAACTTAGGGTAGTTCTCGAACACCTAACTTTTAGATCCCCACATTTTTTTTGAAATAGAGCTATGAAATTTTAACTGCTGATAGATAGATCTCACAAAAATATTCATTTTATTTTTAATAACTTTTTTTTGTAGCCCAACCCGTTACGGAGCTACAGCTCCCCAAAGGTTCAAAAAAGTTCTATATTTAAATTGTTATAGCACAAGTTGTATAAGGTATATCTTCATTTCGAAAACGCCAAACGATTACTACTTTTATTAGCTTTAAAAGTATATATACAATAAATATATATTTGTGGCATACGGTGTCTTAAATTACCGTTATGCGAAACTCAAATTTAGCAAAATCCTTTAATCCTTCTATCTTCGAAACGGTTTAAGTTGGAAACTTGAAATTTTGACAGAAGTTAGATCTTTGAAAATAAGTATGAGTCATTTCAGATTCAGAATTTTTTTTGTATCACCCTCCGTTTAGGAGCTGTAAGGGGTCAAAAACTGAAAATTTCCTATTTTTAAACACCTGTAACTGAACACCTGTTAAAATTTTTTTGAAGTAATACACAAAATTTAAAGCTTCAATATTATACTCTTATTTCTGTTAATAACTTTTTTTTAACAATATAGGGTTACTTTATAATTGACGAAAGTGTTAGTTGATTTTTTCAAATTTTCTAACAAATTTCTTTAACGAATTTTTTCCATTTTGTTTTACTCGATAATTTGAAATTGTTGAGGATATAATGCGTAGTACAAAAAAATTTAAATAAATAAACAACATAACGGTTGCTTGAAGAATTTTTATTTATATGATATTGATATACATATATTCTTATATAATATCATGTTTATTTACATATCGTATATGTCACTAATGAATGAATGATAAGAGTATAGATGTATATTATATAGCGCCGTATTTACATACATATATGTATTTTATTGTACTTATAAGAAATTATTCTGTCAATGAAATATTTAAATATAATATAATATAATATTTAAAATTATATTTACTGTTTTGTACTAAGTAAATTTAATATGCATTTACCGCTTAGTATTAAATGGTACTATAGAATATTTGAAAAAGTTTTGGATTGATAATCGCTATGTGGAAAGTTAGAATCTGCTTTTGAAGAATGTACATATAAATATATAGGTTGAATATATGTACAACCCATAGTTCTAGAAATTATAAAATTCAACCAAATTATTTTAAAATACTAAAATATTAAAAAAAATAATATTGTGAGCAGAGTGACAGGCTGTGAACATACTAACGGTTCGTACGGGTATCTAAGAGTTGACAAAGGCAACTGTATTCTTCCTCGTTTTAAATTAAAACAATAACATTATTTAATTGAATTAAAAACTCCAATAAAAGCAATTCTATATTACCTTTTAGCATATTTTTCAAACAATAATTGGAAAATTTATTTATTAGCTTCAATCTGTGTGTTCATCCGTATGTTTAAAAAATTTCTACAACGTTTAAGATAGAGCAATGAAATTCTTCGATAATCTTTAAGTATTCTTAAGATAGGTCTCTTAAAAAAATTAATGTTGTAAAATAACTTTTTTATGTAGCCCAAACCATGTGCAGCCGATTAAAGATAGAAAAAGCCTTGTTTTCAAATATGTTTATATCAGCTTCTGTTTAATTTTTCTAATCTGAAAACTCCAAACGAAAGAAATATTTTTTAAGCTTTATAAATCGATATCAGGATTAATACTATTTTCTATAATTTTTCTTAAATTTACCGTTATGAGGAAACAAAGTTTTGTCAAATGTTGCTTCTCTTGTAAGGGTTTCACATAAAATATTGAAATTTTGAGAGGAGAAAAATCTTGTAGAATTAGCATAAGTTACGTAAGAAAGTTGTTTTTGTACCATTCCTTGTTAAAGAGTTGTTAAAGGTCAAATATATTAAAATTTTCTATTTTTTCACCTGTAGATTAGGCATTATTTTGTGTAAATTCTACTTTGTTTTTTTTACAAATTCTACCTTGTTATAATATTTTAACTTAAATTAAATAAGTTAAAATAACCTAACAGTAACTTTAACCTAACATAGGGTAACATAGGGTTTGACAAGGAACTCATAGAAATGTTCTGGCTCATTTTTAATTTGGGCACTTATAACTTATGGCAATTTAAAAAAAATTCAGAATTTTTCAGGCAATTTAAGAAAAATTTATACAAGGAAAAACTTAAATACTCAATATAAAAAAAAATAAAAATAAATAAATCCAAAAAGATCCTTATCGTGTGGCGTTCTCAGATTGGAAAACATAACCAGGAAAAATCGAATTATAAGTAATCATTATTTTAATCAGGTGAGCTGAATGAATTTTTTTTTTTAATCCATGCATTGATACACAGTTATTTAAATGCGTAATATAAAGAAAATGTAAAAGATGTTTATAAGAAGAAAATATAAAAAGAACAAAGTGGAACTAGAATTCAAATTTTTCCAAAGATCCTTTTATTGTTGTAGTAATAAGATTATTATTAAGATGTACTATGTACTTTTATCCGAATTGATTGATTCAGTATATAATAGATTGTTACTAAATACCAAATGTTAATGAACATTAATATTTTTGAAAATTGATTCCGGGATTAAGACTGCAGTTATTATAGCTATTATTGAAATGCTTCATTAAAATTTTATATTTACAATATTTTTGCAACGTAAACATATAAAATTTAAAACATATTAATTAATAATTAAACATTTTCAAAATTTTAAATGCATGTATTAATTTCCATTCCTAAATTTTAATATTTCTTTAAAAACCAATTCTATAATTTTTCGGATTAGTCATTATTTTCCTCAATAGCAGTTCAAAAGATATATTATGTTTCATTCCTTACCACTTCTGCTTGTCATGGAAAAAGACTGAAAACACCTAATTTTACTGAAACAATTTTTCATATTGCTATAATCACTCTTATGTAAAAAAAATTTTAAATTTTCAATGACAGCTACAACTGCAGCGTAACTGAAGTGATCATCACAAATATATATGCTACCAATTTTTAATTCTGTGGCACAGTAAAAAACTTTCATAATTCGTTTGTATTTAAAATGTTTTCAATAATTGTATTATAATTTTAGAAGTGGTTAAGAAAGTTACCTAAATAATAATATTAAAAATACAAATACGTATTTTACCGCATTATATAAGGTAAACAGTAACTACAGAGATATGATAAGATAAGATAAGAAGATAAAGATAAGATAACAAAAAAAGTTTATACAGGGCAGGCCAACTTGGACTGCCTGATTTAAAATGGTTATAATTTTTTTTATTTTTGAAATTTTTATTTTATTTTCGGCCATTGAATACCAAATATTATTCTGTGAATGAAATATTTTTAAAGAAATATTGCAATGTATGACGATATATAATAATATTAATGAAGAGACATTCATATTAATTATATTTGGTATTTTATAGTAAGTTTAGTATAAATTAATATACATTTGCCGCTTAATATTAAATGGTAATAGGTTAGGTTAGGTTAAGGTGGCTGCCGAAAAGGCACACTTAGACCGTATTTGGTCCATTGTGATACCACATAGAAGCTTTTCTATCCCACTCGTTAAAACCAATTTGAGCTTTTTGCAAAGCGAAGAATACTCTTCACATTTTTACCTGACAGGTCGCTAAGGCTGTCGAAGAGATATTGCCCCAAATGGGTATTCCTTCTTGCCGACAAGGCCGGGCATGTGCAAAGGAGATGAAGAGTAGTTTCCTCCTCTTCTTCATCCTTGCAGGCTCTACAATAGTCGCTTGCGGATAAGCCAAGTCTTCTGGCATGCTTCCCTATTAGACAGTGACCGGTGATTATACCTATTGCCATTCTAATGTCTGCCCTTTTGAGAGAAAGCAGATCATTGGATCGTCTTAAATCGGTTTTGGGCCATATCAATCTTGTGATATTACACGAGGTTAAGTTTGACCATTTGTAATTTACCATATCCGTTATTTCCTTACGAAATAACGTAATGGTAATAACATATTTGGAAAATTTTTGGATTGATAATCGTTAGGTCAAAGGTTAGAATTTGCTTTTGAAGAATGTATAAATATATAGTTTGAATATAAATACAAACCGTAGTTCTAGAAATTATAAAATTCATCCAAATTATTTTAAAATACTGAAAAATTAAACAAAAAAAAAATTATTATAAGCAGAATGACAGACTATGAACATCTAAAGCGTTCGTGCGTATTCACTGTATCATAGTCACTGTATTCTTCCTCGTTTTTTTTAGTTTAATACTAGTTAGTTTTCTTTACTAATGCTTGTGCTAAGCATCGCCCCACTAACTAATAATCATCTTTTATGGTAATCATCTGGCTTTTTTCCGTTCAAAAATGGCATGTTAACAGCATAAAACTTGGTGATTTCTTGCAAATGAGAGTTGGTTGCATGCAAAAAAATAATAATAATGAGAATGATGACTTCCTGCGTACGGTATGGCAGGGGAATTGGTCGTCGGACTTATTATTATTATTATTATTATAAACAATGCAGGTTTAGATTACTCCCATAATTTGAAAATATGTACTAAAAACGGAAAATAAAAAATATAATGGTAATTTTTATTAGGTTTAATTTTCATTGAATTTTTGCACATAATATATTATTTAGACTATAATTTTAGAGCATAATATTGTATGTATATTGTGTGCACATAGGTATTAGGAAGATAGGATATAATATATATAAAATCGAAATTTACGGTTTCATATTTACAAATTAAAATTTTTAAAAGACAAAACTAATATTTTTATTTCGACCATTGAATATCAAATATTTATGTTCATGTTGAAATTTTCAATTTCTCGCAACCTTATTTTTTTTTGTATTTGGTTTTGGTAAATATTACATTGCAAAAGTTCTCCTCTTGAATTATCCGTATACTTAAATGTAAAAATAGGTAACTGAATATCATAAATTCATAAGTAAATTATTTTTATGTTGTTTGTTTTAAATAAAACAAATGATAATGTAAGGAAAAGTCAACAAACGCAATTTCATATATGTAGATTTATAGATCAACATCAAATGGTATATTTATAAATCTTGGTATAATTTCAAAATTTGTAGCTTATACCGAAAATTTATAAAGCTTAAAAAAAAATTGATCGAAGTGCCGTGAAGGTTTATTCAAAGAAACTACAACATACAAGTATTAAAAATTACCTAAAGAGTGTTTCTGAACAGTGTTAAAAACTCTAAACATTAATGTTACAAGGAAATTACATAGCCTTTCCTTTTCAGGCGTGGATGTAAATGTTGTAAGGGGGAATTATTCTTATGACGTGTGTGGACTCGAACCGCCACTCCCACTACCTACTCCACTCCCTCGGTATTGTATACGCTCTTACCTACTGTGCGACCGAGGACCCAAAATAGAAATTTTGAAGTATAGAAAATTCTCTAAATGTCTGTTTTTATTACGATTACAATTATTTTTTTTATTTTTCGTTTTTGTTTAAAGTAAAAAACAAAAATGTCGATGTTCAATTTTACTTCCAATGAACTATAATATTTATTGCAGGACCAAGGACATTTGATGAAAAGTTTTATGAAAAATGTATTTTAAATATTTCAAAATTCATTTACGAAAGTAAATTTTAATGTTTGAACTCAATTGATCAAAATTATTATTTACATATTAAATATAAAGTTATATAATATATATATTTATATATATGTATGTATATATATATTATATATTATGGATGACGTTTGGAATTTTCAAAATAAAATTTACAAAACATAATTTTTTAAAATGAAAGAAGTTTTAACCAAAAATGTATATTTGATTTTACCCTATAAAAATTAGGAATCATCAGTTATTATTATTTACGGAATTCAATTTTGTACCCTGGTGTAGATTTCAATTTACTGAAGCTAATTTTGTGGTCCTCTAGGGTTGGTTCTTATATTAAACTGACCATATAATAAGTTACATAAATAGGCCTCAATTTAACTTTTTACTTATGATGTTTAGGTATAATCAACATTTTTCTTTTTAAATTAAAATCTCGTCAGTATCGCTCTCTTCTATGCCTTCTAACTAGTTTGGTTGTTGTACAATTGTTTTTGTTTCTTATACTTTATTAAATAAAGAGAAAGTGTTCAAGATCATAATATATGATACATCCATAAAATTTAATAATCTAAATGAAAACTGATGATATCTGTCTTAACTTAGTACTAGGATATACTCATGTAAATTTCGAAGTTGTATATGACGAAATTTCAGATGTTTAGATTTTTTAAGTACCAACACTAAAATATGAATATATAAGTTTTTCAGTTATTCGAACCTTGTGTGTTAGACCAACAAAATCTGGCAAAGGTCGTTGGCATTAAGCTTAACTTGTTTTAAAAATCCAGCCTATATAGTCATCGAATTATACTCGCATGAAAAAAGAAATTGTAGGGCAGCTTCTCGAATTCGTTAGGCAAACTTGTTCAAATTAAATAGCAAAACTGGCATTTACATAAAAATGAAATGGTAAAAATTTCAGAATTCAAGGTTCTTTAGTAGTAGGCACAGACCGAAGCATATAGCTAAATTGACTCGGAATTTAATTCTGAGTAGGAATATATATATCCTGAGTATTGAATATATAATATGTTTAACATCTATCTCGTCTTCTTTAAGGTGGTCCACAGGTATTGATAAATTTGTTATAGCCTTCGAGCTGTGCTCATACGGGTATGATAACATCAAATAAAGTAATTAAACATTTTATAATATTCTGTGCAAAGTCATAATGAACGATAATTTGCCTCAGAAAAACTTTTAAGATTTCTATAGATGAGTAAAATTAAAGTATAATAGATATTATTAGTATATAAAGTAATTTTTGGCAATTTAAGATTAACCAGATTAAATCCATTTGAATTGGCTTAACTTGTCTTTTTAATCATACATTTTCGCCACAAATAAAGATAAATAATAAAACCAAAATTTTATATAATTTTTTTTATTAAAAGTTCAGTGTCAGGAAAACACGAGTTCTTACTCTCTTATTTTTTTTTTACGGCTTTTAAGAGAAAAAAGAATAATCGGATTTAAAAGATAAGATTTAAATGCATACATACATATTATATCCATACACACACATATATATTTTAAATTTTTAAAATATGATATGAAAAACAAAAAATGCGGATTCTTTTCTGTTAAAACCATTTTATTTTTAACTACAGATAGATGCTATTGAATTCACTAACCAACTACTTGAGTACATTTTTAAAATTTTAATCAAAAGATTTTCAAGAACACTTTTACTTCTTAAAAATTATTAACAAAAAGTTTCTTTTACAATTTATCTTATAATTAAAATTTTATTTACTTTTTAAAATGTTCATCCATATACTAAAATATAAAAATGTACGTCTTTTTTAATCTGTTAGTATACAGCTAAATCAAAAAAAATGTATATTACGGATGAACTTATAACACACGTTCTATTCTATGCTGTTATAGGTATTTAAAAACGAACTGAATAAAGAAAAACGATTAGACTGTATCTAAAATTAAAAAAATCGAGGAAGAGTGCAGTAGAGTAGACTGTGTCAACTCTGGGATACCCGTATGAACGTAATATATCCTGTTTCTATAAAACTTGATCATCTTTTAAAAACATTCAGATGTTGTAGTACTGAACTACAGAGATATATTTATGTAAATTGTGGAGTTGTATGACAGCTACCCAAATCTATTGCGCGTAGCTTCACACAAGAAGCCTGAACCGGCTGCTCTGGGCCAACCAAATTTTACAAATGTTGTTGGCCTGTAACTCGACACGTCGTTACTAAATTTCAGATTCCTAGCTTCAATAGACACTGAGTTATTCTCAGTTAAACGGATATGTTGTATGGCAGCTACCCGAACCCGTCGCACCACCACAACTAAATTTTATGGAAGTTGTTGCCATAATCATCATCATTTGCAAAATCATCATTTGCAAAATTTCAGAAACCTAGCTTGAATAGATACTGAGTTATTTCTATATAAAGATAGAAGTTGTATGGCAGCTACTCGAACCCGCCGACCGAAAATGTTGGATTTAAATAGCAAAACTAACAATTTTGTAAAAGTAACGTAACAAAAAATTCAGTCTCCTAGCTCCTTTATTTTTTGAGTTATCGTGCGGACGGACGGATGGACGTACATGGCTTAATCGACTCAGAATTCGATTCATGAGCCGATCCATACCTTTGACACTATATCTAGCTCGACTCCTTTAAGGTGTCACAAACGTAATGGCAAATTTATTATACTATTGAACATAGTTCATACGGGTATAAAAATATACCTTTCAATGTAAAAAATCTGTTTTAAATTTTATTTTAATTTTCTTTTGAACAGAAAATTTTTGTCGAACTTATGTCGTTTTTAATTTTAAGAAATGAAATAAAATAATTTTATCTAAATTTTTAAACTTTAATCAGCTTTTGCTGTAGCAGCTAATGATAAATAGGTCCCTCGGCGCAAAACAGACCGGCGCATTCATTATCAACCAAATCTATAGATGAAACCGAGTTTCCAACTCAATCCTAGGTTGAAAATGTATGCTATATTTGTTTCATAAATCTGCCAAACTTTGTTTTTTGCCGTGCCGGCATCTTAAGATCTGCCACATATGTCAGTTGTATTTACAAGCTGAAGCAATTGCAAAAAATGAAAACAACTATCTTTGCCCATATTGCAGAGCACCTGTTGAAGATGTTAGTCAAGTGTTTAAATGACAAAAATAAAAATATTATACATAAACCTATCCTTAACTTTTTTTTTTCGAACTTATATCGTTTTTGATATTAAGAAAATTTTTAATATCTCGAACTTATGTCATTAATTTTTTTGATCTTATGACGTTCGAACTTATGACGCGGAGCCGCTTAAAAGCTAGATAGCGACTAATAAAACTAGATAGAATATTAAATCTATTATGTGCTACATAGCAGTATTAGTATTTTTAAGAAAATCCAACTTTTTGAAGTTATCAAAAAAAAAACAACTTTTTGTGTTTGTTTAATTTGGCTCTGTATAACAATGCATAGGAAACTTACGGGACAGGAAATAATGACCTAAGAAATAAAACCGAATCGAAATCGCATATTTTAAAAATTCGATTATATTTCCGAAATCTCACATTTTGAAAATTCGGCTTTACTACAGATTGAAAAAGGAAACAAAGTAGAATATGTGGCTATATAATATAATATGTGTATATGCGAGATTTTAAACTGGCGGAGATTTTATAGTTCGTTGCAAAATCAGGGTTTCAATAATTTATCTAACGGGTGTTTGGCACCGCCAGCTCCAACTATTTGGAATGCTTTGTTGTTTAAATTGAATTGATAAAAAATCAAGGTTTCAATAATTTATTTAGGGTGATTTTGTCTTAGCGAGATTTAGAAAAGCGGGATTTAAAAGTTCGATCTTTTGTACCAGACCCATTATTTTACATATATACATATTTTGATTTTATTATAATACTTAAATTAAAATTTCAGAATAGAATTTCAGAATTTTATACCCGTACGATAAGGATTGGGTATATTAAAATTGCTCCTCCGTTTGTAACACCTCGAAATAAGCTGGCTAGATATACATTCAAAGGTATGGATCGGATCAGAATCAAATTTTAAGTCGATTAAGATTTGTTCGTCCATCCCTTCTTCCGCCCGCCTGGCCGTTCACAAGATAACTTAAAAATTAAGAAAGCTAGAGTCTTGAAATTAACACAAAATATTCTTACATGAATTTGTAGGTTCCATATTTTTTTTGGACCAAAACTTCAGGTAGCCCTTGAACAACTAGCTTTTAGATCTCCACATTTTTTTTGAAATAGAGCCATGAAATTTTAACTGCTGATAGATATCATAAAAATATTAATTTTATTCTTAACAACTTTTTTCTGTAGCCCCACCCGTTACGAAGCTACATCCCCCAAGTTCGAAAAAGCTCTATATTTAAATTTTTATAACACAAGTTGTATAAAGTATGTCTTCAATTTGAAAACGCCAAACGGTTACTGCTTTTATTAGCTTCAAAAATATATATACAATAATATATTATTATGCAAAACTCAAATTTTGCAAAATTTTTGACTCCTTCTATCTTCCAAACGGTTTAAGTTAGGAACTTGAAATTTGAAGAAAAGTTAGGTCTCTGAAAAAAAGTATGAATAATTTCAGAAAATATTTTTGTATCGCACTCTGTTTCGGAGCTGTATGGGGTCAAAACTAAAAAAATCCTTATTTTTAAACACCTGTAACTTGAACACCTGTCCAATTTTTTGAAGCAATATACACAAATTAAAGCTCCAACATTATATTTTTATTTCTATTAACAAGTTTTCTAAATAATATAGGGTTAGCTTAAAATTAACAAAAGTGCGACTTCATTTTTCTAAATTTTTTTAACGATTTTTTGCATTTTTTTTTTTACTCAAGAATTTGAAATTGTTGAGGATGATGCTTAGTACAAAAAAATTAAATAAATAAAAAATATAACGGTTGCTTGATGAATTTATATTTATATGATATTAGTATACATACTTATATAACTCATGTTTATTTACATATCGTATATGTCACTGATGAATGAATGATATATAATACATATGTATAGTATAAATTATTATACATTTGCCGCTTGATATTAAATGGTACTATAGCATATTTGGAAAAATTAGAACGTTAGAATCTGCTTTTAAAGAATTTTTAAACATATAAGTAGTTTGAATATACATATGTACAAACCATGGTTCTAGAAATTAAAAAATTCACCCAAATTATTTTAAAATACTAGAAAATTAAAAAATAATAAATAATTATAATATAATTACAAGCAGAGTGATCGACACAAAATTTAAAGCAAATTTTTAATTTTTAAATTTGACTGCCACATCCATTATGAACTGGTCGCAGCGGTAAATTAAAAATAAATTATTAATCTCCTGTTGGCAGTTTTTAAATGACTCTTTGTTTTGAAAAAAATAAAAATACTCTTAATAAAATTAAAAGACTTGAAAGTGAAAAGAGCAAAGTTTATAGTAAACCTTATATTTATAAGAAACAAATAATAGGCTGATTTTATTCTTGATTTTGTTTTCACTATTATAAAAGCTGGTGAAAACTTCGCAGCAGACTTTAAAGTAGTTTTGTTTATTTAGGTTGGAATTTTGATTTTTTAAGCTGCATTTTTGATATTATAATTTGATAACATTTGATAACATAAAATATTCGAATTTTTTTATTAATATAAAATTCGACAGACTTAGCTAATTATATTTCATAACAGAAATCAGAAACTTACTAAATATTATAGAAATGGATATTTTTCTTAAAAAAAAAGAAAAAATAACATAGAAAATATCATTTTAGAAGCCTTCTCTCACAATAGATTCATAATTTTGTACTAATTTATTATTAGACCATTAAATTAAAATGCTGTCGAAAACGACCCTCACAAAAAAAAGCCCCCAAAAATTTATGAAATTTCATTATCAGAGACATGAATCTTTTATTAAATATACCAAAGATGATGCAACCGACTTATTTATACCCTACACCTAAAAAATTCAAATTAAATTAAAAATCCATAAGTTATTTTAGTTAGGTACTTAATATACCTAAGCTAAAAAAATACATGTAATAATCCCTCCCTTAATACAGGTAATAAGGGAGTCAGTATGATAACGTAAATGTTTTTGAATCTATAGAAATTGTGCAATTGCACAGGGGATTTTCTAGTTATAATATAATTACAAGCAGAGTGACAGGCTATGAACATACTAACAGGTTCGTACGGCTATCTAAGAGTTGACAAAAGCAACTGTATTCTTCCTCGTTATACCTGTACGATAAGTATCGGGTATAATAAAATTACTCCTCCGTTTTTATTATAAAAATAAAATTCTATTTTATTACCTTTTCAATTTCGGATTTATTTCTTTTTTCAAACGGTAATAAGGCTAAAATTAGAAAGTGGCCTTGTCGATTTCAGCTTTATTTGCTCATGAAAAGAAAACGAAGCCGATTGGGCTTTATTGCTTGGGACATTATTTCCTGTCACCAAAACTTAGTTAATAGTTCCAATTTAATTTTCAATGAATAATTTCTCTTTATTTAAATCCTCAAAAAAAATATCATCAGTACATCAAAACTTAATTATGTCATCAAGCATATGAAAAATTAAATTTTATCAACTTCTTGTGATGTAAAGGAAATTAATCCGAAAATATTGCATTTCAAATTCAAAGTTAAAATTCATTTTTCAAAACAAAAGAAATTCCTTATTCTTTTTTCATATTGCTGAAAATTTAGTAATTAACAAAGAAAATGATTTTCTTTAAATTTTCATTACAAATTTTTTATACGATTTCTTAACAAATTTTCTTCTTCATCATGAAACACTTAATAATAAAAAAAAATTTTTTGTTAAATAATAATATAAAATTAGAAATCTCAATGAATAGTCCATAATATAGGATTAAAGATAAGCTGCTTTGATATAATAATGTTATTTAAATAAATATTTATATATTATATACATATATATATATATATATATATATAGATAGATATATATAGAGGCTTATTTAATTATTTTGTTTGTGTTATGGTTTTAATTGTAAATGATATAAAAGTTAAATGTTATGGAAATACCATTTATATTATGAGCATTAATGACTTTCTTAAATGAAAGTTTTTATTATGTAATCTGATTATATAAATTGTAATATGAACAAAAGTAACTTAAATTGTATATATATACATAAAACAAAAGAAAACTTTAATTTCTTTTTTTGAAAGAAAGAAAAAAAATTAAAACAATAAAATAGAAATTTTGCGGAAAAGTACTTCATGCCTATTAAGTGGTTTAACGATCCTTATTAAAAAAAAAAAAAAAAATAAACTGTTAATTAAATCATTAGAAATATCAATTTAATTTTTTTTTTTTAAATCTTATTGGAGTTTTTAAAAATTTAATCAATATTTAACTAGACCGAATGTAAAATCCAAAATTATTTAAGATGAAAATTGTTTGAACTGTTAATTTAAATTTCTGTGTTCTAGGACTATAAAAAAAAAAAGTTGTTCCAAATCAAGATACATTTTTTTGAATTTAAGAGCGTCTCATATTTCTGTATTTCATTTGACTGTAGTGTCATTTAACTTAATGTAAAACATATAATTAGGATGAATTTTCGTTAATGGATTCTTTTTCAAGATAAATATGGGAAATTCGGTTGTATGTACTAAGAAAAATTATCTGAGATAAACGCCGTGAATTAAAACCATACAAATGAAGACAATGAGGACAATTAATGGCTTTATTCCACAATAAAATGCGAAATAAAGGCATATCGAGAATTTTTTCACGCAACGCTTTATTTCACATACAATTGCGAAACAAAACCATAAAACTTTATATCCTTTTTTAAAATGAAATCTCTTTTCTTCCAATATAGAATTAATTTAAATTTTGAAAACAATAACACTATTATTAAGTTTTATCTTCAATTTTTGTTAAATGTACATATATGTACATACATATTACGTACCGCTCTCGGGCAAAATGTCGCGATAATTAATTTAAATTTAATTGGAATTATTTTGGAAAAAGGGAATACTCTGATTTTGAATCTAACTGTCAAATCTCCCAAATATTCTGGAAAAACCCTATTTTGAATACAACTCTAAAATGCCTTCTCGTAACATTATGTCCGCTACATTTTGTCGAACCACCATATGTACATATTCTGAAAAAGCAACAAAGCTAATTTTGTAACTACCTGTAAAACTTCTCCAAATCTCGCAAATATGTACACATACATATTCTGAAAAAAACGTATAACGATAATTTTGCAACAAAGCATAATATCCCTTCTAACAATTTCTTTGTTACATTCAGCAAGATATTTAAAATAGTGGAGGTTACCGCCATTACCGCTCTTAAATAGTAGGATTATTACATAATAATAATTAATAATAAATAATTTAAAAAATATGTGTTTTTATTGTGTGTGTGTGTTAAACATTTTCAAAAATAAGTAAATAAATATTTCCATTAAAAATTTGACATAAAATTGAAATTTTGTAAAAATCGTATGAATCCACACTTCAAAAGAAAGCTAAAGTACTTATTAATTTGTTTTTAACCCATTTTTATGTATAATATATCAAATGGACATTTTATTAACATCCTCGTTTATCATCCTCATCCTCCATCATCATTCGATAATAATATTTCAAAAAGACAAATAAATTATAGAATTCACAATTGAAGTTATAAAAAAAAAACCAATTTGTCTTTCTTATATTATTGCTATTTAAAAAATAATTTTAGTCAAATTGAACTAAAACAAGTAATGAAAAAAACGCGGGCTTTCAAAAATACACATTTCCAAAATTAAACATGTTGACGGACTCATGTGGGTACTATAAGGTATATAAATCTTGTTAATTAATTGAGACTTTGTAATAATCAAAGATTGCCTATTACAAGAAGATATATCTACCACTACTCTTCACGTTTTTCCGTTTATTTAGGCAGAAGAAATTACTTAGTTGTTAAGAAAGAAACCATTATAATGATAAATAAAATTTCAAGCGCCATTTAAAAAATAAATTCAATACAAATATGTGTTTTTCTTATTCTTCCGGTCTTACATTACACAAATCCATAAGTCAAGTATTTTTCCATTGCAATTTTAAAACAGCATGTACGTGCATATGTAATATATAACGTGCGTGTTCTATGTATTATGTATCCTTCTAATCGAAAATGCATTTGGGATGTGATCAACATATCGTCTTATGATCTGAAATTATAAAAAAAAAAAAATTTAACAATGTGTTTTGATCGAAAGCCATTTGACAATGCGTTTGCGACGTTCTAAACACTGAAATGTCAGTTAAACATTCAAAATTTTCTGTGAGAAGAGGAAATCATTGGACGAACGGACGGAAATCATTCATCGGAAATGTCAAAAGAATATATTTGATTTCGTCTAAAATCGAAAAAATTAAATTGTCGATTTAAATTGTCGATACAATGCATACACAATGTGTTATTTGACATTTTCGATCATAAATTATGCGATACCCGCCATTTATGTAATTGAAATTAAAGTTGAAATTTATAACAAATTAAAAATGAATAAAAAAATTTTTTTTTTTTCATCAAAACTAAAATAACAATTTTAATATAGATTTTTTTCAAACTTTATGGTGCTGTACCTCCGTAACGGGTAGGGTTATAGAAAAAAATTGTTGAAACAAAATTAATTGTTTTACGATGTCAATTCAGTATTCGTAGTTAAAATGTCATTGCTCTAATTCAAACGGTGTACAAGTTTTGTAAACACCCAGACGGACAGATGAATATATAGACGAACATAGTGAAACTGATAGGCACATTTTTTCAAATTTTTTTGCAAAATGTACTAAAAATTTAGATTTCATAGAATTTATTAAACCACAATAAATTATCCTGATGTTGAGTTTAAATTTAAATACATGTTTACATACACATTTGAAAATATATTCTGTAATCTGTTGTTGTTTTTGGCGTTGCTGTTATAATTTTATTTGTTGTTTTTTTTTGCAAGAACCGACACCAATAAATAAAGAAAAAACCAAAATATTAAAATGAATTCATTTTCTTTAGTATGGTTCAACCAATTTTGAAATACTGCGGTTGAGATTTAGTGTTTCTAGATTAATTCAAAAAATTTTTTGAAATAACTGTAGGGGAATTTTAAATTAATGTAGGATAATTAACACAATGAAGTCAAATTTTTATTTTTATTTCCTTTTTTTCGAAAATAATTTTAAAAGTTATGCACTTGAATATTATGATTTAAATAATGTTTATTATTCTTTGAAAAAGTTTTTAATTGTACTGACATTATTGTTTTGATGTTGAATGAATCAAAATTAAATTAAATATTTTAAAATTTAAGAAATTTTAAGATTATCAATAATGATAAATTCAAAAATTTCAGAATAATTTTTTTTTTTATTTTAAATATAGCATATTTGAAATTTTCTACTCTATAGACTCGACTGACCTATGCAGAAAATTTAATTTTAGCTATAATCTTGCCTAAGATTAGCATGTCTAGGTTTAAATTTAATATTAAATAAACTCGGGGCCGTCTATACTTAGTAAAATAAAAGACTTTAATATAAATATGTTAAAACTCCGCCAAAAAAAAATCTAAAAAAAATATGTAACGACTCCGAAAAGCGATATTTTTTTAGCAAATTGTAATATTGTATATTATAAATTTAATAAAACTATATATTTTTTTTAGTGCATTTCTCTGCCACATAAATATGAACAGGAAATTATACAGCCTTTCCTGTTAAGGCGTGGCTGTAAATGTCGTAATAGGGAATAACTCTTACGACGTGTGTGCGATTCGAAACCACACTCTCTCGGTATTTTATACGCTCTTACCCACTAGGCCACCGAAGCCCCATTATACTATATATCTCTTTCTATATTTCAGCTAGAATAGCGTAAATATTGAACCTCTTGTAATTATAGTAAGCCAGGTTAAGACTGAAAGATTTAAAAGATTAAAATTGCTTTTCTCAATTTTAAAAATTAATTATATTGCATCTTATTAGAGATAACATTTAAGATTTAAATTTTATAATTTGTTCTGCATTAAAAGAAATTCAAAAAAACTTTTTAGTAAGTAATTTTCCAGTTCAACTTTTTAATTTCCCACTTCCATAGTACAAGAATAATGTACTATGGAAGTACTACTATACGGCAATGCCTATTAAGGCCAATATAAAACGTCAGAAAAATGTAGATATATATACATTTATAACTTAATAATTAGTTGCGTAGTTTTTGAAATATAAACAAAGTAAATTAAAACTTAAAAAAAACTTCAACCTTACAAAATAATTATGCCATATAGAGCATATTAACTTTGGTGTGGTGTTTGTACCCACCAAAAGGACATGGACTTTTGGACATGGACAAATATATATTCTGAATCCTCCTGAGTCGATTTAGCGATGTCCGTCCATCCGTTCGTTCGCACGATAACTCAAAAATTAATGAAGTTATAGTGATGAAATGTATGAAGTAGGTTACTAATTAAGTAATCGGTCCATGGCTTCGGATTCTGGAAGCTACCGAACGAGCATATCTCCAAAAGTAACAAAGGTAGAACCTTTAATTTTGGTACAATGGTATTATTTTATGTTTTCTTTATGTCTCTAAAATTTGAGAGGAGTTGGACAATGAATTCGGATTTTGGAAGCTTCCGAACGTGCACAAGAGCAAACGAACATATACCTCCAAAACCAATAAAGATACATAGCGGTTTTTTTTTTGTAAATTTTTTTTCACCAATTATTAAATTTAAGCAAATAATATTAAATACTTATTAATATTAATAATTCATTATAAGAATAAATTATAAAAATAAAAAAATAGATTAAGTGAACACACAATATAAAAATACTATATATGTATTAACTTGAGAGCTGACCATATTCAGTCATGAGTTAAGTAGGATATAAAATTTAAATTCAATCTTTTCAGTTTTATTTAGAAATATGTAATAAAATAAACTTATTAATAAATAAAACATTAAAAAAAAATAAAAAAAAAAAAAAACCAATAAATATAGAACCTTTATATTTGGTACAAGGATCTGTTATGTTTCCTTTTCTATAAAATTTAAAACTGACATTTGAGATGATTTGGACCATGCGTTCGGATTTTGGAAGCTTCCGAACTAGCTGAAGAACAACCGATCATACCCGCAAAAACAATAAAGATAGAATCTTTAAAATTGGTACAAAAGTGTTCTGTAATGTCATATCTTCGAAATTAATAAAGATAAAAACTTGAAATTTTGTACAAGGGCGTCAAATCATGCTTCTTTTACTTTCCTGAAATACGAGTTGAATAAGGAAGGAAAAAGATTAAGTTTTTCCTTATAATCATCAAAATGTGCTTTCAATTGCAGTTTTAAGTAAGAATATAGGTCATGTTTCTCAAGAGATATTATCATTTAAACTAAAATTTTCTTCAATTTTTTGTTAAAAAAAATTGTTTTTACCCTTTTATTAAAAAAATGTCGGTATTAACTACTCAATTTTATTAATTGTATTTATTCTCTATTTCACGCCGTTTATTTTGAGTGTAACCACATCCATGTATCTCAAAAATTACCAAGATTAATAGCAAATAAAACATGTAGTGATAGAACATTATAAGTGATACAACTACTTTTTTTTTAAATAAAAATATAAAATAAAATTTCTTAATAATATTAAATAACCTTTATTAGACATTAGATATTGATATCAATAAAAAATTAATATGGTAAATAAAATAAAAAAATAAATAAAGCAATTCAAAAAAAAACACACTTAATTCAAATACTTAAAATTTTCAGAATGAGTGACTTGCAACGGTAAAGTGATACTGTAAAAAAATTAAACAATATTTAATTTCTTTTATTCGTGATGTTTAGAAGAGAAATACCCACAAATTTATAAATAATTTTGGCAATATCCTCCATTTTTCTGAATACAAAGTAAAAGCCATTTAATAGGACCCTTTCTTCCTATTCACATATTAACAAATTTTTCAGTTAGAAAATCTTTAACCCTTCTACTATAATGCGCGGGGGCTCCATCATGCTGAAATATCATGTTACGTCCACTTCTAAGCGGAATATCATCTAATAAATTTGGCAAATCGTATTTCAAAAAATTTAAATAAATTTCGCCATTTAAATTTTCTTGAAATATGTATGGACCAATTAAGTGTTTGTTTAAAATTCCGCCCATACATTAACACTGAATACTGGGAAGAATTTCTTCTCACTGCATGTGGATTTTCTGTTGCCGATAAATGCTTATTATGGAAATTGAAGCACCCATCTTTAGTGAATTGTGACTCATCGCTCCACAAAATTCTTTCTAAAAAATTACTTATTTGCCCATTTCTTAGCAAAAACCGGGAGAAATTAATTCTTTTAGATTCATCTGCAACTACAAGTTCCTGCACCGACTGGAAATGGTATGGATGTAATCTATTTGATCTTAAAATTTTCCAAACTCTAGTTTTTGGTATGTTTAAAATAATTGCCGCTCGACGTATACTTATTACGGGGAGAACTTTCAATTAACTCAAGGAGATCATCTTCGTTGTTTGTTATTGTAATTTCTGGTCGTTCTCCTCTTGTAGAAGTTGATCCCGTTTCTCGGAGTCTTCAAAAAATCGAGCTAAAAGTTTGGTGATTAGGAATGCGGCGATTAGGAAATCTCCGATGGAACTCCTCACGAGCTAATCTCATGTTCCCACTGCAAAAACCGTAAATGAAAATAATATCAGCGCACTCTTCACTTGTAAAATTATTCATAACTTTCGATATTAATAATAATAGACTTACAACAAAATTTACTTAATTTTAATTAAAAGAAATACACTTCAATAAATTTTTAGCACATTTCCAAAAAAAATTTTGAAAAAATGTGCTTATTAGTTTCACTCTGTCCGTCCGTCCGTCCGTCCGTCGGTTTACAAAACTTCTACACCGTTAAAGATAGAGAAAAAAAATTTTAACCATGGGTAGGTCTCATAAAAAAAATAATTTTGTGGAACCACTTTTTCATGTAGCCCCATCCATTACGGAGGTACAGCCCCTGAAACTTTGAAAAAGCTCTATTTTGAAATGCATATATCTTATATTTCGCTTAAGATTTTTTCAATCTGAAAACGTCATACGACAGGTATTTCTTTTATCTTTGTAAATTAATATACAATTGTATACAAAAATATACAATTTTTTTAAATTTAGTATTTAAATTTACCGTTATGTGAAAACCAAATTTTGCAAGATTTTTCTACTTTCATAACTCCGGCACGCTTCTAGATAGATGCCTAAAATTTTGAGGCAAGAAAGAACTTTTAGAATTAGTATAAATTTGCTAAGAAATTTTTTTTGAGCCACCCCCTGTTTGTGAGCTATTAGGGCTCAAAAACGGAAAATTTGCTATTTTTAAACACCTGTAACTTAGGAACCTGTACACAATTTACTTCAAGAAGATGTAAAAATGAAAGCTACAGTAATATATTTTAACGTGTGTTAAAGGTTTATTTTAGTTATATAGGGTTTCAGAGTTACAGCTCTTCAAAATTACGTAAAAGCCCCATTTTCAAATGTATATATCTCAGGCTCTCCGTAATAGTTTTCAATCTAAAAACGCCAGAAGACCGTAAATTTTATTATCTACATAAAGCAATATTAAAATTATGCAATATTTTGTAATTTACTATTTAAATTTACCGTTATGTGAAAACCACATTTTGCATGAAATTTCTTTTTCATAACTCCGGCACTCCTTTAGATAGGAACCTGAAATTTTGAGAGCAGAAAGAACTTTTAGAATTAGTATAAGTGTAAGAAAATTTTTTTGCGCCACCCCCTGTTTAAGAGGGCTGCTACACCCCCTGTTTAACTTAAGCACCTGCACAAATTTTTCTTCGGCAAGACATAAAAATTAAACCTCAAGTAATATATTTTTACGTTTGTTAGCGGCTTTGCTTAGTTATAAAGGATTCCGGAATTACAGCCCCTCAAATTTACAGAAAAGTCCTATTTTCATATATTTTCTTAATACAAAAAATTTCTTAAATTTTTTTTTTAAATTTTCAAATTTTTGTGCAAGTCACAATTCTAAACAGTTTGTATTGTATTTTGGAAATGTGCGCTTTTAAAAACCGTTGGTTTACATTCTACCTTGTTTTACTTGAAACTGCAATTGAAAGCACATTTTGATGAGCTTTTAAATGCCCTATAATTTTATTCTGAGTCAATTGGTTCCCATTTTATAAGGAAAAACTTGAACTTTTGTGTTTTGAATAAAAAAAAACTTTAAGCCCCAATATCTCGAAAACGAGTGAAAATAGACACTCCGATATAAAGGTATTTTTTTATTTGTTTTAATCTCCTAAATCATCTTCTGAAGTTATTACACTTATTCCCGCGACACCCTGTATAAAACCAAAGAAATAAAACGTATAGTATTTCCGACACACTTAAAACCTGTATACCAAAGACACCAAAGATTAAGCTTTTCTGACCTGCATTATAATAAGGAAATTATTAAGATAAAAACGGAGTCAACTATCAAAAGTCTTTTTTTTATTTCAAATTTTTCAATAATAAATAAACACTGTAAACGTTTTTGTATTATTTAACAACTATTATAACTAATAACAATATAATTAACTAATCTTTGCTTTTAAATAAGAAAATAAGTGATTAATTATATCAAATTTTTGATAGAAATAATTATATCATAGTTATATTTAAATGTATGTATTATATAAATTATTAAGCATTTCATCAGATAATATATAATATGTACATACTTTCATATATAATCCATATGTATGTATTTTGAAACAAAATGTAAACCAAAAATTGTTAAATTATCTACATAGTTAGCTGTGAATTAATTATTTCTCATTTAAAAATGTTTGGTAGGTAAACTGTCCACGCACAATGATAACGAAAACGACTATTACCATACAATACAAAAACAAATGTTCGTTGTCGTTCGAAGCTATCCGGCAAATTGTTGTCGAAGCTATCCGGCAAATTATTAAAAAAAATTGTTAAAAAGTGTTTAAGTTTTCATTAACAATTGATTAAAAAAAAGCATATTAATTTTGAATTATTTTCATTGCCAGCAAAGTAGTAAATACAGGTAGCAAAGAATAATTATTAATGCTTTACCACTTAACATGTCAAATATGCCTGCCGTTGTGAGTGCGCGCCAGTCAACGACAACGATGGATATTTTAGTCGATGTCGTTCTCATTGTACGTGGACCGTACATATATAACATTACAATACAATTTTGAATTTATATTTAGATTTAGTATTGAATAAACTTTTAGAGAGTGAAGTAATTTCAGTTTTGTTTGAATTAATATAGTGGTACAACCGATCGTGTTACGATTTGAAAGATGTAAAATTTTGTGTTATTTATTTTTCAGTAAGTAAAAGAATTTAATTTATGAATATAAGTACAATTATATAAAAATTAAATAAAATAATAATTATAATTGCTATGTATGTATGTTGATTTTCTAATTGATATCATGCGACCTATCTCCCTCCCTAAATCAAAATTTTACTACTAGATTTCAAACATTCTACTATTTTTTTTTGTTTTACTCTTACTTATACTTCTTTACTCTTATTATTTTATTTCATTTTCTTTTACTTTAGCTTACTCTTTATTTTTCTTTAATTTCTTAAAATGTAGAAATCAACAAAATTAAAAGTATAACTTAGAAAAATATTTTTCGATGACTGCGAAATGTATTTTAGCATTAAATAAAATAGATGTACCTTTAAATTAATAATATGTATGTGTATTCAAATTTACTGTCAAACAATAGTTTTATGAAGCTGCGATTCATTACCACTAAATAAACGATTTATAATTATTACAAAATTGTAATTGTAACTGTAAGTCTAAATTGTAAAAAAAAGTCTGTTTCACTAAAAGCTATTACATTTTCCTAAATTTCTTATTTGATTTCTACAAATTTGTGTAAAATATAAAATTATTACACCTGTTGCATAACAACTTTTATTACGCTGTTATTTTTAATTTGGAATTGTAAATTGAAAAAAATGATTTATTAATTAAGTATATGTATATGTACTATGTAAAATATTATTATACATTACCTATTCAAATGTAGAAGTTGAAATTTAATAATTGATATAGTATAAATTTAGAAATATTGAAATAATAAATTTACAAAACGAAAACGCCAAAACGTACAATATATTATTACAAATTATTTAAGAGACAAAATTTCCAAATAAAATTTTATTTTACAATAACTTTGCAAAATAAATTTTATTAAAAATATTTTCTACTCTTACCCATCTTTAATAATTATTTGTCTCTGCTGTCTCTTACTTGTATTCTTGCTTGTATTCTGCTGTCTCTTATCTTCATACTCACTCTATTCTCAACAAGAATACCAATTATTCGAATTAGACATTGCCAAATATGTTTTTTTGATGTACCGCTCAAATTAATTTTTCTAATTCACAAGAATCCAATGTATACCAAAATAAGTATAAGTTACCTCAAAAAAAATGTTTATACTTCGCCCTGTTTTACAGTTATTAGAGGTAAATATTGGAAAATTGGCTTTTTTTAGACAAGTGTAATTTGGATACCTGTGCAAATGTAGGGTTAGTAAAATATCAAAATGAAAGCTAAAATATAATATTTTCATACATGTGTTAATGGCTTTTCTATATAAACTCTACTATGTGGGAACCTAAAATTGAAGAAAGTGTCCTTTGATTATTGGTATTTTTTTATTCTATGAGAAATTACAAATATTGATGGAGAAATAGTCACAATTCCACAAGACATTTTATTATTTTTTTGTATATGTATACTTACGTTTTAAAAACTCTTTAATTTTACATACTATCTTGTTTATTTTACACTATATGTATAACATTATATATAATACCTATTTTATACCCTTTCATAAATTCAATTAGCGTCTCAAAGACGAAATTTTAAAACGACATCTTTGTTTATCATCAAATATTTTAAAATTAAACTTTTAAATTTTAAATTTTTCAATAGAAGAAAATAATAATATAATGTATTATAAAATTATAAAATTTAAACTTTAAAGGTTTACAAATTTACAATATAAAAATGGATAACTGGAAAACTTTTATCCACAAAAAAACAAAGTAAATTTCATTAAAACTTTTCCGTTTTATTAACTTAAACTAACAAAAAAAAAATACAAGTTATCTTAAAAAAAAAACCAGATAGAATATAAACCAACGGTTTTTAAAAGCGCACATTTCCAAAAAACAGTAAAAACTGTTTAGAATTGTGACTTGCACAAAATTTTGCAAATTTAATGTAATAAGAAAAAATATGAAAATAGGATTTTTCTGAAATTTTGAGGGGCTGTAAGTCCAGAATCTTATATAACTAAGAAAAATCGTTAACACACGTAAAAATATATTCCAGGAGCTTTAATTTTTATGTTTTGCCGAAGAAAAATTTTTACAGGTGCTTAAGTTACAGATGCCTAAAACTAGGAAATTTTCAATTTTTGACCCCCAATAGCTCTTAAACAGCGGTTGGTACAAAAAATTTGTATACTAATTCAAAAAAAAAATTGTATAATTTTATGTTGTATAAATTTACAAAGGTATAAAAAATACCTGTCGAATGAGGTTTTCAGATTGAAAAAATGTTAAGCAGAACATGAGATATACGCATTTGAAAACAGGGCTTTTTCAAGGTTTGAGGGTTGTAGCTCCGTAATGGATGGTTCCACAAAATTAATTTTTTTATGAAACCTACCCATGGTTAAAATTGTTTTTCTCTGTCTTTAATGGTGTAAAAGTAAACAGACGGACGGATGGACGGAAAAACTTAAACTAATAATCAAAATTTTTTGGAAATGTGCTTAAAAAGATGATCTTCTAAAGGAAAAGTATATCATATAGATATCATAAACTTAATATTATAATGTTTAATTTTGCCCTAGGTCACGTTCAACCAAATATAATTTATAGTTGTTTATTCTCTTTAAAACTTGAATGAAAGCAAAAAAAAGCGCTACGAAGAAAAGTGGGGCAAGTAAGTGATATTAATTTTTTTTTAAATATATGTATAAGAAAAAAAACTACTGAAAATGTAATAAACAAAATGAAAAAAAATTATTAACTTAACATTTTCTTCACGTTTATATTTGCTGCACGTACAACTATTGTTACAACTATTCTTATAATCTCTACTGGTTGCATACATAGTTTGCTCTAAATTATATTATAAAATGCAATTTTATACGATATTTTTACTTTACAAGTTCAACAATCAGCTTAACATATTTTTGTTTTTTGGTCTTGTCACTTTGTACAGTTGATTCTAATAAGTTTTAATTTTTCTGATATTTAACGTAAATATTATTCTCCTTTTACAAATCAAAAAGCATCAACGATATTTTATATTTTATGAAAAGTGAATTTTTATGACTTTTAACGAACATGTTTACTTACACTGTTTTAAGTTTCTTTTAACCCTAAGGTTATTTTTGTAAAAAATTTAGCACTATTATTGTTTGATGTCATAAAGATGTAAAAGAAATATTGTTTAACAAATAAAAGTTTACAAAAGATAACTGATGGCATTGCTCGATTTTTTTCTAATTTTGCACAACTAAATTTTATAAAGGGCTCTATTTGGTGATGGAGCCGACAATGGTTTAATATCGGTTTGTTTTCAAATATAGATCATCAAATTACTGGAAGTTTTTCTCGAACCGCTAAGATCATAATATTCTTTTATATCTTAAACGGAAAGTCTTAAAGCTACTCTTTTAAATTACGTCTTTAAATTAATTTGAAAATTTGGACGAATAGTTTAGACTTTAGATATAGACTCACTTAAAAAAAAAGTTTAATTTGTTGACAAAAATAGCAAAAACCAACATCAAGTTTTCAAATTTTTTTAGTTATATACCTACCTATAAATTAGGTACATAATTACAGGTGTTATATTAGGTAAATTCGAAAGCTATGTGAAAAAGGTATAATGTGGTTATGTAACGTTTTAAGTCAGATTTTTTCTTTCCAACTATTCTAGCGCTCTAGAGATATTTATTAAAATTTGGATTTTGTATCAATATATACAAAGTTGCTATAAAAGCGTCTTAAGGCCATACGAGACACAAGAAAAATTCATATTTTTATTATATTTGCTTTGCAAAAGCATAGCAATAATTTTAAAAAGATTGGGTGTAAACATTTTTTTTTCTTTTTAGTTTATTCCCCTGCCATATAAATGTCACACAGCTTTTACTTTTCAGACGTGGCTGTGAATGTCGTAAGGGTGTATTATTCTTACGAAGTGTATGAGATTCGAACACTCCCTCGGTATTTACAGTGTATTTTATAAAAAATTTTAAATAACGAAGTTAGGAGGGAGAAGAGAAAATATACCTACATACAATATAAGTTTTTCAGACGTAAAACTCTATTTAATAATGGGTTAACTATATTTTATGAATTTTTAAAATGAATTTTATTTAATGTAAATAATTATAATGACAATTTAGTTTTTGGTTCTTTAATTTATTCTGATAGAATAATACATTTTTAAAATTTCTAATATTTCTGCATTTATAAGTATAGATATTTCTACTTTAATTATTGTGAAAATATGTAGGTTATTTATAAGAAGATTTGTATGTCAAAGGAAAATTACCTTTAACAAAATGTTTAAACATCAAAATGTTTGTAAAAAAAGAAAATCAAAGTAAAATGCACATAATTTCTTTTAACTTTTAATTAATTTTTTTTTCTCCTTAAAACATAACTTTTAGTATGTGTGACTGGAATTTATTAACAATCCGATCTAAAGATTGTTAAATTTTTTAGTAAAACTAAATTAAAGTTAAAAGTCTTCACAAAATTTCAAGAATCATAAATGAATAAATAAAAAAATATTGATTATTTAATTAAAATTAGGTCGCAAACACATACATTGCTTAGAGGGTCGGAAATCCTCTACTGGTTATGATTTTGCTTACCTATTTATACCTTCTGTTTAAAAAATATAAAAATATGTTTTCTTATTATTTATATTTAATATCAATAACCATAACACTTTTTTATCACATATATATTATCTATTGCCAACTGGGCTTTTTTAATTATATGAATCAAAGAATTTGTTACTTATTTTTAGAGAAATTCTTTTAAATTCATGCCGATTTTGATTTAAATTTGTATAGAAATATAGATATTTGTTTTAAAACTAATAGGATCCTTGCACTTGATGTTTGTTACAAAGTTATTTTATGTTAGGCTACAATTTGGTGAACTTCAGCCTCAAGTCTCCCCGCTGAATTATGTCCAGCCGGTTTCTTTTTTTTAGGAGCAAATCATTTATGGCACTAAAACTACATTCTGCTAAATATGAAGATGGAAACGAAAACAAAAGTTTTCTTGCACATTTGGTTGTACTTGGATATTTCTTTTCTGTTTCCTCACAAAGCCATGTCATCGTCCCTTTATATTAAATAAAATTTTAACTGACGTATCATTTTGCATTTCTACAAGTTCTTCTTGATGTTGCATTTGAAATATCAGACAAATCCACTAGCATTGGGTGCAACATCCAAATTGGAAAGTCAATTTGTTTCAAATCAGAAAATCTTTCTTTTAAATCAGCCCATAAAATTTTCAAATGATCGCCAATAACAAGTATAGCGGTATCAGTCACTTTGCATTTTTGTAGCCAATGAAAATTTTCAAAATTTTTGTCGCGTATATATTTTTGACATACTTCAATAAAGGTGATGAAATCAAATATCTTAGCTTTGGCATCAACAAGAGTTCCATTTTTTCCTTGAAGTTGTTGATTTAATATATTTAGTTTCTCAAAGATATCAGCTAAATAACTTACATTGCTTTAACATCTACCGTTAACAGGTACTTCATTTCAGATTTCTCACTTAAAAAATTACTAAGAGTATCAAATCGTTCTATAAATCTTTTCAAGCAGTTTCCTTTCGATAGCCATCTTACTTCAGTGTGAAGTGAAAGTCGATGCATGCTGATATTTAATATACACAGAACACACATATACAACAGTAATTTAAGAATGTACATTCAGCGTTGCAAATATTGTGTACATTAATATTATATATACATAAAATACGAATAAACTACATATATACTTATTTACATACATTACTTATTTACATTCATATATAGGGACGTGCGCCCACGTTGTTAAACACCGTACTAGACCATTTATACTAAGATGAAGTAGCAAAAATACAACTATTTAACATATGCACAAGTTTCATTTCATTAACTACTGTCAAGTATATCCATAATAAAACATTTTATACTTAAAACACCTCTTTAAAAAACCCTTGGGAATAAATAAATAATATAATAATTATTTCATGATAACTATAAAAAATTACATAAAGTGCAATCATAATATAACCCCAAAGCATAGTAAATCCTTTGTGGTCTTTAATACGATCAAAAAACAATTTTTTTGTTGTTTATGTGTTTATTACCAGACTTTTTTTCATTCGTGATTAAAATTTTAACACGATTTTTTGAGTAGATATATATTTTAATGACAACGATAATGTTAGCTCAACCCAACAATGGAAATTTCTCTGAAAAAAAAAATTATAAAAATTCTAGTACCTAGAGATAAAGTTTTATAATATTTAGAATTATGATATGATTTAATCTCCAATCTCTAATGATATGATACTTTCTTTCTAAGCTAAAATAGTATAGTTCAAACATTTTTTTTTGAAGATTAGGAAAAGAGAATCACTTTAAACAGATACACGAAATCCCAAATACAAAATTTCAAAATTCAAAATTCTAAAAATACCAAATTTCAAATAATATTCTAAAAACAAATTTTGAGACCGAAAAAGTATTAAATAAATGATTGAAACCCTGATTTTGAAACTAACTCTAAAATCTCTCCAAATTATTTTTGTATAGACATATTTTAAAAAACATGTTTTAAATTACTCAAACCCCTGCTCAAATTTTCAAATTTTGCAGTTTGAGATTTTGAAATTTCGCATTTTTTATTTTTGGATTTATGTTTAATTTGGGATTTTGACATTTGGGGTTTTATTTTTTGAAATTTCGTTTTGCTCCGCACTTTAAATATTTGTGTAAATCTACTACCATTTAAACATAAAGACGAAGATTAATGTTGTGTCCTTTGCGTTTTATTTATAACTATAACATTTGCTTATAAAGTAAATAACATTATTAACATTATTACAAATAACATTAAATAAATATGACAAAGAAGGACTGTATCAACATTCAAGAATCAAATTAATTTCCATAGGTTTGCAATATTGGTTTTGACAAAAAAATGTTTATAATAACAGACTTAGAACTTTATTAGTCTGTAGTTTTGACTTATCATAATATGGTATGATTTTAATTAACCCTAACATAAAAAAAACTGCACTATTTACAAGGAAACATAATGTTTATTATTGTATTCTAGTTTCTGAGAAATAGTCTTTCCTTATCTCCTTTTTATAGCTATTATAGCAAAAAAAATAAAAGGATAAAAAAATCAAATATTAACAGAATATTAAAAATAACAAGGTAGAATGTAAACCAACGGTTTTTAAAAGCGCACATTTCCAAACTCAATACAAACTGTTTAGAATTTTGACTTGCATAAAAATTTGATTCATGTAATAAGAAAAAACGTGAAAATAGGACATTTTTGAAATTTTGAGGGGCCGTAAGTCCGGAATCCTATATAACTAAGAAAAGCCGTTAACACACGTAAAAATATATTATTGAACCTTTAATTTTCATGCCTCACCGAAGAAAAAGTTTTACAGGTGCCTAAGTTACAGCTGTCTAAAAATAGCAAATTTTCAATTTTTGAGGCGTAATAACTCTTAAAAAAGGGGTGCTACCAAAAAATTTTCTGAGGAAAATTATACTAATTCTAAAAGTTCTTTCTTGTCTGAAAATTTTAGATTTCTATCTAAAGGCGTGCCGGAGTTATGAAAAAAAAAATTTCACGCAAAATATGGTTTTCACATAACGGTAAATTTAAATAGTAAATTACAAAATATTGCATAATTTTGATATTGTTTTATATAGATAATAAAATTTTCGATCTTCTGGCGGTTTTAGATTGCAAAACTATTACGCAGGGCCTGAGATATATACATCTGAAAATGGGACTTTTTCGCAATTTTGAAAAACTGCAACTTTGGAACCCTTTACAACTAATATAAACCTTTAACACACGTAAAAATATATTACTGTAGCTTGAAATTTTATATCTTGCAGAAGTAAAATGTGTACAGGTTCCTAAGTTACAGGTGTTTAAAAATAGCAAATTTTCAATTTTTAAGCCCTCATATCTCATAAACAGGTGGTGGTGCTAAAAAATTTTCTGAGCAAACTTATACTAATTCTAAAAGTTCTTTCTTGCCTCAAAATTTCAAGCCTCTATCTAAAAGCGTGCCGGAGTTATGAAAGTAGAAAAATCATGCAAAATTTGGTTTTTACATAACGGTAAATTTAAATACTAAATTTTAAAAAATTGTTTAATTTTGATATTAATTTACAAAGATAAAAGAAATACCTGTCGAATGACGTTTTCAGATTGAAAAAATCTTAAGCAGAACATAAGATATATGCATTTAAAAATAGGGCTTTTTCAAAGTTTGAGGGGGTGTAGCTCCGTAATGGGAGGGGCTACATGAAAAAGTTGTTCCACAAAATAATTTATTTTATGAGACCTACCCAAGGTTAAAAAGTTTTTTTTTTTCTCTATCTTTAACGGTGTAGAAGTTTTGAAAACAGACGGACGGACGGACGGACGGACGGACAGAGTGAAACTAATAAGCACATTTTTTCAAAATTTTTTTGGAAATGTGCTAAAAAGAATTGAGTTTGTACTATTTTAGGCTTATTAAATATTTTATTACTGAATGTGAAAATATTGGCCAAAAAACTTTTCCCATATCAACATTTAAGAACTTTAATGCTTTCCTTAAACATCTCATTATTTTTGTTTAGTTTTTTTTTTCTGCTTTTTTTTAGTTTTTTTTTAGAGAACTTCCTTAAATGTACGTTACATACAATTGTAATAAATTTATTTTGTTTATTTTTGTAAGCAAAAAATAAAATGAAAAGAAATAATCGGAAAATATATTATATGTACCCTTATAAGAAAATAAAAAGGATAAAAACTTATGAAATCGTATAGTACATAGATTTTTAATGATATCATGGCATCTTTGTATGAAACACTTCATAAATTTTATAAGAACACACTATTGTTTTCCGTCATTTATTTACTTAATTTTTGGTTCTTTATGTTATAAAAGGAAGAAAGGAATTTGGTAGTAGTTAATATATTTTTGAATTTCACTTTTTATTTTTATCATTATGTAAGATTATAAAGTCGACTTTAACTTAAAAAACAAAAAAACATAACTTGTGATTGCAATTTATATTAAAATTTTTTTTTTAAAGAAATTAACAAAAATTAAATCATTTTCCTTTTTTTTCGCTATAGCAATTCGTTCCAATATTATATTAATCCTGTATATCACTGAATCAATATTTTTATCAGTACTGCTCTACTACTTCTAGGCAGGTTGAAGTAGGTAGGTAGTACTACTAAATGAAGTACTATACAAATTCTACAGCTTGCTAACTGAATACCACTTAAAACAAGTATACACGCTAATATATAATATAGGCTACAGACATAGATGACAAAATTATAGCGTATTATAAAAATCATAAAAAATTAAAAGAGGTAGGTAGGTAGTGCTACTAAATGGAGTACTATAAAAAATCTATAGCTTTCTAATTGAATACCACTTAAAAAAACAAACAGTTTAAAAACGTTAAGAGTTCAGAAGAATAGACGCTTTAGATAGACATTAATTTCTAGAACCAGCTTTAACTATATTTTTAACTTATGAAAGATAAATCATTTTAGTTGCTCTTATAAATTTAAACAATTTCTGAACTATTTTTAATTTTGAACCTTCAGCATATAATTCATAAACTTTAAGAATTGAATTATTGAATTTGTTGAGATTAATATCATAAATCTAGAACAAATTTAAAACATTTGTAGTAGAAAAAAAAACTAAAGAGGGTCGTAGAACAATACACGAATTTATAAAATTATAAATTTTAAATTAAAATAATTTTAAAAAAATAATCAACAACTAAAGCCAACAATAAAAATTGAAGGTTAAATAATTTTTCAAATCAAAACATTGCTGAAAGTGATAAAAATATAATGTACATACATTCTTTTTAATTTTAATTAACAGTTAGCGGTTCTTCATTGCATGATATCGGAGTTTTGTCATGGAATATTCATCCGGGTCGATTTATATCGCCCGGATTGGGTATTGAGGTTTCATATACTATTTAATGTTGAGCTTGAATCTTTTAGTTATTAGGGCTAATTTTATATTCATAATTTAAATGTTCTATTTTAACTATTTTTTCACGGGTTTCACACACCTTTTTAAAATAAAAAAAAGAACTAGCTGGTTAAATAGAAATTTAAAGAGAAACGGATATCCTAATTTATTGAATCAGTTAGAAACTGAAATCAAAATTATGAAATTATTTTAATCTTTCGATGTACACAACTTATTTTACTTATTCTTCTACAGCAACACATTTCAAATGCTTCCATTAATTTAAAGATACTTTATAAAGCGTTCCAGTTAGTTTTTCTTCCTATTTTGGATAGTAATTTTCCAAAGATAGTAAGAATCCTTGGTAGTGCTACATTGTTACAGACTAAACCCACCTCCATCTTTAGTAGGCAATGTAATTTAAAAAAATCTCTAACGACCAACGCTAGGGAATAGGGATAGGAAAAAATGGGATAGAGATGCGAAAATTTCGAACTATGGATGGGATTGTAAGGAAACAATGAGTTAGCCTATTATTATTATTATTATTATTATTATTATTATTATTATTATTATTATTATTATTATTTTAATATCTGGGACGAAATCATCAACAGTTAACATGTGGTAGTCTATAACACATTTCTTGATAGAAGATATAACGGAAAACAATTCCACTGTAGCAGCTATTGTTATTGAAATTGAGTATTAATTATTATTATTATTAGTATTTGCTACAGAGACAAATCCATCAGTCAGTTACAATATCCAGTAGTATACAGAACCTCCCTCCATGAGATAACCTCAGGCAGCTTCACTATAGCAGCTGTTAAATATTGGAATTATTTCTAGCATTGATATTAGTATTGTTATTATTATTATACGATATATATTATAGCTATATAAAATTACTATTTATATTTTCTTATATTATGATCTGACTGGAGTTTGAACGCAAGTTCCATCGGTAGAAAGCACTTAACCATTACATCATGAGTCAATCTCAACTCCATACAGAAACATCGTAAATAAATAACACTGAAGTATTGTTAGTTGTTAGTGAGAATTTATGAGAGCATAGATACCAATTTTTTTATTTTCACACATGCTGTTGCCAGCTTATTATCATTTTGTTTTTAAGTTATTACACTGAGTCTTTAGTTGCCATCCAAAAATGCGTCGTTATTGACCTTTTCTAACTCTACGTTGCTAACCATTAAACTCGTACCGACTGTATTAAATCTTCATTAAAGGTATTACCGTTCTTCCAAGGTATTTGCTAATAACGAGCGAATAGTTGATCGGAATACCAATTATTTCTGCATCCCTTGTTGTATGTTACCGTGCTATATATTAAAGAAAAATTGCCTAGAATACAGTTTATGTTGGTATTTAAATGTCTTTTAAATTTAGCAATACATCCTAGATATTTTTCATTTATTTGACTTTTCTTCAAAATGTTTATTGAATTTTAATACTGGACTTTACTTCAATTATAAATTGTTACTTCATAAACCTCATTTAAATTGAAAATTTTTATTTGAATAATTCTTATTGAATTTTCCCAACAAAATTTTAACCACACGAAATTGTTTTCTTTTGTATTTTACCATCACGAATTTGAATTCATGGGGTAAAATCACATTAAATGACAATTTATTATTTGTTTATTTTTTCGTCTACTATATTTTTTTGTTCTTGTTTTCTCTTTGACATAAGTAATCCTATTTAATGGAATCAGTTTTATGAACACTTTTTTATTTCTTTTATTTTTTCTATTCGTCCTTGTTTTCCTTTTTTATAGAGTCACAACTTACATTGAAATGAGGAGGAAATTCTTATTTTTATAACACCTTTTTTTTTTGATTTGATTCAAATCCTTAGAAAGAATTTTCCCGATTTTTTTCTTTTCTTTGAGTTTTTCTAGTAACAAAGCAAAAAATCGGGTGCTTTTGAAGCCCATTAAAATATCAAAAGATAAAGAGTAAAATAAAAAGTAAAATTTTTTTAATAACTTAAAAAGCGATTTTTTAATTGTATTGCTGTTTTTATTTTTATAGAAATAAGAAAAAGAGGATTTTAAACTTGAATAAATTTGGTTAATTTCTTTTTGAACTTTAAAAAATATTGTTAAAAAAATGAGTATATTATATTACAATCCGTTTTTTTTTTGAAAACTAAGTCTTTAAAAAGTTCAAAGTATTAATATATATTTTTATAAAAAACAATCCTTAGAGAATTTAGACTTTTTTCTATGAATAGAATAAAATTAATGACTAAAAATAGTTTTAAAGATTTTTTATCTGCAATCAGAAATTTAACTTCTCATTTTATTCTACATTTGTATGAACGGTCTATAGATGATCTAAGAACTTAAATTAAAACTGGTTTAAGATCAAAACTTAAAAACAAGTAAGTTTTGCATTTTTTAAATTGTTAAGGTCCCCCATCTTATCTAGAGTTCGGTATTATCTGGCTTATATTATTTACAAATTGAAAAGTATGCATCAAAAAAGAGGTATCTTCAGTTTTATCCCTTTTTGTGTTAAAAATTCTAATTCGTTATCAATTTATATTCAGAAAAATCAGCTCTTTTAATTGGTGCAAAAACAATGTTGCTACAACCCTTAATACTGATACATATAAGTAAATATAGATATCTCTCTACTGACTTTGTGGTAAGAAGAAGTTAGCTCCTGGTATAACAAAACGTATAATAAAAACTTTTAAAAAGCAAGTTTCCTCCTTTTTGATGTAAGCCTTTCAACTCTTCTGAACAACTGTGTTAAAAGTAGTTATTTAAATTGTAATAGATTTTTTGCAATTAAATTATTTGACCTATCGGTCTTCGTCGGCCCTTGATTCTTTTCCTCGTAAATAAAAGGAATTTGTAAATATTAATTATATTATTTCTAATAATTACATTAACTTTTTTTTTTAATATGACCTAATATACCGCTACATCACTTCGCCTAATTTATAAGATTCCCCCGCATATACAGATTTACTTTAAAAGATATTTTGAGTATAAGGCTTTGATTCTATAATAAAACAGAACTGAAAACACGAAACACGTTTCTAATCTTTTTCTGAGATTTTGTAGATTTATATTTCGACATAATAGAATTTTTCTGATTCTGATAAATACCGTTCTGAAATCTTTGAGAGTCATGAAGGTGATCTATCTGAAATTCTAAAATAAAATAAAATTATAAATAAAGCCATCAGATTTTATAAAATTTGAATTTTTCTTTAAAGCATTGCATAATAAATTTGCCAAAATAACGAGGAAGAGTGCATTAGATTAGACTATGTCAACTCTGGGATACCCGCATGAACGTAATATATCCTGTTTCTATATAACTTGATCATCTTTTAAACAATTTCAGATCTTCTAGTACCGACGTTATAACTACCGAGATATATTTATGTAAATTGTGGAGTTGTATGACAGCTACCAAAATCTATTGCACCAGCACAACCAAATTTTACAGATGTTGTTGCCATAAAACTTGATCATCATTTGCAAAATTTCAGACGCCTAGCTGCATCAAATTCCAAGAGGTGCAAGAAGCCTAAATCGACTGCTCTAAACCAACCCAAATTTACAAAAGTTTTTGGCACGTCTTTACACCTCTTCACAAAATTTCAGATACCTAGCTTTAATATACACTGAGTTATTTACATTTTAAAAGAGAAGTTGTATGGCAGCTACCCGAACCTGTGGCCCCAGAATAACCAAATTTTACAGGTGTTGTTGGCCTGTAACTCGATTTTGCAAAATTTGAGACACCTATCTTCAATAGATACTGAGTTATTTTCATATAAAGAAAGAAGTTGAATGGAAACAACTCGAACCCGGCGGCCAAAAAAGCTGGATTTAAATAGCAAAACTAACAATTTTACAAAAGTGGCGTAGACAAATATTTAGCATCCTAGGTCCTTTATTTTTGGAGTTATCGTGCGGATGGACGAACGGACGTACATGCAGACTTAATCGACTCAAAATTTGATTCTGAGCCGATCCATACCTTTTACACTATATCTAGCTCGACTCCTTTAAGGTGTCACAAACGTTATGGCAAATTTATTATACCCTTGAACATAGTTCATACGGGTATAAAAAGGTAAAAATAAATTTTAAAACAAAGGATAACAAATATTTAGGCAATGTAGAAATTCATTATTTTTCAATTAAAAAAAAGGAGGCAGATTTGAAAACCAGGGGTTTTTACAGGCGCACATTTTCCGAAAAACAATAAGTTTAGAACAGTTTAGAATATTATGACTTGCACCAAAATTTTTTTATGTAAAAAAAATTGTGGAAAATTAATGGATGTTTTCTGCAATTTTAAGGAAACCTTACATAATGAAAAAACGCTGTTAACAAATATTATATGATTCCAATGTTGAAGCTTTAATTCTTAACTTTGATGTTTTGAAAAAATGGACAGGTGCTTAAGTTGCAGGTCTGAAAATAAAACCTGGGATATTCACATTTCAAATAAGACTTTTTCAAATTATATCTCCCATTATGAACAGCTACCTTAAAAATTATAAAATGGCAGAACTCTTCAAACAATCTGAATTAAACTTTTATTTTTAATGAATTAATTTTACACCACACCGAGAAGTTCAAAATGGTTATTATGTCCTTCCATTATACAAGTTTTTATTATTATGTATCTACATCTAATAGATGTCTTGGTAATAATTTTAAAATATACTTACTTGAAAGATACTCAAACGCCCTGTTTGAATAACAGTGAAGTTTTATAGTGAATAACATATTTATTATTGGATATTATTGTATATTACTGGATTAAATAGAAGTATTTTATTTATTTAGTATGAAATGAACAGACTGATGTGATCTAAAATTGAACATAAAAAAAAATATTATGTTATATATATACATATATATCATATATATTGAATAGACTTAAAGAAATAACGGCTTATATAAAAAAAAGCTGAAATGGTTAAGCAAAACTGAGAAGGACAAGATTCGGAGATTATAGTGATATATGTTTTAGAAACGGTGGTCTTCCAAAATATCGTTGACATACATTAATTTTGACTTATGACGGGTTCCGTTATCTTCAGAAAAGCAATTTTTTTTTATTTTGTGAATGTATCACATATTGTACCGATACTTTGTGTATAAATTTTAAATTGACAAAATTGGGTGAAACAAAAGGTGTATAAATGTTTGTTTTTAACAATATTTTAAAACGCTTATTAATTTTTTGTTTTATTACCAATTAAAGAAAAATTAATGTCACACTTTTTCAAATTGATACGTTTTTCGGAAAAACTTTGCACAAAACAAATATTTTTCTTTTAAAAAAAAAAGAACTAATAAACTAAATATTTTCAAAAAAAATAAAAAAAAAGTTTTTAACTCGTTTTCACTTCCTTTAAAAAAGATAACAAAAAATCTCTATTCTTTTATCCTTCGTGATTTTTTCACGAATTTAATACAAAAGTTTTTAAACTAGAGCAAAGTTTTCAAAACTTTTTTAATAAATCTGCACAATTGTTATAGGAGGAAAAATATAAAATAACAAAAATTGAAATAAATTTTTTACTAACAACTTAGTTTTTTGATTTTAAAACAAGAAAAGTTCAATGGATATCAGTGTTGAATTTCAGATACATCTAATAACAAATAAAGTTTATCTGGGTCATAAAAATTTATATTTTAATTTTAACTTGATATATGTACGAGCATATAACAGATAATATGTTAATTTTTATGTAATATAATTGTAACGATAAACTTTAATATTAAATTTCTAAAAATATTGTTATATAAATTTTCATGTTTACCATAATATTTAGATCATAAAATCTGAAATAGCTTGCCTTAAAAACTATATGTTAGGCTAAACGTTCGTTTGTTTTTGGTAAAATAGAAAAAAAAATAAATTTAAAATTTTCAAAAACTATTAAGTGAAAGGTAACAGAAAAGGATGAGATAAAATGTAAAGTTTATAAAGGAATCGTCCGACACTTCTTAATATTTGATGCAAAAATGTTGAGCTATAAAAATTGTATATCTACAGAACGGTCAAATAAAATACGAATTCTAAAATAGATTAGTGGAGTAATACTACGAGACCACATAAGAAATTATTACATTTTTGGTACTATGAAATAGCCGAAATTGATGAACAAAATAATGTATCAAAACTTTGTTACTACAGCCACGTAATAAAGAGAGAAAAAACGCATGCAGTCAAAAAAAAAGTGTAAGTTTATAACAGAGTAAGAAAAAATCGCAAAGAAAAGCATTTAAATAGTGGGGCAATCAAATATCGGACAATTTGGGACTTTCTTTTCATATAGCGGGCCTAACTAATAAAGTAGACGGAAGTAAGAAGACTTCAAAGGAGTACAAACACAAATGCTCTAAATGAATTATTAATATTTACAGAACTGAGCCAATAATTATATTTAGAAAATTGAAAAATTGATATAGAACTATTGTCAAAAATTTTACTACTGATTTACCTTGCATTTGTAGCACTCATTATTACAAATATCAAAGACAAAATAATACAATACGATTTAAATGTAGCTAATATTTGTTTCGTTATTCGTATCTTAAAGAGCTATACGTATTACATTTATTGTATTATATCTAACTACTATAAATTTTTATTTACGCTGTTATTTTTGGCATATTTTTTTAATTTCACTCTGTGCGTCGTAATTTTACTCTGTCGATCTGTTTACTAAACTTCTACACTGTTTAAGATAAAGTAATATACTACGGATAGTTTTCATAAAAAAATTAATATTGTGAAACAACATTTTTATATAGCCCATCAATTACGTAGCTACAGGCGACAGCCCCTCAAAATTTGAAAAATTCCTATTTTCAAATGTTTTTACCTTTACTTTTTAAGTTCTGCTTAATAAATTTGCAATCTAAGAACATGAAACAAAAACTAGTTGTTTGTACATACTGCCTTGTTTAATTCATTTTTTCGCTCTCTTCCTAAGAAATATTAATTCTGTTTAAAGAATTTCTCTTATTACGCTAAAATTTGCTTTTCTTTTAAAAATTTACAATTTCTTTAATTATTTTATTATCTATCATTGTTTTCTTTAAAACTTTTTTGTTAGTTTCAAATGTGAATAAAGATAAACAAGGTAGAATGTAAACCAACGGTTTTTAAAAGCGCACATTTCCAAAACACAATACAATTTGTTTAGAGTTGTGACTTGCACAAATATTTGAAAATTTAAAAAATAAAATTTAAGAAATTTTTTGTAATAAGAAAATATGTGAAAATAGGACTTTTCTGGAATTTTGAGGGGCTTTAAGTTCGGAACTCTTTATAACTAAGAAAAACCGTTAACACACGTAAAAATATATTACAGGAGCTTTAATTTTTAAGTGTTGCAGAAGAAAAATTTGTACAGGTGCTTAAGTTACAGGTGCCTAAAAATAGAAAATTTTCAATATTTTAGCCCTAATACCTCTTAAACAGGGGGTGGTGCAAAAAAATTTTCTGAGCAAACTTGTTACTTAACTAATTCTTAAAGTTCTTTCTTGCCTCAAAATTTCAAGCCTCTATCTAGAAGCGTGTCGGAGTTATGAAAGTAGAAAATCATGCAAAATTTGGTTTTCACATAACGGTAAATTTAAATATTAAATTTAAAAACTACATATAATTTTGATATTGACTTATAAAGATAAAAACAATTACTGTTGAATGGCGTTTTCAGATTGAAAAATGTTAAGCGGAACATGAAATATACGCATAAAATAGGGCTTTTTCAAAGTCTGAGGGGCTGGAGTTCCCTGGTGGGTTGGGCCATATGTATAGTGATTTTGTATCCCACTATAAAATCTTTCCTAATCGAGAATCTTGAACATACATATTTAACTGCATATTATATAATTTTTTTTTTATATTATTTATGCACATTTTTTTAGATTTTTAGCACATTTGCAAAAAAAATTTGAATAAATGTGCCATTAGTTTCACTCTGTCCGTTCTTCCGTCCGTCCGTTTATCCGTCTGCTTGCAAAACTTCTACACAGTTAAAGATAGAGCAAAAAAAAATGCAATCACGTGTAGGTCTCATAAAAAAATTAATTTTATGGAACATTTTTTTTCATGTAGCAAGAATTTAGCATGAGGCAAGAAAGAACTTTTAGAATTAGTTTAAGTTTCCTCAGAAACATTTTTTGTACCACCCTCTGTTTATGAGCTATTAGTGCTCAAAAATTTAAAATTTGCTATTTTTAAACACCTGTAACTTAGGCACCTGTACACATTTTTCTTCGGCATGACAAAAAAAATTAAAGCTCTAGTAATATATCTTTATGTATACTAATGGTTTCTTTTAACTAACCATTAGTATACTAACTGTATAGGGTTCCAAAGTTACAGCCCCCCAAAATTGCAAAAAAGCCCTATTTTCATATGTATATATCTCAGGCTCTGCGCAGTAGTTTTACAATCTAAAAACACTAAAAGACCGAAATTTTCTTACCTCTATAAAACAATATCAAAATTATGAAATACTTTGTAATTTACTATTAAAAATTTACCGTTATGTTAAAACCAAATTTTGCATGTTCTTTCTACATTTTAATAGATAAGTTTTTTTGTTTTTTTTTTGCATTGCCATATTTTAATTGAATTCGCGCGTTTCATTTTACTTATTATCTTAAATCAAGCAAAATTATAATAAACTGAAGCTCATTATTGAATTTCAATTACTTTTTATTTACATTTATTTCCTGTACCTTATTATTCATATACAATTCAATACAGGAAATACAATTCCAATCTTTTAATCATATTCATTTTCAAAATCCTTAAATAAATTACTTTACTTCTTCTTTACTTTCCTCCTTAATATATAATTTTCTATCTTTCAATATTATAATAATATATTAGATACATTTAATATAAAAGCGTGGCGCCATAGATAAAGTGAAAGAGCAATGCTTTCTAACTAAATTATTCGTTAAAAAGAAGGATTGAAGCCTCTTTAAGTAGGGCCTGTTGATCTCTTAAAATCTTTCTTTTTCTATTTTTTCGATTGTTGTTCGCTTTGTATGTAATCTTGTAATTTAGAAACCTCTTATAGTTTATTAAAATTTACTGAAAAATGGAAAATTCGGTCTTAATATTTTATTAGATTTTGTTTTATTATAATGAAGAAGATATTAAGTTTATAAGAATTTTATTTTGAAAATTTTGGTTGCATGAAAATAAAACCCTAGGAAAAAAGTCCTCAAAACCAAAAATGAAAGAAGTCCTTAAAATTTGTATAAAACTTTTGAGAATTTTTGCATATGTAAAAAGTCTACAAAATTGAAACAAATTGACGACTTTTTTCCTTTATTTTGTGGACGTTTTGCATATGTAAAAAGTCCCCAAAATTGGAGACTGTCTATAGGTTATACTATAGGACTATAGGTTATATAATTACAATTGGCAACAAGCATTATTAGCTAATTAATATATAACTATGCTAAATGATAGTTCATTGTCTAGTTAGTACTAGACTAATTATAACGAGTATCATATACATTTTACTTGTAATTTTAATTAATTATGCAAGGGTATAGTTATTAAGGAAAATTGGGTTTGTTAATTGGGTTTGGGACTATAATAGTACATTATTGCCTGTTCAGATATCAAATCTGTTAAATCTATTGAAGTCTGTTCATCAGGCTGCGAGGTCTTCAAATTATCACGCTATTAATTTTCATGTTATAAATAATCTGAGAGAGTAAAAGCAAATTAAAAAAAAAAAGTATTATTAATCATGCTCAGGCAATACATGGCTGTTATTTTGTTTCTGTTAATGCCATAATTTGAAAAGTTGCAAGAATATTTTAAAAAATTGATTGGCCGTAAATTAAGATCCATTCCAGGATAAAAAGGATTATAGAAAATATTTTCTTTTAATTAACGTTTTAAGAAATAAAGTTTTTGCTCCTTGTTGGCGTGACGGAAGAGAATTATTTTAATTTTAAAAATGATAGGTACCTATGGATGTAGTTAGATTACCAACTTATGGATGGATTAGATGGAAACAACGCCACTGATGTTTGAGATTAAAGCGATATATTATGTATGTCACTACAGTGTATTTTATTTTCAAAATACTATTTTCTTAATTATAGAAGCATTATTTTATTCTTTTCTATGATTAATAATAATAAAGAAAATAATTTTGCGTAAATTTTAATAAGAATAATACGTATTTTTGGTTTATTATACTTAAAATTCAACTTCAAATACTAAAGTGCAACATTTTAATGAGGAAAAGAGCTACAAAACATGAAAATGTTAACATATTTCAAAAATAATTTATAATAATATAATATCTAAATTTAACCCTTATCTGGAAATATTTAAATAGTGAATTTTATAATTTAAATGGTAAATTAAATAAAAATAAATCAAAAACGAAAATAATATAGGAAAATAAAATGCTATGTGTATTGAAAAACAAAAATTGTTTTTTATAATTCAAATGTACTGTGTTTTACCGCGAAAAACTTACTTCTTTGCACCAGATCTTCTCAATATCTATATAAAATGCACATTAGACCAAAAATGGAATATAACACACTCATTTAGGCTGAAGCGCCCCAAATAGTGGTGAGTATCTCGATAATGCGCAAACTAGAACTAATCGTCTTATTAAATATTCCAGTGTTATCTTTATCTCAAAGTTCATTTTACTCATCCATCGCTGTACGGCGTTGGGTTATTGACCTAATTGTTTTATAGATACCTTGTAAAGAAATAAACACCAATTCAAAAAAAATAAAATAGTTAATGCCTAAGATTTTGTACCACTGTTTTTAGAAATTAGTTTTCATATGCATATCATGTTTGTGGAATCAAGGTTGGTATAACTCATGCAGAAGTACAATTTAGTAAAGTTTAAGAAGAACAATAACATTTTTCTTCAAAATTTCCCTTCAATAAATAATAAATAGTTTGATTTATATTCAATTTTTATTAAAGGTCCCCAACATAAAATTTAACATAAACCCCATAATAAATCCCCAACATAAACTTTGGTTTAAAAGGAGGTGGTTTTGGTTAGTTCACATGTAATTCCTCTGGGTTTCAAGTTTTTTCTTCAAACATTCTCCTCTGAAATTTGAAGTTTTTCAACGAACCTCGTAAAATGAAAATTATTAAAATAATAAAATAATCGGTAACGTTTAAGAGTTTTTTTTGTTTTCGATTGATAAAGGCTGAGGCATCAGTAATTACTAAATTCTATAACCCGTAAGGCGTAATGTATCATCAAATGTCTAAATGTAGTATGTCATCAACAATGCGTACGACTTCTATTGGATTTAAATGTGCACTTCTACAGTTAATAATCCACTTTGGGATCACGGCTCCACCATTTAAGGGTTAAATATATTTTGATTTGAATAAAGAAAAACACAAAACACTTTTAATATTATATAACATAAACTAAAGAAAATTTTAATTAAAAAATTTCAAGTGCGTTTTTTATTTGCTTATAAGTTCAACCTAGTTTTTTTTTTTTATTCATTATTAATTTAATTTAATTATACAAAATATTTGCTCTCATTTTATTCTTTCAAATGCATCCTTATCCTTTCTTTATACAGTTTTTAATTAATTTTATGATGATTTTTTATTATTTTACAACTCAACTTGTAACAGTTTGGTTGTCAGAGAATTATAAGTAAGTTATTTTTGTATTAATTACAATTTGAATTACATATAATCAAAACAAACTCAAAATGCTACAAATAACTAATTAAATTGTAATTGAGTTTTGTTTTCAATATTACTTAAGGTGTTAATGTTAATTTTACTTAAGGTGTTAATGTAATTTAAATAACAATTTTTTTTTGAAATATTTTAATCGCAAATGAAAAACCTTTAAATCTAAATTTTATAAGATTACACAGCATCCACAATAAAGTGTCTAATGTGGTTTTGAAATGGATTTTTGTAATATTAAACGATCGAATGAAAATGGCAACAAGGCTAATACATACGAGTAAGAATACATTTGCCTTTGTCAACTCTTAGATACCCTTACGAACCGTTAGTATGTTCACAGCCTGTCACTCTGCTTACAATATTATTTTTTTAATATTTTAGTATTTTAAAATAATTTGGGTGAATTTTATAATTCCTAGAACTATGATTTGTACATATATTCAAACTATGTACATTCTTCAAAAGCAGATTCTAACCTTCCACATAACGATTATCAATCCAAAACTTTTTCAAATATTCTATAGTACCATTTAATACTAAGCGGTAAATGTATATTAAATTTACTTAGTACAAAATAATAAATATAATTTTAAATATTATATTATATTAATGCGTACATAGTGTATTTATATTGTTATAAGTATATCGCCATACATTGAAATATTTCTTTAAAAATATTTCCATTCATAGAATAATTTCTTATAAGTACAATAAATACATATATGTATGTAAATACGGCGCTATATAATATACATCTATACTCTTATCATTCATTCATTAGTGACATTTACGATATGTAAATAAACATGATATTATATAAGTATGTATATATATCAATATCATATAAATAAAAATTCTTCAAGCAACCGTTATGTTGTTTATTTATTTACATTTTTTTGCACTACGCATTATATCCTCAATACAATTTCAAATTATCGAGTAAAACAAAATGCAAAAAAAACCTTAAAGAAATTTGTTAGAAAATTTGAAAAAATCAAGTAACACTTTCGTCAATTATAAAATAATCCTACATTATTAAAAAAAGTTGTTAACAGAAATAAGAGTATAATGTTGAAGCTTTAATTTTTGTGTATTACTTCAAAAAAATTTTAACAGGTGTTTAAATATAGGAAATTTTCAGTTTTTGACCCCTTACAGCTCCTAAATGGGGAATGATACAAAAAAAATTTCTGAAAAGACTCATACTTATTTTTAAAGATCTAAAATCTAAGATAAGATTAAAGATCTGTCAAAATTTCAAGTTTCCAACTTAAACCGTTTAGAAGATAGTAGGGTTAAAGGATTTTGCAAAATTTGAGTTTCGCATAACGGTAAATTATGACACCGTATGCCACAAATATATATTTATTTTATATATACTTTTAAAGCTAATAAAAGTAGTAATGGTTTGGAGTTTTCAAAATGAAGATATATCTTATACAACTTGTGCTATAACAATTTAAATATGGAGCTTTTTTGAACCTTTGGAGAGCTGTAGCTCCGTAACGGGTAGGACTTCAAAAAAAAGTTATTAAAAATAAAATTAATATTTTTATAAGATCTATCAGCAGTTAAAATTTCGTAGCTCTATATCAAAAAACATGTGGGGATCTAAAAGTTAGGTGTTCGAGAGCTACCCTAAATTTTGGTCCAAACTCAACCAAAAAAATAGAGAACCTACAAATTACTCCCAGAATATTTTGTGTAAATTTCAAGATTATAGCTTTCTTAGTTTTTGAGTTAGCGTGCTGACGGACGGACGGACATGGCTTAATCGTCTTAGAATTTTTTTCTGATCTGATCCATACCTTTGAAGGTATATCTAGCTCGCTTATTTCGAGGTGTTACAAACGGAGGAGTAATTTTATTTTACCCGATCCTATCGTACGGGTATAAAAATGTTATAAAAAAGTTAATTTTTCGATTATTTTATTGATGGAGATAATGATAAAATAATCAATAATTAGTGTTTTCCTTTATTCCATTTTATTCAAATAAAAAACGAGGAAAATTGCAGTTGCCTTTGTCAGCTCTCAAATACCCGTACGAACCGTTAGTATGTCCATAGCCTGTCACTCTTCTTATAATATTATTTTTTTAATTTTTTAGTATTTTAAAAGAATTTGGGTGAATTTTATAATTTCTAGAACTATGATTTGTACATATATTCAAACTATATGTTTATATGTACATTCTTCAAAAGCAGATTCTAACCTTCCACATAACGATTATCAATCCAAAACTTTTTCAAATATTCTATAGTACCATTTAATACTAAGCGGTAAATGTATATTAAATTACTTAGTACAAAATAGTAAATATAATTTTAAATATTATATTATATTATATTTAAATATTCCATTGACAGAATAATTTCTTATAAGTACAATAAAATACATATATGTATGTATGTAAATACGGCGCTATATAATATACATCTATACTCTTATCATTCATTCACTAGTGACATATACAATATGTAAATAAACGTGATATTATATAAGTATGTATACTAATATCATATAAATGTAAATTCTTCAAGTAACCGTTATATTTTTTATTTATTTAATTTTTTTTGTACTACGCATCATCCTAAACAATTTCAAGTTATCGAGTAAAAAAAAATGCAAAAAAATCGTTAAAAAAATTTGTTAGAAAAATGAAGTTACACTTTCGGCAATTTTAAGGTAACCCTATATTATTAAGAAAAGTTGTTAACAGAAATAAAAATATAATGTTGGAGCTTCACTTTTTGTATTTTATTTCAAAAAAAATTGGACAGGTGTTCAAGTTACAGATGTTTCAAAATAAGGAATATTTTAGTTTTTGACCCCATACAGCTCCGAAAAAGGGGGCGATATAAAATTTTTTTCTGAAATAACTCATACTAATTTCAAGACTCTTCTTACTTATTCCAAGACCTAACTTCTCTCAAAATTTTAAGTTTCTATCTTAAACCGTTTGGAAGATAGAAGGAGTCAAGAATTTTGAAAAATTTGAGTTTCGCATAACGGTAAATTAAGACAATGTATATATTTATTGTATATATAGTTGTAAAGCTAATAAAAGCAGTAATTGTTTGGCATTTTCAAATTGAAGATATATTTTATACAACTTGTGTTATAAAAATTTAAATATGGAGCTTTTTCGAACTTTGGGGGCTGTAGCTCCGTAACGGGTCGGACCACAGCAAAAAGTTGTTCCATAAAATTAATAATTTTATGATATCTATTAGCAGTTAAAATTTCAAGACTCTATTTCAAAAAAATGTGAGTTCTAAAGTTAGTTCTTTGAGAGCTACCCGAAGTTTTGGTCGGATCTCAACCAAAAAAAATTGGGAACCTACAAATTGATGTAAGAATATTTTGTGTTAATTTCAAGACTAGCTTTCTTAGTTTTTACTCTAGCTGACGGACAGACGGATGGACGGACGGAAAGACAAAGCTTAATCGACTTAGAATTTTATTCTGATCCGATCCATACCTTTGAAGGTATATCTTACTAGTTTGTTTCGACGTGTTACAAACGGAGGAGCAATTTTAATATACTTGATTCTTATCGTACGGGTATAAAAACCGAATGGTTGATAATGTATTTCATTACTTTTAATGAGAATTTCTTTGTGAAATACAAATAAATATTGACTTACTGAATTTATAGTAGTTATACTTGTACAGTGACTGATTTGAATCGTATTTAAATTTTCAATTTATTTCTATTTAAAAAAATGAAATATATTATAATTTTTTTTTTTTTTTTTTTAATTTCCCAGATTGCACTTTTACCTTTACTACTGGGCTGTATAGATCTCATATCACTTTAAATTTGCAAAATGCTTTAAATATCCGTTTATTTCATTGAAAATCGATAATATCTATAAAAGAAAAGAAAGCAGTACCTACTTTATTTCTAACTTAAAATTAAAGATGAAAAATTTTAAAATTTTATGGGTAGATGTAGCAAAAATTCCTTGGAGTATATCTGTAGACAAAAGATTAACTTTTAAAAAAAATGATACGAAATCTCTACATTTTTAACCTGACTTTTTAAATTCTCGCTTTTTAAAATTTCGCTTTTTTGAAAAATTATCGCTTTTTAAAATCTATAATTTTGAAATATCGCTTTTTTAAATTGCAAAATTTATATACTTTTAAATTCATATATTATGTACTTTTATAAATTATAGAGAATAATATTCAGATTGAGATTAGATTTGAGATGATTCAGGAGTTTATTAAAAACAAACAAAAAGTGGTATTAGAGCGAGTGGTGTCCATTTTTAATCATATTGAAGATATAGGGTTTTAAAAATTTTGTTATTTCAAAATAATTAATATATGTTTAGTTTTATGTGTTTAGTTTTGCAAGCATATAAAAATATGGTAATTAAATGGAGAACATTATTAAATTTCCCTTAAACAAATTCTCAACCAAATTTTATAAAATAAATCAAATCCTGTGGCAAATTTTTTAACAACATTTCTTCACTATATCATTTCGATATTTTTGGGACTACATATAGATCTCATTACGCTGATAATGTTAGAGAGAAACAAATAAATACATAACAATAACGAAAACTTTTAAATACGCATGTCTTCCAAACAGTTTAGAATAGACCTCATTTATTCTTAAACACTCTGTATAACTGTTTACATAAAAACTGCACTGCTGCCCAACATGTCCAAAAAAATAGGCAACACATGAAATTTTCATTTTAATAGTCTAGGATTAAATTAAAGATTATTGTAAGAATAAAAACTGATATGGTCTAGCTTATTTTGAAAATTTTGTTTTTTTATACCATTTTATTATTTATCAGAGGTAGTAAAATAAATTTAATGTGACCAAATTATCTTAAGACGACCCAATTATAGTTGCATAGATCCAATAATTAACAAAATATTTTAGAAATGTAATTACAGTATTTTTGTTAGCAAGTAAAATATTCTAAGAAAAACGTAACCTAAACTCACCATTTAATAGAAAATCAAAATAGTATAAAATAATTTCACGTATGGTCACTCTTAAATTGACCTTATTGTTAACAAATAAAACTTAATGATGTTACAGTTTACCAAAATGATTTGTTCAATTTTTATTATATTGTTTATTATATATAATAATATATAAAATATTTCTATATATTATATACTTTTTGATTCTTAAAAATAAAATTTTAGCTTTTTATTAATTTTATATTTACATCAGTTCTAACTTCTAACATTATATTCTTTTTTCAATTCAAATTTCATTTTGTTTTATTGAAGAGCCTTGAGGATTATAAAAATATATTTATTTTTTTTTTTTGATGATTACTTTTGGTTATTTTTTATCTTAAAAAATAAAAAAAAAAGTAAATAAAAACTAAAAAAAATAAATATTTTTTTTTCCAACACTTGTTCTGATACTGTAAAATCAGGACAATAGAAAAGTCCTGTGGTTTTAGTCTTATTAGTCTCATTTTGTTTTCATTTTCTGTATATTACGAAAAAAATAGATGAAATGTGAATTATTGATTTGGAATTAAATAGAATTTTTTTTAACTACATTTATAATAATATAAAATACCTATTATGCATGTAGTATCATTCCTATTATTTGAACAGGTGTGACAAGTAAATAACTTTTTATATTATTCTTTAGCTAATCATACAATTTTTTTATTTTTTTTAGCACATTTCCAAAAAAATTTTGAATAAATGTGCTTATTAGTTTCACTCTGTCCGTCCGTCCGTCCGTCTATTTACAAAACTTCTACACCGTTAAAGATAGAGAAAAACGAGGAAGAATACAGTTGCCTTTGTCAACTCTTAGATACCCGTACGAATCGTTAGTATGTTCACAGCCTGTCACTCTGCTTACAATATTATTTTTTTAATATTTTAGTATTTTAAAATAATTTGGGTGAATTTTATAATTTCTAGAACTATGGGTTGTATATATATTCAAACTATATGTTTACATGTACATTCTTCAAAAGCAGATTTTAACCTTCCACATAACGATTATCAATCCAAAACTTTTTCAAATATTCTATAGTACCATTTAATACTAAGCGGTAAATGTATATTAAATTTACTAAGTACAAAATAGTAAATATAATTTTAAATATTATATTATATTATATTTAAATATTCCATTGACAGAATAATTTCTTATAAGTACAATAAAATACATATATGTATGTAAATACGGCGCTATATAATATACATCTATACTCTTATCATTCATTCATCAGTGACATATACGATATGTAAATAAACATGATATTATATAAGTATGTATGTATAACAATATCATATAAATAAAAATTCTTCAAGCAACCGTTATGTTGTTTATTTATTTACATTTTTTTGTACTACGCATTATATCCTCAACAATTTCAAACTATCGAGTAAAACAAATGCAAAAAATTCGTTAAAGAAATTTGTTAGAAAATTTGAAAAAACCAAGTAACACTTTCGTCAATTATAAAGTAACCCTATATTATTAAAAAAAGTTGTTAACACAAATAAGAGTATAATGTTAAAGCTTTAATTTTTGTGTATTACTTCAAAAAAATTTTAACAGGTGTTCAAGTTACAGGTCTTTAAAAATAGGAAATTTTCAGTTTTTGACCCCTTACAGCTCCTAAACGGGGGGTGATACAAAAAAAATTTCTGAAATGACTCATACTTATTTTCAAAGATCTAACATCTGTCAAAAGTTCAAGTTTCCAACTTAAACCGTTTAGAAGATAGAAAGGTTGAAGGATTTTGCAAAATTTGAGTTTCGCATAACGGTAAATTAAGACACCGTATGCCACAAATATATATTTATTGTATATATACTTTTAAAGCTAATAAAAGTAGTAATCGTTTGGCGTTTTCAAAATGAAGATATATCTTATACAACTTGTGCTATAACAATTTAAATATAGAGCTTTTTTGAACCTTTGGGGAGCTGTAGCTCCGTAACGGGTGGGGCTACAAAAAAAAGTTGTTAAAAATAAAATTAATATTTTTGTGAGATTTGATAGATAGTTAAAATTTCATAGCTCTATTGCAAAAAAAATGTGGGGATCTAAAAGTTAGGTGTTCGAGAGCTACCTTAAGGCTTGGTCCAAACTCAACCAAAAAAAATAGGGAACCTACAAATTACTCCCAAAATATTTTGTGTAAATTTCAAGATTCTTGCTTTCTTAGTTTTTGAGTTAGCGTGCTGACGGATGGACGGACATGGTTCAAAAGTCTTAGAATTTTTTTCTGATCCGATAAATACCTTTGAAGGTATATCTAGCTCGCTTATTTCGAGGTGTTACAAACGGAGGAGTAATTTTATTATACCCGATCCTATCGTACGGTTATAAAAATTTTAACCATGGGTAGGTCTCATAAAAAAATTAATTTTGTGGAACAACTTTTTCATGTAGCCCTATTTTTAAATGCATATATCTTATGTTCTGCTTAAGAATTTTTCAATCTGAAAACGTCATTCGACAGGTATTTTTTTTAAATTTAGTATTTAAATTTACCGTTATGTGAAAACCAAATTTTGCATGATTTTTCTACTTTCATAACTCCGGCACGCTTTTAGATAGAGGCTTGAAATTTTGAGGCAAGAAAGAACCTTTCGAATTAGTATAAGTTTGCTCAGAAAATTTTTTTAGACCACCCCCTCTTTATGAGCTATTAGGGCTTAAAAATTGAAAATTTGCTATTTAACCACCTGTAACTTAGGAACCTGTACACATTTTACTTCTGCAAGATATAAAAATTAAAGCTACCGTAATATATTTTTACGTGTGTTAAAATATTTTTACGTGTGTTTATTTTAGTTGTAAAGGATTTCAAAGTTGCAGCTCTTCAAAATTGCGAAAAAGCCACATTTTCAGATGTATATATCTCAGGCTCTGCTTAATAGTTTTGCAATCTAAAACCGCCAGAAGATCGAAAATTTTATTATCTACATAAAACAATATCAAAATTATGAAATATTTTGTAATTTACTATTTAAATTTACCGTTATGTGAAAACCACATTTTGAATGAAATTTCTTTTTTCATAACTCCGGCACGCCTTTAGATAGAAACCTGAAATTTTGAGACAAGAAAGAACTTTTAGAATTAGTATAAGTTTCCTCAGAAATTTTTTTGGTACCACCCCTCTTTAAGTGTTATTACGCTTCAAAAATTGAAAATTTGCTATTTTTAGACACCTGTAAAAATTTTTTTTGGCAATACATGAAAATGAAGGGTTCAATAATATATTTTTACGTGTGTTAACGGCTTTTCTTAGTTATATAGGATTCCGGACTTACGACCCCTCAAAAATTTAAAAATGTCATATTTTCACGTTTTTTCTTATTACATGAAATTTTCAAATTTTGGTGCAAATCACAATTCTAAACAGTTTGTATTGAGTTTTGGAAATGTGCCCTTTTAAAAACCGTTGGTTTACATTCTACCTTGTTATTTTATTGATTTAACTAAGTGAAAAATAATTGATATAAAATTGAAAAACAAAATCTAATTTTATTTTCATTTTACTTTTATTTGATTTATTTGGAAAACAACAATTTGTTTTCTTATATGTTTCGTATAAAATGAGAATAGATAAAAATAATGGAATGGTATTGAAAAAAAAAAAGAACCAAGATTAAATTCATTTAAATAAGACAAAATACCAAAATGTGCTTTTAGTCATACTTGAAGCAAAGGAACACGTAATATTAACCCCAAGCCAAGCCATTGTTTTCAAGCCAGGTCATCAAGTCCTATTTTTTTTTTTTTTTTGTTTAAGGTTAATTATGTAACACTTCTATATGGTTTTCAACAAACTTTTGTATATATTTTTCAATACATTTGAATGTCATTTGTATTGAAATATTCCGATTGATGGTATATGACGAAGTTAAAAATATTATTATAACTGAAATCAATAGATATGCTGACCAAACTATACAAAAAAAAACCACAAACAAAGCATGCAAAGTCGACTAAATGAATTCTCACCAATTTTGATTAAATTGAAAAACTTTTTGATTTGATGTTGGAGATTTGCATGAATCTTGCAAAACTGGACTCGATTGAAAATTATTTAACTAAAAGGTATCTACAAGCAGAGTGTTTTATCTATTGTAATGCCGCAAAATAGGTTTAAAATTTTATTTTGTGAATTTCTATGCATTTTGCATACATTTCTATAATAATGCAAACGGTCTTCTAAATGAAGGAAGATCGTTGTATCTAATGTTGATAATTTTTACACAAGTTATGATTTGGCAACAGATTTTTTAGAAAAGAAAACTTATGTCATCGATATTCCTAAAATACGAATTACATACATCTAAAATAAAATAATACCATCATTCATATTTTAATGACGTAGCCCTATTTGAAACTCAAGTATTATTCAAATATGAACGATGTGGCATGCAAAGTATTAATCTGTAACTGTACAGCTTTTATTTAAATTTTATTACATAATAAAATTGATAAATTATTTCGGCTAGGGATTGTACAAAAATATTCTAAGCAACCAAAAACTATATACATACTTCCATTTTAGATCTGAAAACGTAAAAATTAAATTTTTCTTTATAATTTATTTGTCCTTGAAATCACCTTGTATAGTCTGATTATCTGGTTTTAAACTTTAATATGCATTAAAACGATTACCGCGACTCAAATTATATTAAAGAGAAATCAATAGAGTTATAGTTTGAAACAGTTGACTTATAAATAACATATTCTTTGAAAAATTTGTTTATCAGATCCTGAAGTGTTAGAATACAAGTGCAACCATTTTAAAATACTCATTATCACCTAAGGTTGAAAAAACCATATTAGGTCTTAACTTCTTCTCTTTTTTTTCAAATTTCCTTCTTCATTTTTCATAATTCAAAATGACTAACCTAGATTCTTAATATTTCAAATTTAGTCTTATATCTTTTTTAATGTTAATTTTTATACCCGTACGATAGGATCGGGTATAATAAAATTACTCCTCCGTTTGTAACACCTCGAAATAAGCGAGCTAGATATACCTTCAAAGGTATGGATCGGATCAGAAAAAAATTCTAAGACTTTTGAGCCATGTCCGTCCGTCCGTCAGCACGCTAACTCAAAAACCAAAAAAGATAGAATCTTGAAATTTACACAAAATATTTTTGGAGTAATTTGTAGGTTCCCTATTTTTTTTGGTTGAGTTTGGACCAAAACTTAGGGTAGCTCTCGAACACCTAACTTTTAGATCCCGACATTTTTTTTGAAATAGAGCTATGAAATTTTAACTGCTGATAGATCTCACAAAAATATTAATTTTATTTTTGATAACTTTTTTTTGTAGCCCCACCCGTTACGGAGCTACAGGTCCCCAAAGGTTCAAAAAAGCTCTATATTTAAACTGTTGTAGCACAAGTTGTATAAGGTATATCTTCATTTTGAAAACGCCAAACGATTACTACTTTCATTAGCTTTAAAAGTATATATACAATAAATATAAATTTTTGGCATACGGTGTCTTAATTTACCGTTATGCGAAACTCAAATTTTGCAAAATCCTTTAACCCTTCTATCTTCTAAACGGTTTAATTTGGAAACTTGAAATTTTGACAGATGTTAGATCTTTGAAAATAAGTATGAGTCATTTCAGAAATTTTTTTTGTATCACTCCCCGTTTAGGAGCTGTAAGGGGTCAAAAACTGAAAATTTCCTATTTTTAAACACAAAAATTAAAGCTTCAACATTATACTATTATTTCTCTTAACAACTATTTTTAATAATGTAGGGTTACTTTATAATTGACGAGAGTGTTACTTGATTTTTTCAAATTTTCTAACAAATTTCTTTAACGAATTTTTTGTTTTACTCGATAATTTGAAATTGTTGAAGATATAATGCGTAGTACAAAAAAATGTAAATAAATAAACAACATAACGGTTGCTTGAAGAATTTTTATTATTTATATGATATTGATATATATACATACTTATATAATATCATGTTTATTTACATATCGTATATGTCACTGATGAATGAATGATAAGAGTATATATGTATATTATATAGCGCCGTATTTACATACATATATGTATTTTATTGTACTTATAAGAAATTATTCTGTCAATGGAATATTTAAATATAATATAATATAATATTTAAAATTATATTTATTATTTTGTACTAAGTAAATTTAATATACATTTACCGCTTAGTATTAAATGGTACTATAGAATATTTGAAAAAGTTTTGGATTGATAATCGTTATGTGGAAGGTTAAAATCTGCTTTTAAAGAATGTATAAACATATAGTTTGAATATATGTACAACCCATAATTCTAGAAATTATAAAATTCACCCAAATTATTTTAAAATACTAAAATATTAAAAAAATAATATTGTAAGCAAAGTGACAGGCTGTGAACATACTAACGGTTCGTACGGGTATCTAAGAGTTGACAAATGCAATTCTTCCTCGTTTTTATTATATCAAATTTGTATCAAATATTTCATTTGATATCACGTTTCATTATTGTTCTAATTAAAAGAATTGTAATATAAGACAACAATACAACTTCCCCGTAAAAATAAGTTCCATATTTTAATTAGTTTTGTTAAAACCGTAATATCCTTTGAATACTATAAAATATATTTCATAAATTAAGTTCATTTTCATTTCATTACTATTTCAAACTACAAATTGTAACGTAAGAATTATTATCTTTATAATAATTATAAAATCGAAAATTTATCACCGGCTCTTTACTACTTTTAAAATTTCAAAAGAGAAATAAATCCTTTTCAGAAAGGTAATAATGAAATATAATTGAAACTTAAAAGCATAATGAAAAATGAAATTATAGATAAGAAAATAAAGAAAAGTTTTTTTCTGTAGAAATTTTTTTTTCAATATTTCATTTTTATTTAATTGTCGTTTAAATTTATTTATTTTACAAAGGAATTTTTTGCATCAAAACTTTTGTAAAATAAATTCAATTAGCTACTATTTTGCTATAAAGATTGCATAGTAACCATTATATTGTTAAATATTTCTTAAATTTAATTGATGAAAAGTAAAATATGGGATAGGTTTTGTAATAGAATTTTATAAAAACAGCGGGACTTTTAGAACGATTCCAACACCACCACGATTCCAACACATACCGCACGCCTCTCTTCGGTTTAAAAACTTTGATCAATGGTTCTTCAACACTATAGGACACTAATTTATTTTTAAAGATAAATTATATTCTAAATCTCGATTAGACTGCACCTACTTTTTCATTCAAGAAAAATATATACAGGTGTATTCCTTTCAGAATTTAGTGGGATATGAAAAGTTCTCTAAGCAAAGACACCATTCAACTTTATACATATTGATCTAAGCTCAACTGTCGAAGTATTAATCAAGCCATTTTCCTTTAGGACCATTCTAGCGTCTTTCAAGCTGAACCATCTGCCATAAACAAAACAGTGAACTTGATGAAAAGAAATGTGTTGTTCTCTAGAAAAATCTACATTTTCACGTATATTTAGATATTAAGGCCTTGAAATCGTACTTAGTGTATTAAAGCAATTCTCAACAATTACCTCCCATTCCTAAATAAATACGTTGAAGTCTTCTATATTCTTTTTCTCTTCGTATCCGAAAATAGTGGCTTTTGAATTAACTGCAGGGCCGATGAACTAGTTATCCGTGATATAAATTACTATTTTCTCCGCGAAACAGAGAATGTCAGGGTTCATATAATAACTTGTAATTATTCTTAACTCAATTATTATTAACTCAAAAATAAGTCAATTTAGTCATAAACCATATGGAACTTTCTGTAAGTACACTGTAACTTGAACAGGTGTGATCTAAATTAAATCTTACCTAATAGATCGACTAAAGTTTTATCAGCAAATCGCTCCAATATTGGTAATGTAATTCAGGTTTAACGGTGCACTGTTTGATTGACAGAAGGTTAGAACTTATCTTATATGACTTTTGAAAAGAAAAGAAAATGAAGAGGAAAGGAAAGGAAGAAGAATATTTTATACTTTTGAGTGCATTTTTTTTTTGAAAGCATTAACTTTTAAACAACTACTCCGAAATCCAAATTTGTCTTGACATGGTATTTACAGTAAATCTCAAAATTTGTAACTCGTTATAATGATGAGTAATAAGTTAAATTTAACTAACAAAAATTCTATTAGTCGAGAACAAACCAAGCTAAATAAAATCAGTTAGAAATAGGAATCTTTAAAAAGCTTAAGCTTTAAATACTGACTTGTTTTTCTAAAATTTTGTATTATTCTGTTATTGGGAAGGTTATGCATGTATATAGAGAACAATATGATATTTGTGACATATAGATGATATGTCATTGATTTTATTATCATTCAGTTATTGTTCAATAATTTGTTTACTTTTTAATGAGTTATGAAGTATGGTATGAGGCAAAACACATGGACATAAATAAAATATTTTATTTATTAATAAGGTCATTAATTTTCCTAATTGATCGTGATAACAATAATAATTATAAATCATAACAATTAGAAAATATTGATTTTTATACAAAATTACAATAATAATAATAATAATAATATAAGGATTATATGATTAATAAAATAATAATGAAATTACATTATTATCCATTCATGCACATATTTTACACTTCAATAACAATTAAAGAACAAAAAAATATTAATTAACTAATACTAATTAGTTTATTTAATAATTCAAAGAAATTAAATTTCGTTTTATCTTATAGATTGTGTCAAAAAAACTACATACATACACGCATACACATGTAATATTTAATTGGAATTGAAGACTAAAGAAAATTAACTTAAAATTTTTTACTTTAATTTTTATTTAAAACGAGGAAGAATACAGTTGCCTTTGTCAACTCTCAGATACCCGTACGAACCGTTAGTACGTTTATAGCCTTTTTAACCTTCTACATAACGATTACCCATCCAAAACTTTTCTAAATATGCTATAGTACCATTTAATACTAAGCGGCAAATGTATAATAATTTATGCTATACATATGTATTAATTATCATTTATTCATCAGTAACATATACAATATGTAAATAAACATGAGTTATATAAGTATGTATACTAATATCATATAAATATAAATTCTTAAAACAACCGTTATATTTTTATACCCGTATGAACTATGTTCAAGGGTATAATAAATTTGCCATTACGTTTGTGACACCTTAAAGGAGCCGAGCTAGATATAGTGTCAAAGGTATGGATCGGCTCAGAATCGAATTCTGAGTCGATTAAGCCATGTACGTCCGTCCGTCCGTCCGCACGATAACTCAAAAAATAAAGGAGCTACGAGGCTGAAATTTTTTTTACGTCACTTTTGCAAAATTGTTAGTTTTGCTATTTAAATCCAACATTTTCGGTCGGCGGGTTCGAGTAGCTGCCATACAACTTCTTTCTTTATATAGAAATAACTCAGTATCTATTCAAGCTAGGGTTTTGAAATTTTGCAAATGATGATCAAGTTTTATGGCAACAACTTCTGTAAAATTTGGTTGTGTTGGTGCGACGGGTTCGGGTAGCTGCCATACAACTTCTCCGTTTAAATGAGAATAACTCAGTGTTTATTTAAGCTAGGAATCTGAAATTTAGTAAAGAGGTGTCGAGTTACATGCCAACAACTTCTGTAAAATTTGGTTGGTCTAGAGCATCCGGTTCAGGCTTCTTGCACCTCTTGGAAGTTAATAAAGCTAGGCGTCTGAAATCTTGCAAATGTTGATCAAGTTTTATGGCAACAACTTCTGCAAAATTTGGTTGTGTTGGTGCGACGGGTTCGGGTAGCTGCCATACAAAATATCTTTTAAAATGAAAAGAACTCAGTGTCCGTCCGCACGATAACTCAAAAAATAGAGGAGCTAGGAGGCTGAAAATTTTTTTACGTCACTTTTGTAAAATTGTTAGTTTTGCTATTTAACTCCAACATTTTCGGTCGGCGGGTTCGAGTAGCTGCCATACAACTTCTTTCTTTATATAGAAATAACTCAGTATCTATTCAAGCTAGGGTTTTGAAATTTTGCAAATGATGATCAAGTTTTATGGCAACAACTTCTGCAAAATTTGGTTGTGGTGGTGCGACGGGTTCGGGTAGCTGCCATACAACTTATCCGGTTAAATGAGAATAACTCAGTGTTCATTGAAGCTAGGAATCTGAAATTTAGTAAAGAGGTGTCGAGTTATATGCCAACAACTTTTGTAAAATTTGGTTGGCCTAGAGCAGCCGGTTCAGGCTTCTTGCACCTCTTGGAAGTTAATAAAGCTAGGCGTCTGAAATCTTGCAAATGATGATCAAGTTTTATGGCAACAACTTCTGCAAAATTTGGTTGTGCTGGTGCGACGGGTTCGGGTAGCTGCCATACAAAATATCTTTTAAAATGAAAAGAACTCAGTGTCCGTCCGCACGATAACTCAAAAAATAGAGGAGCTAGGAGGCTGAAAATTTTTTTACGTCACTTTTGTAAAATTGTTAGTTTTGCTATTTAACTCCAACATTTTCTGTCCCCGGGTTCGGGTAGCTGCCATACAACGTCTTTCTTGAAATAGAAATAACCCAGTGTCTGTTCAATCTAGGTATTTGAAATTTTGCGAATGATGATCAAGTTTTATGGCAACAACTTCTACAAAATTTGGTTGTGGTGGTACGACGGGTTCGGGTAGCTGCCATACAAAATATCTTTTTAAATGAAAAGAACTCAGTGTCCGTCCGCACGATAACTCAAAAAATAGAGGAGCTAGGAGGCTGAAAATTTTTTTACGTTACCTTTGTAAAATTGTTAGTTTTGCTATTTAACTCCAGCATTTTCGGCCCCCGGGTTCGAGTAGCTGCCATACAACGTCTTTCTTTAAATGGAAATAACCCATTGTCTGTTCAATCTAGGTATCTGCAATTTTGCGAATGATGATCAAGTTTTATGGCAACAACTTCTGCAAAATTTGGTTGTGTTGGTGCGACGGGTTCGGCTAGCTGCCATACAACTTCTCTTTTTAAATGAAAAGAACTCAGTGTCCGTCCGCACGATAACTCAAAAAATAAAGGAGCTAGAAGGCTGACATTTTGTATACGTCACTTTTGCAAAATTGTTAGTTTTGCTATTTAACTCCAGCATTTTCGGCCGCCGGGTTCTAGTAGCTGCCATACAACTTCTTTCTTTAAATGGAAATAACCCAGTGTCTGTTCAATCTAGGTATCTGCAATTTTGCGAATGATGATCAAGTTTTATGGCAACAACTTCTGCAAAATTTGGTTGTGTTGGTGCGACGGGTTCGGGTAGCTGCCATACAACTTCTCTTTTTAAATGAAAATAACTCAGTGTCCGTCCGCACGATAACTCAAAAAATAAAGGAGCTAAGAGGCTGATATTTTTTTTACGTCACTTTTGCAAAATTGTTAGTTTTGCTATTTAACTCCAGCATTTTCGGCCCCCGGGTTCGAGTAGCTGCCATACAACGTCTTTCTTTAAATGGAAATAACCCAGTGTCTGTTCAATCTAGGTATCTGAAATTTTGCGAATGATGATCAAGTTTTATGGCAACAACTTCTGCAAAATTTGGTTGTGGTGGTGCGACGGGTTCGGGTAGCTGCCATACAAAATATCTTTTTAAATGAAAAGAACTCAGTGTCCGTCCGCACGATAACTCAAAAAATAGAGGAGCTAGGAGGCTGAAAATTTTTTTACGTTACCTTTGTAAAATTGTTAGTTTTGCTATTTAACTCCAGCATTTTCGGCCCCCGGGTTCGAGTAGCTGCCATACAACGTCTTTCTTTAAATGGAAATAACCCAGTGTCTGTTCAATCTAGGTATCTGCAATTTTGCGAATGATGATCAAGTTTTATGGCAACAACTTCTGCAAAATTTGGTTGTGTTGGTGCGACGGGTTCGGCTAGCTGCCATACAACTTCTCTTTTTAAATGAAATTAACTCAGTGTCCGTCCGCACGATAACTCAAAAAATAAAGGAGCTAGAAGGCTGACATTTTGTATACGTCACTTTTGCAAAATTGTTAGTTTTGCTATTTAACTCCAGCATTTTCGGCCGCCGGGTTCGAGTAGTTGCCATACAACTTCTTTCTTTAAATCGAAATAACCCAGTGTATATCCAATCTAGGTATCTGCAATTTTGCGAATGATGATCAAGTTTTATGGCAACAACTTCTGCAAAATTTGGTTGTGTTGGTGCGACGGGTTCGGGTAGCTGCCATACAACTTCTCTTTTTAAATGAAAATAACTCAGTGTCCGTCCGCACGATAACTCAAAAAATAAAGGAGCTAGAAGGCTGACATTTTGTATACGTCACTTTTGCAAAATTGTTAGTTTTGCTATTTAACTCCAGCATTTTCGGCCGCCGGGTTCGAGTAGTTGCCATACAACTTCTTTCTTTAAATCGAAATAACCCAGTGTATATCCAATCTAGGTATCTGCAATTTTGCGAATGATGATCAAGTTTTATGGCAACAACTTCTGCAAAATTTGGTTGTGTTGGTGCGACGGGTTCGGCTAGCTGCCATACAACTTCTCTTTTTAAATGAAAAGAACTCAGTGTCCGTCCGCACGATAACTCAAAAAATAGAGGAGCTAGGAGGCTGAAAATTTTTTTACGTCACTTTTGTAAAATTGTTAGTTATGCTATTTAACTCCAACATTTTCTGTCCCCGGGTTCGGGTAGCTGCCATACAACGTCTTTCTTGAAATAGAAATAACCCAGTGTCTGTTCAATCTAGGTATTTGAAATTTTGCGAATGATGATCAAGTTTTATGGCAACAACTTCTACAAAATTTGGTTGTGGTGGTACAACGGGTTCGGGTAGCTGCCATACAAAATATCTTTTTAAATGAAAAGAACTCAGTATCCGTCCGCACGATAACTCAAAAAATAGAGGAGCTAGGAGGCTGAAAATTTTTTTACGTTACCTTTGTAAAATTGTTAGTTTTGCTATTTAACTCCAGCATTTTCGGCCCCCGGGTTCGAGTAGCTGCCATACAACGTCTTTCTTTAAATGGAAATAACCCAGTGTCTGTTCAATCTAGGTATCTGCAATTTTGCGAATGATGATCAAGTTTTATGGCAACAACTTCTGCAAAATTTGGTTGTGTTGGTGCGACGGGTTCGGCTAGCTGCCATACAACTTCTCTTTTTAAATGAAAAGAACTCAGTGTCCGTCCGCACGATAACTCAAAAAATAAAGGAGCTAGAAGGCTGACATTTTGTATACGTCACTTTTGCAAAATTGTTAGTTTTGCTATTTAACTCCAGCATTTTCGGCCGCCGGGTTCTAGTAGCTGCCATACAACTTCTTTCTTTAAATGGAAATAACCCAGTGTCTGTTCAATCTAGGTATCTGCAATTTTGCGAATGATGATCAAGTTTTATGGCAACAACTTCTGCAAAATTTGGTTGTGTTGGTGCGACGGGTTCGGGTAGCTGCCATACAACTTCTCTTTTTAAATGAAAATAACTCAGTGTCCGTCCGCACGATAACTCAAAAAATAAAGGAGCTAAGAGGCTGATATTTTTTTTACGTCACTTTTGCAAAATTGTTAGTTTTGCTATTTAACTCCAGCATTTTCGGCCCCCGGGTTCGAGTAGCTGCCATACAACGTCTTTCTTTAAATGGAAATAACCCAGTGTCTGTTCAATCTAGGTATCTGAAATTTTGCGAATGATGATCAAGTTTTATGGCAACAACTTCTGCAAAATTTGGTTGTGGTGGTGCGACGGGTTCGGGTAGCTGCCATACAAAATATCTTTTTAAATGAAAAGAACTCAGTGTCCGTCCGCACGATAACTCAAAAAATAGAGGAGCTAGGAGGCTGAAAATTTTTTTACGTTACCTTTGTAAAATTGTTAGTTTTGCTATTTAACTCCAGCATTTTCGGCCCCCGGGTTCGAGTAGCTGCCATACAACGTCTTTCTTTAAATGGAAATAACCCAGTGTCTGTTCAATCTAGGTATCTGCAATTTTGCGAATGATGATCAAGTTTTATGGCAACAACTTCTGCAAAATTTGGTTGTGTTGGTGCGACGGGTTCGGCTAGCTGCCATACAACTTCTCTTTTTAAATGAAATTAACTCAGTGTCCGTCCGCACGATAACTCAAAAAATAAAGGAGCTAGAAGGCTGACATTTTGTATACGTCACTTTTGCAAAATTGTTAGTTTTGCTATTTAACTCCAGCATTTTCGGCCGCCGGGTTCGAGTAGTTGCCATACAACTTCTTTCTTTAAATCGAAATAACCCAGTGTATATCCAATCTAGGTATCTGCAATTTTGCGAATGATGATCAAGTTTTATGGCAACAACTTCTGCAAAATTTGGTTGTGTTGGTGCGACGGGTTCGGGTAGCTGCCATACAACTTCTCTTTTTAAATGAAAATAACTCAGTGTCCGTCCGCACGATAACTCAAAAAATAAAGGAGCTAGAAGGCTGACATTTTGTATACGTCACTTTTGCAAAATTGTTAGTTTTGCTATTTAACTCCAGCATTTTCGGCCGCCGGGTTCGAGTAGTTGCCATACAACTTCTTTCTTTAAATCGAAATAACCCAGTGTATATCCAATCTAGGTATCTGCAATTTTGCGAATGATGATCAAGTTTTATGGCAACAACTTCTGCAAAATTTGGTTGTGTTGGTGCGACGGGTTCGGGTAGCTGCCATACAACTTCTCTTTTTAAATGAAAATAACTCAGTGTCCGTCCGCACGATAACTCAAAAAATAAAGGAGCTAAGAGGCTGATATTTTTTTTACGTCACTTTTGCAAAATTGTTAGTTTTGCTATTTAACTCCAGCATTTTCGGCCCCCGGGTTCGAGTAGCTGCCATACAACGTCTTTCTTTAAATGGAAATAACCCAGTGTCTGTTCAATCTAGGTATCTGAAATTTTGCGAATGATGATCAAGTTTTATGGCAACAACTTCTGCAAAATTTGGTTGTGGTGGTGCGACGGGTTCGGGTAGCTGCCATACAAAATATCTTTTTAAATGAAAAGAACTCAGTGTCCGTCCGCACGATAACTCAAAAAATAGAGGAGCTAGGAGGCTGAAAATTTTTTTACGTTACCTTTGTAAAATTGTTAGTTTTGCTATTTAACTCCAGCATTTTCGGCCCCCGGGTTCGAGTAGCTGCCATACAACGTCTTTCTTTAAATGGAAATAACCCAGTGTCTGTTCAATCTAGGTATCTGCAATTTTGCGAATGATGATCAAGTTTTATGGCAACAACTTCTGCAAAATTTGGTTGTGTTGGTGCGACGGGTTCGGCTAGCTGCCATACAACTTCTCTTTTTAAATGAAATTAACTCAGTGTCCGTCCGCACGATAACTCAAAAAATAAAGGAGCTAGAAGGCTGACATTTTGTATACGTCACTTTTGCAAAATTGTTAGTTTTGCTATTTAACTCCAGCATTTTCGGCCGCCGGGTTCGAGTAGTTGCCATACAACTTCTTTCTTTAAATCGAAATAACCCAGTGTATATCCAATCTAGGTATCTGCAATTTTGCGAATGATGATCAAGTTTTATGGCAACAACTTCTGCAAAATTTGGTTGTGTTGGTGCGACGGGTTCGGGTAGCTGCCATACAACTTCTCTTTTTAAATGAAAATAACTCAGTGTCCGTCCGCACGATAACTCAAAAAATAAAGGAGCTAGAAGGCTGACATTTTATATACGTCACTTTTGCAAAATTGTTAGTTTTGCTATTTACCTCCAGCATTTTCGGCCACCGGGTTCGAGAAGCTGCCATACAAAGTCTTTCTTTAAATGGAAATAACCCAGTGTCTGTTCAATCTAGGTATCTGCAATTTTGCGAATGATGATCAAGTTTTATGGCAACAACTTCTGCAAAATTTGGTTGTGTTGGTGCGACGGGTTCGGGTAGCTGCCATACAACTTCTCTTTTTAAATGAAAATAACTCAGTGTCCGTCCGCACGATAACTCAAAAAATAAAGGAGCTAAGAGGCTGATATTTTTTTTACGTCACTTTTGCAAAATTGTTAGTTTTGCTATTTAACTCCAGCATTTTCGGCCGCCGGGTTCGAGTAGTTGCCATACAACTTCTCTTTTTAAATGAGAATAACTCAGTGTCTATTGAATCTAGCTATCTGAAATTTAGTGAAAAAGTGTCGAGTTGCATGCCAAAAACTTTTGTAAAATTTGATTGATCTATTGCAGCCGGTTTAGGGTTCTTGCATTTCTTGGAACTTAATGAAGCTAGGCGCAATAGATTCGGGTAGCTGTCATACAACTCCACAATTTACATAAATATATCTCTGTAGTTCGGTACTAAAACATCTGAATGTTTTTAAAAGATGATCAAGTTTTATAATAGGATATATTACGTTCATACGGGTATCCCAGAGTTGACACAGTCTACTCTACTGCACTCTTCCTCGTTTATTTATTTAATTTTTTTTGTTCTACGCATCATCCTCAACAATTTAAAATGATCGAGTAAAGAAAAATGCAAAAAAATCGTTAAAAAAATTTATTAGAAAAATTTAGAAAAATGAAGTCACACTTTCGTCAATTATAAAGTAACCCTATATTATTAAAAAAAGTTGTTAATAGAAATAAAAATATAATGTTGGAGCTTTAATTTTTGTATATTTCTTCAAAAAAATTTGGACTAAATTTGGAATTGGAAATTTTTACGTCAAGGTGTTACAAACGGAGGAGCAATTTTAATATACTCGATTTTTATTGTACTGGTATAAATATTATTTCTTTATGTTGTTTATATCTGTTTTTCAAATTTTAAAACTTTTTAAAATCTTTAAAACTTATCAAAAGTATCTGTAGATATTTTCTATTTAAATCTATTTTGTAAATGATATATTAAACAAAATGATTTGGTAGAATAACTTTTCAAAATATAATATATAGAATTTCTGTCCATTTTGTGACTTAATTATGTAGAAAATTAGATATTTTCTAAATGACTACCTGAACAAGTTATATATATATATAAAATTAATTTAAAAGTTTTTTATTTTTTACCTTTTAAAAATTCTCTTTTATACGAGTACCTATACATACATATTATTTATTTTCTTTTAATGTTGTTTTTTTTTTGTTTAATTTATTTATATTTTATGTAAATGCAATGACGTCATATCAAAAATGTTGTAAAATGTTATTGACCTCATTCTAAAAATTTAACTGCCAAAATATAAATTATTAATAGAATTTTCACATTCAAGATAGCGTTATACATGGGAGCGCCCTCAAATCACATTTCACAAAATCACAAAGTTACAAAATGTCAAAAAATTTAAAATCTTATTCCCAAATCACATAATTCTAAATTTCAAAATCTCAAAATTAAAAAAATTTCAAAATTGGAAATTTTCAATGTATGTAAACAAAAATAATAAATGAGAGAATTGTCATTCATATAAATTGTCAATTACAATAATTTATTTAACGGACATTTGGGGCGGTATCCCTCAATATTTTAAATTCTTTGATGTTGAAATATGTATAAAAATATTAAAAAATAAAAATAAATATTAGAAGTATTTTAAGAGTTGGATGCAAAATGAGGTTTGTCAGAAGTTATATAAAAAGTTAATAATTTATATAAATTATATATTTCGAATAAATATAAGAATATATTTTTTAGATGTTTATACCCGTACGATAGGATCGGGTATAATAAAATTACTCCTCCGTTTGTAACACCTCGAAATAAGCAAGCTAGATATACCTTCAAAGGTATGGATCGGATCAGAAAAAAATTCTAAGACTTTTGAGCCATGTCCGTCCGTCCGTTCGTCCGTCAGCACGCTAACTCAAAAACTAAGAAAGCTAGAATCTTGAAATTTACACAAAATATTCTGGGAGTAATTTGTAGGTTCCCTATTTTTTTTGGTTGAGTTTGGACCAAAACTTAGGGTAGCTCTCGAACACCTAACTTTTAGATCCCGACATTTTTTTTGAAATAGAGCTATGAAATTTTAACTGCTGATAGATCTCATAAAAATATTAATTTTATTTTTAATAACTTTTTTTTGTAGCCCCACCCGTTACGGAGCTACAGCTCCCCAAAGGTTCAAAAAAGCTCCATATTTAAATTGTTATAGCACAAGTTGTATAAGGTATATCTTCATTTTGAAAACGCTAAACGATTACTACTTGTATTAGCTTTAAAATTGTATATAAAATAAATATACATTTGTGGCATAAGGTGTCTTAATTTACCGTTATGCGAAACTCAAATTTTGAAAAATCCTTTAACCCTTCTATCTTCTAAACAGTTAAAGTTGGAAACTTGAAATTTTGACAGAAGTTAGATCTTTGAAAATAAGTCATTTCAAAAATTTTTTTTGTATCACTCCCCGTTTAGGAGTTGTAAGGGGTCAAAAACTGAAAATTTCCTATTTTTAAACACCTGTAACTTGAACACCTGTTAAAATTTTTTTGAAGTAATACACAAAAATTAAAGCTTCAACATTATACTCTTATTTCTGTTAACAACTTTTTTTAATAATATAGGGTTACTTTATAATTGACGAAAGTGTTACTTGACTTTTTCAAATTTTCTAACAAATTTCTTTAACGAATTTTTTCCATTTTGTTTTACTCGATAATTTGAAATTGTTGAGGATATAATGCGTAGTACATAAAAATGTAAATGAATAAACAACATAACGGTTGCTTGAAGAATTTTTATTTATATGATATTGATATATATACATACTTATATAATATCATGTTTATTTACATATCGTATATGTTACTAGGGAATGAATGATAAGAGTATATATGTATATTATATAGCGCCGTATTTACATACATATATGTATTTTATTGTACTTATAAGAAATTATTCTGTCAATGGAATATTTAAATATAATATAATATAATATAATATTTAAAATTATATTTACTATTTTGTACTAAGTAAATTTAATATACATTTACCGCTTAGTATTAAATGGTACTATAGAATATTTGAAAGAGTTTTGGATTGATAATCGTTATGTGAAAGGTTAGAATCTGCTTTTGAAGAATGTACATATAAACATATAGTTTGAATATATGTACAACCCATAGTTCTAGAAATTATAAAATTCACCCAAATTATTTTAAAATACTAAAATATTAAAAAATTAATATTGTAAGCAAAGTGACAGGCTGTGAACATACTAACGGTTCGTACGGGTATCTAAGAGTTGACAACTGTAAGGCAACTGTATTCTTCCTCGTTTTTGTTTAAAATTCCTTTCAGGCTTCAAGTAATAATTTAATGGGCGAGAATAATATTTTGAAATTTGGAATTTAGTGATAAAATTAAAATTTATTTGATTTTCTAATTTGACATTATATGATTGTGATTTCGTACCCAATCCGTCATACATTATTATTACACAAAGTTTAAAAAGTTACTCAGTTAAGTTTTGAAATAACAAAAATATTTTTTTAAATTAATTTGAAAATTTATTTTAATGAAAATAAAAGGTATTAAAAAGGTGTAAAAAACCTGTATTTAAATTTGACTGAATTTGTTGGCGTGTAAAAATTTTGTCTAGATAAACCTTTTCATAATTTTATGAGTAATGTATATCATAATATATCAATATCTTGGAAAAGGGAAATTAATTGTTTTGTAATCAACAGAAAATCTCTCCTAATTCGGAATTTCGCTTATTAAACCTATATAGATATATATATATATATATATATATAAGTATTCTTGAGAAGCATACATTTGTATCCAACTCTAAAAACTTTCTTATACACATTTCCAATAAAATTTTAAACTAATGTGCATATACACATGCGTCTAATGCGTCTAATTTGAACTAATGTGCATCTACACGAGAGTCTACACCGTTCAAGATAGAGCAATCAAATTTTAACCATGGGTTGGTCTCATAAAAAAATTAATGTTGTAGGACTACTTTTTTGTGTAGCCCCCATGCATTATGGAGCAACAGTCCCTCAAACTTAAAAAAAAGTCCTATTTTTAAATGTGTATATCTTAAGTTCTGCTTAACAGATTGTCAATTTAAAAACGCCATTCGACAGGACTTAGTTTTATCTTTATAAATCAATATCAAAATTATACAGTATTTTAAAATTTAGTATTTAAATTTACCGTTATTTGAAAATCAACCTTTCTTTTTCTAGTTTCACAACTTCGTCACGCTTTTAGATAGGGACTTCAAATTTTAAGATAAGGAATAACTTTTCTCAAAAATTTTTTTGGTACCACCCTCTACTTAAGAGCAATTAGGGCATCATTATATTAAAGCTCAACTAATATGTTTTTACGTGAATCAATCGTTTCTCTTAGTTGTATAGAGTTACAGAATCACAGCCCCTCAAAATTGTAATAAAAGCGCTCAGGTTCTGCGTAAGACTTTTCCAATTTAAAAACGCTAGAAGGCTGGAACTTTAGCAGTATCAAAATTGTGCAATATTTTGCAATTTACTATATAAATTTATTGTTATGTGAAGAAAAAATTTTGCAAGATTTTTCTTCCTTCATTATACAGAAATTATGCCTTTTAGAATTAGAATAAGTATTATAAAGAGATAATTATTTAAATGTGTAATTAGAATAAGTAAAAGTAAAAATAGCAAAATTAGAATTAGTATAAGTTGTCTTAGAAAGTTTTTTTTGTACCACCTCCCGTCTAATGTCTATTAGGACACAAAAATTGAAATTTTGCTATTTTTAAACACCTGTAACTTAAGCACCTGTACATATTTTTTCTAAATCTTCATCTTTATAATTTTACATGTGTGAATGGTTTTTGTTTATTATGAAGGTTTCCTTTAAAATTCAAGAAACGTGTTCTTTTATATTTCACATTTTTTCTTATTATATGAAATTTTAAGAAAATTTTCTAATTTTGTTGCAAATAACAATTTTAAACAGTTTGTATTGTATTTTGGAAATGTACGCCTTTAAAAACCGTTGGTTTACATTCTGCCTTGTTTAGATATTTACAAAACATGTATATATATATATATCAATTGCAAAACATTAACATGATATGGAGTGCCCCTCCCGAAAATATGAAAAGCTCTCACATAAAAATTAATCATATTAGTTCACATAGAAGAGATACAAAACAAAGCTGTTATCTTGTCTTTAAGTAAATTCTTAACTTCATTAATGAAAAATAAATATAAAATAAAATCGTTTAATCGTTAATCTTTTCCTTTATTCCTATATTTTCTTAATCCTCAAACCAAACAGTACATTCTACCATATAGGTTCTAACTTAATGTTAGTCAGTTAAAGTTCAACTCTACCAAATTGTGCTTTGATCTCATTGGTGTTTTTAAAGATTTCCACCTATACTCGCAAAACAAAAAAAAAAACCATGATGGTGCTGATTCATAACAAAAAAATATATTAAATTCAAATTAATAAAAGAAATATTAACAATAAATGTTTGTACTTAATTTTTCTCAAGGATGTCTTTTATACATGTTCTTTTATTTCGGTTATATAACTACTAATGAAATGGAAAACAGATGAAAAATATTTAAACTTTATATTATTGGATACATGCTGTGACAACTTGGTCTTAACAATTAATATTAATGTATATAATTAATATAATATTAATTACTACTTCTTAATAATTAATTTGTAATGAAGGAACGAAATGAAATGAAATAGAAAAAAATGAAAACCAAAAATATGTTTCAATGAATCATTTTCAATGAAATTGACATTGACATTAAAAAAAAAATTGAAATAGTTGTTGAGATTTAATGTTTAGTAATTGTCTTTTGAAAATAATCACTATTATGGGGTAAGATTACAAAAAGGAAAGGTACCGAGATATTTTTTTTTTTAAAAATGGGTCCACCAAAATCTTTTGCATACATTTAATTTGAATAATTTTTGTAAATTTCTAAAGTAATGCAAAATTTTGATTCTGATATAAGAAACAAAAATAATTTCATTTAAATGCTGTATGAGAAGTTAAATTTTTTAGAGAAATAAAATAATTTACTTCACACGTGCTACACATTTTTATTTTTCATTACAATAAAATATTAATCTCCCTTAATTCTATATAATATTAATAATAATAAAAATAAAGGTTCAATCACAAATTCTGGGGAATTTGTTCGTATTAGGTATATATTTTCTTTAAATTTTTTTTTAATAAAATTTATGGTGTTGGGTAATAAGTACCTCAATAAGACAAAACACCTATGGTAATTTTATTTTAAGGCTAAGAAAAAAAGTTATAATGGGATAACTGACTTATTTTAATGAGACTTTTAACTTGATTCAACAGTTTCCCTGATATCTTTTTCAACTAGCATTTCTTCAAGTGCATTTTCTAAAACTTCTAGGTAGAAATATTTTTATTTCCCAAACTGTATTTAAGTTAATGAAATCCAAATTACTTCAAATTAAAACTGAAGTTCAAAAGATTGAAAATATTGTACAATTTTAAAACTTTTTCGTTTTATGTCATTCTATAACCGTGCATTTATAAAAGAAAAATTTTGTAAAATTGTTAAATTTTATAAATTTAGAAGTCTGTAAATTTAAAACGATAAAATATAATGAACATACACAGTTATACTATTGTTTAAAGGAAAATTTCTTAATCTTTCTAATGCATTTTACAGATTTTTAATTTATAGTCTGAAACGAAGTTATACATAAATTTATTAAGACTAAAAAGAATGTTCGTATATCTTCGAAACTGGATATGCCCCTACTATTATACTTCAGCCTCTATCAAAAAAAAAATTATCTTTTCATTAGAATGTGTGCAGCGGTACATAGTTGTGTAGTTAGTTATAAAACTCCTGGGAGGTAATACAAATTTATTAAAGATTGATGACGATAATGAATGACTATTCATTTTGTAACCAACCTTCATATCAGAATTCCAGATATATACACATATATATTATAATGGGATTTGTGACCCTGCACCAAAATTTATCATACCATTTTTTAAGCAATTTTCTGGTGCCATTGATTTATTAATTTATTTTTCATGTTGCATTTTCAAATTAGATTGAAATCAGTTTACATCAAACATTAGAATTCTGTTTAAAAAGGAATATATTTACATATATTTAATAATTTGTTTTTTAAAATTCCTTTATTGGGAAAATAATATTACAATTTAAGAACCTTCTCCTTTTTTTTTTTTTTTTGTAAATAAAATGTTTTGTTAATTTTTTACAAAATGAATTTAATAAAAAAATTTGCCTTTTAGCTAAAAGTATTCCTATTTAATCCTAAATACACCAAAACATAATAAACAAATTAACATAACAAAGAATTTAGGTAAAATAAAAAAACAAAAATCTTTTGCTTTTACACTCTTTTTATTCGTACTTTGAAATTTTATTTTTTATTGAAAAATTTGTAAAACATTTTTTTTACAAACTGAAATTAACATAAAATGATTGAAATTTGTAACACACGCCTTTATCCCTTTACGAACTTGGAATCGCTTTTTAAAATACATTTAAATTTTAACACATTTACACAAATGTATAAAAATATTAGTTTCACTTTGTCCTATCGTCCATCACTTTCTTATCATGGATAGGCCTCATTAAAAGTTTATTTTTTTGTTTCATGTATAACGCCATCTACTATAGAGCTGTTATACTAACGCCATCTACTATATATTTGCTGTTATACTACTATATAACAGCATATCAAAGTTGAAAACAGGTTAATAGTTGAATAATTATAACTTGTTTTGCAGGAATGGTTTTTTTTTTGTGGATTTCCCTGCCACGAAAATGTAATAAAGAAATTACACAACCTTTCCTGTTCAGGCGTAGCTGTACATGTCGTAAGTAAGAATTAATCTTATGACATGTGTGGCATTCGAACCAACACTCCCTCGGTGTTTAAAGCGTATTTTATACGCTCTTACCCACTTAACCACCGAGGCAATTTAAAATAAAATAAAATTTCTTAAACTTATTTTATAAACAAGGCAGTACATAAAAACTAAAGGTTTATAAACATGTACATTTTTCAAAAGACAAAAACAAAAAAAAATATTTTACAATTGTAATTTGTAGCAAAATTGGTAATTTTTCATTAAATTGTATAATAAGAAAAAATTGTGCAAAATCACGTGATACTTCTATCAATTTTAAGGGGAGGATACTTAAGGTTAATTAAGAAAAGGTGTTAACACAATATATGTAAAAATTTAATGTTGAAGTCTTGCTTTGAAAAAATTTTCACAAATTGTCTAAAAATAGTTACAGGTGTCTAATAATAGTCATTTTGCAATTTTGGACCCCTAAAAGATCTTAAACAGGATAAGTGCAAACATTTTTTTTGAACGAACTTACGCTAATTCTGAAAGATTTTACTTCAAATGGCATGATTTTGCCTAAAATTGATCTAAAGGAATATCTAAAAGAAACAAAATTTTGTTTTCATAATACGGTAAATGACAGGTGTGATGACAGAATGCGGATCATCATTAAAAAATTGAAACCCGTGAGTTTTAATTTCTTTTGAATTGGAATCAAGACTCACACTATTTTTTGTTATCAAAAAAAGAGAGTAAAAGAATATGTAAAGCAAACGCATATACTCTAGAATAAAATAATATCCCAACTCTAAAATATAAGAAAACCGATTTTGATTTAATTTGAATAAATTGGGAGGGATTTTATAGTTGGTTACAAAATTAGGATGGCCACCTTTTCCGTAATGTTTATATATATGTTAGTATATGCGAGATTCACAATTAGGAGAGATTTCATAGTTCGGTACAGTAAAAGAAAATCCAGTCAAATGACATACATACTCATGATAGTAACCTTTGTGTTACTTAGTGGGCTTTAATTCTTCTTCGGAATGGACCAAAAGCCCAAGATCTAGTAACATTAAAACTGGTTAGCTTTGATTCTTTTTTGAAAAGGAATTAAAGCCCACGGGCGTTAATTCTAAAAATAAAGGAACTAAAGCCAGCGGGCTTTAATTACGCGGGCGTTTTATCACTGCACTAAATTTAGATACTAAATTGCAAATTGCAAATTGCAAAAAATTGGATAATTATAATATAAAAATCTTATTACAACAATTCTAACAAAATATGGTGTCATTAAGTTGAAATATATATACACGTTTAAAAATATGGCTTTTTCAAAGTTTTACGGCCTGTAGCTCCAAAGTGGTTACAGTGACATAAAAAGTTGAACTATTTATTTTTTGTCCATAGCTCAAATTTCATTGTTTTATCTTAAATCTTCTAGATGCTTTGTAAACAGACGAACGGAAACTAATAAGGGAAATTTTTGAACATTGAAAAATGTAGTAAAAATCAGATTTTTATGTATTTATTTTGTAATTTGTAGTTTTGCAAATTACCGTTACCATGTAAAGTTAAATTTAGCAAAATTTTGTATGCCCGGTATTTGCGAACGATTAAATCTAGAAACCGTTGAAAAAAATTAAATCTTTTAGAATATAAGTCATCTTCGTATTTAAGAGATATGGAAGTTCACCAAAATAACAATTTACTCTTGTTTATTCACATGGATCTCGACAACTGTACAACTTTGCTAAAGGTAGTAAAAATTAAGCTCAAGAATATATTTTATTTACATGTCTATAGAAGCATAATCAAATAGAATTAAATAATGCTTTTCTTACAAGACAATTTCTGAGAGCAGTAACAAATTTTGAGGCAAAAAGTAGACACCATTCTAGAACTTTTTGCATAATCGTTTTCAAAATTGACACTCTTAAAAACTTTAGCTATTTGGTTTTGTATACCACCTTGTTTTTTTTTTATGTTTATAAAATTTTATTTTAACAACCGCACGTTTTTTGAGTTAAAAAATTTTTAGTATGCGTATTGAACATTGTAGAGCTTGAAAGGCTCGTTAAAAAGATAATACTTCAAATACTATTTTTTTGAGTCTATATTATATTATAAAAATATTTAACTACTATCAAAATATTGAAAGTTAGTTAGGTTTAGTTAATATACCCTTGATTTATACTTTTCTTTTTTTATTTTATTTCATTTTCTGAGAAATTTGCGAGCCGAATATAATAAATTAAATACTATGTAAAACAAATACCATCTTTGAAAATAAAATCTGATTACTTTATAAATAACTAATATAATTATTTAATATAAAAAAAAAAATTTAAATTGACCTTGAAATTTATTTCTTCTTATATTAAAACTTTACAATTTTATAAAATACAATAGCCCCTATTATTTGATGAAATATAATTAAATTTATATTGAAACCCCATCTGCCATTATTATTAACTATTTAATTTTAAAAGCTTAAAGAGAAAGTTTTTAAGACAAAAGAAAACATTTTTGTATTGAAAGAAAATTATAATTGAATTTTATATTTTAATGGAAAATTTTCTATAGAATAAAGTCAAAATATAATAAAAGGAATAATAAATGATTTCTTTTTCATTTTATTTATTCTTTTTATTTTTTTTATATTTCCTGTTAAATTGTATTCCGGACATTTCCAATTTAAATGTCATTCTTCGAACTATTTTATTATATAAGAATTTTCAGACAATTTAGAACAATAAATTTACCAGAATTTAATTATACTCTCAACGTGATTGATTTTTTTTTTTTTTAGTTTCTCAGTTGTTGAACGAAAAACAGGAGTTCTGTAATCGAATACAACGGAAACATTTATTATGTATAATATTCTTTAATTTTTTGTAGTATTATATATATCATATATTTCATTTTTCTAGTAAGTGACATCCAATAAAACCAGACATTAAATTAAAGCAAGAATTTTTGAAGGTGGACATTTTTAAAGTAATAGCAACTAAAAAGTTCAGGGCCAAAAAATGCATTGAGACTTTTAATATTTTAATGGGTCAAAAGTTTCATTGAAATAAAAATAAATTCCAAAACCAAAAAATGAAATACTTTCTAGATGATATATGTATATACGAGTATGTATATATTATAATATATAATAGAAGTATTTTGAACAGGTAATTTTGTTTTAATTTTCATTCCCAACAATTGGTGACTAATTGTGTCCAAAATTATAAAAATGTTCTTAAAAAATTAAAATTACACTCAAAAGCAAAATGAAATTACCTTCAAATTTTGGGTACTAATTATGAACGAAATTAGTTTCCAATTTTTAAAATAATAAATTTTAAAATTTTAGATTTCAAAATATACATAATACAATTAGTTAAAATATGCATGAACAAAAATTAATAAAGGTTTTAGAGTTGGTTTCAAAATTGGGGTTTCAATAATTTGTTTAGCCGTGTTATACCACACTAGCTTAAATGCTTTGTTTTTGAAATAAATGTGTACAAAAATAATTCGGAGCGATTAAATCATAAAATTTCAATGCATTGAGCAGTCAAACACCCTGAGACTAATACTACAAAAACCAGGAGAAAGTAAGTCTTAGAAATTATGTGTAGTGGACATAACATTCGTAGATTTCCAAAGGACATTTGACAATATCAAACGTAATTAAATATGGAATGCATTTAAAAAACAAGCCAAACAAAAAAATCCAACTGATCTAAAAAATGTACGATAAAGTGGAAACAAGAGTCTTGCACAGCGACAAATTAAGCGAACCACTAATATTAAAAATAGCAGTAACAAAATATAACTCACCCTCCCCGAATTTATTCAACACTATACTTGACGGCGTAATGAAACAAGCATCGTCAGCCCCTAAATAAATAACATAGAATGTAACTAGTTGTCTGGAAGATTTAGATATTGCAGGGAACATAGCTTTTCTCGCTCACACATACAGAGACATGCAAGAAAAACTTCAAGTGATAAACAAAGGCGGAAGAAATTGGACTAAACATAAATGACAATAAAACTAAATCGTTACCGATAAAGTTACGAAGCGCCGTATAGTAAATAGATTGATACAAGCAAGAATGATATTTGACAGATTATCGTCTGTATGGGAGATCTTCACATCTGACTAGAGGCACCAAAATAAAAATATTTAATTCCTGTTTAAAATTAAAACAAGCTGTAAACATTCGCGAATAAATTCCTAAGAACCATAGTTAAGACCTTTTAGCCTATGTACCAAATTTTTAAACATGCGATATTTGGCCGTGTACCAAGTAAACGCTAAGTACAACAATTTTTAATCAAAATTGTAATCTTTTCTGTGAAGAAAATTGTGAAAAATTAAAAATATTTTTCCATTTTATTCAGCTTATTTTCTCATTCTCAAACAACTTATATGCCTTATTTGAATTTGTATCTTAAAACATTATGAAGATGCAGACGCATCAAATTTTGTCTTCTTATAATGGTAAATTTAATTTTCGAATTGCAAAAATTATGTTACACTTATCTTTATCTATAAAACTTATTTATTGTCATTTGACATCGATTTCAAATTGAATAAAGTTCCAGTATAGGATTTCAGTTATATTTATAACAAATTGAATATGTAGGACACATAAATTTTTGAAAAATGTGCTGAATCAAAATTAAAAAAAAAAAAACAAAAGTTTTTAAAAGAAATTGCTCTATGTAAGTTTAGCAGTAGATCTTAATTCTAATTTTTTAAAGTAAACTTTGACTATAGTTTTGTTAGTTAATCGTATTTCTCTTCAAGTGACCTGTCCAAAATCTATAAAGCATATATACGACCTAAGATGGAATTTAACTCACATATTTGAGCTGGCGCCTCATCCACTTCCTTAAACTTTCTCGATCGAGTTCAAAAACGTGCCATTCGTCTAATTAATGACCCCGTGCCATTCGTCTAATTAATGACCCCATTGTGAGTACTTCTATAGCCCCGCTTCACATCCGTCGCAATATAGGATCTCTTTCCCTTTTTTATAGATATTTTGTTGGTAATGACACTTGCTCAGTTGAAATTAAATCACTGATGCCTCCTCTGAAACGATTCCAACAAGAGAGGCAGCAAATGCGCATTCCTACTATGTGGAACTACCTAAGTGGTACTCTACTGGTTATAGCAATTCGTTTGTTGTTAGAACGAACTGCAAAAATGTGGAATTTGTTACCATCAACCGTATTCCCAAAAGTTGGCGGTTTTGATATTTACAATTTGCCCAAATTTAAGAAGAATCTCAAAAGATTCTTCCCTAATTTACCAATGTGAAAAATAATGAGACACTTTTATCAATCCTAAGTGAACCCTACATAATTAAGAAAAACCATTAACATTATATAAAATTATAAAGTTGGAGCTTGTAGCTTTTATTTTGAAAAATTTTTTACAGTTGCCTAAGTTACTGGTGTCTAAAAAAAGCAAATTTTCATTTTTTGATTCGTAATAGCTTTTAAGCAGGGGGTGGTACAAAAATATTTTTTAAGGAAATTTATAATATTTATATTATTCTAAAAGTTATTTTTTATCTCAAAATTTCAAGTCTGTATCTAAAAGTGTGCCGGAGTTATGAAGGAAGAAAAATGAAAAAATTGTTCTACAACATTAATTGTTTTATGTGATCTACCCATGGTTATAATTTTAGCTCTATCTTTAACAGTGTAGAAGTTTTGTAAACAGACGGACAGAAGGACGAACAGAATGAAACTAATAGGCAAATTTTTTTAAATTTTTTTTTGGAAATGTGCTAAAAATTATTTTTGTATGGATTTTTGAAAATGTTCAGAAATTGATTTATGATTCTAAAATTCAGTATTTACGGTTTGATTTGTGAATGAACGAAGTAAAGGTTGTCGAATTTCTGGTAAAGGAACTGTTTGCTAAATGGTTTGCTATAAGTTCATTAATTAAACGAATTTTCCTAAGGAAAATAAAAAAAACTTTTCTTTTTGCAAAATATTTTACTATATTACTATTTTACTATTTAGAAAACCTCTACTGATATCCTATAGTTTTATTATAATTTCAACCTATAACTTTATACAAATACATTTTAAATTTTTATTTTATTTTTGCATTATCTTCAAGGTTAGGGAAATATATATTTTCTTTATTAAGATTGGCATAATTTATCATTTTTCGTAATTAATGAAAAAAAAATGTTCAAGGTAAATAAACTATGTTTCAGTCAAAATAAATTTAAATTTTAAATGTAAAAATTAAATAAAAGTTGAATTAATGAATATAAAATATTATATAAAATAAAGTGTAACAAAAGATAAACGAATTACCTGGGTTCAAAAATAATTTATTCATTATTAGAGTTAAAACTTTTTATGAACATTAAATTTATTTCAAATAGTATTATTTCTTCGATAAAGGATACCTGTAATAATTAATTTTTGTTTTAATATTTTTTTGTATAATTTGACGTTGGAAATTATTATTAATTTTTTTGAAAATTTAAAATTTCATAAAAATTCAAAGATAAAACAAAATTGGGCACAAACGGAAGAGCAGTTAAAGGGCGCATAACATTTTAATACAGATATATATATGTACCTTTTTTTTCTGTTTTTTTTTCCTGCGTGAGTTTTAGATCTTCAAACACACCAAGAAAACCATCTTCTCCGTAGCAAGTATAATGGGATAAGTACCCTAACTGTAAAGCAGTATAATGGCTGAGAAATAGGCGAGGAAATAAGGAAGAGGAATTTTGAAGTTAAATTGCAGGAGTGGGATAAAATTGGAATCGTAGTAGATGCTGTAGATGAAAGTTAACTGCTTTCTTGAACTTATGTGTATTATACGACTTGGTAAAAACCTGTGTTGGTAATGTGTTTTACAATTTGGGTGTATACGAGCTAACAACGAGTCCTCATATTTCGTTGTTCTAGTTCTAATATGCGACACTCGATAATTATGAGAGAGAGCCACTTTTTTAATTTCACCAGAGGTATAGAGATAGAAAAAGACAATTAGTTTCTACATTTGATCTCATCGATGACATAAATACATTATGTCTTTTGTAATTTCAAAATCATTAATGATTTAATATCTTTTGTAATCATTAATGCTGGAAGCGCCAACAAATAAGTGATAATTATATAATCAAGACTTGGTCGAATGTAACTTTTGTATATCAGAATCAGATCAGAAGATGTGAAATATTTCTTACTTCTGCTTGAAAATCCCTGACACTCCGCAGTATCATAAGCGATCGAAAAGATATGATAGTTTCACGAAATCTTCCCATTTATCTCCATTACTAAGATTTTTAACAATCCAAAGTCTTTAATATTTATATTTCTAAACAAAATATTTGACAGAGAGAGGGTAGAGAATTCCTTTTGTTGATAACAGGGAATCGTATATTTTTGAAGCATTAAAACTTATCCTATTAACACCTTAAAACCTTAAACGGTTGTTAAGATAATTAAGTCTAATGTTGTAAAAGTTAGTTAAAAAATAAATCTGTAAATAAATTTGCGAATTCCAAAAAATTTCTTTAACTTTTGTTGGGTATCTGAAATTATAGTATACTAAAGTATGCTAAAGATTAACTAAAAATATAATCAAAAATAACTAGTTTTTTTGAACGTTAATAAATAATATCTTAAATATTCTTTTAATCTTCGAACTTCAATTTAATTCAGTATAATTTTTATTCAATAATCTTAATTCCATTTTTTTGGTTTCCCATAAATCTTTAAAACCCCTTACGAAATTTTATTTTGTCTTTGAATTTCTATGAAATATTTTTAGATCTAATAACATCAAGAAATAATGCTTAACACTATAACGTTAATTTATTCAAACATCTTTAAAAAGAAATCGTATATCTTGTAAAATGAAAATAATTTAAATAAAAGAACGAAAGGATAAAAACATTAAAAGACAATAATTCTGTTGATACCATGTATCGGAAATAATCAATTGAAAAAAGAAATAACTATAAAATGAAATTAAGATAATGATATTTTAGTTAATTATTGTATCCATAAATTTAGCTAATTATTTAGTATTTATATACAACATTAGTATTCAATAAGTAAGTATATAAATTAATAACTAATCATTTTATTTATATGTGAAAATTTTTGTCCTTACTAAAAAAACATTCAAATATCCTGTCCTTTTCAACTAGATTAAAAATAAAAATTTAAAATAAATTTTCCTAATGTTATAACTGAAGCTAAAAAATAAATTTCCGAGAGATATTTTCCTTATAAATATCAATTAGGTTGGATAACTTTTACAACAAGTTTTTTTTTAAATTTATATTTTTACATTTTAGTTAAAACCATTTTAATTTTACGTACAAATTATAACTAAGCGTCATATCGAATGAAGCGTCATATCGAATTTAATTATTTACAAAGAAAAAACCAAAAAAAAAAAAACAAAAAAAAAAGTTCAGTTTGAAAATTTATTTGTCTATATACATTTTTCTAACAACACTTATTTTCAGATAATTTAATAATCCTTAAAATAACAGCATGTAGTCCTTATTTTCATAGATATATCCAAATGAATTTTGTTCAGTTGAGCTGAAAGTAAATCCAGCACAAATATTCTATTCAAGTATACAGCGAAAAAATAAAAAAAACCGACATCGTATAATAATAAACAATGTTTCTGTATGTATATAATATATAATATAGATATATATATACATATATATATAAATGTATAGTATATTATATTTATATTATAAGTGATAGTAAAATTTCTTTAACCTTCAGAATGTTTGATCGGAAAAGTTTTAAACAAATGTTCATTAAACATTCATGATTATAAAAAAGAAGAAAGTTTTAAATTAGTTGGAGAGTTCGATAAAAAAAAAAAAAAACTCTGTAACGAAATTTAGGAAAAATGAATATACATTCATGCAACATATACCTGTTCAACATATTTTATACTTTTATTTCGCAGTGATTTAACAGGAAATTATATCTTTAAAACAATTTTCTGTTTACGTCAATACTGTTGTGATTTATATTCCTTCATTTTATGGCTGTTGATTTTTTTTTTTTTTTTTTTTTTGACGGAAACATGCGGTTCTCATTTATCACTTATTTAAAAACGTTTATTCCTAATTATTATAAAAACTTTTCGTTAATTATTTCTTAATTGTAAACATTACATTTCTTGGAAAAATTAAAAAGGAGCCTCCTATTTTCTTTAATTTACTATAAATATGTAATTAAAGAAGTTGTTAAAGAAATTGTATATACTAGTAAAAAATAAACCACGTTGTTAAAACAAAGATTTTTAAATGTGAAGATTTTAAAAAGGACAATGAAAACTCTTTTAGGATTATGTTCTGACTATTTTTGCATCAAAATTTGTTATTTTTCAGTGAATTTTTTATATAAGAAAAAATTGAGACAAATCAAAGGAGACATATTTAATTTTTAAGAAAACCTTATATATTTAAAAAAAAAATCATTTAAAACAAATGTAAAAATATGATATTGAATCAATGATTAACACAACAGTCTTTCATTCAAAAGGCCTTGGGTTCAGACTTGGGTTGGGTCATATAGATTAATAAAATAATATGAATTTTTCTTATAAGATATAATTAGTGAATAATATATTTAAATCAAAAATTAGTATTATATTATAATTTATATATACTATATAATAAATAAAATTAAAACAGATTCTTGTACAAAATGGCACACAAATAAAAAAAATGTTTACAGTCGATTAATCAACGGCTTAGTAAAATCAATAATGATCCCTGAAATTGAAGTTTAGTCAATGTTACTAATATTATTATTATTTTTTTTTAATGCATTTCTTTGCCACATAAATGTGGACAGGAAATTACACAGCCTTTCCTGTTCAGGCGTTCAGGTTGTAAATGTCGTAAGGGGGAATAACTCTTACGACGTGTATGGGATTCGAACCCACACTCCCTTGGTGTTTGCAGCGTATTTTATACGCTCTTACCCACTAGGTCACCGAGGCCCCTACTAATATTATTTATAGTATTGGAAAGGAAAAGCAAAACAAGATAATATTGGAAGTACCGAAGTTACAGATATTGAAAAATTTTCGATTCTTAACCTCTTATAATCGCTCTTAAACTGAGGGAAGTAAGTAAACCTTTTTCTGAAGAATTTTTCTTATACTTACTTTCAAAGATCTACTTCATCTCAAAATTTCGAAGTTGTAATTGAAAGTGTTTTGGATACACAAAGAAGGCAAAATTTTGGACGGAAAGAGTAAAACGAATAAAGAAATTTATCAATTTTTTTTTGAAAAATTAGTGTTAGTCTTGTTATGTAGCGTCCTTCACCTGTCCTTTCGTAATTTAAAAACTTTCGTACTGTTTAAATTGGAGTAATTGAATTTTAATCATGAATAGATTTTATGAAAAATTAATTTTATGAAACAACTTTTTTTTCTGGGCCATAACAGAACTACACTGCCTCAAAATCGGAAAAATCTGAATTTTTAAATGTTTATATATTTAAATAGAAGTTTTACTGAATTTTTTTCAATCAAAAACACGATACGACAGAAAAATGTTTCCAATCAGAAATTTAATTTTCTATTATGTGGAAAGAAGAATTTGGTTCATGTGTATCTCATGTGTAACCCTTTCAGTGAGAACCTTAAAATCTTGAAATTTATTAATCTTCAAAAATTTTAACTATTTTTAGATATCTGCAATTTGAGCACCGGCGTAAATTTTTTTAAAGTAAAACAAAGAAATTAGAGCTTCAACATTTTAATATCGGATTTCCTTAAAATTGAAGGAAAAGTCTCTTGATTTTTTTACATAAAAATTTCTAAAAAAAAATTGGTTGCTCTAAATTAGTTACAATTCACAACTCATACAATATGTTCAACAATATTCTAAAATCTTAGTTGTCTTAATTATCATTTTGAAAATGTGCGCCTTTTTAACTTTGGTTTTATCTACTACCTATAGTTTCTTTTACATTTTACATCATTAATACAATACATATAAATTATATATTTGATGGGTTTATTATGTTGTTCTTTTTAGTATTGTTTATTTTTTACTTTTGTGTTATAATCTGCCTTATTACTTTTTTTATTCTAAATTATTAAAAATTTGTCGGGGTATTAAACACTCAACCTTTTTGTTACATTTATTGACAACTAATTTATTCTCAATACCCTTATTTTTTTATTTTTATGATTTTCACTGTTACATAAAATATAGTTTCAAATATTTATGAATTATTGTTTTATTAATTTTAAAATGTGCATTTAACAGTGTGTACTAATGTACTTTAGATTGTATAAATTATCTATTACTAAAAATAATAATAAAACAAGATAAAATGAAAACCAACGGTTTTTAAAGGTGAACATTTTCCAAAAGACAACACAGTGTAGAATACTGTGACTTGGACAAAAATTTGTGTATTTTCTTAAAATTCCAAAGGGAAGAAAAAATTATGAAAAATCAAGAGTCACTTTTTTCAATTTTAATAAAATCCTATATAATTAAGAAAAACTTATACAAGTATCTAGTTAGTTACAGTTTTTCAGACATTGGAAAGTTACAGTTTTTGAGACATTGGAAAGTTACAGTTGTAAGTTACATTGGAAATTTTCAATATTTAAGCCTTAATAGCTCTTGAACAGTAAGTGGTATAAAAAACTTTTCTAAGAAAATTTTAGTTAATTCTGAAAGTTTTTTCTTCTCACAAAATATAAAGACTTTATCTACGCAAGCGTTTCGGCAATATGAGGTAAGCAGAATCTTGTTGTTTAGACATTGGAAAGTTTAAATATTTGAGCCCAAATAGCTCTTGAACAGTAAGTGGTATAAAAAACTTCTTGAGGTATACGTATTTAAAAATAAGGTTTTTCCAAATTTTGAGGGGCTGTAATAAGCTGCGTAATAAAATTAATCCAGCTGTGTAAGTGCGGTTATACATGAAAATATTGAAAAAAAAAATGTTGCAAAAAATAATATTGAAAATTCGGTTCTTGAAAAGAAAAATGCCAAAAAAAAAAAGTTGAATATTAATGTTAAAAAAGACATTTTTTTTTTAAAGTAGTATATTTTAGAGCTAGTTACACAAATTAGCTTTTATCATTCGCGAAATATGTACCTAAAAAATATGAGAGTATATTTAGTAGGGGTTTGGAGCTACAGCTCCACTGTTATATGCTTTGTTGTTGAAATGTATATGTAATAAAAATAATTAGAAGGAATTTAACAGTTGGATTCCAAATAATCCAATCAAAATATTACAGGGTATTTTCTTTTTCCAGAATATTTCTACAAGTGTCTATGCGCAAGATTCTAAATTAGAAGAGACTTTAGAGTTGAATTCAAAATAAGGGTATTCCCTTCTTCTACAAAATATATATATATATATAAATATATATATATATATGCATATGCAAGATCTAATTAAGGATTTTATAATTGGTTACAAAATCAGCGTTATTCAGCGTTTACTGAATATTTATATATATGTATATGTGACTATGTGCATTAGGAGGAATAAATAAAATCAAAAAAAAATATTATTTTATATCTACATACGAGTATATTTCTATTTCAGCCGTTTTTTTTCAACAGAGTTTTTTCGATATTTTAGTTTTCAACATTTTACCCTATTCGACATTTTTTCTTCCGCATTTTGTTTTTCAAAATTTTTTGCATTCAACTTTTTTTTTCCAGCATTTTTTTTCAACATTTTTAATCTGACATTTTGTTTTTCAACAAACCGACCTACACTCAATTTCAATATTTTTGATCAAAATTATTTGAAGGTGATTTGGTTCTGTTGCAACTAAAAAAGAACTTCACGAAGAAAGTTGGAATTAAGTTACAAAGAATGGAGGAATGTAGTAAACAAAAATATATTAGTTAATGCTTTTATTTTCAAATTTAGATATATTTTTTACTTTTACTTTATCTTAAAGATTTTTAGTGCAGGGTACTCTTTAAATTATGCAGTCATATAATTTTTTTTTGTAATTTGCGTAACTTTAAAATAAAATAAAATGAAAATATCTAATTAAATAAATTATTTTATAGAATTTATTGTGTTATACTATCAGAATTTTCTATGATTTAGGACTACATTTTTAACTTATACCCCCCTCTTTAGCTGAAACCTCTTTTATTCTTAGGTTTACTCTTTTACCCTTATAATTGTAATTTTCAATTTATTTCATAAAGATTTAATTTCTTTGAGTATATTAACTGTTATTTTAATAACATCTGTTTGCACTTAAATTTTATAGATGTGGGAAAAAGAAAATGTTTTTCTCATTAAATAATTCATCAATATTGATTTTGGTCTATTTAAAGAAATGTATGTATATACGATATATTGTAACGTTACATATTTTTTCAATTATCATTATCTATCGTATATAAACAATTTCATTCTTTTCTAAAATTTTTTTTTCTGTTTCGTTCAATTACAATTAAAGTAATGGTTTTTTTTCACAAGAAATTCGAACTTAATTTATTATAAAGTTAAAGAAAGAATGATATCTCTCAAACTTTTTAAGATTTACTTACTTAAAAAGGCGAAAAAAAGAATTTGAAAATTTATTCTAACTTTTTTTTTACTTTTAGGACCACTTAAAAACTTCCGTATATAGAAATAGTGATAAAACCCTTAGAAAAACTTATTCAAAGAAATGAGACAGAGAAAGATAGAAAAAAAAATTTCAATTACTTAAAGAAAAACTAAACTATTTCATTAAAATAATTTTGGTTTTGTACATTTTTTTAACCCTTTCCGCTCTTTAATCCCATAGCTCTATACATTAATAAATAGACAATTAGACGAAACTATGAAGCATTTATATGATATTATAATGCTATGATGTCTAATATATTGTATGCCCGTATAAACATTTTTTTCTTCTTTTCCATGCCTATAATATAGTATATGGCATCCACTAAGTCAGTTCTTTTTAACCATTATTCTCATTAAATGGTCAACTAATCGGCTATTGCAGTTTATGAAACATAAATATGTATATTTATGCGCCATCTATTATCTTGTACACAAATTATTTTTTTTATATTATGATAATATTTATTACGACATAAGCTATTGCGATATGAATTACTAATATTGGATATGACTTGACCGAGGTGTTAACTCGAAACGCTTTGATTTAAAAGCTGGCGTCTTAACCACTACCCCAGTAGTCAGATAAGTCTGTTTTAAGGAAGGTGAAATTAGTTAGCAAACTTACTGTTTATTATATACTTTATGAATTAATAAAGTTGTCTGTCTACATTTCTCTACAAACAAATAATTTTAAATAACAGCTAAATAAAATTCTGATAATAATTTTTTTTTTTTTTTTAATGCATTTCTCTGCCACATAAATGTGGACAGGAAATTACACAACCTTTCCTGTTCAAGGGTGGCTGTAAATCTCGTAAGGGGGTATAAGATTCGAACCCACACTCTCGGTGTTTACAGAGTATTTTGTACGCTCTTACTCACTAGGCCACCGAGGCCCCTTGATAATATTTAAAATGATTTTGTTTAAATTAAAATTCATCATTTGTTTCGTTACTTCTCAATTTTTTGTGAACTTTACGAATATTAAATTTAAAAATTTTAAAGAAAGAAACAAATTTCTCTTACCCTTTTTTTCTTCTTAAATGTGGGTGAAATGTTGGTTAAAATGTTTTAATTAAATTTTTGCAACTTTCAAATAAAATTTAAGACATCAATCGCCAGTCAAATAATAGAAAAAAATTTTAAAAGTTGCTCTTAGAAATATACATTCTCGTATTTAATGCATCTTTCAAACCATTTTAAATCAATTTAGTTTTTATTTTTTTTTTAAATAAAATTTCATCATAGCTATTAAATTTAATATAAATAATTACATGAAATTTATTTTTAAAACTAAGTATTTTTTTTTTTAGTTTATTTTTAAAGAAAGAGCAAAAATTTTAAGGGAAATCCAAACATAAACAGAAAGTAATGAAACATATACGTTATATTTCTACTGTAAGAAAAGTTATTGTACAAATAATACCTCACCATATTATAAATATTTACTTTCGCAACTATTTACCACTACTTCTATTTGAACTTAGTATATGTATTGAAAAATGAAATATCCTCATCCATTACAATGCGAAATCAATTAAAAAATCAACAAAGTTTTTTAACTTAATTTTATTTAAAACTTTTAACATCTTTTTGCTTTTACTTGTAAATTAATTCAATTAAAAAGACTTGGAGAGTTTCATATGATTCAAAATTCTTATCCGATTCTTGTAACAATTTGTTCTTTCAAATGATTAGTTGTTTCAAGTCATTATTAAACAGTGTTTTGGGTAGCATTATAATTATTGTTATTTTTTACAATTTATATACCTAGTCTATCAAGGAATAGAAGGAAATATCTCAGTAGTTTCTTTTTCCAAGATTAAGATGAACTTTTTGACATGAATCTGAGAAGCTTTCAAAGCTTTTCGCTCGGAGTGATATCACCTTAACATTAATTTAAGAAAACTTAATACCAACTCTGGCAGAATAGATTCTTCTACGTTTCGAAACCACCTATGGACCTGGAGTCTAGTGCTTTAGCTCAGTCTTCATCAATAAAAAAATACAATTAAATTTCCTTATAGATACTCCAATGCAGTAAGGAGTTGGCTCCAAATTAAAATTTAATGCAAGCATATACTATGGCTACTCTTTTTAATTATATCTTAAAGAACACAATGAGCACAGATAAGGTGCGGTTTTGATATTATACTCTAGTGTCAACTATGTTGTATGACCATAGTCGGTACCTATACTATAGAAATAAAATTAGTTTGCCAATTTTTTGTTTCAGATAAGTCGTTCGTATCTGTTATTTCCAAAATTCTCAAATTTTTAGTTTGACCTTAGCTAGAGCTGGAGTTTATTAAACATAAATCTTCCTTACCTTCCTCTTTACAAATTCTACACTGTATATTATAAGAAAAACTTAACCTGGTTGCATGGATTCATATTGGCTATGTAATCCGTTATTATCGCTACGACTCTAGTGGTGTTTGCACGATTGTAGATAAACAGTTCAATTGTTCGTTTTTCTTCAAAAAAGAGCCACATCAGCATGCAAAATTAATTTATAGATATATAAAACTTCTCGAAAATGCAAATATAGAGTAAAGAGGAAAATTTGTACAAAATTAAAATTATTTTTAAATTCCCATTAATTTTTTTCCAAACAATTTTATGATTCTCGGGTTCGATTCCCGGCTGGGTACAATAATTATAATATAAAAAAAAAAAATATTCATATATCGTAATATATAAATACTTTATATATCATAATATCTCGTACACCCCACATTCCTACAAGGAAACAGGGGTTATAGCTACCTGGCACATTAATGTACCATGGTACCTGGATATAAATAAATAAATAAAAAATTTTATAATCAAAACTAATATACCATAAACTTTGACTGAAATGAAAAATAAAGGAAAAGTTTTGGTAAATTTGACTTTAATAAAATCTCATTTAGAAGAAAATGCTGACATTTTTCACTAAGATCATATTATATAAATTATATTAAAAGATATTAATTTTCAACAAAATTTTTCAATTTTTCATTAAAAATTTCGACCTCTTGCAAATTTATCACATTCCTCAAAATAGAGTTCGTTTGCACAATAACAAAGATTAACTTTTATAACCGAATGAATTTTATTAACCTTAAGTAAATACTAAACTAAAAGCAAACATAAAAAAATATAAGAAAAACTCACAATTAAAAAAAAAACTTGATCTTATTCTTTTAGTCCTTGGTAGATTACCTTGAAAGTTTCTATGAATTCTTATTGGAATTTTATTAAGTTTTATTGACTTAAGAAAAATAAAACAATTTCATTTAGTTCAATCTTTATCTTTGAGACTTTACCTAATTTGAACATATGTTTTAGTTTGTATTAGCTTATAATTATAATAAAAATTTACTTACAACATTATTATGTCACTACTTCAGTTTTATTTTGAATATATAAAAATTTAATACAATAATTTATGCGACAACCATTGATGTCTTGTCTTTTTACAGGTTCCCAATACATAATTTGGATGTTTTTATACGGCGGCTAAACTTGAAACTCTCGAGTAAAAATCTTAAACATTCCAATGAGACATCAAAACATTCCAATGAGGCAATTCCAATAAAGCATCAAAATTTCAATTTTCTGACAATATGTTTGAACGAAAAATTAGTCAATTTTTATATTTACTGCAACACCAAAACGGTATTAAGGAAAGTTTCTTTTAATTTTTACAAAAAATTACATACAGACACTGGACTTTGTATTATATATTGTATAATACAAATACCTATAAATATAGGTATAACCTATATTTATAGGTATTGTACATTTTTCGGAAAGAAACATGATTTTATCTTAAAGATTTTGAATCAAATTCACATAGTAAAATATATTCTTCTCTTCCAAAAATTTCAATCTTGAAGGAGTTTTCCTCTTCGTTAAAAATTTTTAAAAGTATTTATTTTGAACCATTCAAAGCTAAGAATGTAATTACTTTTACATCTTTTCGTTTTACATCATTTCATCATTATGGAAAATGTAATTTATTCCAATTGATGTGCAGTTTCGAAAGAGAAATTAAAAACAATAAGAAAATAAATCTTTAGACTCCAATTATTCTACAGATACTATACCCATATTTTTACACTAATTTATAAATTTTGAAAATAATTTGTTTTGAAAGCTTTACCTGAATATTATAAGACACAAATATTAAAAGTTGTATCTGTTGTATTTGTTTTTTTTTTTTAAGGTACATTAATTAATACATACTCAGGTATCAAGGGTCTTTGAAAATTTTCAGAAAAAATAGAAATAAAAAATTATTATGCATGAAAAAATTTTAAAATATTAGGTTTAAACAAAGAAACCCAATTCAAGGTAACAAAAAATCAAACTTATTGTAATATTAATAAATTTATATTTTCACCTTTCATATTTTGAATTCAATGAATTTTCCTAATTTTCTTTATTTTTATTTTATGATATTTTATGATAATGGTAAAAATATAATTTAACCCATAGTACCCATAGGTTAAAACGTGCCAAAAATCAACAAAATAACAAAAATCAATAACAAAAAAAAAAGAAAATTTTATGATACTATGGATCAAATGGATCAAATTTAAAATTTTCTTTTTTATATTTTACGCAAAATATTCTTTGTTTTATTTAATTTTATATATATAATTTTTGTTTTTTTTTTTTTTTGAAATGACATTAAAAAAGTTCAATGGATGGTATGAAATTTTTTTCACATTACTCGAATTTTGCGTAAAATTTAGTTTTAAAATGAGTGTAAATTTAGATATTTAGCAGTTTCAAACATCTTTAAATATTTTTTATCTTCAGTTCAATTTTAACCATTTCAAAAAATCCAAATCGAAAATACTCTTTCCAAAAGTAACAAGTAAACAAAAGAATCAAGCAACGCAAGATTCAATTCAAATGGAAATTCAAGTTTTTCAGTTCTTGAGATACGTTCAGTTCTTCTTGAAAACATTCTGTATTTATTTTATTATTTTACTGATGAAAGCTGAGCTAACGCGTCACTAGACTCTAGGTTCGTAGTGTACCTTCAAAACATAGAAACCGCCTTGACAAACTAGAACAGGTGCAAAGAAAGTGCTCCACGCTCTCTATTGCTTCATTTCCTCTACAAAACCTACAGTTAAGATCCACTTACATTCCTAATTTTCTAGCTTGTCTATCGATAAGATAATGGCCCATAATATCACCAATCAATTTCTTATTTGCGACCAATATCACCAACCAATTTCTTATTTAAGCCAAGGATTTATTTCTATTTCTTTAAGGAACTATTTCTTAATATTGAATCTAAGGCTTTGTACAGGTAGGGATACTCCCAACCCTTAGCTCAAGCTCTGATCAGCTCTTTGTAATTGACAGAGAAGACTCCAATATCAGTTCTTCCAGACCTCCCTGTGAAAATTGAATTCCGTTTTGTATTTAAAAGAGAAATATTTAATGAGATTCATTAAGGCTTCCCGGAACTAGTCATCCAATGTAATTCAAAAGACAACCTAAAAGATCTGATTACATAAAATGAGGGACATGAGAAGTGAGGAAAACGTATTACTACTAGGTAAATTAATACATCTTCTACTTTAGAAAATAATTTGACAATTTTATTAGTTCCCATTGCGCCAAGTCACACGAGCATTTATGACGAATGTTTTACTCTTGTTTCATACCCTCTTTCCTAGAAAATAATTTCATGGTTTAGAGAAAGAGGGTACGAAACGAAGAGTAAAAATTTCCTCATAAATACTCGTGTTGCTTGTAGCATGTATTCATTCATGTATTCATTAGCATGTATGTATTAGCATGTATGTAATTCATTTTCGTCCTTCAAAATATTTTTAAATGTTTATAATGTTATAGGTACAAAAAATACTTAGTTTAGAAAAACTTTTCTCATTTTTTTATAACATGTATTTTTTTTCTTTTTTGATTTTGTTGGAAAAGTTTAAATAATATATTTCTGATTTTCAAGTCATGATATTAAGCATTATTGTTAGTAAAAGAAAACTTTTATAAGACTTTTTTCCGTGTTATTTATTTTTAATAGAAAATTTGTTACAAGCAATTTTCTTTTCCATTTTTGTTTTCGTTCTTGTTTTTGTTTAATATGTTAAAGTTAAAATTAGATTAATTTATATTGTTTTTGTTTTTACCATGTCTTGGATTACATGTATGAATTGTTGACTTTTTTTGTTCTTATGGTATACAAAATGAACAAATAATTTTCATTCTAGACATTAAAAAACTTAAATTGGTCAAATTAATTTGATTATGTATGGATTATTATTAATTTTGATTTATTTGTAATAAATTCGAAAGAAGGTCAAGTTATTATACTTCAGAATCCAATTGAACAAACCATTGCACTCAATGGTTTTGTTTTTGATTTTTGTAAAATTACGTCTTTTATAACCTAAGTATCTGAACAAGATATTAGTATTAAGTATTTGAATAAGTAAAAGTTAATCTAAAACGAAACAAAAATAAAAAAATTCTACCAAGTTATATAGGGTGTTTTTTTTAGATGCGGAGAACTTTAAGTTGAAATAAAACACAGATTAAAAACACCATTTCTCCATTAAATAGGCTTTATTTGACAGATAATTTTATTACATTAGTTTTTGAATATGATTACGGTCATCCCCGCTTGCGCGTACATGGCGTAATCTGAAGGTCTAATTTGCACACACTCTTCGCAGTAAATCAGGCTATTTTGGCAATAACGCTTCCAATGTTGGATTCCAAATACTCAATTGTTTCTGATTTATCAGCAGTATCTACAACATGTCTCCAGAGAAAATAATCTGATGCCGTCAAAACGCACGAACAAGGACGCTAGATAACAGGTCAATTTCGTGAAATGAATCGTTCGTCAATTATTTCTTTCAGTAAATTAATTGTGTTGTATATTGTGTGGCATGCGGCGCCGTCCTGCTGAAACTTGCAATATTAATGCCTTTCAGTTAAGGCACGAAAAGGTTAGTAATCATGTCTCTGTACCGCTTACCGTTAACTGTAACGTTCTGACCATCATATTTCTGAAAACATATGGACCACTGATTACACCGGACCGTAGAGTCCACCAAAAGAGGACTTTTTCTGGATTTAATGGTGTTTCGTTGATGGCTTGTGGATTATCATCGCTCTAAATGCAGCAATTATGTTTATTCACATAGCCATTTAACCAATAAAAGTGTGCTTTATCACTGAACAATATTTTATAATGAAATTCTCGAATTGAACCATCTTTTTCAAAATAAATTTGAACAATTTGCAAACGTTGCTCTGGCGTGAGTTTATTCATGGTGAATTTCCAAACCAAACTAACCAAAAAACAAATGTAAAATCAGTTGTCACAGAAAACAGTGTCGCCAATTCAAAGTTCTCCGCCTCTAAAAAAATACCCTATATTTGGAATGTTAAGGATGAATGTTCTTATTTTTAAATTTTATCTACTTTCAAGATATATATATTAATGCTAAACGATCAATCTCTCTGAATCGTAAATACTTGTAAAGGTTATATATTAGGGGTAAGTAGTAGATTTTTTTAAAATCGTATTTTTAAAAATCTTGTTTTTATTTTATTTGATTTTCTAATTTATTTCGGCCGCTTGGAGGGTCCAATTTAATATATATTAAAATCTTTTTTTAATATATTAATAAATTAAAATATAATATATTAAATATATTAATTTAATATATTTAATATATTTTTAAATTTAATTCTGACAGCCTAATTTTATAACCAACTATAAAAATCTCTTCTAATTCCGAATCTAGCACATAAATATGCATACAAAAATGTACCACTGTCATTAGACATAATCGGCTATAAACTCATAGGTTTGAAACAATTTTCTCTAAAAACGCGCTGCTTTCATTGGACCTGACTCATAAAATAGCATGATTTAACAAAATTTTTAGTAAAAGAAGGATTTAAAAAACAGCATGATTTTGAAAACCAGATTTTAAAAAAAACTAGATTTGGAAGAAGAAGATTTTATACCGCTCCCTAGCTATTATTATATTATTTAAACATGCGTAAAACTAAAGGTTTTTAAATGCTAAGGTAGTTTTATACCAGTTCTCAAAGATTTTCCTCCTCTCAAAAATTCAATATTGTGACTAAAAGCGTCCTAGAGATAAAGAGTAACTAAAATTTTGCCAAGTTATAAAATCACATAAGGGTAAAAATATTAGTAAAATTAGTAAAAATATAGTTTAAAAAATTCTATTCTGCCCTTTTATTTATTTATTTATTTAAAAACAATCTCCTTTCATTGTTATTATATTGCATGTTATATCCCTTTTTAGACGTTTAACCTATTTATGTAATTGTTATTAGACTTTCTTCTATTTTGACTATTTACGTTCTTATAGTTTTTCCCACATCTGGAACTTTCTGCAAATTTCTTTCATTTGACTTATCTGGTTGCTGTTTTCTGTCTTCAGTATTTCCAACGATGTCTTCGGATGGAAATTCGAACACACCATAAGGATTTTTCCCAACTTTAAGGGGATGTAGCTTTATAATGGGCAATAATAAAAAAGGTTTTCCACAACATTAATTTTTTCATGAGACCTATCCATGTTAAAATTTCATTGCTCAATCTTAAATGATGTAGAAATTTTGCGAATAGACGAACAGATGAACGGGGAGAGTTAAATTAATTATTAAATTTCACATATTTTTTTTTGGATAATATACTAAAAATGGAAATTTAAAAAAAAATTTTTCAAAATACATTTGAAAAACTTTAAATGTTCATGAAATATGAATTTGTTTTATTTTTTATTACTTGTTTAAATCGTTCAATCGGAAAATTACGTAATTGCCAGTCTTAATTCGTCATATTAATATTTAAGATATATACGTAACGATATATGTATATGTCGTATGTATATGATTCAATGTGATTTATTTGTATGTGAGTACCTTGATTTTAATGTGAAATGAAAACTACCTTTTTCTTCATCATTCTTTAACAGGAATAATTTATTGTAAAATTTGAGCAATGAACTTGCATTTTCGTATTTATAAAATATTTGCTTTATACAACGTTCATTTATGAAAGCGAAATGGCACATGAAAGCGAAAAATTTGTAATACACAATAAGTTTTACACAGAGTGATTTTTATAGAATTTCGAATGAAATTAGAAGTATTTTACTGAATTTCATACGTAATAAAAATACAAATCTATAAAATGGTATATAGGGGTCTCGGTGGCCTAGTGGGTAAGAGCGTTTAAAATACGCTGTGAACACCGAGGGAGTGTGGGTTCGAATCCCACACAAGTTACATAATATTATGTTGAGATAATGTAGCATGACATATGTGTTGCCATAATGTAGCATGATACATCACGTTGAAACAACTTAATATAATGTTGCATGGTATTGTGTTGGCATAATATAGTAGCTCATTCACATTTTTATATTTTTACATTTTCACAATAACAGCAAATGCAATTAGTATTCCTGGTTAATTGATTTTATTAATAAATTTTAAAAACAACAATATTTTTGATGATCTTAGCATTAAGTTAATTCAAGCATATTAATATATAAGTATAACTTTGTAAAATAAAAATCAGTCTTAAGACCAAACTAAAAACTAAATGTTTTACTTTCTTAAATAAAACGAGGAAGAATACAGTTGGCTTTGTCAACTCTTAGATACCCGTACCAACCGTTTATATGTTCATAGCCTGTCACTCTGCTTACAATATTATTTTTTTAATATTTTAGTATTTTAAAATAATTTGGCTGGATTTTATAATTTCTGAAACTATGGGTTGTACATATTTTCAAACTATATGTTTATACATTCTTCAAAAGCAGATTTTAACCTTCCACATAACGATTATGAATCCAAAATTTTTTCAAACATTCTATAGTACCATTTAATACTAAGCGATAAATGTATATTAAATTTACTTAGTACAAAATAGTAAATATAATTTTAAATATTATATTATATTAATGCGTACATAGTATATTTATATTGTTATAAGTATATCGCCATACATTGCAATATTTCTTTAAAAATATTTCCATTCATAGAATAATTTCTTATAAGTACAACAAAATTCATACATATATGTATGTAAATACGGCGCTATATAATATACATCTATACTCTTATCATTCATTCATCAGTGACATATACGATATGTAAATAAACATGATATTATATAACTATGTCTGTATATCAATATCATATAAATAAAAATTCTTCAAGCAACCGTTATGTTGTTTATTTATTTACATTTTTTTGTACTACGTATTATATCCTCAACAATTTCAAATTATCGAGTAAAACAAAATGGAAAAAATTCGTTAAAGAAATTTGTTAGAAAATTTTAAAAAAACAAGTAACACTTTCGTCAATTATAAAGTAACCCTACATTATTAAAAAAAGTTGTCAACAGAAATAAGAGTATAATGTTAAAGCTTTAATTGTTATGTATTACTTCAAAAAAATTTTATTAGGTGTTCAAGTTACAGGTGTTTAAAAATAGGAAATTCCTAAAAGGAGGGTGATACAAAAAAATTACTCATACTTACTTTCAAAGATCTAACTTCTGTCAAAATTTCAAGTTTTAGATAGAAGAGTTAAAGGATTTTGCAATAATTCAGTTTCGCATAACAGTAAATTAAGACACCGTATAGCACAAGTATATATTTATTATATACATGTTTGTAAAGCTCATAATAGCACCTATCCTTTGGAGTTCAGATTGAAGATATGCCTTATAGAACTTGTGTTATAATAATTTAAATATAGAGATTTTTGAGGGCTTTGGGGAGCTGTAGCTCCTTAACGGGTGGGGCTACAGAAAAATTCATATAAACATAAAATTAATATTTTTATGATATTTATCAGCAGTTAAAATTTCATGGCTCTATTTCAAAAAAAATTGTGGAGATCTAAAAGTTAGTTGTTTGGGAGCTACCCGAAGTTTTGGTCAGAACTCAACCAAAAAAAATAGGGAACCAACAAATTGTTTTACTGGATAATTTAAAATTGTTGAGGATATAATACGTATTACAAAACAATGTAAATAAATAAACAACATAACGGTTGCTTGAATAATTTTTATTTATATGATATTGATATACATACATACTTATATAATATCATGTTTATTGACATATCGTATATGTCACTGATGAATGAGTGATAAGATATAGATGTATATTATATAGCGCCGTATTTACATACATATATGTATTTTATTGTACTTAGAAGAAATTATTCTATGAATGGAAATATTTTTAAAGAAATATTGCAATGTATGGCGATATACTTATAACAATATAAAATAAAACTAGAAAATCCCCTGTGCAATTGCACAAATTCTATAGATTCAAAAACATTTACGTTATCATACTGACTCCCTTAATAAACTACCTAAAAATTTCATTTTTACATCAGCACCATTAAAAAAAACGTTGAAATCACTTACTTACTTCTAATAGAAAAAAAACATAAAACAAATCTAAACACATAAAATTAAAAATGTTAGGTTTATACAGTTTATTAATTTATTCTCGCCGTTTTTTCGTGGCGATAATTTTTGACAGTTTTTTAATTATTGAGAAAAAATGGTCCAAGCTAAAAACGCATTCAGGGTAAAAGTTCGTGCCGATATCTCAAAAATTGTTTGAAACACATGTATAAAGTGCACAATAAAAACCGGCGAAAAATCAACCAACACCAACCGCTACGACATTTATTTTTTGTTACATTTAAAACACTCCCAATAATCGAAATAATTTTAATATTTGTTAAAATTTTACTATCTATTTTTCTTTAGTTTTGAAAAAAAAAATTTTATGTCGATGAAAAACAGTTGTTTTCGCCGCGAAATTACTTCAATTACCAAAACTACTTTCAAGTCTTTTGCGTTTATTTTTTTTTTGCTTGAAAAACATTTGCTGAATTTATTTTATTTAAATGTACTTTGGAAGAGGTCTTTGGTATATTTAATAAAAGATTCATGTCTCTGATAATGTAATTTCATAAATTTTCGGGGTCTTTTTTTTTGTGACGGTCGTTTTCGACAGCTTTTTAATTTAATGGTCTAATAATAAATTAGTACAAAATTATGAATCTACTGTGAGAGAAGGCTTCTAAAATGATATTTTCTATGTTATTTTTTCTTTTTTTTTTGAGAAAAATATCCATTTCTATAATATTTAGTAAGTTTCTGATTTCTGTTATGAAATATAATTAGCTAAGTCTGCCGAATTTTATATTAATAAAAAAAATTCGAATATTTTATGTTATACCAGTTCTACCGAAAATTTAGCTTAAAAATCTAAATTTCAACCTAAATAAGCAAAACTATTTTAAAGTATGTTGCGAAGCTTTTACCAGCTTTTATAATAGTGAAAACAAAATCAAGAATTAAATCGGCCTATTATTTTTTTCTTATAAATATAAGGCTTACTATAAACTTTGCTCTTTTCACTTTCAGGTCTTTTCATTTTATTAAGAGTATTTTTATTTTTTTCAAAACAAAGAGTCATTTGAAACCTGCCAACAGGAGAATAATAATTTATTTTTAATTTACCGCTGCGACCAGTTCATAATGGATGTGGCGGTCAAATTTAAAAATTAAAAATTTGCTTTAAATTTTGTGGCGAAAGTACTTTTTAAAAAGTAAACATTTATGTCTCTGATAAGACTTTTAGTCGAAGATTTATGTCTCTGATAATAAAATTTTAAATTATTAAATAAATATACAGAAATATCATCATTGCCAAGTTTACATTCTATGGTTTATTATAGAAATAAAATATTTTTTTTTACATGTTGGCAAGGTCTCGCCAACATCTTGTGTGAATTGGTATTATCTGGTATTGTATTATCATTATATTGTGTATATTATCAAAAATTCAATCATTAATTTCAGGTATTATATTATCTGATCTGATTAATAAATCTTATTTTTTTCCATGGCTAACAATATTATTAATGGTCTAATAATAAATTAGTACAAAATTATGAATCTTTTGTGAGAGAAGGCTTCTAAAATGATATTTTCTATGTTATTTTTTTCTTTTTTTTTAAGAAAAATATCCGTTTCTATAATATTTAGTAAGTTTCTGACTTTTGTTATGAAATATAATTATTTAAGTCAGCCGAATTTTACATTAATAAAAAAATTTCGAATATTTTATGTTATACCAGTTCTACCGAAAATTTAGCTTAAAAATCTAAATTTCAACCTAAATAAACAAAACTATTTTAAAGTACGTTACGAAGCTTTCACCAGCTTTTATACTAATGAAAACAAAATCAAGAATAAAATCGGCCTATTATTTTTTTCTTATAAATATGAGGTTTACTATAAACTTTGCTCACTCTCACTTTTTCACTTTCAGGCGTTTTAATTTTATTAAGAGTACCTATTTTTATTTTTTTTTTCCAAAACAAAGATTGAAAATGCCAACAGAAGATTAATAATTTATTTTTAATTTACCGCTGCGACCAGTTCATAATGGACGTAGCGGTCAAATTTAAAAATTAAAAATTTGCTGAATTTATTTTGATTGAAAATGTGTTTTTTAAGTATGTACTTTTCCTTTTTTGACTGTACTCACTTTTAATGAAGGGTTTGTGTCTCTGATAATACTTCTAGCGGAAAATTTGGTCACTCGTAATAATATTTACTAAATTTATTAATATTTTTAATGAACGGTTTGTGACTCTTGATAATACTTTGAGTCAAAAATTTGTGTCTTTGGTAATAAAATTTTAAATTATTAAATAAATATACAGAAATATCATCATTGCCAGTTTAGTTTACATTCAGTGTGAGTGTTTTATTATAGATATAAAATATATTTTTTTACATGTTGGCAAGGTCTCGCCAACATCTTGTGTATTATATTATAGATAATGTAAAAAAAATATTTTTTAAAATATGCTTTTATCGAAACCGAATTCGCCCCCTAAAAAGTAGAAAATAAAATTGTTTGCAAAACTTTAGCTTTTTGGACTGTTATAATATAAAAGTAAATTGCTGGAATAAAAAAGAAACACGAACCTCAAATTTCGCAGATTTTTATTTAACCTTATTCCAGCAATTTACTTTGTCAAAGCGGAACAAAATAATTTAGAAAATTAGTTTAACATATAATATTATGTACGTACGTACATACTTTCATAGGTAGTTTTAATTTTTTGTGTTGACAAAATTTTGTTTGTAAATCATAATTCGTAATGCGTAAAAGCATAATTTTGAAATGATCTTTACTTTTTATATTCTTTACTATGTACATACAAAATATATTATGTATGTATGTAGTTTGAATTTGGCAATTGGAATTTGATTAAAATTTTATATGTATACCGATATACACAAAATACATAATAAATGTTCCTAAATAAAACACATAAAACATTAATTTTTAACGCCATGCATATTCAATATGCAATAAAAAATGTTGACAACAAATATTCTGATTTAAATCCTAAACAAATGTTTTAAAGCAAAATAATTTAGCAACATAAAAATATTGTACCTATATATTTTGTGTTTTGCTAAATCCAATATAAAATACATATGCACATCAAGATTGATTGAACTAAATTATTTATAGGAGGAAAGATCAAATAATATGTGTATATTATACACAAAATTTTATTAAAAAAATGTTGATGAATATAGTTAACAAAAAAAAAAATGTTTGTACACGAATTGGATTCGAACCAAATTACCCTTGCTTTCAAAACCTCTAAACTCTCCTCTGCACTATACAACACTTAAGTATTTTTTGAACATATTACGAACATAAAATCTTAATTTTTAACCATGCATATTCAATATGCATTAAAGAATGTTGACAGAAAATATTTTGATTTAAATACTAAACAAATGTTGTAAACAAAATAACTTAGCAACATACATAAAAATATTGTATGTATGAATTGTGTTTTGCTAATTATGCTAAAAAATATAATGCATGATCTGAATGTATGCATGTATGTATGTTTGTATGTTTGAATAAGAGATAAAAATGTAAGTTTTAAATTCATATTACAAAATATATACATATTTTATTCAAAAAATGTTGATGTATAGATAGTTAAAAAAAAAAAAAGTTACATGTGAACTGGATTCGAACAACATGACCCCCACTTTTGAAACCTGCACACTTTCCTCTGCACCATACAATACTTACAAATGTTGCTAACAGATTACGAAGATAATATGTAAAAAGCGTGACAGAATGACAAATAAATAAATAAATAAACCGACAGCGACGAGTTAATATAAAAGCATATAATATACTATGTACGCATTAATATAATATAATATTTAAAATTATATTTACTATTTTGTAATTTAATTTACATTTACCGCTTAGTATTAAATGGTACTATAGAATATTTGAAAAAGTTTTGGATTGATAATCGTTATGTGGAAGGTTAGAATCTGCTTTTGAAGAATGTACATATAAACATATAGTTTGAATATATGTACAATCCATAGTTCTAGAAATTATAAAATTCACCCAAATTATTTTAAAATACTTAAATATTAAAAAAATAATATTGTAAGCAGAGTGACAGGCTGTGAACATACTAACGGTTAGTACGGGTATCTAAGAGTTGACAAAGGCAACTGTATTCTTTCTCGTTTGTTTTAAAAATACTCATAATTCGAAAAGACTTTTTATAGTCTTTTTGAAAATATGCGCCTTTTAAAACCTTGGTTTTGCATACTATCTAGTTTTTTTTTTTTAATTTCAACAAACTTTCGTAAGTCATTGCATTATTATTATTTAGTAAAAAGATCACCATAAATATTTAATTATATTAAATCCGGAAATTTTTAGGTTGGAATAAACTGAAGTACAAATAGTAAGGTAGCTGTTGAATATTACCAAAAACAATTATAGTGGCAAGGAAAGGTCAATTTTCTAAAATTTGTTTTTATAAAAAAATCATATGTCTTCCTTATAATGTAACATAAGAAATTGATTCAAGATTTGATAGCATTAATGATCAATTTTTATATCATTATTTAAAGTAAAATTTAGTATTATTTTAAAGCAGTTCAATTAGTTTTAATGAAAATTTTCAAATGAAAACCAACTTTCATAAATCATATATTACATTCTCTAAAAATTTTTTTCAAATAAATCAAAATACGAAAATAAAAACAAAATAATATGGAATGGAATACATTGAATACTTTCTATACGATAAATAAAATGAAAAATTAAAAAAAAAATATCGGATGTGAAACACCATAATTTTCACAATATTGAAATTTATTTATACCATATTTTCACATAATACACGAAACGAATATTTGGTTTCATTTATTCACAGGAAATAAATACATCAGAAAAAGGATATATAGAAGTTTCATTTTCTTTCGGAAGCAATTCGTTTCGCATTCTATAGTTAACCTTCTGGAATATACGATAGAAATAACTATGTAATAATTTATGCAAAATTTTCAATTCCTTCAATTTCTCCTAAACGTCTCCAGAATTTCAATGATACTAATATATTTTACTATTTTACAGTACTTTGCGAAAAATTTTATTATTTTTTTAATATAAATTTAATCCGAATCTGAAACGCAATTCGAGTAAAGCTCCTAGCAAAATAATAACTGTGATGAAAGATGAATTAATGCAATTCTGTAAGGCTCCCATTTTGTAATCACGACATAATGAGTCGTTACTTTCATATTAAGGATGACATTAAGGACCTTTAGATTAATACTTTTTATTTTAACAAAAATATTTTTTTATTTTAAATCATCTTATACGATAACTACTAGGAGCTCACTAAATACTTACACGCTTTTTTGAAGAAAATTACCAAAAATGCCTTAAAACATCGTAACCCTTTTTCTAAACTTTATCACTAAATTCTCTCTGAAAGATATTTTTGAAATATATATTATATCATAGATTATGTATGCATCATTCCTGATTTCACGATGAAATATAGTTCACTTTTTTTGGGTTGCAACTTGCTCTCTTAAATTTTGACGCATAAGTTTTTTATTATAATATTTTATTTTGAAGAAAAAAACTCCAGGTGTATCCAAGGAGTTTATCCACTCTTGAGAACCGAATTCTATTTTAAACATCGGATTTTATATGTTCTGCTTTGAGTTACAGTTCAACATGCCATTGAGAACTACTAGGTATTCAAGACGTCGGACAGAAAAATAAAGGAGTTCAAGTTATGCATATAGTTTATGTTGCATTTTTGCATAATTTTATGTTTTATAATTTTTAACAGTCTATTAATTTAGAATAGGTTTTATATATTTTATTTTTTGCTGTATTCAAATATAGACACAGACTAAAATATTTTCGTATTTGCAGCTTTGTAAATTTTGATAATTTGTCAATGTTCTAATTTTTGGTTTCAGGTATACTGGTTAGTTAGTTTTGTTATAATAACGAGCTTATTTTTCTAGCTAGACTTCAATTAGCGTTTAGTATAATTTTCTACAACAAACTTTGCTTGAGAGCTTTCAAGATTTTTATAGCCGTACGAACACACTGCAAGAACACAATAAATTTACCACCACTTTTGTGATACCTTAGCAAACGAAATACATATGGAAAAGTAAATATATATGTATATTCTTGCTCAGGATTAAATTCTGAGTTAATTTAGACAAGTATAACCTACAGTTCGCACGATAACTCAAAAACTAATAAAGTTTTTTTTTTTAATTCTATTTCATTTTTATGTGAATACTAGTTTCGCTATGGAATTGAACTACTTCGACCGATGAGGTCGAGTAACCACAATACAACTTATTGGTTTATGAGTTTGGATACATAAATATAAAATAGAGATCTGAAATTTTGTCAAAAGAAATTAAGATTTATGACAACAACTTCCATAAAATTTGGTTACTCTAATGCAACAGCTTCGATTAAGATTTATATTCTCGTGTCCTGGTTGTTAATAAAGGTAGGTAAGGTAATTTGAAATTTTAAAACATAATCGAGTGTAATGACAATAACTTGTGTAGAATGTGGTTAGTTCGGGGCAACAGGTTCGAGTATCTGTCACACAACTACAAAACAACAGATTCATGTAGCGAAATGTATATGCTCATATCATGGTATTTAGAAAAGTTAGACATCTGAAGTTTTTAAAAAGATGATCATGTTGTATGGTAACAATTTCAGTAAAATTTGATTATTTTGGCGCAAGGGGACGAGCAGATGTCATACATCATTGAACAAACTTTTTGATAGAACAAAATTTCACTGGCGATTGGACTAATTAAATTATTTTTTTTGTGATACACCGAAGGGCATGATAAGCTTTCTACATTTTTTTTTTTTTTAAGTTTGTTTAAGACCAATCAACCCGTTTGAATTTTATATGGCCCGATCAACATATTAAGTTTACAATTTAAATTATATTTCTATATGTTGCTGATAATGAAAACTTCACTTAGTTCTTCCTTAAAGTCTGTGAATATTGTTTATACAAGATCTTTCAAATTGAGTTTTCAAAAGCAAACGCGTGTGTAACACACATCAAACATTAATCGCACCCATATTATATGTCATTTTGACAGTAGAAGGTTTGACATTTATAAAAATGGAGTTGTATACATTACAACAACGTGTTGAAATTATTGTATTATTTTATGAAAATGGTTGTTCTGTAAGAAATGTTCGCAAATTACCCGATGTTTATGGTCGACATAATCGTCCAACTGAGCGACAAATTGGTAATATTGTGCGGAAATTTCAAGAAACTGCTGCAGTACAAGATCGACAAATACATCAGTATGCTCGTACCGGTCGTTCACAAGAAAATATTGGTGCTGTGAGTGATAGTGTTACAGCTGACCCCACCATGTCAATTTCCCGACGTTCACAACGATTGGGACTTTCTGAATCAACTGTATGGCGTTTTATGCATAGAGATTTATCGTTAAAGGCCTACAAAGTTCAATTGACACAAAAATTGCTGCCACAAGATCATTCCATGCGTCGGGACTTTGCCAATTGGATTCTGGAACAAAACTACGATTTTTCAAAAAAATCATTTTTTCGAACGAAACACATATCGAGATCGGTGGCTACGTTAATAAACAAAACTGCAGTATTTGGGGAAAGGAAAACCTTCGCGTGATCCAAGAGAAGTCAACGCATCCACAAAGAGTAACTGTTTGGTTTGCGTTGTGGTCTGGTAGTGTGATTGGCCGTACTTTTTCGAAAATGATGCTGGAAGAGCCATAACCGTTAACGGTACCAGATATCACGACATGATCACAACTTTTTATGGCCAAAACTGGAAAATATTGATACTGATTAGATGTGAGTTCAACAAGATGGTGCTACGTGTCATACAGGCAGAGTGTCAAACACTGCAATTACTGCATACAAAGTTTCCAGACCATGTTATTTACAGATTCGGTGACGTGAATTGGCCTTCAAGATCCAGCGATTCGACACCGTTAGACTATTTCTCTGGGACTATGTGAAATGACAGGTCTACAAGGATAATCCTCGAAACGTTGAAGCATTGAAAACAGAAATTATTCGAGTTATTGATGAAATAGAGCCGCACCTATGCCAGAATGTGACCGAAAATTTTGATAAAAGTGTCAGGTACTGTAGAGACGCAAGAAATGGTCACATGGGAGATATCATTTTCATAGTACAGATGGCAAATATTTACTTTTTGAAAGATCCTAAGAATGCAACTTCCGCGTATTCGTGTGCCAACAAACTTTAATAATGTACTGTATAAATGTACATCAATTTAAATACATTATGTATATTGATATTAATTTTGTTTAATACATACATAAGATGGATATATCATAATAGAATAAACATTGAGAAAAAAAATTATTTAAATTTATAAAAATAGTCTCCTTTAAAAAATAATATATTATATACAATATTACTATATATAAATTTTAATATAAAGCTTCATATTTTCTAATCCTGTTCAGTATAGAAAAATGGATATGATTAATTTTACATAAACGATATGATTAAAGTTATTGATATCTATTATTTTGTTATGATTTTAAATTATTTGTTATAAAACTCTTGTAAAAAATATTTATTTAAAAAATTTTTTATAAATATATATTGTTATTTTTTATTATTAATTAATTATTTCCTAGTAAACTTTTAAATTATTTATTATTTGTTATTGTACTATGAAAATGTTTAAATCAGATAGGTAACTATTAGGTATTTCCATTTAACTATTCATTACAATTCCATTAATACTATACTATTTAATATCCATTAATTAACTATTCTGTCCGTCTTTTCAAACGATTACTCAAAAAAAAAAGGAATGCGGTTTCCGAAAATTTACCACACCACTTTTATATTTAAAACCAGCAATATCGGCCGGTGGGTTCTAGTAGTTCCCATACAACTTTTTTCCTTATATGAAAATAACTCAATGTCTATTGAAGTAGGTTATTTAAAATTTTGTGAAAAGATGTCAATTTGCATGCCAACAACATTTGTTACTGGTTATGCTAGAGTAGCAGGTTCAGGTACCTTGCAAATATTGGAATTTAATTAAGCTAGACATCTGAAATCTTATAAAAGATGATCAAGTTTTATGGCAAAAACTTTTGTAAAATGTGGTTGGCTCGGAGCAACTGCTTCGTTCAGCTGTCATACCACTCCAAAATTTACATAAATATAACTTGGTCTAAATTAAATAAAAAATCTGAAACTTTGTAAAAAATAATTAAGTTTTATGGAAATAGTATATTATATTATGTTCATAATGGCATCGGTTGACATAGTCTACCGTATACTCTTCTTCGGTTTATAAAAACTTTAAATTTATATAACTCAACCTTTTTTTTGCATTTAACAAACTGGTAAATCAAAGTTTAATTAAATAAATAACAAATATGGCGACATCGGTTAAAAGATACTTTCCAATTATAAAACTTGAAATGTTATAAATAAGTTTTTATTAAACATCTTTATTTTAAACTTCTCGGTTCAATTGTACCGAAATAATTAAGAAACTCTGCCATCTAAAATTAAAATAATTTAATTATAATCTTTAATTTATTTATTTTTCAAAATATTTTGGAAATTAATTCTGTTAAATTCAAGTTTTTGTAAAAGTAATTATTATATTATATCTGACGCCAGCACATTTTCTTAACTCCTTTCATTTTATTTGACAATTTTTAATATGTCATACATTGTCAAAATATAGTCAATTAAAATATAACAAGTTTTATAATGTTTATGTCACCTGCAAATAAAAAAAATTTAATATTTTTAGACTATTTTAGAAAAAACAAAAATAAAAAATATTTTAATGAATTTAAAAATGTTTGAAAAGAATTTTTTAAATACAAGCAAAACTTGTATTTCATTCAGTACCCGCTAATTTTTTTCAGTACTCGGTAATTTCTTTTAGTACTCGGTAATTTCTGAAAACGAAATAAATTAGTATACTATTCACTATTATAAAATACCAGATCGCTGTACAATAAAATATTTAGAATTTCATATTTTTTAATACATAATAACATTTAAAAAAAAACTTTTACTGAAAATTTGTAAAATAAAATAATAATGGTTTCAAACAAGAGATTTATTTCAAAAAATCCTTGAAAAAGCTTAAATTATATTGAATTTTTTTTAATAATCGTATGTACCTACAACAATTAGGTTAGTTATTTTTCGCCGTTATAGTAAATTAAATTTTAATAATTTAATGAAAAGTGTAAAATACTAAGTACTTTTTTATATAGGAGAATGAAACTGTAAAGCTGATTATTATCGATGCAGAGCGAAAGGGCTTAATCTATGGTTTTGTTCTCTTATCAAGGAGCCTTGCATTTCTTGAATATTTTGATGATTAACAATGCCTTCAAAAAAAAAGCAAAGAATAACTTAGACTTATTCAATTAATTAATGTAGATATTTAACTTATGGATAGCCTACTATCCTTATGGATACTTATGGATTTTTCTTTTTTCTTCAATAAAAATATTTGATTTTGAACAAGGTTTATCATTATACCCGTATGAACTATGTTCAAGGGTATAATACGTTTGCCATTACGTTTGTGACACCTTAAGGAAGTGGAACTAGATATAGTGTAAAAGGTATGAATCGGCTCAGAATCGAATTCTGAGTCGATTAAGCCATGTATGTCAGCCCGTCCATCTGCACGATAACTGAAAAAATAAAAGAGTTAGGATGCTACAAACATTGTTACGTCACTTTTGCAAAATTGTTAGTTTCGCTATTTAAATCCAGCATTTTCGGCCGCCGGGTTGGGGTAGCTGCCATACAACTTATCTTTTTAAATGTAAATGAATCAGTGTCTGTTAAAGGTAGGTATCGAGTTACATGCCAACAATTTTGGTAAAATTTGGTTGACCTATGGTAGCCGGTTAAGGCTTTTACACCTCTTGGAACTTAATGAAGCTAGGTGTCTGCAATCTTGCAAATTAAGATCAAGTTTTATGGCAACAAATTCTGTAAAATTTGGTTGTGCTGGTGCAATAGATTTCGGTAGCTGTCATACAACTCCACAATTCGTCGGTACTAACATCTCACATACGTCGGTAGTAAAACATCTGAAATTGTTTAAAAGATGATCAAGTTGTATAGAAACAGTATATTATATATCATGTTTCTTGATACCCGTTCATACAGGTATCCTAGAGTTGACATAGTCTACTTCCTGCACTTTTCCTTGTTTTAACTATATTTAAGTTTGTTAGGAGTCTGTTTACTATAATATTCTTAAACTATTGTATTTGGGTTTAAACAATAAATTTTTCGCTAGGTTTTTTAAAATTCTTATGCATGCAATTTATGATGTCTTCAAGTATCTGACAAAAGGAAAATCAAAATGACCGAAACATTTTGATAGGTTACGTATAGATACATTTATATAGACATAAGTTCAAATCCAATAATATCCTTAAGTATGTATATGTATAAACATTTTCCATTCTAAAAATGACAGTTAAATTTCTGAAAATCATCAAAATTCTAAACCTTGAAATAAAATTATGTTTTTTTTTTCTTTTAAAATTTTAATCATTAAAAAATTATACTCGAAGCATGTTTTAATTTTGAAGGCAAAAATATAATTTTTGATATTTTTTCAAAAATAAACAAAAAATCTTATCTAAACTTGAACTTGTAACAAAAATATTTTATTTTATCTCCTCCCATTTATTTATTTTGCCAACTCACTAGGAAATTGAAAAATAATAAAAAAAAATAAATGAAAAATTTTAAATTCTGATTTATGTATTTTACATCCAACAGTGTTATTCTGAAACAAAATTCTATAAATTTATAAGTTAAATAAAAAGTCAAGTATAAATTAAATTTACTAGTGGTGGTCTAAATGGTTATAAACAAAAATAACTAATAAAAAAAAAACAAGACAAATAATGTTGTGTGCCAAAGGGTAATTTCAAGGTTTTTTTTATCATAAAAATATTATAAACCAATACCAATTTCTTTTTGGCAATTTAACAAGAGTTTATTTTTCCTTCCAGTTTCTTCAATTTTAAAGACAAATAATTTATTTTTGTATATTTGTAAAATATTAAAAAAGTTAAGGATAAAATTTTAATTCAATAATATTTAAAAGATTTGTTTAATTTTTCTTAAATGATAATAATATATTTAATTAACGAAATAAAATTAAAAATTGACACTTAAATTAAAAAATTTTAATATTTTAAAGAAAATTTTTGCCCTTCTTGTAACCTTGAAGTTGTTGTAAACTTTTATGAAATTGTTTTGAAATTTTACTATATTTTATTTTTTCTTTTGTAAGATTCCATTTTTTAAAAATATTACGAAGTTCTATACATTGGTATAAATTGAAAAAACATAGACATTGAATAAAGCCGATTCAAGTGGTGATTTTTTTGTTTATCTTGAAAAATTGCCAATTAAAATATAATCATTTCAATATTGAAGCTTAACTTAAGTATAAACTTTTAGAAAAAATTATTTTGTAAACAGCTTCTGCAGAAAATATAAAAGTCAATATTTGTGAAAAATTGATTATCTTTCTTATAACTCATCCATGACATTTCCTAATGTCATACAAGAATATGGTTCTGACAAAGATAAACTTTTTATTATGATTTTTCTTTTTGTTTTTCGTTGATGTTGTTTTGTTGATCTCAACAAATGAAAATAGACTTCATGTGTAAATCAAAAAAAGTTTTAATGTGTGTTAATGTAAAAATATGTATATTTGTTTGTGTCCGAATGCAGAATCCAAAAGAACATTCAGAACAACAGAAAAAAAAAACCAACAGAAACATTCTTAGCCTGTAAAAAATGCTAAGATATGTCGACTTTGGCTTTGTTAACCCGTTCCGGCACCAGCCTTATTTCAATCTTTAATTTTTCCGAATTAAATCGCAACCTATCTCTTGAAAAACCAGTAATTTAGATAAATTAACCCATTTTAACACTCCGAGTACAATTTGTATTTTTGTATTGCACAATTTTGCAATAAAATTTAGTGGATTTAACCATATATGTGTGGACACGAGGGTCTAATCAATGTTATTTTTATTTCCCTGCTTTAAATGTTTAATTGATTGATGAAATTCGAGAATGGACGTGTTTATTTTTAATTTTGTACCCCCAGTATACCTGTTTAGAAAAAAAAATTTAAAAAACTGAAATCCAATAAAAGAAATTTTTCTTTTCTCTGTTGTCATTGATTTTATCGTTTTCCAAATTTACATGTCTGTGAACCAATTTTTGAACCAAGTTGATATGTTATAATAATGATGTTATATATTATATTGTAGTTACAGCTTCCGCTTTATTAAAACACTAATTTTTTAGATATTTCATAATATATTACAAATCCAAAACAAGTGTAATTAAAAAAAAAAATGTATTTTCAATATTTATGAACTTTAAAAGTATTTTTAATTTTTTCAATGTTAAATTTTATCTTCTTATTTAAAACAATTTCCATTATACAAATTTTAAATAATTAGACTCAAGACGATTTAAATAAATTTATTTTGCTTGGCAATATAGAAATTTAAAATTTAATAATTTTATTTATCTTCTTAGGGCTTTACTATCCCCAGATAATAATAATGTAATATTAATGCTTGTAATACAAATATTGTATAGGTAGATACTTAGGATAATATTAAAAATTTTAATAAAATTAAAGAAAGAAAATTATAATTTTGAGTTGCCAACCTATTCCATCATTAGAAAAATAATAGTTGTATTGGATATAACATTATACCGAGGTTTGACTTCAAGATTTTTGATGGAAAATCCAACGAGTACATTACTACGCCTTTGAAGAGATATCTATATAATATATTGTTGTTGTTGCTGTTTGGTACGGTGATAGAAAACTATTCCTACAATTAATCGCTGCAAACCGTTCTGTGCTCCAATTCCATGATACACTCTTTTATCACAGTAACTCATTGAATCAGTCTTTCAAGGAATATATTATTATGAAAGAACATTTTGATGCAACACAGAAAAAATAGAATTAATTTTAAATTTACAGAATTAAATTCAATATAAAAACCTTAGTGAAAAACAAAATCATCTAATGATTAAATATGCTGCTATAGGATATGACCTTCCTCATGGCAACAATTTTTCATTTTATTATACGAATAATTAAAATATTGATGTCTATCCTGTCAAAGTAAATATATTTTCTTAAATAACCTTAACAAAATCAATATCCTTTGGTAATGTTGAATAATTTTCTTTTTGTCTATTGCTGAATTGATGTCCTTAAATAAACAAATTTATATGATCTTCTCTAGAATTAATAATTTTCTCTCATTCTTTGAATTAATAAATATTTCAAATGATTTTTTTTTTATAACATTATGATTTTTCTCAGATTATTGTTTTTTTTTCAATGTTTACTCAATATTATAAACATAATGTTAAATGTGGTTAAAATGGTGTTTTACTTTACTTGCGTTACGAACCATTATTTGTGTTATTTAGGTTTAATGAAATTTTTTTGTTTGATGAAATTTCTTTTTACAGAAAGGAAAAAAAATTTTCTTTTGGTTTGTAATAATATGATTATATCTACCAAGAATGCTTCTGGGTGAATAAATGAAATCCGTATGATGATGATATGTTAGTGGATTTATGTGTGTTAAACTAAACTTCCCTGGATAATATAATTTCTTATTAAATTATTTACAAAATTATTTTATTCTAATAATTTTGGCCTTAATATTATTGATAGTTTTGAGAGGAATGAGGAGACCAGTCTAATGGAATTTGTGTAGATCTAATTAAGTTTTACTACAAAAATACCTAACCATAACCTTACTATGTTTTCCATACTGTAATTCGGAGAACTAAATTAAATGGTAATAAAAAGAACTGTTTTAAAAAAAATATACTCAAAATTTTGCAGAGATGTTTTTTTCGGAAAATTTATATAGAAAAAAAAAACCTTAAAGTTACAAAGGCCCTTCAAAAACTATTTTTTAATTTATTTATTTACCTTAATATTACAATCACTCAGGATAATGCAATACTACTAAACCATCGACTACTAAAGGCCATTAGTTCAGTTTAAATTGTAATATTATTTATGCAGTTTATGTTATAGATTATTATATTTAAGGGTTGACCACGAAATGCCGAATACAAAATCCCAAATACAAAATCACAAAATTCAAAATTCCAAAATTCAAAATCCGCAAATTGAATAACTCAAAATACCAAAATCCCAAAGCAGTTTTCTTATCGTAATTAGGTTTGAATTTTTTTTATTTCGGATGTGGGTCGATTTTTTGAAGACAAAAATATTGAATGCAAAAGTGGTCGAAAAAAAATTTAAACAAAAAAGTCTGTTGAATGCGAAAAATGTTTAAAAAAAAATTTAAAAAAGAATATATGCCTACATATTTATATTTCTTTTTCTTAACATTTTGTAAAAGGCATACAACCTTGATTTCTTAACTAAATAAATAAAAGTTGATAACATAACTAAAAATCACTCCAAGTTAAGAATATCTCATAAACGGATCTATGATAATTGGCCTAAACGCATTTCTCTAAAATACTCTTCGCATAAACCCAGTTGGCATAAAAAGACTTTTAGCATAAAGCCAATTAGCATAAAAAGAAATTTAGCAAAATTCCATTATTATTAATTAGACACATCTCATAAAATCTAATGCTAAAAGTATTTTATTGCTCACTGGATTTATGTCAAATGTCTTTTTGAGAAATGGGTTTAGGTCATCTGGGATGCTCTCCTCATAAATATATACATAAATATTCTGTAAAGAGCGTTAAATTTTATAACCAACTCCAAGGATCTCCTAATTATTTATTATACCCTACACATTAAGTATAGGGTATATTAACTTTGGTATGGTGTTTGTAACTATCAAAAGGAAGCGAGTTAGGTATAGACATGTATATATATTCTGAATCAAGATCACCTCAGGAGTCGATTTAGCGATGTCCGTCCGTCCGTCCGTCCGTCCGTACGCACGATAACTCAAAAAATAATGATGCTATTTTGATGAAATTTATACTGTAGGTTAACAATGACTAAGGTAAGGCGGGGATTGTAAATGGGCGAAATCGGACCATGCGTTCCAGTACCTCCCATACAACTCCCAAAACCGAATACGCATATCTTTGAAATTATTAAAGATAGAAACTTAAAATTTTGTACGAGGGTGTGTTTTCCTAAATCCCTGAAATGCCTAAAATTTGAGATGAATTGGAGTGGTTGTTCGGGTACCTCCCATACAAATCTCAAAACCGAACAAGCCTATATTCGAAATTAATAAAGATAGAAACTTTAAATTTGGTACTGGGGTGTTGTTTCCTGAATCCCTCATTTGTCCAAAATTTAAGATGAATTAGAATGGTTGTTCGGGTATCTGCCACACAACTCCCAAGACCAAACAAGCATATCTTCGAAATTAATAAATATATAAACTTAAAATTTGATATAAGAATATCCTACTCTGTTGATGTCTCTAAAATTTGAGATGAATTAGGGTGGTGGTCCGCGTGACTTCACACACTTCCCAAGACCTAAGAAGCTTATTTTCGAATTTAATACAGATAGAAATCTGAAATTTTGTACAAAGGTTGTAAAAGCATTTATTTTTTTAGCTTAGTTATATTAAATACTTAACTAAAATAACTTATGGATTTTTAATTTAATTTGAATTTTTTAGGTGTAGGGTATAAATAAGTCGGTTACATCGACTTACTGTTACTTTTACTTGTTTTACATATATTTCAACAAATAATAGTGGTCGCCGCCTCTAAACTCTCGCAAACAAATTAATTAATGGCATGAGATAATTATTGATGGTAAACCACACTATTATTGATATTAGTATTCTTATTAATATTATTATTATTTTTACTACAGAGTCAGGGCCATCTAGTGGATTACAACGTGTAGTAGTATATAACAACTTCCTGCATGATAAAGGTTTCCGATTATTATTATTATTATTATTATTACGACATTTACAGTTACACCTGGAAAGGAAATGCTATGTAAATTTATGCAGGGGAATAAACTAAAAAAAAAAACATGTGTATATTTTGTCATATCTAGCTCGGCTCCTTTAAGCCACAAAAATAATTGGAAATTTATTATAGCGTTGAACTTCATACGGATATAAACATTAAAAATAATTCTAGATTACCGATTCACTTATTTTTATTTTTTTTTTACCGGTAAATTTCTCATAATTAATTCCTTCTTTTTTTTTTAACTATTGTGAAACAAAAAAAGTGTAACTGTGAAACAAAATTGTAATTGTAACTGTGAAACAAAAAAGTGTACAAAATGTAAACAATGGAACTTTCCATTTTTGTAAATTTCGAAAAAAATTTTTAACAATTTATAAGGAAATTCAGCAAATTAGGAAATTCAGCAATTTTATAAGGAAATTCAGCAAAATAAATATATAATAAAATAAATATATTATTAATTAAAAATAAACGGATAAAATTTTCCTTATCTTAAAGAAAAATGTAATTGAAATTCTAAGAATGAAAACATATCTATGGTAATTTTTTTTTTTAATTGTGTATCTTCTGTTCAACCAAACTATAAATATCTATGTATATACTAGGCTCATATTAATAAGATAAAACGTTTTAAATTTGGCTCTATTTTGCACATTTAAGATTTATAATGTGTGTATGTTTTGTGACTTGACTGGAGAATACAATGCCATTGTTACACAAATCTAAATATTTAAAGTTACTACTTACATTGATTATTTTTTGCAGATATTGTTCTTTTAACCAGATTTTTCAATTTGAATGTTCTTCTGGAAGTTTTTTATTCAAGAATAAACAAATTGCTACACAAATTTAACCCAAGGTATATTTTAGAAGACACAAATATACTATAGTACCAACAAACTTATCGCAATTAGGTAAACTGTCATATATTCGAAACAATTTCACATATCTTAGATCAAGCTTAATTTTTTTTTGGGATTCATATGAATTCAATTATGTAAGTCAAATAAATAAACATCAGGTCATAAACAATGTCAAAATTACAAAAGTTATTAAATTTTTTTAGATACATAAACTCACCACCTCATCTCATTATGTTTTTTTGTAACAAAATATAACAAGTTTATTTCTTTTTCAAGTTACTCGCTAACTAACCAAACTAACGGTAATAAAATTTTCCTGTCAAAGACTTATTATTAGATTCTTCAATTTTTCATATTACTTAAAATTTGTTACCACAAAGGAAGACAAATTTAGATAATTCAAACAAAATGGATAAACTTAGAATATTTTCAATATTACTTGTCCTAATAAAACATTAATTTAACCAAGTTACATTTTTAGCGCATTCTAATCGCTAGAAAGTCAAATGGTTTGAAGGTAAAAGAGAAGACTTACTTCTGTTTTAAATATATTACTCGATTATATTATAATGTATTTAAGTTTCTGCATATTTCACCTATTTTTCTTTTGTTCATAAAAGTTGAGGTACAAATATGCCATAAATAAAACTCTATCTTAAAAACAAAATAGTTTGTGCGATGGTTTCAGAAAAATTACTTCAAAGACAAAAAAAAAAAATGAAATGTTAAATTTAATTTCAGATTACCTTGTAAACAAAAATAAGTAAAGAGAATAAATAAAAAATAATTAGTCATTTTTCTGTCCATGAAATAAAGCCAAACATAAAACAAAATTGCAATTACAGGGGGAATAAATACAGGATAAAAGCTTTATAATTTTAACTTTTTTTTTAATTTACTAAAAAATCATTATTAGTAAACACTCATTTTGAGTTTGCATCAAGGACCTTTCTTCATCTTATTCTTTTTTTTCTTTTTTACTTTATTCGCCTGCCACATAAATATGGCAAGGAAATTACACAGCCTTTCATTTTTCCTTTCAGTCAAGGTGTGGCTTGTTAATGTCGATTTTTCTTATGACGTTTATGAAGCCACACTTTCTCGAAGCCATACGAAGCCACACTTTCTCGATGTTTACAGAGTATTTTATATGTCTATATCCACTAGACTAACAAGGCCCCTATTTTATACTATTTTGTGCATTTGCATCGTATCATATTATTAAGTAATTGTAATATTAGATTTATCATGACTAAAGCTTCTATATTTTTCGCTTTGTTGTTACAAAGTTTTTCCGGCTCTATTAAATTTTAATCTAATCGCTAACCACCAATTCTTGGAATACTTAAAGTTAATATTTGTAAGGATCTAGTCTTCCTTTCAAAAGCAGTTTCATATAAAATAACACAACAATTAACAACTGTTTACAATTACAACAGTTTACAGTTATAGTAAAAAAAATTAACCAGTTCAATTCAGAAGAACTTTGAAAATGATGAATTTATTTAAAAGTTTTAATAAATGAACCACAAAAAACCGTTCTTTTCATTTTTCACAGCATTTTACAAAAAGAAGAATATTAAAAATTAAAAACCAAAAAAGAATTCAAAAAAAAAAAAAAATCAAAGGAAATTTTTTTTTTATTTTGTCATAATTTCGATTTCCTTTAATTAACCGTTGTTTCATTTGGTCAAAAGATAATTTCCTTTAAAAAGTATTTTATTTTCATTGTTTCTATTTAGAGAAGTGAAAATAAAAAAAAACCAAAATTAAAAATTATATAATTTATGGTTTTTCAAAATCAATTTAAATTGTTATTTTCCTTTTTATTTATTTTTTTTTTTCTGTTTTTCTCTAAAATTTTAAATGAGATGCCAGTAGAAAGACAAATTAAAAGTATTGCGGAAAATCGAAAAAAGACTGATTGACCTTTAAAAAAAATAAAAAATTATTGAAGTGGAAAAAGAATTTTTCTTTAAAAAAGAAAACTGTTGGACAAAACCATATAAAAGGTATTCTTTTGTTAAAAAGATAATTAATCAAAGGGTTTTTTTTGGGACTTCCTGTCCTTAAAAGTAATCTTGATATATTTTTAAATTAGTTCATTAAAAAAAATTCATATTATTTTTATCTATAAATTTTATATTTATTTAGAACTTAAAAAATTGAATTGAATTGAGAAAAGGTTTATTTAATGGGCTTTTAAACAAAAAAAATTCTCATTCCTTTTTTAAATAATTTTTGTAAGAGAAAAAATTGCATGTTACTAAGCAAAACAAACAAAGACTTAAACATAACTAGGTAATAAGAGAATTGATACAAATTTATTAATTTTGAAATATAGGATTCTTTGGAACGAACTCTGTACTATGCTTTCATTGACATATTTAGAAAAATGCTTAAAAATATAAGTTTTAGCTTTTGGAAAAACTGTATAAGCATGATGATTTAATAAGCATGAAATGATTTTAAATATTTCTACATCTTGACAAAGGATTCGCTTTGAAAAGACACATTGAAATGAAAAGAGAACAGCTCAAACTGGAATCGAATAATATATTCACTGATTTTTTGAGAAAAATTCTTCATTAAATGTTGAGTTCAAAATGCTAATGTATATATACAATTCTAAAAATTCCTTCGAATAACATTTAACAAACCCCAATAATGAATTAGCTTTATTTATAATATGTATTATTATAATTAGTTATAAAAAGTTATGAAGAAGGGAATCGAAAAACACATTCAAGTCTTTTATTGAGGTAACTTTAGGAAAATTTATACCATCTAAAGTATAGTTAAAACAAATAGGATTAGAACTACGTGTATAAAGATAACAATGCGCATTTCTTTACATTAAGTAACAGATTATTTTTAACGTACCAATCGTTTAAATTTTGAAGATTAATCTGCATATGGATGGCGTCATTTATAAAAGTAATCCTTGTAAAGAATCTTATATCATCAGCGTAAATTTGAAGCTCACAATTCAAAATGACAGAGGTTTGGAAAAGATGAGAACATTAGACACAGATAAGATAAAAAATTAAAGTCCGAAGTGGCTACCTTGTGGAACATCAGAATTTGCCACAAAAAACACTATAAGAGTGGTGACACAAACAAGAATATATCCACTTAAGGAAAAATTCTGGAAAGCAATATTTTTTAAGTTTTAGTAATATGATACTATATGTGGCAGTAAATTAAATGCTTTTCTAAGATCAGTATAAACAACATCAGTTTGAACTTCTTCTTCCATATTATTGAGTAGCAGAGATTTTGTTTGAGTAGCACTAGATTTTTCCGGTAGATTTTTGTTTTACTAAACCTTCCTATTAAAAGATGAGAACAGCGATTATAAACTGAATTAACTCAAACAAATTAGGAATCGAAGATAACTTGGCTATCGGGCGATAATTAGTAATTTCGTTTTTAGCATTCTTTTTATGAATTGGTCTGATATGCCACATTTTCCAAATAGGAGGAAAAGCTCCAGAACTTAATAAATTTTTAAAAAATATAATGTTAAAGGTGTAGTGAAAATGTTAGAACACTTACATAAACTTATTTTCGATATACCATCAGAACCGAACTATTATCGCCAAGTTTAATTAGATAGCTGGATTTATGGTTATATCGTTAAGAGAAATTTTTGATAATGATCCATATAACATAAATAATTTTCATTTCGCGTAAAGGAAGAATTGTTATATGAAGTGCTGAAGAACTGGCGAAAATATTTTGAAATAATTAACGGGTCATTAATTAAAAGGGAGTTTAAATTCATAAATATTGGGTAATCATCACATTTACGTTTGTAGTTTATAAATTTCCATTTTTTTCCTTCTATTCCAATTTTTTTAGATCGGATTTTAGTTTTATTGCCATTTTATTAATATAGCTATTGTAAAGCATATCAGAAACGTTTTGAACTTCTCAAATAATATGACAAAATTGTTATAGTCATTAATGTCTTTTGTGTTGAGATAAGTACGCTAGACTATGTGTTTTTTATTTCTGAGAGATCTAAGCTCTTTTGTGAACTATCAAGGGCCTGATATGGAGAATCTGTTTTTAGAAATAGGAACAAATTCTGTAAAACCTTCAAACATTATTTCATAAAACCTATAATAAGTCATTTGACTTAGGTCTATATTATTAAATATAGACATGAACTCATATATGTGTTTAAGGAATTTATTAGTCCAGGAAAATTAGTTTTAAGGAAATTAAAACTATAGGAATCTGCTGAGGAATTAAGTAAACAAATAGGTAAACCTTATTGGAGGGTGATGAGGACTAACGCAACAAGCGATGACACCGAATCACTGAAAAAAAAAAGGGATTATCCCAATCTGAAATAAATATTAAATCCAATTATCTTTAAAATTACGATAGTGAAAAACCTGTTGCAGATTGTTAGTATTTAAACCATCAATAAATACTGAATCGGTTTCATTCACTAAAGAATCAGGAATCAAAAAAAGTTCTTCGTCATGATTAATCCATGTAATATTAGGGAGATCACTTATTATTTCAAAATAGATCGCGTTAGGAATCAGAATTTCATTTGCATTAAAAGAGTTTTTTACGGCAATCAATATACCTCTCCCTTTAGGAATTTAACTAGTAGATACATTAGATTCATAGTATCTATCTTTTCTAAAAACAGAATATGAGCTGTATGATATACAAGAACTATGTAACTAAACCAGTAAGCCATTGAAATTCTGTTGCCAGAAACTTACTAGAGTTATCATCAGTGAGGAGACTAAAAAAGAAAACATTGGCAGTATACAGTAATGTGTATATAACCAACGAGTTAGAGCTTCAAAGCTTGCATTTTAGTTTTAGTTAATAATAAATTTATATGAAATTAAAGGTGCAGTGACAGAACGCCCTAGAAAATAAACCCCACGGGCGTTAATTTCGTTTTAAATTGGAATTTAAGCCCATAATTAAAAGGAATTAAAACCCGCGGGCTTTAATTCCTTTTGAATTGAAATTAAGACCCACACTATTTTTTGTTATTAAAATAAGAGAGTAATTGAATATGTAGAGAAAACGTATTAGGGATTTTAGAGTTTTGGATTGAGGTATCTCCTTTTTCCAGAACACAACAAAATCAGGGTAATATGCTTTTTCCAAAATATGTATTTAAGTAATACTCCTATTCTCCTAGGACTCCTCAATTCCTCCTAAGTAATACTCCTAACCAACTCTAAAATCTCTCCTAATTCAGAAACGCACATATGTATATATCTAAATATTCTGTAAAAGGCGTGTAGTCTTGAATTCAATTTGATTTTGAATTCAATTCTAAAATCCCTCCCAAAATCATTGAGGCCTTAAGAATGAGACAAAAGTCCCATTGAAGTGAGTCAAAAATCCCAATGGGACTTCTGATATGACGTCAAATGAAATGCAGACTTATGCAGAGTAACCTAACCTTTGTGTTACTCCGTGGGCTTTAATTCTTTTTCGAAATGGACTTAAAGCCCACGATTTAGTGGATTTATGACCCGTAGGTCTTAATTCTCTTTCAAAAGGATTTAAAGTCCAATTGCGTTAAGTCCAAAAGTTTTCTTGAATAAATTATAAATTTGCCAAAGGCACAAAAAATACAAAAAGCCTCAACTATTATTTTGAATTAAAAAATATTTAGCAGCGAGAAAAACAAAAAACATATCTAAAACAGCATCAAAAAATTTAAGAATATGTACTTAAGAAATAAATAAAAACTTAAAGATACTTTTCAAAAAACATAAAAGAAACTTTTAAATTGAATCGTTTAAATATATTTTCGTACTATGTCTATCAATAACATAATTTCAATTTATCTGACGTCTATAATAAAATTGATAAATTATTTCGAAAAGCAAAACATTCATTAAAAATAGAAAATTTTATTACAGTTCGTAGACAACAGAACCATTCATTTTGTATTCCAAAAAATTTTACCAAAAAATAGACTTTAATTTTAAATAATAAAAAAATAATGGAAATTTCCTTTTCTATTCTTTTTTTTTTTTTTTGAACCAATTTCAAAAATCTAATCTCCATTTTATTTTTTTGGAATTTCAGTATAATCTGAATCATAAATTTGACATAAATTGTCCGAATCTATCATACAATAAATACAGATGTAAACAAATCTGTATATAAAATCCAATTACCTTAATGGAATCACTTCTAAACCATTATTGGACCAATTTTATTAATTTTTCTTTTTTGTTTTGTGTTAATTTTTTTTTTTTAAGAAAAATACAAGGCCAAACAATTGTTTGATCCAGACTAAATAATAAAATGTGTGTTAAATCACAGTTGAAAGTAAACAATATTATTTCACATACAACAATTTGATGTTTTGATACAGTATTGTAAGGAGTAGTCTACCATAAAAGAAATTTAATTAAATTGTTTTCCAGTTTTATTTCAAATAAAATAAACAAAACAAGGCAGAAGGTTTTTAAAAGTACACGTTTTGTAAAACACAATACAAACAGTTTAGAATTATGTGACTTGTACTAAAACTTTTAAGATTTTTTAGAATTTTATCTGTACAAAAAATTATATTTTATTTTGATGATAAAAATTTTATAGGTGTCTAGTTACAAATGTCTAAAATAATTACAAAAAATTTTCTAATATTCTAAGATAACATAACCTATTTCTAAAATATCTTTCTCCTACTAAAATTGCAAGATTCTATCTAACGATAACATAACGCTAAATTTAAATATTAAATTTAAAAAAATTAATAAATTTTGATACTGATTTATAAAGGTAAAAAAAAATCCTGTCATTTGCCACTTTTACATTGAAACAAGGAAGAGTTTAGAGAAGACTGTGTCAACTCTAGGATACCGGTATGAACATAATATATGCTGCTTCCATAAATATGATCATCTTTACAAAATCCCAGATGCTTTACTTAATTACACACCGAGGTGTATTAAATGCAAATTTTGGACTGTATGACAGCTACTCGAATCTGATGCCTCGAACGAACCAAATTTTATATTTAAAGTTCTACGTTTAGAGTTACAAAGTTAGAGCAACCAAACGTCATAGAAATTATTGTTATTATACTTGATTCTTTTTGAAAATTTCATACGTCTAGCTTTATTAAGTATGAAGTTATGGGGATATAAATCATACTTATATATAAAAAGAATTAGTATGGTAGTTACCTAAAACTGTTTCACCAGCAAAATTAAATTTTACCAGAAGCTGTTAGCATGTAACTAGACTTATTTTCCAAAGTTTTAGATACGTAGTTTGAATTAGTTTAAATACGTAGTTTTAGATACGTAGTTTGAAAGCACTGAATTATTTTTATATAAAGAAGACGTTGTATGGCAGCTACTTGAACCTGCCCACCGAGCTTACTAGATTTAAATAGCGGCACTAACAATTTTATAAAAGTGACATGGTAAATATTTCAGAATCCTACTTCCTTTATTTTTTAAATTATCGTGGACAGGCGGGCTAACTCCTAATTAAATCGTGTGGACAGGCGGGCTAACTCCTAATTATACAACATTAGTTTTTTTTAAAAGACCTGGGCATTATGTTAAAATTTATTGTTCTATTTTAGACGATGTGGGAGTTTTGTAAACAGACAGACGGATCAGTGGACAGAATGATCCTTTAAATTTTGTTCGTGCTAAAATGTGTTAAAAATTATGTAAAAATGGATTTTTTATGTACGAAACAAAATACATATAATGTTTTTTGTTTGACGTTTTTCTATCAACTTTCATAAAGTAAGAATTAAATGAAGAATGAAGAATTACCTAATATTAAAATGAATTAAAAATGTGGAAAATTATTTGTTAGTTCTTCTTCTCTTGATGTAATTAAATTCTTAATTAAGTTACTTTTTATAATTAAGATATAACTTTTTAATAGTTTAAAAAGAACGTTCTAAAAATATAAAATATTGTTACCTTCATCCTTTTCAACCTTGTATGTATTTATGTCTTATCTTTATTAACTTGACTACACACTACTTTGGCCAATCAGGTTTTATTATAGTCATATTTTTTTTTTTCTGAAAATAACTCATATTGAAATTTTCTAAACAAATCCTTTTACGTTTCCATATATTATCTTTGGACATGAAAGTTTTTAAAAAATGTTTACCGTTATATTTTGCATACTTATGCATATTTTTCGCAACGTATTTATACGCATACGAAAAGTTTTAAATTTACCATTATGTTTTTAAGACTTTAAAGGAAACGAGATTTATCTACATACATATATGAAAAAGTATGTGTACAATATTGCTCGAGATTGAATTGTGGGTCCATTTATGGTATAAATTTACTTTCATCCTCAGGATAACTCAAAAAATTTTGGAGCCGTATAAATCAGAAATTTTACCATTTTATTTTTACATTATAAAATATGTTCATCCGCGTAACCGATAAATCTGATTACCAGAGGTGCTAGTTGGGCTTTGTATCCTTCTGAATATGATTATAAAATCGAATATAAAGAAAGAATAAGATTAAAACATGTAGATGCTTTGAGCCGTCAGTCTCAACTGGATTATTTAATATCGATGGACGAAATATTATGCCGCATAATTAAAGCTTGTAATGAAGATCATATACAAATTATTGAAGAAATTAGACTTAAACAACCGTTTCAAGACTACATTAGGTACATAAAAAAATGTTATTATTTAAAATTTAAACAAACTAAGAGCTAAATTTCTAGCCTCTACAAAATCTCAATGGTTAACATATAACTACTCATATTAATATTACGTAATAAAAATTTGGAGTTAATGGGCATAAAGGTCCCAATAAAGCATCCATATTTGCATAGTATATAAAGCCATGGTTTAAAAACGTGAAGGATATATTAGCTACTGATCAATTTAAACTCAGTGGGGCTCAATTAGCTGCAAAATAGTTGGAATGTGGGATTTGATACTTTATTTTTAATTAATCGAAAATAATCATAAATTCAATCCCTATTTTATCTCACTTTAATTTGTGCTTGTTTGAAATTATGTCATTATATTAATCATTACAGATGATCGGTTGCCTGAATTATCTAGACCTATATTTTTTCATACAAAAATAATAAGTAATAAATTGGGAATAAATTTTTATATTTTGGAATACAAAATGTATTTGAAAAAAACCATATATAATTTATTTAACATTTCCTACAATATTAGATATATTGTGGAGTTGTTGTAGACTCGAGAATGTTACATTTGAGTAAATGTCGAGATAATTATTCTACATTTTGGGGTTATAATTCAGTGCTGCAAATCAGAAATTTTGCAGCACTAAAATAATTTTGAAAAAATGTGCCTATTTTAATTAGCACTACGCCGTTAAAGATAGAGTAAAATAACTTTAACACAGGTAGGTCTCATAAGAAAATTAATGTTGTAGAACAACTTTTTCGTGTGGCTCCATTCATTATGGAGCCACAGCCCCTCAAACTTTGGAAAAGCTTTAATACTCAGGTTCTGTTTAATATTTTTGCAATTTAAAAACCACATTCGATATGACTTTTACAGTTACAAATCAATATTAAAATTATATAATTTTTTTAAATTTAGTGTTTTAATTTACCGTTATATGAAAACCAAATTTTGTTTGATTTTTCTTTCTTCATAACTCAGGAACGCTTTTAGAAGTTGACTTGAAATTTTGATGTAAGAAAGAAGTTTTAAAATTAGTATAAGTTTGATCAGAAAATGTTTAATATGAAAATTTTCTTTTTTAAACACCTGTAACTTAGGTACCTGTACACATTTTTTCGAAATAAAAGGCAATAATTAAGGCTTCAACTTTATAATCTTACATATTTTTATGGTTTTTCTTAATTATGTAGAGTTCCTTTAAAATTGATGAAGTGTTTCTTTATTTTTAACATTTTTTTTTTTTTTTTTAATGCATTTCTCTGCCACATAAATATGGACAGGAAATTACACAGCCTTTCCTGTTCAGGCGCGGCTATAAGTGTCGTAAGGGGGAATAACTCTTACGACGTGTGTGGGATTCGAACCCACACTCCCTCGGTGTTTACAGCGTGTTTAATACGCTCTTACACAGTAGGCCACCGAGGCCCCTTATTTTTAACATTTTTATACCCGTACGATAGGATCGGGTATAATAAAATTACTCCTCCGTTTGTAACACCTCGAAATAAGCGAGCTAGATATACCTTCAAAGGTATGGATCGGATCAGAAAAAAATTCTAAGACTTTTGAGCCATGTCCGTCCGTCCGTCCGTCCGTCAGCACGCTAACTCAAAAACTAAGAAAGCTAGAATCTTCAAATTTACACAAAATATTCTGGGAGTAATTTGTAGGTTCCTTATTTTTTTTGGTTGAGTTTGGACCAAGCCTTAGGGTAGCTCTCGAACACCTAACTTTTAGATCCCCACATTTTTTTTGCAATAGAGCTATGAAATTTTAACTACTGATAGATCTTACAAAAATATTAATTTTATTTTTAACAACTTTTTTTTGTAGCCCCACCCGTTACGGAGCTACAGCTCCCCAAAGGTTCAAAAAAGCTCTATATTTAAATTGTTATAGCACAAGTTGTATAAGGTATATCTTCATTTTGAAAACGCCAAATGATTACTACTTTTATTAGCTTTAAAAGTATATATACAATAGATATATATTTGTGGCATACGGTGTCTTAATTTGCAGTTATGCGAATCTAAAATTTTGCAAAATCCTTTAACCCTTCTATCTTCTTAACAGTTAAAGTTGGAAACTTGAAATTTTGACAAAAGTTAGATCTTTGAAAATAAGTCATAAGTCAGTCAAAGTATGAGTCATTTCAAAAAATTGTTTTGTATCACCCCCCGTTTAGGAGCTGTAAGGGGTCAAAAACTGAAAATTTCCTATTTTTAAACACCTGTAACTTGAACACCTGTTAACATTTTTTTGAAGTAATACACAAAAATTAAAGCTTCAATATTATACTCTTATTTCTGTTAACAACTTTATTTAATAATATATGGTTACTTTATAATTGACGAAAGAGTTACTTGATTTTTTCAAATTTTCTAACAGATTTCTTTAACGAATTTTTTCCATTTTGTTTTACTCGATAATTTGAAATTGTTGAGGATATAATGCGTAGTACAAAAAAATGTAAATAAATAAACAACATAACGGTTGCTTGAAGAATTTTTATTTATATGATATTGATAGGTATATATACATACTTATATAATATCATGTTTATTTACATATCGTATATGTCACTAGTGAATGAATGATAAGAGTATAGATGTATATTATATAATGCCGTATTTACATACATATATGTATTTTATTGTACTTATAAGAAATTATTCTGTCAATGGAATATTTAAATATAATATAATATTTAAAATTATATTTACTATTTTGTACTAAGTAAATTTAATATACATTTACCGCTTAGTATTAAATGGTACTATAGAATATTTGAAAAAGTTTTGGATTGATAATCGTTATGTGAAAGGTTAGAATCTGCTTTTGAAGAATGTACATATAAACATATAGTTTGAATATGTATATGTACAACCCATAGTTCTAGAAATTATAAAATTCACTCAAATTATTTTAAAATACTAAAATATTAAAAAAAATAATATTGTAAGCAGAGTGACAGGCTGTGAACATACTAACGGTTCGTACGGGTATCTAAGAGTTGACAAAGGCAACTGTATTCTTCCTCGTTTCTTATTGAAATTTATATGAATTTCTAAGAAAATTTTCAAATTTTGGTGAAAGTCACATTTCTAAACAGTTTGTATTGTCTTTTGGAAATGTGCGTCTTCAAAAACCGTTGGATTAGATTTTGCCTTTTTTTACTTTCATTTATTTTATTCTCTTGTAAAATTTTGTAGTAGATAATTTTTATAACCTCGAAATGTTTACTTTTATAATTTTTCATTCTTCATTATTTGTGGTTTGATTCAATTCGTAAACTGGTGTTTTATAATTTACCAATGTAAATTCCACATGATATTTGAATATTTGAATAGGACATATCTTGCTGCATGATCATAGTTCCAGCATCTAGTAAATCCAGATGATTTTTTACTGTGTAGTAATGAAATTTTGCGATAGTGCGATAAGTTTCTTTTACTTTACTTTAGAGTTCGGAAAGTTTATAAGAGATATATAACATACGATATATATGATATCGTTATTACTATAAGTTTCTTGTTACTTTTTTATATATCCACATGTGTTAATCCATACCATACATACATGTGTTCATCCAAACCATGCAATTGTTAGTGGTAATCTGTTGGGAATTTCTTATAAAATATAGAAATTCTATTTCATCATTTTATCTGCTTAAATATGTTGTCGCAGAAAACTTGAGTTAAAACCGAAAATATTCTAATATTTATATTCTGAATTTTTAATGAGGAAAATTTATTTATTTAATTATCTTTTATGGTTATTGGTAGTATTTTTGGCCTTATTTAACACAATTTATTATGGATTTTGAACCAATACCTTATTTCTGTCCATTACCTAACTGACTAGTCAGCTTACAGTTATATTCATTTGATGATGTGATAGTTTTTTTTTTAATTATCACATTCATTCATAACTCTTCATATGGACAAGAAAATCATCATTTACACCATTTCTTTTGTAATTTCATAGAGTTAGTAACGTTCTTAAGTAATTATTAGAATGGTTCTTTTAAGTTAAGTTAAATAAATTTGACAATTTAACGGGATTACATAAAAAAAGGAACTCTCATCTTTTTTTTAATTTTTTTTTTTTATTTTATTAAAACTTTATTTTTTAAACTTAACTTAGCTTAGCCTTAAAAAAAAGTTCACAAAAACAACTTTATTGCTTATTTGATTAACATTTAAACTTTTATGTTAACTTTGTGTAATAAAATCTTATTATATACAATTATAATATTTTTAATATTGGAAAAAATTAGTTATTTAAAACCAATAGTAATATTTATATTAAGATTAAAACTTAACCTAACTTAACCTGACTTAAACTACTTAACCTACTTATTCATAAGTGTTTTCCAACCACCAATAAATTTCTATTAACTAATTTATCTATTATGTCCGCTGTGGACTTGTTGAATTTCATATTTACTCCGTTTATATTGAGAGGGTTATATTCTATAACTTTACATGTAGCCCCTCTATTATAGTGGTTTAATAGAGGGACATAATTATGGTTTTGAATATAACCATTTTTGCTTAAAAAAATAAAATGCTCAGGAGCTATAAAGCCTGTGAGCATAGTCTTTTCAATATACTCCTCATTGTGGTAGAATATATGTGATATTAAACCATTTCCCGGAGTATTTTGTGCTCTATTTCATTTTTGTTTTTAATGTTTATTATATTTTCTTCAAATAAATATGTATAAAAAAAGTATCTAAAATTAAATAACTGAAATCTATAATTGAAATTGCTTTTGAGTATTGTAAAATTTTTTACTTTGATACTTCTTTTAGTTTTACTTTTAATGAAATCTTTTTGAAAAAAATTATTTTACATGAAAAATTCCTATTAAACATAGATGATGCTTATATATACAAAAAATATTAAAATAGATTTAGTTAATGATTAATTTTGATTAAATTGTAATTTAATAAGAAGAAAATCTTTTAAATAGAAATTACTAGGATTTAGTATTTAAAAACCCTGGAGTATTCTTAAAAAGTGATTATGAAATTTTAAAATCTTGTTCTCTCTAAATCTACTTTTCTACAAACCCTCATAACCAAGTTATTAAATCTGTTATGTTGTGGACTAATTTATATAACCGTAACATAAGTAAATTTTCTTTTGCTTTTATAGTTTATTCTTAAGAACATAATATAATCCTATTTTTTAAAACAAAAGCAGATAGGTGCTAAAAAACATGACTCAGAAATAATAGATAATGTATAAATAAACACACAAAGTTCGGAAAATATTTACTAATAGAAATGATCGCCAATATTCCGAATATTATTCTTAGTACAAAAAGAAAATAAAGCAGAAGAAAAGGAATTTTTTATTTCTTTTACATTGTCTGGATTATAGATTTTAATTGCCGTTTTAATAGACCCAAAATATTCTATGAAAATTTATAAAGAACGCCCATTCGTTCATAAATTTAATAAATTAATAAAACATTTATTATTTTCAAAAATGATATCATAAAATCACAAAGGGAAATATTTCAAGGACTAAAACTATTAACATCTGCTTTTGATAGATTTTTTTTTTTTTTTTTTATTGTATTTAACTATCCATGTTTCTAACAAATATATACGTATCCTTTTCAAATAATTTTTAACACATAATTCTTGATTTATTTTAACATATTATACTTGAAGGACACTACAAAATATTTTTAAATAGTTAAATATACGGATATGAATGTATGATACTACTTTAATCTTTTTAAAAAGTCAAAAAAAAAAAAAAGAAATGTTTTTATGTTTTTTACATCATATAAGGATTCTGTTATAAAATTACAACAAAAATGAAATAAAAAGTAGATTAAATGTAACTGTGATATTGCGTGTTAAGGATAATAACTTTGTTCTGATAAATTTAAGATATAAAATTTAACTGCCTATAGAAATATTATTCGTTTTTCATCAGATTCAAGATCATTAGTTTCTTATCCGGATCTGCACAGTGTTTTTTTTTAAATAAAGGACATTTAAAACAAAGAATAGAACAAATATAAAAACAAATATCTTCTATTATATAAAAGCCGTAAACGTTTGCAACAATATTTTTGATGACCAAAAGTAATACTACACACAGAAAAAACTAATAAAAAAATTGAAAATTTATAGGATTAAAATTTAATTTTCAAAATTTAAAAAAATCTCGAAAATAAAAATCCCGAATCCAAAACAAAATCCCGAAATATTAAAATCACGAAATCCGAAATGCCGAAAATCAAAATCCCGAATTTTCAAAATCTCGCATAGACAGACATATATGGATGTAAATATTCCGGAAAAGGGGAATACTCAGATTTGGAATCCAACTATTGATACTTACAGTATGCCCACACATATTCTTATACCAATTTCATTCAAAAAAAGTTTCACATTTCCATATCAAAAACAAGTAAATGTAACAGTAAGTCGATGCAACCGACTTATTAATACCCTACACCTGAATAATTCGAATTAAATTAAAAATCCATAAGTGTTTTTGGCAGCTGCTTGAACTTCTTCCCTTTTCTGTCTTATTCAACTCGAATTTCAAGAACGTAAAAGAGGCATCCGCTTGGGATATGCTTGACACCCTTGTATAAAATTTTAAGTTTCTATCTTAATTATTTTCGAAGATTGGTAGTCCTTGGGAGGTTTGTGTCAGCTACCCGAATTGCCACTCCAATTCATCGAATCCATCTCAGGAACATAAAGAAAACTTGCCAGTACACCATTCTATTAAATTTAAAGGTTCTACTTTTGTTGGTTTTGGAGATATGCTCGTTGCTCTTGTGCTCATCCGGAAGTTTCCCAAATACGAACCCATGGTTCAAATTCTTTCAAATGTCAGTTTCCAATTTTACAGAAAAGGAAACATAACAGAACACCTTTGTACTAAAAATAAAAGTTCTATCTTTGTTGGTTGTGGAGATATACTCGTTTGCTCTGGGGCTCGTCCGGAAGCTTCCAAGATTTGAACCCATGGACCAAATCCTCACAAATTTCAGAAACATAAATCAAACATGAAGGAACACCATTCTGCCTAATTTAAAGGTTATATCTTTGTTGCATTTGGAGATAATATCATTTGCTCTGAGGCTCGTTCGGAAGCTTTCAAAATCCGAACCCAAGGACCAAATCCTCTCAAATTTCAGAGGCCTAAATCATACATGAAAGAACACCATTCTGCCAAAAGTAAAGGTTATATCTTTATTGGTTTTGGAGATAATCTCATTTGCTCTGGGGCTCGTTCGGAAGCTTCCAAAACCAAACCCATGGACCAAATCCTCTTAAATTTCAGAGACATAAATCAAACACGAAAGAACACCATTGTACCAAATTCAAAGGTTCTACCTTTGTTCGTATTGGATATAATCTCATTTGCTCTGCGGCTCGTTCGGAAGCTTCCAAAACCCAAACCCATGGACCAAATCCTCTTAAATTTCAGAGACATAAATCGAACGGGAAGGAACATCATTGTACAAAATTTAAAGGTTCTATCTTCGTTGGTTTTGGAGATAATCTCATTTGCTCTGGTGCTCGTTCGGAAGCTTCCAAAACCCAAACCCATGGACCAAAACCTCTTAAATTTCAGAGACATAAATCGAACGGGAAGAAACATCATTGTACAAAATTTGAAGGTTCTATCTTTGTTGCTTTTGGAGATAATCTCGTTTGCTCCGGAATCATTCGGAAGCTTCCAGAATCCGAACCCATGGACGGATTTTGTCCAGATTCGAACTTAGCCTTTCTTTCGTAATTAGTAACCTACTATATAAATTTCATCAAGATAGCATCATTATTTTTTGAGTTATCGTGCGTACGGACGGACGGACGGACGGACATCGCTAAATCGACTCCGGCGGTGATCCTGATTCAGAATATATATACATGTCTATACCTAACTGGCTTCCGTTTGGTGGTTACAAACACCATACCAAAGTTAATATACCCTATACTTAATGTGTAGGGTATAATAATTAATTTAAAATACCTGAATTTAAAATACCCAAACAAAATGTCGAAATTACGAAACTCGCAAACCAAATTCCGAAATTTCAAAATCTCGTATAGACATAACACTATATGCATATAAATATTCTGGAAAATATCTGATTTTGTATCCAACTATTAATACTTACAGTATGTCCACACATATATACCATTTTCATTCAAAAAAAATTAAAGTTTCACATTTCCATCCGAAAAAGCCAAAAAAAACCAAAGTTATGCAACTCCGCTAGAAAATTATTGAAACCTTGATTTTGAATCCAACTCTAAAATCAATACTAAAGTATGTCCAGGCATACAAATTTCCATGCAAAAGTATTCAGTTTTTACATTTCATTTCAAAAATAATGAATTTTATACGAATTTAGACATTTTTATGAAAAAAAAAATTTTTGAAGGAGTGGGGGCTGCCCACTCAAACTCCCACTACAAAATTTTCTTTAATTTTTTTTAGTGTTGTTATCTACGTTTTTACGTTTATTTAAATTTATATTCTTACTCTTATTGAAAAAAGTTGAGTATTCTTAGTGATGAAGCGAACATAGTTCTCAAAAATATTAGATATATTATGTACGTGTAAATGAGTTTCTATATTTTATCCAACGTTTTACTTATTTAAAAAAATGTTTGATTTAAAGGAAAAAGAAAATGATGCTTCCTTAAACATTTTAAAAGTATAAGAATGTGCTGAGGTACAATTTCCTATTTTTTTTATTTCTTGTTTTTTTTTTTGCATCAAAACAATTTTGTAAAACTATCTACTTGAAAATATTTTGAAAACTCTTTAAAAAAATTTTTGAAAATATTTTTCACAAGTATGATTTAAGGATATACCTGTACTGTGTACACAAATTAAATTTATACCGTTATACCATCACTGACAACAAAATAAATTTTGAGTTTTACATTAAAATTAAAAACTTTAAAATAAATATTTTTTTTTTTTAAATTAATTGCAATAAATGAAAACAATTTTTTTCGTTTTCTGAAATTAAAAAAAAAAAAAAACACAAACAACTCTGTCTGCAACATTTGTTATATAAACAAAAATAATGATGCACTTAATATCCTTTAAATCAGAAAAAACTAAATATTTAGTTTTTTTCTTCGTCTTTCCCTTTATATATGGAGTAATGGTGTAATTGTTGTAGGTAAATCTAAAAGTTTATTTTAACTGATACAAATTATTTCTTTATCTCGTTAAAGTAAACTCTACAAAAACTTTATTATTTAAAATTTAAAAATTTTAAATGTTTCATGAATAAACAAAAGAACGCAAATATAAAAAAAATTTTTAAAAAATTTAAAAAAAAAAGGAAAAAATCATGAATTATTAAGAAAAACTAGGAAGAGTGCAGTAGAGTAGACTGTGTTAACTCTGGGATACCCGTATGAACGTAATATATCCTGTTTCTATAAAACTTGATCATCTTTTAAAAACATTCAGATGTTTTAGTACCAACGTTTACTACAGAGATATATTTATGTAAATTGTGGAGTTGTATGAGAGCTACCCGAATCTATTGCGACTAGCTTCATTAAGTTCCAAGAAATGCAAGAAGGCTGAACCGGCTGTTTTAGACCAATAAAATTTTACAAAAGTTTTTGGCATGTAACTCGACACTTTTTCACTAAATTGCAGATACCTAGCTTCAATAGACACTGAGTTGTTTTCATTTAAAATGAGAAGTTGTATGGCAGCTACCTGAAGTTGTTGCACCAGCAGAACCTAATTATATTGATTTATTCTGAGCCGATCCATACCTTTGACACTATATCTAGCTCGACTACTTTAAGGTGTCACAAACGTAATGGTAAATTTATTATACCCTTGAACATAGTTCATACGAGTATAATAAAGAAGAAAATAATATACCCACCTTTAATTTATTTTATTTCTTTATTCATTTTGTAACTTTGTTTAAGCAATGGAAAGTGTTAAAAAATCCGTAAAAAAATTAAAATAACAAAAGAAGCCGAATGTTATGCTGGAACGAAATTAGCATTAAGAATTACCGCAAAGCGTAATTACTTCTACTTGTAGACACAATGTAAAATAGTTTTTGTTACAAATCTCAACTTCCACGTGGTCAGAATGATATGATTAAATCCGCAGCCTCTTTACATAATATTATTTGAGTAGGAATAACTAATGGAGTAAAGAAATTTGTTGATCTACAGAAATTAAGTTACATTACTATTCTATAATTAATTTCATTCATTTTATTGTGTTATTTTCAATCGAAAAAGAATTTCTTTCATTATTAACCGATTACTGATTTAGTCATCGTTTACCAATGGTTAGTACATAAAGTGCTAGTAAATAAAGCAAAAGTATACTTTTTGAACTACTTTATAAAGACTAAAAACTTATTGATTGGTGATTGATAAGGTGATACGAATTAAATTTGAATGCAAGCTATTGAACGAAATAGGTCAAAATTTACCGTAATCTGTGTGGTGGTGTGAGATATTGAAATGATCGGTCGACCTAAAATTAATTGGATTTTCTTTGTACCCCCTTGTTCTCGAATAAAAGAGGAACTAATATTTACATAAATAGCTTGCTGAATAAATACGATATCAGCCACTAAACAGCTTGACTCTAAAGAATTCAAGTTATTCAAAAGGCGGAAGAAGCGATCGGTATCAGATCGGCCAAGCAAGATTTTTTAAAGCGTAAAATTGAATTTTTTGGTTGTTTGATTGTATAAGTGAAATATCCATGTGACGATTGAAAAAAGTTTAATACTCAAGGATAGATCTTACATAAGTAGTACAGTATGTTTTTATGTATAACAATCCTGGAAATGAGTTAGCTTTATTATTAATGGAACTGTAATGTCTTTTGAAGTTCAACCTATTATCGAAGATCACATCCAAATTAAAAGTACGATACGATCCTTGATAATTGGTAAAATTTAAGAAGCTATTCATAATCAATGGTTGAGTTAGCTCGTATCCTTACAAAGATTATAATTTAGCATTTATTAAGTAATTTCGTAGTGTTTCAAGACTTTCAAGGTTATCTTATCTTAGTTCTGGAATTCTGTTCAGTTAATTTTTTTGCATGTACCTTCTTTTAGTCCAACATTCAGTGACATACACGCTCTTTCCAGAATATGTATATATCATACGTATATGCCACAATCTGAATTAGGACGGATTTTATAGTTGGTTACAAAATCAGGGTTATAAGCCTTTTACAGAATATGTATATAAATATATGGATGTGGAGGGATTTTAGAGTTGTTTACAAAATCAGGTTTTCAATAGTTTGTTTAGCGGGAGTTTGGGGCGGCAGCGCCCACTATTATAAGATCTTCATTGTTGAAACATACATGTAAACCAAAATAATTCGGTGAGATTTTAGAGTTGGTTTCAAAATTAAGGTTTCAATAATTTGTTTAGAGGGGATTTGGGGGGCGGCTACCTCCACTCTTATAGGATCTTTATTGTTGAAACATACATTTCAGACATAATAATTCGGTGAGATTTTAGAGTTGGTTTCAAAATCATGGTTTCATCCATTTATTTATTTATTCTGCCGACTTTCTAAAAGTAAAATTCTTTACTTTTAGAAAGTCAACATTTTGTCTAAGGCGACATTTTAAAAACCGGCATTTTTTTCTTGTCGACATTTTAGAATCGACATTTCAAGAATCGCTATATTGTACAGGTCAACATATTTGGCGTCGACTCGACATAACTTGGCATACACTGTTTAATTTCTAAACTCTGTTGGATGATATGTTTTCAAGGCATTTAATGATACGCGATTCTAACGCATCGGTCTTAAAATTTAAAATGCATGTACTCAGTTTTAGTTTCGCTTTTCAGCCCATTAAGTTCAAATGCATTTCTTCATTTATCAAATATATCCATTTTTTGTTTCTCTAACTATGATTATGTCAGTCTCGTTTAGCAAGGTAACATGCCCCTTGTTTTGCAGCTAGTCTGTTATAAACAATAATAATGAGTGAGTTATTAATTATAAGTTAGTTGGTTAGATAAAGTTAGTTAGTTAGTTTTATATTAAAAATGGGTGAGCTGAATGTGGATCATTGATATACTCCTATGCTAACTGGGAAGATATCTGATGTTTCAGAATATATTCGAACTTTAGTTTTGTTTTTTTGTGAGAAAACTGCTTGTAATTTCTTGAAATATTTAAAGCTTGACAGCCCTTCTTCTTTTTAAAAAGTTTCAATGGAAAGTACTATAAAGTTAAATTTTTTGTAAATTAAAATTATATATCCCATATGTACATTTTTATCTTTTGTTTTTCTCACTGCAAAATTAAGTTAATAAAAAAAAAACACACGAATTGTAGAGCATTAAAATGTTATATCCATCATTAAATGGAATTTTAGGTGTTCTCTTGTAAGTATTTTTTATGGTTCGTAAATGCACAACAATTCACTAATTTTTTGAATAAAAAATTTTTTAAGTCATAAAACCTCAAGAAAAGTATTAAATAAATAAAGAATTTATTTTGTGCTATTTAGAAGAATATTATATTATTTTTAAAAGGTCGAATAATTTAATGGTCAATATAATGAACCCCAAAAATAAAATAAAAATCCATTAAATAAAAAAATTGTATATTGTAATTAAGTATAGAATAGAAATGTGAACTTTGAAATTACAATTTAATTTGTGTTTAATGAAAATTCCATTTGATTACAAACAATTTCATTTCACCCAAATTTTATACAATCGTTAAATTACAATGAAAATTTCTCCTTTACAGTTTTTTTTTTTGGATATAATCTAATTTTGGTTTTCTATAATTAAATTAGTTGCTTTTAGTAAAAATTTAATTAGAAACCTAAAAATTTTTTTTTGTTTTACTAATTAATCAAATTTTCTTTGCGTATTTCAACATTCTTAATTGACAATTAAATCGCTAAAGAATAAATGAAATAATTGGATAATCAGAAATTAACTAAATTAATTAAATTTGGTATTCCCGGTTAAATTTCGTATTCCCTTTATAATATGAAAGAGTAAAACATAAATATATATTAAAAGTTTAGTATATTATCATTAGTTTTTAGCATATTTTTCAAAATATTTTTGAAAAATTTTCCTATTAATTTTATTCTGTCCGTCTGTCTGTCGTTCATCTGTTTACTGCACTTCTACACCGTTTAAGATGGAATAACGGAATATAATAACCGTAGATAGGTTTCTTAAAACAATTAATGTTGAAAAATAATCTTTTATGTAACCATATCCATTACGGTACTACAGCTGCTTCTCAAAGTTTGCAAAAGCCTTATTTTCAAAAGTATATATTTCAAATTCTTTTCAATATTTTGTCAATCTAAAAACACCCAAAAAGAAACCTTTTTTTTTACCCTTAGAAATCATTATCAAAAAATTACTATTTTTTTAAATTTTAGTATTTAAATTTACGGTTATGTATAAATAAAATTTTGCAACAGTTTATTTCCTCAATATCTCTGTAACGCTTTCAAATAGAACCTTGAAGTTACGGAAGAAGAAAGCTCTTTCAGAATTAGTATGAGGTACTTAATAAAACTCTTTAAAAAAAATTTTACCATTTTTAAAAACTTGTTTTGCTTAGGTCTCTGTACAAATTTTTTCAAAATAAAACACTAAAATTAAAGTTTTGTTAATGGGTTTTCGTAATTATATAAGGTTTCTAAAAGCTGTTCTTTAAAACTATTTTTATTGTCTATTGCACAATGTGCGCATTTAAAATCCTTTCGTTTTAATTCTGGCCTTTTTTATTTTACATTCCCTAAATTTTGTTTCAAACACTCTGTATTCAAATGAAACAACCTGTACTAATTATAAGTATATCACCTTAAGGGTTGTTTACAGAACTATCTTTTAGGACTACAACGGTTGTTATAGATCTAATAATTTTGAAGATATTTACTGTTATTTAAGCATGTAAAGTATGAAATTGCATTTTTTATTAAAATTGTTGTTTCAATTTCGCATTTCCGTACAATACTTATTATATACCGTTGGAAAGGGTGTTAAGAGACCTTCCTAACACTATAACAATAATATAGGGTATCTTCGAAAATATTTAAAGTATAGTGGTTACTAGAAAGTCTAGAGAAAATTTTTTTTATACTTTCCGTTTGAACTGCAGTATCTCAGAAACGGTAGCACTGATTAAGATGAAACAAGAAATTTATTAAAGACAATAGTAGGTGCCACAATAGTTGGTTCTCATATACTATCGTGGACGAAAAATATAACGTTTTAAGTAAAATACTGAAAAATGTTCGGAAAATTTCAAAATAATCAATTTGACCTTCAAATGATCTTTACGCCAAAAGTCATGTTCTATGAAATATTGCTGACGTTGCTAGGTACCGTTATGTAAAACTCCAAGGCAAGCGGACCTAAAGTATAGTATATCCGAAATTAATTGGAGACACAAACTAATGTTCAAAATTCTAAACCCATTATTATATACTTCATGAATTCTTTTGAATAACTTTTTCATTATGTCATATTACTGAAGGAACAATTTCGTCAGATTGCAGAAATCAGTAAAAACTTATAGTAACTTATAGTATTACTTATAGCTTAACTTATAGTAGATCTAAAATTTCTAAAACATGGAAAAAATTACACGTGATAAAAAGTAAACAGTGGGCCTCCTACAAACATTGAAATATAACAAAAACTAACCATTTTTTTTAAATTTTTTGTTTTGAAAGAAGTAATAAAATTTCTTATTTTTAACATTATTTACATCATATTTTTAAAATTAATTGTTTCAGTCATAAATATCAATTTTAAATACAATCTTCCACTAAAATAGGTATCTATTTTAATAGAAATATCTTTTTATTGTTTTAAGTGTTACAGTGGATCTGATATGAAATGAAAACAAAAAATTGAAAATATATTTTACGAAAATTATATTTAAAATTTCGAGTTAAAACTGAAATTTCAAATGTTATACAAACAAGGCATAACCCTTTGTCGACGGACGGTACTTTAAAGTACAACAAAATTTGAAATCAAACAATTTCTCTTATATTTGTTTTACGACGCATTTCAACTGACGGTACTTTAACGTATTCTATATATTATTTAAAAAAACCGTTAATTTTTTTGTTGCTATATTATTTTGACAGAAATTTGATTAATAGTGAAGTAAAGTTAAGTGTGAAAGTGTTGAAAATTTTGTTCCCAAATATTTAATTAATTTTATTAAAACTACTAATAAACGTAAATATTTTGCAACTTTTTAACTAAGTTTGAGGTGTTCTCTTATGACTACGTCAATTATTAATAAAAAAAGGAACATTATATTCTGTTTTATGATGAAATTAGATTTGGAATTTAGATTTAGATTTTAGATTTTAGAATTAGAATTAGATTACCGTCAGTCAACAGGTGCTTAATATTTGTTGAAATTTTTACAGATGAATTTTAAAGGTGTTCCAGCTTGTAGACTTGAGGAAGACCAAATTCAAAGACAAATTGAATTTCTTTTAGAAGATATAGAGTTGGACAATTCACCCGATACTGATATTGAAGAAGATGAAGATCAAAGAGAGGAAACTTTTTTAGCTGAGTTAGACCACACAATTATAGATTCAGTAGATTTAGAAAATATTGTAGAACATAATGAACCTGAAAATACATATACTGAACCTCAAAGAAAATGGAAGAAAGTTGTGCATGAAATGTATATTCCACCATATACTGGAAAATTCGGAGTCAATGAAGATGATTTTGGATCATCTACCACAGCAATTGACGTTTTTCTTAAATTTTTGAAGCCATGTTTGGAAAATTTGTTATTTCAAACTAATTTATATGCCACACAAAAATCGAAAACATTGAATTTGACTAAGGAAGAATTTTTAGTATTTATAGGCATAAACCAGCTAATGGGCTATCGTGAACTACCTTCCTGGAGACATTTTTGGAATAGTTCACCAGATTTACATGTAGCATTTATATCCGATTCCATGACCCGCGATAGATTCGATGCAATATTATCCAATTTACATCTTATTGATAATGCACTGTTGTCAAAGGAAAATAAGGATAAGTTTTTCAAATTGCGCCCGTTTAAAAATACTATTAATAAAACGTTTTCACGCCTTTATCACGGAACGAGAGAGCAATCTGTAAACGAATCAATGATTTTGTTCAAGGGTCGTAGCAGTCTCAAACAATATAATCCTATGAAGGTAAGCTATTTTGAAATTATTGCTTAAATTTCATAAAAAACTTATTTTTCTTATAAATATATTAATAATTTTTTTTTATTATTATCTAAAAACCTATTAAAAGGGGATACAAATTATGGTGTGTTGCTCATCAAAAAGGATATATAATGCAATTTGAAGATTATCAGGACAAAAATTCGGCAATGAATGACAAATACGCTGGCTTTGGATTAGGAGAAAAAGTAGTTTTAGAAATGACTGAAAAGTTCTGGGACGAAAATAGAATTATTTATTTTGATAATTATTTTACTTCTTTACGACTACTAGAAAAATTAAAAGTCGAAAATACATTAGCATGTGGAACTATCAGGCACAACAGAAAAGGACTTCCTATCAATTTATCAAAAGACCAAACCATGAAAGGTGCTTTTGATTACCGATTCTCATGCAATAATATTGGAATTTTTAAATGGAGAGACAATAGAAGTGTTTATTTTGGAAGTAATTTTTATGAAAATGAAACTACATTTGTTAATAAAAAACAGAAAGACGGATCATCTTTAAGTATTCAATGTCCAAAAGTAGGAAAGGATTACAACTATTATATGGGTGGAGTTGATCATGCAGATCGTTTGCAAGCTGCATATGGTCTCAATCGTCGATCAAAAAAATTGTGGCATCGTATTTTTAGGGGCTAATTGACATGATGGTAGTAAATTCTTATGTGGTTTATTGTGAACTTAATGAAAAGATTCCTTTACTTGATTATAAGCGAGCAGTAGCCTTGGGGTTGATAGCTCATAAACCACCGAAAAGAAAACGTAATTCAAATATTAGCGATTTTCCATTGTCTAAGAGAAGGAAAGACAATTTTTCAGTAAGTCGGGAAGTACGACTCTCAAACCGAGGTAATCACTATGTTTTATTTGGAAACTGCAGGAGAAGGTGCGAAGTTTTTAGCTCAAAAAAAAATACAGTCAAAGCGAAAATCGTATTGTAATACTTGTAAAGTAAACCTATGTTGCAATGAATCAAAAAACTGTTTCGCAGAATATCACGAGTTTACATAATATTTATGTTGTTTATTCTTATATAATTTGTTGTGTTGTATTGTTTTTATATATTGTTTTATTTTTAATTTTTTTAATATTATTTAAAAATTAATGAAGTTTATAATTTTGTTTTTCTTTTTCTAATTTTTTTTTTATTTCACAAGTAATAATTATGAATAATATACTTTTTGTTTAAAATTAAATTGAAAGTAATTATTTTGATTATTATTAAATATTAGTTCTTATATTTATTCCAGAGAACCTGATGGTACTTCTAAGTACCAGGTCCGAAAATATGGACCGAAAATAAGTACCAGATCCCAAAACACGGACTCAAATTTTTTTTATAGTGGTTTTTAGCACATTTCCAAAAAAATTTTGAAAAAATGTGCTTATTAGTTTCACTCTGTCCGTCCGTCCGCCTGTTTACAAAACTTCTACACCGTTAAAGATAGAAAAAAAAAAAATTTTAACCATGGGTAAAAAAAATAATTTTGTGGAACAACTTTTTCATGTAGCCCCTCCCATTACGGAGCTACACCCCCTCAAACTTTGAAAAAGCCCTATTTTTAAATACATATATCTTATGTTCTGCTTAAGATTTTTTCAATCTGAAAACGTCATTCGACAGGTATTTCTTTTATCTTTGTAAATTAATATCAAAATTATACAATTTTTTTAAATTTAGTATTTAAATTTACCGTTATGTGAAAACCAAATTCTGCATGATTTTTCTACTTTCATAACTCCGGCACGCTTCTAGATAGAGGCTTCAAATTTTGAGACAAGAAAGAACTTTTAGAATTAGTATAAGTTTGCTCAGAAAATTTTTTTGAACCACCACCTGTTTATGAGATATGAGATATGGCTTAAAAATTGAAAATTTGCTATTTTTAAACACCTGTAACTTAGGAACCTGTACACATTTTACTTCTGCAAGATATAAAATTTAAAGCTACAGTAATATATTTTAATGTGTGTTAAAGGTTTGTTTTAGTTGTAAAGGGTTCCAAAGTTGCAGCTCTTCAAAATTGCGAAAAAGTCCCATTTTCAGATGTATATATCTCAGGCCTTGCATAATACTTTTGCAATCTAAAACCGCCAGAAGATCGAAAATTTTATTATCTATATAAAACAATATCAAAATTATGCAATATTTTGTAATTTACTATTTAAATTTACCGTTATATAAAAACCATATTTTGCATGAAATTTCTTTTTTTATAACTCCGGCACGCCTTTAGATAGGAACCTGAAATTTTGAGACAAGAAAGAACTTTTAGAATTAGTATAAGTTTCCTCAGAAAATTTTTTGGTAGCACCCCCTCTTTAAGAGTTATTACGCCTCAAAAACTGAAAATTTGCCTGTAACACCTGTAACTTAGGCACCTGTAAAAATTTTTCTTCGGTGAGGCATGAAAATTAAAGGTTCAATAATATATTTTTACGCGTGTTAACGGCTTTTCTTAGTTATATATGCGTGTTTACCCGTGTTAACGGCTTTTCTTAGTTATATAGGGTTCCGAACTTACGGCCCCTCAAAATTTCAAAAATGTCCTATTTTCACGTTCTTTCTTATTACATGAAATTTTCAAATTTTTTTGCAAGTCACAATTCTAAACAGTTTGTATTGAGTTTGGAAATGTGCGCTTTTAAAAACCGTTGGTTTACATTCTACCTTGTTTTATTATATTTTAATATAAAAAACCATGTATTACAATTTTATCATGACTAATTCAGCTCTTCGTCAACAAAGGGATAATATAAAACTAAAGGTTTTTTAAAATGAATATTTCCCAAAACACAATAAAAGCAGTTCACAATATTTTTAAGTAGACCCCATATAATTAAGAAAAACTGTTACCATATTTTAAAAAATAATGTGGACACTTAATTTTTAAATATAATTTTCAAAAAATTTGTACAAGTGCCTAAATTAGAGGTGTCATAGCAAAATAACAAAATTTCAATTTTTAGACCCCTTATAGATCTGAAACACGACGAGGTATAATAATATTTTTTGAAATAACTTATGCTAATTCTGAAAGATCTTCCTTATCTTAAGGTTAACAGGTTTCTAAGGATATGAACGAAATAAAATCTTGCAAAATTCTTCTTTCACATAAGAATAAATTTAAACATTTACTAAATTACAAAAACTCGTATAATTTTGATGTTCATTTATGAAGTATAAAAAATACACATTTAATAATAGGACTCTTTCAAACTTTGAAGAGTTGTAAATCTGTAACTTTATATACCTAACTAAAAAAAGGCAATATGTAAAAATATAATATTGGTGCTTAAATTTTAAAAATCTTATACATATATGGATCGGTGTTTAAGTTACGGGAAAGGTATTTAAGTTATACATCAAATAAAAACCATCACCTTAAAAAGGGGGTAGTACAAAAAAATGTACTAAAATTTTTTTTTTTTTTTTGAAAAATTTGCTAAAAATATTTTAATTATAATATAATAAAAATAATGGAAGGATGATTATTGTTTGCAATAAAACTTAAACATAAAACATTCATAAAACTCAATTAAAACTTTCAACTTTTTATTTAAATATTTATATAAAGAAAATTTATTTTGGTCTCATTGCAAATATTTACAATGTCCTTCTATCAAAATTATTCTAATCTAAAATATTTCAATTTTCTAGTAAACAAAAATATTTCTCAGTCATTTTAAGTTTATTATAAAATTCTACTTAAAATTGTATTTATCTTTTAAATGAAAAACTATTTAAAAATTCATATCAACTTTAGAATTTTTAGTATTAATACACAGTACAACAAAGAAAAAAAAAAAACAATAAATATTTACCTTAAAGGATATTTTAATGCCACTTACACGTAAAATTTGCTTATATCAAAAAAGACTGTTAATAATATTGAAATGGTTAAAAAGTCAATATTTATTTAACAACTTAAACCTTTTTTTGAAATCAATTCAATAGTTTTGAGACATTTTTATAGATTTCAATTCAAAATAAATGTTTTTTTATGCATATTTTATGTTCATGTTCGAAAATATTTGGAAAAATATTCATTCATTTCGAAACAAAATAAATTTTGATCTAAAGTGATTTTATTTCTTGTTTTTTATTTTTATTTTATATGGGTTACCCATAATTCCCGGAAAAATTACAGTATCTTTCAAAAATTTTCAAAATTTAAATAACTTTAAATAAAATCATAAAATTCTTTATAAGTTTTTTACCCAATTGTTTACATGTGAATAACTTAGTAAAAGATTTAAGTCGGACTATAACTGGAGGATTTTACAACAACATAACAACATAAAATTGTGGGCAGCATAAAGTTATAGTTCTTTATATATCTTTCATTCTTTATATATCTTTACATGTCTTTTATATAGGAAAAAAATACGTAAAACTCAACGTTACTCCAAAATGTGATGGGGTGGGGCCTCGGTGGCCTAGTGGATAAAAGGGTATGAAATACGCTGTAAACATCGAGGGAGTGTGGGTTCGAATCTCATACACGTCATAAGAGTTATTCCCGCTTTGGACATGTACGGCCACGCCTGAACATGAGAAGCTGTGTAATTTCCTGTTCACAGATGTGGCAGAGAAATGCACTAAAAAAAAAAAAAAAAATGTTATGGGGTTTAAAAGGAGTTGTCTGTGTTCTTTTAGTATATATTTTTAAATTATTGTTCGCAAGCAATAAGCAGTGCTGTACTCATTCACCTTATAGATTCACTCCCTGTATAGATTTCATAGCTTAAAGCCATTTTGTAAATACCAATTTTTAGTAGATCTCATCACTTTTAAAAATCACAAGACCTAAGAAAACACTAAAAGTTAAACGAGAAATGATCGTTTGATTGGCAAAAATCCAGGATAACTTTACATTTTTAACCTTATATTTAAATATGCTTTTTTATGAACATTATTTTACAGTTCTTTACATTTATCCTTTACCGTTTTTTACGGTTTTTTACAACATTTATCATTTTGTACGTGTATTTTGAAATTCTAAATATATGTAACAGAATCATTAAAAAAAATAACTTACGCGAAAAATGCTTACACTCGTGACAATATTTTATAGCAAAACTAGGCAATAGGTTAAAGTTTAATTTAAATGATTTCTCCGCAAAGTTAGAATTTAAATAGAAGTTTTAATTACGATGTGCCGGAACAGGGTAACGATTCTAAACAACATTGTAAATATTCAACAAGTAAGGAACAAAGCTTTAAAAAAAAGTTTGATTTGGATTAGTCAAATTATTTGATTAGAATTATCAAAATACGAATCTTCAAATAGTTGAAATGTAAAATAAAATTTAGACATCATAGAACTTGATCGAAACTTATTTAATATATAATATATTTAATTATATAATTTGTTAACTGTGTTTAAATAATTCAGATAGTTAAGTTGTTAATATTCCAGACTTCTAGAAATTTAGTTATAATCCCCATTTAAATTAAAAATGGTGAGAATAGCATGGCATAAAAAACTATAATAATTAATATAAGTAAGGTGTAATCTAAAAAGTCTTCTTATAACATCTTACATCATTGGTCTAAGAACAAACAAATTCTATAGACAGGGCGCAAGAAAAAAATTATATAGAAATAATTTTAGAAATAATATTATATTTTCGAACTTTTTAAACCTGATCATTTTAAATTCAAAGGCTAAATCGAAAATGTTAAAGGCATAATATATAAAAAGTCATAGTCTATAATATAACGTCAATTTCATGAGCCTAAAAATATAATTTCTTCTTTTTTTCGGGGCTGAAATTTAATTTACCCGATTACAAGAGGATACAAGAATTAAAATTCTCATATTATCTAAACATAAAAATGCGATAACTAAAAATTATTTTAATTACTAAAATTTAGAACCAGTTCTTTTTCAGTCAGAAGATAGTTTTGCATCGAATTTTGGGCAAGTTTAAACGAAGCTGAAAATTATAAGTTATTGAAATTGATCATCTTAGAAAGAATCAACTTTAAATTCAATTACAGAAATCAAAAATAATTTTTGATAAAAGATTTCAATGCCACAATTAATAACTAACAACACTTAAAGTTCCTATACAATGGAATTGAAATAATCCAATGAAATACCAGTAATATTAATTACTCACTTCCATTTACGTTCCGTATACGTTCCGAGAAAGTCAAAGATATAACTCATCCAATTTATTATTCTTTTAATTTGCGAATTCTAAAACATCCAATAAATATCAAGTTTGCTCTTTTTTAAGTATCTGACAACATTTATTTTTTGAATTTTTGAACTTTTAATTATTTAATTAAATGACAATTGAAGCGTAAATCATTTTAATATGCTATTTCAACTTCATATAAATATATAAGATCATATTCGACTACATATTTATATAGCTATACATAGTACATACATATATTCATATAAGTTTACGTTCATATTTGAAAAGGACTTTAAAGTAAATATTTTCAATTTGATAGGAGCCTCTTTAAAACATTAAATAAAGAAAAAAATTGAAATAGAAAAAGAGATGAAAAAAAGGACAATGTAATCATTGAAAATAAAAATTTAAATTTTCATTTTCTTTTAAATCTAACATTTTTCAAAAAAAAAAAGAACAAAAAAAAATAATCAATGTAGAAAATATAAACCCAAAAAAATCACATTCAGGATATAAATTTTCAAGATAAAAACAAACAGATCGTAATTTTCTTATCCCTTGATAACTTATTCTTATTTTTTGTATAGTTAGTTGGGAACATTTTCCAAATTTTAAGTGGCTATAGAAAAAATAAAACGGACATAAGAAATTTTAAGGACAGGACTCACACCATAACATATGGCCAATAAATCATTTCAATTTCAACAAACAAATAAAAAAAAAAAACAACGAAGACACGGAGTCAAACAAATTGCAAAACATTTGTAAAATCTATCTTAAAAATAAAAATCAGATTTATGTAAATGTAATAGAAATAGAAAAATATTATAGAGCTAGACCATAATATTTACAGATCAAATCTCATAAATCTATTTGTTAAACACACCAATTTCAATTCGTATGATACCATGTATGATGGAATATAGGAACAATTGTAAATGGTATACGTGACATTGATAGTTTCTTCTTTTTTTTTTTTCTTGTGCGTGTTAGAATAGAAAATAATATATTCGCAGCATATATATATAGAGTTTATTTTTTTAAAAATTATTTTATTAGATTGTATCATTTGAAATATGTAGGAACGTTTAGGAACGCAATATTAAATTTGTTATGATGTTTATAAGAACTAAATTGTCACAAAGAGAAAAATAAGTCAAAATTATGATTTTTCATTAAAAATTAAAAAAAAAATTTTTTTTGAAGTTATTTTAGATTAATGTAAGAATATTTAAAGAAAAACGCACATCGGCGGTATGCGTTGCTCAAAAGAATTTTATAATAAAAACACCTTTTCACTACATATATTAGGCCAATTCTTGAATATGCAAGTCAAGTTTAATCACCTTATCATTATATTAATATCTTACATGTTGAGTCAATTCAAACAAAATTTTTACGTTTCGGTTCACGTAGTTTCATTTGCATTGGATCACTACATCTTCTTTCATATTAAACCAGATAATCTTTATACTAAATTCTGGAAACCATCACTATGCGCTGCTGATTGCATTAGTTAATGATTGCAATATTTGATATGCTGGTCCAGTTTCTGATGTTACGAAGCCATGACATTTGCTTTCTTCCAATTCCTCTTTTGCCTCTAATTTTACCTTGCACAGTGAGTTGGTGTATCTGGTACTCCGACTCATTGTACAAGTACACTGTACACTGTACTCACTGTACAAGACAAAATATGCTATTTTACGACGTTTTATGCATATAAGTAACTCCCGATTTGCAATCATTCTTCTCAGAAACTCATTATTTGAAACGTGATCCACCCATGAGATATTGAGCACTCTTCTATAGATCTACATTTCGAATACTTCCATCTTGTTCGTTTCATGTATTTTCAATATCCAAGCCTCTACACCATATAGTAACATGAACCAAGCGTAACATTTAACAAAACGTAAACGTAAATCCATGCTTAATTTTCTATTACGAAAAGTTTTTTATATTTAATAAAAGCATTCATAGCCATTTCAATTCGGCACCTTATTTCTTTTATACATTTCCAATCTTCATGTAGCCAACCCCCAAGATTCTTGAATGTGGAAACTCGTTCTATTTGACTGTTATGAATCGTAATTAAGCCACCAGGATAAGGTGTTCTATTTCTACTTATTATCATAAATTTCGTTTTTTGAGCGTTGATGTTAAGCCCAAATTTATTACTGTGATGGTTAACTTTATTTACTATATGTTGTAGGTCTGAGAGTTTGTCTGAGAGGTTACTTCTTTAGCTCGCATTCGCATTATTTGTTCGGATTTTATATGATGGCAGCGATATTTTTGGACACTGAAATGTTATACAAAAAAGACAACACAAAATAAGTTTGTAATATTTTCTTATATACAAGTACATAAAATACGTAACTCATGGCGCAGTGATTAAGTCGCCAACCTTTCAATCGAAGGGTCTTGGGTTCAAACCCCGGTCAGGTCATAAATAAAAAATATGAAGTACTTTTATATCGTAATAATGTATATCGTATAATTAATATTAGTAATAATAACAATAATAATATTAATAATAATAGTAATAATAACAATAATTATAATAATAATAATAATAATAGTAATAATAATAGTAGTAATAATAATAATAGCTACTATAGTGAGCCATCTTTTGTTATATCATGCAAGTAAGGTGTTATATACTGCTGCATGTTGTAATTCACGGATGGCGCTGACTTTGTAGTAAAATAATAACAATAATAGTAATAATAATAATAATAGTAATAGTAATAAAAAAACAATAATAATAATAATAGTAAAATAATAGCTGCTACAGTAGAGCCATCTTTGGTTATATCATGCAAGTAAGATGTAATATACTGCTGCACGTTGTAATCCACTGATGGCGCTAACTCTGTGGTAAAATAATAATAATAATAATAACAATAATAATAGTACAATAATTAAATAGTATAATAAATAGTACAAATAATAATAATTATAATAATAATAATAATAATAATAATAATAATAATAATAATAATAATAATAATAATAATAATAATAATAATAATAATAATAATAATAATAATAATAATAATAATAATAATAATAATAATAATAATAATAATAATAATAATAATAATAATAATAATAATAATAATAATTGTAATAGTAATAATAACAATAATTATAATAATAATAATAATAGTAATAATAATAATAGCTACTACAGTTGGGCTATCTTTGGTTATATCATGCAAGTAAGGTGTTATATACTGCTGCACGTTGTAATCCACTGATGGCGCTGACTCTGTAGTAAAATAATAATATTATTAATAAGAATATTAATACCAATAATAACAGCCGCTACAGTAACAGTGGGTGTTGCCTTCAATAATTACCTCATGTAGTAATATATATACTACTACTACATGTTGTAACTCTTGTGACGGCTTTAGTCACTGTTACCAAAATAATAATAATAGTCGGATTCATTGTTTCCTTACAGTCCCACTCCCAATTCAATGTTTCCGTATCCATTTTCCTATCCTTTCCTATTCCTACTCCCTAGCCAATATACTGCGTTCGCAGGTAAGGGTTTCATCCCACTTTATTGGCTAAAGGGGAGGTGGGTTTAGTCAGTAAGAATCTGACACTACCAAGGGGAAATTCTTGGTGTCTTTGGAAGATTCCCACCTCCCTTAGGAAAAAAAAAAAAAATAAGAAAATATAAAAATCTATATAAATTTAAAATCCTCAGAAGGTTATTTAAAATATTTCTTAACTCAAATACTCTTGCGTCAAGATTTCTATTTGTAAATCCTTTTATAATAACAAAAATAAAAAATCTATTTTTTGGAGTTCTCTAAGGCACCAGCGTATCACATTCAAAATATATACATAAAATATTTTGTTTCTCTTTACAACAACATTTTATTCTGCATTGACTTTCAGACCACCGCGCAATTAGAGGAATTATGTTAATGCAATGATATAAGAAGCCTAAAATCCAAAATTATAATGAAAATTAAATTTTAATATAGAAAAAGATAAGCAAGAAAACACCTTATAAAAAAGTACTAATGCTGCAACTGAAAAAAGAAGCACATTGTGTTATATTAAATGATTGTTCAATTAAATGAAGTTGTTATGAAATTGGAAACAAATTGCAATTTGACTATAAAGAAGTTTTCTTACAAAACTATAACACTAACTTATTGATTTAATTTTCTCTGTTTAAAGTTGCATTACAATTCATTAAATATAACAAATTTAATTTTATAAAACTTTATAATAATTATTTTAGTCCAAAAACTTTTTGGATAATAGAATTAAAAATTGTTCTGGTTTTACTTAGAAAATATAAATGTTGTTCAAGGAAATTCAAAAAATACATATAAAAAGTTTAAAAAAAAAAACTTTAATGTAAATTCTATATATAAATTTTTATTAAAAATAAAAAAAAAAAATTTTCCATTCTTATTCTGAACTTTTTCATAGAACAGAGAAATCCACAAAACTATTCCTGTGCAAATAATTCTAAATACCAACAAATTAAAAACAAAAAAATTAATAAATAAATAATTTTCCTGTACTCCTTATTTGAATAACAACAGTTTTCTATTATCCTTTATTATTTTAAAATTCTAAAGTTGTTTTCTTTTTGTATTTTCCTTTAAAGTAGTCTTTCCTATGGCAATGAGTTGAAAAATAAAGTTAAATAGATTTTCCTTTGTTTTTTTTTTTTGTTTTTATACTATGGTATACCATAAACCCACCAAAATAATAAAGTATTCTAAAACAAAAAGTTAATAATTTTACTTTACCCTTGGATAGTTACTTTTGGTTTGGTTTTTTTTTTTTTTAATGCAAACTGCATTAAAAATAACTTTTAAAATAAATTTAAATTCAGAAATTATTTAATGTAATTTTTGTTTTAATGATAGAAAAATCCTATTATAGCGTAAAGATTTTAAAAATTTCCATTTCACTTTATATAAAAAATATAATTTTTAAAATAATGGAATATTAAAAGTTATCAGAAAATAAATTTTAATCCTATGTGTTGACAGTAGTATTCCGATGTGTTTTGAATGCTTGCAATTTTTTTTTTTCGATTGGAAAGTTTTTAATATTTTCAGTGAATGTCCTTTAAAATTAAATCTAATTAAAATGTTTAACATTGTATTTTTCTATCCTTAAAATTAAATTGTTAAAAAATTATTTTATACTATATCTTTCTTCTTTGCATTACTTCTTTCCAAAAATAATTTTAATCCATTCTCTGCAGCTTGAAGAAGGTTTGATGCAATATTTTTAGCTGTTCCGTTTGTAATAATTTTATAATAATTGTTTGTAAATTGTTTGTAAATAGTTGTTAAATTCCTTCCTGTAAAACTTTTCCCACTGTGTTTTGTCAATTTTACGATACTTTGACTTGGCACTTAATTTCATTAGAATCAATCCCAATTCAATTCATCATGTTTACATTATTTAAAGAGTTTTTTTTTTAAACTAAACTATAAAAAATAATAAGCTGATTAAATGTCATTTAATTTTCAACATTGTTTGGATATAGCATTGATTTATTATTTAAGAGAATAAATCTTTTTTAATTCCATTTTTTTCTTTCTGAACATTAAAAAATTAAATTTTTTTGTTTTTCCTCTAACCTGCGATTAAAAATTTAATCCTTCATGCTCTCATTTTGCCTTTTTTTTTCTTCATACATATATATATTCTGGATCTTTAATTGATATTTTAAAATTTTCGTTTAGTTATGTTATTAATTATGGTTGTATATTATCTCTACTTGAAGCTTCATGGAACAGTTTGAAGCCATTATAATTACTTCGGTCCCACTCTTTGTCTACCCTCTATTTTCCTTTTTAATTAAAAATTAATCAAAACAGCTTTTGTATTAGATATTATATTTTATGAAGCAATCAGGATTTTTTTTGTTTTTTAACTGTTTGTTATAAGTTCCCAGTCTATTCTAATTTATGAAGAATAACTATCAGTATTCGGTTTAGGATCAATAAACGATTTTTCTTGAAACGCCAAATTTCGCATGTTTCAAACTTACTCTTTAGAGGATCTTATTTCTGCGCTAAAAAAAAGAAATCAAGAGACATAATAATTTACAATTCGCACACGCAAATATAAATGAAAAAGTCTGCTGCTGTATATTTTCCGTCTTTTATGAATACTAATTTTATGCGGAAATTGATATATTTGTCTTCAATTTAATTTTTGCTTAGTCGATCTTGCTGACCTTACTGATACTGAAGCTGAGAAAACTTTTAAAACGAAAGATCATTAATAAAAATTAAGAGCATAAAGTATAATTAATATTGTTAATCTAACATAGTTAGTCTAACGACAGATTGAGTTATTGTGACATTCTTAGTTTAATTTAAGTATCTACATGAAAATGGATCGGATATAACTCCGTTACTTGATGAGATTTTAATCATTAAAATAAATTTTAAAAAAAATGAGGAAGAATGCAGTAGAGTAGACCTCTTTCTATAAAACTTGATCATCCTTTAAAAACAATCAGATGTTTTAGTACAGACGTTAACTACAGAGATATATTTATGTAAATTGTGGAGTTGTATGACAGCTACCCGAATCTATTGCGCCTAGCTTTATTAAGATCCAAGAGGTGGAAGAAGCCTGAACCGGCTACTCTAGACCAACTAAATTTTACAGAAGTTGATGGCATCTAACTCGACACCTCTTTACTAAATTTCAGATTCTTAGCTTCAATAAACACTGAGTTATTTTCATTTAAAAAGAGAAGTTGTATGGCAGCTACCCGAACCCGCCGATCGAAAATGTTGGAATTAAATAGCAAAATTTTAGCCTCCCAGCTCCTTTATTTTTTGAGTTATCGTGCGGACGGACGGATGTGTTGACGTAAATGGCTTAATCGATTCAGAATTCGATTCTGAGCCGATCCATACCATAGACACTATATGAAGCTCGACTCCTTTAAGGTGTCACAAACGTAATGGTAAATGTATTATACCCTTGAACATACTTCATACGGGTATAAAAACGCATGTCTTAGCAAAAAATATGGTTATAGTTAACTGTTTCCCAATCGTTTTATTTATATTTATACAACTACACCACATAAAAGATTCTACAATTATAACTTTTCAGATAAAACATATGTGCTACCTATCACATGGCCATTTACTTGTTTGTTATAAAATTAAAAAATATGTGCTTTTTCTTAGAAATTTGAAGATTCAAACCCAAAGTTACTTCAACTTCTGTTATTTTTACGAAATAAAAAAAAATCATTTAAAATGATATTTTAACAAAAAGCCATATATTAATAATGAAAATAAAGGACATATTTTTTAAATTCAATTTTACAATCAATTTAATTTAAATTCTTCTAACCACCACCTATTAAACAATATATTAAAAAGTATAGGTAGATTTCAATTTATGTTTTTAAATTGAACAAAAAATATAGGTCTTAACATTAAAAATATTTTTTTTCATTATATAAATTTTATCTAAAGACCACTAAAATCGTGACTAAAATATTTTACATTTCTTTAATTTCTTCAAACACCTGTGTTCTCTGTAAGTGTGCAATTTGTTAAAAAATTGTTGTCCATTAAAATAACAAATTTCTTTTTTTCGTTTAAGATTTTTTAAAATTTCATTAGCTTTCGTATTGATTTTAAAATTCAATTCGAGTAAAATATAACATTGTCTTGCCAATGGCATTGATTTATGAATAAATATATACATATTATATATTAGAATATATATATATAAAAGGACCCAGATCATTTGCTATGAAATTAAAAAGGACTTTTAATTCAACTAAAAAACAAAAAACAAAACTAAATTATTTTTAAATTATTTTACTAAGAATTTTAAAATTATAATGCCAGTATTTTGGAGAAAAAGAAAATAAAGTGCAAGATTTTTAGACCTTGAAATAATTTCAATTTATTACCAAAAATGGCATAACAGTTAAAATTATTCTTAATAATTAATCGAGTAACTTTTAATTTAGTTTAATTATTCATCCAAACATAAGTCGACATTTAAGTTCATTATTCTTATATACGTCAGTCCATATTTCGTTAACAGTTATTTACTAGACTGAACAAAATAATGAAAAAGGAAAAACAAAGCATATTTATTTTTTTGCATTTTTTCCTTGTGCAAATCTTCAAAAGATACTATGTCAAACTTCACTAGTCACCTTGGTAGTCTGGGCTGTTTATCTATTAAAATCACCTTCGTTCATTGCCATTATAATGGAATAAGCTTCCTAAATACAAAGCAGTATAATGCAGTATATGGAAAAGGCAAAATGCAGTATATGAAAGTGCTTAAAGTAAAACCCCGCGAGATAGCCAATTGAAAATCTAGCTAAACAGTCCTCCGAATGAAATCTCCAAATGTCGTCGACATGTTGGTAAACCTAAAAAAACTCGAGAACAACCGTGTTAGTTAAGTCAAGGTTACTAAATAAGACCTAGCCACAAATTAAACGTCTGGCCAATGATCGAGATCTCTGTAAAGAATTTGTAAACATCCTATGCCCCAATAGGAGCTCAAGAATGTAAAAGAAGACTAGTTCATCTTCGGTGCTATCTCGGTGGGACATAGCCAGAACAATAGGTGTTTTCACGGGACACTGGCCAATTGGCGGCATGCGGCCAGATTATGTATTCCATTCAAGACATCATGCCGGAGTTGTAGTGAACAGAATGAAAAAGAAACCATTATACACTTCGCTTGTAAATGCCCAGCGCTGATCAGGGTCAGAAGAGTAGCTAAGGGGAACCATGAATTTAGATATTATAGCGATCTAGCGGCTAAGCAAACTGCAGAAATGATAAGGTTACAGAATGCCGCGAAATGGATCTAAAATTAATTCCAATGTAGCCCACATATAAACATTGTGGTCACGGTAGTGATATCAAAACAGTGCACTAGGAGCGCTAATTGTGGTCTTGTCACGGCTGACAGGACCAGCCACATATACCAACCACCCATCATCTTTGGTAAAGCTCCTAGGTGGAAGAGTTTAGATTAAAACTCCGCAATTTTTGAGAATGTGCGCTGAAGATTTTTCTCATAATATGTAAAAAATATATAAATTAACAATAAGTATTTATGAAAATTTCGAAACCAATTTCTCATAATTGCATTTAACAATATTTTTTCCAGCAAATTAATGACAAAGAATAAAATGCAATTATTACAATAAACCATCTCTAGTTTCAATTAACCATAAAAAAAAAAATTTCATTGTAAATTTTCGAAATTTGTTTTTAACCATACAAAAAAAAATTTCATTGTAAATTTTCGAAATTTGTTTTTTTATTCTTTTCAAACACTTCTTCAATCTAAAAAACAAAAAATCCATTAGTTTTAAATTAATTATTCACAATTATGATAAAAAAAAAAATCAGTTTTTTTCATTTTTGCTTTTCTACTTAATTAGCAAATTTTTAATATAAAATGAATTAGTTGTCTGCTTTTATTCACTAGAATTTTTAAATTTAATTCTGACTGAAGTACTTTTATTACTTGAATTGATTTGAATTGAAATTTAAATGAATAAAAGAAAATTAAATAAATATTTAATGAATAAAAGTAAAATTATATTAACCCTTATAATGTCATGTTAAAAAAAAAACCTAATAATATATTCTAATAGTGACCACGTGTTAGATAACTCCTTAAATCAAGAAAAACAATTTATAATTTTTGTCATCATAGTTTCATTATGTAAGGGTTTTAATTTAATTTTTTTAAAGTCTATATACCTTAAAAGTTCGGTACTATGTAGAAATAAATTACTAACTTTAAATAAGGGTTAAACAAAAAATATTTAAATTACCTTTTTAAAATGAACTTTTATCTCTTTTTTTTTATTTTTAAAACATATAATTTCCATTTGCATTAAATTTTTGACATAAAAGATAATAATAATAATATAGTAAAGAGGAAATAATAATTTATTAATTAAAAATTGGGTAAAAGTAATTGACAATACCATTAATTCTTCTTTTGTTCATAACACTATTTATTTGGTCATTAAATATAAATTAGGTTAATTGAATCCGAATAAAAAAAATGTAATGTATATAATGCATATAATAAGTGGTGTGAAATAATCTCCCAAGAAATAAGGCTGAATCGGCTTTATTTCTGTTTTCAAAACCGATTTAATATGTTTTTTTTTTTTATCTTTTTCTTGTTTTGTATTCTGATATGTTAATTGATCCTTTTTGAAAATACGTGTCTAGTTTCGTATTGGCTATTCATGTTAGTATAGAGATATATAATTTTTTTTACAGAAGAGTTAAGTAAAGTAAATTGTAATAAGTCTCACGTTTTATTGTAAACTTTCTGAAAAAACAATTATATTTTCCTTTCTAGAAAGCCTTAAAATAATTTGGATGGATGGAATTATAAATCCCTTGTTGTTAAAATATTTAAGAAAAATGATTAAGAAAGATTTTATGATTGGTTACAAAAACAACATTATACGATTTTTCCAGAATATTTTTATTTGTGAGAGATTCTGAATTATAGAATGAATTTTATTGTTGATAAAAAGCCGGTTTTTAATAATTTTTTTAGCGAAAGTTTGGGATAACTCATCCCCCACTATTTTAATAACATATTTTTGTCAAGATAATCATATAATAATAAAAATTATTCAGTGAAAAATCATTATTGGTCATTGCAATATGTCGAATTAAAAGTAAAAAAAAATTTTTTGTAATAAAAATAAAGTTTTGCTTACGACTTAGGAATTATTTCAGTTTCAAAATGGTAATAATGGTTGAATTTAAAAACAGCGCTATTTTGTCTTTTTAGATATTTCTCTGTCAAAAAGAAAATAAAGCCGATTCAACATTATTTCTTGGAATGTTATTTCACGGCACCTCATAATGTATAAAATACTGTATTAAAGACATAAATTACTGGTAACACTCTGGTAATTCAATTAGCATCATATTGCCTTCTTCTTTATAAAGTAAAGTAAATTAAATTATAAATATAATTCAGAATATTTCTTTTTTTTTTCCAAAATTGAAATCACATATTATCTATCCAGTTTGGAATGAAGAATTTATTTTATATATAAATGTATTCTAAAGATAAAATTAAAGACTGCATATCTTGGATTAAACTTTCTTGATTTAATTCTGAAAATTTAAAAGTGCTTTTAATTACTGAATGAATGTTACAAAAAGTTTTTATTCATATTATAAGATAGTAACGTGGACAAACCTTAGGCACATAAAATGAACCTTACCAATAAAAGATATTTGAGCTCAACAAAAGAATAAATTTTAGGAATGGCATTGCTGATTTTTATTTAAAATTTAGTCTTCTTCTTCTTCTTCTTGGAGTACTATACTGTTAATTCTATAAGAATATTGTTTTACAAAAAATGTAAACTTTATTAAATGACTGTATACTGATTTATAATAATAATTTTATTTCACTAATCCTTATTTGAATTTATATGATTCCTGATATTGCATTCTTTTTTTTTCGAGATTTTAATTGCTATTAAATTATTATTTTTTTGACTAGATTATTGTATAGAAAATAAATAATTTTATCAGCTTTTTCTAAGAAGCTGTAGAAATTTTAAACCATATTTGGTGAGAAACTGAATTGAAGACTTTATGAATGGCTAATATATGAAAGTTATTACATTATTTCTCAAACTAAAAATTGGGTTTACTAGAATTTGTTTTTTTTTTGTCTCTCTAAAATGCTACTAAAATGTACAGAAAGATTATCAGGAACGTATTAACTTATAAGCTCTCTCTTGCAATACAATTTTATTATAATAATAATAAACCGAACGTTTAGTGTACCGACTTTTCTAAAGATGGATAAAACTGCAACTTGCGTTTTATGTTAGTATGTTTTTCCTAAATTAAACTGCATCTCTTCCAAAGGCTTTAACACAAAGTAACTTAAAACAAAAGCTGTCAGAAAAAGAAAATATTACAGGGATTATTTTTTTTTGTTCTTTCACTCCTATAAGAAACATCTCTAACAAAGTGATTAGAGATTTGTACAACAATGGTTTCTTGAATTATTATTTTCACTAACTGGTACATTTTTCAACTGTTGCTATTGTTTGCGTTTCTTTTATACGAGTAGTTGAGAGTATAATAAAAGACATGTCTGGTATTCGTATAATTTAATGTCTGATAAGTTATTTATTCTTAAAGACTAATTTCAGTTGTATACAATTTAACAAATTAAGTTCAGTGATGTAATACAATTCAATGTATAATTTCCATAGAGAGAGAGGGAGAGAGAGTAGTGTATACTACACACTACAGAGAGTAGTTAGGAGTAGTTGATAAATTAAACGCTATCTACTCTTCTCAAAGACTGGTGTAGTTAGGACTAGAAAAAAGTCTACTACTCTACTCTAAAGACTACTCTGTAAAACGAACACAAATATTATATAAGATTATAAACACAAATATTGCGGCCTCTATTATTTACTACTACAATATAAATTACTATACTATTGTAAATGAGGTAACTGGGATTTGAATTCCAGACCTTTTGATTAAAATATCAGCATATTGATTACTACACCATTGATCAGATCACTACAAATAAAGAAAAAGAATCTTACCTGTCGGGATAATGAATATTTCTAGCATAAAATGCCTATGATTCCTTAAAAATTTTAACATTAAGCCAAAAGTACTATAATGAAAAGTATTCAAAAAATGTGTTCTTCTTTACAAAAATGTATATCTTATTAAGTTTTGGAACAAATTAATGAAAATTTATGTTATAGCTGTTGTTCTGAATTAATTCAAGGATGAAATACTGAAATTAAAAATTACAATCTGTATGTACTTTTATTGACAGCTAATGCATGACAGCAAAAAAATTACAAGCATTTTTTTTTGTTTCACTTATACAATTATTAAGGTGATGACCAAAGTGATGTTCACGTCGCTTCCAGCGTTGCTTCTAGCACCGCTTCTAGCGTCACGTTCTAATTAAAATAAAGACCAAATGCTAGGGTCGTTTTATGACTAACAACCAATATAAAATAATATAAAAATAAAAAAAAATTAAAAATTTATTGTCAACGCGAGTAAAAGTAGAAAGTTGCTCTATTCTAGCGTCGCTTTTCTATTTGATCAAGTTCCATTTGGATCAATGTAATCTACTTAAACGTCAAAGCGTGGCTAGAAGCGCCGCGAGTATAGGGTCATCACCTTTAGTTTTTAATCTATAATTATTATTAATTTTTAAATAATATATTTGTGTAATAAATTAAGGCTTTATTAAAATAACGAAAAATTATCAAAAAGGTAATAACTTGTAAAACTTTAAAACGGATTTTATTTTACATTGAAATTGAACAATCATTTTAACTACAGTATCTTCAGATTTTATTTGACAATATTTGAATTTTCAATTAAATTTTAAAAAAAGATATAATAAACTATGTTCCCCTGAACGTTCCTCTTTTAATAGTCAGAAAAAGAATTTAATACAAAACATATTTTTAAATTAATAATTAAAGAATTATTCTGATCCTTAGAACATTAATTAATTATTGAATTAAGACATAAAACAATTTTTTTTAATTGAAAAATAAAAAATATAACTAAGAATGAAAATAAACTTTTCTTTCTGAATTATGAATTTTGTTAATCAAGCACTTTATGAAAATAATCTCCTTCTTAAATATATCCTGCCTTGTACCGTGCCCACTTTGCTGGTCGTGCAATTTTTATTTATGAATATTAATTTTTTTTGCCCATTTGAAATGAAAGATAATATATTTTTTTTCTTTTATCAATTTTAATAAATTAAATTCATTATGATGAAAAATGATATTAAAAATATTTTAATTATATAAAAATTAATTAATATTAAAAATGTTACATTTGATCGTTTTTTTTTTTTTTTTTTTTTTTTTTTATTTTTTTAAGTTTTTTTTTTTTTTTTTTTCAAGCCGTATGGTCGTATAAAATTTTAAAATATAAATTTATTTTGTATAATAGGTTTGTTTTGTTACAACTAAATATCAATTTCATTATTTATTTTTGCTTATTCTTTAAATTAAATACTAATACTATACTAAAACTAATTCTTAAATTAAATACTAATTCATTCCCATAATATCATTAAAACCGAGGAAGAATACAGTTGCCTTTGTCAACTCTTAAATACCCGTACGAACCGTTAGTATGTTCACAGCCTGTCACTTTGCTTACAATATTATTTTTTTAATATTTTAGTATTTTAAAATAATTTGGGTGAATTTTATAATTTCTAGCACTATGGGTTGTACATATATTCAAACTATATGTTTATATGTACATTCTTCAAAAGCAGATTCTAACCTTCCACATAACGATTATCAATCCAAAACGTTTTCAAATATTCTATAGTACCATTTAATACTAAGCGGTAAATGTATATTAAATTTACTTAGTACAAAATAGTAAATATAATTTTAAATATTATATTATATTATATTTGAATATTCCATTGACAGAATAATTTCTTATAAGTACAATAAAATACATATATGTATGTAAATACGGCGCTATATAATATACATATATACTCTTATCATTCATTCACTAGTGACATATACGATATGTAAATAAACATGATATTATATAAGTATGTATGTATATCAATATCATATAAATAAAAATTCTTCAAGCAACCGTTATGTTGTATATTTATTTACATTTTTATAAACTACGCATTATATCCTCAACAATTTCAAATTATCGAGTAAAACAAATGGAAAAAATTTGTTGAACAAATTTGTTAGAAAATTTGAAAAAATCAAGTAACACTTTCGTCAATTATAAAGTAACCCTATATTATTAAAAAAAGTTGTTAACAGAAATAAGAGTATGATGTTGAAGCTTTAATTTTTGTGTATTACTTCAAAAAAATTCTAATAGGTGTTCAAGTTACAGGTGTTTAAAAATAGGAAATTTTCAAAACGGGGAGTGATACAAAAAAAATTTCTGAAATGACTCATACTTATTTTCAAAGATCTAACATCTGTCAAAATTTCAAGTTTCCAACTTAAACCGTTTAGAAGATAGAAGGCTTAAAGGATTTTGCAAAATTTTACTTTCGCATAACGGTAAATTAAGACACCGTATGCCACAACTATATATTTATTGTATATATACTTTTAAAGCTAATAAAACTAGTAATCGTTTGCCGTTTTCAAAATGAAGATATACCTTATACAACTTGTGCTATAACAATTTAAATATAGAGCTTTTTTGAACCTTTGGGGAGCTGTAGCTCCATAACGGGTGCGGCTACAAAAAAAAGTTATTAAAAATAAAATTAATATTTTTGTGAGATCTATCAGCAGTTAAAATTTCATAGCTCTATTTCAAAAAAAATGTAGGGATCTAAAAGTTAGGTGTTCGAGAGCTACCCTAAGGCTTGGTCCAAACTCAACCAAAAAAAATAGGGAACCTACAAATTACTCCCAAAATATTTTGTGTAAATTTCAAGATTCTAGCTTTCTTAGTTTTTGAGTTAGCGTGCTGACGGACGGACGGACATGGCTCAAAAGTCTTAGAATTTTTTCCTGATCCGATCCATACCTTTGAAGGTATATCTAGCTCGCTTATTTCGAGGTGTTACAAACGGAGGAGTAATTTTATTATACCCGATCCTATCGTACGGGTATAAAAAGTAAATTATCAATAATCTTAAGGTTTTACGGAAGTTCATTATAAACCTTTAAACAGTTATATATATAAACAGTTTTTTTTTTGGTTATCTGTTCTAAATAACGTTAGATAAAAATTTGCCTTATTGCGAGTGTTGTAATTATGTATGTCAATCATTCGATTTAGAATAAAGTTATGTTTAATTTTGTTATTTACAATTTTAAAAGCTAGTAAGTATAGTTCAAGCCTGCAAATTCTTTCAAGGCTTAAATATTGGTTTGAATACAACAAATTTGTTGGATGGTATATGGGGAATCTATGAATTACTTTTATACATTTTTTATGAATTATATCTAGTTTATTCATATAGATTTGTGGAGCATTACTCCAAATTGGGTTGAGATACGAAATTATTGATTTTATATAAGAAACATAAATCATAAATAAAGCCTTGTGTGACAAAAAGTTTCTCAATCTACTAATAACAAAAATATAAGGCGTATTACGTTTTATTGTATAGTCAATATGACTGCTTCAGTTTAATTTACTATCTATTAGTAAACCAAGATAATTGAATTCTTTAACAATTTCAATACTCTCGTTTCTGTAAGGCAAGCTATTAATATTATCCCACATTTTATTTTCAAAAAACATTATTTTGGTTTTTTTAATATTTAGTTTTAACCGATTTTTAGTTAACCATTCTTCGATCATAGCAAGGTCACTTTGAATAGACAAAATAATACTTTGTTCACTCTCATTAGCGTATTTTAGTACTGCATCATCTGCATATAATTGAATCCTTCCTTTTAGATTTAAACGAGATAAATCATCTATATATATCTTGAAAAGATCCGGTCCAAGTATGGAACCCTGAGGAACCCCTTTGTAAACAACCTTTTCAGAACTATAATTATTATTAATGCGTACCATCTGTTTTCGATTTTGCAAATAGGATTCAAAGAATTTCACTTGGTGATAATTAAAATTCAAATTAGATAATTTAAGTAATAAAATTTTGTGATCGACGCAGTCAAATGCCTTTTGCAAATCTATAAACACACAACCAACGCATTTTTTGTTGTCTATATTTTTTGAAATGAAGTCAGTCAGACTTAAGCATGCTGCAGCGGTATTTGAATTCCTTTCAAATCCATACTGTTCATCATTCAAAATATTAGTATTAGTCATGAAAAAATTAAGTATATTTTTAATAATAGTTTCAAAAACTTTTGAAAAAACCGAAAGAACAGATACTGGCCGATAATTGGAACAATCTGTATTATTGCCACCTTTAAAAATGGGTACTACTATAGCAGTTTTAAGACTGTCAGGAAAAATGTATGTTTGGAAAGACTTGTTAATAAATTTTACTAAAACTTGGATTAATTGATCAGAGTAATGTTTAAGAAATTTTACCGAAATATTATCGTAACCTGTAGCTGCTTTAAGATTTAAAAATTTTATCACTGAACTAACTTCTTCTCTATTTGTAGGACTTAGTTGAAAATGAGAATAGATATTTCGTCTAAATTGATTTAAGTAGATTTGATCAATGTTGTTATCTGAAATTTTTATATTTTTTGTTACATTAATAAAATAATTGTTAAAACATTCACTAATTTCTTCCTCCTTTTCAATTATTCTATCGTTATCACACAGAGCATTTATTATAGTTTTAGACTCATAGGAAGCTGTATTAAATATTATGCTTTTGTACAGATTCCATAATTTCCTAGAGTCACTGGGACGCTGCGCTATCCTATCAGAATAAAGATTTTTTTTAGCTTCCCTTGTTAGTTTTTTTACCTTATCTCTATATTGAAAATATAAATTCTTAATGTGCGCATCATGTGGATATTTCTTTTTGTATTTGTAAAATGAGTCCCTTATTTTTATTACTTGTAAGATCTCACTTGTAACCCAATCATTTTTCTTCTTACAATTTTTTATTTCAATATGTTTAGTATTCTGATTTATTAATGCGCTAATTTTACCCGTGACCTCACCAAAATCATTGTAGGGGTCAATGTTTATCCAGAAATTGTCTCTACCAACATTTTAATAGTCTAAAATAACCTTGTACTGTTTTTCTCTTTTTATTGTGGGTGTGAAATTAGAACTTATAAAAAACATTTGATGGTCGGACAGACTGTTGTCTAATACGTAAAAATTATATTCCCAATTTACAATATTAGTCAAAAAATGATCAATTATAGTTTTTGAAATCCAACCCTAGTAGCAAATTTTTCGGAGATATTATTACAAACCACAAAGCCATTACTCAACACCATATTATTATACATTTTAATTTCAGAGCTATTACTGTTTAACAAATTAAGATTGAAATCCCCTACTATTGTTGATCTTTTATAGGTAAATATAAGCTTATCCAGTTTATTAACAAACTGATTAGGATCAGTAGAGTGAGATCTATATATGCCTATAACATTAATATTATCTTTAAGTAATTTTATTCCTAAAAACTGACTATGTATTCTCGTACTCTTCACTAAATAAAAAATTACTAGCAATATCATCCTTATAGCAATTCCACCGTAAGCTTTATCACGATTTATAAAGTATGAGTTATATCTCGGAATATTGAAAAAATTATTCTCAGAAAGTCAGAAATTGCCAGCCATACCTCCGTCAAGACAATTATATGTATATTACAACCAAAACTATCAACCAAAGATTCCACCTCATGTAGTTTATTCCGTAAGCTTTGAATATTCAAGTACAAAATATTAAAATTATTTTGATATTTTAAACTTACAGAGTTTGTTATAAGTTAAATAATGTTTCACTTTTAAATTGCATTGAACGTTCTCTGTTTCATTCGAAAGCATCATAAATGATAAAAAAAAAAAAAATTGAACAGAGTATAAATCACCTGTTCGAAACTAGAAATGTGTAACATCCAGCCATGTGTAAATTTAATGAATGTCAATAAGAATGGAGTAATAAAACTTCCAAGAGTGTAGTAAACAATAGTTGAAACGAGGAAGAATACAGTTGCCTTTGTCAACTCTTAGATACACGTACGAACCGTTAGTATGTCCACAGCCACTCTGTCTACAATATTATTTTTTTAATATATTAGTATTTTAAAATAATTTGGGTGAATTTTATAATTTCTAGAACTTATGGGTTGTACATATATTCAAACTATATGTTTATATGCACATTTTTCTAAAGCAGATTCTAACCTTCCACATAACGATTATGAATCCAAAACTTTTTCAAATATTCTATAGTACCATTTAATACTAAGCGGTAAATGTATATTAAATTTACTTAGTACAAAATAGTAAATATAATTTTAAATATTATATTATATTATATTTAAATATTCCATTGACAGAATAATTTCTTATAAGTACAATAAAATACATATATGTATGTATATACGGCGCTATATAATATACATCTATACTCTTATCATTCATTCACTAGTGACATATACGATATGTAAATAAACATGATATTATATAAGTATATATATATATTAATATCATATAAATAAAAATTCTTCAAGCAACCGTTATGTTTTTTATTTATTTACATTTTTATGTACTACGCATTATATCCTCAACAATTTCAAATTATCGAGTAAAACAAAATGGAAAAAATTCGTTAAAGAAATTTGTTAGAAAATTTGAAAAAATCAAGTAACACTTTCGTCAATTATAAAGTAACCCTATATTATTAAAAAAAATTGTTAACAGAAATAAGAGTATAATGTTGGAGCGTTAATTTTTGTATATTACTTCAAAAAAATTTTAACAGGTGTTCAAGTTACAGGTGTTTAAAAATAGAAAATTTTCAGTTTTTGACCCCTTACAGCTCCTAAACGGGGGGTGATACAAAAAAAATTTTTGAAATGACTCATACTTATTTTCAAAGATCTAACTTCTGTCAAAATTTCAAGTTTCCAACTTAAACCGTTTAGAAGATAGAAGGGTTGAAGGATTTTGCAAAATTTCAGTTTCACATAACGGTAAATTAAGATCTAAAAGTTAGGTGTTCGAGAGCTACCCTAAGGCTTGGTCCAAACTCAACCAAAAAAAATAGGGAACCTACAAATTATTCCCAAAATATTTTATGTAAATTTCAAGATTCTAGCTTTCTTAGTTTTTGAGTTAGCGTGCTGACGGACGGACGGACGGACATGGCTCAAAAGTCTTAGAATTTTTTTCTGATCCGATCCATACCTTTGAAGGTATATCTAGCTCGCTTATTTCGAGGTGTTACAAACGGAGGAGTAATTTTTATACCCGTACGATAGGATCGGGTATAATAAAATTGACAGAAGTTAGATCTTTGAAAATTAGTATGAGTCATTTCAGAAATTTTTTTTGTATCACCCCCCGTTTAGGAGCTGTAAGGGGTCAAAAACTGAAAATTTTCTATTTTGAAACACCTGTAACTTGAACACCTGTTAAAATTTTTTTGAAGTAATACACAAAAATTAAAGCTCCAACATTATACTTTTATTTCTGTTAACAACTTTTTTTAATAATATAGGGTTACTTTATAATTTACGAAAGTGTTACTTGATTTTTTCAAATTTTCTAACAAATTTCTTTAAAACGAATTTTTTCCATTTTGTTTTACTCGATAATTTGAAATTGTTGAGGATATAATGCGTAGTACAAAAAAATGTAATTAAATAAACAACATAACGGTTGCTTGAAGAATTTTTATTTATATGATGTTGATATATATACATACTTATATAATATCATGTTTATTTACATATCGTATATGTCACTAGTGAATGAATGATAAGAGTATAGATGTATATTATATAGCGCCGTATTTACATACATATATGTATTTTATTGTACTTATAAGAAATTATTCTGTCAATGTAATATTTAAATATAATATAATATAATATTTAAAATTATATTTACTGTTTTGTACTTAGTAAATTTAATATATATTTACCGCTTAGTATTAAATGGTACTATAGAATATTTGAAAAAGTTTTGGATTGATAATCGTTATGTGGAAGGTTAGAATCTGCTTTTGAAGAATGTACATATAAACATATAGTTTGAGTATATGTACAACCCATCGTTCTAGAAATTATAAAATTCACCCAAATTATTTTAAAATACTAAAATATTAAAAAAATAATATTGTAAGCAGAGTGACAGGCTGTGAACATACTAACGGTTCGTACGGGTATCTAAGAGTTGACAAAGTCAACTGTATTCTTCCTCGTATTATACCCGATCCTATCGTACGGGTATAAAAATAGATAAATAATAAATTTGAAAAACCAAAAAATATTTTTTAAATTTGGTTATAATAAATATGTTTAAAGAAAAAATTAAGTGAATATTTTGTAATACATAAGCGTTTAAATAAATGGTTAAATGTGGGAATATTAAATGTATTTTAAGATTGCTTATTGATTTAGGTATAAATTTCGTGAATTTTGTGAATGTATAAAAATAAAAAGAATGTAAAAATAAGTAATAAATTAATATATATAAAAATAATACAAATTTTTTTAGGTAATAATTTTAATTTTTGTAGGTTATGTACACTGAAACATAAAAAAAATAATCATTTTTAGAAAAAAATAATAATAACAAAATCAATGTAATATATTGAATTATTGTGGAATTTTTAAAAGGTAAATAAAAAGGTGCTTTTAAAAGATTAAGTGGATTGCGTAAACAATTATTATATAAGCTATTATTATTGATTGTGAATTTTTTCTTTACTTTTGTATTAAAATAGTTTACCATAATAGTTTTTTGTAAATAACTTTTCGAAGATTGACATTGTATATTAGCAAACTGTAATTTTAAAGTAGGACTAAGTGAAGTTCTATATTTTAAATTTAGATTAATATAATACCTTTTGAAATAGTTTGTAATGAACATATTGAAATTAATGTAAATTGTATATTTTACGATATTTAACCGAGTTAGATAGTTTAATTGATTTAAATTATAAAAAAGAAAGTTAAATTTATTAATATAATAAAAATAAATTATTTCATAAGTCATGGGAAAGTAATTTGAATTTATAAAAACTAAATAATGAAAATTTATGTTAAAGATTTTATAAGTGTTTAAATAAAAATTTAAATGTGTAGAAATGTATAAACAAAAGTATAAAAATATTATATTATTTAATGTAAGAAAAAAAGAAAAATAATTTGTATAAACTATTAATATTAATATTGTCAAAAGATAAGAAAAAAAAAAAATTTAGAATTGAATTTAAAGAATAATAAAAAAACTAAGCTTTTTAATTTTACCATTTGTAAATGTATTGTGTTGATATTGTGCTTAGGTATTGAAGGTTTTATAAATATGATTGATATCGTATATATTTTGACAATATTCGACAATATTTTGTATATTTTGCTGGAATGATTTCTCCGTAAGAAAATTTTGAAATCTATCTTTGACCCAGAGAAATTGAAATTTATGTTTGATTTTAATATTTTTAGCTTCATAATAAAGATTAGACTGCAGTGCTGTAAGATGGTGACGTAGAAATATTTTTTTGTTGCCATCATTATTCATATCTAATTCAACAGTAAAAAGATGCTTATATTGTCGTTTTTTTTCCAATAATTCTTTTTTTGGGATATCAGAATTAAACTTAACAATATATAATTTTTTCTGGCGACCAGCTTCATTAATTTTTTTTGATTAATTGTTGTAACATCTGATATATCATTTTTATCAATATTTGCATTAATTTTTTTTGCGATCGCCAAAACAGTTTCTGTTGGGTTTATGAGATTCGAAGGTAGACCGACTAGTACAAAATTATTTTTTAACAATTTCTGCTGTGTTTTATCATGTAAGTACTCCAAACTGTTAACTCTATTTTCCAAAATGCTGATGTGATTTTCAGAACTATTCATACGATCATGTAATTTAGAATTTTCTTTCAATAATTCAGCATTTTTTATTAAAACTTCTTCAAACTGGAGTGCTAAATGTTTTTGATTTTTGTGAATTTCGAGCAAAACACCACCTAGATTTTTTAAAAATTGTGCTAATTCTTCTGCGGTATAATTAGTACAATTGAAAGATTGTAATTCATCTTCTAGGCTTAATTGAGCATTATTATTAAGAGAATTGCAAAAACTTACGTCATTACTTATTTTATAATTGTTGTTATTAATTATCACAGATTCAATTGATGTTTTAGGAGTTTTGCTATTTTTATCAACCTCGTTAGTATCAACTAACACCATAGACTCATTTGATGTTGTTGGACAATTAACACATTTCCAAGAAGCGTTACCTGACATGATGGCATAAATCAGTTCATCAGATATATTAACACACCTTGCATGAAAACTCAAGGCACACGTACCACACTGAATTCCTGTATTTTTGGTTTTACCAGCAATTCGGTTTTTGCAAATATTACACTGATTCACCATTGTTTTTTAGAAATAGTTTTAAAAATTTTTATAGTTATTTTTTTTTTTTCTTTATATTATCTTTTTATTTTTTTTTTTCTTTTATATTTTTTTTTTTGTTTTTATTGTATTTAAGTGCGACAAAAAACAATTTCGTAAAAGCAAGATCTCTTTTTATAATATAATGAAATAATTTACGTGATAAGTTAAAAAATATTATTTAAATTGAAAAAAATAGTTTATAAAGTTTTAAGCAATATGTGTTAAGAATTATTTCGTAAATAAAACAAATTATTTAAAATATTTTTCTAAGAGACTTAAAATTTTGTGTACAAGATGTTAAAACGTCAAACGTCAAAAAAACTGAAATTGAAATTCAACACGCATATTTGTCGTTAAATTTAGTTTTTGAACGTTTCTCCATAATTAGATGATTTTAAACATGAATTTAATTCATCAGCTGGAGTTGATCGTGTTATAACAGGTTGTGTCTCTCTAAAATCACCTATTCTTGTATCACCGAATAACTGTTGGTTATAGCGTAAATCTTGTAATGCTTTATCTAATAACTCTAATAATTTTGAATGTGCCATTATACATTCGTCCCAGATTATTATTTTACATGTCATTCCGGATGTTTTTGATATGTTACATGTTGGTGTTTCAATTATTTGCATATTTGATAGGAGTTTTAGTGTGGAGTGAGCAGTTCTACCTCCATCTAATAATGTTACTGCTATACCTGAAAAAGCAATAATTGCTAATGTTATGTTATTTTGAAATCTTATATTTGCCAAAATAAATGATATCAAAAATGTTTTTTCACTTCCTTCTGGAGCATCTAAAAAATATAATCCACCACTTCGATCATTTACAACTGACAGAATTGTATCATAAACCATGTCTATGTTGTTACTGATTCATTTTTGTAAAATGTTCTTGTAAATAATAAATTTATATTAAAGTTTTGTTCGCGTTGGATTTTAATATTAGTGAAATAATTTACTAAACAATCGGCCTCTGTTAATCCTAATGTGATGTTTTGTTTGCAATTGATAAACAAATATCTTCAATTAAAATTAACATATTCTTATTAGCTATCATTGTAAAGAAAGGGTATCGTATTTAGCGCGATCTAGTGAATCTGTATTGTATTAAAAAATTGGTACGAATTTTAAAAAAAAAGTTCTTAATTAAAAAAAAATTTATAATAAAATATGAAATATTCATTATTCTATACCCGTACGATAAGGATCGGGTATATTAAAATTGCTCCTCCGTTTGTAACACCTCGAAATAAGCTAGCTAGATATACCGTCAAAGGTATGGATCGGATCAGAATCAAATTCTGAGTCGATTAAGCTTTTTCCGTCGGTTCGTCTGTCCGTCAGCAATATAACTCAAAAACTAAGAAAAAAAGAAAGTCTTGAAATTAACACAAAATATTCTTACATCAATTTGTAGGTTCCCTATTTTGTTTGGTTGAGAACCGACCAAAACTTCGGATAGCTCTCGAACAACTAACTTTTAGATCACCACATTTTTTTAGAAATAGAGCAATAAAATTTTAACTGGTGATAGATATCATAAAAATATTATTTTATGGAACAACTTCTTTCTGTAGCCAATCCGTTACGGAGCTACTAATAGCCCACCAAAGTTCGAAAAAGCTCTACATTTAAATTGTTATAACACAAGTTGTGTAAGGCATATATCTTCTATTTGAAAACGATTACTGCTTTTATTAGCTTTAAAATATATATACAATAAATATATACTTGTGGCATACGGTGTCTTAATTTACCGTTATGCAAAACTGAAATTTTGCAAAATTCTTGAATCCTTCTATCTTCCAAACGGTTTAAGTTAGAAACTTGAAATTTTGAGAGAAATTAGGCCTCTCAAAATAAGTATGAGTCATTTCAGAATATATTTTTGTATCACCCCACGTTTCGGAGCTGTATGGGGTCAAAAACTGTAAATTCCTTATTTTTGAACACCTGTTCAAAGTTTTTTGAAGTAATACAAAAAAATTAAAGCTCCAACATTATATTTTTATTTCTATTAACAATTTTTCTTAATAATATAAGGTTACCTTAAAATTGCCGAAATGGGACTTTATTTTTCTAACAAATTTTTTTTAACGATTTTTTTGCATTTTTTTTTACTCGATAATTTGAAATTGTTGGGGATGATGCGTATAGTACAAAAAAATTAAATAAATAAAAAATATAACGGTTGCTTGATGAATTTATATTTATATGATATTAGTATACATACTTATATAGTTTATGTTTATTTACATATCGTATATGTCACTGTTGAATGAATGATATATAATACATATCTATAGTATAAATTATTATACTTTTGCTGCTTAGTAATTAGGTTCTATAATAGCATATTTGGAAAAATTTTGGATTGATAATCTTATAATCTAATCGTTATGTGGAAGGTTAGAATTTGCTTTTGAAGAATGTATAATTATATAGTTTGAATATATGTACAAACTATAGTTCTAGAATTTATAAAATTCAGTCAAATTATCTTAAAATACTAAAAAAGCTATGAACATACTAATGGGTTCATACGGGTATCTAAGAGTTGACAAAGGCAACTGTATCCCTCCTTCTTTTTTTTCTCTACTAATATTTTGTGACTTCTAATGACTCTATCAGATTAATTTTTTGTAAAAAAATGTTTCATCAATCATCAAAATAAGAAATAAAAAAAAACAAGTGTTTTTAAAAAGGTATACTAACTTCAAAACACGTGTGTATGTATATATGTACCTACTTATGCAAGTATGTAAATAAAAAAAAAAATTGTGATCAATTTTTTTTGGTTAGAAAAAATTTGAAAAAACAAAAACACACTTTCTTACATAAGGTTTCAAGATAACCCTATATTATAGTTGTTCATGTTACAGGTCTTTAAAAATGAGGAATTTTCAATTTTTGGACCCTTACAGCTCCTAAACAGGGGGCGCCACAAAAATATTTTCTGAAATGATTTAAACTTATTTTCAAAGATCTAACTCCTCTGAAAATTTCCATTCATTTACTAAAATTGACAATTTATGTGACTTTGTTAAACATTTTATGACTTTAAAAAAGGAATTTAAGTTAAATGGAATTTAAGTATTAATTTATTAGCGTGTTCACTACCAACTTCATGATTCATTAAAAACTGTATTTAACTAAGTGATATTATTTTGATGATGAATAAAGTCCAAATCAATAACTGATGATGGAACTATTATATTATTAATATAATACATTATATTATTAATATAATTTCAATAAATTTTTATACAATACAAATTAATTTTACAAAATTTTATATTTCCATATAAATTTTAATTCAAAATACATATTTTTATAAAAACTATTGTAACGACAAATATAAAGTGGTTTATACAAAAGAAAACTTTCGTCTAATAGAGAAAAATGTTTTCTAGGCACCTAATATAAATGATTAAAAAACTTGATCCCTTAACAACATTCAACATCCCTTTCTTTTAACATCCATTGTCAACATACCTATCCATTGTCAAAATCCCTATCCATTGTCAACATTCAACAACATATTCATCCCTATCTTTTAACATCCCTATCCCTTATCAACATTCAACAACATATTTTTAAGGTTTTATTAAAACTATACAAATATAATAGTGGTTTATACAAAAGAAAATTTTGGTCTACCAGAGAAAAATGTTTTCGAAAACTGTTCTATCTGTAAAAAGGATTAAAAAAATTGATATTATTGCTGTATTTGTCTTTTATTTATCTCTTAATAATATTCAAGAACATATTTTTTTTTTTAACTTATATGTGGGTGATTTTATTAAAAGATCTTTTGAAATATTATATCCCGTTAATGTTCGTATTACAACCATAATAAACGTGTTACCTCCTTTAGAATAACTATATGCCAACTTAAACATAAAGTTTTACACACTTTTAAACATAAAGAAAAATAATAAATTTTAACGCTTTTTTAACTATTTAAAAGCTTTTTAACCAAATCCTTATAAACAATTCAAAATATTTCAATATTTTTTCACTAATTACCTTTTATCACATTTAATTTATTTACTACTACTACATTTTATATACGAACCCTAGATATAATTATACATTTTATTTCAGTTAAAATCCTCTTTAAAATAAAAAACACTTAGAAAAATAAATATTTACAATTAAAAAAGGAAACTTAAAAGAACATAAGTTAAAATATATTATAATAATAATAAATGTTTAGTTATTTTTCCTGAAACATTATTCAAAAACTTTTTAATGTATTAAAAATATTTACAAAATTTTACGATTCCATTAAAAATATATACATGCAATTTTCCATTAACAGTAGTTTCAATCAAACACTTTTAAGACAAAAAAAAAAAATCTTAAATTAAAAAAAAAAAAAAAATTTAAAACTTATTGTTTATTTCCCAAACTAACTTCGTCTATGGCAAACAACAAAAGAAAATTTAATGAACACATGAAAATATTTCAAACTCTAAGAATAATTGAAATATTTTGTTTTTATTATAATTGTCTAAGATCTCATCATATACATACATATATATACATATAATTTTTTTTTTTGTATCTTACCTTTGATGAAGGTTACCTTGTTTCCTTTTAACATGAACAGAAAAATTTCACTTAAAGCAAAATAATTGCAAGGTCCTTTTAAAATTTAACATAAAAAATTGATGACAATTTATTAAAGGAAAGTATAGAAAAATGAATTTGATGCAAAAAGAATGTCAAAGAAATTAAAAAAAGAAAAATATTTTACAATATTTTTTTGAGTCAATAAAGTAACTTTTGTAGATTTCGAATTAAATAAGATGAAACCAGCTTTTGCAAACTCACTTAAAATCAATTAGATCCGCTATTATAGTATTACTTAGATTTCTATCTATTGAAATTTTTAAATCAATATTCACAAGATTATTTAAAAAAAAAAAAAATACTGGCGCTGACTTATATCTTTTAAAGCCTAAAGAAAGGTGCAAGTTTTCCTTATCCCTAACAATTCTCGTGAAATTATTTGAGACAAAACCTAACATACTGATATGATTACCTTTTAAACTGTTGTGAATACTGTCTATGTTTCAGCGAATAATTTTGAATATTACTCAAAATTTGGTAACTTAGTGAAGTAATTTATAAACACTCTGTATCATTCAAAAATATTTATGTTGAAAAGAAAATAGTTGTAACTGAAAAAAGAGAAAAAAAAAATAAAAATAAACAAAACAAGAAATTAAGTGTATGTTTTCTTTAAGACAAAAGATTGTTTTTTTTTTTTTTTTTTTGTTGTTTTGGAAACCCCATTATTGTTCTTTTTCCTTTTTTTTTTTTTGTTAAAACTTTAGATAAAAGTTTTTTTAAGTGTTGGTCTACATTTTATTTTTTCTTTTTTTTGCTAAAGAAAAAAACCAGGAGAAGGGTTACAGGGTTACATTTTTTTTTTTTTTTTGCTTTAAAATAAAATATTGTTAAGGTAAGGATACTTTTTTTGTTCTGAAACAATGAAAATAAAAGAATCTTACAAGGATATTTGAGTTCATTGTTATATATGTAGTTGTTTTCAAATGCTACATAACAACTATTATAATATATATATATATATGTTATATAATTTTGTTTAAGTAAACTTTGAAAAACTACAATATATTACGAAAATATTGTAGGTAACTAGTAATAATTTTAAATTAAAAAAAAAAAAAAAAAATTTCGAAATAAAAATATTGTAACAATTTCAACAGTATATTTTAACTTCACTTATGACTTAAACCAATTTCAAAAGGTTCACCCCCAAATAAAATCCTAAATAAAATTTGATTTTACAAATTGATTTATAATAGATTATTTTAGTTTTGATTCGATTTGAATAGATTTTTGTGCGTCTTATATTTAATTTAAAATTATCCCAAACTTTCAATTGATCAAAAAAGAAAGACATAAAAAAAAATCAGGAAATCTGAAAAAATAACCCTTTGAGAATTTGAGAAAAAAAAACAAAAAAACATATCATTTATTAACATTTTAAACAAAGCAAATATTTTTTATAAGGTTAATAACCCCTTAAAAAGCCCTTAACATTTTTTTTTTGTTTTAAATAATGGAAATTGATTTTTGATTGAAAATTATCATATTAACTTTAGGTCTTATTTTATGGCCTTTGGGATAACCATTTGAAAAAGATTTTACAAAAGATTATACTTTCGATTTTACATAAAAGGATACGAATTTTCTTTTTAATGAAATATTGAAAGTTTTTATGAAGAAGACATAAACGTAGGTATACAACTGAGAAAATTGTATATTTATAAGAATATTTAAGCCTACAACTATTGGAATTTGATTAGTGTAACAAAAATAGGTTGCTGTAGTTTCGAAATATATATCCTCATATCTCGTTACTTAATAAATCTTAAAATCTGAAATTTTCTAAAAGAAAATCTATCTTAAATATTATTAAACTCACTGAAGTCAGATATGTTAAATATTATAAAAGATAATTAAATTTTATGATAACAACATAACTTATGGCTGTGCAGGTATCCAAGATATGATACAGTCGCGCTCTTTTTCGTTTTATTTTATTTCCATTATTTCAAGGACATAATTTCGATTATATTAAGAAATTCTTAAACAAACGTTATTTTTATTTTTTTCAATTTTAAAAACCAAAAAAAAAAAAAAAAAAACAGAAACTAGTGAAATTTTTTTTTGAATCACTATCTTAAAAAAGAAAAAACATTTCTTAACAAAATCTTTAAAAAATGTAAAGACAATAAAAAAAATTATTCTAATCATACCATTAGAAAAAATATTCATATAAATCAAAAATAAAAACAAAAAGGATACTCTAAATTTTCAACAGGTGAATCTGTTGGATAATAGATTGAATTTTAAATACGTTTGTCAACTTAAAATGAATTACATCAGTGAAAATATAATAAATGTGGAAGAATGACAGCGTTTATGAAATCCTTTAGAATCCTTGATACCACCATAATAAATTTATTTTTAATATAAAAGCATAAATCCATGCTTTCTTATTCAGTACAACTTTTTATATCTGACATCTTTTTTCTTCTTTCTTTATAAGATTTTTTGTTCTCGGTAAAAAATGTTTTTTGTGAAAAAAAAAAAGAAATAAGACATTGAAACTATATAGAATATGATAAAAAATGACTGAAGTTATATTAAGTTGAATTATAAAAAATGTTGCATATTTTGTCATTTTTTTAATATTGTTTCGTTTTTTTTTTTGCTTTTTTGAATAATGCGAATCTTATAAAAACTCTAGCAGATTTTCAACTGAAACCCAAGAAAGAAAAGAAAAATTTTTAAAATAAATTTATTTAATTATTTAGTAAATCATATAATTTTTTTAATATCTTAATTATATAGTAAGAGATCATTAAGACTCCACGTTAAGCGTACTTAACCTTTATTTTAACCATTGACTATTTGGCTTCAAAAAATAAAGAATTTGTACTATGATTAATTTTGTACGTAGAAGGCATTGTTTTTAAGACTAAACTATAGTACATGTTACTTACAAACATAAACCATTAGTAAAATCAGTAGAAAATGGGAGATTAAGGAGATATATACAGCAAAAGATGAAGAATTATAGAAATTTGTATTTTTCTATTTTTTAATGTTGGATTTTAAATTTTCTTTTTTAGTTCATAAAAATTTATACAAAAAATTTTGAAAAATATAAAACAAAAAAAACTCAAACAAAAATTATAATTGGAAGAAAGAAAAAATAATAATATTTAATTTAAATCAATTTAAAAGTATTAATTAATAACTTTTATATTAAGAGCAAATTTAAATAAAAAAAAAATAAAATTATGAAACAAAAATTAGATATCGAATATAAAATCGAAAATATTGAGAAATTGATTGGTATTCATAAAGTTTTGAAGCTTGAAAAATTTAATTTTTATTTTCCGTAAGAATTGTGATTAGTCATTATTAGATAAATTTTAAATACATGATACATTAAAAATAAAAATTTTATAACCTTTTAAAAATCAGAACCTAAATATAAAAAGCAAAACAACAACAGATTAATTAGATTTATTTTAACAATCAATATTCTGTGAACTCAAAAAGGACGCTTTAAAAAAAGTATATTTGATTTCGTTCAAATTAAAAAAAATTAAATTGTAAATTTAAATTGTCGATACAATGCAACAGTAGCCCAATGTCTTATTTAACGTTTTCAATCATAAGGTATGCAATGCCCGCCATTTATGTAATGGAAATTAAAGTTAAAATTTTTAAGAGGCGTCTGTAGCCTAGTGGGTAGACGTGTGGCGTATTAACCGAAGGAGTGTGGGTTCGATCCCTGCACAGGTCGTAAGTGTTTTTTTCTTTACATACTCCCCTTACGACCAAATATAATGTAAATATAATTTAATAATAGTATAAAAACCTATAATGGTCTTGGTAGCCGATGGTTGAATAATATTGCATTACATTTATGTTTGTAATATTAATATAAATAAATAAATAAAAAATAAATAAAGTTTATAACAAATTAAAAATGAATAAAAAATTTTTTTTTTTTATATTCATCAAAACTTTCCTATATTATTCAACAAAAAAGAAACTCAAAATAACAAAGAATCGAAACGGGTGCACAGACAATTTTGAATGCTTAATTTGACTGATATTTCAGTATTTACAACGTCGCAAACAAATTGTCAAACGATTTTCGATCATAATTTTTTTTTGACATTTATCATGAGGTTGAGCACATCGCACATCGCACATGAATTTCCGATGAGAGAAGTACTACTAGAATACTGAACTAAACTTTTACTAAACAAATAATCTCCATATTAGCTGTCTTCCGCACAATTTGTAACAAAGTTTACAAGTTGTTAATTAATTTACTTTCAGTATTATTAGTTATTTATTTATTTCAAAAAGTTCAAATTTCCTTAAACTAGTCTTACACTAATTTTACATAGTTTAATTATGATTTAATTTTTAATTTTTCACCTATGAATTTATTTGTTACCCTACATTTAATTTTATTCACGATAAAATGTGTATTATCATCTGGAAGAGAACGAAAAAATCCTTATAATAATTGAATAAGAGTACTTATGATAAAACTTAATATTAAATAGTCTATACAGTTGCAAAAATCAAGTGAGTTTCAAAAATTAAATGGGTGTTGTCTTTAATTTCCCATAGATTTTTTAAAAATATTTCTGTAAAACAACATTTCGATTTCGTCCATGGAATTTCGATTTTTGTATTCATTATTTAAAAATTTGTTTCATAAGCACTTGATTTATTTTTGTAACTGTCAAATAACAAACATTTCAATAAAATTATGTTTATAAACTTGAAAATCGAGTTGGGTTACCCATTACAAAATGGGTTCATATATCAATTTATTCAAGAAGTTTTGTGTACTTGCATAGATCAATAATATCCAACTTACAATAAAAAGTTTTTAATCTAGATTAGAGATGTATAATTATACACTAAATGGAAGAACGTCCTTTGATATTGTATCATATTTAATAATAAAAAGATTTATTAGAAAAAACTAAAAATACTGGACTAAGTATATTATAATATGAAAAAAAAGCTAATAATCAATAGGCGTATTGAATAGTTGTTACAAACTAGTTTTATAAAAGTGCAAAATTTTGAACCCTAGGATATTTCAACATTTTGACAGTTAAAGTGTAAAATTTCTTGTTGTTTTCATGCATAAATAAGTAATGAAAAAACCAAGAGTTATAAAAAGCACATTTTCAAAATTAAAAATAAAAAAATATCATAATAAGTTTTGAGTCAAGTGCACATAGATGTTGAAGTGTAGATGATATTGAAAACTAAATTATTACAAATATAAAAATTGAAAAAAGCCTTTAGACAAATTTGTTAGTTTTAATTTTTGTACATTACTTCACAAAATGTTGATAGGTGTTTAAAAATATGACATTTTCAGTTTGTGACTTCTTATAGCTCTTAAACGGAAATTGTATAATTCTTTTAAATTTAGTATTTAAATTTACCATTATCAGAACCAAATTTTGCATGACTTCTCTATCTTCATAACTCCGACACGTTATGATAGACGATAGCACGTTTAGATATAGACTTAAAATTTTGAGTGAAGAAAGAACTTTTAGAATTAGTATCAGTTTTCTCAGAAATTTTTTATGTAGCGCCCCCTTTTCAAGAGCTATTAGGGCTCAAAAATTAAAAAAATTGTTATTTTTAGACACCTGTACAAATTTTCTTCGGCAAGACATAAACATTAATATTTAGTATATATATTTTTACGTCTGCTAACGATTTTTTTTAGTTATATAGGGATCAGGACTTACAGCCCCTCAAAATTTCAGAATAGTTCCATTTTTATAATTTTTCTTATATGTCACAATTCTAAACAGTTTTATTATCTTTTCGGAATGTGACTTTTAAAAACCATTAGTTTACATTCTGCCTTGTTTTTATATATATATATGTATTTTATAAAATTAATTTTTTTTAATAATATTTATTTATGTAAATATTTTTTAACTAGCTGTTGGCCCGTCATAGAATGATGGAGTTAATTATGGAAGATTTTATTTTTATATAGATAGGTATTTGTTTTTGCAATTTCGGAATAATGTATAATTTGTACTTTGCCAAAAAAATGCAGTAAATAAAAAAAAAGTTATATTTGTAATTTATATACCTACAAAAAAATATTATGTTTCCATCCGGAATCGTACCTGCACACTACCATGTCAGAGTCAGACACACTAAATATGTATAATACTAATAAGAAGATATGAACAAAACACTATAAAAATATTTTGTAACTAAATTAAGCTAACTTAATGTAAAAAGTGTATAGTTATAAAAAATTATCATGCACGAAAATGACAGAATAAAAAAAACGATTTGAAATTGAAACCAAAAATAATAAAATACTGATTTCGGTACCTACTACTCATTTGGGATATGAAAAATAGAAAAATATATTGCACCTACTCTTGAAAATAGACTTTTTTGCTGTGTGAAAAATGCATTAGCTTTAGTAAAAAGTAAAACTACTTCCTATAACTATACTTTGATGGTGACGTGTCAGTAATTCCATTGGTATTTTTGAATCACTTCAAATTCCCTCCTAATTCAGATTTTCAGACATACATAATACATACATATTCTGGAAAAAAGGGCAAATCTGATTTCGAAAGCGTCTATAAAATTTCTTCAAAATAGATATATATATATACATAAATGTATATGTATACATCCTGGCTGGCCGGAATTTGAAAAATATTTGTATCTGATTATATAGTTGTCCGTGGCATAAATTCTAGAAAGTTCACTCTAAACGATATTATTACATTATTAATTATTATCATTATCCAGCCAATGGTGTAGTTGTTAAGACACCGGCCAGCCAAAGAGACAAAGGTCTCGTATATAAACCCCGGCTGAGTCATATAGATAAATAAAAAATATTAGACATTTTCATTCAATTATATTCATTAATTAATAGAATATAATTAAATTAAAAATAAGTATATCTAATATATAAGGAAGAAATTCTGTTTGTTTGTTTGTTTGTTTGTTTGTTTGTTTGGCACGGATTCACGTAAAAACCACCAGTCCGATTGCAACCAAATTTTGCAGGAACATTTCTACGACCCCGGAAGGAGTTATAGGCTATATCGCGTTTTGGTTCATTAACCCATTGCGGCCCGAGAGCGTTTTGGTTTTTTCGTTGTTCTGCCTGAACGGTTTGACAGATTGAGTTGAAAATTTGCACAAATGTTCTTCTCATCTTTAGTAGTGTACCCAAGAAATTGGGTTGCCACATGTCACCCGGGTTCGGCCCGGCGGGCTTCCAAATTTTTTTTTGTTTCCGATTTATGTCCAATTTTGTATGGCGGTTTTATTGTCTGAAAAAACCCCTGAGACGAATTTTTGTAAATTTTTGGTAACCCGTTTGGGCACGAGAGCCGAACGAAGTTCATTACATTTTTTTGATGTCCTGCTTAAACGGTTTCACCAATTGATTTGAAAATTTGCAAAACTGTTGCTCTTTAGCAGAAAAGCTTACTAGATTAATTTGGCTAGGATTCATTAACCCGTTTCGACACCAGGGTTCAGTGAAATTTTTTAATTTACCTTAATGTCGCGCTTAAACGGTGTGACCAATTGAGTTGAAAATTTACGAAAGTGTAGTTCTTCACTCCAAAAGCTCACTCACTTGACTTGGTTACGATCCATTAACCTGTTTCGGCACCAGGGCTCAATGAAGTATTTTAATTTTTTTATAGTCGCGCTTAAAAGTTTTGACCAATTGAGTTGAAAAATTGCAAAATTGTTACTCTTTAGCACAGAAGCCTACTAAATTGAATTGGTTACAATGCATTAACCAGTTTCGGCACCAGGTCTCAATGATAATTTTTAATTTCTTTGTTGTCGAGCTTAAAAAAATTGATCAATTGAGTTGAAAAATTACAAAAGTGTAGCTCTTCACCGCAGAAGCCCACTCAGTTGATTTGGTTACGATCCACTAACCCGTTTCGGCACCACGGCCCAATGAAGTTTGTTAATGTTTTTGTTGTCGCGCTTAAACGGTTTGACTAACTGAGTTGAAAATTCACAAAAGCTCTAGCTCTTTACCACAAAAGCTTACTGAGTTGATTTTGTTACGATGCATTAACTCATTTCAGCATCAAGCCTCAATGAAGTTTTTCATTTTTTTGTTGTCGTGCTTAAACGGTTTGACCAATTAAACATTGGCACAAGTACTGCACTTTAAGGCAGAAGCTCATTTAAGTAATTCTGCGCTGATGCATTAACCCATTTGTACGATAGACTTTCAAAAAAAAATTTTGTTTCTAATTTTTGTCTAATTTAGCAGGATGAATTTACGATTCTAAATAAAGCCTGTGACAAATTTTTGTTAACGTTCGTTAGCCCATTTCCGCACGAATATTTCTTAACATATTTCATAACATATTAATAACATATACTTAACATATATAATATTTCTTAATTTTTGGTATTGTTATTATTATTAAAAAGATATTTCCAACACTCTTTACTTTTATCTACACTGTTTTTAATATTCCATAAAAACCTTTCAATGCAAATTTCTAATATATAAAAGTAATTAAAATAACCTTATTAAGTATCTTAAGAATACTGTGTTTAAGTCTTAACAACATAACATTTTCGGAAGTTAAAAAACAGAAAAAATCTCCTACATACGACAGTTATCATGTCATCATTCAGAAATGCATGTGGTCTAGCTTTATAAGATGCATGTGTACAACATATTTCCCATAAAATATCATTGAAATGTATGTAAATAAATGTAAGTATGTATAACGTGCGTATATTTAAAAATACTATATATCACATTTCTGTACAGTATTTAATCAAAAATGAGTACATACATATTTAAAGAACAGAAAACTTTACATTCTAATCCATATACAATTTTTACACATATTTTTAGCCAATTAATTTGAAAACATAATTAGAAAAAGTAAACTTAAAAAAATTCTGGTAGATTTATAAAGGTAAAAAACAATCATGTATTTTTTATATTGAAAATATGTTAAACAGAACCTGGGATGTATGTATTTAAAAAGAAGTATTTCAAAATTTGAAGAGCTGGCGGTGCTGTAGGATCTCCAGCTGTGAGGGTACATAAAAAAGTTGTTCTTCAACATTACTCTTTTAATAGGTCTCTTAATAATATAATATTTCATTGATAATATTTCATTGCTCCTTCTTAAACAGTATATAAGTTTTGTAAACAGACGCAGGGATAGAGCGAATCTAATAGCAAATTTTTCAAAATGTGCTTAAAAGGATAATTCACAAAAACATGAAGTGACATTACTTACGAAAAACAATGTATTACATTATGGTCTTTTATAATTGAAATGCGATTTTATGTTTTGATATTAACAAATATATTGTGAAAACTCATTTCGCCGTAATTGCGTACTCAATAGATTATTGATTCCTTTAAAGATTTTTTGTAATAAAAATAGAATATTAACTACCAGCATCTGTAAATGCATAGTAATAAGTTAACTATAAATTAAATTAACGAAGAAACAAAAGTTAAAAATTTTTATTTCATAAAACCAATAAAATACTCCGGGTAACGCCGGGTACTCTGCTAGAATGTATATATGTCTTATAAATTATAATTTAATATCACATTGTCAATAGCTATATAATAAAATAATAATAAACTTGTATAAGATAACTTGTATAAGATAATAGATGGCGTAGAAATAAAAGAAACGTCTCACAGTCTTGTACAATAGCTACAGCCGAGTAATCAACGGCTTTGTGAAATTAATGATTCCAGAAACTGGTATTTGTGGTATTAAAAGAATTAAACAAAACAACTATATAAGTGACACCTTTTATTCGATTTTTGACAGTTAGATAAATAAAAAGTCATAAGTATAGCAAAATATTTGAAACAGAAGTTTTCGCTACGGTCATGAGTTCAGGAGATCATGAAAAAATTAATTTTTTTTTGAGCAGCCTTTCAAATATTTTCTCTATTCACCAATTCGTGTATACCCCTAAAAAATTATATAAAAATTTAATTTCAATTTCAAAATTTACAAAATAATTTTAATTTTCAATGGAATAATATGAAATAATATGATTCTATATAAATATTTATAAAATCCTTAACTTTCCTAATATTTTTTAACAATTACCAGGGAATATTTTAAAAGACTTAAAGGATATTCATTTTTTATTATAACATTTTATCTTTAAATACCAACAGTTTTTGTATACTTACATACATCTACATAATATTATATACAATGATATAATGATAATTATTAAAAAAAAAAATATAGGTATATAAAACAAAATGTTTTTGTGGTTTCTAATTTTCTGTTAGTTAAAAAAAATCTTTCACTATATTTCTATGAAAAATTGTAAAACCATATACAAGTACTGAACTGGAGGGCAAACATTTTTTCAACAAAAAAAAAAAAATTTTTTTTAAAATTCTACAAATTCCAATACAAACTGGCATGAAAAAATTATGGGAAAAAGAAAACCTACAAATGAAATAGAAAAGAAAACCGAATAAAAATAAACGAAACAATGGAGAAAATAGCAAAAAAATAAATTACAAAAACTTAAAAAAGCGAAAAAAAAAGAAAACATTAATCCAAAAAATAGGAAACGAAAGAATTGTAAAAATAGAAAATTAAAATAAAAAAAAAAATTAAATCTTTTTTCCTATACTCCTTTTTTTTACGGTTAAATTTTGCGGATTCATATCAACAAAAAAAACAAAAAAAATAAATTATCCTATATGTATTCCAGAAAAAAAAGAAAATATATAAAAGGATATCGTAAAAATAAAAATTTGTGCTTTACCAATATTGCTGACTACATAGTACATATATACATATACAGATTCGAAATATTTATATGCTGATTTTACAATTTTTGCAAAATTGTAATGAAGAATTTTATTATGAAAAAATTTATTAACTACTTATATATATATATATATATATATATATATAAATGAATAAAAATGGTTTGTTTTATATAGTGGTTATAGCAATTTTACTATAACTTTAGATTTTTGATTGAAAATTCTCAAAGATTTTTGCCTTATTGTATAAATTGATTACCGATTAAATTTCTTTTCTCTAAGGATTTTTTGCTTTTCATACACTAATAATATGAACAAATAATATAACAAAAAAAAAAAAAAATAAATAAAATCCAAAGAAAATCGGTAGTCACAGAAAATATGATTATATCCTTTTTGTTTTTTTTTTTTCAAATTTTCCAAGATTGAAAACGCTAATCTATATTAATATAAATTCTATTCTCTTTTGATTTAATAAATTTATTGATTTTCAAAAGATACTTCTACTAACCCTATGATAATTAAATTTTTAAGACTTGTGTTTAACATGGTTACCTATTCCTTAAATTTGTTGGTGTTTTTTTGTTAAAACTCAATAAACACGAAAGGCTAGCGTCGCTTTATGACCAACAACCAATATAAAATAAAAAAAATATAAAATTTATTGTCAACGCGAGTAAAAGTAGAAAGTTGCTCTACTCTAGCGTCACTTCGTGAAGCGGTTCTAGCGTCCGTTTTCTATTTGGTGAAGTTTCAATTAAATTAATGTATTCTAATAAAACGTCAAAACAACGCTAGAAGCGATGCGAGCATATTGGGTCATCATCTTTAATGTAAATATCAAAATTGTTTAATATTTGCACCAACATTTTGTATTTTGGCCGAATATGTTCTCATGTATATGATAATGTTCGTAGAATATTTGATTGTTTCTTTAATTCTCAGTCAGTCAAAAAGGAAATTTAAACAGTTTACAACAAAAACAGAAACAAAATAAATTAATTTTAATCTAAATATAGTGCTCAAATTAAATATTATCTGTTGATACCTTAATATTATGCTTTAAAATTTAAAATAAAGTATCACAATTTTTATTTTTTGTTGTTATAACAGTTAAAATTTTTAAATCTATCACGTTCGACTACATAGTTTTAAACCTTGGGATTAATTTGTCTTCCTCAGGGTCGTACCATATTTTTGAATGATGCTTTATAAAATAAAAATCTTTCATATTTACACCCGTACGATAGGATCGGGTATAATAAAATTACTCCTCCGTTTGTAACACCTCGAAATAAGCGAACTAGATATACCTTCAAAGGTATGGATCGGATCAGAAAAAAATTCTAATTTAGTATACATTTACCGCTTAGTATTAAATGGTACTATAGAATATTTGAAAAAGTTTTGGATTGATAATCGTTATGTGGAAGGTTAAAATCTGCTTTTGAACAATGTATAAACATATAGTTTGAATATATGTACAACCCACAGTACTAGCAATTATAAAATTCACCCAAATTATTTTAAAATACTAAAATATTAAAAAAATAATATTGTAAGCAGAGTGACAGGCTGTGAACATACTAACGGTTCGTACGGGTATCTAAGAGTTGACAAAGGCAACTGTATTCTTCCTCGTTTACATATAGAAATAGTTAGAAAACAAAAAAAAATTATTATTTGAAAATCTTGATTTCGGTGAATTTCCGGTCTAAAAAACCAATTTCCGGCCCAGTCCGGAAGTTTAAAATGTCACCAATCGATATAACATCCCCAACTTAGCTAATCATTTTTCTTTTAATATTTTAAAATAACGATTCCTTCCCTAACGTATCAAGTTGATACGCATGGTCTGGAGCACCCTGTATATCCTGTGAAAATGTTTATCGAATAGTGATCATCTATGAATTTTACTTAAAAAATTGTTATAAGAATATTCTTCTTTTTATTGATACAAATCTCTGTTGAAAAGCTTACCATTATTTTTGTTTTTTTTGAGTTAATATTTAATATTTTTTTTTTGACTTATATTGTTTATCTGACTTAATATTTTCCAGTAAAATTTAAAGAAAAGTTGGCTGGACAAAGTAATAAATAATTTAAGTGCATTTATATACAAAAAATGCGGCTTAAATTAGATAGCGGAGAAGGGAAATAAAAGAAATATTACTTTACCACAGAAATGCATTTTGTTCTACAATATTATCAGTTCATAAAAGGCACTTATTACCAGTATTTTTCATATAGAAAACTTAACACTAAAACTTTTTATTAAATTTTTGATTTCCTTATAAAAAAAAATTAAAAGAAACTTTCAAAATTTTAAAGAACTTGAGCATCAATATGTACAAAGGACGAAAATTATTTTGAAAATTAAAAATTACATTTTATTTATATTTATTGTAATAAAAATTTTGTTTTTGAAATATGTATTTTTAAATAATTAAAATATAAAAATATTACCACATAGTTATTACTGCAATTACCACACAGTTACAAGCATGCATAAGCATAATATAATATAGCTCAATGTATTTTTAATACTCGTAGTCCTTTTTCATTAGTCACCTAGTCACCGAACTATGTTATATTAGATGATATAGCATATAGTCTAATAAAAAACTAAAAAAAATTCTTGAAAATGGCTTTAATTTAAGATTTTCATTTTAAACCAAAAATTTTCCAAAAGAATTACTACCATTGAAAAGAACCCAAAGTTTCCAAATATTTAATTATTGCTGCAAAAAAATTTCTACCATTGAAAGATTTCAATATCTACATTAATTCAAAAAAATATGATTAAATTCTTTATATATTATGCTACTTTTACAGGATAAAAATCCTCTTCAAATAGCAAAAAAAACAAAAATTTAAATATTAGCTGAGAATAACTTTTTTTTGAAACCTTTCACTTACTTCATTAATCATTTGAAAAGTTGAAATTAAACATTTAAGATAACTTAGATAAGAACAAGTTAAAGAAAAAAAAAAAAAAACGGTTTAAAAAATTTCCATTAAATTTTTTTTTTCAAATATCCTTTTTTTTAGCATTTAAACAGTTTCTTCTGTTGTATGTATGTATATATGCTGCGTCTATATTTTTACATTCTATGGAAATGATTTTTTTGTTCCGAAGGATTTAAATCTTATTTATTTCCTTTTTGTTTTTGCTTTTTGTGTTCTATTTTATCTTACTTAATTCCTTTCAATAAAGATTTTTTTCGTTACACCACTTTTTATTTTATTCCTTTCCCGGTAGTTTTTCTATAATTGTTATAAACAGCGTTGAAATTGTTTTTTTTTTTTCTTCATCCTTCTTTTATATTATTTTTTCTTAAATCAATGGAAAAAAAATCATTGAAATGTTTGCTTTCTTTTTTAGTTGAAGAAAAAATAAGTATAAGATATTTTGTATTCTTAATATTCTTCGGTCTTATACTGTCCATATGAAGAGAAATTCAGTTTCGAAACTATACGAAAAAATGCTAAATACTAAACCTTTTGTTCCTTAAATTAAATTAAATTCAAACTATGTGGAACTAATGAATCTGATTTCATTGTAATAAAAAAAACAAAAAAAAAAAAAAGCTGCATTAAAAACAGAATAAATTAAATGACTATGTGTTTTCAGAAACGAAAAAAAAAAGAAAATTTAATTCTTGGTTAAATTTGTAAAGGACATCCTTATCAAAGTTAAAATTGACTCACGCCACATCACAACACACCACATAACACTTAATAGGATAGAATAATTTTTGTACCGTTAAAGATTTTTACTATTTAGTACTTTACTATTTACTATTTACTATTTTATAGTTACTGATTATCACTTTCGGTCATATCAAAAATTCACTTTAATATTATGATACCTGCACTTTCAAAATTGTTAAAGAAGATATGGTAACCAGTCAATTCGAATAAATGCCGAAGGATATCAACTTTTAAGTTGACAAGATATAAAAGTTGCAGAATTAAAGTAGGTAGGTATGTATAGGTAGAAAGGGTAGATATTTATACTAGTAAAAGCCCATTTTGATACCCTGAAATCAAATATATTGCTACCAAATTAAAATAAACTATCAATCCCTTCTAATTTTTAAGTATTATAAGTAAGTGGTATAATAATTGAATATTAAATACTGTACGATCAGTAAAAAGAAAATAAACGTCCCAGACATTTTTTTTTTAGACAAATATACGCTTAGACTATTTTTATATTATCAGTTTGAAATAATAAAACTTTTTATATAAAGTAGGCCACGAACTATATTACAAACTCCATTCTCCATTTTTTTTTTAAAGTAATACCTAATTACATTAATTTCTATTTATAAATCGGAATACAGAAATAAAAAGGATTTTTTTTTTTTTAGCCAAAAGCAAATATTTAAGCTGCATTCAAAAAATTTTCTATTTTATTTTTATTTGCTTGCACAATAATTACTTTCAAAATGGACAAAAAGTTAAATAAATATTTTACATTTTTCAGTTTATTCAATTTTTTTTTTGCTAAAAAATTAACATGGAAACAAAAGTTAAATTTAAAAAAGTAAAAAGAGATAAAAAAACTATACTTTTAAAATAGAAATAATGGATAATGGATTTTTGCAAAAAACGTATCAAAGTGAAAGTCTTTTTCTATAGACTTTCTCGTGTATTGAAATCGAAATTTATAAGTGAGTAGCTAATATAAGTAGTAAGTAACGTATTATTATACCCGTACGATAGGATCGGGTATAATAAAATTACTCCTCCGTTTGTAACACCTCGAAATAAGCGAGCTAGATATACCTTCAAAGGTATGGATCGGATCACAAAAAAATTTTAAGACTTTTGAGCCATGTCCGTCCGTCCGTCAGCACGCTAACTCAAAAACTAAGAAAGCTAGAATCTTGAAATTTACACAAAATATTCTGGGAGTAATTTGTAGGTTCCCTATTTTTTTTGGTTGAGTTTGGACCAAGCCTTAGGGTAGCTCTCGAACACCTAACTTTTACATCCCCACATTTTTTTTGCAATAGAGCTATGAAATTTTAACTACTGATAGATCTCACAAAAATATTAATTTTATTTTTAATAACTTTTTTTGTAGCCCCACCCGTCACGGAGCTACAGCTCCCCAAAGGTTCAAAAAAGCTCTATATTTAAATTGTTATAGCACAAGTTGTATAAAGTATATCTTCATTTTGAAAACGCCAAACTATTACTACTTTTATTAGCTTTAAAAGTATATATAGAATAAATATATATTTGTGGCATCCGGTGTCTTAATTTACCGTTATGTGAAACTAAAATTTTGCAAAATCCTTCAACCCTTCTATCTTCTAAACGGTTTAAGTTGAAAACTTGAAATTTTGACAGAAGTTAGATCTTTGAAAATAAGTATGAGTCATTTCAGAATTTTTTTTTGTATCACCTCCCGTTTAGGATCTGTGAGGGGTCAAAAACTGAAAATTTCCTATTTTTAAACACCTGTAACTTGAACACCTGTTAAAATTTTTTTGAAGTAATACACAAAAATTAAAGCTTCAACATTATACTCTTATTTCTGTTAACAACTTTTTTTAATATTATAGGGTTACTTTATAATTGACGAAAGTGTTACTTGATTTTTTCAAATTTTCTAACAAATTTCTTTAACGAATTTTTTCCATTTTGTTTTACTCGATAATTTGAAATTGTTGAGGATATAATGCGTAGTACATAAAAATGTAAATAAATAAACAACATAACGGTTGCTTGAAGAATTTTTATTTATATGATATTAATATATATACATACTTATATAATATCATGTTTATTTATATATCGTATATGTCACTAGTGAATGAATGATAAGAGTATAGATGTATATTATATAGCGCCGTATTTACAAACATATATGTATTTTATTGTACTTATAAGAAATTATTCTGTCAATGGAATATTTAAATATAATATAATATAATATTTAAAATTATATTTACTATTTTGTACTAAGTAAATTTAATATACATTTATCACTTAGTATTAAATGGTACTATAGAATATTTCAAAAAGTTTTGGATTGATAATCGTTATGTGAAAGGTTAGAATCTGCTTTTGAAGAATGTACATATAAACATATAGTTTGAATATATGTACAACCCATAGTTCTAGAAATTATAAAATTCACCCAAATTCACCAAACTAAAATATTAAAAAAATAATATTGTGAGCAGAGTGACAGGCTGTGAACATACTAACGGTTCGTACGGGTATCTAAGAGTTGACAAAGGCAACTGTATTCTTCCTTGTTTTTTATACAGTCTTACATTAACAAAAATGAATTTGAAATACTATCAAAATATTCTTGAACAATTTACAAATTGTAATTGTGAAAATGGGAACATTTGGATCCTCTTGCACCAAATCTAATCATTAAAAACTTTTCAATTTGAAATGAATGAAAAAAATTAGTCTAGGTCACTATTCTATCATAAAAATAATTATTCCGTAGGAACCTCGGTGCGGTGCGATACGAAATCTCGGTTTTCAAAATCTCGTTCTAAAAAATCGCGTTTTACAAAATCGCGTTTGGATTTTGTAAAACGGATTAATCGAGGAATATTTAATATATTAATTTTTTTAACAATATATACAATTTCGGAGCAATATATTAAGGCCCTGCGCAATAAGACCCCGGGGCATTATTTCTCATTAAATGTAAAATAACACCCCGGGACTTTATTTCTCAATGACAATGAGAAATAACAGCCCCGGATATTATTTCTCAATAAATGTGAAATAATACTTTCGGGGCTTTATATCACGGGGTCTTATTTCTCATATTTTCTATAAAAGTTTTTTTTTGTTATATTGTTGGAGTTTTTTGTTCAAACTGAAAAAAGAGAAATGACCCCTCCTTGAAATCCGTAATTGGACACAATAATCAATCGTTTTTACAAAATCTCGTTTTTTTTTTAATTTAGACAGCCCAAATTAAAAAAACAACACAAAAAAAAACGAAATTTTGTAAAACGAGATTTTGTAAAAACGTGATTTTGTAAAACGAGATTTTGTAAAACGAGATTTGGTAAAAATGAGATTTTGAAAACCGAGATTTAGTATTAGACCCACCTCGGTGGCCTAGTGGGTAAGAGCGTATAAAATACGTTATAAACACCGAGAAGTGTGGTTTCGAATTCAACACACATCGTAAAAATAATTCTCCGTTACAATATTTACAGCCATACTTGCAAAGGAAAGACTGTGTAATTTCCTTGTTACATTTATGTGGCAGGGGTATAAATTGAAAAATCCCCATTTTCCTTATACTTTCCATTTATTCCCTACTCCCTAAATATAGAACGTTATTATTCTTCTTTATCTTTCCTACTATACACTTTGGTAGAGCAGGCAGTTAATTTCTTAGTAAAAATATATACAAATGCACATCAGACAAGTTTCACTGATATTTTCCAACACAGGATAGATGAATTGAGGAAGGTGGAAAATCATAAAGTAAATTTTTTTTTCTGATTTCAATACATTCTCTGAATTACGTATGTATTTAAGTAAAAAATAAAATAAAAAATAAAAAAGTACTTTCTAAAAATAAAATTTAAGTATGGAAAAGTTAAAAAACCACATACTTTGTTTTTTTTTTTTGTTTTGTGAATTTAACTTAATTGTTCAATTAACTGAATGAAAAGTAAATAATAAGGTAGCATTTTAATGAAAGTGAATAATTTGGATTTCATTGATTATTTTAGAATTCAGGCATTTCTGTTTAAATTGAACCAGTTATTGTTTTAAACTCTTTTCATATTACATAATGATTCATTTTACTGAAAGAAGGTTTAAATTTTTTATGCTTCTTTAAGTCATTCCACATGCAAGACAACAATGTAAAGAATGCTAGATATAATGCTCTTATAATACCAGCTCACCCGCCAAAGAATTCTTCCTAATGTATATGATAATAGAACAACTTTGCTTCTAAGATTCAAATGTAGCGTTTTATAGCGATAAAATAGTTTAGTTAAAATTAATTCTGTCATATATGTTCGAAATTTGAATAACTTTAAATACTTTATGTTTTTATTCTGTTTTAATGCTTTTTTGTACCAGGTAAGAGAGATTGTACATTGATAGGAAGTCCGAAATTTATGGTGTTTTTTGTTCTAAAGTATTAAAAAAACGAGGAAGAGTACAGTTGCCTTTGTCAACTCTTAGATACCCATACGAACCGTTAGTATGTTCATAGCCTGTCACTCTGTTTACAATATTATTTTTTTAATTTTTTAGTATTTTAAAATCATTTGGGTGAATTTTATAATTTCTAGAACTATGGTTTGTATTCAAACTATGTGTTTATATTTATACATTCTTCATAAGCAGATTCTAACCTTCCACATAACAATTATTAATCCAAAACTTTTCCAAATATGCTATAGTACCATTTAATACTAAGCGGCAAATGTATACTAATTTATACTATACATATGTGTATTATATATCATTCATTCATCAGTGGTAAATATGAGTTATATAAGTATGTATGTACATACTTATATGTACATACTTATAAATATGTACTAATGTCATATAAATATAAATTCTTCAAGCAACCGTTATATTTTTTAATTATTAAATTTTTTTTGTACTACGCATCATCCTCAACAATTTCAAATTATCGAGTAAAAAATCGTTAAAAAAATTTGTTAGAAAAATTAGAAAAACGAAGTCACAGTTTCGTTAATTTTAAGGTAACCCTACATTATTAAGAAAAGTTGTTAATAGAAATAAAAATATAATGTTGGAGCTTTAACTTTCGTATATTACTTCCAAAAAATTTGGACAGGTGTTTAAAAATAAGGATTTTTTTTCATTTAGTTTCATACAGCTTTAGTTTTGATGTCATACAGCTCCCGAAACGGGGGTGATACAAAAATATTTTTTGAAATGACTCATACTTATTTTCAAAGACCTAACCCTCAAAATTTAAAGTTTCTAACTTAAACTGGTTGGAAGATAGAAGAAGTCAAGAATTTTGCGAAATTTGAGTTTCGCATAACAGTAAATTAAAATTATTATCTTCGTAATCTGTTAGCAACATTTGTAAGTTTTGTATGGTGCAGAGGAAAGTGTACAGGTTTCAAAAGTGGGAGTCATGTTGTTCGAATCCATTTCACATGCAAGTTTTTTTTTTTTAACTATCTATTCATCAACATTTTTTGAATAAAATATGTATATATTTTGTATATATGAATTTAAAACTTAAATTTTTTATCTCTAAATTCATGCATACAATACACACGCAATATATTTTTGATCTTTTCTCCTATAATAGTATAATATTGATGTCCATTGCACATGGTGTTTTGTATTAGCAAAACACAATACATACAACATTTTTATGTATGTTGCTAAATTATTTTGTTTACAACTTTTGTTTAGTATTTAAATCAGAATATTTGTTATCAACATTCTTTATTGCATATTAAATATGCATGGCGTTAAAAATTAATGTTTTATGTGTTTTATTTAGGAACATTTATTATGTATATTGTGTATATTTTATTCAAAATAATTCCAATTGCCAAATTTAAACTACATACATACATACATAATATTTTTTTTTTGTATACATATACATAGTAAATAATATAAAAAGTAAAGATCATTTCAAAATTATGCTTTTGCGCATTACGAATTATGATTTACAAACAAAATTTTGTCAACACAAAAAATTAAAACTACCTATGAAAGTATGTACGTACGTACATAATATTATGTTAAACTAATTTTCCAAATTATTTTGTTCCGCTCCATTTGTTTATAATTTAAATCAAGATATTTGTCAACATTTTTTACTGCATGATCTTATTCTTCGATTAAGTAGATAAAAGTAAATTGCTGGAATAAAAAAGAAATACGAACCTCAAATTTCCTAGATTTTTATTTAGCCTTATTCCAGCAATTTACTTTTATATTATAACACTCCAAAATGCTTGCACCAGCAATTCACTTTTATATTATAACAGTCCAAAAAGCTAAAGTTTTGCAATAAATTTTATTTTCTACTTTTTAGGGGGCGAATTCGGTTTCGATAAAAGCATATTTTAAAAAATATTTTTTTTACATTAATTTATTATATATACATTTTTAAAGACAATAAAAGCAGTAATCGTTTGACGTTTTCAAATTGAAGATAAATATCTTATACAACTTGTGTTATAAGAATTTAAATATAGAGCTTTTTCGAACTTTGGGGGGGACTGTAGCTCCGTAACGGGTGGGCCTACAGATAAAAACTTGTTTTCATAAAATTAATATTTTTTTGATATCTATCAGCAGTTAAAATTTCATGCCTCTATTTCAACAAAAATGTTGGGATCTAAAAGTTAGGTGTTCGAAAGCTACCAGAAGTTTTGGTCGGATCTCAACCAAAAAAAATATTGAACCTAGAAATTGTTGTAAGAATATTTTGTGTTAATTTCAGGACTCTAGCTTTCTTAGTTTTTGAGTTATCTTGCTGACGGACGAACTGTCGGACGGACAAAGCTTAATCGACTTAGAATTTGCTTCTGATCCAATCCATACCTTTGAAAGTATATCTAGCTAGCTTATTTCCAGGTGTTACAAATGGAGGAGCAATTTTAATATACCCGATCCTTATCGTACGGGTTTAAAAACTGAAGAAAAATTTAAACTTCTTATATGAAAACATTTAGCAAAAGAAATCGATTTAGAAAATGAAGATATTCTTTTAAGGACATTGTCGAAAAAAAATTATAAACTGCTTCATCTGCTTGGTTTGGTTGAAATCAGAAATCCAATAGCTATTAATTTGTAATCACGCAAGCAATGACTTTTAATTGATCCAAACAAATGTTTAGACTTCTTTCCGTTTAAGAATTATCAGCGGCCAAAAATTTTGTATTTGAAATTTATTTAAGTAATTAAATTTATTATCTTCCAATTTATATTTAATTATTACCAAAATTCAATTTTTGTGAATTATTATTAAAAAGATAACGTATAAAGCAATATAAAAATTTATTTTAAGGGGATTTTTAGTTCATCTGTCGTAAACACTAAAAAATAAAAAACAACTGAAACCAAAAATCATTTTATATTACTCAATTCGACATTAAAGTATCATCATATCAACTCAACAGGATTCTTAGCTGTCAAATGCATTATTAACGTATCCAACAGATATAATAATACTTTCATAAGTATGTACAGAAAGTTTTTTAATATACATAATTTTATATGTACATACAATATGGTCCTTGAAATGTTATACAGATACTGCCACTTGAATTAGAAACATATATTTCATATATAGTTAAAAAAAATACCTATTTTATAACTTTTACCTCAGGCACATTTTGTTTTTTTTTTTTTACATATCAAGGACATCGAACATGTTACATCATGACACTTACAAATGTTTTGTATTTTTCAATACTTTTACTTTTTTATATTTTCCTTTATAAATGTATGTGTATAGAAAAGTGTTGTAATCGTTTTAATAATTCTGATAATTCTCCAATGTATACCCATATTATACATATAGTAAATTATATAATCAATTATGAACCTGTACAGATTTATCTTTCAACTGCCTCTTATTATCCTTTTTCCCTTCTCTCGCCATTACTTAAACCTGCAATAACTGTGGAGAAAGGAATCACTTCCTATAGTTTAGATAACGTCTAAAGATAAAATTAAGAACCTATTTAAAATCCATAATATTCTAAGACCCCTGGATTATATAGATGACATTAAAGGTTTTTCTTTTAGCTCTTAACTTGTTTTATTAAAATTGAAGGATATGTAGTTGTTCAAGCAAAATGGCGCCTTAATGTCAGAATAAAATTTTTCATTCATTTTCAAATCATATTACTAAACAATCTATGGGAGCACGCCATTTTCCTGAAATAAAAATCTTGAAAAAAAATCCTGAAAAAAATCTTGAATTTAATCTTGAAATAAAATATTTTTCAAGATTTTATTTAATGTCTTTTTAAAAAAATTAAAAGTTTTTCAACAAAAAAAATACTAAATCAAGATTCTCACTTTTTCCGAAATATTTATATATATCGGGAATTCCATGTTAGTCATTGGAACATTTAAAAAAATTTAGAAATTTTCTTTTATCAATTTAGCTTAGGTATAATTAATTCTATTCTGCAAATATTTGCATATTTAAAGCCCTTTTACCGAGCAATATTCCACTAATGTTTCGGTGTTCCAATAACAAAAACTTAAACGTGAAAAATAACTTATATTTTCACAAAATGCTGTTAGTCATTGGGATCGTCCACTTTTGTAAGTTTTATAATTTGCAATATTATACCATTTTCTGCGAATTCCTTTACAGTAGTAAAAATAGTAATCTAAAATCTTACATTTACATTGCATATATATCTATTGATAAAGCATGGACTGAAATCTAATTATAGGCTTTTTATTAGAACTTGTAAAAATTGCAAGAAAGTAGAATGCGTTAGTCATCAGGACAATCGAGCATTTTAATAAAAAATTTTCCGTCTCAAGAATGATTTGAATCGATTTTAAAAACACAATTTAAAAAAGAAAGCAGATGAAGAACTAATACTCACGTTATCTAATATTAGAACTTTAGAGAACTGTATAAAATATTATATAGTTCATTTTTAAATTTTCGGTTTTTGGCTAATTTTTCATGGAATTCCCCATATCTACATAATATATGGAAGATTCTGAATTAGGACCAATTTTAGAGTTGGATTCAACAGCAGGGTTATACGCTTTTTCCAGATCTCAATTAGAAGGGATTTTAGAGTTGGTTTAAAAATTATGATATTTTCTTTTTCCAGAATATTTATATTAATGTATTTGCGGGATTTTAAAAGTCGGGATTTCTGTTGAAATATGTATGTAAAAAAAATAATTAGGAATGATTTTAGAGTTCTTTACAAAATTAGGGTTCCAGTAAGTTTTATAGCGGGGGTTCGGGGGCGGCAGTCTCCATTTTTTCTTTTTAAATCATCATTTTAAAAATAAATAATTTTAATTCAAGATTTTATTTTCAAGATTTTTTTTTTCAGGTTTTGTTTATTCAGGTTTTCAATCTATATATCAGATGTCCATCAAGATCCGGTAATTAAAAATTATATGGTTTTCTTTTATGAGAGATTTTCTAAAAATAAAAATGTAAATTCAGTATAAGACTTCGGACCATTTAGTGGAAATCTGTCGATACATCATTAACACATTAATTTAAGAATTAAGACTATAGAATCTGTTTGGTAGAGTCAGATAGAAATTATCCATTTTTATAAGTAATTGGAATGTCTTATCTTCAAATAAATAAAATTTCTAAAAAATCTAAAATTAAATTCAATACCCTTATTGAATCGTATCGTACACGGAAACCTGAAAAAATTATATATTATATACACCGAAAATTTTGAATGACATTTAGCAAAATGAAAATTTTCATAATTTTCTAAAATGCCTAATTTCTGATCTTTAAAGTAAAAATTTTCTACGAATCAAACAAATGATTATTTTACTTTTTTAAAGACGAGACAGAGGTTCTCATTAGTATATTTAAAAAAGCTTTAATTGAGAAATTTATTTTCTTTATTATAAAATAAGTTACCAACTGTTTCCAAATTGAATATAAAATACATGAAAATTTCAAGAAAAATATTCAACCAATCCCAATATAACGAAACGTTAACGTTATTTAAAGTTATTTAAAAATAAAAAAATGGAAAATTTTATCTGGATTTTTTCTCTGAAAAATTTGATAAAATTTCTTCAAAATATTTAACATTCTTGGAAAAATCAATAAAAACCATTACCCAATAATTGCAGACTTTCAGATCCTCAAATTTGGATAAAGTTATATTTAAACTTTATGAATTAATATCAAAATTATTTTTAAAATTTAAAATAATAGTTTATAATTTATCGTACTTAAATTTACCGATATATGAAAACAAAATTTTGCAAAACTTTGCTTTCTGAATATTTCCGTAATCCTTTCGGATAAAGACTTGAGATTTTAGGAGCAGAAAACTCCTCTATTCTTTTATATGTATAAAGGATTTCCTTAAAAATGAAAAAACTGTTTCTTAACTCTTTTTCATACATATAAAATTTTAGTGGAAATTGCAATTCCAAACTGTTTTTATTGTCTTCTTGAAAATGTCTGCTCTTGAAAACCTTCGGTTTTAAATACTACCTTTATTCAATTAAATTTCTTATTTTTCTTATAATTTTTTTCTGTAAAGAAAATTGTTAAGAGTAAAGAAACAATTTCTTTAATCTTAAGCCTCCATATATTTTAGAAACTAGTTGTTCAAGTAAACTCAAGTAAACTAGTTGTCTAAAAATAGCATATTTTAGAAATGTTCATCTCTTTTAAATCTTGAAAATTTCTAACATTATGAGTTTGGTCATCTGACTATTCTCTCAAAACTAGGTTTGACATAACGGTAAATTAATATATCACATTTTAGAATTTTTTACTGGATATTACTTGTGTTGTAAAATATTGGGACATTTGCATTAGCAAAATCAGAATTTAATTTATACCGATTTCAATAAATTGGAGTTTTCAAATTCTAAAAAGTTGTAACTTTGTAACGAGTAGGACTGTTAATAAATTTGTATTTATTTATTTATTTATATTAATATTACATACATAAATGTAATACAATATTATTGAACCATCGGCTACTAATGCCATTATAGATTTTTATACTATTATTAAATTACATACTAATATTATTTATTTTTTTTATATTATATACTATATATTTACATTATATTTGGTTCCCAAAATTTTTTTTATACCCATACAAACATAATTCTTCTCATGGTGTAATAAATTTTGCCATTACATTTGTGACACATTTAAAGTAGACAACACAGACATGTCTAATAATATAATATATTATTTTTGTAAATCGAATTCTGACTCAATTTAGCCATGTACTTCCGTTCGTCAGTCCGTACGATAACTTAAATCGTATAATTATAGCAAATGCCTCTTAATTTTTTTTTTTTTTTTATTAGCCTAGCTTATATATTATTGATAATTTACCTTTTTAACTTCAAATTACTGTAGATATAACTGTACAAAGTTTTACGCAAGAGATACGCAAGAAATATAAATTTTATTTTAATAATTACAACATTATTGCCAGAGCTCAAATGACCCAAATATAGAATGGAAAGTTGAATCTGTAACCAAATTAATATTGAACACCGTTATTAAAAGTTTAGATGCTGATGATATAATAACATTTGGTTGAGATGGTATTAATCAACATTTGAATATACTATATACTATGTACTATGTACTATGATGTATAACTGCATCATTATATTTGGTAAATCGTTTACCAAAAGAATGAAAATTTAACACCTACTTTGGATTCAATTAATCATTTATTTCAAATCAAAAATTTAAATCTACTTTAAGATATGCCATAAAAAAGCATAAATCACAAATAAAATCTTCTAAATCGCTTTATATATTTTTTTTGCAGCTAGATATTATACTGCTAGCAGGAATCTCAATATTGCATGGAGTATCTTGTTGGATTTATGAAAAAAATAACAACTTTTGTTTTTACATTGATTTAACAGATTACGTACACATGTTTAAATATTGAAGACCGAATAGGGGATTTTAGTGATATTAGTTTATGTAGTGTTGTCCTGAAGCAATTTTTTTTTTCTAAAAGGTAGTACATACTACATAGTCAATAGAAAACGACGAATATTATAATATATTTTATCTTTAATCACATCACGCGGTATTTTTTAAATTATTAATAAAAAAAAAACTCTTAAAAAATTTAAATTTTACTTATAAAACTCACTTAGTCTAGCAAAGTTCTTTAGTAAGG